>OX371263.1:12688643-14099957 GCA_947311025.1 Lypha dubia
TGCTGATATTCTTAGTGCATTTTAAAATTAAAGCCTCTATTATGATTCAGAACTCTATGTACAGGGCTCTCAACAAAACACCATGAACTGGGTTCGAAGGACCATTCGTATTATATGTTTGTAGTGTCATTAGATACTTTGCTGATATTGTTCTTGCATTTTAAAATTAAAGCCTCTATTATGTTCAGACCTGTATGTACAGGGCTATCAACAAAACACTAAGAACTGAGTTCGAAGGACCATTCGTATTATATGTTTGTAGTGTCATTAGATACTTTGCTGATATTCTTGGTGCATTTTAGAATTATTATGATTCACAACCCATGTAAGTTGAAAAGTTTACAACTTATCTAATTATTTTTTTTTGTTATTAATTACAATCATTTTTGTTGTAAATCTTAATAAGAGTAACAGCATTTCGAAGACAACTAAGTTAGTCATAATATGATTATAAGTTTCGTTGGAAACCAGGAAATACCTAATTAGCACTTGAAGCTCTAAAAGCCTTTATAACAACGTTATTATTTAAACAGCACACAAATTTTATTTTTTGTGTAGGATCAGCACTTCGGTGATAACTCTTACCTTCGCAATACATTGTGCCAGAACTTAGAGAAATGGATAGGATAAAGAAGATAGTTGGTGAAAATGTAGAAGAAGATTTAACTGTTTAATAATTCTCCTATTGCGCGTTTTTTTTTTTTTATTTTTTTATTTTAGAGGAGAGTTCCACCGTCTCTGGTGTTAAGTATACACACTAGCACTCTTCAGCTGTATGAGTAGAGATGTTTTATTAATTATTTTACTTCGCCGACGGCTCTGCTAACCTATGAAGAAGGACGATATTGAGTACATTAGTTTGAAACACTATCAATCGTATTTTTAGTGAGCACTTGCTCTGCTTTCATCACCTAAACAGTCTAACAAAAACTAATAAAATGCCACACTAATACGAAATTAGGGAAAATTAATTTTGATGATGACTTGCCCTGACCAGAGATGGAATCCTGGTCTTAAGTCATTGTTTGGTTAGTAGTCAACGTGCTAACCATTTCAGCCAAGACCACACATTTCTTTTTTTTTTCTCTGTCCATGAGGTCTGAAGAATATTTTAAGAACACATTTTCCAGGTCCATAAAAAATAGTCATCAGTATCAGTGGAGTTTTAGGGCCATCTTTATTGACATTTCATAAGTCTCGAAAGGTTCATGTCATTTTTATTGTTACAAAGAAGTGGCTGGCGCTGAAGCTGAACTAGAAATTTAATTCTTCCTTGTTGTGTTGAAGGAATGGTTAAATAGTTGATATATTTACCCAAGTTTTATTCACTTTCATAAGTGGCACAAACGATTAAGCGAACGCTGATTTAATATGAAGCGGCCTTGAAATCGGTAGTACACTGATACGTTCTGCTAGCGGTATTGGAGGCCGCTACGGCTGACGCGTAGAAGGCGCAATCTGGAACACCGATTTTCAACAACTTTTCGTAGCATTTGCGGCCGTATTTCGCCGATAAATCTTCGAATTTTTATTTTCAGGTGTTCAATTATTTGTGGTTTATCGACGTAGACAAGTGACAAGTGACATAACACCAAAGAAAATAATCTAATGGGGTTAAATCCCACGATCTTGGTGGCCAATTAATTGCGCCATTGGGTAAATCAATTGTGGCGTCCGCTGCACGATGAGTTTGACGAATAGAACAATTAAAAATTTATTAAAAATTTCAACAATTTGCACACAATGCTCTATCAGCTGTTAAATGGGTGCTCAAATAAAGTTGTGACATTATATAAAAAAACACCCTTTATTAATAACAATTCTCATCTGTTTTGTATGTTCGTATTCATATGTTTGCTTGCCTGTCATCCAAATGTCCGAAAGCATGATGTAAAATATTTATTTATTGTGTCAGCCAAAGCAACAATGGATCAAAAAACACATATGTTTGTAATCGTATGTATGTTTGTATGCATGTTAAATGTATGTATGTGATACCAAAATTCTATTATTTTCAAAACTTCAAATTTAACAAAAGTATTATTAAAAACGAAGTAAAGGTATCATATCCTATTGTTGGAGGACAAAAAAAAAAACAACCCAAATATTCAACCAGACAAGTTGAAGCAGCTGGTTGGAAAGGAAGCGAAAAAAAAAAAAAAAAAAATTAAGTAACAAGTTGAAATACTTTGGAGAGTAAAAAAAAGTAAGAAGATTTAAACCCAAATACTTACTTACTCGAACAAAAAGAGAAATATCAAACACAAGGTCTTACCAAAAGCCACACATTTCAAATTGGAGAAGTTTGCTTGGATTTTTTTTTTAAATATTTTTTATTTTCATACACTTTCTTTTCAAGCCGTTATTCCAGCTACTGGCTGGCATTGTGTATTGTTGTTGTGTAAAGGGATCAAAGCTGCCAAAGAAAGCGCAAAAGGTTATACATACACTAGGGCTACCTGTCACATGACTTGATAACCCCGATGACAATGTTGCCAACATATTTTCTTTTTTATATTTGATTTTTTTCTTGAATTTTTTTCATCTTTAAGGAAACATTGTTATTAGAAAGCCCAAGGGATGTTAAGAGAAGGATGAGTAGCTAAAACGAACTATGAAGGATATACTTTGTATATGTATACAAATAAAGTCTAAGACTCGCATCGAATTCTCAATGTCAAACTGTGGACAGTTTTATAGAATTTTTTTGTGGATAATTTATTTAAGAAGTAAAGTAAATTTTATATAAATTTAAAAAAAATAATGTCTAAAAATTTTAATTTCATTACCTTGATTGAGTAACTTATTTTTTACGAAAATCTTTGGTTTTTTCATGTTAGCCGGTTAATTTGAAGAAAATAGCTGAAACAAACGGATTTTTAAATGAAATTCACTCGGCCAATATTAATAATTAAATATCAAATTTACGTATTGATTTTGAATAACCATCAAATCATTAAATGCTAAAGCAATAAAACAAAGTGTCTTCTTTTTTGCATTTAAATGCATTTTTTTTTTGCATAACTGTCAGCTCGTTAAGAGTTTAAGCTGACAAGATGCTTATCTCGACTAAAAAAAAAACATATTAAAAAAAAAAACGATTACCACTAGCACTGGACATTACCCAGCAAACAAATCCCTACTAATTGAGTCCTATATGAAATTTTACTTATAGGACTGGTTTGAGAGGGTGAAGTGAAGTGCAAAAATTCTGTCTTTACAAAAAAGTCCCATAAACAGAAAGAATTGGAGGTATTAAACGTTTAAGGGGCTGTGCGCATATTATGTAACGCTGGTTCAGAGCTTTTATACCCCCTCCCCCCCCCCCCCCGTAACGCTTTTTAAATAATTTTTAAGTGCAAAATTTCCAATCCTTAACAAATCTTTAAGCCCCCCCACCCTTGGAGCGTTACGTAATATGTGCACAGCCCCTAAAAAAATTTTTGCTTGTGCTATTTTACTTAAAAGTGTTGAACACATGGATTTAATAGGATTTATTCAATAATTAATATTTCAAGGGTCCACTTATATTTCTAATGGACCAAAACTTTTAAGGGGAACAACTTGCCTCTCTGATTTATAGGAGCAACCTGCAAGAAAATTCAGTCAAACAAACACAAAATAATAGAAGACAGTTTCGTTGTAAATAGAAATACAAAATATTTTTTGAAAATACTTAACGAAGTTACCCGAAATATCGGAAAATAAATAAAATTAAATTTAAAAACGATTTTTGTGAAAAATATTTAGTTTGTTTTTGTTTGTGAAAAGAGCTTAAGCCTAACAAAAGGGATTTTCATCGTATAAGCTCACAGGTCAACAAAATAATTTTGTAAATAAGTCAATAGGCCAGAGGAGCTGTGGCATAATAATTATTATAGAGGGAGAACAACTTGTCCTAATATTAAAAAAAAAAAAAAAACAAAAAACAAAAAAAAAAAAAATACATGGTTTCACACTCCAAGGAAACACCTTTTAAAATAAATACAATTTTTGAAAATCTATTGGTAAATTGATTGATTACTTATGAGATAATTAATATTTTTTGGGGTGGACAACTTGCCCCTACCGCCAATTTTCGTCGAGGAGGACAATTTCCGCCCTGAGTTTCCAAAAAAAGTTATAAAACTAAGCTGCAAGCAAATTTTTTAAAACAATAGAACAAAAATTTTTAAAATCGGTACATTAATAAAAAAAAAAGTGCGATTATATTATTTTTGGGATGGAAGGAACCTTGCAACCGATTTACAAAAATTTAATAAAACCAAACACTTTCAAATAAAAAAAAAAAAAAAAAACAGAGTTTTGAAAATCAGTTTATAAATGTTAGAGTTAAACGTTACAAAAAATACAACCGAATTGATAAACTCTTACTTTTTTTAAGTCTGGCTAAAAAAAAAACTCGCATTCGTCAGAGAGCTTTCAAAGTAATCAGTAGGAGAGGATTCTGTGATTTTGACGTATGAGGTAGGGTTTAAAAAGGCTTTGCACTTACAGCGACCGTCCTCAGCTGTGTCGAGTGGTGTGTTCACTAAAATAATCCCTTCTCTTTTTCTGCGGAGAATGCCCAGAAAAAGCTTCTAAAGAAAAGGATGGAAGAAGGATTCTGTGATAGATCTGATAACTCTCCCTTTGGAATAAAATTGAAACCCATTTTAGAAATTGTTTGAAAACAAAATAATACCGTTAGCGATTTCAAAAGCCCCCCCCCCCCCCCCCCCAAACAAAAACAAAAAAAAAATAACTTAGTTATGTGTAAAATGTGATGTATTGTCGTCTTTCAATATTTCAACGTCGATGAAGAAAATATCATAAAAATCTTAAGGTGTGAATGAAAACTTTTCACTGCAGATGTTTGTTGTGTCACAATAATCTTATTGAAAGTGTAGTGTAAAGCATTCTTTTAGTTTTTATAAAAGTTTGCATTGTTTCAATATCATTAATGTTGCTTTCTTGTATATTTGCAATTCTCTTCGAAAGGTTATCAGTTTGTCACCTCAGCGACGATCTTCATTTTTTTTTCACTTTTTCTTCGTTTTAACAACAAAACAGAAAAATGCGTTTTTTCTGCTGATTTTTGTTATTTTTAAAGGCAAAAACAATATTATTTCATTGTTTTATGGTAGGCTTAGCAAAGCAGGCGGGGACGACCAAATAGCACATTTACACTTATGTGCATAAAAGAATTTAAAAAAATAAAGCGTGTTTGTTATAAAGTGACACAAGTTTAAATTATAATAAAACAAGGAAATATATTTTTAATATCAATGAAACGGGCTTTATTGGAAAGAAAATTTGATGAAATTCATGTTTAAATATGATTTCCGCTATGTGGCCTGCACGGCTGACGCGTAGAAGGCGTAATCTGGAACACCAATTTTCAACAACTTTTCGCAGGATTTGCGGCCGTATTTCGCCGATAACTCTTCGCATGTTGATTTCCAAGACAAGTGACTTAGCATAACCCTGAGGAAAATAATCTCAAGGGGTTAAATCTTGGTGGCCATTAATTGGGCCATTACGTGAAATTATTTTTTCATCAAATGTTTCTTGGAGTAAATCAATTGTAGCGCCCGCTGCACGATGAGTTTGACGAATATACAACAATTATTTTGATTAAAAAATTTCAACAATTTGCACGCGATGCTCTGGTGTAAGTCGACTTATAATGAAATTTCAAAGCAAACTAAACCAAAAGCAACTATCAGCTGTTAAATGGGTGCACACATAAAGCAGTGTTGCCAACTCAAAGTTGCGATACTCTATAAAAAACATCCTGTATATATAGCAAATATCACTTTGAAAAAAATTTTATTTTTAGTATTTTCTGGTAAATTGGATTTTTTTCTATAGACTTAAACGGGGTAGCAATATATTTTCTTTCTCTGATATATTTTATTTTGACTTGAAATTTCATAGGGGAGCTGATCGCAGAATTAAATATCTATAAGAGAAGCAAAGAGGAATATAGGGTACGTTGCACAAAAACTAATCATCTCCAACTCTCGGCTGTTGTCTTTGCCTTTCGAACAAACCAGGAACCATATTTATTTAATTTATGAAGATTAGATTATTATCCTCCCACGAAAGTTTTATATTCTAATATATAAAAATCTCGTGCCACAATGTTTGTTATCGAACTCCTCCGAAACGGCACGACCGATTTTAATGAAATTTTTTATGCATATTTGGTAGGTATGAGATTAAATTTTAAAGTATATTTTAATCCGCTAGAACACGAGCAGAAAGGGAGGGGGCAATTCCTGTATTTACTAAACTATTCGTATTTCAAACAGAACAAAATTAATTTTGTTGTTGAATGACAGATGGCGCTATGTCCGCCTCATTTAAGAGAAGTTTCATCCTTCGTATTTCAAGTAGAACAAATTTATGTTTTAAAAGGACAGATGGTGCTACGTCCGCCTCATATCGTCGTTCGATTTCAAATAGTCAAGCATAAAATAGGGGTTTGATAAGTGGGGAGATCGGTTCCCCTATATAAGAAAATAGCGTCCTAGCGAAGCCGGCACAATCATCTAGAATATACTCGTATATATATATATATATATATTTTTTTTTTTTTTTTTTTTTTTTTGATAAAAAGTAAAAAAAAAAACTATTAAATTTTTTTCAAAATGAAACCCTCACTATAATTTTGAAAAACTTTTTACCACACATCGTACTGCGCATACATTTCTAAATTGTCTTTTATTCATATTTCTTCTGTTATGCTACGAGTACGTACGTCAAAGTCTTCTTTAGGTCTTATCGTTTTAAGCAGCATACTATAGTGTCTCTTCTTTTTTTTTTTCAACCAAAAAAAAAAAAAGGTTATCAGTTTTATAGCATTTAGAGGTCAAGTCAACATTTTCAGTCTTCAAATGAAAAAAAAAAAAAAACAAGGAACACAAAAAATGGAGAAAAACTCTTTGTTTAATAAAAGTTGCATGCCTGGAATATTACAATATTGCCACATACATGACTGCAGCATTTATGTCTCCAAATTGCAATTTAAACATTAGTTTTTTTTTCGTTAAAGTAAAAAGTTTAACAAAACTATGACTGTTGGCTTTTCAGTGTGTTGGTGCCCTGTCTTTTGCTGAGTGACTAATCTAAAGTCAATATGAACAAAAAAGGTGGTCTAAACAGTTTGTACAATTGTTGGCCACAGAATTTTGTGTGTTTGTAATTGTTTGTGGGTTGTTGCCTGTTGCGAGTGTACGTACCTACGAGTATGATGCATATTTAACCATTATGATAATGACAGCTGAAAATGTTGTATGTTGGGTATGTGTTATGTGTTTTTTTTTTCTTTATAAAAATATTATTCATTAAAACGGGCTTTGCATTTTAAAAATTGTCAACAAGTCTACGAGATAGTGTGGAAGTTTACATATACGAGGGCTGCTTGTATTTTATTTTTGATTTTATGTAATTAGAGAAAGCGATATAGCGAGAAAGCAAGAAAAGCGATATAACGACCAAGCGATTTATGAATTAAAATTAATTGTTTTTTTTTTTTTTCTATTTTTACTTTGTGAAAATCTCAGTTAAAATTTTTTTAATTACACATTTTTAAAAAATTCAATTGAAATATTTAATAAAAAAAAAAAATTTTTTTTTAAATAATGAGGCATATTCTACTCATATGAAAACTAAATTTACTTTGCTCACAAGCAATTGGCATATGGACATTCTTGACATTTTATGGTGACTGACTACAATTAAGTGAAAATAAAATCAATAAAAATAATTGTTATATCAATTAAAATATTAATTGAGAATAGATTTTTTCCACATAAAAAACTTTGATGGAAAATTGTATACAATAGTTTTTTGTGTGTAAAATATATGAGAAATATATGTGAATAATTTTGTTAGTGCCAAAACTACATTGTCTGGATTTAGGCAAATATTTCTCATATAACCCACTTAGTGCTGCTTGTCATAAAATGATTTCGGTTTATTTAAATACAATTATATACATATCACTTATTTATACATACATACTATACCCTATGGCTATTGTTTAACAATAAATTATTTAGATTTCGAATGTAATAAATACAACAATGCAATTAAATTGTGGTCAAAAATTTCTTATGAACAATTTGCATCATATGAATAAATGACTCATTTATAGTAGCAAAATAGCAACAATAACAGCAGCAACAGCAGCCAACAATAATAAATACCAAGTGAAATTTCAATAACAAAACTGCAAAATTGAAACAAAGTTTTAATTGTTTATATAGAAATTTTGTACGTGCATTTAGGTACTTTCAGCTCAATTATCACTTTGAAATCAGAAATTAACTTCACCCCCCAAAACCAAGCAACTTGAAGTGGCCGATTTGGTATTTCGCTAAAACATCTGTTTTTCTGTTTTGCATTCCTTTTATGGTGGGGGCGGCGTTGATTTGTTAGAATTTGTTCCATTACAAATCAGTTCATTTTTCCTTTTCGTTTTTGAATTGATCTTAAATTTTTATGCTGGTGATTTGTTAGAGGTTGTGTTGTTTTTTTTTTCTTTTGGTTTTCTTGCTCCAAGGTTTCTTCTTTTTTTTTTTGCTGAAATGTTTCCTATCAATTTGCGGCTTGTTTTCTTAATCAAGTAAATAAATATTTAACAATTGCTGGTTAGATACATAAATATTTTTCGTTTATTTTTTCCACATGGTTCAATTAAAATTTATTAATTTTATTGACTGTGATTGATGTTTTGTGTAGTTGTAGTAGTCTCTTTGCTAAATAGACAATTTTTTTCCCAGAAATTTGATAAATTTCATTTAAACAAATTAGTCTTCTGAATTAATAATTGATTTTAAGTAAAGTCATGATGATTTTTATTTTGTTAAAAATGTTTAACTCTTTAATCTGATAATTCGTTTCCGAAAAGTGCATAAAAATGCTGGTAATCGAGTCACAGCAAGTAAAGATAAACTATGGTTGTGGCAGGGTAGCATCAACAATGCCATGTTTGCCGTTATAGTATATTTAGTGTTGTAAAACTTAATAAGTTTACAATAGATAATTTCACAACTGCCCTTCAGGATCGTTTTATTGGCATTTATAACAAATGCAGTAGGGTTTTTCTTAAAAATATACCAGAAAATATTATGATTTCAAGTATACTTGGCAAACATACTATGGTTGCAAAGCAATTATGTTCAAGGTGTTTCAATAGGGATGATATGATTTTGAAGTGACGTTTCGGCCATTTGTAATATGTCATGAACTGTCATTTGTTTTTCATTGTAGTGTTTACGATTTCATCATGGAGAGAACTACGCAAGAACAACGTTTACAAATTATTCGGTTTTATTATCAAAATAATAATCGTTCTCCAATTGCAACTTTTTGTGCGCTTTTGCCATTTTATGGTCGTATGAATCGTCCAAGTGCGTTCGCTATTCGTCGAATTGGTGCGAAGAAAATCCACAAATTGTTCATGAAGAACCAATACATTCACCTAAATTGACAATTTCATGTGGTTTTTTGTCTGGTGGAATCATCGGTCCGTACTTCTTTCGAAATGAAGCTGGTAACAACGTTACTGTCAATGGAGAGCGGTATAGATCTATGAAATCCAACTTTTTATGTCCGAAATTGGAAGAAGTTGATCTTGACAACATTTGGTTCCAACAAGACGGGGCTACGTGTCACACAGCAAATGCAACAACTGAATTATTGCGAGAAAAGATTGGAAATTCAATTATTTCAAGAAATTGTGATATTGAATGGCCACCAAGAAGTTGTGATTTAACACTATTAGACTCTTTCTTGTGGGGTTATTTGAAGTCATTGGTCTTTCGAAATAAACCAGACTCTCTTCAAGCTTTACAAGTCATTATTGAACGTGCCATTCATGACATTCGACTTGATTTAGTGGAAAAAGTGCTCGAATGGCGAGAATTTCTTTTTGGGTATAGTTTATTTTTGACCTAAATTAATGCAATTATTATTTTATTTTATATATGTTAGTATGTACATATGTACTTATGTTTAGCAAGGTGTTTGGACATGACGGGCCTTGGTCATGTCTGATAAGTTGCTACCTGTTGTCATCCCCTCGGGGATGCTTTCGGGATTCCTGAGAGGTTTGGCTCGGAGGTGATAGTGAACGCTTAACCTACACTAAGTGTTTAAGTACACCGTCGGATAAGCCGTAAGGCAGGTGTCGACGTATACTCTAACACATCTGTACTTATGTTTAAAATAGAGCTTCATTTTAAATGTAAATAAATTACTTCCAATTGCACGGTTCTTTTTAGTTTTATTTTTATAATTTTTTAATATTAAATTGTATTTGTACACTATTAAACTTTATTTCGAATGACTTTTTGGTGACGAGTAAAAACTCACATACTCGTATTTGCTTTCGAATGCTCTCGCTCGCTATCGAATGTTATCATTAGAGAATTTCGATACACTTTATAAGATATCGAATAAGAGAATCCCAAAAGTGCAAAAACTCGCACGTTCTAGTATGAACTCGCTCGTAAGTGAATACGAGAATTAGCCCCCCAGATTTATTTTCACAATAGTATGATTTAACTACAACCATATAATTATGGATATCATTAAAGTTTGCTCTTAAATTTATGGTTACCACAACCATGTTTTTTTTTTGCGTGAACAGAAGATTTCCCAATATTTTTTTTTTTTTTTTATTATACTTAAGCTTTTGCTGCATCTACAGCCAGACCCAAAAGTCTGCTGAGTTTGCAATTACTATATATATTTATTTTTTATAAATTTTGCTCTTTAGTTTTCATTTGTTTAATCTGTTCCTAAATTGTATTGAATATCATAGAAAAAATACTATTTTGTGTCGCTATTCACGTTGAAAAAGCAAACCTCACCTATAAAACCATAAATTTTTGGTAAAATGCCAAAAATATATATTAAAAACCATAAAAACAAACATCGAACACGAAACAATAACGACAGCAACAATGAAACAACAATAAAGCCAACACGGTTGAATATGCAACAAAAACGATAAATGAATTGCACTTTAAATGGCTCATTATGAGGCGAAATCTAAACGATTGAATCTTTTGCGGTCACATTAAATATGAAACTTTTTAAATGCTTAAACAACGCAGTTTTTAGAGTATCTCTTTTTTGTTTGTTTTAAAGCTCAATGGGAACGTAGTAGACAGGCGAAAAGTGTGATTGCCACAGATGTGGTATATAGACAACATTAGATAATTGTTTTCAGCAGTTTTTTGTGAAAGAAAAATATGTTTGGTAACTGGAAAAAAACACAGAAGAAGTAGTAAAAAAGGCGGCATAAAGTATGATAAAGAATTTAAACATGTTTCGCTCAATCATGCGTACTTTTAAATTTTGAACTTTATCTATCCTTAAAGCCTGACGTGTTTTATAGTAACTAAGAGGGCATTGCAGGATACCGTTTAAGTTCCGTCGCTGTTAACTTTCAAATACTCTCTCCAGTATTTTATATAGAAACAATAGTTTAAAAACTTTTTTGCTTAATTTTACCCACTGTGCAGGCTATTCGTACATACATATATCCACCCACTATGCATCACCAGCCAGTATGAGTTGGCAACAAAGACATAAAACAATTGGTCGGTCGGTCAATGAGTTCCTATTAAATGTTAAGAAAATAATAAACCAAAATCAAGAAAAAAAACTTTTATAACCCACTCTATTTAAGCACTTATAGATTTTGTCAATGTTTCTCAATAGACTGAATTTTTTTTTTTTTCGTTTTTAATGTAAATCGAAACCACGCTCTAAAAGTCAATGAATAAAACGTTTATGGTTACAAATCTTGGCCAGTCTAGTCATTTGCTGTTTTCTCGAGGTATGAAGTAATTGAAAATGTTTTAAACACAAATAGTTTTGTTGGCAATTATAAATAAACGGAGCTTTTTTTCCATCTTAAACAATCGTCGTAAGAAAATTATCTAGAAATAGATAGAGAAAAAAAAAAATTGCTAAACAGCCTTAAACAACAAAAGTAACATGAAAAAATAAATAAATATGTATTTATGTGTTTAAGTTGAAGAGAACAAAAAGAACACTTATGGTACAAAAAAAAAACTTGTGCAGAAATTATGCAGTTTGACCCTAGAGCATTATTATAAAATACATTATAATACAGTAAATACAAGAACAAGGGAAAATGGTGGACACTCGAACAAGTAAAATGAGAAGTGCATAACAACAGTTGAAAAATCGTTTTTAAATGAAAATTAAAAAAATAAATTTCTTTCAATAATATATAACATTCTTATTAAGTGACTTTACAGGACAGCTTGAACTCATTGGCAGAACTTTAAACCCTTATGTAAAATATGTACAGAAAACTGAATTATACTTGGCATCGCCAATCCCCAACCTATCTGAGATGATTAAACAAAAAGATTATAAAAATTTTATTGGTCCTTCGAATCGGACTGTTAACCTGATGACAAAAGAGCTCTCCATTGTGCCCTCTTTTTTGCTCATTTCGCATTGTGCACTCCTTACAAGCGTCATCAAATAGTAGCACATGAGCAAAAAGCAATGCAGAAAAAAGTAACTCATTTACGCAGTACAAGCTCTTCTTTAAGGGCACTGCTTTTTGCTCAATGGATATTTTATTATTTTCTTTAAAGCCTTTCTCGGCTTATTGAGTGGTGCAGCGTACATTAATGCTCTTTTTATAGTCTTCACCAAAATTTAAAAGGGTTTGTCATTCCGTGTATAATTTCCGCAATATTCATGTGATACCGATAATGTAGATAAATACTGGATTTTTGTAGATAAGCTAAGATCCCACTATCGGCGCAAACAGCACAATCTGCGACAATTTTTATCGTGCTATATCCGCACACATGTAAAAATATTGCACAATTAATTTTTGGGCGTTCCCATTATCGTCGCATATTGCCACAGTTTTTTTCGGCTCATATCGGCCAAATCCCAATTGCGACAATAATCGATACAATGATAATTGAATTTAGTGCACAGTACGTAGTTTTTATTCCTGTTGTTTGTAAACAGCTGTGTTCAGGGATGGCCAAATCTGTACAACAGTACAAATCAAGGCGAATTAAAACAAGGTTGGCGCAAGGGCGAATTCAAAAATTCGCTTTGTACAAATTAATGCCAAATTCTATTTTATTTGTAATATTTGTTTACAAACAATTTCGATATATATTGTAAATTAAAATTTTAATATTTTTAAAAGCATATGTACAACATTTAGAGGCATTTATTTATATTCTTTAACATTCGAGTATACTTCAAGTTAATGTTTGTTTTTGACTGCTCATGTCAGCTGTTATAAGGTTTGTTTGGAAAGCGCTTTTATAACATAATTTGACGTTTTAGCTTGGCGGATAGCTTATTTGACGTTTTAGCTTGACGGACGGCTTTTTTGTTGTATCATTTTGGAAAATTCTGCTGCAGAAGGAAGTGAAAAAAGTGTAGCCAAAATTAATAATTAAAAAAATTAAAATAAGCTATAAAAAAACTCTCATTGTAGTTACTTGACGCGTCAACGAACTAAAAATAATGAAAAGTTATAAGTTTGTGTACCCCACCACAAATAGGTATTTGAAAAGAAATTTTTAACTTCAAGTTATGACAGCATTTCATGTTAGGTGTAGACGTAGGGTAAGTGGCGCTCAAAAACAAGGGGCGAAACAAGGCGAAAATAGTCATGTGGGCTTTAAGCGAAATTTCGAAAACAGGTATAAATATAGATATATATTAAAACAAAAAGACCTAGTGCGCAAATAAAACATTAAAATATATATGAATACAGGATAAAACAAATTATTTTTGGTAAAAATAAGTTCAAAAAAATTTAGTTTTAAAAGCCAGGTGGTGAAATTTCAAAATTCTTTTTTCCATCCCATGTATCGCCACTGATTGTCGACTTTGATCGGCGCACGAGTGGCCAACAAAAATCGGCGCATTTTTACAAATTGATTGCTTAACATTGTGCAATAGTGGGTTCACATTATCGGCGCATCAAGGTTGATTTTAATTGTCCATACTCATCACAATTTCGGCACAGATTGTCGCATTTTGAAAAATTGTGTGCAGTCACACTATCGGCACATGAATTGCGACGAAAATTGGTGCATTGCGCCGATAGTGGGATCTTAGCTATAGGGAACCTAAATTAGCCATGTACGTCTGTCACTCTGTCCGTCTGACTGTACTTGAAATCGGTTTTCCGAAGTCACTAAAAGAGCTGGAGACTTAGGACTTAGAGTAATAAGTAAGGCTTTGTCCTAAGACGATTCGTACTAAAAATCATCCAATATCAGTTCCGATATTTAAATAATATACACATACATGCATACATTCTCGTATATGAGCATTCCGGATATAAAGTTTTTAATATACATATAACAATGGCCCAGTATTGAACCTTGAATAATCGGGATTAGAATTCAACTCAGTGCAGCAATGCTTCTGAGACTTGGTGATAATGTGTGGCGTATATTTAATTAATAATAGCAAGTACTTTTTCTTCGTTCCAACCCCCCTTTTTGTTTACTAATAAAAGTGGCCAGGAATTGAAAATGGAAAATTTTGTTTAAAATATGAAATGAAAAATTGAAAAACCTCTCAAACATATCCTTATTGCTAAGCAAAAGGACACTGTGAAAACAAGAGAGGCACAAAAAAAGTCCAGCACCAAAAAAGAGCAGCCCAAAAAAATGCCAAAAAACCCCCTTGTTGCGTTACTCGTTTCTTTTTTTTGGGCTAAAATTTTTAAATTATTTTGAAGGAAATTTTTTTACTAAAATTTAGTACAAGTCTTGTTTTGAGTTTGCCATTTTCCCTTGAAGCTGGTTTGAAATATTCTTACGCTACACTGTCAGAGCTGGCTGTCTTAGCTTGCAGCAGCTATTTATTGGGTTGGGCTCTCGCAAATAAAAAAAACTATTTGTTGTTTTTTGCCTGCAACAAATGCTTATTAGCCAGCATTGAATGTTTTGTTTTTCATACACTCTGAATCATTTTTGGCTTTTAAGAACTTAGTGTTGAGCAGTACGTACATACACCTAAACACACACACACATACATATATACATATGTATTTATCTATATTTTAAGTCATTCATCGGTTTGTATGTACGTGCCTTATATCGGTTTCCTAGCATTTTTAAGTATTTTACGCGTTTTGCGATATTATTATATTATTTTTGTTGCATTTTCCAACTGCATACTCTGAATATGTTGCACTCGTATTAACTGACCAACAATGCAAGACAATACAAGCAACAACCAACCTCCTACTCAAACCAGTCGGTTTGGTTATAAATTCTTTTTATTTGGTTTGAAATTTTCTTGCCGATTGTTGATCTTTAACAGTTTAAATATTTAAGCCGCTCGTTTTGTTTTGTTTTGTTTTGCTAATTTTTTTTTTTTTTTCTTTTGCCATCAGATTGTTGTCTTTGAAACATATGAGTTGGCGTTTAAAAAGGCTAAACGGGAGAAGGAAAAAAAATTAACATATAAATATTGATACTGATGGAAATGGCAAAATTATTTGAAAAAAAAAATAAAAACAAGAAAAATAAAATTCAAATATCAGACCAAAATGGAAATATTTAAGTAGATGGATCGATGATGAAAGAGTGCATATGAAAGGAAAAGTAAGCAGACTATAATGTAAAGAGTAAACGGGAAAATGTATTGCACAGTAACTACAACAGATGCCTTGTGCTCAAGGTTGCTCTGAAAACCAAACTCTTCTGAGAACTTTTTCTAAAAGACATTTAATGCATACTTTCACCGATCTTGATAAGGCCAATTTTAGATTAAGAACTCTAATAGCAAATTGATAAATGATTATTTTAAATCCTTTGCGCAGCTTCAGTTAAAGCATAACTATTTTTTGGAAATGAATTGAATGCAAAAGGAAATTTCAAATACAAACATTAGTCTCTTGAAATGATTGAAACTGCAAATCCTGGTTGTTTTCCCTCCTATCATTTCTTAATTAAAAAAAAAAAAAAAAGATCTTCCCAAAATCCCCTAATTGTTTTACTGAAATTATATCTACTTATATTTTAATTATTAAAAAAAATCAATTTTGTTTCTAAAGTATTCACCACAAATTTCCTATTGGCTGTTTCCGTTTATTTATTACTGGTGACTTCAAAACAAATATTATTTTATTTGATTTCTAAAATGTAGACAAAGAGGGTGTTCCGGCACTCAAATAATTGTCTTATCAACAAACATTTATGTTTAAACCTCTAGTTACCACCATCACAGATCTATTAGTTAAAACGTGCCAGAGCACATTTGTAATTCAACGCTTTGCGTTTTACAAAGAGCATATAGTATTTCGCCTTCGATAAACTGGAATATTATGGTCTTGTTCAGTGTTTCCCAATTTATAGTAGCAAAGATTTAAGAGGACGGGAAAATAATTAAAAATCGTTAAATTTGTTTGATCGTCGAGTAAAGTTAGTAATATTTTCAGTCAAATATATCAATATTTTAATTTGAGTATCACTAACTTGACATCAAATTAACCCTATGTGTGACGCATTAATTTTCACTTCCTTTTGCTGTCCTAGAACCGACTACAAAAGAGGCAGAGTTTAATCAATTCGTGGGGTATATTTTTTTTCTATTTGCACATACGAGTATGCAGCGATTATATAATTGAAATTTTTTTTTTTAAACGTGTTGCTTAGAGTTGGATCGCACGAAAATCGGAGGGGAAATTGTTCCCACAAAATTGTATGGCATAACCCCTCTATTAGGCACCGATTTTTAAAATTCTTTATTTGTTTAATGGGGTTTGTTTACAGGTTAGTTCCATTATTTTATTTTTTAAATCGGGGGACCCTTGTCGCCCTTCTCAAGTTATGGTTTATCGCATAACTCTTCCATTTATGGTCTGATTTTTGTAAGGATTGTTTGCCCCTTTAAATATTAATTTTCTCACAAATCGTTCAGTTAAGGACCGCTTTAAAAAAAAATTATTACCTTGACCGGTTTTGCGTGCTGTTTGGTATTATAATATTTTTTCCCATAATCGGATGGGCAAGTTGTCCGCCCCGAAATATTATTCACCACATAAAAATATATTTTTAAGCCATTTAAATTTTTTTTTTTGCTGTTCTTTTTTTGTAGCACGATCACTCAGAGGCTGACCCCTACTTATGCAATGCATTGTGCCAGAAATTAGGGAAATGGAGAGGTTAGAGACTATAGATGTTGCAAATATAAAAGTCTTAGTTCTTTTTGTTCTTCTATTGCTCGCGCGTTTTTGTAAATTTTTTTAGACAAGTGGGTCAGCGCTTCTGGTGTTAATTAGACGCATAAAATTTCTTAAGCTTTATGAGTATATTGTTTTACTTCGCTCACTTTTCTACTAACTGACAAAGAAGGGTGATGTTTTGTACATTAGCTGGGAACAGTATCGATCGCTGTCGGAACAGTTTTTAGTGACCAGTGCTATGGCTTCATCACTTTAACAGTCCAAACTCAATTCATATACTGCCACACTAATTTACATTGGAGAAATTAATGATGTTGATGACTTGCTCTGACCACGGTTTAAACCCAGGTCCTAAGTCATTGTTTGTTTTAGTAGTAGTCAACGCTCTAACCATTTCGTCCAATACCACCCTAGACGGTGAGAACGGTGCTATATTTATATTTTATTTAAAGGGCTAGTTCTCCCCTCCATATATTGATTTTTGAGTACCTCCTCCATGGTATATCCCCAACAACGAGAGCAGATTAAAACCTGCCCAACATAAGCGCTGATAAGGTGGCAAGAATAGGGTCAGCATTAGATGTGGTAGTTAGTGACAGGTCAATTAAAAATACAATCGGTTACTACTACACAGAAGTCAGTAATTGGGTGATTAGCAGAACCAATTACTCCTGGAGGAATAGAGAAAATTGTAGAGTCTTGAGGTCCAAATGGATAGAACTAGACTCAGGTAAATCTGATATACTTCTGGGAATGAATTGAAAGATTTTGAGAGTCTTAGTAGGTGCCTTGACTGGCCATTGCTTGGTTAGAGCGAGGACCAGCACTCCAGATTTCTGTAGGATGTGTGGGGATGAAGAAGAGCCAGAAACTATAGAGCATATTATCTGCCATCGCCCAAGGCTGCAACGCCATAGGCAAAGATGGCTGAGCAGACGTTTCCTTGAGGGCATTACTGATATCGCGAAGTGCAAACTTGAGGATATCAGGGGCTTTATCATGGGAATTAAGTGGCTCAATAATGGATGATACGGGCTCTTTGTTTCTCCTTGGACAGTAAGGAGACTAATTAGTCAATAAATTAGAATGAAGGGAATCACGAGTGGATGTGTGCTTCACACTACCCTTCCTATCCCAATCTAACCTAACTCCTACATTTATAGACCAAATTTTATATATCTTTTTATGTTTGAAGGCGTTTGCTTGCTGTTTGGTATAATTTTTTTTTTGTTATTTGTTTGAGAAAGTTTCCCGCTCTACCATTTATGTACGGATTTAAAAAGTAGACTAGACGCTTGCTTTGTAGTCAATTCGAAGTGTAATTAGAGCCCCTGAAATATTTATAAATAAATAAATCTGATATTTATGAACCTTTTGGTAATTTTTTAGTACTTTAATTTTTCGTGAAATTAAAATATCAACTAGAAAGAAATTATAGCTGAGTTTGAACTTTCGCATACTTGCATTAATTTTACAATATGTTCAATGGGAACATAATATTTTTTTAAAAGTGATCTTTAAAGCAGAAAAGTTTGTAGAACTCTGCTTTAGCCTATTCAAACACTGAGTTTTTATGTTTTTAATGTTTAAATAAAGACTGTGAATTAAAAGTCCGTTTTTTTTTGCAACAATAGTTACGGAAAACTTGTTTCCTTTTTTTTCTCAAAAATAATATAAAGTTATGGTCATTTGTATGCTGGCACATTTATGTGATTTTCTGCTTAAATTGCTTAACTTTTAATGTCTGATTTAAAAAAACTAACTTGCAGATGTATAATTAAATTTAAATGTTTTTCAGCAAATAATTTTAACGATTTTTTTTTTGTGGGAGTTGCATGACTACATAATTATGATAAGTTTTTTGTACTTGTGTGGGCCAGTTTTATTTTTATGGTAACGAAAAAAAAATAAAATATTAAACAAGCGAATATGGAATGGAATGGATGTGATTTTCTTTTAATTGAATGCTAAATCGGTACGAAAACGAAGACATACTCGTATACTATAAATGTTTTGGCTTCTTAAATTACCCGATAAGAATGCGAATCGGGTTCTAGACAAAGACGAAGGTAAAAAAAAATGGTGAAAAACATTGAAGAAGTGATCTTGGAGACAACGAGTATCGACATCAAGGACATGTGTATGGTTGATATCAAGCTCTCACATTTATAAAGTGTTACTAAACCCAAAGTACGCAGTTAAACCGGTTGTATCATATAAAATCCATACATTAAATCCACACTAACTTTGATAACACAGGTCAACAGCGAAAACGGGCTTGAATAACCACTATACAGATTTGATGCATAATGGATACCTATGCTCGATATTAGAGAGCTGCATGAAACTTAATAATGATGATCATGAAACTTTTATCATTATTTTTTATTCATTCGTTTCTATTCAATAGAGATGAATAACTATGAACAGAGAACACGATAGTTAAGAGACGAGTATAATGAAGTTTGTGTGTTCACTTATACAAGAGCGAACGAACATTTACAAATGTGAAAACGAACATGTCTTGAATAAATATCAATAATGTTCATGCAAAAACAATATGCTCTCAAAGATCAGTGTTGGCAGTTGTAGGAAAAACGAAAATCATTTTAGAAATACGTTAAACATACACAATGAACCAAATCGCAAAAAAAGAAGGCAAAAAACTCTAAAATATTTACAGTTTGATCATTAGTGATTTATTTAATTTATTAACGTTTATTGAAGGTTTATGTTATTTAGAAATGCAAATAACAAACTAAAATACATATTGAATTTGATTTACTACTAGTGCTCGTAATATGAATAGTATATACATACATACGTACATGCGTGTTAAATCTAAAACTTGAAAATACATATGCAAATAATTACTCACGGGCAGCGCATGCAAAAGATTACATGATTTCACCAAATTGGCAACATTGCTATTGCGTATTAATAAGAAACTATGAGATGAGAGCGAGAACTTCGAATAGAAATCGTTTCAATGAACAAACTCTTTGTGTTAGCGAAACGAAACAAAATGTTCTCACTCATACTATGAACAAAGCAACAGTTTGTTTGGTGTTCTGATTTTTATTCGAAATAGAGTTTTCATATGTTTATTGATGACCACGTTCACGCAGCCCTATACTCGATATGTACTCCACCACGTATAAGTTATGTATATATAATAATATAACATAACTAATACGTGGTGGAGTACATATCGTACATTTATTGCAACGTAGTCATATCTTAAAATCGGTTAATTTCACTGTATTCTGAATAAAATCAACATTTATGCATCGATTTTCATGAAGTAAAGTTTATTTTATTTGGAATATACATACCTTTCCAATCATGTAATAAAAATATGAAGTTTTTGCCATCATCATCGATTTTTTATATATATTTTAAGAATAAAAATTTTCCAATTATGCATACAAAAAAAAATATTTTTAATCATTGCAGTCTAAATAATTCCGAAACCGTTGAGTTTACAAAAAAATTAAATTAACTTGGCTTGAAAGTGATTTCATTTCAAGTGTTTTAGTATTTTTTGTGACAAAATTGAACAAGTCGTTCCATAGTTATGATAAAATTGGTAAACCAGCCCCTTCGAAAATCCCAAATTTTAGAAAAAAATTAATAAAAAAAAAACTTATCCATAGAATTGAAAAATTTTACCATTTTTGTACTTAGGTATCCATTATGCATCAAATCTACTTATACAATGGTTACTAAAGCCTTTAAAATTTTTTCGATTTTGTTCCCCTGTGTAATCGTTTATGAATATGGCTGAAGAAGTGTTTTTTTTATGTTTCTGACTCTTTTTATTTGTTTTTATATATAAAAGAAATATTTACAGGTTTTAACGTGCGACTTTGGCAGACACTATTTAACATTTTTCTATTATTATACCGACGTTTTAAAAACTTTCAGCTAAAATATATTTTTGAGGGAGCTAAAGTTCCCTCCTCTTATATAAATAAGTGTTATAGTGAATCATTTTAGGAAATCTTGCAATATTTACTCTTAAGGTATTTGACATGTTTTCTTTCCAGTTTCTACCTTTTTATCTGGTTATTTTGCAAGAGCCTTTTTACGTCTGTTTTTTTAAGTACTGAAAATTTCTCTTAAAATATTTTTGGTCATAAAGGAATCAAAGTTCAAATATCAACTTGAAGGCCAGTCAAAAAATTATGTGGAAGGGTTAATTTCGTACTTATTTGCACAATATTTTGTATCAGTTTTCGTGTTTAGTTTGTAAAGGGTGTTTTTTTATGGAGTGTCACAACTTGGAGTTGGCATAACTGCTTTATTTGAGTACTCATTTAACAGCTGATAGTTGCTTTTGGTTTAGTTTGCTTTGAAATTTCTTAATGAAGCGACTTACACCAGAGCAACGCGTGCAACGCGTGCAAATTGTTGAAATTTTTAATCAAAATAATTGTTATATTCGTCAAACTTATCGTGCAGCAGGCGCTACAATTGATTTATTCAAAGAAACTTTTGATGAAAAAATAATTTCTCGTAATGGCCCAATTGATTGGCCATCCTAATCGCGAGATTTAACTCCATTAAATTATTTTCTTCGGGGTTAAGTCACTTGTCTACGTCGATAAACCACAAATAACTGAACAGCTGGAAATCAACATTCGAAGAGTTATCGGCGAAATGCGGCCGCAAATGCTGCGAAAAGTTGTTGAAAATTGGTGTTCTAGATTTCGCCTTCTACGCGCCAGCCGTTGTGGCCACATGGCAGAAATCATATTTAAACAACAAATTTCATAAAATTTTCTTTCCAATAAAGCCCGTTTCATTGATATTAAAAATATATTTCCTTGTTTTATTACAATTTAAACTAGTGTCACTCCATAAAAAAACACCCTATATTAATGATTTGACTTACGCAAAATTTCACTAATTGTATGATTAGAAAAACATTATTGATCTCTCACAACTTTTTATTTTGCAAAACTCTAGAGCATATACAGCCATACATGCATACGAGTACATGCCACATTAATTTACCACAATCAATCGTTCTTGTTATCCTTAACCGGTCAGTAAATTTCTCCTCTAGCTTCTTCCTACCTACACTTTTGTATTTCATTCTCATTTAATTAATTGATTTGTGTAATTGTTTACTTCGCTTTAATTGAATTTACGTTTAATTTATGTGAATTTCACGCATCAAATATTTGCCAATTATAGTTGCTATTACTACTGTTTTCTTTAATTAATTTTATAGAAAATTAACAGGATTTCATTAATGTAAAATTTTATGTATTTATATTGAATTTAGAATGAAATGGTAGATGCCGGAGTACATAATTGGTTTGCATTGGAAATAATACTTTTTCAATAAAATCAGTTTTCAATATTTTGTTTAATTAGCAACATTTAGTGGGCGAAAGAAAAAACAACATATAAGTATCAAGTGGAAAAATAGCAATAATTAAGTACACAACCAAAATAGCAAAGAGATACAAACCCAGCCACTGGAATGACAGTGGTAAAATTCAAGAAATAAAGGTGAACACCAACAAGAGAACAATGCTACTTCTGAAAACAACATTAATATGTTCTGCAGTGTGTAGCACGAAGTTAGTTAACGTTAGTTTTTCTTTTAAATAGCATACGATTCTAATAGGCCGCAACATTTTAAATTACAGAATTTTTTGATATGGGCAAATAAATATGCTGTCCATAAGTTTTAGAAAAATTTTTTGTTAAGAAAATCAGTTCGTTAGATGATCTTTAAATATTAACCAACATTTAGCATCTTAGTCCCCTCTTGTAGTGTTGCAACTACATTTAGTTGTGGTTTCTACAACACTGACTAATGATTTGATTGTAAAATTCTTATCATAAGAACTCAGTTTTTTGCACTCAAATCCTTCGTTCATCGTGTAAAAACTGCACTTTAAAAATAAAATTTTTTATCTAAAATTATACCCGTTACTCTTCATGCTTCTATTAAACCTTATTTTATATAAAAGAATAAAAAAATTAGCTCGAGTGCCCTTGTTTAAATGTCACAGTAGAATTATTCCATCACTACTTCAATCGCATTTAAATTTATTACCAGAGAAACCGTATCTATGCGATATAAAATATGCAGAAAAATTACAAAAATATGCTCGCTGTTGAAAGTGCTTGCAAATTAATTGGTTTTTAATTTTCATAATACTAATTTCTGACACCATGATATAAAATTGGAGTCGAATAATCAATGGTAGACTGTTCTTTCATCTATCAAATATTAGACTGCAAGACCTTAAAGCATTTGATGGCTTTAAATATTAATATATTGCATATATGTTTTTTATATTTTAACGCATAAATGAGCAATATATCATAAATAATTAAAAGAAATATTTAGAAAACTTGTTTCTTATCTTCTTGTTTCTTTTATAAATTGCAAACAAGCGAAAAATCTAGAAAGAAGTAGTTTGGCTCAAAATGCACTAAAGTTAATTGATATTTATTAATGCTGTGTGTTAAAAATGCCCTGAATATGTATTAATTGCAGTAAAAAGTAATATGCAAATATAAACTGAAAAACAGTTTAACGTACTACGGTTCCTTGAATTAAATTCTTTGAAATTCAACGTATTATACGTTGTTTCACTAAAATATTTCTTGAAATTAAAAGATGATTGCCATACGTTGAATTAAAAGAACCTGTTCCTTGGGTAAAAAATAAGGAATAAATTGGTTGAATCAATGAATTTTTTCCTTGAATTTAATTGCTTTTTTGGTTGAGTGTATTCAGTGAAATGTAAAATATGCAAAACTATGCACCAAAAAAAAAAAACAGATTTGTGATTTATCTTATCATGCCACTTATTTAATTAGTAATTATCTGCCACAATCAGTCTGCCTTCATTTAGAGCTGCACCACGACAGTTACAGGTTTATCCAGTCCCTCTATAACAGTTCCAGATACCGCGTGTATCGTATAAGACCAGGTGTATGAATTGGTAGAACACATTTTATAAATTTTTATTCCATATTTATGGCTTTTCGATGGATTATAAGTTTTTATGCTCAATCGACCTTGATGATTGATTTGTGATTCGTCTACGACAATTGTATCACCAGGCAAATATAGTTTACGAAACTTTCTAATCAGATGGTTTACTGGAGGTTGAATTCTGTATAAAATATCATCGCTGTCCGGTTGAACGTCTGCAAAATACCAGCAACGCAGTATACTACTGAATCGATTATATGAAATACCTATTTTATGAATAAATGAGGTAAAATATAGTGGATCCTTTTTCCAATAATGTTCTATTGTGGGTTTCTTATCTACTCCCATATAGAGTATAACGGCAAAAAAGTTTTTCAATTCTTCTCTGTTGTCATCGATCCAACGTGAAATTCTCGAAAATCGTTTTGTACGTACCACCTTTAAATATTCTGCGTATGCATTTGTTTTTTGTACCATTGTGTCAATAAGATCATCATTTATAAAGAACTCAACTATCTTTGGAATGGTGACAGCTCCTTCTTCATTTGAAATAACCTGTACGTTTTGTACTCCGGAATTGCCTGTAAATGGTTCTCTGCCAATTGAAAGAATATCTGCCACCCATTTTTCATTTTCTGTATTTTAATTACCGTCATGGCATATTTCGATATCTAGTGAATCATGTGCATTTCCTGGCAATTCCATTTCAACTTCATCATCTTGGCCCTCTTCTTCAGTTTCGTCATTGTCGTTCTCATCAGGTTCATACATATCATCACTTCCATCACTAAAATCACTCTCATATTCACTTATTTGTAAAAATTGCTGAAAAATGCCTCCAACATTCTAATTTAAAAAATACATATGGGACTTGTATCGTTAAAAAATTATTTTTGTATGGGGACAGGGAACCTGTTAAATCTGTAAATAAATTTAGAATAAATGAAAAATACATAAAAAATTTTTACAAAAACTGGAAAAATATTAATGCAGTATATTAAAAATCGCCAAGGAAAATATTTGAAATATATATTAAAAAATTTAAAAAAATTTATTTTTTATTTTCTTATTTGTAAAAGTGAATATTAATATTAAAAAAAGTTAAAGCATGCAGGAAAAACAAGCAAATATGCAAAAAAAAAAAAAAAAAAAAATCTTACCTAAAAATATTCCCTGTGTAGTCGAAAAAATTATGCAAAATTAAGTTGTAAAATGTAAAATATGCAAAACAACAAGTTTTATTAATTAACAAGCGGATGCCAAAATTCTTTTAAAGTTCTAAAACGTAAAAATATTTTATTCAGTTCTAAATTTATCGCACAGCAAAAAATATGCGGTTGTATGTTATGCGGCTTCCCTGCTTAGGACTTTGCCTTCAACACTTTTGCTAGAATTATGATCAAAAAACTGAAAACTATTTAATACGGATGCAATTTTATATTGGAAAAAAGTTATTACCAAAAGTTATTAATGAAAATAATGTATACTATTACATATGGATGTATCAGAAGCTAAAAGGCCTATCTCCATTTTTGGAAAATTTCTCAATTTTGTTATATTACTATCTATCACAACTAATTTGTTAATATTATAACAAAATTGAGAAATTTTCTATAAGTGGAGTTAGGCCCTTTAGGTTCTAAAACATACATACATATGTACATAGACATACACAACCATACATATTTAATCATGCTTCATTATCCGAATTGTGTGGCAAGTATTTGAACATGCATAAACATGACTAAAAATGTAAACAGACATAATTTTTGTTTATTTAAGACAATTTGTTGGTTTCCTAGTTTACTTTATTTTGCTATAAGTTTTGTTTTAGTTTATGCTGTTTGTTTGTACGAGTATATTCGTTGGTGTTATTTGATTTGCTAAATGCAAATTACTCATACGCACACGTCGACAAAACCACAACATTTTTGATGAATTTGTAAATTTGTATGTACGAGTATTTACATATTTTGCATAAAGTTTTGAAAACCGAATGAGATAATGAGATGCGTAGTTTATTGTGGTTAATACAAGAAGACTGTAGAAAAGAAGTTTCCCTGAGCTCTCAAGTTAAAATCATATAAATTTATTGTACGATATTTTAACTGCTTGTCACTTAATTAAGAAAAAAAAACCCCAAATCTACAATTTGTGTAGCCTTTTATTTTATTTCAACGACCCTTGGCGAAGGCAATTTTCCTGTCGTTGGCTAATGACTTTAGTAAAAATTCTACATAATTGTGAAAATAATTTTTACTATTTAAATTTGACATAAATATAAATTAAATACGCGTTCATATACATGAGTATCCAAATAAATTGAACAAATAATGCCCATTGAGTACTGAATATTTGAAAATTTTTATTGGTCTTTAGGAAACCTTCATACATACGTTGTTTATGCTGGCGCCAGACAAAAAGTATGTACTTCATTCTAGATGTTACTTAACATACAATTTAGCTAAAATTTTATATATATTATTTTAAAATATAGTATGTACATCACACGAGGGCTAGGTATAACATTTTATAAGTTTTCATGTTCAGTATCGTAAAGATTGTCAAACAAAAATTTTAAGATTTCAAAAGTTTTTCGAAAATTTTTTAAATTTATGTATGTATATTTGGTTTCCTTATAGTCCTATAGTATTATCTATCTTAAGCAGTTCGATGAGCAGCCATTTGATTTATTCTAAAGATCTAAATCCTAATATACTGTTTACACTCTTTTCTCAGAAAATCTATTTATGCTGTCTGTTTTGTAAATTCATACAAAAAAAATAACAGTTCAAATTTCTTACTTCTTTATTAAATTATTATTTGCCATATTTTCAAAATTTTATTGTGTTAAGCATCTCTACATGATGCATTTCATTAACTCTTTTGCCAAAATAATCCATAAACTTTAACCATATTTTGAAAAACTTTATAGAGATAAAAATATATTTTTTAAAACTAGTCGAAGAATATACATTTGAGCTGTTGTTAAGGACAATATGGTGGCCATGATAATGAATATATAGAATGTTACTATGACAAAATTCCTATTCTATTTATGATCGTAGATTCAAGCCGATAAAGAGACGTTTACCTCAGCAGAGCTGAAGGCAATGAAATGCGGCTACCAGCATGCATGGAAATTGCAAATATGCAAATGCATATTTTTTGCTGAGCAATGAAAGTGAACTCAAATAATATTTTTAAACGTTTCAGTACATTTTAAGAATTTTTTTATAATATTTTTAGTGCATATTTTTGCAAATTTTTTGCATATTTTGACATATATAATTTTTTTTAGCATTATTTGGTATATATGCGACTGCACATCATATTTAAGTACAGTTTCAGTACATTTTAAGAATTTTTGTATAATTTTTTTAGTGCATATTTTAGCATATTTTTGCATACTGTTTCAATTTTATCTGTGTAAATTAATTGTTTTGAAAATATACTTTATTTCTATTTCATCATCAACAACCCTCGTCTCTTTAAATATATATCATTTAAGAATAATGTGCTTTCCATATAATGAGTTACATATATGCATTAAAATTGTTAAATATATTTGTTCCAATTTGTTCATTTCTAAAAACTACCAAATGTACTACTGCATTTCTAATGTTTATGTATTTTATATAAAATTTATTATGCTTTCAAATTTCAAAATAAATATAAAAACGGGCATGTGCACACACACACACACTCACGCAGACACCAGAGGGTAATTTTGTGTAGCGGAAAAAAACTTTACTATTTGGCTACTAGAGTATTAAAAGAAGAGAAATAAATTATTTTAGACATATATTTGTATTAAAATCAATTTACTACGAGTACATATTTAAAAACTAATTTTAGATAAAAAATAAGGGGTTTTATTTTTGTTTCATACAAATAAATAACTGTGTTTTTTTTTAAATAAACTTTTTTTTATAATTCTATTATATATGAGGTTTAATTATCTTATGTTTTAAACAGGCTAGAAATATAGGTTGAATATATGGAAAAAACAGCTGCAGTATGATTTGGCATATTGATCCTGTAGGAAATTTTGTGGCAATTATCTGATATAAATGTTGCAAAAATAAGAGGTTGTTCAGCTCTTGTGTATAATTGTTAGAACTAACACTTCAGTACCGGCCAAACAAAGAGTTGCAAGAAATTGTTGTATTTTCGCTACTTACTGTTTGATGCAAAGCCTTTTTTGGAAATTTTGTTACCGCTGCAGTAAAGTAACAGAGGGTGAATTTCAATGTATTTCGATCAATATCGCATGTCGTAATTTACACCCAGTTCTCTGATATTCAAATGAAATATTTATTAATATTTTTTTCTGGATTTTTTAATTTATTTGTGTTTTTTTTTTACTTTTAGCAACACCCTGGCTTTTGGAAGAAAGTTCAAGCGTATAAATCACATTTGCTTATAAATGTCACCACATATTTGACGCTCTTTGCAAATTAAGCAAAAGTTTTTCTTTATACCAAACAAAATTCCACATTCATTTTTTAAATTTCCAAATCAAGAAAAGAATAAAAATTGCAACAATACCATTTTGAAACACACCTTTTGCTTTCAACCCAAAAAAAAAAAAAAAAAAAGAAATAAATCTTTTGGTTTTTTCAAATTATTTTGTTGCTTTATTGTTTACGGATTTGATTTGTTATTTAATTTTCCAAATTAAACACGCCATTTGTCTATTAAAAGCCAATAAAAGGAAAACCCCTTCAAACTTTTATTATCGAAAGTTATAAAAAATTGTTTTTCTTCACCAAAAAAAAAAAAAAAAAAACATTCATATTCTGCCGCCAGGTTTTGGTCTATTGTTTAAAATCCATGAAACACCAAATGCGTTCGTAAAAAATAAAAACTTTTCATATTCTGTTAATATTTTGTCAACTACTGTTACAGCAGCAGAATAAAAAATTGACACTTTGGAACAAACAACACATGAAAAAAAGAGTAGAAAAAATTAGGTGGGGCCATAAATTTTAGGTGTTGTAACATTGTATCGTATGCATTGTGGTATGTGTGTGTGTGTGTGATTGTGTGCATGATGATAAATCGATAGTGAACGAAGGGATAGTGAAACTATATTTAAGTGAAAGTATATTAACTGTTAACAGGTATCTAGATGACACTTCTCTGACAACACACAAAAAAAAGTAAAATAACTTGAAATTCATGTCACCAAAGTTAATAAATACGCTGCTTTCATGACATTAATGATTGGCAATTTATCTGGGATTTAAAATAAACAAACATACATATAAAATAATAACGATAATAGAAACTTTTGAATTTTTCTTTTCTATTAATTTTTTGCTTTCTTTCTTTACTTTGAGGCCAAGTCAAAAAGGTGTGTGCAGCTCAATGATACCACCAATTAATTTTATGATTATCAATAACAAAAAAACGTCACAAGTTGTATTAAATAGACATGGTTGGTTCTCATTTTAGTGGATGGTTTCTTTTCAAAATATTAAAATACTGTGGCCAGAAAAAATTTTTCTAATTTTTTTTTTTTTTTAATTTCCTAAATCTAAATCAATTTTATCTGAAAAGTTTCTCATTTAATATGAGGTATTAACTAAATAAGAAACAAGTACGAGTTTCGAATAATTTTTTTTATAAATATGGGTAACGTTCAATACATTCCAATATGAAAAATATCATATTTTCTAAACGCAAACAAATAATTGACGAATCAGCAAATAAGATTTAAAATCTTCTAAAAGTTCTAAATAAATTTATATAAATATGAGTAACGTTCAATACATGTTATTATAAATTTCATATATTTTTTTAAGCAAGCACTACTAACGGAATAAGAAGATATTAACATGAATAATCTTCTTAGAGTTTTCAATAAATATATTATAAAAATAAGTAATGTGCAATACATTAATAAAAATATCATAATATTATCTTAATAATCAATACAAATAACTTAACAGGCAAGTAATATAGTAATATTGTTAATATTTTATAAGTTTTCCATAATTTTTTGTAAATAAGGGTAACGTTCCATACATATAGTTTATAATATTTGCTCAAACATGCACAACTAACTGAAAAAGCATAAAGTAAGTTAGAAAATTTTTTTGTTTAAGATTTGAATATTTTTTTTTTTTTTTATAAATGTGAGTAACGTTCATTACATTTGAATGTAAGTTTTAAAATTATTTGTGATCGCACAGTACTTAGTATCAACTAAGGAAAATAATCTTGTATAAAATGTTAAAATTTGTATTACTATGGGTAACGTTCAATACATACATTACAGTGTGAGCTTTATTAATATTTCCAAGCACGCACTTATAGCTGAACAAACAAAAAGTAAGATGGATAATCACGTACAAGTTATAAATAAATATTTCATAAATATGAGTAACGTTCAATACATTTTAATATAAGTTTTATAATTTTCACTTTTGTTTTCTTTTCTACACAAAAAATGGCACCTTGTTGAAAGGTACATGTATAAAATGCCTTGCCAACCCTATAATAATTCAACTTGTTATTTCTCTAGAACAAAACACAAGTTATGAAAAAGTGGAATGCCGTGTTTTTAACAGCTGACAGCTAAGTTTTACAGGGCGCTATCAAAACGGTCGATTTTTACGGGGCATTAGCGAAGGCGATTCTTTTAGAATCAAACACACTGCTCTTTTAGAGAGCAAAACATTTTTAAGAAACGAACACCAAAATACATTTTCTGCATGGAGATGTACCATTTTTTTGTCGAAAAGAAAACACCATTAGCAGCAACTAAGATGAATATTTTTGTATAAATTTTTTAATAAATTTTCCAAACATATAGTTGTAACGTTCCATACATATAGTTTTACTCTTTTAATTTTGTCCAAACATGAACAAGTAACTGAAGAAGTAAGAAGGAAAATCTTTTTATTTGAGTTCTGAATAAAATTTTTTTTAAAAAGTAGTAACGTTCAATACATTTTAATATAAAGGTTTTTCTTTCTTCTTTAATCACGAACTACTAAATGACTTATAAATAAAAAGCTGGATAATCTACCATAAAAATTTTAATAAATTTTTAAAAATCTTGGTAACATTCAATACATTTTAATATGAGTTTCGTCTATATATTTTTCCAAGCAAGCGCCACTAACTAAACAACCTACATGTAGAATGGATAATTTTCAACAAGCTTAGAGTAATTTTGTTTTAAGTAGGAGTAACGTTCAATACATTTTTAATTGATTTTTATAATCTATGCCATGCACACAAATCTTATTGAGTAAGATAGATAATATTATATAATTTTTCAATAAAATTTTATAAATGTGGGTAACGTTCAATACGTTTTTATTAATGCAAGTCACCATAGAGTAATATATGTGTTTTATATAAAAATATAACAAAATATGGTTGGCTTACGGAGCTGCCCACTAAACGCAAGTGTTCAAGTAGAATCTTGATGGTTTAATTTTGATAACAATTAATTTTATATTACGTTCAGTGTATTATATTCGATACATCACACGCAGTGCAATAATAAAAATGCTACCTTAATACGTAACATAATTAAATTTAGCAAAAGTTAATTTCATTCTGAAGTGTATTCCCCTTAAGGCGAAGTACAGCTTCAGAGATGTGCTTTAAAAAGCACTTAAACAATTACTTTTAAAATATATTTTATAAATATATATAATGTGAAATTAGTTCTTAACATTTGTAATGGCAAATCTATTTTAAAATATATGTATTTCCGTGTTAAAACTTTAAGCCAATTAGACAAATAACTCACCGAAAAACAAACAAAATGTTGAATAATAACAAAAAGAATTTGAATTTAAACAAAAATATATAAAGAAAAGCACACTTTTTTCAAGTAAAAGTGAATTTACAACTTTTTTTATAAGAAGTTTTGTGCACTAATTAAATTCGTGCATGTTGAATAAAACACATAGAAACGGATATAAAAAAAGTTGTGCTTAAAAAAAAATAAATAAAGCTGCCAGACTGTAGAAAAATTCTAAAAAAAATATATACAAAATTTGTGGTAGAAAACTAAAAATAAACAAACCAATTTCTACTTTAAAAATTTGAATAATTTCTATTACTTTTCTATTAATTTATTTTCAATCTGGCTACACTTTTATATCCCATGTTTGTGCATCCCTACAAAATATATGTTGCATGTTCGCATTTTTTATAGCTGCAGCAAACGTGTATAGAAAAAACTATAATAAATTAAAATCGAATAAAACAAACAGCTTAAAAAAATGTTTGTTTGAAATCATATAAAAAATTTTTTCTTTGTCTCTCTACTTCTATTATCAATCGCCCATCCTTATGCGCCACACAACATACACACACAGACATTACATTTGCAAAAAAAAAAAATATATATATATTTTAATGCAAATTTTTAATTTAATTTGATTTAATAGCTACAGCCATTTTTAACACGCTTTATTTCTCCCTGCAAACATTTTTGCAGCATCGGCACTAAAAAAAGGAAAATATATAAAATATTGCAAGTTGCAACAAATAGAGCCTGGCATTCCAAAAGTAGAGTGCAAATAAAATGACGACGCGCCAAATGTAGACGACGGCAAAAATAAAATAATATCATTGAATAAATGAATGAATGAACGAATGAATATTGAATCAAATAACGAAAGGAATGAGTGGCTTTTATTTATTTATTTTTTTTTGTTCAATTATTAAAACAAAGGAACACATTTTCTATCCTGGCACTTTGTGCTTTCCGTAGAATGAAAAAGTTTTGAAAACATAAAAATTAGATAAATGAGAATAGATTATCAAAAATAATTAAATTAAGGTACAGTTTCTATTAAATTAGTTAGAAATAGTGATATTTTAGATATTCATTTTGTATATAGAAAAACCAAACCGAAAAAGTTTTTAAAAAAGGCAGTCTCAAATTAATATAGTTTTTCTGTATAGAAAATGTTTCTCAAAATGCAGTCTTTCTACATAGAAAACGTTTCTAGAAAATACAGTTTTTCCAAATAGAAAAACGTTTCTAAAAAATACAGTTTTTCCAAATAGAAAACGTTTCTAGAAAATACAGTTTTTCCAAATAGAAAAACGTTTCTAAAAAATACAGTTTTTCCAAATAGAAAACGTTTCTAAAAAATGCAGTTTTTCCAAATAAAAAATGTTTCTAAAAAGGCAGTTTATCCAAATAGAAAACGTTTCTCAAAAAGGCAGTTTTTCCAAATAGAAAACGTTTCTAAAAAAAGCAGTTTTTCCAAATAAAAAACGTTTCTAAAAAAGACAGTTTTCCAAATAAAAAACGTTTCTAAAAAAGACAGTTTTTCCATATAGAAAACGTTTCTAAAAAATACAGTTTTTCCAAATAGAAAACGTTTCTAAAAAAGACAGTGTTTCCAAATAAAAAACGTTTAAAAAAAACGTTTCTAAAAAAAGCAGTTTTTCTGAAAACGTGTCTAAAAAAAGCAGTTTATCTATATGAGAAACTTTTCCTGTCTTTTATTTTTACTGTTTTTGGACACTTTTTCTAAATAGAAATTCTGTGATTTTTATACCCATTTTTTGTCTATTTTTTATACACTGTTGTATTTTCTAGACACTTTTTCTTTATAACAAACTGTGTTTGCTAGACACTTTTTTTCTAGACTTTTATTCTTAATAAAAAAGAAAATTATGGTTTTTATTAGGCGTTCTGTAAATAAATTTAGTTTTTCTAAACATAATTTCTTTAAGGAAATCTTGCCTTTTTCTATTGAATAAAAAGTGCTTGCAAGAATTTTATGAAAAAAAAAAATCTTTTCATGACTTGTTTTTAATAATCTAAAAAGCGAAAAAGAAATAATTACAAATGCAAAACAAATCTTGGCTGCTATCACTTATTTTAGTTTTTTAAGTCCTTACGTTTTTTTTTTTCAAAGTGTCTTGCAAACTTTTTATATTGTTTCCGTTTTCCGTTAGCAGTTTCTAGACCACTACAAACAACAACATGACACTTTGGTTGACTATTTTTTTTTTTTTTTCATTTTTTCAAAATTAAATTTTATTTGTCTGATAAAAGGAACGTAGTGAATGAATTGTTGTGACAAAAAAATGTATTAATTAATCAAATTAACTGGACAGCAGTAAAACAAAAATGGTGGTAAAATGCAGCAGCAGAACTGAAAAAAATATTAATAAAAAATATTGAGTTTGTTGAGATATTCCATGAGATAAAATGAAAAGATGGGAACTAAGGGGCTATGCACATATTACGTAACGCTCCACGGGTATAAAATCTCTGAAAACAGCGTTACGTAATATGTGCACAGCCCCTAAATCAATTAAAATAATAAAAAAAAAAATACTTTATTAAAAATTTATTTGAAAAAAGATTTTGAAAAATATAATAAATTTTCAAAAAGATAAAAGAAACTATTTTGTAAACCGTCCAGTTATGGAAAAGTTAAGCGATAATCAATATGTCGGATGTGCAAACCGCCTTTCCAATTTTCGAACAAATTTATGGCACCAAACTGGCTGGCTGTGGCGGAGCTTTCAAACAAAGTAGGAATTAAAATTATTTTATCTGTTTTTCTGTTCTCTAGCTCTAGATTTTGCTGGTACTTGTATTTTATTCTAAAACTAGCTCTTAACAAATTTCAAGACTTTCAATATTTTACTTGTACAGATATGGCAATATTAATAATACAAAGGGGTTATCAATTTCCCCCTCATGAAGCTTCAAGATTTTACGGAAAATTTTATTCTACTCTAGCAGGAAACTTCCATCAAATTTCAAGACATTAACTTTTTTTAGTGAATAATAATAATTACTGTGTTTGCGGGGAGGGGAAGGAATCCTTTCCCTTACCGTTATAAGAAAATATATAACGAAAAAAATATCCCCTTCGAATTTCCTGGTCATCAGTGAGAAAGTTCTAATTTTTCAAAGCGATTACAAAATTTCTAAAATTTTCGACAATAAAATATGCTAAATTTTATATAGACCCATACGCCCTAGAGATATAGTCCATAAAATTTTATATAAATACAAGATGATTGGACAGGCTTCGCCTGGAAGCTATTTTTTTTTTTTATGGGGGAACCATCCTCCTCACTCATCAACCCATTTTTCCAATTTTGATAGGCGGACGTAGCTCCATTTGTCCTTTAACAACATAAATAATTTTGTTCTACTTGAAATATGAACGATGACGTTTCTAGTGAATGAGGCGAACATAGCGCCATCTATCTTATCTGTCAATATAATGCGACTCTTCTCGTAAATGAGGCGGAAATAACGTCATCTGTCATTCATAATTTTGTTCTGTTTGAAAGAAGAATTGGGTTAAATACAGGAATCGCTCCTCGTTCCCCTAGCGGTTTAAAATATACTTTAAAACCTAATCTCATACCTATCAAATATGCATAAAAAATTTCGTTAAAAGCGGTCGAGCCGTTTCGGACACGAGAATTTTATATATATATATGAATAAAAAAATGAGGAAATAAATCTGGCACAACTACTTTATTTGCCGCTAACAAAGATGCCTCTCAAATATTTACTAGACTTTTCATAAACTTAAATATACTTTAAGCCGTTCTACTTTGATTAAATCAAAAATCGCCTTAAGTTGTTGGCTCTGACAAAAACTTATTAACTTTACCTCGCAATCTACTATTCTTTTCTTATTTGTCTTTCAACACTTACTTTTGCCAAATAAATCGGTCATATCATTAAATGTAGCAACTTCGTTTGCAACAACTAACGCAACATTCATACATTTTTCAAAATTATTTTAATGCTAAACTCTTTCGCCAACATTTCTTCTTCTCTTGCCGCACAGTTTATATTCTTTCTTATTGAAACATCAACTTCTACACTATTTAAACTACTTTGTTGTATTTTATTTTGTTTTATTTTTTTTTGTTTTTTGTTTCATTTTTGTCGGTATTTTAAGCAGAAAAATATTATTTTTCTAGTCACTTCTTTTTCGCTTTTTTCAGCGCGTATTTACATCTTGCAACATTATTATGAGAAATATATAAATTGCACAAGGTAAACAAATAATAAGAAAATGAAACTCTTAAATAAAATTGAAAATGGCAAATTTAAACATAACTTGTACGACATTCATTCAACGGTGAAACAATCATCCAACCAAGCAACTCCTTAGAAAATACTCCCGGTCGTTAGAAATGCCTTTTAAGGCAAACTAAAACAGCAAAAGTATTTTCAAGACTATTTTACTTTGAGCTACAAATGGAAATTCGTTACGGTTGCATTTATTACAGACTAAGTAGGACTGCGAGAGAGGTTTTAAAATAAACTCGCCAGTCGAGGAATACTTAAGGTACGTTTTCCGTTTTGTGTTCAGCTTGGAGTAGTGATACTACAGCAATTCATTCACAATGCGAGGTGCCGCCGTGGCTGATAGGCAGTAATGCTTAGGCTAGTAGTTCGGAGGTTGTCGGTTCGATTTCGGCCAGAGATCCTGGGTGTTTCCTGAAGGCAAGATCTTCGTCTTCCTCCTGTTCGATATATTTAGTCCATCCTGTTTTTAGTTCTATTGTATTTTCTCCAAATTACTTCCTTCCAGATCTTTTAGTGACCTTTCAAATAGGCTTTCAATTCAAGGATAACTTGTTCGTTTGTCTTTATATTTTTCTTTTATAGGAAAAGCATTTAGGGGATAACCCCTACTTATGACATGCAATGAGCCAAAAGTAGGATGAAAGGGGTAGGTAGGTTAGAGAGGTTAAAAGGTGAAAATGTTGGTTGAAGGCTTAATTATTTTACAACTCTGCTGTTGCACACTTTGTTAATTTATAGATCAGTGTTACAGCGCCTCTGGTATTAATTAAATACATAAAATTTTTATTAATTGTTTTATTTCGCCGATAATTCTGCTATCCGCAGAAGAAGGAAGCTCTAGTATACGTTAGCAAACAGTGCCTTCGATCATTAAACAGTCCAACAACAATTCTCTTATGTAGAATTTTAATAATTTTGATTGACCAGGAATCGAAAGCAGGTTTGCTTTATACTCAACGCGATAACCACTTCAGCCAACACTACGCTCATATCTCACCAAACCAACCAGTAGTTTCTTACTTCAAATGTGGAAATAGAAAATAATCTCAAAGTATGCTGGATAAATTGGCAGTTTGTAGCCAAAATTAAGTGGTTTTTCCCTAAGACCCTGCACAAAGGTACAAATTTTTCTTCGTCACATAAGGTCGTCTTTGTTTTAAATCATCTTTAAGTCTGTCCAAAAACCACTGGGTAATATTCTGTGGTAATTGTTTTAACCCCTTCAAGGTAATCGATATAAATGAGTCAGTGCTCATTTAAAACTAAAGACATAAACTTGTTTCACAACTGATCCACTTTAGTCTTCTTGGGTACACTTTTTGATTGCTCTTCCGCTTCTGCAGCTACGAAATGGTGAAAAAACTCGTTTGGTTTACGCCTGATCATCATTTGCCAAATACTCGTTTTATGTGATCACACTGTTCCTCGTATGATTCATTGTAAAAAATTGTAGTACCTTTTAAATGTTTGTGCAAATTATGATGTATTTGATCGTTTGAAATACACCAGCCATTTTAGGCAATTTCATTCTTCTGCTCCTAAGTGATGAAGCGATCAAAAAAGGGCTTATAAAAATTGACGAAAATGTTAGACTGCCACGAAGTGAAATTTCCAACAAATCATAGAATTCTGCCTACACACACCACGTACAAATTATAAAGTTTTCTCAAGCCACGTAGGGTAAATATAATTTACCTTTCTCTAAATATTTATCCTTAAGCCAAAGTTAAAGTTGGCCGTTCACAAAAAAAATTAAGTTTAACAAAATAATGAAAAAACAAAAATTATTGTAAAAATCAGTAAAAAAAAAACTACCCACACGGCTTAAGATTTAAGCAGTAAAATTGTCTACTACCACTAAAACAGCCAGAGATACGACAGTCACAATCATAGTCATCCTTGTCAATGTAAATGTAATCATTATTATCATCAAATACATTTAAAGCTAGAAAGTAGATGCAACAGCTAAATAAACTTTTAGTTTTTACTTGCACTATTGCAATATTAACAATATAAGACCCTTAAGGGTCTCTGCCCGTCCCTCTCTCACTCTGTCTCTCTACCACTCTCACACACATTTTTCTTTGACTACTCTACACCGCGACCAAAAACCATAATTCTTATGTGTGCAAACCATCACCACCATCCAATACCAAGTCGCTTGTATTTACTTAAGATTGTCATGTATCTTACTTAGTTAGTATCCAGCTCATACAAAATTTTTTTTTTTGTTGGTTTGCCGATTTGTTAGTGCCTGAAACTTCAATAGTTATCTTTAGCGGAATATTTGATGTCAGGTGTATTACAGTTGAGTTGAAGGGATTTAAAGGCAGCCAGCCACAGTCAAACACAAGTGCAGGCAATGAAAAAGGCAAAATAAAAAACAAAACTAAAACTAAGAACTTTGTAAACTTTTTGTGACAGTAAATTATAAAATAAGAATCAAAGAAATGACTATTGCTGGATGCAAATTTACCATTTGGATAAAGGATTAAAAGATAATCGTACAGAGTTGGAGGAGTTCACAATTTATTAAATATTAAATTTATTTTTGCAAGTTAGACTTTAAAAAATGTTTTTTTTATTAATTTGTGACCAATCAATTTAAGAGAGAGGATTCAACGCAACTCACAGTCCAATGTCCTGAAAGTGTGCAAAACTGTGTGGTGCCTCTCACTAGTGACTGGCTACTGAAATTTAATTTAATTTTTCTTAAATTATCACAGCTGAGAGTTAAAAATACGTTTAAGAATATGTGCGATATGTACGGAAATCATACAAAATTTTTTAACTTTTTCTACAAATATGGCGGCCACTCTGTTCAAACTTTTTGACTTGATCGGTATGATCGAAAGTTTTGGACACAATGCGACTTATGCTGCTATCGGATCTTAGTAGTTTTTATTCTTAATTCTTTGCAATTCATTCAGAAAACAAAGTTTGTTTTTGCAGAGGTATAAAACTTTCAAATGTAATAAGGGCTGTGCACATATTACGTAACGCTGAGATTTCAGAGATTTTATAAACCTTCGTAACGCATTTTACTAATTTATCAGTGCAAAATTTTTAATCAGTAACAAATCTTTAACCCCACCCCTTCCCCGGGGGCGTTAAGTAACATGTGCGCAACCCCTAAAACAAAGATGATTTATTTTTCTATCCATTTTATTTTTATATCCAATTTTCGATGACTTTTTGCAACATTTGTAGCCGTATATCGCCAATAATGCGACGAATGTTGTCCTTCAAGTGGTCAATCGTTTCGTTCTTATCGGCATAGACTAGCGACTTCACACATCCACACAGAAATTAGTCTAGCGGCATTAAATCTAACAATCTTGGAGGCTAGTTCACGGGTAAGAAACGTGAAACTACGAGTATGCGGTTATCAAACGATTCCTTCAATAAATCAATTGTGGCACTAGATGTGTGATACGTTGCGCCGTCTTGTTGAAACCACACCTCCTGCATATCATAGTTGTTCAATTGATGAACGAAAAAGTCAGTATTAATAGCTCTAACGCGGTCACCATTGACTGTAACGTTCTGACCAGCATCGTCTTTTAACAAGGACTGACCAATAATTCCATCAGCCCATAAATCACACCAAAAAGTCAGTTTTTCTGGATGTAACGGTGTCTCAACACAAACTTGAGGATTATCATCACTCCAAATACGGCAGTTCTTTTTAATTGACGTATCCATTCAAACAAAAGTGAGCTTCATCGCTAATTCGCTTATGAAAGTCGGGATCAACGGCAATCTTGTTTGGAGCCCATTCACAGAATCCACGCCTTGCTAGGTGATCGTGTGGCTTCAATTCTTGCACACGTTGGATTATTTAAGCTCGCAAACCAAAATCTTTCCGCAAAATCTTCCACAAAGTGAATGGACACATATTCGATTCCTGTGCACGATAGCGAATAGACTGATTGGGGTCTACGGCAGCAATGACTTCTTCTGTACGCAATGTACAATGTCTCTGTGGATACGTATTAACATTTAGAGTAAACGTGGTACGAGAACGTGTCATAGTTAATCGAATTAATTGCTCGGATGGAAGATTATATTGATTGTAAAATGCATGTTGTGCGCGATACGTATTTCGAAAAGAACCATGATTTTCAAAATAAATTGGTACAAATTGGAAGCGTTCTTCAGGTGTCGTCAGTCTATTCATGTTGAAATGACAAACCTAATAAATCATAAATCACTTGACAGCTGAAAAAAATGGCCGCCAGTTAAAAAAAATTTTCCAACTTAAAGTTCTATACCTCTATAAAAAACATCCTGTATAATCTCCGGCATTTGTACACAAATTGTAGCTCTCTATCTCTCAGATCCATCTGAAGAAAAAAGATTTCAAATAATGTCATTTGCAGCTGTAGATTAGACTCTCTCTCCTTTTCTTTATCTCTCGTATGCTTCCTCTTTAGTATGGTTGGTACAAAAGATCCCTTACTTGTTGCTAAATCGTGCCTAGTTACGCTAGCCACAGACATGCTAAAACACATTTTCTACATTTTATCTTTTTGTGGTGATTTACGGTTCTTCAGTCCTATTTGTAGCAGCCGATTATAATATTTCTTTAGAAAGAAACTGATTTTATTGATGCCATAACTTAAATCCAGAATCTTTAATATTTCCCGGGTTTTGTAATTTTTCAAAAATCTTTAATCCTTATTTTCACACTGCTGCAGTTCTTATCAAAAAATAAATAAAAAATGTTATTTAAAGAAGAATAAAATCTTCATCTCAAGGAAGTCCTTGTTGCACTTTACATACCAAGAGCCCGGCAGACTGTAAGAGAGTCATTCAGGTAGATGCGACATTTACTGCAGCTTTTAATGTCTACAAAAGTAATATTCTATATTTTAATGTACAATATTTTTTTTATTTGTGTTCTGGTTTTTTTTTTTTTTTTTTTGCATTTGTATTTTTATTAAATATGTAACGGAGAACTCAAGTAGTTTGCGACAATTGTAAATGTTGGGTGGTGTAAAGGATTGTGCAACCGACAACTTCAATAGTTAAAATAAATTATAACGTTGACAGAAAGCATATTTAAAGTAGATGAAGATGTAGTAAAAATGTAAATAAGTCGTAGAGGAAATAGAAAAAAAAAATAAATATAGAAAACTAAAGACAGGAAAAAGGAAATCATCTTTATAAATGATGATTATGATGATGATAACAATAATGATTATGCATTGATGCCAGATGGATGGTTGGCTGATGCATTTCATATTATACATTAGATGGTTGCATGATAATCATAATAATGCAACATAGTGCAGACAGCAATTGGTAGGGTTTGTTGCAACATTTTCTTTGTTGTTTTTTTTTTATTATCATTTTTCCAAGGCTTCTTACGCTAAAGCAGTCGGATTATGAGATGCGTTTGTTGTAAAATGTTGATTATTGCGGAACTGTTTGAGTGTGAGTGTATTTAACTGAATGTAAATATAAATGCAATAGGGAAATATTTGCCGCATATATTGAGATAAATACGGATCATCATAGTGCAAATTTAAATATTCATCTACATGAAAGAAGGAAATTGAAGGACTAAATGTATTACAAATGAAAATATAAAATTTTATTATGAGAGAAAAATATTTTTCTTATGCAAAATTTTGTGGAAAAAAATGTAAATTGTGTTGATTTAATATGATATTTTTAATTTTGTTGCTCTTAGAGAAGAATAAAAATATAGAACATAACATAGAATGAAAAAATATAACTTTTTCTGATGTGTGGAATTTTTATCATACTTTTCTCTCACCGGGTACAGGAAGGAGCAGAATCAATTTGACAAGCAACAACTTTCAAACAACAACAAATTTTGAAAATGTTACTACCCAATCTCTGAAATAACAGAACAACGGATGTACGAGTATATAGTAGAGAAGGTGGTAGTCTGGTGGATGGTGAAAGAGCACTTAAGTTCTCCCTCAAGACCAAAGTCAATAGAAAGTTAATCGTAAGTGGTTTTCTTTCGGGGCTTATCAATAACCTGGTACAGCGTTGTCAACTTGGTGCGTTTCGCACCATTTTGGTTGCTTTTTTAAATGTTTTGTGCGAAAAATTTCTGAGTTTTTTAAATTTTGATGCGTTTTTTTTAAGTTTGGGTGGCACCAAAGAAAATTCAACACAATTTTTTATTTCAGTATGAGAAAAAAAATTTTTTTTTTGTACAAAAAAATAGAACTGTTGCAATGCTGTCCCTTTCAAATTTTCATAATTGTTTTTGTATTAAAAGTTGCTGTCGAGTCCTTAGTCGAGAGCTTAGCAAAAACAAAGTATTCCCGAGACTAGCGATCATTGTTCGTTTTTTATAAAATGCATAAAAATGTGTTAAAGAAGGGTGAAAAAGTTTATATAAAGTGTTGTAACACTAAAATTAATACAATTTCTATTTACTAAAAGAAATATTTAAAGTTAGTGTCAATAAAAGTCAATAAGAGTCTAAAAAAGGAGATCATAAGCAAAATACAAAAAGATTTGGGAATCACAATGTGAGTTTAAGCAATGGGTTCGCCCTTGACCAAATAATAACACAAAAGCAAGATGTTTTTATTGTAAATGCGACATCACGCCTAAATATCCAAATTTGTTCGGCATGCTGGAACACGGAAACACATTGCAGCTTTAAACCCATTTAGATACAAACGACATCAATAACCAACATTGTACAAAATGTTTTATCCCATTACAAATATGATATCTTGCCATTAGCAGTAGAATTTGAATCCGATGTCGAAATATTATCTATCTAGTATTCAAAATCGGTGGAAAATAATTTACTTCCTGCAATGGCACAATATTGATTCAACATTAGAATTTTGGTCTTAAGTTAAATGTTGTAAAAACAAAAAATTAATTCAATAAAAATTAAAAAAAAAAAAAAATTCTGTACTTGGTGCGTTTTTTGTTAAATTGCGCATTTTTTCTCTATTTTGGTGCGTTTTGAAATTTCAAAGTTGACAACGCTGCCGTGGTAGTGTGTCTTCCAGGGGGTAGAGAGTGTCGTCGTATATTCGACTCACATTTGCGATGTGATGTTTCGTGATGCATATCTGTCCTCTTGAGGATGGGCATGCTATTGGCATACTCCTTCTCCTTGAGGATGGATATGCTGGCAGCCGTGATCGGTTATTGGTGAGGTCTACTTCGGGAGTCCACGTGGTTGCTGTCATTGGTACCAAAAGCAAAGAGAGAGATATTTGTTTAAAGTGATAGTGGCTGGATGGACAATCATTTTTATTTAATTTTCAGTGTCCTTTTTTTTGTCCTTTTGATTTGGCGACGCTTGTGAACACACACTTATGTATATTCACATGGTTTTAAGAGCACTGTGGGTTAATGGTAGGTATCCACAATAACCTATAACACATATGTGGGTTATTTTAAGAATAAAACACAACTAACTGTAAAATCTTCGGACGAAAGAAAGGGGGAAACGTAAACCTCTTTAAAAAGGCTGTTATTAATTGTCAGGGTGGTGTTGGTTAAAGTGGTTAGCGCTTTGACTACTAAGCAAACAATGACTGAGGACCAGGGTTCAATCCCTGGTCAGAGCAAGTCATCAACATCATTAATTTCTCTAATGTACATTAGTGACCCCCCGGGGCTAGATAGTTCATCTTGTTGATTCTCAACAACAAGATGCAATACTCCCCGGGGTATAGGGTAACTGATTTTTGTAGACATAACGTTTTGTCAGTTACCCATAAAACTTATATGCACGGACCAATCTCTGAATTAACAGAGCAACGGAATGTGCATATATTTTATAATGAACGTAGTGGCTTGCCAGGTAAGTCTACATAGAAGGTGTAAGGGTACCTAAGATCTAGCCCATGACCAAAACCAATAGAAAGTTAATCCCTTTTGGGATTTCCTTTCGAAACTTTACCAGTAGTTTGAACTGGTACTACGGGGTCGGCAGCCCACATGGGGGATTATTTACACCGGGAAGTAGAGTTCTCCTCTACTATCCCGGTCACAGGATCCCATGGGCCGGTTGTTGGTTGAGGTCTCTTTCGAGAGTTCACGTAGTGGTTGTGGTTGTTACGAAAAGCTGCGAGAGGTGTCGGTTAAAGACTGATGCTCGCTTAGCGGACTTCGTGTCTACCGATGCGAAGCCTCTATGTGCTGTTGTGAATCAACAGAATTCCAGAGTTTAGGTAGCTCGCTCACTTTAGCAAGGTGTTTGGACATGACGGGCCTTGGTCATGTCTGAGAAGTTGCTACCTGTTGTCATCCCCTCGGTGATGCCTTCGGGTTTCCTGAGTGGTGTGGGTCGGGGGCGATAGTGAACGCTTAATCTACACTAAGTGTTTAAGTACATTGTCAGATAAACCGTAAGGTAGGAGCTGACGTATACTCATTCACAATCTGTACATTAGTGTGGCAGTGTATGAATGCTGTATGGATGATGATAAGTGATGAAGCCATAGCACTGGTCACTAAAAACTGTGCAGTCAGCGATTGATGCTGTTCCAAGCTGCTGCACACAACATCGCCCTCCTTCATCGGTTTGCAGAATCGTCGACGAAGTAAAACAATTAATAAAAATGCCTGCTCATACAGCTTAAAAAATTTATTGCGTTTAATTAATACCAGAGGTGCTGTAAGACTATTCTAAAAATTAATAAAACGCGCAATACCAGAGTTGCAAAATAATTAAACCTTCAACCAACATTTCCAACATCTATATTCTCTACTCTATCCCTTTTTCTCTCTAGTTCTGGCGCATTGCATGGCATAAGTAATATTGAATGTCTCTTTTTTTCTGTATTACTCCTGGAAAAAAGTACACTTTCCAGAGAAAGTTTGAAACGATATGATAGGAAAACGGTATCCATATACATACAGAAATATTGAACTCTGTCTATCTCTTTCATTACTGGTCCGATCTTAAAAATAATTTTTTATTTGAAATAAAGCGAAATATCATGGGACAGTCAAGCGCAAAGTGGCTCCTTGCATAATTTAACCTTTTGTTGCCCATACTTCGAGCTTTTGTTTCTTTTTCAATGGGGAAAGAAATGTGTCGGGCTAGATGACGGACGCATTTAACAATTGATCTTGTAAAAGGACATTCGAAATTTGGATATGATTTTTCTTTGTTATAATTCTCTCCTTACTCGCTCTTTCGGTAATTTAATTTCTAGAAGAATTAATGACATACTACAGGACATAAATATATAAAAACATACAAATGTTGGTGCAGAAAATCAATTTGTAGACTAAAATTGTAACCGAAAAATGGATTTTTACTATCAAAACGTACATATGTCTGGATGAACATTATTTTTCTATATTTAATAATATCTCTGATAATACATGATACTGTACACCTCACAAGTGACAAGGGTGGAAAAGGTTACCACCCATGTAAAAAAAAAATTTAAAATTATCGAATATCTTGAATTCTTAGAATCCCTTAGAATATTCTAACTTAATGTATGTTATTTTACCGTCAACAATACAGTGAAAACTCGGTATTGTGAACTTCCACAATAGTGAAGTATCCACTATTGTGAACAAAGTTTGATGGCTCAAAATAATGAACAATAGTTTTATGCATAAAACTTACTAACAAGAGTTAAATAACCACATGTAACACATGCACAGAAAAAAATAAAAATTGATTTCAATTAAAAAATTTGTGATATCAATTAAAAACTTAGTTAAATTTGCACCAGTAAACAAATTAATAGTATGAATTAATTTTTTATACATTTATTAACTAAAATTATTTATTACAATTAAAAATTTAATTAAATAAATTAAATATTTAATCAAATTTTTTTATATTTTTAATTAAAGGGTTAATTGAAAAAAAAAACTTAAATATTTTTTTCTGTGTGGCATACATTTAAAACCGAACAATTTTGTTGCTATGTGTTACTCTCAAATGTATTATAAATATATAAATTTTCAAGCTATTTTTTCCACTTTTTTATAAACTGCCATTACAGTTTTGTTATTAAGTATTAAACTAAAAGTGAATATATGAAAATTTATAGGTCTGAAATAAATTTTATGCTATTTTATCAATCTGTTCTTTCTTTTCTTTTTTCGGCTTTTCTATTATACTAAATAAGCTTAACTGGTAAAAATTATTACAATCGAAAATATGAACAAATTCAATAAGGTGAAAAACCTTGGTTCACATTACCGTGAGTTCACTGTACTTAATTGTCATTGTCTAAAGTCTGTGTTAAATGTAAAATAATTTAACTGTCAAAATATTGCCTTTACAATTTCATAGATGGCGCTTAGATGGCTCAACTTTTATCATATTTATTTGTCTCAAGAAAAACCACTCTTCGCGTTTTTTTTTTATATCATTCAGTTAATTGATCGCCTTGGAAGGCATAATATATTCAATTCAATTTAAATGCCTCATAAAACACTGTGAGGTCCCATTTAACACTTTTTATTCTCTAAACGTTTTTTATTCAATAGACGACTTTACAACTTTAAATTGAAATTTAATATAAATAAATTATTAAATTATATTGTTTTGCTATTAAAATTCAAAAAATCCGAAAAGCAAGCAGTTTTTATGTGAGATCTAAAAAAACATAATTCACTTTTTCTTCTAACCCAGTCAACCTCACCACTATCTTCAATCGAATTATAATTTGCTGTCTAGATCTTTTTCCAATGACTCATGCCTACCTACCCAGCGGACATAAACTACTACTACAGTGTCTGTATGTTAATAAATTTTCAGTAATTTTTAACCGACCATAAAAAGTAAGAAAATTTTCTTAATTGCCATAGACATCACTGATAAACATAAAACTCTTAAAAGAAAAGACAATTTTTAAAATCTTAATGTTATTCCAAATACACAGAGAGAAAAAGAAAAACACCTTTAACCCATAGACAGTGGAGGAATACATAAAAAAACTAGCCTCTTAAAAACTCATTATTATTTGAAAAAACAAAGAACTATAAAAATAAAATTGATTATTTCTTTTTTTTTTTCTTTAATACAAAAAAAAATATTGTTTTCTAAAAATACTTAAAATAAAATATCCATGAGTGCCGGTAATAAAAATTGATATTTGAATTGCATTACTGTGAAAGAAACTGCATATAAACAAAAAATAAAAATTATATGTAATAAAATGTAGACAAATCGAGAAACGAAAATTGAAAACTAAAAATAAAAATTTACTGATAACAACTCAAGAGGAAGTGTAGCAGCAGTTCTTCAAAAGTTCTTGAGCAAACACTAATTTATTGTGAAAAACTATTGTTATGTTTTTCGTTTTCCCTTCCTTTTTATTTTTTGCATTCGATGAGAGAAATTTTGAGAAAACAGTACAACAACAATTATAATAACAATAATAAAATAGATTGAAAAATATTACAGCTGCCACTTATTTTAAGGACTTTAACTAATTGAAAGATATATTGATGTATGAGTAAAACATTTACATACAAGCGGCGCAGCAATATTACACAAACGTTTAATATATGGCAACTAGTGATAGACTCGTGAGTTACAAATATGTGGCAATTAGGAAAAAGTGCTTAAGTCAATTTTATAGTTTTTGTTGAAAAGCACTTTTAAATGTTTAAATGGTTTTTTTTTTTTTTAGATACTTGAAGGTGTCCATGGATTTCGATTCTTTAGATTTACTTACAAAAAATTCTGTCTAGTATAAAAAAAGTATTCAATTTAAAAAATAATGCAAATTAACCCGTTATTGCATATAACATATGTAGCTACAGTTGAACCTCGATTATCTGGTTTCAGGGGACCGAACTAAACACGGAGAATAGAAAAACACGGTTATTAAAGGTTATATGAAAAAAACTTATATTTTCTGCACGGATAATAGAGGCAAAGCACGGTTAATAGTGGCACAAAAACGAAGAACAAATAATACAGGTTATAAAATAATGCGAGCAGCATGCCGGTTAATAGAGACCCGGATAATTGAGTTTCAAATGTAGTTAGAGAAAGAAAAGTAGAAAGTCATTATAGCAGAACTTGGCTTAAAATCGTTTCATATAAGTAAATAAAGGATGTTTTTTATAGAGTGACACAAGTTTAAATCATAATAAAACAAGGAAATATATTTTTGATATCAATAAAACGGGCTTTATTGTAAAGAAAATTTTATGAAATTAATCTTTATATGATTTCTGCCATGTGGCCACCACGGCTGGAGCGTAGAAGGCGCAATCTTGAACACCAATTTTTAAATGCAAATTGTTCAAAATTTTAAACAAAATAATTGTTTTATTTGTCAAACTCATCGTGCAGCGGGCGCTACAATTGATTTACTCAAACAAAATTTTGATGAAAAAATAATTTCACGTAATTGCCCAATTAATTGGCCATCAAGATCGTGTGATTTAACCCCATTATATTATTTTCTTTTGGGTTATTTTAATTCACTCGTCTACGTCGATAAACCACAAACAACTGAACACCTGCGAATCAACATTCAAAGAGTTATCGGCAAAATACGGCCGCTAATGATGCGAAAAGTTGTTGAATATTGGTGTTCCAGATTGCGGTTTTTACGCGCCAGCCGTTGCGGCCACATTGCAGAAATCATATTTAAACATTAATTTCATAAAATTTTCTTTACAATAAACCCCGTTTTATTGATATTAAAAATATATTTCCTTGTTCTATTATGATTGAAACTTGTGTCACTCTATAAAAAACACCCATTACTTATGGAATTGGAAAATAATACATAGTTTGCAAGTAGAAAATATTCATTGCCACATATATTTAGAACATAAACATAACGATTCATATTATTCATATTCGAAAGCATAGTAAAAATAATAAAAACCATTTTTTTTTAAATCTCACTACTAATAAAAATCTTATTATCATAAAATATTTTGGAAAAAATTAGTCATATTAGCGAAAATATAAAAATATTTATGCTCGAAAATAAACTAAAACAAAATGTTTTAACATTTATTAAATATTTTATTAAACAAAACACTATTTTTGCTTATTATTTTTTACATATATGTTTTATCATTTAACTTGGTTTTATATCACACAACCAACAAAATTAATTATTCTACAAAAAAGTCTTTTTATATAATTAAATAATTAAAAAAATATATTGGAATTAAAAGAAATAAATTATTAGTTTTTTTTTTTTCTTTGTTACGTTTTTTTTCGAAAAATATTTGATAAATGTGAACGTAGCTTAAGACAACTAAGAAGTACTCAACCTAGGAATTTATGGCTTTCCGAAAAATTTTATAAATACGTGATGAACAGAAGTCACGTGCGTGATGTCCATCTCTAATCAAAACGTAAGATAGAAGTGAATACTCTATTCTATACGCTTTCAGATTCTGTATGTATGAACATCTGTATGTGATCTACATACATACATAGAGAAAGCAGAGCCGTTGAAAGATTTAGTATGTTTTTTGTTGTTTTAACTTAAAGTACTTTAGCAGTTTTTTTCGGTGGGCGTTCCATTTGTTACTGATGTACGATTAACAAAAAAAAAAAAAAATTTAAATACCGCTATTGAGTGTTAAAATAAATTTAAATGTTTGTTTTCAAGAGATAAAGATACAAAGAAGAATTATAAGAATTGTGGACATATTTATGACCTTATTTCATGACCTTTTCTTTTACGATTCAAAAAAATAAGAACAACAATTTTGTTTCGGCTTTACAATAAATATTGTTAGGGAAGCGAATTCATCGTCTCAATGATGTCACGGGAAATTTCATAAATATTTTTCATTGAACAAAAGATTAATAGATTGTAAATGAATTGAGGTTAAATGTTTTTCCAAATTGGTGGTAAGATTTATAACTCACTGATGTATTTCCTAAGCAGAAGTTTTTTTTTTTTTTTGAAAACTACGTCATTGCCAAAATCAAGATAAGAAAACATTTCCTGGCGTTTTCTTAAAGTGCGTTTTTTTATTTTTTTTTGGACCAGCACTCAGTGGATGAACCCTACCTTTGCAAGACATTGAGCCAGAACTTAGGAAAAGGGATAGGGTAGAGAAGATAGATGTCGATAGATGTATGATTTCACTACTCTAAAGGATTCAAGTGGTGTAAATTGAGTTTTAGAGTATATTTTTTTCATTTACAATATTATGAGTTTCACACTCCAACCTATCAACACTTTGTACTTGACTTCGTTACAGTTTAATTTTCAAGTTGGGTTTAAATGGAGAATTTTTAAAAATCCTTAATGAAATTTGTATATTTAAAGACCACCACTAAATAATTAGTTTACCCTTTAAATGCTTCTAGTAGACAGCAAAAATACAAATACATTTCTTCTGTACAAAAATAGAAAGTAAAATTCTCTACAATTTCTTGCATATCAATCGATAAAGATTTTCCTCACTTAATAACAAAAAAAAAGAAAAAAAAAATTAAGGGTTTTTCATACATTTGCTTTGCATTTTTGGTGGCACAAAATTGACATGCTCCTAAAACTCTTAAATGTTTTACCGGAAAATAGTCATAAATGTTTCTATCAAATCAACCGTATGCATTTCTCGCATCTTTTGCCGCTGATTTTCTAACATAGAAAGAAAGAAAAAAAAACAGGAACCCAGTAAACGCAATCACCAATTAAGTGCCAAAAATTACATCACACACATACTAATGTAGCCAAGCACACACACACACTCTCAGACACAAACATATTAGCAAATACTTCATGTAAACATAGTAAAGTTGTCATGTATAGTTTGTGTGTAGTGATGGTGCGGTTACTGTAATAAAGTGGGTATAACCCCCCCAGACAAGGTGCTAATCGAATTACGAGCATCTGTCATATGCTCTATTTCATAAGCGACGACGTCTCTTCATCATGTTAAATGAAGTAAGAAAAATAAACTTAAAACTTAACAGCAAACACGTACAAACGTGCACTCAAAGTAAATACGTACGTAAATGGTACGCGTGAATCCTTTTAAGTTACTTTTTTAAGTTCTTGAATTTTTTTTGCAAAAATACACCTATTTAATGTATGGATACATTGTTTCAATGAATACATTCATTAAACATTAATGTAAAATGGTTAGTATTCTTTGTTAATCTTAAAAAAGTTAATGCGCAAATTCATTGATTTAACGCATTAGTGTATTACATACAATATCAGTTCACATTTCATTGAAATAATGATATTTTTGATGTTTTTTTTTTTTTTTGTTCAGTGTAATTAAAGTTTTAATCACACTATTTTGAAAGTGATTTTGTGGTCTAAAAAGTTTGCAAACCCCTGACTTGGAGAAATTTTTGTTGAATTTAGTTCCTTTTTTACAGAACACTTGACGACACATATCAAAAAGATTCGGAAATTTAAACGAGGCAAAAGTATTAACAAATTGCAAAAATTTTGCTAAAAGTAATCGATGACACAAAATGAAAATTTTATTTACCTAAAAGAAAAAAAAAGATAATGAAGTGCACTACTTATTTCAGGGTAATACTCGTATACTTTATTATGTCTGTCGGCTATATGATATTAAACATCGTTGAAAGTAACCACTTGTGAAACTTTGGCCACGAGTTTAAATACATGTGTACGCCGCTCTTAAAAGTATGCACCATTTTTGCATCCCATATGTAATGAATGGTGTGCTGTAGAACAGTGTAACCCATTTGGGCACCAGCGTGCCGAACCTCCTTCGATTTCTTATATGTATACAACTGAATGAAAATAAAATTACTCACCCAAACTGTTATATTATTCAAGCTTATAATTTATATGCAGATTTTTAATAAAAAAATTATTTTTGACGAGTGGGACGCTTTGACTACAAAGCAAACTATGACTTTTTTAATTCATTGTCAGGGAAACTCAATCAACAGCATACATTTTTTTAATGTGAATTAGAATGGCATTGTGTTAATCCTTCTTTAATATTTTAAGCGATGAAGGCATAGAACAGGTCACAAAAGATTGTTCCGTCAGCCATTGATACATACTCGCCCTTCTTTGTCACACAGTTTAAGAAATTTAATACGTCTACGTAGCACCAGAGGCGCCAACATTAAATGCTTTTTCCACATAACGGCCGAAAAGTTTGAGTGTAAAATTTCTATAAAAACCACTTAGTTTTTTATGTGATTTCCACACAATTTTTTTTTAATCAAATCATTCATTCGTCATGTGAAAACAGTACCTTAATTACTGCAGGTATTATCTTTTAAAATTTTCTATGTAGCTTTAGTTCCAATTCTGACTACAGACAGACACAGCAAATAATGACTTAGGACAGGACCTTGGTTCAACCCTGGACATTATTAAAATTCTCTAGTGTACATTTGTTGTGGTAGTGTATTAATTGTTGTTACACTGTTTAAGTGATGAAGGCATAGTAGTGGTCACTAAAAACTGTTGTGACAGCGATTGATTTAAGATAACGTACAGAACATCGCCTTCCTTCGTCAGTTAGCGGCACCATCGGCGAAGTAAAATAATGAATAAAATGCTTCTTCATTAAGCTTAAGAAAGTAAATGCGTCTACTTGACAACAGAGGCGCTTTCACACTTTTTCAATATTAAACAAAACGCGCAATAGCAGAATTGTAAAAAAAAGCAAATTTCCATAATTTATATTGTCAGTCTTATATCCCTTTTAACCAAAATCTGGCGCAATGCGTTCCATAAATAGGAATCATCCCCTAAACAAAATGTTATTTATACAATACTAGATTATCACGGTGTGCTTCGCTACCCCCCTCGTTCTAAAATAAAATTAAAAGTATTTATATATCCTAATGTGAAAATTTAATGACGATCGGTCCAGTAGTTAAGACTATATTACGATTTTTAATCTTTCTAAAAAGGGGCGTGGTCCCACCCACTTTTCTCCTGGTACTCCAAATTATTCCAAATTATGCCAATAGCATATGTACCAAATATCATCAACGTAGGTCAAAAAATGCCCAGAATATAGCAATTTAAATTTTTGGGTTATATGGGCAGTGCCACGCCTCTTTGTCCAATCAAAACTTTATATAGCCTATAATTCATCCGAGAGTTTCAGTTAAATACTGTGAAAATTTCAGGAAGATCGGTTCAGAGGTTTAGCCTCCTATAAGGAACAAACAAACAAACAAACACACATTCGGTTTTATATATATATATATATACTCGTAGATTGTAAAAGGGATGTTAATTTTTTTTTTTTTTTTTTTGGCTTACAAATAATTCTATGGTCAAGCAAGGTTGATTGATTGATTGTATGAAGGTTGCATGCTAAATAAACAGATTCAAATCGAAAAAAAAGTTTGTTTAAACTATTATGCTTAGTGCTTTAGTAATTCTCATTTCTTAATTGGCAATTTTTGTATAAGCAAATTTCTGCGAAAATTGTTGAAGCATGGTGGAAAAAATCTTCTGATGAGTTGGTATTTACCAACCACTGAAATTCAGCGTATGTATTAACTAACTCATATCAAATAAAATAATTTTAGAAAATATTAACTCATGAGTTCTTATTCGAATAAAATATTATATTTTTTAAATATTTTTCCCTTAATAAAATTTTTCAATATATTTATATCAACATACAATTTGTATTGTTTTGTTGTTGTTTTTTTATTAATTTGTTTTTTGCCTTTTTTATTTTCAGGTATGTTCAAAATTTATAGTTGAAAACCAGCTGTCTTGAGTAAGTGTTCTTTTCAAAAATAAAATAATAATAATTCGTAAATGATTATTAGCTGCTAATAAATAAAATAAAAATTATATTAATATACTTGTCCCCGATTAAAATTGCTTGACTGATGTTTCCACAATATGGACAAATGACTCGAGTAGTAACTTTGTATGAGAACCACAAAAAAAAACAGTACTTTTCATTTCGTAAAAAATTTCACTTAAAACAAAAGTGATTTTTATAAAAATTTTCTACTCAAACAAGTTGTTTCTATTATGCAAATCGCTCTTAAAATATTTGAAATTTTAAACAGTTAGAAGGTACTAGCAAAGCTTTACATATGAAAATCCATCACCTTCGAAGCTAGATCCTTTTCCCAGAGTCCACAGCAATTAAAAAAAACTTATAAAGGGTGTTTTTAATAGAGTGTCACAACTTGGAGCTGGCATCACTGGTTTATTTTAGTACCCATTTAACAGCTGCTAGTTGCTTTTTGTTTAGTTTGCTTTGAAATTTCATTATGAATCGACTTAAACCAGAGCGACGCTTGTAAATTGTTAAAATTTTTAATCGAAATAATTTTTCTATTCGTCAAAATTATCGTGCAGCAGGCGCTACATTTGATTTACTCAAAGAAACTTTTGATGATAAAGTAATTTCACGTAATGGCTTAATTAATTGGCCACCAAGATCGTGTGATTTAACCCCAATTAGATTATTTTCTTTGGGATTATGTTAAGTCACTTGTCTACGTCGATAAACCACAAACAATTAAACACCTGGAAATCAACATTCAAAGAGTTATCGTAGAAATAAGGCCGCAAATGCTGCGAAAAGTTTTTAAAAATTGGTGTTCCAGATTGTGCCTTCTACGCGCCAGCCGTGGCGTTTCATATCAGAAATCATATTTAAACATTAATTTCAAAATGTGTTTTTTCCAATAAAGCCCGTTTCTTTGATATTAAAATCATATTACCTTGTTTTATTATGATTTAAACTTGTGTCACTCCATAAAAAACACCCTTTATATTTAGTAAACTTACCACCTGGCCCACGATGTCGAACGATATCGTTCGCTAGACGTTATTAGTCTAACTTGCATTTCTTTAATAACTAATTTTTTTTAGCTTATTAATTTTTTACTACTTAAACAAAGTCTATAATATAAAAATTTTTGCTTAGATAAATTCTAGGTGGTGGTAATATTTTTCTAAGTTAGGCTTAGTCAGATCTGTTTATCTACACTGGTGCAGATTAAGCACAAGTTTTGAAGCAGACTTTGTATCCAGTTTACGTGAGCACCTACCGATCGGTATATCTGACGGTGTACTTAAACAGTGGGTGTAAATATGCGTCCAGCATCGCCCATTTAGAGAAAACATCCGGTAGCAAATTCTCAGACATGGCCAAGGCCCACCATGTCCAAACACCTTGCTAAAGTGTTCGAGCTACCTTGATTCAAAACAGCATATAGAGGCTTCACGTTGGTAGACACGAAGTCCGTCCAGCGCAAGCACCGGAACAAGCATCAGACTTTAAACCCGCGATTCCCACAAGTTCCTTATGGAAGAGCAAAGACCAATACATTTAAAGAAAAACTAATTTTTATTAAAAATTTTTTGTTGTAAAAACAAATACATGCAAAGAAAACACAAAAAATATATTTAATTTATTTATTTCATATCATACGTTAAACAAAAACAAAATGTACATTGATGATCGCTGTCTTCAATGTTTACCAGCAAAGCATAGGAAAGTGTTGTTGCTTTGCTCTTGCGTGTATACAGTGAAGAACGAAAAAAAAAACTAATAAGACAAAGTAGTTTGTGTATTTCGCACTGAGGTTGCTGAGTGCTGTATGAGTATATTAAAACACACAGCCTATAGCTAAGAGTATTACAAAAGCAAATGAGCATGAAGAGCATAGGGCCTGGGCACCAACGCTTTAAACCACCACCTCTTCCAGCTTTTGGCAACAACCACGTGCACTCTCGAAGGAGACCTCAACCAACAACCATCCACGGAATCATGCCACCGGGGGGTAGATGCGGCGGCTCAATCGTGTGACCAACATATTTCATCACTACTATCCTCCGGTAAACAATCTCCCATGAGAGCCTGCTGGTCCCCGCGACACCAGTTAACTACTGGTCGAGTTTCGAAAGTAAATCCCGAAGGATTAGCTTTCTATTGGTTTTGGTCACCGGTTAGACCTTAGGTACCCTTACACCTTCTATATATAGACTTACGTGGCATGCCACTTTCTTCATTCCGTTGCTCTGTTAGTTCAGAGATTGTGCAGTGCATATAAGTTTTATGGGTAACTGACAAAAGGTTATGTCTATAAAAGTCAAATTACCCTATACCCCGGGAGTCTTGGCATCTTGGTGTTAAAAGTACACAAGATGAGACTATCTACCCCCGGGAGGAAGTTTTGAAGCAGGATATGTTGTACCAGAGTCTCGAAAAAAAGATTCAAATGAAAAATTATTAAAAAAAAATTGTATTAATTAATAAGTTAATTGAGCCTTAAATAGATGTCGATTAACTACTTGCTGCAACTCTACTAAGATTTAATTTACCCTAGAGCAAGTAAAAGACCATGAAGTCAATGCTTAAGAAAAATTCTATAATTCTAAGAGTAGAGTACTTTGTATAAAATTAAATGATAATGATGGGTGAAATAATGATGATAAATTAACAAAACAAATCATTTTTGAAAGAAACAATGGCAATTAAATTAGCAATAGTAAAGGTGCTATATTTGAATAAAACACAATTACCAGTAGTAGTTATGGATGTTGCAAGGGTGCTTCAAAATAAATTATTTTTAGAATTAGAAATGATCATGGCGCTGGTGGTTAAAGTGCACAAGCCAAGTAGTGATAGGATGGTCTCCAACTACAATCTCGCTATAAAGTGTACGTTTCCAAGAAAAACTACTACTTTGTCCCAAGCAGGCTTCACATTTATAAGATTTTATTTTGTATATACATCTACATCGCGACTTGTTCTACTGAGAAACACTTTAATTTATTTGTTGAAGAGACTGCTTGATTCGCTTGAGATTACTAAGAGAATAATATACTGCTATATGTATGTACTAGTGAAAAATAATTGTCAAATACTTTTGTTTCCTAAGTATTGCGTAAAGGACGAAATCTAGCGCAGGAACCTGGAATTTTTTTTTCTTCATTGCAACTGAATTTGAACTGACTGAATTCAAGTTCTTCAAGTCCTCTATCAGCACTCAGAATCAGCGCCACTTTTCTTCTTCTTTAAACACTTATTGACTTCTTAGTCTTCGAAAAAAAAAAACCTATAAAACTGCAAATTGTAACAAATAATACAAAATTCTGACATGCTTCAAAAATACACTTGCAAAACAATTGCGAACATAAGGCATTTGCAATCACAATTGTTAAATTGTTATCTAAACAAGTGTTTAACAATTATTATTTAAAAACATTGAACATTTTATTTTTAAATAAACATTTTCTACAATTCAGTTACATTTTGTTTATAAATTGGCTTGTTGGGTTTTCATTAAATACGCATACGTTTGTATTCATTTTTTTTCCAACTTTAATTCTTTTTATGGGTTTTTCTTTACTAAATAAAATACATATAGAAAGAATGTTTGTAATAAATACGAGTATGTTGCCGTTCTATTCATGTTGAATGTTGCTCATGTGAAGTCCTACTATAGTAAGAGTTTTTGAATCATTATCAGCAGTGTGTGTTTGTAAGAGTATTTATAGCTGTATGCGTTAAAATAAATTGAAACTCGTTAGTGTCACCAAATGTTTCAAACAATTTTGTGGGCGTTGTGGTATTTTTGGGTTACTTGACATCTGACAGTTGAAATGAAAGCAAAAAAAAAACCAACAGAAAAAATCAAAGAAACACATACGCACACAAGCGCAAAATAGTTAAATAACCCATTATTTAATTGTAGTTGAAATGAAAAAAAAACAAAAAAAAAAAAAAAAAAAAAAAAAACTATAAATAATTTAAACAAATAGAAATTAGAGACAAAATGTATTTTGTTTATTTTCGGGACGAATTTTATCTGGTTAAAATGTTAAAAAAATATGCCGAGATTGGTGATATTTTAAGGCAAAACTATTCTCTCTACTGAGTTAATTTATTGCATGTAATTAAAATCGTACATTTTTAATAAACAATAATTTGTTTAAATTTTTCTTTCTTTTTATGCTCGTAATAAAATTTTAAAAACACTAGAATAACTACTGTTATAGAAACTATTAAAGAGTTTTATATCTATTCATGAATACTCTAAAAATGCATGACCACCGGTGTACATAAAGTAGAAGGAAAATTTTAAACTTCTCGCCCGAAATTTCTAAACTGGCATTGGCCAAGCCGCACAGAAAAATCGAATCTAATTAACCGATCACTCAAAATTATAATGCAAATTTTTGTTTTTGATTTAAAAACGCCCTGCAAAATTTCACTGTTCACCATTTGAACAATGGTGCACATACACCATGGACTTCATCTCAATCTCTGGTTGCTTTAAAGCATCATTAAAAGCTGATCCAGCCAAAAGATGTTTTTTGTGAGGACGTTAGGACAACACTCGGGAATGATCCCTACATATGCATTGCATTGTGCGGGAAATAGGAAAATTGGTTAGTGAAAGGAGAATAGAGACTAGATCACCGAGCACGACGTAAAAACCTACACAGAGAAAGCAAATTAGTTGTGGGAACCGAATTTGTTACCAACCGAATTTGTTGCCAACCGAATTGGGGCGGTTGCACCAACTATCATAGAATTCGGTTGCTACAACTATAATTTTCGTGTAATTTTAAATGGAAGATAATCGGAATTATTTACGCTCATTTTTATCCTGGAACACAATTGAATTGATATTTTTATTACAAATTTATTTTTGTCCATTATTGGTATTGAATATAGAACTCACATGTTTGAAACACATCGCCTTAGACGACGACTCAGCCACATGAGTATTTTAAAATCGACAAATATTGAGTAAGTTCTTAAATTAATATAATTGATTATGCCAACCAAACAATTGGTTAGGAGTATCAACCAAACCATATTCATTACCACTTATTCAGTTGTGCTCGCCATTTTGGAATTTTGTAGCAGCAAAAGAATGTATTCAGTTGATCCAACCTATTAAAGAATTGGCACAGCCGTAGTTTGGTTACGATTTTGGTATTATGCTTATGATCATGGAATGTTTTTTGGATCCATAAAATATTGATAGCGGTAACCTATTTATAGTTAATGCAACTGATATTCTATTGACATACCCGATTTACAACCAATACTTTTTCTGGGTGTAGAATTTTTCTCTAGACTTTACTTTTTAAATACCCAGCTGGTAGTCCTTGGGCGAATATATATTTTGGAAAGGGCTTTCTTGAATACTAATTCATCAATATCGATAATGTTATTAAAGGTTATGTGCTAAGTGTTAATGACAACAAAAAGTCGGTTAGGAAATAAGTCCATAGAACTGGCCCCACAAATAATATGTGAAGAGTCTCCCTGGAGAGTGATCGTCTCTTTTAATAACGTTTTAAATCCGCGGTGCCCACAAATTCCTTATGGAAGAGCAAACACCAATACATATAAAGAAAAACAAATTTTTATTTAAAATTTTTTGTTGTAAAAACAAATACATGCAAAGAAAACACAAAAAATATATTTCATATATTTATTTCATATAATACGTTAAACAAAAACAAAATGTACATTTATGATCGCTGTCGTCAATGTTTACCAGCAAAGCATACGAAAGTGTTGTTGCTTTGCTCTTGCGTGTATACAGTGAAGAACGACAAAAAAAAAACTATTAAGACAAAGTTGTTTGTGTATTTCGCATTGAGGTTGCTGAGTGCTGTATGAGTATATTAAAACACACAGCCTATAGCTAAGAGTATTACAAAAACAAATGAGCATGAAGAGGATGGGGCCTGGGCACCAATGTTTTAAATCAATTGTTCACTTTAGCAGATTATAGATATTTGAATCAAAGTGGTAGCAAAATCGAGCGTATCTTATTTGAAGCTGTCATTTCCCCTTCCTCCTCCCTCCTAGAAAGGACAATGAAAAAATAATTTTCATTCAGTTTTATCCCAGTCACATTAAATTAAAAGTATTTGTGTTCTATCAGTAACGATCCTTTAATTCTTTGCTAACTTTTGTTAAGACCGCCAAATTCAAAGTCATTGTAAATTTAACGCTAGATGTCTTTTTTATTTAAAAAAATATACTTTCTGATTTTCAACTTTTCTAAAAGGTCCTGCATGATCGTTCGAATGTTTACCAGAATGCTCGGCATGGGGTTTAGAAAACTCGATCGTTTGCCATCAACTGTAGCTGACTCAACTCCTTATGCCTCATGGTGCAGTCCCACTCATAAATCCGATACATGCCGATTCCAATTAACCTCATATACACATTTAGATATTGCAATATACTTTGAACTACACGTTCATCTTTCAACTGACAATATTGATCGTCGTTTGTAAATTAACAGATTTGGGAAGTCTCCTTTGATTTGAATTCGTTGTGATCTTTATACTTATTATTGTCAGAGTCTTATGGAAATCTATTCGTATATATTAAGTGCGATTTCAACAACCCGGATAAATTTTCTTTTGGTGTCGACTGCTTACATTACTATTTTTTTTTTATTACAAGACAAGAGCCAAGAGTTTCTCGGCCAAGTTCCTTTCCTCAGCTTTCCTTTTTTTATATTTCTATTTGTTTTTTCTTCCCATCTCTTAGTCAGTAAAATATTCAGTTAAGTTCTACTATTGAGCAATTATATATTTTTTGGGCTTCATATTGCAAGATCCGTTCGATCACAATGTGTTACAGACTGTTCATATATTTTTGTTTTAAATTTTTAATAAAGACCCTACAAGAACAGTGACGGTCATTTGACCTGTCATTTGACTGTCATTGCTGACAGAAATATCCATCATCGCGTAGAACAAAGTTTCTATCACATTCTTAAGGCCAATATGAAGAATGTGATGGAAACTCTTGTGTACATGTGAGTCAGCGTTGATAGAAATATTGGTCACATTTGATTAATCAAAATTGACGGATTTAGCAGTCACATTTGACTAATCAAAGATGATGAATTCATTGGTCATAGTTGACTTATCAAGCATGATGGCTATAATCGTCACTGTTGACGCAGAAAGTAGTAAAAATAAAACACGATTTATTTGTATTCAATTCCTTATAATTTTATTTAAAAAAAATTAAATATAGGTATGTAAATTAATTTTAAGACAAAATTTAATAATACGAAATTTGTAATCTGTGGTGAACATGCTGCATTGCCTTCTTCAAGTATTTTTCCAATTCAGGGGCACCTTGATTTTGAAAAACATCTGAAATTCGCAGAAATTGTTGAAATAAAAAAAGCTACAAAAAGTTTAAATATGAGTATCTTTCTACGTACCTTTTAATATTTTGTTCACACTTAAAATAAAAAACTCTTATTTTTTTTTATAAAATTTTGAAACTTTTATAACACGCAAATGCTTAATGCAAACTTTTCATGATTAACTTCAAAACTTTATGTCAAAAATGAAACTGCAACATAATTTCTTCAACGATGATGGATAACTCCACCAACAATGACAATCATATGTTCGCTCAAACAAAATTTCTGCAAGTGTGTTAGTGAAAATATTTTCTGTGTATTAGTTTCGGTCAACCATTTCTTGTAGGGGAGTTAGTTTTTGAGTGATTTTAATACAAATTTTAAAGTCATATCAATCGTTCTTCTCGGGGAACAGCATCTGAAAACAATTCTCTTTCATTCTTATATAAAATTTTTTGCGAACAACTTGGAAATTTGTTGGACGATCTTTTTTCTGAGTTAGTGTTTTTTTCTTTTTTCTATTAAAAAAGAACTTTATTTAAGATTATATTCCACTTTAACCATCCTTTTATAAACAGCTTAAATTCCTTTTACTTGAACTCCCACCAAACATACGAAGAACACACGTACGTACTCTCACGCACAAACTATTTACATACTTATTTAATTAGTTTCTTCTTTAACATTTACAACTTGTTACAACTTCATGAGTCGCTAAAACTCCTACAATAATTTTATTACTTTTATTAACAATCTTTAGACCATTAAGAAAAGTTGATGTCAACGAAATAAACGACTGATATTGTCAACAATGCAATTACCAAACACTCCAATGAAGGAAAACGAACGAAGCGAAGGAAAAAGAAGAAAAAATGCAGGGAACATGTTGTACGTATGCAAGAGATTTTTTTTTGTTCTTTAAAATGTCGCTTTTACAGTGCAATTTGAAATAAAACTGTTTACCACAAGACATTGGGACCACACACACGATGAAAGAGACACATACGGAGACGAAAACTATTTTTTGGTTTTTTGAAGCAACCACGACCTCTAAACAACGTGTGGCGACGCTATAAATTGCGATAATAAATGGAAAAAAAGTGTTTAACAATAAAATTTAAAACTTAAAAATAAATGGAACTCAAAATGAGAAAATGGATTATCTATGGTTCCCCGATGTCTTAATAAATTCAAAAGTACAGGTTTGTTACTGCTAAAAAGTGACGACGATAGATATTAATAGTAGCAACTTGCTTATGGTCCTTCGAGCAATATTTAAGTTTAATGACGGCGCCTAAGAAGCACAAACATCTTTAGGTAGCTACTAGAGCTAATGATACTGCAGTATCAGCCTTCTGTACGGCGTTAGTACCCAAATACTATTTTTAGGAAATGAAGCAGGCCCCAATTCGTAAAACGATTCTGGCTTATCTGCAGCAGCAATCGTAATGCGAAAATTATGGTGTAATAAACTAACCAACAGTCTATGGAGGTTTTGTCATCAAAGTCTCTACGTGTTAGGATGAATATATCCACCCACTTTTTGTAATTACATTCATGAGGAAAAGACAACAATTTACGTTGTTGTACATTTCTCTCCGCTTCAATGATTGACCATTTTCTGCAATTCTTGGATACTTGGTGACTTAGGATTTAAACTTGAATTAGCTTTGACGAAATGAAAGTGCTAATTAATTTAATGGCTATCTCTTTATTTTTCTCTCTTTATCCTCTCTTGAATCATAGCTTCCATCTTGAGGGATGTTTTTGAAGGACCAGTCCTGGGTGTTTGATCCTTACTAATGCAATGCATTGTCCTACAGCCAGAATGAAAGGGAGAGAGTAGAGAGACTAGATGGTGAAATGTTTTAGTTTGTTTTCTTTCGAACAATGTTGCACCGCCTCTCGTTTTAAGTAAACTCATTGAATTTTTTAAGCAGTGTTAGCAGTTATTTCATTACTTTTTTTACTTCGCGGACAGTTTTGCTAACCGACGAAGGAGGCTGCTATGGTTAGCATTGGCTGGGAACTCTTTCAATCGCTGCCGGAACAGTTTTTAGATATATGTACTTGGTCTTCATTACTTAAACAGTTCAACAACAATTAATACAATGCCTCCCTAATGTACATTACATAAATTTGTGATGTTGATTGACTTGCCCTGACCAGAAACCGAAGGAAGTTCCTAAGTCATAGTCCACTTTGCAGTCAACACGTTATACACTTCTTCCAACACCTTACTCGCGATCTAAGTAATACAAATACTACGAAAACAGAACCAGTTAAGATTGGAAACCAAGACAGGACAAAATATTGGAAATAGTCGTTGTTATCATTATCCCTCATTGGATCATCAACCTTCATTGGTTTAATAATATTCTATAAAATAGGGTTCCCTAATTAGGAGTTTAATAAAGTGTGGCACTGTTATAGCAGAAATAGTTTTTTTCAGCCTTAATTTAAAGGATGAAGACCATATAATATTTTTAACTACCGAGGATACAATTAAAGTACTACATGGTCATTGATATCTTAGATTACTGATGACTTCAAACCAACGTTAAACGAAGGAGTGTCTTTTGCATAATTAATGAATTGGGTAAAATGACTCTCTACGCATTAAGTGAATATCCTGGTCTAATATAGCTAAAGCCAAGTGCTCTGCGTTAAGGTTACTGATAAGGTAGACTGTTCTTTTTTAAAATAACATTTAAAATCAACATAAATTCCAACATTTTTAATTAAAATATTCCAAAGCCAACATTTTACATCATGTTGAATCCATAAGTGTTTAAACTGAAATGTATTTAAAACGTTATCATAGGATGCATCCAGTAATCAGAGGTTCAGAAACATCTACAAGAAAAGTATGAAGAGATTGTGTCGTTAAGTTTCGACTTTAGTGTGTGGAAGTAGGGGCTGCCTAAGTAACTGTTAGCCATTTCCTAAAGGACATCACATCTCTTCAGTCAAGTTTGTCAAACTTTGTATTCAATGAATTCTAGCTTACAATGTGTGTGAAGTAGTGGGCAATGCGCTTTCTACTTTCCCACGAAGTAAGCGAGATTGTGTATATACTTTCTACTGTCCGCTTACAAAGTATGTGAAACAGTAATCGAGTTTCTTATATTTATTGAATGAACACTTCACCTTCCTACTTACCTTGTGTGCAAGTGGTAGGCGTTCACTCCAGGAATATGCGGCAATGCATTTCAAAAAGAATACTAGATTATAATTGAGATTGTGTACGTTACTGTCTTTCAAGAGAGCATCACATCATTGCTTCTGTAATCGAAAAATTCGCCCCTTGGTTGTCAAAATATTTTATTGAATGCTTAGAATCACAGAATTTTGATGTACGAGATTTCTTCTTTTATTTTCCCTCTACTATTTATACTCGTATCTTCTTGTAACTCATTCACAGACGCTGTATAAAATCCAAGTTGGTCGAAAACTTTCCACTTTATTATAAAGCAGCTAGATTTAGAACGAGAAGAAACAAAATCTATAAAATACAACTCTGACTTTCTGTAGTGTGCACTTAAACACTTCAAAATAATGCGTACTTTTGTATGCATTCCAGCATATACATAAATGCTTTCGAAGATAGATTGATAGATATTTAGAGGTTTGCATTTATGCAACACATTCAAACCCAGAAATGTAGTCACATAATTCAAAATGGATGTGTGTGAAGGTGTGTATGTGTGTGAATGTGTGTGAATGTGTTTCTATCTACATGTGGTTATAATAGTGAAGTGACAATATGTTTGATATTGTCAGCGCCAACCAGGACATAAAACATACGTACATACAGTTTTACAAACAGCTGATATATTCGATTGTGCGTATGTACATGCAAAGGCCCACATACACACACACACACATATTTAAGTGTAAATTTTTGAATTTTTGCCACCCAAATAGAAATAAAATTATGCAGATGACAAAGAAGTGACAAAAATGGTATCGAAAAGTCTTGTTTTATTTTTTGCACTGTTTTCATAAAACGCCATTTGTGTTAATATGTGTGCGTGGCTGTGTGTATGAAGAAAATGTATTTTGAGAGTGTGTGTGAGTGTATGCAAGTGTTTATGAACTTGTAGCTGTTGGAATATTTAGAATTTATATTTCAACACCTTTCGTTGCTTAACGCTTCATTTGCATGACAGCATTGAAACGTGATCATCAGTTTCTGTACAATTTTTTGTCGATTTGTTGCTGCTGTTTTTTTTTGTTTTGTTGGAGGGAACCTACTGCAGAGAGAGAGCAACAACTCCAAAAAAAAAAAAAAAAAACCAAAAAAAAACAAGAAAGAACCATTGAACTTTTAGCATTGCAGCAGTTATGTGGAAAGTACATTTCATCTGTATTTTGGATATGAATAATATGGCCTTGTGAAGGTATGGTACTTAGCAGGCAGGGACGTTCGTATAAAGGAGGAGCGATAGATGGTGTTTTCGTTGCAGCTACCAGTTTTTTTTTTTCTAAAAAAAGAAATCGCGGTTTACTCGGATGCTTAAAAGTTGGAAAAGGCTGCAATAAATAGTATTTTTCCCTTCGAAAAATTCTCTACTGATGGCGCTGCAGGTGTAGACCGATGCGTGCCGGTGTTCAGTATTCAAAATTATTCGACTAATTTAAATTGAGTAATATATGGACTATGAGTGTTTGTTGAATATAAGTAACGACCAATCACAAATGGCCTAAAATAGTTTCAACATGTAAAAATTTTATAAAAAAGAATTATAATAATTCTCCTATTCTATTTATGTTGTAAACTTGGTTCCCAATTAGTATCCACTTTACATAAATTGTAAAAATGGACAAACGAACGCTGATGAGAGGTGTAGCGGCCTTGAAATCGTTATACTGATACGTCCGATTGGGTATACTAATGATTTTCAAAATTAAAACTCTTAGTTATTTGCATTTTCATTAATTCAATAAAAACTGAACTTCAGCGTAATATATTTTCTGTAAATTTTCTTTCCGATTGAACGAGTTTTACTCATGTCTAATTGCGGGTCGTAATTAACCAAAACAACAGATGAGTTTGCAAGGTTTAAAACTTAATTTAAATGGGTTGTGAAACGTAATAAGGTGGTTTAACTAAAACAAACTGAATTTCAAAATCTACAAATCAATTTACGAATGTAGAATACATGAAAATTTCTAATTGCACAACTTTTGAATGCACGCTCCTGATCGATTCCTTTTGTCTTCCTGTTAGCGTGGTTGAGTCATGTAAAATTTAAATTGTAAGACCAATGTTGGCACCATTGAAACATTAAAATGACAATTACACTTACACTCTCGCACCACTAAATCTAAAACAGTTATATGCCTGAACATGTTGGCATTTATCACAAGTTATTGCAAGCGTCAAAATCCTTAACCGAAAGATAAAGATAATGGGGTTAAAGTCGCTTCCACAAAACGCTAAACACATTACAATAAACTGCGTTTTATGTACATACATATGTATGTATGCAAGTTTAAGACCAGCAAACATAAAATCAAATGTTTGCATTAATATCTAGAGTAGTTGCCACACTTTTTTCAAAACAAATATTAGAGTTGAATATAAACATTTGACAAATTTATTGTCAACTCATTCTGTCAAATTACAAATAGACGTGTCAAAACGTTTTAATGTGAAACATAAATTTGAAATATTTAAACGATATGGCGATTAGGGGCTGTGCACATATTACGTAACGAGGGGGTTACAGATTTATTACGGATTGGAAATTTTGCACTGAAAAATTAGTAAAAAGCGTTAAGAAGAGGGGGCTATAAAATCTCTGAAAACAGCGTTACGTAATATGTGCACAGCCCCTTATGTGGTGCAATCCTCTAGAGACAGCTTTATATTTGAGAATAACATTTGAGAATAAGTTGAAAATAAATTAATTTTATAATTATAATTAAATAAAAAATATTAATTACAAATAAATGATTTTTTTTTAATTTATGATAAAACTACACAAAATGGAAAAAAGTTTCTTAAAAATTATGTTGTCGAGATGTCGACCATCATGCTGCAAAGGCTCTTCCAATATTGAACAAAAATTTCTCATTACGCTTGAACAAGTTGCTCTTGAGATTGCTGCCATTTTTAGGGTGATGTTATGTTTCAGTTGTGCCAAATTGCATACCTTGCCCTTGAGGTAGCCTCACAAAAAATAATCAAGAGGGTTCAAATCAGAACTTTTTGGTGGCCAGTTAATGTTACCTCTGCGAGAAATCACCTTAATCGGGAATATTCGAAATTTACTAAACTAACGAAGTTTACATCCTTCAGTTCTTCATGAACTAACTGGATTTTGTATGCTTTGAGATGCATGTCCTTCTTCAAAATCACATGTAGCGACGATTTTTTAATGTTTAATTGCTGTGCTCGTTTTCATACTGAAAGTGACGGGTATTGACGAACTGATCCTCTTACTTCTTTAATTGTTACTTCGTCTCTAAAAGTTCTCGAACGACTTGAACTTGGAAACTGGATTGTGGCACCAGTATTTATCTATCTCCTGATGTTATTTTCACTTGGAGCATTACGAGTGTGATATTCTGCACGATATAACCTCTGACAGAGTCACCATTACGGTAATAAGTGCGCACGCAAAAGGCGCGATGCGGTCCCGCGTACGTCTCCATTGCTACTGAATCTACAAGCACTAGCGCACGTAATCGTTCGCACCCCGCACCACCACACCACAACTATGCAATGTAACTGAAGAAATATACCCCCCTAACTCACCTGGACACCCGTAAATTATTCAAGAACAATCAGATTCATACAGAATGCTACTGTTGTTGGAATTTTCATTTCATGTTTGAGAGAATGTCGTCCAAGCATGCGAATATTTGGATACGAACCCTACGAAATGCAGCCATATAGATCAGTTAATACATATAATAAATAAATAATATTTTTGCAACATAAATAAATCTTTCAATTTGAGAATACTAAAGAGAATGCTACCCATGATTTTCAAATAAGTTTCATATCATTCTCAAACGTTTTTCATTCAAGTCAGAGTTTGATTTCAAATCATTCACAACTTGAAATCAAACCGTGCATGTTTGCTGGATATATGCATGCACACAAATGCCTAAACACATGCATACATACATACATATGTGTGTATGTACGTGTATATATGTGAATATGAATAAAAACATTTTTGGCTACATTTATGTATTTATGTGCATATAAATGGGAAAATAGAAACCTTTAGATAGGCATCATTGTCATGTTGGTGGCATTAAAGTGAAACAAGAGAGCTAAACAAAAAATCAAAAAAAGTGCAAAGAAAAACTGCAAGTTTATTGAGAATTTTGACAATTTTATAATTTTTTTTTTTTTAATAAATCAACTGAATCTGAAATAATTCTTTAAAATAATGAAAATATAGATGGGGTTCAATGGACTGCCAATCACACAAAGTGGTTCGTTATAGTTTAATTTATTCGTGCCAGAGAGCAACATGGAAAAACTTTTTTAAGCGAAGCAGAACATCTGTTTACTCTTTCAAACAGCTTCCTAGATTTTCGAAAAAAAAAATATGGAACCAACCTGTAGGTACATCCAACTCATAACCGACAGCAAACCATCACAGGTCCATTCTGGCCCTGGAATGCAGGAAGTATCTAAATACAGTGGTGAATCATTTAAGTTTTACCCTAATATGGGCACAGGAACATGAGGAAAGTACGGGCAATATCATCGCTGACAATCTGGCCAAAAGCGGAAGAGAGCTGGAGACTGTCGGCATTGACAATTTCTGCGGTCTTTCACTCTCAGCCTTCTGGAAGCGAATTGATGACGCTCCTATGCTATGTTCACACGACAACATGAAGCACTTGCTTAGCTTTCTGAAGCATGTTTATGAATCATGCTGTTTACGCGACTTATCTACTTGCTTCGATTTGAGAATTCTCTTTTTAAAAAAAATTTTTAATTAAAAAGTTTTGCGAAAAAAATATAAAATGGACAAAAAAGTAAGTTAATTATTATGCTTTTTTAAAAATTCGCAAACATATTTTTAACTCAACAGTTTTTTTTAACTTTTTAGTTTTAATCAAAATATATCCATATCAAGTACATGCATCCCGGCAACGACATAAAAAATAAAAAAACAACAGGCTTTTTGTTTGTGTAAAATAAATTTACAATTGTCAAAAATAGCTTCAAAAATAGCTCAGTAGCAGAGCTGTAAAGGTATGATTCCTTTTTGAAGGAATCTACGAATCATAAACTCTTTTTGAATTTTTTTTTTTTAACATTCAAGAGTTTTTTAATAATGATCCTAATCCTAGTGAAAATAGTAAATTAAAAAATTGATTTTCTTTAAATCACCAATAAATTCACTCAAAATTTAATTAAATTAATTATTTTAGTGAGGTGAATGCATGCGAGAATTTTTAATTCATGAGGAATACATTCGTGTTTAAATTAAATTCACATTTTGTGTAAAATTAATTAATTAAACTTTTTGTAAATCATTTTGAACTAAAAACCAAATTTTAATCAAATACCTACATACATATGTATGTATGTAGTATGTATGTAAGTATATGCATAGCCCCTCTAAAATCTTCTTATATGCGAAAATACCTTTCGTTGTACCCAAGTTGCTTTATTGTTGGTCCAATTTTTTTCGGATCAAATGCCAACTGTTTTTGCCATCTTGGAATAAAGTAAAATAGTACCTTTTGTATAACCTCGCCTTGGCTGCTCTCATATCTGTTATAAAAAGCTTTTACATACATACATATGTATGTATGCATGTATGTAAATATTTTTACTTTGGTTTTATTCATCTACTTTTTATTTTCGTTTCTTTTTAGTTTCTATAAGTTCTTGATGAACACGGACGACTTTAAGTAAATTGTCTGACAAATTGTATAAAAAATGTGGTAAAAATTACAAGAAAATTCAAAACTGTAACAAATAAATGAAATTTATTAATTATTTATTAATAATATCAAAATATTTTGGAAGAAAATGCGCGATTTCACGGTAAAAAATGTGTTAAAAGGTTTCTTCTGCTTAAGGCAGAGAAAGCGACATCGCAGCCTTGACTGCTCGCCGTTAACATTCGTATATTTCATGGATTAAAGCAGAGAAACCAACTGCGCAGTCTCAGTTGGCTTTCATGAACAGTTAAATGTGTCGTATGTTAAATCAGATAAACAAAAACTGATTCCTATATTTTGCACGCATGCAGTGGAAGTAATTCGTTTATTAAATGTGAGTGGGTTAAGTGTTTACAGTGCAATTAAATTTATGTTAAATTATGTTAAAAGAGAATATCATTGTGCTAATGTTAAATTAAAAGAGCACTTATGCGATTATGTATGTAATAATAAATAACAATGGGATTTTCTTCACTCGAAAATAATTGATATTTTTGGCTGATTAAAAAAATTTAGGGATTTTTTTAAAAAGCCCAAAATTTTAATAAAATTGTCGACTATAGAAATCACCATTAGTTCATGAAGATGGTATTAACCACAAAATATGGCCTTTTTAAGTAAATACATACACAAGTATGTTCATACATAAAAATAAATGTGAAAAATAGTGAGAGTTAAAATATGTATGTACCTATGTAAAATATGAAAATAGTGTTAAAGTGTTTATTGCAAATCTACAAATATTGCATTCAAGAATCAAGAGAAAGCGCAAAGGATGTGATATGAATTTCTGGTTGATATATTGATGTTTTATTGAAGGTAAGCAGAATTTCTGTACGTTTCTTCGTTGAGGAATTTGTATGAAAAACAAAAATTAATTAGATAATATTAATTAATTATGTATGTGAATTTTTGTTTTTGCTTTCCATATGGTGATAAATACAGCATATAGATTAGCTAAACTATAACAAAGAAATTAATTTTTGCAAACATAGGGTAAGTGTACCAGTAGTCGGCAGTTTAAGGCTTTTGCTTTTTTTAAATCTAGCGCCTTTGCACGTGTGAATAAGCTGTTGGATTGGTAGCTATTTAATACAAATCATTAATTTGTATTGTTTTAGATCAATTATGTTAAATTTAAATATTTTTGTACTAAAATTGAGAAATTTACAGATTTTGTAAAAAAGAGCACATTTGCCTATAGTCGGCACCAATTTTCCACTTTTCGGCATGTTATGTTCCAATACATTGAGATAGAAATCATACTGTTATTGATATAAAATAAATTAACTACGCTTCTACATTTGTCATGAGATCATGCAGGAACAAAGGATTAATTCATATTCGACCAAAAATTAAAAATATTAATACTAAATAATATTTTTGCATATTTCAGTCCTTGGAATTCATTGTTTGTACTTAACTGATATATTAAAGGTAAAAGCTAGATATCTTATATTTGTGCATTCGAGGAGTCTAATACTATTAAAAAATATAGAAAGGTACTTTCTAATTCCATAACATCATCGTATTGCATATTTTTGAAATCGGTGCATTTAAGGTGATACCACTGAGTCAGGTATCACACCCAACATTTCTTAGCTAATCATCTTCGGTATCCGAATCCAACACTTCAGAACAAGTGCTACATTTTTGCTTTTGCTTTGGTATTTTAAATTTGACTAGCTTGATTCCTTTTTCTCTTTTTGGCTTCTTTCAGTTTCTTTCATCCGTATATGGATCCTACATGCAAGAGCACTGAGGGCCATAATTTTGCTTTTAATTGTAAGGACGTTGATTGCTTTGGGAAGTAAAGATGATTTTCGAACAATGTTGATATCGATGATTCCGGGTTTTTAATTAGCTTTGTGTAGCTAATACTTTTGGTCAAATTACATGTTGGAGAAGGGCTAATAGGATCACATTATAAGGGAGCTACAAATTGAAGAACTAAGTGATTGGCGATCGGCTGGCAATTGTAAGGTTGGAGAGGAGCACGAAATGTTTAGCTTTGCTTTGTTTTTGAAGAAGTTGGTGTTGAACAAAAGAGAGCCGGTGATATTGTTTGTATGCTCTCCATTTCCCAAACTCCATCGTCATTAAATATATATGTCCCTGACTGCTTTGTAACGTTGCCTAAAATTTGATATTTTAAATGTTTTCTCCATTTTTTAAAGCGCGAATCTCTTCAATAGCTACATTTGAATCAATCCCTATTTCAAGTAAACTACGGCTCATGAGGTTGATAATCTAAATGTCTCTATCATAATCCGTTTCTCTGAACATTTTAACATTTTTAAGACCGTTTGCTAATTCGGCTAACGATTAATAACACATTTAGTATAATCCGCACTATCAGGGTTAAATAGGTAAAGGCCACACTTTCGAAACCCGTTCTTAATCGTTTCTTCCATTTTAAGATCCGAAAGAACCGTATGAAGAAGCGGATAAAAAGGATGGTGTAAACTTTGCAGTATCCCTTTGGTGACAGTACTTTTCCAGTTTTGGGACAAAAATGACGTTTTTACATGCCTTACAAAGTCGGCTTAGCCACTAAATTTTTACTAAGAAATAAGCACTACAACACGTGTGTAAGAGAGTCACTTACTAAAGCCAACGAACTCAATAAACTATGCAAATATGCTCAGTTTTGTTTTCTCATATATAATTCTGGGAGTATTTGTGAAGCTTATGTGTTCTTACTTTAATATATTATCACTCTTATTCTTAGTTATTTGAGTTTAAATTTGAAAACTGCCGACTACTAAGACATGCCGAACTTAGGAGCACTTACCCTATGTACATATGTAAATTCTTGAGTAGGTACCAGAGACTTGCGCTGAGACTGCTAAGCCGAGCCGCCGGCCGCCGATTTTTTTTTTGCGGCTAAGCATCGGCTATTTTTAAAAGGCAGTCATGTATAACAGGAGTTATTTTTCATGTATGATTACGCTGACCATATTTTTCAACAAAAAAAAAAAAAGAACACTCAAATTAAATAAAAATTATTGGTATTAACTTAATTATATACATAGATATACATATTTTATATTAATGAAATAAAAATATAGTTCAAAAAATGTAATATAACTCGTAGTGACTAGTACAATTATTTACATATTTATGTACTTATTTAAATGTTTAAAACAGAAATTGAATATGCCTAGAAAATCATACGTCGTTAAAACAAAAAATTAATCAATCAAAATTAACAAAGAAATTAAATTTAACCAATAATACAAAAATAACAAAACTCAATAACTCCAAATGAGTGACAAACAAAAATGTGGCCAAAAATGGCAAAATTGCCGTAGAGATTATCAAAAATTGACATATGTACATAAATATTTAGTTTCAAAATTTTACAGAAAAATTCTCAAATACAATTGAGAAATCGGACTTACATAGTCAATAAGTATAGATTCTTGGCTTTAATTTCCCATTGGTCCAAATGAGTGACAAACAAATGTTATAGAAAAATTCTCAAATACAATTGAGAAATCGGACTAACATAGTCTATAAGTATGGATTCTTGGCTTTAATTTCCCATTGGTCCAAATGAGTGACAAACAAAAATGTGGCCAAAAATGGCAAAATTGCCGTAGAGATTATCAAAAATTGACATATGTACATAAATATTTAGTTTCAAAATTTTACAGAAAAATTCTCAAATACAATTGAGAAATCGGACTTACATAGTCAATAAGTATAGATTCTTGGCTTTAATTTACCATTGGTCCAAATGAGTGACAAACAAATGTTATAGAAAAATTCTCAAATACAATTGAGAAATCGGACTAACATAGTCTATAAGTATGGATTCTTGGCTTTAATTTCCCATTGGTCCAAATGAGTGACAAACAAAAATGTGGCCAAAAATGGCAAAATTGCCGTAGAGATTATCAAAAATTGACATACATATGTACATAAATATTTAGTTTCAAAATTTTACAGAAAAATTCTCAAATACAATTGAGAAATCGGACTTACATAGTCAATAAGTATAGATTCTTGGCTTTAATTTCCCATTGGTCCAAATGAGTGACAAACAAAAATGTGCTCACAAATGGCAAAATTCCCGTAGAGATCATCAAAAATTGACATACATATGTACATAAATATTTAGTTTCAAAATTTTACAGAAAAATTCTCAAATACAATTGAGAAATCGGACTAACATAGTCTATAAGTATAGATTCTTGGCTTTAATTTTCCATTGGTCCAACTGAGTGACAAACAAAAATGTGCCCACAAATGGCAAAATTCCCGTAGAGATCATCAAAAATTGACATACATATGTACATAAATATTTAGTTTCAAAATTTTACAGAAAAATTCTCAAATACAATTGAGAAATCGGACTTACATAGTCAATAAGTATAGATTCTTGGCTTTAATTTCCCATTGGTCCAAATGAGTGACAAACAAAAATGTGCTCACAAATGGCAAAATTCCCGTAGAGATCATCAAAAATTGACATACATATGTACATAAATATTTAGTTTCAAAATTTTACAGAAAAATTCTCAAATACAATTGAGAAATCGGACTTACATAGGCAATAAGTATAGATTCTTGGCTTTAATTTCCCATTGGTCCAAATGAGTGACAAACAAAAATGTGCTCACAAATGGCAAAATTCCCGTAGAGATCATCAAAAATTGACATACATATGTACATAAATATTTAGTTTCAAAATTTTACAGAAAAATTCTCAAATACAATTGAGAAATCGGACTTACATAGTCAATAAGTATAGATTCTTGGCTTTAATTTCCCATTGGTCCAAATGAGTGACAAACAAAAATGTGCTCACAAATGGCAAAATTCCCGTAGAGATCATCAAAAATTGACATACATATGTACATAAATATTTAGTTTCAAAATTTTACAGAAAAATTCTCAAATACAATTGAGAAATCGGACTTACATAGGCAATAAGTATAGATTCTTGGCTTTAATTTCCCATTGGTCCAAATGAGTGACAAACAAAAATGTGCTCACAAATGGCAAAATTCCCGTAGAGATCATCAAAAATTGACATACATATGTACATAAATATTTAGTTTCAAAATTTTACAGAAAAATTCTCAAATACAATTGAGAAATCGGACTTACATAGTCAATAAGTATAGATTCTTGGCTTTAATTTACCATTGGTCCAAATGAGTGACAAACAAATGTTATAGAAAAATTCTCAAATACAATTGAGAAATCGGACTAACATAGTCTATAAGTATGGATTCTTGGCTTTAATTTCCCATTGGTCCAAATGAGTGACAAACAAAAATGTGGCCAAAAATGGCAAAATTGCCGTAGAGATTATCAAAAATTGACATACATATGTACATAAATATTTAGTTTCAAAATTTTACAGAAAAATTCTCAAATACAATTGAGAAATCGGACTTACATAGTCAATAAGTATAGATTCTTGGCTTTAATTTCCCATTGGTCCAAATGAGTGACAAACAAAAATGTGCTCACAAATGGCAAAATTCCCGTAGAGATCATCAAAAATTGACATACATATGTACATAAATATTTAGTTTCAAAATTTTACAGAAAAATTCTCAAATACAATTGAGAAATCGGACTAACATAGTCTATAAGTATAGATTCTTGGCTTTAATTTTCCATTGGTCCAACTGAGTGACAAACAAAAATGTGCCCACAAATGGCAAAATTCCCGTAGAGATCATCAAAAATTGACATACATATGTACATAAATATTTAGTTTCAAAATTTTACAGAAAAATTCTCAAATACAATTGAGAAATCGGACTTACATAGTCAATAAGTATAGATTCTTGGCTTTAATTTCCCATTGGTCCAAATGAGTGACAAACAAAAATGTGCTCACAAATGGCAAAATTCCCGTAGAGATCATCAAAAATTGACATACATATGTACATAAATATTTAGTTTCAAAATTTTACAGAAAAATTCTCAAATACAATTGAGAAATCGGACTTACATAGGCAATAAGTATAGATTCTTGGCTTTAATTTCCCATTGGTCCAAATGAGTGACAAACAAAAATGTGCTCACAAATGGCAAAATTCCCGTAGAGATCATCAAAAATTGAGATATGTACATAAATATTTAGTTTCAAAATTTTACAGAAAAATTCTAAAATACAATTGAGAAATCGGACTTACATAGTCAATAAGTATAGATTCTTGGCTTTAATTTCCCATTGGTCCAAATGAGTGACAAACAAAAATGTGCTCACAAATGGCAAAATTCCCGTAGAGATCATCAAAAATTGAGATATGTACATAAATATTTAGTTTCAAAATTTTACAGAAAAATTCTAAAATACAATTGAGAAATCGGACTTACATAGTCTATAAGTATGGACTCTTGGCTTTAATTTCCCATTGGTCCAAATGAGTGACAAACAAAAATGTGCCCACAAATGGCAAAATTCCCGTAGAGATCATCAAAAATTGACATACATATGTACATAAATATTTAGTTTCAAAATTTTACAGAAAAATTCTCAAATACAATTGAGAAATCGGACTTACATAGTCAATAAGTATAGATTCTTGGCTTTAATTTCCCATTGGTCCAAATGAGTGACAAACAAAAATGTGCTCACAAATGGCAAAATTCCCGTAGAGATCATCAAAAATTGAGATATGTACATAAATATTTAGTTTCAAAATTTTACAGAAAAATTCTAAAATACAATTGAGAAATCGGACTTACATAGTCTATAAGTATGGACTCTTGGCTTTAATTTCCCATTGGTCCAAATGAGTGACAAACAAAAATGTGCCCACAAATGGCAAAATTCCCGTAGAGATCATCAAAAATTGACATACATATGTACATAAATATTTAGTTTCAAAATTTTACAGAAAAATTCTCAAATACAATTGAGAAATCGGACTTACATAGTCAATAAGTATAGATTCTTGGCTTTAATTTCCCATTGGTCCAAATGAGTGACAAACAAAAATGTGCTCACAAATGGCAAAATTCCCGTAGAGATCATCAAAAATTGAGATATGTACATAAATATTTAGTTTCAAAATTTTACAGAAAAATTCTCAAATACAATTGAGAAATCGGACTAACATAGACTATAAGTATGGACTCTTGGCTTTAATTTCCCATTGGTCCAAATGAGTGACAAACAAAAATGTGCCCACAAATGGCAAAATTCCCGTAGAGATCATCAAAAATTGACATACATATGTACATAAATATTTAGTTTCAAAATTTTACAGAAAAATTCTCAAATACAATTGAGAAATCGGACTTACATAGTCAATAAGTATAGATTCTTGGCTTTAATTTACCATTGGTCCAAATGAGTGACAAACAAAAATGTGCCCACAAATGGCAAAATTCCCGTAGAGATCATCAAAAATTGACATACATATGTACATAAATATTTAGTTTCAAAATTTTACAGAAAAATTCTCAAATACAATTGAGAAATCGGACTTACATAGTCAATAAGTATAGATTCTTGGCTTTAATTTACCATTGGTCCAAATGAGTGACAAACAAAAATGTGCCCACAAATGGCAAAATTCCCGTAGAGATCATCAAAAATTGACATACATATGTACATAAATATTTAGTTTCAAAATTTTACAGAAAAATTCTAAAATACAATTGAGAAATCGGACTTACATAGTCTATAAGTATGGACTCTTGGCGTTAATTTCCCATTGGTCCAAATGAGTGACAAACAAAAATGTGCCCACAAATGGCAAAATTCCCGTAGAGATCATCAAAAATTGACATACATATGTACATAAATATTTAGTTTCAAAATTTTACAGAAAAATTCTCAAATACAATTGAGAAATCGGACTTACATAGTCTATAAGTATGGATTCTTGGCTTTAATTTCCCATTGGTCCAAATGAGTGACAAACAAAAATGTGCCCACAAATGGCAAAATTCCCGTAGAGATCATCAAAAATTGACATACATATGTACATAAATATTTAGTTTCAAAATTTTACAGAAAAATTCTCAAATACAATTGAGAAATCGGACTTACATAGTCAATAAGTATAGATTCTTGGCTTTAATTTACCATTGGTCCAAATGAGTGACAAACAAAAATGTGCCCACAAATGGCAAAATTCCCGTAGAGATCATCAAAAATTGACATACATATGTACATAAATATTTAGTTTCAAAATTTTACAGAAAAATTCTAAAATACAATTGAGAAATCGGACTTACATAGTCTATAAGTATGGACTCTTGGCTTTAATTTCCCATTGGTTCAAATGAGTGACAAACAAAAATGTGCCCACAAATGGCAAAATCCCCGTAAAGATCATCAAAAATTGACATACATATGTACATAAATATTTAGTTTCAAAATTTTACAGAAAAATTCTAAAATACAATTGAGAAATCGGACTTACATAGTCTATAAGTATGGACTCTTGGCTTTAATTTCCCATTGGTCCAAATGAGTGACAAACAAAAATGTGCCCACAAATGGCAAAATTCCCGTAGAGATCATCAAAAATTGACATACATATGTACATAAATATTTAGTTTCAAAATTTTACAGAAAAATTCTCAAATACAATTGAGAAATCGGACTTACATAGTCTATAAGTATGGATTCTTGGATTGGATTGGTCCAAATGAGTGACAAACAAAAATGTGCCCACAAATGGCAAAATTCCCGTAGAGATCATCAAAAATTGACATACATATGTACATAAATATTTAGTTTCAAAATTTTACAGAAAAATTCTCAAATACAATTGAGAAATCGGACTTACATAGTCAATAAGTATAGATTCTTGGCTTTAATTTCCCATTGGTCCAAATGAGTGACAAACAAAAATGTGCCCACAAATGGCAAAATTCCCGTAGAGATCATCAAAAATTGACATACATATGTACATAAATATTTAGTTTCAAAATTTTACAGAAAAATTCTCAAATACAATTGAGAAATCGGACTTACATAGTCAATAAGTATAGATTCTTGGCTTTAATTTACCATTGGTCCAAATGAGTGACAAACAAAAATGTGCCCACAAATGGCAAAATTCCCGTAGAGATCATCAAAAATTGACATACATATGTACATAAATATTTAGTTTCAAAATTTTACAGAAAAATTCTAAAATACAATTGAGAAATCGGACTTACATAGTCTATAAGTATGGACTCTTGGCTTTAATTTCCCATTGGTTCAAATGAGTGACAAACAAAAATGTGCCCACAAATGGCAAAATCCCCGTAAAGATCATCAAAAATTGACATACATATGTACATAAATATTTAGTTTCAAAATTTTACAGAAAAATTCTAAAATACAATTGAGAAATCGGACTTACATAGTCTATAAGTATGGACTCTTGGCTTTAATTTCCCATTGGTCCAAATGAGTGACAAACAAAAATGTGCCCACAAATGGCAAAATTCCCGTAGAGATCATCAAAAATTGACATACATATGTACATAAATATTTAGTTTCAAAATTTTACAGAAAAATTCTCAAATACAATTGAGAAATCGGACTTACATAGTCTATAAGTATGGATTCTTGGATTGGATTGGTCCAAATGAGTGACAAACAAAAATGTGCCCACAAATGGCAAAATTCCCGTAGAGATCATCAAAAATTGACATACATATGTACATAAATATTTAGTTTCAAAATTTTACAGAAAAATTCTCAAATACAATTGAGAAATCGGACTTACATAGTCAATAAGTATAGATTCTTGGCTTTAATTTCCCATTGGTCCAAATGAGTGACAAACAAAAATGTGCCCACAAATGGCAAAATTCCCGTAGAGATCATCAAAAATTGACATACATATGTACATAAATATTTAGTTTCAAAATTTTACAGAAAAATTCTCAAATACAATTGAGAAATCGGACTTACATAGTCAATAAGTATAGATTCTTGGCTTTAATTTACCATTGGTCCAAATGAGTGACAAACAAAAATGTGCCCACAAATGGCAAAATTCCCGTAGAGATCATCAAAAATTGACATACATATGTACATAAATATTTAGTTTCAAAATTTTACAGAAAAATTCTCAAATACAATTGAGAAATCGGACTTACATAGTCTATAAGTATGGATTCTTGGCTTTAATTTCCCATTGGTCCAAATGAGTGACAAACAAAAATGTGCCCACAAATGGCAAAATTCCCGTAGAGATCATCAAAAATTGACATACATATGTACATAAATATTTAGTTTCAAAATTTTACAGAAAAATTCTCAAATACAATTGAGAAATCGGACTTACATAGTCAATAAGTATAGATTCTTGGCTTTAATTTCCCATTGGTCCAAATGAGTGACAAACAAATGTTATAGAAAAATTCTCAAATACAATTGAGAAATCGGACTAACATAGTCTATAAGTATGGACTCTTGGCTTTAATTTCCCATTGGTCCAAATGAGTGACAAACAAAAATGTGCCCACAAATGGCAAAATTCCCGTAGAGATCATCAAAAATTGACATACATATGTACATAAATATTTAGTTTCAAAATTTTACAGAAAAATTCTCAAATACAATTGAGAAATCGGACTTACATAGTCTATAAGTATGGATTCTTGGATTGGATTGGTCCAAATGAGTGACAAACAAAAATGTGCCCACAAATGGCAAAATTCCCGTAGAGATCATCAAAAATTGACATACATATGTACATAAATATTTAGTTTCAAAATTTTACAGAAAAATTCTCAAATACAATTGAGAAATCGGACTTACATAGTCAATAAGTATAGATTCTTGGCTTTAATTTCCCATTGGTCTAAATGAGTGACAAACAAATGTTATAGAAAAATTCTCAAATACAATTGAGAAATCGGACTAACATAGTCTATAAGTATGGACTCTTGGCTTTAATTTCCCATTGGTCCAAATGAGTGACAAACAAAAATGTGCCCACAAATGGCAAAATTCCCGTAGAGATCATCAAAAATTGACATACATATGTACATAAATATTTAGTTTCAAAATTTTACAGAAAAATTCTAAAATACAATTGAGAAATCGGCCTTACATAGTCTATAAGTATGGATTCTTGGCTTTAATTTCCCATTGGTCCAAATGAGTGACAAACAAAAATGTGCTCACAAATGGCAAAATTCCCGTAGAGATCATCAAAAATTGAGATATGTACATAAATATTTAGTTTCAAAATTTTACAGAAAAATTCTAAAATACAATTGAGAAATCGGCCTTACATAGTCTATAAGTATGGATTCTTGGCTTTAATTTCCCATTGGTCCAAATGAGTGACAAACAAAAATGTGCTCACAAATGGCAAAATTCCCGTAGAGATCATCAAAAATTGAGATATGTACATAAATATTAAGTTTCAAAATTTTACAGAAAAATTCTCAAATACAATTGAGAAATCAGACTTACATAGTCAATAAGTATAGATTCTTGGCTTTAATTTCCCATTGGTCTAAATGAGTGACAAACAAATGTTATAGAAAAATTCTGAATAACAATTGAGAAATCGGACTTACATAGTCTATAAGTATGGATTCTTGGCTTTAATTTACCATTGGTCCAAATGAGTGACAAACAAAAATGTGCCCACAAATGGCAAAATTCCCGTAGAGATCATCAAAAATTGAGATATGTACATAAATATTTAGTTTCAAAATTTTACAGAAAAATTCTAAAATACAATTGAGAAATCGGACTTACATAGTCTATAAGTATGGACTCTTGGCTTTAATTTCCCATTGGTTCAAATGAGTGACAAACAAAAATGTGCCCACAAATGGCAAAATCCCCGTAAAGATCATCAAAAATTGACATACATATGTACATAAATATTTAGTTTCAAAATTTTACAGAAAAATTCTAAAATACAATTGAGAAATCGGACTTACATAGTCTATAAGTATGGACTCTTGGCTTTAATTTCCCATTGGTCCAAATGAGTGACAAACAAAAATGTGCCCACAAATGGCAAAATTCCCGTAGAGATCATCAAAAATTGACATACATATGTACATAAATATTTAGTTTCAAAATTTTACAGAAAAATTCTAAAATACAATTGAGAAATCGGACTTACATAGTCTATAAGTATGGATTCTTGGCTTTAATTTACCATTGGTCCAAATGAGTGACAAACAAAAATGTGCCCACAAATGGCAAAATTCCCGTAGAGATCATCAAAAATTGACATACATATGTACATAAATATTTAGTTTCAAAATTTTACAGAAAAATTCTCAAATACAATTGAGAAATCGGACTTACATAGTCTATAAGTATGGATTCTTGGATTGGATTGGTCCAAATGAGTGACAAACAAAAATGTGCCCACAAATGGCAAAATTCCCGTAGAGATCATCAAAAATTGACATACATATGTACATAAATATTTAGTTTCAAAATTTTACAGAAAAATTCTCAAATACAATTGAGAAATCGGACTTACATAGTCAATAAGTATAGATTCTTGGCTTTAATTTCCCATTGGTCCAAATGAGTGACAAACAAAAATGTGCCCACAAATGGCAAAATTCCCGTAGAGATCATCAAAAATTGACATACATATGTACATAAATATTTAGTTTCAAAATTTTACAGAAAAATTCTCAAATACAATTGAGAAATCGGACTTACATAGTCAATAAGTATAGATTCTTGGCTTTAATTTACCATTGGTCCAAATGAGTGACAAACAAAAATGTGCCCACAAATGGCAAAATTCCCGTAGAGATCATCAAAAATTGACATACATATGTACATAAATATTTAGTTTCAAAATTTTACAGAAAAATTCTCAAATACAATTGAGAAATCGGACTTACATAGTCAATAAGTATAGATTCTTGGCTTTAATTTCCCATTGGTCCAAATGAGTGACAAACAAATGTTATAGAAAAATTCTCAAATACAATTGAGAAATCGGACTAACATAGTCTATAAGTATGGACTCTTGGCTTTAATTTCCCATTGGTCCAAATGAGTGACAAACAAAAATGTGCCCACAAATGGCAAAATTCCCGTAGAGATCATCGAAAATTGACATACATATGTACATAAATATTTAGTTTCAAAATTTTACAGAAAAATTCTAAAATACAATTGAGAAATCGGCCTTACATAGTCTATAAGTATGGATTCTTGGCTTTAATTTCCCATTGGTCCAAATGAGTGACAAACAAAAATGTGCTCACAAATGGCAAAATTCCCGTAGAGATCATCAAAAATTGAGATATGTACATAAATATTTAGTTTCAAAACTTTACAGAAAAATTCTAAAATACAATTGAGAAATCGGCCTTACATAGTCTATAAGTATGGATTCTTGGCTTTAATTTCCCATTGGTCCAAATGAGTGACAAACAAAAATGTGCTCACAAATGGCAAAATTCCCGTAGAGATCATCAAAAATTGAGATATGTACATAAATATTAAGTTTCAAAATTTTACAGAAAAATTCTCAAATACAATTGAGAAATCAGACTTACATAGTCAATAAGTATAGATTCTTGGCTTTAATTTCCCATTGGTCTAAATGAGTGACAAACAAATGTTATAGAAAAATTCTGAAATACAATTGAGAAATCGGACTTACATAGTCTATAAGTATGGATTCTTGGCTTTAATTTACCATTGGTCCAAATGAGTGACAAACAAAAATGTGCCCACAAATGGCAAAATTCCCGTAGAGATCATCAAAAATTGAGATATGTACATAAATATTTAGTTTCAAAATTTTACAGAAAAATTCTCAAATACAATTGAGAAATCGGACTTACATAGTCTATAAGTATGGACTCTTGGCTTTAACTTCCCATTGGTCCAAATGAGTGACAAACAAAAATGTGCCCACAAATGGCAAAATTCCCGTAGAGATCATCAAAAATTGAGATATGTACATAAATATTTAGTTTCAAAATTTTACAGAAAAATTCTAAAATACAATTGAGAAATCGGCCTTACATAGTCTATAAGTATGGATTCTTGGCTTTAATTTCCCATTGGTCCAAATGAGTGACAAACAAAAATGTGCTCACAAATGGCAAAATTCCCGTAGAGATCATCAAAAATTGAGATATGTACATAAATATTTAGTTTCAAAATTTTACAGAAAAATTCTAAAATACAATTGAGAAATCGGCCTTACATAGTCTATAAGTATGGATTCTTGGCTTTAATTTCCCATTGGTCCAAATGAGTGACAAACAAAAATGTGCTCACAAATGGCAAAATTCCCGTAGAGATCATCAAAAATTGAGATATGTACATAAATATTAAGTTTCAAAATTTTACAGAAAAATTCTCAAATACAATTGAGAAATCAGACTTACATAGTCAATAAGTATAGATTCTTGGCTTTAATTTCCCATTGGTCTAAATGAGTGACAAACAAATGTTATAGAAAAATTCTGAAATACAATTGAGAAATCGGACTTACATAGTCTATAAGTATGGATTCTTGGCTTTAATTTCCCATTAGTCCAAATGAGTGACAAACAAAAATGTGCCCACAAATGGCAAAATTCCCGTAGAGATCATCAAAAATTGACATACATATGTACATAATATTTAGTTTACAGAAAATTCTCAAATACAATTGAGAAATCGGACTTACATAGTCTATAAGTATGGATTCTTGGCTTTAATTTACCATTGGTTCAAATGAGTGACAAACAAAAATGTGCCCACAAATGGCAAAATTCCCGTAGAGATCATCAAAAATTGACATATGTACATAAATATTTAGTTTCAAAATTTTACAGAAAAATTCTAAAATACAATTGAGAAATCGGACTTACATAGTCAATAAGTATAGATTCTTGGCTTTAATTTCCCATTGGTTCAAATGAGTGACAAACAAAAATGTGCCCACAAATGGCAAAATTGCCGTAGAGATTATCAAAAATTGACATATGTACATAAATATTTAGTTTCAAAATTTTACAGAAAAATTCTCAAATACAATTGAGAAATCGGACTTACATGGTCAATAAGTATAGATTCTTGGCTTTAATTTCCCATTGGTCCAAATGAGTGACAAACAAAAATGTGCCCACAAATGGCAAAATTCCCGTAGAGATCATCAAAAATTGAGATACATATGTACATAAATATTTAGTTTCAAAATTTTACAGAAAAATTCTCAAATACAATTGAGAAATCGGACTTACATAGTCTATAAGTATGGACTCTTGGCTTTAATTTCCCATTGGTCTAAATGAGTGACAAACAAATGTTATAGAAAAATTCTGAAATACAATTGAGAAATCGGACTTACATAGTCTATAAGTATGGATTCTTGGCTTTAATTTACCATTGGTCCAAATGAGTGACAAACAAAAATGTGCCCACAAATGGCAAAATTCCCGTAGAGATCATCAAAAATTGACATATGTACATAAATATTTAGTTTCAAAATTTTACAGAAAAATTCTCAAATACAATTGAGAAATCGGACTTACATAGTCTATAAGTATGGACTCTTGGCTTTAATTTCCCATTGGTACAAATGAGTGACAAACAAAAATGTGCCCACAAATGGCAAAATTCCCGTAGAGATCATCAAAAATTGACATACATATGTACATAATATTTAGTTTACAGAAAATTCTCAAATACAATTGAGAAATCGGACTTACATAGTCTATAAGTATGGATTCTTGGCTTTAATTTACCATTGGTCTAAATGAGTGACAAACAAATGTTATAGAAAAATTCTGAAATACAATTGAGAAATCGGACTTACATAGTCTATAAGTATGGATTCTTGGCTTTAATTTACCATTGGTCTAAATGAGTGACAAACAAATGTTATAGAAAAATTCTGAAATACAATTGAGAAATCGGACTTACATAGTCAATAAGTATGGATTCTTGTCTTTGATTTACCATTGGTCCAAATGAGTGACAAAAAAATGTTATAGAAAAATTCTGAAATACAATTGAGAAATCGGACTTACATAGTCTATAAGTATGGATTCTTGGCTTTAATTTACCATTGGTCCAAATGAGTGACAAACAAAAATGTGCCCACAAATGGCAAAATTCCCGTAGAGATCATCAAAAATTGAGATATGTACATAAATATTTAGTTTCAAAATTTTACAGAAAAATTCTCAAATACAATTGAGATATCAGACTGACATAGTCTATAAGTATGGATTCTTGGCTTTAATTTACCATTGGTCCAAATGAGTGACAAAAAAAAATGTGCCCACAAATGGCAAAATTCCCGTAGAGATCATCAAAAATTGACATATGTACATAAATATTTAGTTTCAAAATTTTACAGAAAAATTCTAAAATACAATTGAGAAATCGGACTTACATAGTCAATAAGTATAGATTCTTGGCTTTAATTTCCCATTGGTCTAAATGAGTGACAAACAAATTTTACAGAAAAATTCTGAAATACAATTGAGAAATCGGACTTACATAGTCTATAAGTATGGATTCTTGGCTTTAATTTACCATTGGTCCAAATGAGTGACAAACAAAAATGTGCCCACAAATGGCAAAATTCCCGTAGAGATCATCAAAAATTGAGATATGTACATAAATATTTAGTTTCAAAATTTTACAGAAAAATTCTAAAATACAATTGAGAAATCGGACTTCCATAGTCAATAAGTATAGATTCTTGGCTTTAATTTCCCATTGGTCTAAATGAGTGACAAACAAATGGTATAGAAAAATTCTGAAATACAATTGAGAAATCGGACTTCCATAGTCTATAAGTATGGATTCTTGGCTTTAATTTACCATTGGTCCAAATGAGTGACAAACAAAAATGTGCCCACAAATGGCAAAATTCCCGTAGAGATCATCAAAAATTGAGATATGTACATAAATATTTAGTTTCAAAATTTTACAGAAAAATTCTAAAATACAATGGAGAAATCGGACTTACATAGTCAATAAGTATGGATTCTTGGCTTTGATTTACCATTGGTCCAAATGAGTGACAAACAAATGTTATAGAAAAATTCTGAAATACAATTGAGAAATCGGACTTACATAGTCTATAAGTATGGATTCTTGGCTTTAATTTACCATTGGTCCAAATGAGTGACAAACAAAAATGTGCCCACAAATGGCAAAATTCCCGTAGAGATCATCAAAAATTGACATATGTACATAAATATTTAGTTTCAAAATTTTACAGAAAAATTCTCAAATACAATTGAGATATCAGACTTACATAGTCTATAAGTATGGATTCTTGGCTTTAATTTCCCATTGGTCCAAATGAGTGACAAACAAAAATGTGCCCACAAATGGCAAAATTCCCGTAGAGATCATCAAAAATTGACATATGTACATAAATATTTAGTTTCAAAATTTTACAGAAAAATTCTAAAATACAATTGAGAAATCGGACTTACATAGTCTATAAGTATGGATTCTTGGCTTTAATTTACCATTGGTCCAAATGAGTGACAAACAAAAATGTGCCCACAAATGGCAAAATTCCCGTAGAGATCATCAAAAATTGACATATGTACATAAATATTTAGTTTCAAAATTTTACAGAAAAATTCTCAAATACAATTGAGAAATCGGACTTACATAGTCTATAAGTATAGATTCTTGGCTTTAATTTACCATTGGTCCAAATGAGTGACAAACAAAAATGTGCCCACAAATGGCAAAATTCCCGTAGAGATCATCAAAAATTGACATATGTACATAAATATTTAGTTTCAAAATTTTACAGAAAAATTCTCAAATACAATTGAGAAATCGGACTTACATAGTCTATAAGTATAGATTCTTGGCTTTAATTTACCATTGGTCCAAATGAGTGACAAACAAAAATGTGCCCACAAATGGCAAAATTCCCGTAGAGATCGTCAAAAATTGAGATATGTACATAAATATTTAGTTTCAAAATTTTACAGAAAAATTCTCAAACACAATTGAGGAATCGGACTTACATAGTCAATAAGTATAGATTCTTGGCTTTAATTTCCCATTGGTCTAAATGAGTGACAAACAAATGTTATAGAAAAATTCTGAAATACAATTGAGAAATCGGACTTACATAGTCAATAAGTATGGATTCTTGGCTTTGATTTACCATTGGTCCAAATGAGTGACAAACAAATGTTATAGAAAAATTCTGAAATACAATTGAGAAATCGGACTTACATAGTCTATAAGTATGGATTCTTGGCTTTAATTTACCATTGGTCCAAATGAGTGACAAACAAAAATGTGCCCACAAATGGCAAAATTCCCGTAGAGATCATCAAAAATTGACATACATATGTACATAATATTTAGTTTACAGAAAATTCTCAAATACAATTGAGAAATCGGACTTACATAGTCTATAAGTATGGATTCTTGGCTTTAATTTACCATTGGTCTAAATGAGTGACAAACAAATGTTATAGAAAAATTCTGAAATACAATTGAGAAATCGGACTTACATAGTCTATAAGTATGGATTCTTGGCTTTAATTTACCATTGGTCCAAATGAGTGACAAACAAAAATGTGCCCACAAATGGCAAAATTCCCGTAGAGATCATCAAAAATTGACATACATATGTACATAATATTTAGTTTACAGAAAATTCTCAAATACAATTGAGAAATCGGACTTACATAGTCTATAAGTATGGATTCTTGGCTTTAATTTACCATTGGTCTAAATGAGTGACAAACAAATGTTATAGAAAAATTCTGAAATACAATTGAGAAATCGGACTTACATAGTCTATAAGTATGGATTCTTGGCTTTAATTTACCATTGGTCTAAATGAGTGACAAACAAATGTTATAGAAAAATTCTGAAATACAATTGAGAAATCGGACTTACATATTCTATAAGTATGGATTCTTGGCTTTAATTTACCATTGGTCTAAATGAGTGACAAACAAATGTTATAGAAAAATTCTGAAATACAATTGAGAAATCGGACTTACATAGTCAATAAGTATGGATTCTTGGCTTTGATTTACCATTGGTCCAAATGAGTGACAAAAAAATGTTATAGAAAAATTCTGACATACAATTGAGAAATCGGACTTACATAGTCTATAAGTATGGATTCTTGGCTTTAATTTACCATTGGTCCAAATGAGTGACAAACAAAAATGTGCCCACAAATGGCAAAATTCCCGTAGAGATCATCAAAAATTGAGATATGTACATAAATATTTAGTTTCAAAATTTTACAGAAAAATTCTCAAATACAATTGAGATATCAGACTGACATAGTCTATAAGTATGGATTCTTGGCTTTAATTTACCATTGGTCCAAATGAGTGACAAACAAAAATGTGCCCACAAATGGCAAAATTCCCGTAGAGATCATCAAAAATTGACATATGTACATAAATATTTAGTTTCAAAATTTTACAGAAAAATTCTCAAATACAATTGAGATATCAGACTTACATAGTCTATAAGTATGGATTCTTGGCTTTAATTTCCCATTGGTCCAAATGAGTGACAAACAAAAATGTGCCCACAAATGGCAAAATTCCCGTAGAGATCATCAAAAATTGACATATGTACATAAATATTTAGTTTCAAAATTTTACAGAAAAATTCTAAAATACAATTGAGAAATCGGACTTACATAGTCTATAAGTATGGATTCTTGGCTTTAATTTACCATTGGTCCAAATGAGTGACAAACAAAAATGTGCCCACAAATGGCAAAATTCCCGTAGAGATCATCAAAAATTGACATACATATGTACATAAATATTTAGTTTCAAAATTTTACAGAAAAATTCTCAAATACAATTGAGAAATCGGACTTACATATTCTATAAGTATGGATTCTTGGCTTTAATTTACCATTGGTCTAAATGAGTGACAAACAAATTTTACAGAAAAATTCTAAAATACAATTGAGAAATCGGACTTACATAGTCAATAAGTATAGATTCTTGGCTTTAATTTCCCATTGGTCTAAATGAGTGACAAACAAATTTTACAGAAAAATTCTGAAATACAATTGAGAAATCGGACTTACATAGTCTATAAGTATGGATTCTTGGCTTTGATTTACCATTGGTCCAAATGAGTGACAAACAAATGGTATAGAAAAATTCTGAAATACAATTGAGAAATCGGACTTCCATAGTCTATAAGTATGGATTCTTGGCTTTAATTTACCATTGGTCCAAATGAGTGACAAACAAAAATGTGCCCACAAATGGCAAAATTCCCGTAGAGATCATCAAAAATTGAGATATGTACATAAATATTTAGTTTCAAAATTTTACAGAAAAATTCTAAAATACAATGGAGAAATCGGACTTACATAGTCAATAAGTATGGATTCTTGGCTTTGATTTACCATTGGTCCAAATGAGTGACAAACAAATGTTATAGAAAAATTCTGAAATACAATTGAGAAATCGGACTTACATAGTCTATAAGTATGGATTCTTGGCTTTAATTTACCATTGGTCCAAATGAGTGACAAACAAAAATGTGCCCACAAATGGCAAAATTCCCGTAGAGATCATCAAAAATTGACATATGTACATAAATATTTAGTTTCAAAATTTTACAGAAAAATTCTCAAATACAATTGAGATATCAGACTTACATAGTCTATAAGTATGGATTCTTGGCTTTAATTTCCCATTGGTCCAAATGAGTGACAAACAAAAATGTGCCCACAAATGGCAAAATTCCCGTAGAGATCATCAAAAATTGACATATGTACATAAATATTTAGTTTCAAAATTTTACAGAAAAATTCTAAAATACAATTGAGAAATCGGACTTACATATTCTATAAGTATGGATTCTTGGCTTTAATTTACCATTGGTCTAAATGAGTGACAAACAAATTTTACAGAAAAATTCTAAAATACAATTGAGAAATCGGACTTACATAGTCAATAAGTATAGATTCTTGGCTTTAATTTCCCATTGGTCTAAATGAGTGACAAACAAATTTTACAGAAAAATTCTGAAATACAATTGAGAAATCGGACTTACATAGTCTATAAGTATGGATTCTTGGCTTTGATTTACCATTGGTCCAAATGAGTGACAAACAAATGGTATAGAAAAATTCTGAAATACAATTGAGAAATCGGACTTCCATAGTCTATAAGTATGGATTCTTGGCTTTAATTTACCATTGGTCCAAATGAGTGACAAACAAAAATGTGCCCACAAATGGCAAAATTCCCGTAGAGATCATCAAAAATTGAGATATGTACATAAATATTTAGTTTCAAAATTTTACAGAAAAATTCTAAAATACAATGGAGAAATCGGACTTACATAGTCAATAAGTATGGATTCTTGGCTTTGATTTACCATTGGTCCAAATGAGTGACAAACAAATGTTATAGAAAAATTCTGAAATACAATTGAGAAATCGGACTTACATAGTCTATAAGTATGGATTCTTGGCTTTAATTTACCATTGGTCCAAATGAGTGACAAACAAAAATGTGCCCACAAATGGCAAAATTCCCGTAGAGATCATCAAAAATTGACATATGTACATAAATATTTAGTTTCAAAATTTTACAGAAAAATTCTCAAATACAATTGAGATATCAGACTTACATAGTCTATAAGTATGGATTCTTGGCTTTAATTTCCCATTGGTCCAAATGAGTGACAAACAAAAATGTGCCCACAAATGGCAAAATTCCCGTAGAGATCATCAAAAATTGACATATGTACATAAATATTTAGTTTCAAAATTTTACAGAAAAATTCTAAAATACAATTGAGAAATCGGACTTACATAGTCTATAAGTATGGATTCTTGGCTTTAATTTACCATTGGTCCAAATGAGTGACAAACAAAAATGTGCCCACAAATGGCAAAATTCCCGTAGAGATCATCAAAAATTGACATACATATGTACATAAATATTTAGTTTCAAAATTTTACAGAAAAATTCTCAAATACAATTGAGAAATCGGACTTACATAGTCTATAAGTATAGATTCTTGGCTTTAATTTACCATTGGTCCAAATGAGTGACAAACAAAAATGTGCCCACAAATGGCAAAATTCCCGTAGAGATCGTCAAAAATTGAGATATGTACATAAATATTTAGTTTCAAAATTTTACAGAAAAATTCTCAAACACAATTGAGGAATCGGACTTACATAGTCAATAAGTATAGATTCTTGGCTTTAATTTCCCATTGGTCTAAATGAGTGACAAACAAATGTTATAGAAAAATTCTGAAATACAATTGAGAAATCGGACTTACATAGTCAATAAGTATGGATTCTTGGCTTTGATTTACCATTGGTCCAAATGAGTGACAAACAAATGTTATAGAAAAATTCTGAAATACAATTGAGAAATCGGACTTACATAGTCTATAAGTATGGATTCTTGGCTTTAATTTACCATTGGTCCAAATGAGTGACAAACAAAAATGTGCCCACAAATGGCAAAATTCCCGTAGAGATCATCAAAAATTGAGATATGTACATAAATATTTAGTTTCAAAATTTTACAGAAAAATTCTCAAATACAATTGAGAAATCGGACTTACATAGTCTATAAGTATGGACTCTTGGCTTTAATTTCCCATTGGTCCAAATGAGTGACAAACAAATGTTATAGAAAAATTCTGAAATACAATTGAGAAATCGGACTTACATAGTCTATAAGTATGGATTCTTGGCTTTAATTTACCATTGGTCCAAATGAGTGACAAACAAAAATGTGCCCACAAATGGCAAAATTCCCGTAGAGATCATCAAAAATTGACATATGTACATAAATATTTAGTTTCAAAATTTTACAGAAAAATTCTCAAATACAATTGAGATATCAGACTTACATAGTCTATAAGTATGGATTCTTGGCTTTAATTTCCCATTGGTCCAAATGAGTGACAAACAAAAATGTGCCCACAAATGGCAAAATTCCCGTAGAGATCATCAAAAATTGAGATATGTACATAAATATTTAGTTTCAAAATTTTACAGAAAAATTCTCAAATACAATTGAGATATCAGACTTACATAGTCTATAAGTATGGATTCTTGGCTTTAATTTACCATTGGTCCAAATGAGTGACAAACAAAAATGTGCCCACAAATGGCAAAATTCCCGTAGAGATCATCAAAAATTGACATATGTACATAAATATTTAGTTTCAAAATTTTACAGAAAAATTCTAAAATACAATTGAGAAATCGGACTTACATAGTCAATAAGTATAGATTCTTGGCTTTAATTTCCCATTGGTCTAAATGAGTGACAAACAAATTTTACAGAAAAATTCTGAAATACAATTGAGAAATCGGACTTACATAGTCTATAAGTATGGATTCTTGGCTTTAATTTACCATTGGTCCAAATGAGTGACAAACAAAAATGTGCCCACAAATGGCAAAATTCCCGTAGAGATCATCAAAAATTGAGATATGTACATAAATATTTAGTTTCAAAATTTTACAGAAAAATTCTAAAATACAATTGAGAAATCGGACTTCCATAGTCAATAAGTATAGATTCTTGGCTTTAATTTCCCATTGGTCTAAATGAGTGACAAACAAATGGTATAGAAAAATTCTGAAATACAATTGAGAAATCGGACTTCCATAGTCTATAAGTATGGATTCTTGGCTTTAATTTACCATTGGTCCAAATGAGTGACAAACAAAAATGTGCCCACAAATGGCAAAATTCCCGTAGAGATCATCAAAAATTGAGATATGTACATAAATATTTAGTTTCAAAATTTTACAGAAAAATTCTAAAATACAATTGAGAAATCGGACTTCCATAGTCAATAAGTATAGATTCTTGGCTTTAATTTCCCATTGGTCTAAATGAGTGACAAACAAATGTTATAGAAAAATTCTGAAATACAATTGAGAAATCGGACTTACATAGTCTATAAGTATAGATTCTTGGCTTTAATTTCCCATTGGTCTAAATGAGTGACAAACAAATGTTATAGAAAAATTCTGAAATACAATTGAGAAATCGGACTTACATAGTCAATAAGTATAGATTCTTGGCTTTAATTTCCCATTGGTCTAAATGAGTGACAAACAAATGTTATAGAAAAATTCTGAAATACAATTGAGGAATCGGACTTACATAGTCAATAAGTATAGATTCTTGGCTTTAATTTCCCATTGGTCTAAATGAGTGACAAACAAATGTTATAGAAAAATTCTGAAATACAATTGAGGAATCGGACTTACATAGTCAATAAGTATAGATTCTTGGCTTTAATTTCCCATTGGTCTAAATGAGTGACAAACAAATGTTATAGAAAAATTCTGAAATACAATTGAGAAATCGGACTTACATAGTCAATAAGTATGGATTCTTGGCTTTGATTTACCATTGGTCCAAATGAGTGACAAACAAATGTTATAGAAAAATTCTGAAATACAATTGAGAAATCGGACTTACATAGTCTATAAGTATGGATTCTTGGCTTTAATTTACCATTGGTCCAAATGAGTGACAAACAAAAATGTGCCCACAAATGGCAAAATTCCCGTAGAGATCATCAAAAATTGACATATGTACATAAATATTTAGTTTCAAAATTTTACAGAAAAATTCTCAAATACAATTGAGATATCAGACTTACATAGTCTATAAGTATGGATTCTTGGCTTTAATTTCCCATTGGTCCAAATGAGTGACAAACAAAAATGTGCCCACAAATGGCAAAATTCCCGTAGAGATCATCAAAAATTGACATATGTACATAAATATTTAGTTTCAAAATTTTACAGAAAAATTCTAAAATACAATTGAGAAATCGGACTTACATAGTCTATAAGTATGGATTCTTGGCTTTAATTTACCATTGGTCCAAATGAGTGACAAACAAAAATGTGCCCACAAATGGCAAAATTCCCGTAGAGATCATCAAAAATTGACATATGTACATAAATATTTAGTTTCAAAATTTTACAGAAAAATTCTAAAATACAATTGAGAAATCGGACTTACATAGTCTATAAGTATGGATTCTTGGCTTTAATTTACCATTGGTCCAAATGAGTGACAAACAAAAATGTGCCCACAAATGGCAAAATTCCCGTAGAGATCATCAAAAATTGACATATGTACATAAATATTTAGTTTCAAAATTTTACAGAAAAATTCTAAAATACAATTGAGAAATCGGACTTACATAGTCTATAAGTATGGACTCTTGGCTTTAATTTCCCATTGGTCCAAATGAGTTACAAACAAAAATGTGCCCACAAATGGCAAAATTCCCGTAGAGATCATCAAAAATTGACATATGTACATAAATATTTAGTTTCAAAATTTTACAGAAAAATTCTCAAATACAATTGAGATATCAGACTTACATAGTCTATAAGTATGGATTCTTGGCTTTAATTTCCCATTGGTCCAAATGAGTGACAAACAAAAATGTGCCCACAAATGGCAAAATTCCCGTAGAGATCATCAAAAATTGAGATATGTACATAAATATTTAGTTTCAAAATTTTACAGAAAAATTCTAAAATACAATTGAGAAATCGGACTTACATAGTCAATAAGTATGGATTCTTGGCTTTGATTTACCATTGGTCCAAATGAGTGACAAACAAATGTTATAGAAAAATTCTGAAATACAATTGAGAAATCGGACTTACATAGTCTATAAGTATGGATTCTTGGCTTTAATTTACCATTGGTCCAAATGAGTGACAAACAAAAATGTGCCCACAAATGGCAAAATTCCCGTAGAGATCATCAAAAATTGACATATGTACATAAATATTTAGTTTCAAAATTTTACAGAAAAATTCTCAAATACAATTGAGATATCAGACTTACATAGTCTATAAGTATGGATTCTTGGCTTTAATTTCCCATTGGTCCAAATGAGTGACAAACAAAAATGTGCCCACAAATGGCAAAATTCCCGTAGAGATCATCAAAAATTGAGATATGTACATAAATATTTAGTTTCAAAATTTTACAGAAAAATTCTAAAATACAATTGAGAAATCGGACTTACATAGTCAATAAGTATGGATTCTTGGCTTTGATTTACCATTGGTCCAAATGAGTGACAAACAAATGTTATAGAAAAATTCTGAAATACAATTGAGAAATCGGACTTACATAGTCTATAAGTATGGATTCTTGGCTTTAATTTACCATTGGTCCAAATGAGTGACAAACAAAAATGTGCCCACAAATGGCAAAATTCCCGTAGAGATCATCAAAAATTGACATATGTACATAAATATTTAGTTTCAAAATTTTACAGAAAAATTCTCAAATACAATTGAGATATCAGACTTACATAGTCTATAAGTATGGATTCTTGGCTTTAATTTCCCATTGGTCCAAATGAGTGACAAACAAAAATGTGCCCACAAATGGCAAAATTCCCGTAGAGATCATCAAAAATTGAGATATGTACATAAATATTTAGTTTCAAAATTTTACAGAAAAATTCTAAAATACAATTGAGAAATCGGACTTACATAGTCTATAAGTATGGATTCTTGGCTTTAATTTACCATTGGTCCAAATGAGTGACAAACAAAAATGTGCCCACAAATGGCAAAATTCCCGTAGAGATCATCAAAAATTGACATACATATGTACATAAATATTTAGTTTCAAAATTTTACAGAAAAATTCTAAAATACAATTGAGAAATCGGACTTACATAGTCCATAAGTATGGATTCTTGGCTTTAATTTCCCATTGGTCCAAATGAGTGACAAACAAAAATGTGCCCACAAATGGCAAAATTCCCGTAGAGATCATCAAAAATTGACATATGTACATAAATATTTAGTTTCAAAATTTTACAGAAAAATTCTAAAATACAATTGAGAAATCGGACTTACATAGTCTATAAGTATGGATTCTTGGCTTTAATTTACCATTGGTCCAAATGAGTGACAAACAAAAATGTGCCCACAAATGGCAAAATTCCCGTAGAGATCATCAAAAATTGACATACATATGTACATAAATATTTAGTTTCAAAATTTTACAGAAAAATTCTAAAATACAATTGAGAAATCGGACTTACATAGTCCATAAGTATGGATTCTTGGCTTTAATTTCCCATTGGTCCAAATGAGTGACAAACAAAAATGTGCCCACAAATGGCAAAATTCCCGTAGAGATCATCAAAAATTGACATATGTACATAAATATTTAGTTTCAAAATTTTACAGAAAAATTCTAAAATACAATTGAGAAATCGGACTTACATAGTCTATAAGTATGGATTCTTGGCTTTAATTTACCATTGGTCCAAATGAGTGACAAACAAAAATGTGCCCACAAATGGCAAAATTCCCGTAGAGATCATCAAAAATTGACATACATATGTACATAAATATTTAGTTTCAAAATTTTACAGAAAAATTCTCAAATACAATTGAGAAATCGGACTTACATAGTCAATAAGTATAGATTCTTGGCTTTAATTTCCCATTGGTCCAAATGAGTGACAAACAAAAATGTGCCCACAAATGGCAAAATTCCCGTAGAGATCATCAAAAATTGACATATGTACATAAATATTTAGTTTCAAAATTTTACAGAAAAATTCTAAAATACAATTGAGAAATCAGACTTACATAGTCTATAAGTATAGATTCTTGGCTTTAATTTCCCATTGGTCCAAATGAGTGACAAACAAAAATGTGCCCACAAATGGCAAAATTCCCGTAGAGATCATCAAAAATTGACATACATATGTACATAAATATTTAGTTTCAAAATTTTACAGAAAAATTCTCAAATACAATTGAGAAATCGGACTTACATAGTCTATAAGTATGGACTCTTGGCTTTAATTTCCCATTGGTCCAAATGAGTGACAAACAAAAATGTGCCCACAAATGGCAAAATCCCCGTAGAGATCATCAAAAATTGACATACATATGTACATAAATATTTAGTTTCAAAATTTTACAGAAAAATTCTCAAATACAATTGAGAAATCGGACTTACATAGTCAATAAGTATAGATTCTTGGCTTTAATTTACCATTGGTCCAAATGAGTGACAAACAAAAATGTGCCCACAAATGGCAAAATTCCCGTAGAGATCATCGAAAATTGAGATATGTACATAAATATTTAGTTTCAAAATTTTACAGAAAAATTCTAAAATACAATTGAGAAATCGGACTTACATAGTCTATAAGTATGGACTCTTGGCTTTAATTTCCCATTGGTCCAAATGAGTGACAAACAAAAATGTGCCCACAAATGGCAAAATCCCCGTAGAGATCATCAAAAATTGACATACATATGTACATAAATATTTAGTTTCAAAATTTTACAGAAAAATTCTAAAATACAATTGAGAAATCGGACTTACATAGTCTATAAGTATGGATTCTTGGCTTTAATTTCCCATTGGTCCAAATGAGTGACAAACAAAAATGTGCTCACAAATGGCAAAATTCCCGTAGAGATCATCAAAAAGTGAGATATGTACATAAATATTTAGTTTCAAAATTTTACAGAAAAATTCTAAAATACAATTGAGAAATCGGACTTACATAGTCTATAAGTATGGAGTCTTGGCTTTAATTTCCCATTGGTCCAAATGAGTGACAAACAAAAATGTGCCCACAAATGGCAAAATCCCCGTAAAGATCATCAAAAATTGACATACATATGTACATAAATATTTAGTTTCAAAATTTTACAGAAAAATTCTCAAATACAATTGAGAAATCGGACTTACATAGTCAATAAGTATAGATTCTTGGCTTTAATTTCCCATTGGTCTAAATGAGTGACAAACAAATGTTATAGAAAAATTCTGAAATACAATTGAGAAATCGGACTTACATAGTCTATAAGTATGGATTCTTGGCTTTAATTTACCATTGGTCCAAATGAGTGACAAACAAAAATGTGCCCACAAATGGCAAAATTCCCGTAGAGATCATCAAAAATTGACATATGTACATAAATATTTAGTTTCAAAATTTTACAGAAAAATTCTTAAATAAAATTGAGAAATCGGACTTGGCTTTAATTCTCATTGGTCCAAATGAGTGACAAACAAAAATGTGCCCACAAATGGCAAAATTCCCGTAGAGATCATCAAAAATTGACATATGTACATAAATATTTAGTTTCAAAATTTTACAGAAAAATTCTCAAATACAATTGAGAAATCGGACTTACATAGTCTATAAGTATGGATTCTTGGCTTTAATTTACCATTGGTCCAAATGAGTGACAAACAAAAATGTGCCCACAAATGGCAAAATTCCCGTAGAGATCATCAAAAATTGACATATGTACATAAATATTTAGTTTCAAAATTTTACAGAAAAATTCTCAAATACAATTGAGAAATCGGACTTACATAGTCAATAAGTATAGATTCTTGGCTTTAATTTCCCATTGGTCTAAATGAGTGACATTCAAATGTTATAGAAAAATTCTGAAATACAATTGAGAAATCGGACTTACATCTATATATATAAAAATGTAGAGCATTGTGTTTGGCATTGATGTTCTCTGTAATGCCTGAACCGATTTCAATTCTGTAAACTTCTCATGAAAGGTGACGTCAATACCAAGGTTTTTATGTATATACGGTTTTTGTGTGTGGATTGGTTTATGAGTTATAGTCGCTTCAGTAAGCCCACTTTTTCCAATATCTATTAATTCAAATCTATATATATAAAAGAAAGTCGTGTTAGTTACTTCACTTATAACTCAAGAACGGCTGAGCCGATTTAGCTGAAAATTGGCAGGGAGGTAGTTTAGAGCCAGGAGAAGGACATAGGATACTTATGGGCGGGATTGGACAAAGGGGCGTGGTACCTCTCATACAAACCACAAATTAAAAATCTATTATTTCTGCTCCTGATAACGGTATTTTAACAAAATTTGGTATGTCGGTTTGGTGTAAATTTCTTAAGTGCTGCTGCAAATATGGGCGGGATTGGACAAAGGGGCGTGGTACCTCTCATACAAACCACAAATTAAAAATCTATTATTTCAGCTCCTGATAACGGTATTTGAACAAAATTTGGTACGTCGGTTTTATGTAAATTTCTTAAGTGCTGCTGCAAATATGGGCGGGATTGGACAAAGGGGCGTGGTACCTCTCATACAAACCACAAATTAAAAATCTATTATTTCTGCTCCTGATAACGGTATTTAAACAAAATTTGGTATGTCGGTTTGGTGTAAATTTCTTAAGTGCTGCTGCAAATATGGGCGGGATTGGACAAAGGGGCGTGGTACCTCTCATACAAACCACAAATTAAAAATCTATTATTTCTGCTCCTGATAACGGTATTTAAAAAAAATTTGGTATGTCGGTTTGGTGTAAATTTCTTAAGTGCTGCTGCAAAAATGGGCGGGATTGGACAAAGGGGCGTGGTACCTCTCATACAAACCACAAATTAAAAATCTTCTATTTCTGCTCCTGATAACGGTATTTGAACAAAATTTGGTAAGTCGGTTTGGTATTTATTTTTTTAGTGCTGCTGCAAATATGGGAGGGATTTGACAAAGGGGCGTGGTACCTCTCATACAAACCACAAATTAAAAATCTATTATTTCAGCTCCTGATAACGGTATTTGAACAAAATTTGGTACGTCGGTTTGATGTAAATTTCTTAAGTGCTGCTGCAAATATGGGAGGGATTTGACAAAGGGGCGTGGTACCTCTCATACAAACCACAAATTAAAAATCTATTATTTCTGCTCCTGATAACGGTATTTGAACAAAATTTGGTACGTCGGTTTGGTGTGCATTTTTTAAGTGCTGCTGCAAATATGATCGGGATTGGACAAAGGGGTGTGGTACCTCTCATACAAACCACAAATTAAAAATCTATTATTTCTGCTCCTGATAACGGTATTTGAACAAAATTTGGTACGTCGGTTTGGTGTGCATTTTTTTAGTGCTGCTGCAAATATGGGCGGGATTGGACAAAGAGGCGTGGCACCACCCATATAACCCAAAAATATAAATCGCCTTATTTTGGGCATTTTTTGACCTACGTCGATGATATTTGGTACATATGGTATTGCCATAATTTGGAATACGTACCGGGAGAAAAGTGGATGGGACCACGCTCCTTTTTATTAAAATTAAAAATCGTAATATAGTCTTAACTACCGGACCGATCGTCACAATAGGATATATAAATACTTTTAATTTTATTTTATAACGAGGGGGGTAGCGAAGTACACCGGGATCAGCTAGTAGTCTATAAGTATGGATTCTTGGCTTTAATTTACCATTGGTCCAAATGAGTGACAAACAAAAATGTGCCCACAAATGGCAAAATTCCCGTAGAGATCATCAAAAATTGACATACATATGTACATAAATATTTAGTTTCAAAATTTTACAGAAAAATTCTAAAATACAATTGAGAAATCGGACTTACATAGTCTATAAGTATGGACTCTTGGCTTTAATTTCCCATTGGTCCAAATGAGTGACAAACAAAAATGTGCCCACAAATGGCAAAATTCCCGTAGAGATCATCAAAAATTGACATACATATGTACATAAATATTTAGTTTCAAAATTTTACAGAAAAATTCTCAAATACAATTGAGAAATCGGACTTACATAGTCAATAAGTATAGATTCTTGGCTTTAATTTACCATTGGTCCAAATGAGTGACAAACAAAAATGTGCCCACAAATGGCAAAATCCCCGTAAAGATCATCAAAAATTGACATACATATGTACATAAATATTTAGTTTCAAAATTTTACAGAAAAATTCTCAAATACAATTGAGAAATCGGACTTACATAGTCAATAAGTATAGATTCTTGGCTTTAATTTACCATTGGTCCAAATGAGTGACAAACAAAAATGTGCCCACAAATGGCAAAATTCCCGTAGAGATCATCAAAAATTGACATATGTACATAAATATTTAGTTTCAAAATTTTTCAGAAAAATTCTAAAATACAATTGAGAAATCGGACTTACATAGTCTATAAGTATGGATTCTTGGCTTTAATTTACCATTGGTCCAAATGAGTGACAAACAAAAATGTGCCCACAAATGGCAAAATTCCCGTAGAGATCATCAAAAATTGACATACATATGTACATAAATATTTAGTTTCAAAATTTTACAGAAAAATTCTAAAATACAATTGAGAAATCGGTATTACATAGTCTATAAGTATGGACTCTTGGCTTTAATTTCCCATTGGTCTAAATGAGTGACAAACAAATGCTATAGAAAAATTCTCAAATACAATTGAGAAATCGGACTTACATAGTCAAAAAGTATAAATTCTTGGCTGTAATTTTCCATTGGTCTAAATGAGTGACAAACAAATGTTATAGAAAAATTCTAAAATACAATTGAGAAATCGGACTTACATAGTCAATAAGTATAGATTCTTGGCTTTAATTTCCCATTGGTCCAAATGAGTGACAAACAAATGTTATAGAAAAATTCTAAAATACAATTGAGAAATCGGACTTACATAGTCAAAAAGTATAAATTCTTGGCTGTAATTTTCCATTGGTCTAAATGAGTGACAAACAAATGCTATAGAAAAATTCTCAAATACAATTGAGAAATCGGACTTACATAGTCAAAAAGTATAAATTCTTGGCTGTAATTTTCCATTGGTCTAAATGAGTGACAAACAAATGTTATAGAAAAATTCTAAAATACAATTGAGAAATCGGACTTACATAGTCAATAAGTATAGATTCTTGGCTTTAATTTCCCATTGGTCCAAATGAGTGACAAACAAATGTTATAGAAAAATTCTAAAATACAATTGAGAAATCGGACTTACATAGTCAATAAGTATGGATTCTTGGCTTTAATTTCCCATTGGTCCAAATGAGTGACAAACAAAAATGTGCCCACAAATGGCAAAATTCCCGTAGAGATCATACAAAGTTATCTTAAGATACATTTATATCAACTAGCAAAGATATAAACCAAAAACAAATTTAACTTTTGAGTTAAATATATCATGACATTAGCTCTTATGAAAAACATATTTAACTCGACATAATTATCTTCACACACATAATTTTTTATATAAATTCTCAACTCAAGTCAAGCGTTTGAGTTTAAATAAATTAAACAAATTCGTTTTGCATTATATATTGCGAATAAAAATGATCTTTATGTGTGCTTTCTATAATACAAACAATTAGTTTGAGGAGAATATTTGTATGAAAACCACTTTTTTGAGTGATTTCCAATTTCTACACAAGTCATTTGACCGTATTGGGGAAACAACACCTTAGTTTTTTGTTTAAGTATTTTGAATATAAATTATTTATTTTACAAAACGACGCAGTTAATGTGCTGTTTATAGAAACCAAACAATAGAGTTTTGCGAAAAATTTTATGAAATAAACTCAGTGCGCACATAAATTTTCTACTCCAAAAATTTACTTTTCTTCTTCTAAAATATTTGTAGACAATTTTTGCTCATTCGTTTTAGAAGAACTGACAAATATATGTACATACTTTTTATGTTTTCATACTGGTTTAATTCCATACTAATCAGATTAACACTAACTAGATACTAATCGTTACCTTAATATATAAAAGACCTAAGTCATTATAGTTTTTAAGTCGCTTATTTGTTATATTTCGAAAGGTAACCCCTAATATATTAATATAAGAGAAAAACTCGATTTGAAACGAAAAAAATTAGTTAGGTCCTTTTTATATTAATGTAACGAAATATGTGATACAACATTGTATCTATAACAAAATTCCACATACATAAAACGTATATAAAAACCAATGTATTATATGTTTTATAAGTAAGAATGTATGCGTTTAGGTTTCCTTTATGAGAATATCAATTAAAAACAAACCTTTTAGTGTTCAGACATGCATGTAATTTGTAACCGTGTATAACAATCAGGATTTAATTTTTGTTTTGTAATAAGTTTTTATTGTTTAAACATTTAATTGTAATTACAACAATTTTTTACTTGTACATATTTGTGTGTACTCGTATGTGGGGGTGCGTGTGTGTGAAAGGAAGGGTGCCAATGAAAATATCTGAACATTAATACAGCAGCATTAGAAAATTTATCACTTAATTTATAATTTGTAAGGCACCATGATGAAATGGTATTTGAAATAAATAAATAAAAATTTTGTATATCGTATTCCTACGGCCAGCAGAGTTATACTTCACAGTTGATATGAAAAGCAATATATCCCTTTTTAATACATACAAACTTTCACTTCATTTTCTAATTATATATTTTAAGGGCTACCTACTTATTGACCTCATAAATTGATTAAATCATTTGTAACTGCTAATTCGTGGAAATATTAATATATTGGTTGGAAGTTTGCATCAGAACAGCAGGGTATTATATTATGTTCCTTAAATACAGTTTACTTAAATGTGTGTGGGTATGTGTGTGCTTGTGTGTGTACGCAAAACAATTATTAAAGCACTTATAGTCGGGTTTTTAAATATTAAAATGTGTTAGGACCTAACAACAAGTCGAAGGAGAAAGAAAAATTTTATATATACTCGTGTGTATTTGCTTTGTCGTGTGATCACGAAAAATATCCCGGAAAATATTTACATACTTTAGTATTACCTTGAGTTTTAGTTTCTTTTAGCTGTGAGCAGCCCATTTCATAAAAATTAATTCTCTTTTGCTATTCTTACGAACTCAAACTAATGTCGGTTTACTGCAGAACTGTAGGGTAACGCATTAGTTAAATGCAGTTGTATTGAACTGCATTTGTGTTGTATGTGAATGCTACAAATTATAAAGTTACTCGGGTTTCAAACACATAAATTCTGTGAATTTAATATTTATTTAATTAAATCTCTGAAAAAATCCGCAACTTCTTATACTAGAAAGCTGTCTACTTCGTGTAAAAAGGAACTAAGAAATTACAGCTGATGAAAGGGTTACATGATGGTAGAAGTTTTGAAAATTTTTTGTTACTCCAAAAATTTAAAATAATTCAATTCGCAAGTGCGGTAATACTTTCTCTGGAGTACTTTCTTTAGAAAACACAACAAATTGGCAATCAGAAAGATATCATAAATTGAAATAATAAAAATTTTGCCATTGAATTGATAGAGTCGAAAAAATCCTATGCTTCCTAACAGATGTAGAGGCGAAAATGCATCTATTTTCTAGCACAACAATGTAACATACACAATCCTGAAAAAAACATTGCAGCAGTGCTTTAGTTTTTCAATTTATTCCTGGGCATCTAGTAAAGTATTTTTTGTTCACCAAATGTTATGCTAAAAAAATTGCAAAGCCAGTTTTTTATGCCTGCCCATTGTGAGAAAAAATTGGTTTAAACAAGAATTTGTTTAAAGAAAAAAAAATAAACTGGCGGATACCTGGCTTGTGTACGCCAAAAAAAAATCCATAATCGTTATCCTTCTTTTCACTATTTCTTTATTAATTTTTTTTAATAGTGAAGAGGTTTTACGAAGATTTTCATGATGTGTAGGGCATATCTTAACTGATTTTTATACATATTTTCTAGTAAATCTTATATTGCGAATACCGAACTTTAATTCACATCTCATTTAAGCACAAACATTTTATGAAAAATGAGAAATCCTAATGAAAAAAAAAGCCTTACAACAAAAGGAAGTTTCAAAAAATACACATATATTCTTTGAACTTCCTTTTATTTCAATATAGGAAATATTTTTTTGTTTTATGGTTTCTATTCGAAAACCATTTGTTAGTATTTTGGAATTTTTTGAAGTTTTTGTAAAATAAAAAGAAAACTTTAGCTCCTAAACTTGTTTCCAAAGCATTTTTTCCGGTATGCGTGTGAAACAAAAATGTGGCATGCAACATATGCATGTCCCTAAGGTAATATGTATGTACATATATTGATCAAATTTCATTAACAAAATTGCATTTATTTTAGTGCTATTTTTTCCGAGTTTCCTACAAATATGACCAACAAAAAGTTCAAACAACTTAATTGAATTAGGAAAAAAAATGTATTGCTTTTAAAACTAAAGTTTAAGCGAAAAAAAGCTCTTTATTTCTCATAATAGTATTTATTTTTTTTTTTTCATACAGGACAACTGGACAACAATAACGTAAGAAAAAAAAAACTTTTAATAATTGTTTTTACAGCTCAAATAACATCAGGGTATATTCTTCATTTATTCTGATGTCCTGCTGTTGCTTTTAAACTTTACTACAATATTACTACAGGTGTTTGTCAAAAGGTTGCATAAATGTAAAACGAACCAATAAACATACACACACACACACAACCAGTTCAAGTTAAAAACAGAAGCTTGTTGTGCAACAATGCGAGCTTCTATGTATGACAAAGACTGCATACAGTGTTCAATTTTGTGTTGTATTGTCGTTGATTATTTGTTTATCTGATTATGTGTGTGTAAGTATTAGTATCCAGCGGCGGAAAGAAGCTCTAAGCAGCCCTTCTGGAAAGCCTTATTTGGAAGACACAAAATGTCCTTGCCACCCAAGACCTTCTAAGCTCCCTTTCTTATATAGGCCTCGTAGAAGGTCTTATTCATTAGGTCTTGTTAGAGGCCTGCCTTAGTAGGCCCGACTGAAGGTCTTCTTTATTGAATTGACTCTAGACCTGTCTAAAATTTATTTTTAAATTACCTTCAGAAATGCAAAAACGTATTAAAAACACATAAAAGTACCAAAATATCAACTCTACAATATACTGATTATTCCTTCCATAATGCCTTCCTGAGAAGGCAAGTGAGCATAAGTACTGGTTCTAAAAGAAGCTCTACGGAAGCCTAACGGAAGACCATTCAAATGAAGTCCTCCAAAAGTTCGCCGCTCGGTAAGTATATAATGTTTGCCCCCTACAGTTCGGAAGATTAGATAAACCACTATCTATTTTTAATCACTAAAGGAAATTTCTTTTTACCAACAAAAGTTGTTACAATAATTTTTAATAAAGTTTTGAAAATATAATTTTTTGGCTAGAAGCAAGAACAGTTTAAGCTTTCTGCTGGCTGGCTACGCTTCCATTTCAGTCCCCAAAGTTTAAGCACGATCCGTTTCAGTGCTGAGTTGTTATCGCATGGCCCACTCCGATTCCGTGATGAGCCGGATTGGATTTTACGCAGAGAATAACTTCAGCAATCGCTTTTGTCAACCCTTCATTGTCCATTTCGTTGTGTTTCCACCTAATCGTCTCATCTTCTCACACATCTGCATAGTTTGAATGTTATCGATTCAGGAATTTTATTGTTTTTCTGCGATCTGCAGAATATTTTCCGCCAGACTGCATGATATTCATGCATGCATGATAGTAACTCTTCCCCCTTTTATGGTTATGGAATTTAAGAAGTTGTATCTTTTCAAAATGTATAACAGTTTTTCCTCTAACGTTGCATGCTCTGAAGCTGACTGTATATCTCCTTGATAGTCCTATAATTTTTATAACGGTTAATTTTTGCTTCAAGTCTTCATATTGCCGCCTTATATTTATCGAATAGCAGTAAGTTTTCTAGCTTAGTTGACATTAAACATTGTCTTTTCTGCCTCATTCTTCAACTGTTCCACTTATCTCGATCTGCTTACTCGCAATAATTTACATAAAACAGGGAGAGCGTAGCCGGCAGCGCAATACAAAGATGATATCGGCGCGACGTGGCACACATTTCTCTTCTCAAAAGTCCAGAAGTTTGCTTGTGGCGTTTTTGCATGTTACGCCTGAATAATCCTTAGTGCCGTTCAGTTGTTAGTCACGGACCAAATGTATGTCATCTACATTAGCGACCTCTTCTAAAACAGTATCGATAAAAATCAACCAAAGGAATATATAGCTGATGATTTGATTGAGTACCCTTTGTCTCAAAGTCTAAGGAAACACTTGAATAGTCATCAAGCTATGCATTTACACTGATGAGTTCATGTTTTCGATCCCAAAATAGTTGAAATTTTTTTATCAATAAAGACAAGAATAGCTGAATAAAGGTATAATCAGTTACTTTGCAATCACACCGATCATGACTGCCAGACTAATTGGACAACTAGAATTCGGTTTTTGCAGACAGCCTAACACTATAGAACAAACTCACAGAATTGTGAATGTAGTTAGAGAAACTTTTGAAAGAAAGAAATATTGCTCTGCACTCTTCATTGATGTTGCACAAGCCTTCGATAAAGTATGGCACGAAAGTCTTATACAAAAATTAACGCAAAATCTACCCGCAAACATCATCAGACTTTCAAAATGCTATTTATAGGAATGCAATTTTATAAGCCCTCCGCAGTCGATTGAAGCTTCTTCGGTCCCTTACTGGCAGCATCTTCGGTCCCTTACTGTTTTCAATATATGCCTCTGACTTACCGTTAAGCAGTAACATTCAGACGTCAAAATTTGCTGATGATACAGCTTTTCTAAGCGTTTATGAAAATCCTGTAGAAGCTTCCCGGAATTTGCAAGAGTACATATCAAAACTGGAAACATGGCTAAAACAATGGCGGACAAAAGTTAATGAGCAGAAATGTGTACACGTAACTTTTACTTTGCGGAGGGAAACATGCCAGCCTATACAAATCAACACCGAGACTATACCGCAACACACTGTAGTAAAATATCTAGGCGTTCATCTTGATCGTCGTTTAACATGGAAATCGCACATAGATGCAAAGTTGATCCAAATGAAACTAAAAGCAGCCCAAATGAATTGGCTTATTGGAAGAAACTCTATACTAAGCCTAGACTGTAAACTTCTATTATACAACGCGATCCTGAAACCAATATGGTCCTATGGAATCCAGCTATGGAACGCTGCCTCAGCATCGAATGTAGAAAAAATTCAAAGGCTACAAAATAAAATTCTACGTACAATAACAGCAGCCCCCTGGTATTTCCGAAATCAGCTAATTCACAAAGATCTTTAATGTTCCGTTGGTAAAGACAGTATTTTCTAAATATATTGAAAATCTTGAGTTGCACCCAAATCCACTTGCGCGCAATATTTTAGAGTATAGAGGCCACACCCGGCTAAGGAGGAAGGACACTCTTTCTCTCAGCCCTACACGCGAGATGTAAAACAACAAAAATTAACCGTTGAAATTAAAAATTTTGTTACGCATTGGCTAAACATACATTTAAACATTTTTAGATTTAAGATTTGAACAACTTATTGATGTTTCAATTTATAATTAACGATTCAATAAATAAAAATTTATCAAAAAAAAAAAAAAAAAAAGCTTCTAATGCACATCTTCTACGTCAACAGATGTTAGGTAATAACAATTCATTTTCAAATATGTAAATAGATTCGAATGATACTTAGATATGACAATTTAACAAAAAACCTTTGGCTACTCATCAGAACTGTCGGGCATGTTTGTATCTTTCTTTCGACGTGGTTGGCTGTTGGTTCTCTTGGTCAGTCATGTGTGGTTTGAAGATACGTTCTCATACTTATAATTTATCCCTCTCTAGTTTTTTTTTTTTTTTTTTTTTTTGTATACGTTTCTTGGAAACGAAAAATACTAAATACAAATTTTTGTGTCCTACCGATGTTCATTGACCATCAGTACTTTTCTGTGTTGCTTATTCATGTTTCATCAATTCAAACCGTCAGTATGTCATCCAATAGACCAGTTAACTGTTCAGTTTGTGTTTTGTCAATTGTGTCCTATTTGTAAACGAATATCTGCTGCTGGTTTTATTGTTTCTCTTCTCGCACCTTTGGCTTACTTTTTGAAGTTTCATTTCATATATGAAATTTCACTTCGTTTAACCCAATTTTCTGTTGTTCCCTTTTTCAATGACTGTTCAATTTTTGTGCAAGTTAAATAATTCCTTTGATTTGAACTGAGTAATGATGGGAGAAATTATAGAAAAGTTAAAAAAACACAAAAAAAAAAAAAAAAGAAAATTGTGTCTACCAGCCAAAGTTTATTAGCAACTTCTTGTTCAAAAAACCTCTCGTACGCATTTAGCCGGAATATCAATTATAAAATTCGATGAATTGAAAACAGACAAATCAGGTTAGGAAGGATAGTGAGCAACACTATTTGACTCTGAGACTCAATTAGATTCATTATAATATAAGGTTTTCCACTAGGGATGATATGATTTTGAAGTGACGTTTCAGACATTTGTAATGTGTCATGATCTGTCATTTGTTTTTCATTGTATTCAGTAGTAATTAGAATTTCATCATGGAGAGATCTACGCAAGAACAACGTTTACAAATTATTCAGTTTTATTATCAAAATAATCGTTCTCCAATTGCAACTTTTCGTGCGCTTTTGCCATTTTATGGTTGTAATAATCGTTCAAGTGTGCTCGCTATTCGTCGAATTGTTGAAAATTTTGAGATTACATTTTCTTTACATAATTTTCAAGTGCCAATAAGACAAAGAACTGCTCGAAGTAATGCAAATATTACTTCCGTTCAGGCAAGTGTTGCTGAAGACCGCAATTTGTCGATTCCAAGACGTTCTCAACAATTGGGACAACCTGGCGGGTTTTGAGAAAGGATTTGGGTTAGGAGATTCGATTATTTCAGGAAATTGTTATATTGTATGGCCTCCAAGAAGTGGTGATTTAACACCACTAGACTATTTCTTGTGGGGTTATTTGAAGCCATTGGTCTTTCGAAATAAACCAGACTCTCTCATGACATACGACTTGTTTTAGTGGAAAAAGTGCTCGTAAATTGCGTTCGTCGAGTTCGTTCCTGCAGAAGAAGTCGTGGAGGCCATTTGAATGACGTTTTATTTAGAACTTAATTGTATCGATTGTACTTCACATTAAATAAAAAACTTTTGAATCTCCTTAACAATAAGGGTGTTTTTTTTTTTCTTAAAGAAATCATATCAATCTTATTGGAAAACCTCTTAGTTATGGATATTTCTGCTGCTACTACTACTACTCTCGATATTTGCAACAGGTAATCTTTAAGAAAAGTTAAAGGTTTGTCACAGATTCGCCTCCTTTAAGTTTTCAATGAATTTAGTTATAAAAATACAACTCTTTTTAAAGTATTGTGTGACAACTTTTGAGTATTGAGTACGCGAAAAACCTTGCGATACTCGGTACCAACTACTCAGTGCTTTGAAAAAGAAATTTAATGCTTATTGTAGCAAAATTTAATGTAAACTTTAATTTTAGATTTCAGAATTTAAGAAATTAGATGTTAACTATTGCATACATAAGACGGTATCATGTCTGTATGATTTAGATCTTAGGAGAGCAGTATATTTTAGGGAATACAACATGAATTGATGAAAATCTACATTTTTGTCTTCATAAAAAGTTAAAGTCAAAGCGCTTAAATAAAAACAGTAGTTATGTACACAGTGTAAAAATAATGATTGCTATATTTTTCATTTGCTTTATTATAAAAATCTATAAAATACTAGACGACCCGACATTGTTTTGCAATACAAAATATTTTTAGTGCCTATTTTGGGTGTTATATAAAAATTAGCGAATGTATTGTAAGTGTGTGACGATGACCGCCGATGAAAAAAAATACCAAACAATAATTTTGTTCTGTTTGAAATACGAACGACTACGATTCTCCTACATGAGGCAGACGTAGCACCATCTGTCATTCAACAACAAAAATAATTATGAGACCCGACATAGCGCTATCTGTTAGGTTAATAGTTTCGGAAATACAGAAACTGCCCCCTCCCTTCCCTCCTCCGCAACTATCGGTTTGAAAAATAGATAGTAGCCGATTCTCAGACTTACTGAATATGCATAAAAAATTTTATAAGAATCGGTCAAGTCGTTTCGGAAATACAGAAATTGCCCCCTTTCTCCCCTCCTCGTGACCCCAGCGATTTAAAATATACCTTAGAACCTATTCTCATACCTACCAAATATGCATAAAAAATTTCATTAAAATCGGTCGAGTCGTGACACGAGAATTTTATATATATTAGATGTTTAACATTTTATTCAAGGATGACTCAAAAATTTATGTCTTCAAAAATATATGTTTCAAGAATATACATATATATTTTTTAACGTAAATTTCTGAGCCATATTCGAATATTTTGTATAAGGGGGCCATTCTCTTATTACGTTACGCTGTTTTCAACGAAATTATGGTGTGTTGCTTGTATAATTTTTTTAAAACTATTTTGCTTTGCTTTAGCAATTCTTGGTTATTGCTTGACAGTTTGTGTCTCGTATAAGCAATTGAGTGTGAACACTTTTCAAGCACAGTGGTGAAGATCTACTGTTGAGCAGGTATTTAGCAACCAATAAAATGCAGCTAATCCATAACAAATAAATTTTTCATCCTGATTATTTCACTAAAATTGTCATGATTTATTAAATATGTATCGTTTATTACTAGATACTAGAGATGTGCGCGTGAGTAAAATTGCGCTCACGATCACGCACGATCACGAAACATAAATATTTTTCACGCACGCTCACGCACGGCATGATTTAAAACTTTCACGATCACGCACGCTCACGAACGCAATATGTTTAATCACGTACTTTCACGCACGACGGGAATAATTTTGCACGCACGCTCACGGTGGAATACAAATTTTGCAATAAAAGATTTAGCATATGCGAAAAAATTTTATTTTGTAATTAATTTCTTTATTTACTTCAAGATCATCAATTAAATAAAAAAAATTGAGGAAAAGGTCGAAAAATTACAATACAAAGGATAAACTTAATATAAAAAATCACGCACGATCACGCACGGTATTATATTTTTGAATCACGATCACGCACGCACGCGTGATTTTATCGATTTGTAATCACGAATCACGTGATTCACGCGTGAGTCACGCGTGACACGAAAAATTCACGACATTTGCACATCTCTACTAGATACTCTAAATACTTGTCATATACATTTTTTTTTTTTTTTTTGTTTTATTTTATGAAAAGTGTATTTATTAAGATATTATATAAAAATCTTATCAATGATCTCATTACTAATTTGTAAAATAAATATTTAACACACTAATTTACCTATTGTTACTTAAATATCATTTAAGTAAGTTTACCTTAAACATGCACACACACACATACACACTATAAACAAACGCTAAATATCTACTTCCTATTTCATTTATAATATCGTCTATACTATTATATTAAGTAAATGTTGATGTGTCGGCCTTTTTCTACCCTCTTCATTTTTGTACCTGCATGTTAATAGTTCAGCTCTCATGGCTTTAAGGACACGTGTGATAATTTGGTTAATTTCAAACTAATTGTTAATTGAAATGATAAAAATATGTACAATGTAGGTATGTATGTGTGTGTATGTGCTTGTATAAAAATTAATGAACCAAAATTTTCCACAATGTTATCAAATTAAATAAATAAATGTGGGCCACCTTTGACTCTGTACGGCAGGCAACCTTTAGAAAAACGTTTTTATAATGCAGCAGGTGAACCAAATATTCTAGTGATAAATTCTTAGATGTTTTTCAAAACTGCCGCAGAGTACGTATGTATGTACAATGTGCCTTTATTTCGACAAAAAATAAAAAAAAATATTTTGTTTGTACAACTGATAACAACTTCAAACAGAGTTAGACGCCACTTCTAAATAAATTTGTTTAATAAATGTTTCACCAAAGAAAGTCAGAACCAGAAAAAAAAGGCGAAGCAGAATGTTTTCCAAATAAATAAAAAATTCAAATTAGTGGGAAATTTAGAATTCTATTTGTTTTTGACATCTTGTTAGTTAGCATTTTTGGTTTTATAAAATGTGAAATAATAGTTTACACAGCAATTTAAGATCAAATGCATCATGAGAATTTAGTTTTAAAACTGACCTACATGCCACAAAATATACGATATAATTTTATATAGAGGCCGCGTTATACTCTAACAAATTCTTGGTATTGTGACAAATGGTAGTTAAAATAAATAACACTCCAGTTCAGGAGAAATGCATAAGACTGGTGACTAGGACAGGTCCTGAAATTTCTGGTAAAGATCTATTAAGATTTGGAAAGATTTTGTGTCATGCCACGTTTAATATGGTTGATAATTAGAATGGTTTCGGTTATATGCCATCTTTAGTCTTCTCTAATTTACTAAATTGTTTTTTTTTTTTTCTAACCAATTTAAGCTGCCTACTCTTGAACTCAACACCATGGGAAATTTTGTAGTTTTTCTTCCCATAAATAATTGAAAAAAAAAAACAAAAACAAAGAACCACATTTCATTGCAAAACTGTCGAAATTTGGTTTGTATTAAAAACAGATGAAAGAAAAATACGGAAAAAAAACAGCAGATTCCACGGTCAGAGCAATTAAATTTGCAATATTCGGGTTTAGTTTTCAACACCTTTACAAAAAAAAAATATCAAAAATTAATCAGAGGCCGTTGATCGGTACAGCTGATGTGTTTTTTGGGTAATTTATTTTATGTGTGTGAAGTTAAATTTTAAATTAAAAAACCCTAGACATGAACTACAGAATAAAACAGATCTCCGTTTGCAGTTTAACAGTGCTCTGTAGACATATAAAAATCATAGTGGGTGCACTAAAAGCCAGATACACTCGATTTACAAACATTTAAAAAATATGAATTCTCTAAGGGATGACCACTTTATTTAGGAAGGAGTCAAGATGGGCGGAAAAAAATCATTGGGTTTTGTGGACGAAGTGGCCCTCTAAAAATCCCTATATTTGGCATATCTAACATTTTGAGTTTTACCGAGATATATGAGCCGTTTATTTTGAAAGTGCCATAAGTCACTTTTTTTGTTGATTGCAAATTGTTTACAAATAAAAAGATACCGTTTAATTTTATTTAGTGTTGCCATTAACTCGATTTTTTTGAAATAGTGACTTATGCCACTTTCAAAATAAACGGCTCATATGATAGTTTACGTTTCATATATAAATTGATTAATATCAGGATAAAATTCAAAATATTTCGTTCAAAAAGTATTTGCCACAAATCTATATTCCAAATAAAAAAAACTTTACTCTAATTTTATGAATCAAAACTATTTATATTCTTCTTTTTTTGCAGGTATGTGTACAAATGTAAACTTCATGAGTCCTTAATATATTTTAAATGGTAAGTAAAAGCAGAACTTGACATGGGAGGAACATTTGTTCCTTCCGTAACTGCTTGTCGAAGTCTCAATACCAAAACAATATGTAAAATGTGACAATTATGTAGATACTTACTCTAAACAATAAAGGACCATTGCTAACAGTATCTCACTATACTCTATACTATGATGTCGGCAAATTGTCACAGAATAAGGCAGATTGCTTTTAAATAAGAAAGGGTGGTGTTGGCTGAAGTGGTTAGCGCGTTGACTACTAAGCAAACAATGACGTGGGGCCTGGGTTCAAACCCTGGCCAGAGCAAGTCAATCAACATCATTAATTTCTGTAATGTACATTAGTGAGACATTGTATTAATTGTTGTCGGACTATTTAAGTGATGAAGGCATAGCACTGGTCACTAAAAAAACTGTTCCGACAGCGATTGATGATGTTCTAAGCTAATGTACACAACATTGCCCTCCTTCGTCGGTTAGCAGAAACATCGGCGAAGTAAAACAATTAATAAAATGCCTGCCAATACAGCTTAACAAAGTTAATGCGTCTACCTAACACCGGAGACGCCACAACACTGCTATACAAATTAACATAACGCGCAAAGCAGAGTTGTAAAAGAGTTAAGCCTTCTACATTTTCAACATCTATCTTCTCTACTCTATCCCTCTCTCTGAGTTCCGGCACAATGCACTGCATACGTAGGGGTCATCCCCTGAGTGCTGGTCCTAAAAAAAAAAAAAAAAAAAAAAAAAAAATAACTGATTTTATTGGATCTTTCTGAAGCTAAGCTGATACAAAAGTTAAAAATAAAACATAATTTAACTTCACTAGTAGTAGAAAATGGAATCGCATGTCGCTAAACCCCTCTCTTAAGTAGAAAAATTTTGTTTACAAATTCCTTCATCATATTAATATCATGTCTTTTTTTAAGCACAAGAATCTCTTACATTTTTTGTTAACCAGACAAAAACTGGTTTTGAACATACTTTTAGGAGCGACAAATAAAGTAGTGCCTTAAGACATGAAAAGTTTTTGTGGATCACGAATGGCGGTATTCAATGTTTGGTGCAAATGGCCTTGCAAAAGTGTGGATGCAAAATATCGTAGCTTTTTAATAAAATTCAGCAACAAAACACAGAGTTGCTGTTAGATTTAATAAGAAAAAGCTACAATATTTTCTCATTTACACTGCATACCCCTATTGTTTTTTTTTTTTGCGTGGAAATATATACTTAAGCTACGTTCACATTTACCAAATATAAATTGATCTCGACAATATTACAAAAAAACACTAACTCAAAATTGACGACGAAATGTCGAATAAGAACGAAAGTAATAGTTTTTGTGCAATTTGCAAAAATATTTTATTAAAATGGCTTTTTTGTTGCCCAACAGCAAAAACTCATCATTACAATAGTGCTGGCAAATTCTACTACTTTTCATTACTCAATAATATTCAATACTTTGCATTTGGATACTCAATACTACTCGATACTTTTATCGGATTTTTTGAATTTGTAGTGCATAGTTTTTATCTGCAAATTGAAGTAGTTTTTTTTTTCAAAAATTAAAAATAGATCTTCAACTATTATTGGTTTTGTATGTCTTTTATTATTATATCAAAAATAAATGTAAAGCTAACATTTAATTCAACGTTAACAACTTAAGAAATAATTTAATTTTTATCAAAAAAAATTTAGTCATGCATATTAAATTGATTAAAGAATTGAGAATATTTACATGTGCCTGCATGTGTAATGCATTGTGTATGTCTATAAAAATTAAAATATAATATTTACATGTATGTATACATATATACATATTTAAATAATATACATTTTTAAGTACTTTTAAAATGTAATTTATCACATGTGGTTGTTCTATTTTATTGACAGCTTTATTTCGGCGGTTGGTTTAATTTTGTAGCTTACACATTGTTGTCCTTCTGTATTTTTATTAGGGAAGTAACGATACGCCATTTCGTCGATCCGATACTGATACCGATATTAAAAAATAAATATCGCCGATCCGATTCCGATACCGATACGCATATTGAAATTGAGCTCAAGTAAAAATAAGCAAAACTCAAGTAAACTAATTCTTCTATTATACAAAATAACAGTGTTTATTGATGAGCCATTCAAATCATCAAAATTTTCAATACATTTCAGTTTCTAAAATTCAAATTTTTAAACTACTGCAATATTTATGATTTTACAAAATAAATGATGGCATTCAGTTTAGATTGGCTCAAGATTTAAAATTGATATTAATAAGACATAAAAAAGAAAAAATTAAATTTGAGATCATGTTAAAATTAAATTAAACTTATAAAAACAACATTGCAAAAGATTAATATTTAAAATTGATATTAATAAGATTTTTGTTTAAAAAACAAAGTGTTCTCAAATTTTGCGGAGATAGACGATTTCTCAAATCCGTTTGAAGCAGACCTGCAGTGGAAAATAGTCTCTCAGATGCGACAGAACTCATTTGAAAACTTAAGTATTTCTGTGCCATTTTCTTTAAGTTTGGGTAGGATATGTCATTGCGCCAGTAAACAAGAGGGTCTGCGTCTCTAGGAATATTAGGAGATCTAAGGTATCTCTCGACTTCTTCGTTAGCAGAACCACAGCTTAGGATGGATAGAGGTTCATCCTCCTCGGATTCTCTTATAATTTTTTCACATACGCTCCAAAGGCGAGTACTACTCGTAGACTTATCAGAACTTTTGCGAGGTGTAGGGAGGACTGTGTCTTCAACTCTTTCGGAATGTAGAGTCATGTTAAGCAGCTCAAAAAGACGTTCTTAAAACATACAAACACATACAAGATTTTGCATTGAGAGAACATTTCATTACTATGGTGAAAAGCAAAATAGAAGAAACAATTTCATTATGTATTCTGTTTTTATTTTATGTTCTGCTTTTAATATGTTATTTCTCATAGTTGTCATGCAAAAAAAAGAGTTGAAAATTAAATATTTTGTGAAAAAAACTCTGAAGAAAAATAGAAGAAGTATCGGCGTATCGACAGTAAAATATCGCCGATATCGATATATCGGAAAACCAGAAGTATCGCCGATATATCGGTATCGGTATCGGTTGCATCCCTAATTTTTATACACTCTTTTAGCTTCTCAACTCGCTTAAAAATACAACTCTGAAAGTATCGAGTAACTACTTTTGACTATTGAGTATCCAAAAAAAGGGCAAATACTCGATACTCGGTACCCACTACTCAATACTTTGCCAGCACTACATTACAAACGAAATTTTTGTTAAAAAAAAAATAATAAATTTTTATATTATTCCGAATAAACGTAATTATTATTTGAACTCATGTACATATATTAATGTACATATCCAGATTAATATTATCAGGCTATTTTCCCTAATAACAAGGGTCACGGTAATATGTGAATATCCCTAATATAGAGTGAAAACAACAAAGAGTTAAATTACAAAAGTACAATAATTTGAAGATAACGGACTATGAGTTTGTGTTGATTATTAGTAATTTCCAAACAGTGATGAGGGAATTTCGTACTAACCAAAATAATTCTCGTATTCAATTTCTGTTGAGAACTTGGTTAAATAGTTGATATTCTTCCCAATTAGTATCCACTTTACGAAAATTCGTAAAGATGGACAATTGCACGCTGATGAGAGGTGTAGCGGCCTTGAAATCGGTATTCTGATACGTTCTGCTAAAACTGATTGGATATAATAACAATATTTTTCAAACATAAAATAACTCTTAGTAATTTGAATTTTCATTAATTCAATAAAACTTGAGCCTGATAATATTAATTTTCATAAAAACATATTTATGTTTTTGATAGTTTCATCTAATATTTTCGTAAGGAAAATATTTTTTCAAGTGTGACCACAGGGAAAATATATTTCTCGATATTTATGTTTACAATATTTTGCTACTGTTTGATGAAACAAAAACAAGCATATAAAAGTGCTTGTGTGAACGTAAAACAATTACTTCTTCTGTAATGAAAACATTTTATTCAAATATTGAAAAAAATGTTCAAGCAAATGTTTTTGCAATGTGACCGAACCTTAAAATTAATTAAGTATATTTTATTGATGAATTTAATAAAAGAGCTACGTTTTGTTAATATGATTTTCTTTGGTACATCATTTGCACCAACTATTGAATATACCACCATTGTACTTTATTTTTATTAAATCTAATGGGAACTCAATGTTTTGTTGCTCGATTTGATAATAAGAAAACAACGGTAATAAACAAACACACACAGATATACTAAAAATTAAAGAAGCCAATCGGGGCTTAGATTTGAAAATATCGAAGTTAAGCATTTAGAAATAGAGTTCCGAGACGAAATTTGTTAATACTTTTCAGTAGTTTTCAAACTACAATAATAATACGTTTGTACAGCTTTAAAGAGTGTGTATTTTGCATACAAAACATTTCGATTTTGTGGATTTTCAGTTGTGTGGAAATCTAGCATTATCAAAAAAAAAAAAACCAAATTATTCATAATCAGACACTCACAAAAAAAAAAAAAAAAAAAAATAACTAAAATGTTGGAAATTGTACTTAATTGGAGTTCAAATTGGTTGTCGTATAGCACCAATGCCATTTTTTTACAGAAACTCAGTAAAATTTTCCTTGATGTTTAGGATATACAAATTTCGTCTTTAACAGGAAATTTTTACTAAAAACTATAAAATTATTTACTAAAAACTAGTTCAGTGTTTATCCCAAAACTAGTAAAAATATCGTGATTTCCTTGTTTTACCTTCTACCTACAAAGCTACTGATTTGTCATCAGAGCGCTAGAACGTCCGCAATGCTTCTTTACATTATATATTTGCATTATCTTGAAGGAAAACATTTTTCTAAAACTTACGTCTTTTGGGAGTCGAACCAAGGAACTACGGTTTCGTAGATAGGCACTCTAGCTAATGTTATCAGCCACTACACATAAATACATACTACAATCGTAATTTCTTTCATTAACAAAAATATTTTTTTTAAATTAGTAAGTCATGAACTAAAAGTAATTTTAAAAATTGGTTTCTTTAAATCAAGGTATATTAATTATCAGGTAGTCGCATTAGCTAAAATTGACATCAGCTGATTGATTTTTTGTTGTCAAAACTTTATTGTGTTTTTATAAAAATATTGTGACATTTTTTTTATTTAATTAAAATTTAAGAAATTGAAAAAAAAAACGCGTGAAAAATTTTTAAAATTTAATTAAAATTAAAAATATCGATTACAATGCGTGTATGTAGTAGTGTCTGCAAAAAAAAAATGCAAAGGGGGAAGTAAAGTTGTTCCAAGTACCCAAAGAAAAGCGCCTGAGAAGTATATGGAGCGAAATTTGTTTCAGGAATTTCACACCAACTTCTCTTTTATGTAGCTCTCACGTTTTGCCATCGAGCATTTTACATGCTGGAAAAAAGGTAAAGTCTAATCGTGAATTTTGCATTTGCATCTTTAACATTTTTTACGTATACATATATGGGCAGTATTCTCTTATGATCTAATTCCACTTTTCGATGCAGTTTAATTATCATAACTCCAGCCTTAAACAAATGCATTTGCAAAGGGAGGAAGTTGTTTCCTAGTACCCAAATAAAAGACACATCCTTTTAGATTTTATACATACATACATCTATCAACACCTTTTTGTTTTCTGTATTGTAAAAAAATTTAACTTACATATATTTTTATTTTATGCAATTGTTTTTTAATTTAATTTTTGTTTTGTTTACACATCACATTTTGACAACAGCCTGTTGTTTTTGTGATGTTGTATTTGTTTTAGGGACAAGACTACCTTATTTATTATACCATGCTTTAAATTTTAAAAAACATTTCCAATATAAGAAAAAAATTATGAATTTAAATTGAGGGTAGCCGTTTTTCTTGACCTAACTCTTAGTCATTTCCTAAATCATTTTTTTTATTTTTCAAATAATTTCATTTCTATGATAAAATGTACTTAAGTTTAATTCAAAGTATATCAATATCAAGTACATGCATCTCGGCAACAACATAAAAAATAAAAAAAAAAAACAACAGACTTTTTGTGTGTGTAAAATAAATTTACAATTGTCAAAAATAGCTCAATATCAGAGCTGTAAAGTAATGATTCCTTTTTGAAAAAAAATCTACGAATCATAAACAATTTAGATTTTTTTTAAACATTCAAGAGTTTTTTAATAATGATCCTAGTTCTAGTGAAAACAGTGAATGAAATCACCAATAAATTCACTCAAAATTTAATTCAATTAATCTTTTTAGTGATGTGAATGCATGCGAGAATTTTTAATTCATTAGGAATGCATTCGTGTTTTAATTAAATTCACATTTTGTGTGAAATTAATCAATTAAACTTTTTGTAAATCATTTTTAATTAAAAACTAAATTTTAATCATTCTTTTACAGCTCTGCTCAGCAGAACTTAAAGAAAATTAAAGACAATAGGCAATGAAAATATGTAAAAAGAACACGATCAGCTGTGCTCTTGCATGTTCTATGTTCTTGTATAAATACTCTTTGGTTAAAACCTTCCTACTTTTAGAAAACTTAACTTGCACTCAAATAAAATAAAAATTTTGTAAAAGTAGAATTTTTTTGAGGTGACATCATTGTTTTTTTTTTTTTTATTAGGGGCTGTGCACATATTGCGTAACGCTCCAAGGGATGGGGAGGGTTAAAGATTTGTTACGGATTGAAAAAATATTAAAAAGCGTTACAGAGGAGGGGGTATAAAATCTCTGAAAACAGCGTTACGTAATATGTGCACAGCCCCTTATAAGAAAATTTTAGTTGATTAATGACTATAGATTAATGAATATAGAAATTTTTAAAACTAGAATTTTCAAGAAAATTTTTTTTAGTCAAATTGAGTACATGTTTTTTTTTTTTTTTTTTTTGAGTGGAGTCATGAAAAAAGTGTACTTTAAAATAAATATGTATGTATCTAAAGCTAACTTTTCTTAAAAACATATGTAGTTACAATCAAAAGTATACTTTAAAACGTAAAAGTCTGCTTTATATCGAAAAGAGGTCAAAGTTGTTGTTACGGATATTTACAAGTTACAGTTACAGCAGATGCAACTTAAAACATACTTTTTGACTATACATAATAACAAAATAGTGACCGATTTTATTGTTACTATGATCGTAGGCCGATATGTCTAGTGCGAAAATACAAATTTCGATAAAAACTTGTGTTAACATACAAGATAACCTATAAAAATTGCTAACAGAAGATTTTTGAATTTCACCAGACATTTTAATTATAATGTTATGAAAGCTGTTAGTATAACATATTTTTATATTGAAACAATTTGTTTTGTTCTGCATAATAAAGTAAAAAAGTATCTACTTATCTAAGCAATCGATTTCAGGAGAATTTTGCTTGCACCCCTATTTTTCGTTCCCCTTATTTTATTTGCAGTAATTTTAGAACGAACATAAAAGATTTTATATCTACACAAAAAAAAAAAAAAGAAAAAAATTCCCTTTTGTTAATAGAGAGCTATTTTTTCCGCGTTTTAGTTTCTTTGATGCTTACAGCCTTTTGTTAAGTTAACGCACTTTTTAACCTTCAAATGTCTCTTTAAGCTGTATTATTAACGCTTCAATATGCAGCCAAAGCTGCATGCCGATTTTGTTTTGCTTTTTTTTTTTGTATGGAAACCGACTTCATAAGCAGCATTACTTAAAGTTGGCAGTGCAGCAGCATTAGAATATGTGAGAAATAAAACATTTAGCTTTTGAATAAAAGTTGTTACTGATGTATGCAGATATACATAACTACTACATATTATTATTCAGTTAGCGAAACAAATTGAATTACACACAAGCATACATATGTTTGTGTGTGTGTGTTTGTGAAATGTTGCTAAAGTCTCTCAGAAAATACAGAAGATACATTTAACGAAGCATGCGCTTTTGGGCTCTGCACAATTTAACGAAGGTTTTTTTTGGCCATCTCTTACTCTTTTCTGTATCACTCTCTTGCTTAATGGTTTTTATTGTTGGACATGTTTCTCTGTTTATGTTTTTATGAAATTTTGTTTTGGTATTACTTTCGTTAAATGTATCTGAGAGTACATTTTCTGTTCCAGAGAGTAGCAAACCAGGCGGAAGATAAAATAGTGAGATACATTAGTTTTTTTTTTTGTTACTTTAGTTGAGGGAGTGAGTTTTGCTTAACAGTTTGTGCGTCAGTTTGTAGGTGAATTCCTGGTTTTATCCTCTTAATTTTTTTTTTTCGTATGCCTTTCTTCGTTGAGTATATCTTTGGCAGCTAGTGCTGCGCAGGTCAGAGATATTTATTTGCCCGTGCAGACCGAAGGCACTTTTTTTGTAGCTTCTCGTGTTGCCTGTTTATATCAAGCATTTGTAAGTGTGTAAGCGTGTGTGTGTTTGAATTATTGAATCTATAGAATTGGTACTCAGTGTATACGCACTAACTTCAAGATACACAAAAATTCTTTCATGCATTCAGTCTTAAAACGTCGCTCGCTGTTTATAAATCGTTTATTTACCAGAATTTTAAGACCGGCGGCCGTTTGAAAAAACAAAAAAATTTTTTTTTGTGTTCAATTTCCACTTTTTCCATACATTACACGCTCCACATAAATAAGATTGAATGAAACCATTATGTGAAATACAAAATATATAGAGAAATTTATGTTTTATGAGAAGAAAGAAATTTTGTTTCGAAAATACCATACGCCGCGCGTTACGTGTTAAAGTTGGCCATAAATCACATGAAAAGAAAACTAAAATTCCTAAAGAAGTTTTATTCAAGTTAGAAGTGAAGAAATCTCTAAAGAAAATTTTTAAGCAAGAGTGTTGAAATGTACAAAATGAAAATTAAAATTTTTACAAAAGTTAAATAATATTTTTTACCACCAAAAGCAAAAAAAAAAAAAGTTTTAAAGAAAATTCGTAAAAAAGTGAAAATAAGTAAAAAAGGCCTTTGACTCCTGAACTAAGGGGAAATGGCCGAGGAAACCTTTGGGATTAAATTAAGGCTTACTTGAATTTCACACACACACACTCACCCAATGCTATAAAAAATTTTTAATAACAAATTTAAAGCTGTGCAAAGGAATATAATTAAACAGCTTTAAAGCAAAAATAAACAAGAAAAAACTCAGTGCCAATTTTATTGCACAAATGCTTCAGGGCATTAGCTGAAAAGGTGCCAGCTCTTAAACGCCAGAGTAATAAAAAGTTGACTTTTTATTCAATAACGTTAAAAGAAAGAAAATAAATATTGTTGGTGAAATAAAAAGTTTAAGAAATTTCTTTAAAATATTAAAAAAAAAATATATACATACATATGTACATATTTTAAACAAGAATTATGAAAAATAAAATAATAAAAAATCCGGAAAAAGCCTAAACAACATTTTTGTAAATCAATAATAATAAATTAAGGTCCGCTCAACCTTAAAATCCTTAAAAGTCCACTCACTCACATTCATCTCAAACTTACCTCACCTCTTAACACCTGTCCCTGTTTCCTTTGTTTCATTATTTTCTACTCTACTACTTTTCTAATCTTGAATAATTTTGGCGGGGATTGAACCGCTAATAAAAGCCTTCAAAATTAAGTTCACAAAGCAAAATCATCATCATCCGGCATACCGTCACGCTGAGAACATCTACGACGGTGGCACTGATACCGACGACGACGAATGTCCTTTAGAATCGTCCACCATGAATCCCTATGAATATGAAACCACACTCGATTGTCGCGATGACACCAGAGCTGTGGGTGGTGGCGGTGGTGGTAGTGTTGTTGTTAGCGGTATTGGGGCCATGGGTTCAATGACACCCAGACATCCACATATAAATAATACAAATAGTGTAACCCAACAAAATACACTACTTCATCAAAATCAACAGAATTTACAATTACAACAGCAGCAGCAACAGCAACAACAACAGGGCGATTCACAGTCGTCATATTATGATTATGAATATCAGCATTTACCACATCGTGGCAATGAAACACAAAATCCTCCATCGTCGACATCAACAGCAGCCCGCACACATGGTAGACAAGGCAAGTGACATAATATTAACAAAAGCAAAAACAAAAAGGAAAAAAAAAAAAAACTGACACCTAAATAAAACATATAAAAGTGTGAAGAAAATTTATGAAATTAGAATTTTTTTTTTTATAGAAATCTTTAAAAAATTTTAAACATAAAGGGTAAAACATCTACTGATGAGCTAACCCGCAAATAAATAAAATTGAAAACATAAATACTTGAGTACATGCTCAAATAAATGTGAAATCTAAGAATTTTCGAAACTTTTCAAAATTTTTAGTTTTACAATAATCCTAAGCTTTAGTTGAGTCCTTTCTTATGGAATTCGATGGGTTCTCTTTCTCTATATTTTAAATTTTTATAAAGACTTTTATTTGCACAATGGGAATTGTAATTTACTAAAATAATATATATTTTTTTTTTTTTTTAATCCTCTAAATGGAAGTTTATTTAATGGCTTTAGGATTTATTTGCAATATTTATTGCAGTTTTATAAGAGGTTTTTATTAAAGAAACTTCTGATGCACTCTTATGAAAAAGTTCTTTAAATTATAATACAATGGGAAGCAAAACAATGTCATATGGATATTTTAAAACCATGTGTGTAAAAGAATGGCTTCTGCCTGGATTACCTCCGTGCATGTGGCCTAACAAATAACGAAGCAAATAAGAGCTAAACAAAACCATTAGAATTTCCCAAATAGAAAAGAAAACACTTTTGCGTACCCAGCTAAAAAAGTTTAGTATAGAGCATTAGATCTGAAAATTGTGGATAATTCCACATGCGATATATTTCATATATGCTCTGTATATTTTCGTATTCATATATAACTGCATATCTGATGATACGTATGCATATATTAAACATTTATGAGTAATATTTGGGCCATTTACCTACAGTTTTGGGATCCAACTTTATATCGTCCCCTTAGTATAACAATAGCCTATGTGCTATATATAATAGCGTATTATACGCTATTGTTATACTAAGGGGACGATATGATCCATACAAAATTGTTTTAGGTGGTTTATATTATTGTTTATTTTGTCATGTTTTTTTTTTAATTTTTATGGATTATATTTTTTTATTCAATATAAAATCTGATCAGAATGTACATATGAAAATTAATATTATCATCTAAAGAGTTTATCAGAACGTATCAGTATACCGATTTCAAGGCCGCTACACCTCTTATCAGCGTTCATTTGTCCATTTTTACAATTTTCGTAAAGTGAGTACTAATTGGGAAAGAATATCAACTATTTAACCAAGTTTTCAAATGAAATAGAACACGAGAATTAATTTAATTAATTTTGGATTTAATAATGTTTTTTAACACAAAAAAACTCCTAGTAATTTGAATCCACACAAAAACATAAATGTGAAAATAAGCCCAAGTTCGTATCCAAAAAGTTTCGGCCGTAAAAAGTACTGAGATTAAAATAAGAACCAAGTTCTTGATAGGTACAATTCCATCTCATTTCTAGCCAACCTGTAAGCTTGGCAATTTTTTTTTTGCCTTTCTAATATGGGAAAGAATTCTTGGAAAATTATTGCCAAGCTTATAGGTTGCCTAGAAATGAAATGGAATAGTACCTATCAAGAACTTGGTCCTTATTTTGATCTCAGTACTTTTAACGGCCGAAACTTTTTGGATACGAACTTGGCCTTATTTTCACATTTTTGTTTTTGTGTGGATCTCACTTCTTTTTTCTAGGTTGTTTTTGTATAAATATTTATATGTATTGCTTATCTGGGCCTACCTGTGTAGAAAATTTCAGCTTTCTTGCTATAATAGAAGTGCCCTATACAAAGAAGGGACACTATAGTCGCACCAGATGAAAAGTGCCGGTTTAAAAATCATTTTCGTTAATTTCTTGTCAGGACCTACCTGTGTACCAAATATCAGCTTTCTAGCTATACTGGAGTGCCCAATAATATTGATGAGTCAGTGAGTCAGTGAATACGTACTAAAATATGGAGTTTTCACACGTTAATATCTCGGGAAGCTTTTATGGTAGAACTTTCAAATTTAACCTGTGAGGTCACCTCTGTCTCATTATATTATGATCAGGGTGAGCAAAGTTATGAGGGGGGTAAAAACAGCTCGAATGGTTTCGTGTAAATATACTTACACACTATGTGGCCGAACTTGGCCTGGCGCACTACCGTGCGCCTAGATTTTCATTAATTCAATAAAACTGAACTTGAGCCTGATAATATTAATTTTCATATGTACATCAATATGAGTTCGAATAATAATTACGTTTATTCGTAATAATATTAAAAAAAATATCGGATCAGCATTTTGAATACTATGATCATTTAGAGGCAGACAAACTAGTTTTTCAATTTCTAGAAAATTATTATACAGTATATAAAGTATATATACTAGACCATTATAGGTAAAGAAATATTATTAGACACTTTCGTCTGTCGTCTGTCCGTCTGTCTAATCGTGAAATCATTTTTCCAAAACCCCCAAACTGTTTAGAAATCTCGTTTTTTTCACTAATATCTCAGGATTTCTTTTAAACCTTTTGGTATTGAAAATCAGCAAAAATAAAAGATCGGTTCCAATTATTGAATAAATATACACACGAATATAAATACATACATAAGTATTATACAACCTCCGTAAACCGGACAAATATAGTTTCAGCTATTGTGCGGATTAGTGGATGGTCCGAACTACAGTTAAAATAAATTTTTGAGCGCAGTTCAAAGTTTTTATTACCGAACAGAAATATAAGTTCACATAAGAATTCATTTGTATTTAATTAATTTACAAAAAAAAAAACAAAGAAAAATACTTAATAAAAGTCACTCAAAATATTCATTTGAAATATAAGAATTTATTTGTTTCCAAAAATTTGTCTGGGAATTTCAAAAGTGCTTACTGCCGCTTTCATAAATTTATGGCAGCGCGCCAGTATTGAACCTAGTGCCTCATTTCTGTAAAGAATGTTAGAGTTTCTCGCATCGAAAAGTGTATTATCATTCTCTGAAAAACAGGTTGAGTGAGAAGAAATATATAAACTTTCGTATTTTTATAAGGTTTGCACGGTGCCTCATATAAAAATTGGATGACAAGTATAAACTCACATATTTTTTTCGATGTGAGAACTTTTCACAAGTTACAGAAACGAGGTACATATTTAATAATTTAAAATTCAAAAGAGCATATTTTATTCCATACCTCTAATGTCACGGCTATTAGGGATCAATACGGATAATTTCAATGCCTGCAAATTGTAACATTTAAAGTTATTTTATTCAGATTAAGCGGAAGATAAATCGAAACTTCAAATTGTAATAAATAGTAATCAAAAATTAATTTATTTTGTTTGATGAATATAAGAAGTTACAAATATTTCTCGTAATCTATTTCGTTACATAAAGTTCGCTAAATGACAAGTTTCAACTTAAACCTACCTATACGAAAACAAACGAATTCATATCGAATAAAAATTATTAATTGTGTTTTTTGTATAAGTTTTTTAAAATAATCGTTCTTTGCTTTAGTAATAAATAAACTAATTTTGAAAAACTTAAACGTATATAATTGATTGAAATAAAAAAAAAATAAATATTACGCAACAATTTTTGGAAACTTTTTTATTACCAGTCCTATACGAACGGTTCAACTTAGAAGGCGTAAATGGTGTACTTATATTGTAGTAGCTGCATTTCCAACAATATGTATAAGTTCGAAGGACCATAGAAATATGTGATTTTAATTTGTAATAGTTTCATAAATCGCTTTAATAAACAAAACCATGGTTCATTGACTATAAAAAGAATGTAATAAGTAAAATTTAATGCATTTTATGTGCTCCAATAAAATTTTCCAATATTATTATGAAATATTTTTCTAAATTGTGAAATTTTTTTTGAAATCTTGCGAAACTCTAGTTCAAGAAAAAATTTTACTTTCCATTTCACATTAATCGGGGTGCATTAAAAGAACAACAATAATTATGTTAATTATAATTGGCACACGTCAAAACAGTTTAATTTTTCTTTACAAAATGTTGTGTTAATTTGTTTTTATTTTATTTATAACATTTGAATAATTTAAATAATTCCAACAAACTTTGGATTTTTTAGAGAAAATTAAAAAAATTAACAGGTATATTAAATTTATATTGAATAAATTAAATTTTATTTAATTAATTCAAAATTTCATTTATTTAACTGATCTCTTGAGTAGCGAAAAAGCTTAATTAATTGCTTATCACTAAAATAATTAATCATTTGAAAACAAGTTTTTAGTAATGATTTATAAATATCTGAAACACAACATTGGATGTATTTTTAACAAAGAAATTAAATCTTTGATTAAGCGAAAATAAATTTAAAACATTTCTTACTTTACTTAGTGATTTATATGTACCAAAGACGTGTTTGAATATATTTATATACATACATATACATAGATAATAATTTTAAAAATAGAAAAACTTACGAATTCGTACAAATAGATTTATGGCGTACAATTTTCAAAAATGTAAATAATTTCCCTCTAAGAAAACCCACAAGTAGTCTCTAAAATCCAAATGTTTTCTTTAAAAGTTTAATTGCTGTACGTTAAACTGTTGACATTTTATTGTAAAGTTTATTTTTTCCAACTTCAAAAGTAGTTTGAACTGCGAATTCGACAAACATTGCAAAGCCAACAAAATTCAAACATTTTAATGTGATTATTTGGAGTTAATTTATTTATTTATTTTTTTTTTTTCAAAATAATTGTATTAACCTTATGTTCATAAGGGTCTGTGCACACATTACGTAACGCTGCAAAGGGGGGTTAAAGAAATTTTGCACTGAAACATTATTAAAAAGCGTTACAAGGGTATAAAATCTCTGAAAACATCGTTACGTAGTATGTGCACAGCCCCTAACGCTTTCATTAAGAAATGCGATACTTTCAAAGTCAACATCAATTTATATATTATATATGTTTTCGGAATTCGCCACACAACCATAGTCAGAGTACTCGTATCATGCTACACATGTATCTCTCCTTGTTAGGCAGCTCTGTTGAATGTGATTGCAATTCTTATGCATAAACAATTTTTTTGAAATTATAATACGAGAATTACTCCATTATTTAATTTATATTTATCTGTAGTTTACTACCATTAGTTTAGCTGACTTCATGTCCATTTTTGCGATGACAATATTGTGGTGATATGTTTTAATAATCTTACAATTTTTCTACGAATTGCTTAAAGTTTCAAAAGTATTTAATAAGAAGTATTTTTGTATAAAAAGTATTAAAGAATATTTTTTTTATATAAATTCGATTAATTAATTGCTTAAAATATTTCCACATACACTTCTAATCGACTAAACAACATTTTTAACGCATGATTTCATATGAGTTTTTAATAAGTTAAAATACAAATTTGTGGTAACGTTCAATACATATGTTAAATTATAAACCGTAAGATTCATTCAGCCTTTTCCAAAATATTTATGAAATATTAAATCCACATGACGTCAGTATACGTATTTAAAATCAGAAACATAGAAAATTAAAATTAAAGCATATAAAACAAAAAAAAAAAAAAAAAAGGAACGTTCAATTCAAGAAAGTGCAGACAATAGTAAAATACCAGAATGGTTCTGGTATCTTTTTAATTCATTATTTCATACAAAAATCTCAATTATAAACTCCATAAAACACGTTACATAAATCAAATATATAAAAATCTCGTGTCACGATGTTTGTTATTGAACTCCTCCGAAACGGCTCGATCGATTGTAATGAAATTTTTTATGCATATTTGGTAGGTATGAGATTAGGTTTTAAAGTATATTTTAACCGCTATTGGTTGATGAAGGGTGGGAGGGAGGGAGGGAGGGGGCAATCCCTGTATTTTCTAAACTATTAACCCAATTCGTATTTCAAACAGAACAAAATTATTTATGTTGTTGAAGGACAGATGGTGCTACGGCCTCCTCATGCAGGAGAACCGTCGTCGTTCGATTTTAAATAGCCAAGCATAAAATAGGGGGTTGATGAGTATGTTTCCCCCATATAAGAAAATAGCTTCCGGGCGAAACCGGCACAATCATCCAGTATTTTATAAAAATTTCTACATAAAGCTTTTTTTAATCATCTGTTTTATTGTCAAAAAACATTTTGAACTTAATTTCACTCAAGTGACAGCTAACCATGCACTCCTTTGTAGGTAGACAAATTATGTGTTATTCTAACATTTTAAATAAGATTCAGTTTAAGAAGAAACTGGTCTCAGAAAATCCCGGTCTGTGGGATTTTTTTTTTTTGTCTTATAGAATAGTAATAAATTAACCAAAGAATATAATTCTGATTGAAAAAGGTTTCAATTCCGTATGTTGCTTCATTAGTGAATAAAAAAAAAACTTGAATTTTCTTTGTATTCACATCATTTTCAAATTTCATAACGAAATTTAGAAAGAACTTTTGACAAAAACTTGCATACTTTTTGCAACTTTAGACAAATATTCAACCATAAAATTTGCATGTTCATAATAAAGCTTAATATTAGCTTTGCTTGTAAAAAGTTAAGCTAAACAATTTGAGGTATAAAGAGCATTATTTCTAAGATAACAAAATATAATAAAAAAACAACAGAATTTGAGGACTGTGGACCAAAAGCGATCGGGAATGCAAGTGTGGAGTGAAAGCCATTCCGATTAAAATATGTAATATGCCCGTCTGTTTTTAATCCTTGACGGCAGTATGTATAATGAAAACTTGACATGAAGTTAGCAAAAGTGTCGAAATTTAACTGGATCTTTTTGAGTTTTTACACATGTCATGTCATGAGTCCGGACCAGAATTTACAGTGATTCGTGTCTTTACACTTTAAAGACTCATAAAAAATTTTGTTGTGGAATCTTTCTTAAGAATATTTTAGTTCACTACCAATTGAAACCCGATTTGTTATGGCAACCGAAATGCAGCGGTTGCACCAACTATAACAGAATTTGTTGCTACAACTACAATTCTCGTGTAGTACCACTGAATTTTCGGTTGCGACAACCGCTAAAATTGGTCAACTCCATGGAATCTTAAATAGAAGCTAATCGGCTTTATGGACGTTTATATTTATCCTAGAAAACAATTGAATAGATATTTTTAATACTTAACTAAAAGGTTTTCTAATAAGAGTGATATGATTTCTTTAAAAAAAAAACACACTTATTGTTAAGGATATTCAAAAGTTTTTAATTAAATTTGAAGTACGATCGATACAATAAAGTTCTAAATAAAACGTCATTCAAATGGCCTCCATGAATTCTGCTGAAGGAACGAATTCGATGAAGCCAATTTTTGAGCCCTTTTTCCACTAAATCAAGTCGTATGTCATGAATGGACCGTTCAATATTGACTTGTAAAGCTTGAAGAGCGTCTGGTTTATTTCGAAAGAGCAATAATTTCAAATAACCCCACTTGATATAGTCTAATGGTGTTAAATCACAACTTCTTGGAGGCCATTCAATATCACAATTTCTTCAATATAATTTTCTTAAAAAAAAATCGTTATCGTTTTCAAGTTGTTCCAAGGCAAAATCAGCAAATTCATGACGTTTACGGTGGTCCAATGGCTTCAGTTCTTGAGGGAGAACAATTTTGTACGGCTGCAAACCCAAATCCTTTCTCAAAATTCGCCAGGTTCTAGTTTGAGACAGTCCCAATTGTTGAGAACGTCTTGGAATCGACAAATTGCAGTCTTCAGCAACACTTGCCTGAACGGCAGCATTATTTGCATTACTTCGACCGGTTCTTTGTCTTATTGGCACTTGAACACTATGTAAAGAAAATGTAATCTCAACATTTTCAACAATTTGGCGAATAGCGAACGCACTTGGACGATTATTACGACCATAAAATGGCAAAAGCGCATGAAAAGTTGCAATTGGAGAACGATTATTTTGGTAATAAAACTGAATTATTTGTAAACGTTGTTCTTGCGTAGATCTCTCCATAATGAAATTGTAAATACTACATTACAATGAAAAACAAGTGACAGATTATGACATAATACAAATGGCCGAAACGTCACTTTAAAATCATATTGGAAAACCTCATAAATTAAAATGTCTTACTTACTCATTTGAATTTGAAATGTATTTTTCTCCATTATTGGTATTTTTTTATGCTGCTGTAAATTATGATAATAAAACTAACCAATAGTTAGTTGCAATAACCGATAAAAGGTTGTTATTTTAATTGAAATTTAAAAATACCACTTGTTTTAGTTTCAGCAACCAATAATTGGTACTGAAATCCAATTCATTGCATATTATTCAGTTGTCTTCGCCATATTTGGGACTTAGCCGAAGCAAAAGCATACATTCGGGTGGACTAATCAATTTAAAAATTGTCACAATCATATTTTTTATTACAATTGTTGTATGATGGGAATGAGCATGGAATATTTTTCGTATCCATAGATTATTAATAGCGTTAGCTGAAGTACAACCTTTTTCCAACCAATCCTTTTTCTGGATGTATCCTCACCAGATTCAGTGTGTTAAAACCAAGTTATATTAAAACAAGTAAATTTTCTGGGATATTGGTTTATATAAAGTTTTTAAAATTTTCTCATTTCAACTATTTTTATTTAAAATAGGGAAACGATGAATATGCCACAACACTTTTTATCAAATTAGTTAATGCTAAAGAATATAAAAAATAATAATTACATTCCTCATTTTAATAATCTTAAGCCTGTTTAAAAAAAAAATCCAAAAAAAAAATATTGTTAAACGTGTTGGAAAAAATTTATTAAAGAACAAATTTTTTTACTTTTTGTTCTTTTATTAAGAAATTAAAAATTTACACATTTCTAAGGTCTTCAATCTTTGAATTTTAAAGAAATTTCATTTATTATACTTTACTTCATTCTCTTTTTTTTTTTTTGTTATACTTTTTTGTTTGCTTAGTTGTTGTTTTTTTCTAAAATTTCAACACAATAAGTTTTATTACCCAAAATATTGTACAAACATTTAACATTCAGATGGCCGACAAACTTTATTTTGTTGTTGTTTATTCTTTATTACATAAAAATAGTTTGTTAACTCTTAATTAAACATCTCTTCATTTTCTCTTATTAAAGTTTTTTTTTTATCCGAAACACAAAACTATAAATAGAAGATTAACATAAACATAATCTAATGTTAACAAATATTAACGAAATATTAAATATGATTTACATCTTTGTTATCAAAAAAAAAAAAGTCAAATAAAAAAAATAAAAGATAAACAGCTGTAAAGTTTTTGTAGCTTTTTCCGTTGTCCAAAACAAAAAAAAAACCAAAGAAAACTTAACGATGATAAATGTGTGTGTGTGTGTGTAATGGTGTATTGTTTTTTATTGTTCAACATAAAAACTTTGTTAATTTATGACAGCTATTTTATATGACTACATACATATTTACTTTAATAAAAATGTCAAATGGAAATAAAAATCTATGAGAATTATTAAATAAAAACCGAAAAGATTTTTTTTTTTTTCGTAGCATCATTTGTTCTTCAAAGCTAAATTTAACACTTTCATGCATTTACATAATTCAAAACTAAACATACTAGAGAAAATACAATTGATATTTAGTATATTATAAGTCTGTTTAAAATGCAACATGATTTTTCATTAAAGGTTTTTACTGAATATTTCTTTCTTTCCTAGAACTGCTTCATTTCCTGGTATAAAAGATCACATAATAATATACTTTGATATATTCAAAATTCTCACCTCATTTTTTTTTGCATTCAGAGTAGGGTACAGTATGGTAGGCCACAGTTTAATCGAATGTATATCAAAGTTCTTGCAGAGAACTTAAAGTTCTTCCTTAAGACAGAATGACTACTGAACTGAGATTTTTTTTTAATTAGGACCAGCACTGAGGCGATGACCCCTACGTATGCAGTGCATTGTGCCGGAGCTCAGTCAGAGGGAGAGGGTAGAGCAGATAGATGTTGAAAATTTAGAAGGCTTAACTCTTTTTTGCAAGTCTGCTTTGCGCGTTATGTTAATTTTTTATAGCAGTGTTGAGGCACCTCCGGTGTTAAGTAGACGCATTAACTTTGTTAAGCTGTATTAGCAGGCATTTTAATAATTGTTTTACTTCGCCCATGTTTTTGCTAACCGACAAATGATATTAACATAAATACCAGATGTTTATGTTGGCATACGAATGAACCCCAACCGGAAGATGTAATTGGAGCTGTAGAATTTAGAATCAAACGAATACAAACGCTACCGATATGAAACAGGGTTCCTTTCCTTTACTTTATAACTGGCTGCAGCAGTAATTTTGGTAATAAGAAAACGGATAAATTATCCTGGAGGGCCTTAGCTGCTCTTTTTGTGGCACCAGAGTACTTTGGTGACTTTTAATAATTTTTTTTTTAGATGTCGTTAAAATTGCTACATTTTATTGTTTTTCACACAAAATTAAGAAAACGAACTAAGAAAATTAAAAAAAAAAAACAAAAATCTGATTGAGTCAAATAATTACATTATGTTACATTCAAATTATTGAGGACGCTGTCATGTACCAATGAGAGTTTGGGTCTCTAAAATTATTTAAATAAGGCGAATCTCTTATTCGATTTTTGGAGAATTTAAAAAACTTAACGATTATTTGATTAATCTGCTTAATCGATTATTTGATTAATCGATTTTAGTAAGTCGTTAAAAAATGTGAAAACCTAAATTTTTCGCTAAGCTCGAATAATCGTTTGTACTGATTATTATTCGATAAATAAAAATCACAATAATCGATTATTTTATCAATAAAACAATTGGAAACACCGATTAAAAAAGAAATTAATATCTTTGTACATATTCCTATTATTTAATGAATAATTGCTGTAGTAGAAATTAGTGGTATTTGATCAATCGATTATTTGATATATCAGTTATTTGATTCATCGATTATTTGATTAACCGATTATTTTATTAATCGATTATTTTATTAATCCATATTAGAAAGTCGTTAAAAATTGTATCTACTTAAATTTTGCGTTTAACTCACACAATCGTTTGTAGAGATAATTATTCGATAAATAAAAATCACAATATACGATTATTTTATCAATTAAAGAATTGGAAAACTCGATTAAAAATTAAATTAGTAAACTAATATGCTGAATATTTTGAATAATTGCTATACTAAAAATTAGTGCTATTTGATTAATAGATTATTTGATTAATCGATTTTAGGAAGTCGTTTAAGAATGTGAATAACTAAATTTTTCCGTTAACTCGAATAATCGTTTGTAATAATAATTATTCTAATAAGCAAAATAAATAAAACAATTGCAAACAACGATTAAAAAAGAATTAAATTCTTAGTACATATTCTGATTATGTCGAATAACTGCTGTAGTAAAAATTATTGATACTTAATCAAGCGATTATTTGATTAATCGATTATTTGATTAAACTATAGTAGTAATTGGTTAAAAAATGTGACTGCCTAAATTTTTCGGTTAACTCGAATAATCGTTAGTAGTAATAAAAATTCGAATATGTAATTAAAAACCTCAACATTCTTCTATTTTATCAATAAAACCTATTAAAAAAGAAATTAATATCTTAATATTCTGATTAACTCGAATAATTGTTATATTAAAATTTACTATTTTTACTCGAAAGTTTAACTGAATTGTTCATGTAATTAAAATGTTCAATGTCGTTTATTTGAAAATTCGTGTAAATTTAATACATACCATGCGGTTAGCAGTGAAGTAACAGCAGAAAGAAGATAAATTCTGTGGCTTGACATTTCCTCATGAAATCTGGACTAGTGAGTGGAACATAATTACTAAAAATATGTTCATATTTTGACCCACAGTGGTGCAATTTTCTATAATAGTATAGATTCCTAGATTTGCTGTCAAAAAAAGTTATTCACAATATTTTTCCTTGATTTCAAGTCAAATATTTAACGTATTCTTTTTCGTATATTTTCAAACGGAAATCAGTTTTTATTTATTTTAATTTTATTATTTTTATATGTACTCGTATATAATGATGATTTATATAAAAATGTCAATAGCAAATATTTTTCCCTATTTCGTGGATTTTGTTTTCTTTTTTTCTTTTTATGTAACAGTATATAAAGATAAAATAAAAATTTCCAAAAAAAAAGCTTTTTACCCAAGTTGTGATGAATTTCTTTTTGTTTGTATTTTTTTTGCGTACTTTTTCATCTTCTGTTATACTTATTACTTCCTGACAGCTGTCAAAAAATATGCTAACATCACTAGCTGAAAATATGCAAAAATATGCGCTGGATTAAAGAACAAACAAGCAAACAAAAAAGAATCAAAAAGAAAGAAGCAAATAACATAAAAACAGAAGCATTTTGGCAAAAAAAAAATATATTAAATAAAAAATATTCCAAAGTTTATGTAAATTATAAAAATTACGTAAAAAAAATGGTTTAAGCAGCAAAAAGAAATCTTAAAAATTATTGACAGTTTTTCTTTTGCCATGCCAAAAGCTCTCAAATTAAAACGGATATTCAAATGTCAATATGAGCGCAAGAGAAAAATTGTAAAATCTTAAAATGACAATCGGTGAGAAATAAAAGAAAATAAGAAAAATTCTTTTAAAACGCCCCTCAGTCATGAAAAATGTTAAGTCGAAAAAGTGAAGTAGAAGAAATAAACCTTTAAATCTTTTGGAAATAACAATAATATTTTAGAAAACTAAATTAGTTCTACTCAATCATTCTCTTTCTACTCCGTTTCAGATTAAATAATTTTCAAGATTATTGACCTGTGCTTGAATCTACGGAATTATAAAATAAGAATTCCATATTGAAGGTTTAGGATTTCCTAGTAAATGTGTTTTTCTTTTCTGTTTCTTTTTTATTTTCTCTTTAAGGTAATTGTGTATGTGCATAAACATTTAACTCTGTGTGTATGAGTGTGTGCCAGAATGTGTGGCTTGCAAACCACTTAAAATTCCCATTTCTAGGTAGTTTTTCTTTTCTAAATATTTTTCTTTTCTTTCCTTTGCTTTCCTCTATGGTTTTAATACATATTCTCCAATAGTTTTTTTTTTCATTCTTTCAAATATTAAACAGATTAAATGGCTCATTTGTTGTGCAGCTGCTGATATGTCATCATTAATGTCATGTAAATACAGGATTTTTCACATACACATACAAAATGAAAATCCTTTATTATAGTTTATATATCAAGTACACCTCACGCAATTTGATTTATTTTATATGCATCAAAAACTAGGGAAATTAATTAAAATGTTTATTTAGATTTAATGAAGATTTGAATTTTAATGCCAAATAGAAAAAAAAAACTCTAAACAAACTCTGTGGTGGCCTGAGAAGTAAACAAAATTAAATGAATTGGAAACATGTCATTTGCAGTAAACGAAAATTATATTTTAAAACAGAATTTTAAATAAAATTGATTTAAAACTTTGAGCTACAACTAGTGTAAAGAAGGGCACATAGTCCCTCTTCCCATGCATGCATGAAACATTAATGGGAAAATAAGAACAACTTGTAATCCAGAAAAATATCGGCTGTTCAAAGTAGTGTGATCAGTTCAGTAAAATGTGACTATAAGTGGGCTACGAAGGATGCTAAGGGGCTGTGCACATATTATGTAGCGCTCCAAGGAGGGCGGGGCTTAAAGATTTGTTACGGATTGGAAACTTTGCACTGAAAAATTATTAAAAAGCGTAACGTGGTGGGGGGAGTACCCCTGAAAACAGCGTTACGTAATATGTACACAGCCCCTAATATAGTTTTTTTTCTTTAAAAAAAAAAATTTCGAAATAATTTCACTTTACAACAATAATTTCAACTTCATATTTCTTTTAAGCAAAATTTATCCCTTTAAAGGATGATGCAATAATTTCTAATAAAGGTGAGTTTACATGGTAATACAAAGTATTAGCACTTTGTAGAATCAAAATATTATGAAATTCTCTTTGTGTATAACAAGAGAGAACACAAGTCTGTTGCAGGTATTTTTTATGTTTACACGGATAATATTAATAAAATCAAAAGTCTGCACTGCGAAATAGCTGGTGGTTACAAAAACAACATGAGTTTCTTTTAATTGTTTTTGTAATTATTGTATAGAAATGGTGCCACCTTCTATATAAACCTTACTGCCTGTTCGCCGATATCGAAGAAGTTCTTTCTTTCGAACAAATACATTTGAAACAAAAACAAAATTTTTTAATTTGTTTTTGTTTCAAATGTAATTGCCATTGTTTACTTAAAAAGACACCTCATGATAAGATTTTTTTAAATTTTTGACATACCGATATACATGTATTACCACGTAAAGAGGCCTTAAGTGCTTTGCTTCGAAAAATTTTTGTATTGCAAGAAGTGTAACAATTTTCAGAAGAAATGGTTATTTTTTGTTTCGTTTTAAAAATTTTTTTAACTTTTGCAAATTATTATTATTATAGGGTTTTTTTGGGGGGTGGGGTTCTTGATTTGTTTGGTTGTTGCGATTTTTTTTTGCCATTTCCTATTAACACGTCTCTGGCGATTTTTTCTTTTTTTAATTTTGGCAATGTTTTTCAATTAGATTTTTATTTTCGCCGCTGCCTTTTTCAATTTAACAATCCTTTTTTTTTTGTGATAACTTTCGTTTTAGCAATTATTTACCTGTTAGTAAATTTTTGTTTTCCTCTGGCGATTTTTTCTTCTACTAAGCGATTTATATTTCTTTTGGCGATTTATTTTTTGCCTTGTAATATTTCCCAGTCAGTTTTTTTTTCCTCTGGGGTCTTTTTACAATTTAAGGATGGCTTTTTTTTAATATTTTCCAGTTAGTAAATTTTTTTATCTTCTCTTTTCAGGTACTTCTTGTTTTTTTGGTTTGTGTTTTATTTTTTTTTTTTTTTTATTTGAAAATTTTGTTCAGGTAGTCAATTTGTTTACCATTTAGCGGTTTTTTGTTCGGCCTTGCTTTTCTTTTAATAAATTTTTTGTCTCTTGGGTTTTTTCTTAATGTTTTTTTTTTTTTGGGTTTTGGAATTTTTCGTATTGGTTATTTGTTTCGTGTCGTGCGGATTAATTATTTGGGAAGTTTTTTAAATGGATGATTTGTTGTTGGGACTTAGGACCAAAGTGGTATAACCCCTACTTATGCAGTGCATGGTGCCGAATCCAGGATTATTGTTTATAGTAAGGAGGATAGAAGGGGGATTAATGTTTGTGGACATTCGATTTCCGACTGGAACGCATGCGAACGGTTCGGCTAAAATTCGAATTTTCTCTGTAATACGTTGTGCCAATTCATTGCTGTCATATCGACTACAAACGGTTGGTAGTATATAACTCGTACTCGTGCTCTTCGTGAGGAGTGTGCTGTACGTGTAAAAAAAGGTCGGATTTGGGGATCACTTGGCGATTTTTTTTTATCGTTTTCGTATTTTTTTTTTTGTTAATACATTTTTTATCTTTGGCGTTACTTGTTCTTGATAATCTTTTTAGTTTTGCAATTTTTCGTGTGTCGAGGCTTTTTATTTTTCGCAGTTTTCCACACTTTTGCTATTCGCTTTATTTTTCTAGTTGGTAAATTTTTTTCTGTGCTGACTTTTTTCGTTTCGTTTCATTTTCGTTTTAGCGATTTTTTTACTTTTTTTCATATAGTTTCCTTTTTTTTTTGAGTTGCGGCTTTTTCCTTTTTTGGCGATTTTTTTTATTTTGTTAATTTTTTTCAAGTACATAAATGGTTTTTCTCTATGGCGAATTTTTTCGTTTTGGCGGTATTTTTCGACTTTGTATTCTCTTTTTTATTATGGAACTTTTTTCAATTTCTGACGACTAAATTTTTAGTTTTATTAAGAGTGTTTCATCTGCCATTTTGCGTTTTCTTCTCTTGCGCCCGTTTGTTTTTCATAGCTGTTTGTTGCTTTACTGAAACCGATACTAAAAAATTTACAGAAAAAATTTTTTTATTTGTTGATGATTTAGCAATTTCTATATTAAATTCACTTTAACTATACTCTTTTCTAAATTATATATTTAACTTTTGCAGTTACTTAATGCCTTTCATAGCTTAAGCTTAGTTTCAAAAATACATTACCTGATAGAAATACCCTTTAGTTTTGAATTTGTGTGAATTTTTAATATATTTTAGAAATCTGCGCTGGATATTAAAGTGTTAAGTGTCTGTCACGTACACTTTCTAAGCTACAACTGCTTGTCATATGAATAACAATATTTGATGCAATACTCTATAGTAATCCGCCAACTGGGAGTAAATTTAGATTCTATAAATAGTATCACAGTTCATAATAGTATTAATTAGAATTTTCACCTTTTATTTTTGATTTCCAACAATTATTTTTATCATAAACAGAAATATCCGGTCACTAATGTTGGCCAAGGCAAAAATAGAGTAAATTTGCTATCCGAAATACAAAATATTGTGAATAGAGCTGCAAAAACCTCAACAAGTCAACAACAGCAACAAAACTTGATTTTATTTTATACACAATTAAATCTTAAATCAGTTTAAAAATAAAATTTTGATTATCCAGCTGTAAATCATCAATCAATTAAATTTTGTTTTCATTTGAAACTTTAACAATCAAAAAATAAAACTAGACTATTCTTAAAATTTACAAGTTATTGTTTAGCTCTTATGTATGGGTTGATGATCATATTATGTATACATATGTGCATATTATTGTATATGTACATATGTAGATGACTTTTAATTCCGTATAATGCTTAAGACACTTAACCAAAAATGAATTTCATCTCCGCATTACAATCAATCAAATCGCTTCTGCGTTCGTTCGATTCCTACTAAAACTACCCACCAATCACACTGGGTTGCAGTTAGTAAATTAGAAAATTTATTAAATTTTCCTCAGTTCAGTTTGTTTACACTTTTCATTCTAATATTTCCTGTCCATTCGTTTTTCCTTATTTCTTTCCAAAAAAAAAACAAAAAAAAAAAAACAAAATAAATAAACATTTTTGCAATATAGATTTTAGTTCGCCGTCAGATATGTATTAAAATCTTAAAGAAAAATTATGTATTGTTTATAATTAAATTTAAGAGGAATCAACTTAAATAAACAAAGTGTGTATGTTTTTTCCTCTACCACAAATAGTTTGGTAAAACTAAGCAGCTCGTTCATTACCTGCCTCTACCCAACATAAAAATTATTTTTGTTATTTTTCAGCTAAAATAAAAAAAAAAAAACGCAGCCTGAGAAAATAACAATAAAATTGTTCAACTTCAATATAAAAAAATTACGAACACGAAGATACACTCATCTCATCATGTCAGTGAGTGAATACAATAATATTCATAGTGGCATATTGGAATATTGAATCAGAATGCACAGAACACACACATAAACACAGGCCCATTTGGAGCAAAGTGACCTTGCCGCACTGATGAAATCATTTCATGATTTGTTTATAACAAAACAAAACAAACATTTAAAAGATATTTATAATATTTTTGAACAAATGTTCGGTTGAATGAATTGAATTTCACTTGAATGAAGGCAAATTTTCTTTAAACAAATTCGCATGTGGGGTATAATTTTCCAATTTTATTTTTAGGTTTTTTTCATTAAAAACCAAAAACTTCCTGCTGTTTTGTGTGGTTGGAGCGTGAAGAATTTTTTTATTTAATATTCTCATTTGTTTTTTTTTTTTTTTTTTGTTGGAAAATTTATTAGTTTCTCTTAACAAATTTGGAAAATATTGCTGGTGTTCATTGTTGTTTGATTTTAAAATTTACAATTATAATCTACTGGCAATTGCTGTCTGGATTGCATTAAATGAAAACAGTTGTATGTTTAAGCATATGAAATTGAATTTATTGCACTAAAGTTAAGTTGTGTTTTTTTGAAAAACCAAAACGGAAAACGGATATAATAAAATGGAGTGGTCAAACGATAAATTTATCGTAATTGGATTATTAATTAGTTTAATTAAAAGCAAATACAAAATCTCTAATGGAAGTCCATTAGAATTGTTTCCAGAAAATTTTAAATTATTTTAATGCAAAAATTCGTTCTGTCTTCATGTAAATGAAAAACAAAAAAAGTACTAAAGCCAAAAGTACCATATTAAGCAACTTGCCCCTTTTTGACCCCTTATGAAGCTTTCTATCAAAACTTTATTAATTTAGAGAATTTCCTAAGAGAAAAAGAAAAAAAAAACTGGAAAAACAACAAAAGTAAAAAGTACCATAAGTAAAAAGGTACGAAATAATCCAGTTTTTTTTTGAAATTTCAGCCCTCAGAAATTGTGATGAAGTATGAAAACTTTATAAGATATTTGTACAAAAAGAAAAAGTACCAAAACAATTAATTTGTCCTTCTTTTATCTCTAAAAAAGTGCCATTTATTTTGAATTTCGGTCACATGGTATCCGCCTACTAAATTTAATACAAATTCATAAAAAGGTACCATATAAAAGTACCAATACTACCACTCTTTTGTATTTCAGCCCCCAGAAAGTACGTTAATGTATAAAAATTTTATAAAATATGTTTTAGTACAAAAAGAAAAAGTACCAAACCTACCAATTTGCCCTCTTTTACCCCTGAAAAAGTACCCTTTCTTTTAATCTGGATATATGCTATCCTTCTACTTAAAATCATCCAAATCCAATAAGAGAATTTTTCATGAAAAAAGTAAGAAAAGTAAATAAGCATCAAAAGTAAAAAAGTACCAAGAGTATCAGTTTTTTTTTTATTTCAGCCCCCAGAAAGTATGTTAACTTAGTACAAAAATAAAAAGTTCCAACGGTATTTGTTTCTTTTTCAGCCCTTAAAAAGTACGCTTTATGTTAAGGTGGTCCACGCAAACTTTCCCTTTTATAATATTATTAGGATTCATATTTTTACTTTTTTATCGAAAATGTAGTAACAAGTTTAGAAAAACTCATTTTAAAACTGTTTCTAAAATTGCTACGTAAAACGTATATCCATTTTAGAACCAGCACTCATGGGATGACCCCTACGTATGCATTGCACTGTGCCGGAACTCAGGCAGAGGGATAGAGTAGAGAAGATAGATGTTGAAAATGTAGAAGGCTTAACTCTTTTACAACTCTGCTTTGCGCGTTTTGTTAATTTTTAAGGTAGTGTTGAGTCGCCTCCAGTGTTAAGTAGACGCATTAACTTTGTTAAGCTTTATTAGCAGGCAGTTTACTTTTCCAGCTGGGGTATTACTCAGTCTGTCCAGATTCTAATCAAAGGTCTACTTCCTTTGAAATAACCATATTGTTACGTGCCGTCAATTCGCCGTAGGTTGGACGCCAGCTAGCTCAGCGATGCACTTCTTCTAGGGCAGGTTCCAACCCGCAACCTCGGCTGAGACACGAACAATAAAAAAAAAACGAAAGAAACTAAACACAATGGACAACATTTTGTATTTTTTTTTTAATTTTCAATGTCTTTTAATTCTATATTACGATTTTATTTGTTACTATTCAAATTAAGTACTTAAATTATTTCTGATTACAATTGTCTCAATTTACTTAGTATACTTCTTTGCATTAAATTGTGGCGCTAGTAAGCACTCCAGTCCTATTATTACCAAACAAAAATAAATAGAGTAAAGTAATATCATGTTTTTCTTTTCTCTACAACTCATCAAATTCATCATATTGTTATTTTACACACAAAAGGACTCAAAACAATGGCCAACTAAAAAGAGAGAAAAAAAGAAAATAAAAATTTGCAAAAAAAATATAAAAAAAAAAATTATTTTCTTTAAAGAATCTACATGTTTGGCCAAGCAAGCAGCAACCCAAAGAAAAAAAAAACATAAAGGACTTGTATAGCCTCTACCATTACTGCTGCTGATTGATGGGCATTAAATTACTAACACCTCATACCCGTACTCACACTAACAATCACTCACTCACTCATATGTCCCATGATATTATTCACTCTCTGGCTCAGTTGAAAGGACTATGCACATTCACACACACATATATACGCAAAGTTAACACAGGAATGACACGATACCTCTTTTCTACAAAACCTAAAAAAAATATATATATAAAAAAGAATTGAAATACCAGACATTTTTGTTTAAAAATATCATATGACTTTTAGTGTCTGATATGTGGACACAACAAACAATAGTTTTTTTTTTCATTATAATATTGTTGTTGTTGCATCACTAGCAACAAACAGCCAAAAGAAAAATACCACCCTGACGTTTTAATGAAAGAGAACTCAAAACATCCTTTTTATAAAAACAAATACATACAAACTTACATACATAAAAACATACTTGGTTTTTTCTCAAAACAATGGAAAATAATAGGTGCAAAGCAACTACAAGAAAAAAACTATAATAAAAAAATTTTTTCTTGTGGAAACAGGCAGCAAAAATGTATAGAAATCTGTTTAAAAAAATATTTATATATATTATGAGTTCTCAAAAGAAATAAAGAGTTAAATGGGATGTTAGCTGGTAAACTTTGGAGTTACTAATAGAGTTGAAAAACTATATTTTACATAAAAAATATAAATTTAGTTAAGTTACGCCCTAATAAATGTTTATAATTAATCTGTGATTTTAAAGGGAAGTCCTTAAAATATATTTTTCCCCTTCAATTAATAAACTTGTTCTATGAATGTATATACTTTTATGTACATATACATAAATAGTACTGCCGATGTCCTTTAGAGACTTAGAAAACATTCAAACAAGATGTCATTAAAGCGGCAATAATGCCAAGACCGTTAAAACAAATCATTAGGCCGATTCCAGCCATTCATGACGTTAATTTTTTTACTTTTTTCCACACAAAATGAGCTGCTTTTGAACAAATAAACAAAATTTGGTGTTAACGCATAAGCCTAGTGTTCACTTGTCTGTGATAAACACTTAAAATCATCGAAAACTCTAATTTGTATGGGTCACTTAGCTGACAGTTGCTTTATGGTTTTAATGAAAATTTTTAAAAAATTTTAAATTTCACATCATTTGTTAGGGTCTTCCCTTATAGAAGATAAAAAGGACCCTACTGTTCTTACATAAAAAAATTTAATTTTCATTACACTGACTATCAACTGAGTACGTGTGGTGGCGATTTTTTCTTTCTTTTTTTTTTGAAATATGTAGAAGATAAAATACCAATACGCAATTTTATTGAAGAATATAATAATAGGCCGTAATTAAAAAAATATTGAAAGCAATAAATACAAAAATAAAAATATTCGAAGAGAAGTTATGAAAAGTTATTACATAATTGAGTATAAAAAAAAAATCTTCTTCCTCCATAAAAGCGTCCTTAAGAGCTAAAGAATCGGAACTCATGTTGACTATAAAAATTACTTCTTAATGAATTTGAATGAAAAGATGATGGAAAAATGGTAGCCTGTGCAGCGAACGATCTACTGGTTTATTCAACTCGGTTGTACGACCGGTTGCAACGTGTAGGGGCTACATAAGAAGTATGTAAATAAAGGGTGTTTTTTATAGAGAGTCACAACTTTGAGCTGGCATCACTGCTTTATTTTAGTACCAATTTAACACCTGATATTTCCCTTTTGTTTAGTTTGCTTTGATATTTCATCGACTTAAGGTACGGTCACATCTGACAAACATTTGCCAAAAAACGCGTAACGTTAGGTCCCTTTCTCTATGCGCTGTCACATATGTGACTTACTTGCTCCACGAAAAGGGACCTCTGCGCCGAAAAGAAGTTATTGAGATAAACGCGTTTAAAAAAAGCGCTTCGTTTTGAGCTACGTATCTGCACCGATGATTTTAATTAATTATGTTCATCTTTACAGGTGATTTGTAGAAAAACTAAAAGACATAGAAACTTGCGGTTTGCGGCATTTGAAAGAGCGTTTTTTTCCTGTAAGAATCACTCAAAAAGTAAAAAAAAAAAATTTTTCGGCGCAGAGGTCTCTTTTCATGGAGCAGGGGTCACATATATAGATTTTTAAATTTTCAGTTGAAGCTCTTTAGAGGAACTACTAAATTATGTGTCATTTCGATTAATGTTAGAAAACATTATAAATAATAATAAGGAAGTGGTTATATCGACATAACCTTTTTTGTATATTATTCATATGAAAAGCGATTTTTTGTGATGGACTTTATAGCCAAATTTTTGAACCGATTTAAAAAAAACTTCTTCCAAATTACAAATATTTTTTTCACAGAAGTGAACGCAATATTGTGGATTATTGTAGGTTTAGTATTAAACCAGCACTTAGGCAATTACCACTACTTATGCAATATATTGTACCAAAACTAGGAAAGATCATAGAGAGAGTAGTGTATTTGCATTTTTCCATATTGAAATTGTTAGGAAAGACCACTGTGTTTGGAAGTGTGGGGGGAGGAGGGGTGGTTTCTCAGTGATGCGTAGTGTGCTTCACTAGCATATCGATCACAAAGTAATGTGATTTTACTGAAATGCATGTTGTACGTGAAAAATTACGGGTTTCTGGATCAAGTTGCTGATTTCGTTACAATACTCGTATATTCCGCTTTATGTATTAACAAATACATTAACTATATAATGTAAATTTTATTTGTATAATTTATAAATTTAAAAAAAATCAATTCTCAATTTTAAATACTTTATCTAACGTCTTTAACTAAGATTACGTTTTGTGAACTCCTATCAGCATAGTGTGCAGGTTTTTCCAAATATTTTACAATCTTAAAAGATAATCTGTTTTAAGAGTTGCCCTAATGCTGAACGCGATGCTAATTACTTTGTTTCATTGTTGATGGCACATAATTAATCTTTAAAAAAAAAAACGCAAACGTAACTAAACGAAAAAATAACTAAAAATATACTCTTATCGAAAAAAACAAAAACAGGTAGAAGACTTGAGATTTTCGAGAAGTAATGTTATTGTAGCGCTTTCTTAAGCGTATTTGAGAAGATCTCAAAATAGCCTTCATAAATGACAAGTGATGCATTTTTTGAATAGCAAACGGCATGCCAAAGGGCAATTTTGTATATTTTCAAAATTCAGAGTAATTTTGTTTTGTCAAGTAGGCTACACTGTTTTAAGATCATACTAAGGCAAAATATGTAACAGCATCGTGTCCCTTATAAATTTTGTTTCATTTTTGTTTTGTCGGCTTATGAATGAATGCATTTCTTTTTCTAAGCATTTTAAAACAAAATCATTTGTTTATTTAATTTAGAGAAATTTTATGAACGTGCGTTGTTACATTTGGAATACAACAATTTCTTGATGCCCAACGAAAGGCAAAACGTGTTATAAACATAAAATGTTATAATTCCAATGAATTACTAGGAGTATAACAAAAATTCTTTAGGAGGAAAATAACTTTTTATGAAAAATTGGTATAAGTTTTGTTGTCTTTTCAAAAAGAAGTTTTTTACAAAAAAGTACTTTTTAAGAAAAACTAAAAGAATAATTTCTGCAAACTATAAATTTATCAACAATAATAACGTTACTAAAACTATCTCTAACGTTTCTTTTTTTTTGGCATTTTATCCTGCGCTTACAACTTTTTAATATTCCAGAAATTGTATTTAAAATTTAATGCATATCCATTCACCAATTTTTATTTTCCTTAAAACGGGAGTTTTGCCCACAACTTTTAAACAATAAATACCGACAAGTAAAGAAGGTAAATCCTTAATACCAAAACAAAAGGCCACAAGATCAAGTATAATAAGAGCGGTATTATTGATTGCTACAAATTGTGTGTGCGTGTGTGTGAGCTGCTAATCTTTTTAAATTCGTTTAAACAGATTTTTTTCTACTTCAGACACTCTACAATCTTTTTGACTTTAATGCTTGATATTTTTTTTCAGTTTTTTTTTAATAAAAAATCAAAAGGGGTGGGTTTTTGTCTGTTAGAATTTGGAAAAAAAATGTATGTTTGTACGTTTCTAAACAAATGAAAGGCAACATCGATACAAATGGTTTTATTTTTGCATAATTAATGCTTTGCTACATCTGTCTTAGGTTTTTATTTTGGGCTTTATGGAAATTTTATTGGTATCTGTGTTTGGATATCGTGTTGTTTAAAATGAAATATGTGCTAGTGATGTTACGAATACTCGTATTTGTGTTCGATTATTCGACTATTCGCCTATTTTAAGATATTCGTATTCGCTAAATTCAAGCAAATATATCTTGATTAATTTGCACATACGTTTTTCAAAATAAAAATCCTACAAGAAGATTAAAAAAGTATATAAAATGTACAAAAATATATTCTAATATATAAAAATTTCGTGTAAAGATGTTTGTTATCGAACTCCTTTGATTTTAATGAAATTTTTTATGCATATTTGGTAGGTATGATATTAGGATTTAAAGTATATTTTAAACCAGTTAGGGGCACTAGCAGGGGAGGGAGTGGGCAATTCATGTGTTTACTAAACTATTAACCCAATTCGTATTTCAAACAGAAGAAAATTATTTTTGTTATTGAATGACAGATGCCGCTATGTACGCGTCATTTACGAGAAGCGTCGCATCATATTGACGTCCACCTCATTCACGAGAAGCGTCATCGTTCGTATTTCAAGTAGGCCAAATTTATTTATGTTGTTGAGGGACAGAAAAATGTGTTGATGAGTGGGGAGAATGGTTCCCCCATATCAGAAAATAGCTTCCGGATGAAGCCAGACAATCATCTAGTTAAAATATAATAATCTCTATGTAAAGAAAGAAAGCCCTTTATATTTGACGCAAGATAATAATCTTCTTAAAAAACAAACGAAGAATATATTTCGTAATTATAATTTAAAAGTTAAAGTCTTATATGTAAATTCATAACATGTTAAGTTAGTATTCAATTCTCGTAAATGGAAGAACTAAAATTTAATATGTGAAAGTCCACCGAGACATGTGGCTGCGCAATCTGCGAAAAGATGTTCTCCAAAAAAAGCACTGAATTACTAATTAAAAGTGCAAGCAGAGTAAGAAAAGTGAAATCTCAAAGTATTTAAGTAAAATAATTTAAAAATGTTCAGTAGTAGTCTTCTTATTCGGCATCTAAATGTCATAATAATGCTAAATACCTAAAGTAGTGTGACAGTTTCTTTAAATTTATTGTTAATTACGCAAAAGGAGGGATATTTTCCAATTAAATTTGATATATTTTGTGGCTCTAAACCATTGGTGCCCAGGCCCTATGCTCTTCATGCTCATTTGTTTTTGTAATACTTTTAGCTATAAGCTGTGTGTTTTAATATGCGAAATACACAAACAACTTTGTCTTATTAGTTTCTTTGTCGTTCTTCACTGTATACACGAAAGAGCAAAGGAACAACACTTTCGTATGCTTTGCTGGTAAACATTGACGACAGCGATCATCAATGTACATTTTGTTTTTGTTTAACGTATGATATGAAATAAATATTTGAAATATATTTGTTGTGTTTTCTTTGCATGTATTTGTTTTTACAAAAAAAAAAAATTTTTAATAAAAATTTGTTTTTCTTTAAATGTATTGGTGTTTGCTCTTCCATAAGGAACTTGTGGGCACCGCGGCTCTAAACCTCAAAAGTAATATTCGTATTCGTATTCGCGAATACTAAAAATTAATATTGGTAACATTACTAATATGGGGGGCTGTGCACATATTATGTAACGCTCGAGGGGTGCTTGAAGACTTGTTACAGATTGGAAATTTTGCTCTGAAAAATTAGTAAAAAGCTTTACGAAAGGGTGGCGGAGTATAAAATTTCTAAAAACAGCGTTACTTTATATGTGCACAGCCCCTATGTACATTTCATGCGTCATTATTTTCTGGGTAATGGGAACTTACACAGAGTAATTGTATTGAAAAGTACGTACCACTTGGATCCAAATATCATATTTTATAACAAAAAGTACCCTGATGATATATATTTAAAGAAGTTTATGATAAAAGTAGTTTTCTTAAATGTCAAAATTTGTACATCCATGCATAGGGATAGATATATCAATTGTTCCCCGATAAAGTGAATTCGCCTTGATTTAAAGAAAAACAAAGTTAAAATTATTTTTTTAGTTCATGACTTACTAGGAGGCTGTGCACATATTATGTAACGCTGTTTTCAGAGATTTTATACCCACCCCCCACCGTAACGAATTTTAATAATTTTTCAGTGCAAAATTTCCAATCCGTAACAAATCTTTAACCCCCACCCCCCTTGGAGCGTTACGTAATATGTGCACAGCCCGTAGTTCCAAAAAAATTATTTTTGTTAATGTAAGAAATTTCAAAATTAGCATTCGTGTGAACTGGCTGGTGAGAGCTTGCAAGAGGCTTGTCAGATGGCCTTAAATGAGCATGATTGTCAAATTATTTTCATGACTGTCAAAATTTAAAGTTCAGGCAATATTTGTCAAGCTGAAATTGAATGTTTTCAAAATTCAAATTTTTTAAATTTGGTACATCGAAAAAAATCTCTAACCTTGTAATTCATAAACGATTCATAAAGTTAAAGTGTAGCTTAAAACCGGTTTTCCAATACTTTAATAATCTTTTATGAATTACGGAGTAATTCTTTTCAGTAACGATAAATTGATTGCAACAATTAATATTTTTCCTGAGCCAACACTACACACTCGTGTCAATACACGTAATTTATGTCATCACTGGTAATTTGTAACAACGCACTGTCGGCAAATTTCAGCAATCAAAATCTAAAGTATTTCTGGAAAAATATTGTTCAACAAACAAGTTATTTTTCTTTAGCAAAATTTTAATATTACACATTTTTAGCTTTTAAGCAAAGATAAAAATTTGTTAAGTTCTGTTTTTAAAATCACGCTCATTTGCATTAAAGGTCAAATTATATGCACATATTGAATCTGCCAGGTCTAGCTTGCAAGGTGTAGTAGTGTTGTGGTTACAGTGCATATCTTCCAAGCCGAAGTACCTCGGTTTGCGTTTTATTTAAAGTTTTTTAGCACTCCCTTATTCCAGACAATACATACACCACCTGTAATAAAGGATCTCGAAACGGTCCAGCGCTTTGATCGCATCAGAAGGGAGGAAAACAGGGAAATGAAAAGTGCTTAGCAAGATTAACAACCACATAGCAAGGAAATAGACCACTACACAATTACATAAAAAAAGTTGCCTATTACGAAATTTTTACTGATTTCTTTGTAAACACTGACTAATTTTTAGTAATAATTTTGTTATAAAGAATTATCAGCCCAATCACGAATATTCCCTCGGAATTTCTCTCCCACGGAAAATACTTTTCTCGAGAAAAATTTCCTCCAATTATAAATTCCGCGGGAACAAAAAAGTTAAAAAGTGGCATCACTGAATTTTGAAGCCAGCTGTTTTGCTTGTTGGCATATAATTTTCTTGTTTTTGTTTCCAATTTGCGGTTTTGTGTGTGCAAAGATAATTAAATAAAAATAAAAAATACTGAAATTGAGCCTGATAATATTAATTTTCATACGTCTATATATAAATTAATTTGTGTTAAAAAAAATTTGAAATGAATAATTTAACTTTACGAGCACTTGTTGTTGAAGAACAACACCAAGAAAGAAATAACCAACGGATCACCAGAAGGCAGTTGCGGGATGCATCTTATCCTCTTGAGTTGCCGCTGTCACTGTAAGTACATATGTAAATACAATTAATTACTCGATTTAAAGTTTTTAGCTTGCAACAGGTTTTAAAAGTACTATAGAGTAAATAAACCGGCTTTTCGGTATTTGCTACCTTTATGGAAACCACAGGCAATGGCTGCATTGGATTCCATTAATGTTACCAAATGTTGCAATTGCGCTTTATTTGTGCTCTTCGAGCTAAATAAACAATTAAATATTTTTTTTATTTATTTAAACTGTGTTTTATTAAAAATTACTTACATTTTTATGTAAACTCCCTTCAGTTTTCTAAGTGAAATATTTTTAGGGAAAAAACTGTATTCAAAGGCATTCAGAATAACTACTTTTTTCCCCATTCACTTTTATTCTCTTTCACACGGTTGATAAAAATCGTACAAATATGTAGAAAAGGTAAAGTGAGAAATCTCATGCGGGATTTTTATTCATAATAGGAGGAATGGGGAAAGGGAGAAAACTCACGCGGAATTATTATTCGTGATTGGGCTGTATGATAAATTCCCTGTAATAAAAGGATTTTGTATTTACTAACATTAAGGAAAATTTTACAGAATTTATGTAAAAAATGGCTTTGGCGTCATACGACCACCATTTTAAAGTAATATTTTACAATTTTAGCTAAATTTGTAGTGTCTATGTTGTTGCTGTTCTGCAGAAAAGTGATACATAAAGAACTTCTCAATATGTTTTTAGATACTGGCAAATATGTAAGGCTCTCTTACTGTTAGAAATTATATAATTGTCATTACAAACCTTCAAAACAGGGTGAGGCTATTGATTTGCTATGTATGTATGTATGTGTTACCTCGTTTATAAATCAGTTTGGTTGGAGTTATTTATTTCAAAGGAATTAATATGAATTGGTCCTGCTGCTCTATGTTCGATCTTCTCTTCTCACCTTATTTTTATTTGCCTGTGTTGGGATTCGTATTTTTCGTGAAAGTTTAATTTGATTAATTTTTAATCACAACACACCGTTCATAGGAAATCAATTTAAAGAAACAAATTCATTTTCCATGCGGATACAAAGATCCTCCAAGTAGAAGGATATGATGTGTCTGATTTTGTTCAAATCTTAAAAATTCGAAACTACAACCAAGATATTTTTTTCGTTGAATTAAACAATTACATAGAAAGAAATTCATATACTCGTACACACATTGTGGTTTCCTTAGATATGGACTTTAAGATTAAACTTTTTCAACACTTCCTAATAGCCACAAAACCCCAGTTTGATAATCACCATTAAACACCCAGTATTAAATTATTTTATAATGGCGCCATTTATATTCGTTCGTTGTGCATTTTTTCCAATTTTCTTGAAGATTAATTTCATGTTTGAGTGCTGAAAAAAACAAATAAAACTATAAAACTTTTGTTTTGTTTCAATCTACAATTTCTTATCACAGGAAATTCTTTAATACAATTTCTGTTTTATAATGGAACAACAAAACAAGAAATATTATTATTTTTATTCCTACATTTGAACCACATTTAGTTCAAATAATATAATTTTACAATTACATATTATCCATTTTTATAAAAAGCAACGATACAAACCAAAACTAAGAAAGCAAACAGAAAAGGAAAAGCCGAAAAAAATATCTTGATAAAATTAAAATGAAAAGAAGAAAAAAAATTCAAAACAAACAAAAAAACACTAAGTATGTGAAAAGAAATCATAAAGGAACAAGAAAAGAAAATTAGAGAAAACTCTTGAGCGAGAGTATGAGAAGATTTAAAGGAAACAATCAACAAAAAAAAAAAAACAACACAAAAATCACATTTAAATATAAAGAAGACACTGAACAGAAAAAATCATCATAAAAATAGAAATAAAATAGAAAAAATCTATAAAAAAATTTTGTGTAGCATTTGTGATTTGAAGACCAAAGCAAACATAAAATAAATGACTGGAAAAACATAAAAAAAAAAAAAAATAGAAATCTTCTTAAAACAAAAATGAACATAAAATGACTGAACATGAAAATCTACTCTAGACACGATTATGAAGAGGGAAGAAGGAATAGTCAAGCAGAAATTTAATAAAATATTTTTTTCTTTTAATATTTTCTATTAGAAAGAAATTTCTCCATCAGTTTCCCTTAACCAAAGAAGCATTATTCAGATTTAGCAATCAATATTTCGACCAAAGACCACTTCCATGACCCCGCTGTATTCAAAAGAGGGCGTCATGTGAACTCTCGAAAGAGACCTAACCAATAACGGTCACAGAATCATCCTTCATATTGACGGTAAGAGGAAGCATATTAGCTTTCAAAATATTTTATAAAAGATGAATCACTAAAAAAAAAAAATCTTCTCTTTTCCACACAAGGTAAAAGAGTACCTTACATATATAAAGTACCATTTAATAAAAAAACTACCATTAAAAACAATAACTTTTATAAAAAGTAATTTTATAAGAAAAGTATTTTTTTTATAGTAAAAGCATATTTTTATAAGAAAAGTATTTTCATAGAAAAGTACCTTTTTATAAGAAAAGGTACCTTTTAATAAGAAAAGGTACCTTTTTATAAAAATTTCCTGTTATAAATAAAGTGAGTTTTTTTAAAAATCAATACATTACCTTTTATTAAATATCTAACACTTAAAAGAAAACTACTCATTTAGAGAAAAAGTACCTTTCAAAAAAAAAGTACCATACATAAAAGAAGTTCCATTTTTTAAAATAAACTACCATATAAGTTATTGTTAACTTCTATAAAAAGTATTTTTTTTTATATAAAAAAGTAGCTTTTTATAAAAATTAATTTTTTATAGGAAATAGTACCATTTTATAAGAATTGTATTTTCATAGAAAATGTACCTTTTGATAAGAAATGGAATTTTTATAGAAAAATTACCTTTTTATAAGAAATGTAATTTTTATAGAAAAAGTACTTTTTTTTATAAAAAAGAACCTGTTATAAAAGATGTGAGTTTTTTTAAAAATCAATACATTACCTTTTATAAAAGATGTTCCACTGAAAAAAACTACCCTTTTATAAAAAAGAAGTTATTTATGAAAAAGTATACGTTTTTATAGAAAAGGACATTTTTATGTAAAATTGATTTTTTTTATTAAAAAAAGAAACTTGTTCGTTTTTTTTATAAAAGTTACCTAAAAATAATACTTGTTTAATGTAATGGGTTTTATGAAGTACATATGTACATACATACATATGTGCATTTTTTATAAGAAAAGGGTACCTTTTTTTCTTACAAAAATTTATCTTTTTATAAGAAACCGTATTTTTTCCCTCTAACTATGTGATTCAAAATAATTGAATTGACTTTATATATACATACATATGTATATGTAATCGATATAACGAAGCAAAAAATTGAAAAATCTCATGCTAAAGATTTGCTAAAAATGCTACAAGATAAAGCAAAAGACAAAATATTAAAGAGTTTTGAAGATTATGAAGATTGTTGTCTTAAAAAATGAAAATGATATCGATTTGTGTGTATATATTTTGCAAAATTGAACGGACTAATTGTTTGCCTAAAATATTGTATGTTCGGAAACTCCCCAAATGTATAAAACGATTTTAAAAAAAATTTTTTATTTGATTAAAATTTTGTCGGCTACTTATTTGTCGAAATATTAGAAATATTCCGTAACGTAAAAAATTAACTTAGCAACATTAAATATATTTTGTTTTGCAGTGCTTTTGCAACTTATTTTTCAATTTTATTTTACAAAACATAATTGATATGTATATATCATCTTTTTTTAATGTTTTTTCAAAGATTTTTCTTCTAAAAGAAATTTTGTTTTTTTTTTTCTATTTTGTGAATTGGCAAGCCATTAATGATTTATGGCTCAATTTTACTGCAGTCGCTTTGAATGCGGTAAATAAATGTAGGCGTTGAATCATACCACTGCTACTGTTTAGGATGTTATGCAACCCCTTCGAAAGTGTTATTACCACCACCAACACCATCACCAACACTAACACCGCCCTTTTGGTAGAACAAAATTCTAATAAAAATTTGAAAAATACACAAATTTTTTATATGATATTTTTTATATTTAAATTGTTATTTTTTAGCATATTTTTATGTATTTTGCTTATAGACTTAGTGACCCAGATTGATGCATTTTTAAGTTATTTTTTATGGCCAATCATAAATAATTATTTTTATTGTTATTTTTTATATTTTTGCATTAAAACGGCATCAATAACCGTTTGTTTGCCTTGTTTTAGCACAACTAAATAGTATTATATAAATAATAAATTATTATCTACTTACGATTAATTTTCTCCTTGTTAAGCTTATAAATCGCTAAAGAAACTCCACCCTTTGTTTTATAAAAATTAATTTAAAATAAACGAAAAGTCTTCCTTTGTTACAATATCTAAAATCACTATTTCAGCTAAAAATAAATGAAATTTTTATTAAAAATTTTATATTTCCACTTGATTTGTTTCAATTTTAATTGAAATTTCTCAATATTTCATTTCAGTTGTTTTTCTAGTTTTATTAATAAAATTTGTACATTTAAAGTGCAGTGCACGTTTCCTGTAGCGATAAAGAATGTTTTTTTTTTATAGCTGCGTTATAATTTGAACATGAATTTGTATATCAAATATTTTATTGCTTTTAACAAAAGTATAATACAAAAACATTCTATAAAAAATACACAAAAAAAAAAGAAATGAGTGTAAACGATATGAAATCAAAAAGCACGGACTTTCTTGATTCTATTTTCAAGAATTTAATCCCTAAATACTTAATTCAACAAAAAAAAAAAAAAAAAACAAAACTTATTTCAAAAAAGTGTCAGGCGAAAACTCTCGCCTTTAGAGTATAAATCCAAGCCTGACATCATTATGTTTTCAACTAAAAGTCGTACACAGTTCTCTTACCTTAAATTAATCTCTTCGCTTAATTGAATCAATTCCTAATCGGGCTTATATATTCATTATTTTATTCTGCAAGTGACTTGAGTCAATATTTTCATAATAATTATTTAAAATTCATTGTTTTACTTAAGCCCTGTACAGACGGTTGTCAGATCTTACAATTTGCAGGCAATGTAGTGACAATAAAAAATTGCCAGCACAATATTAATTGTCATTTCACTCGGTTGTACGACAATTGTCAGGTTTTCTCAGAGAGCATAACCACTATGCAATGTCCCAGCGCAGAACTTTGCATGCCACATCACATCTCTTCAATGAAGTTTATCACACTTTGTATTCAATGAATTCTAGCTTACATAGACTGTCTACTGCCTATTTACAAAGTATGTGAAACAGTATAATGAGTTTTTATATTTAGTGAATGAAACTTTACTATCCTGCTTACATTGTGTGCAAGTGGTAGGCGTTCACTCCAGTAAGGCGGCAATGTATTCGAAAAAGTATACTAGTTTGTAATTGAGATGGTGTACGTTACCGTCTTACACGTGTGCATCACATCATTGCTTCTGTAATCGAAAAATTCGCCCCTGCGGTATAGCATAGAATAAATAAAGAGAATAAAAGACTTCGTTTGCTTATTTACTGACAATGAAAAAATTGTCTAATGCAGAAAATTTGCTCATCTGACAAATAAAAATTGACTGCCAATTACCAGGGGGGTTACTCTGTATTTCGAATCGAAAGGAAATGTATTCGAATTTCAATGTAAATAAGATGCAAATCCGAACACTTTTCTTTTCGAATCGAATTGCAGAGTAGCCTACCTGGCAATTATCTGACAATGAAAACGAATTATGTTCACACGATTGTCAGATGTCTGACAATTTATGTTATCAGTTTTTACTATTACAATTCCCTGACAATGGTTTCTCTTGCATTGTTGTCAGACAAAACTTGTAAGCTCAAACGCTTGTAAGAACTTTTCAATACATTTTACTAACAATAATATTAGGTCTGACAACCGTCTGTACAGAGCTTTACTTATTTAAACTTTAAATTTGTTTTTGCTCATCGTTAGTATTGAACATAGAGCCATATGTTTGGAACACATCGCACAATGGGATGGCTTCATACATAATTGTTTGAAAATTATATCTAAATAAAAAAAAAATAATAATTTCTTTAAAATCATCTACGCCCAATGCCCTCCGTCCACTAAATCCAAATCGATTTTTTCGCATATAAATTTTTTCCATCCAAGCAAAATTCTTCCAAAATGTTTCGAGAACTAATCTTTCATTTTATTGAAAGAACAGCTGGGGTGAAGGTAGTGAGTGATACATAATTTTTTCCCATGGAAAATCAAAATTACCGTAGTTTTAAGAGGCTTATAAGATTTTGGCATATCTTCTTAACCCATTACGATATCTCCATTACTTTCTTTTAATTTATGAAGAACAGCTACATTTCTAAATTTGTTGAAGGCCATCGTTATGTGCTTTATATAGAAAGGTCGTATCTCGTTTTTTTTTAAATCGATTTTTTTACATGTTCTCGTAGACAAAACTCAAATACACCTTCCTTAAAAAATTCAGTTTCTTATGTTGGCCAATAACAGATTTACAGAAATTAAAAAAAAAAGCACCAACTCATTTTTTACATGTTATTTATTCAGATTTTATTGAGCTTTTTTCCTTCTCCTGTAAAGTAGCTAAAATTTGAGATACGACCTTTTTATATTAAGCCATCGATAAATGGTATTATCGGGAAAATTAAACATATATGGACTACACTCAACCAAAAAAGCAATTAAATTCAAGGAAAAAATTCGATGATTCAACGAATTTATTGCTTATTTTTCACCCAAGCAACAGGTTCCTTGAATTCAACGTATGGCAATAATTGGGTTGTTGAATTCAACGTGTGCTAAATACCAAGTCATCAGTAGATATTTACCATTTATGATTGAAAAGTTCCAAAACTCATTTACTCATAAAAAACTCGCAAATTCAATGTGTGAATTACAAAGCAAAATAGTTTATAAACTTTACAAAAATCACAACAAATAAAATTCTTTATTCATTCAAACAAACATATTTCTTAAAATCAAGAAACAGGTACTTTGAATCAAAGCATTTGTTTATTGTGTTTAAATAAATGAACTAGTTTCCTAAATTCAACGTATTATACGATAAATCAAAAAACTAGTTCATTGTTTAATTCAACGAATAAAATCAAATAATCGTTTCAACGTTGAGTTCATAAATACATAGAATTTTACTTTTGATTTCAAGGAATATGTTACTGAAAAACCGTATAAATAAGACATTGAATTTCAAAGAATTTAATTCAAAGAACGGGAGTTCGTTGAATTTATGTAAAACTGTTTTTTCAGTGTACTGAACTGCGTGAAAATATTTATAAGTAAATTTTTGCTTAACATCCTTGCTAAAACTTTAATAAAAAAAAATGAAAAGTAAAATACAATATTTCTAAAAAACTATAAATGCACATTTCATCTTAAAACATTTCTCTTTAAAACTGCATCATTTGATTTTTGAATTTGAGTAGTCAAAAAATATGGGTTTTGACACCAAAATCCTTGGTGTATCGCCTTAGACAACGCTGCCACATTAATATAATAAAATCGACAAAAAAAGCTTGATTTAATTTCTAGTATTAAACAGAGGCAGCTTTAATGTGTATTTCCTTTATGAAATTGTGTTCAGTGTTTAAGATCTTTGTACTCAAAGTAACCATAAACAATTTGTACTTAGTACGAATTTTTTCTTTGTAGTTTTAATGAAACGAATTCGAATTTTTTTTTTTTTAGAATTTTTAGAGAAGAATATTTAAACTAATTTAAAATTCTTTTTTTTATTTTCTTTGCAGGTATGTATGAAAATATTTATGTGAAATAATCTATCTTCAAATGTGGTAAGAAATGTTAAACCCTCGAAAACTTTGTCGAACCGACTAAAAGTACATGAAAGATGTATCCTAGAGAAGAAAAATTTTACGATTGTTGGATTTCTAGGCGAAAAACATCAACTGTCGTTCTATAAATCTAAAAAAAAAGCTAAACAATTTAAAAAAATGAATGGTGAGAAATCTGTTGTTTTTCATTTACAATTCCAGTACTATCGATCGGTCGAGATCGTGAGTCTGGATTTTATTTTTACAGCTTTTAAGTATAATTTATGAAGGAGAATAGATTTCATATTTAGCACTTGAAAATTCGATAGAAGTTTATACCTGAAGTTGGCTGCAACTTTGCATTTCAAGTTCACCAAAAAAGGAAAGTAAATTTCTGATATAAATTTTCTCTATTTCGTTATTGAAGTAAATTTAAAGGAGCATTTAGCAAATAAATTTAAAATAAACTTTGCATGTTTAAAAAGTTGCAAAAGGCAAGAAATCATGTCAAAAAACAAGTCACATGAATGGCTACTAACGTAACTTATAACTATTTCAGGGATGACAAATTTAGTATAAGGTATTCTAAAAAGAGTGATAAGATTTCTTTAAAAAAATACACACTTATTGTTAAAGAAATTCAAAAGTTTTTTATTTAATGTGAAATACAATCGGTACAATTAAGTTCTAAATAAAACGTCATTCAAATGGTCTCCACGACTTCTTCTGCAGGAACGAATTCGATAAACCCAATTTTCGAGCACTTTTTCCACTAAATCATGTCGTGGCACTTAAAACTTGAAGAGAGTCTGGTTTATTTCGAAAGACCAATGACTTCAAATAACCCCACAAGAAATAGTCTAATGCTGTTAAATCACAACTTCTTGGAGGCCATTCAATATCACAATTTCTTGAAATAATCGAATCTCTTAACTTTTCTCGCAATAATTCAATTGTTGCATTTGCTGTGAGGTACATAGCCCCGTCTTGTTTTGAACCAGATGTTGCCAAGATCAACTTCATTAAATTTCGGGCATAAAAAGTTGATCATCATCGATCTATACCGCTCTCCATTGACAGTAACGGTGTTACCAGCTTCATTTCGAAAGAAGTACGGACCGATGATTCCACCAGACCAAAAACTACACCAAACTGTCAATTTAGGTGAATGTAATGGTTTTTCATTAATAATTTGTGGATTCGCACCAGAATCGACAGTTTTGTTTATTTACCGCACCACTCAGATGAAAGTGAGCCTCATCGGAGAAGATGATTTTCTTAAAAAAATCGTTATCGTTTTCAAGTTGTTCCAAGGCAAAATCAGCAACGTAATTCTTGCGTATATCTCTCCATGATAAAATTGTAAACACTACAGAATACAATAAAAAACAAATGACAGATCATGACATATAACAAATGGCCGCCGAAACGTCACTTCAAAATCATATCATCTTTATTGGAAAACCTTATACAAGCTTTTTACATGTTGAAAATTACTGCAGTTAATTCAATTCGATATTTAGTGTTTGCAACGCCTCTGGTGTTAAGTAGACATATTAACTTTACTAAGCTGTATTTGTTATTAAGTTTTTTTCTTTGCTGACGATTTTGCTATTCGAAGAATGCGGAGTTGTCTGTGATGTACATACATTAGTAAAGAATAGTAATCGGTGCCGATAAAGCTTAGTAACCAGTACCGCGTTTCTGTAACATGTGAAAAGTTCTCTCATCGAGAAAATATGTGAGTTTATATTTGTCACCCAATCTTTTGTAGGATGAGTCATATAATATTAGTAGGATTTTTATTTGAGCCACCCTGCAAACCTAATAAAAATATATTTTTCTTCTCACTCATCCTGTTTTTCACAGAATGATAATAAATTTTTCGATGCGAGAAACTCCCACATTCGTTACAGAAACGAGGCACAGTTTATGATTTTGCTACGGAAACACTTCATCATAAAAAATTAAGAAAATGACAGTCCGATGCTCTTGTTCTGGCCAAGGATTGAACTTAATCCTTAGTCATAGTTTGCTTTATAGTTAACAATTTAAATAAAGTTCAACATGTTTTAAGAAAGTAAAATCAATAAGATGTTGATTTTGGAAAAGCCCCTCTCTCCCAGGGGCCTTCGAGGTTTAGCTTCATGCTTTATTTTGAAAGGCACAAATGATTCATTCCATTGTGGTTGAATTTCTTGTTTTATTTCTTTATTAAAAATTTTCTGATGTTTTAAACATAAAATCTCTGTTTAGGGGTAAAAATCAATAATACTTTTTTTCCAAAGATTTTTTGTTAATAAATATTTCTATAGAGTTTTTCTTATTTTGGTTAGAAACCTTGAAGAAATTTTGTTAACACAAGTTTTTGTTGGTGTTGTATGCTTTTTGTACATACATCGTTACTTTTGTTGTGATGTGTTTTTTTTTTCGTTTGCCTTTAGCAGTACGTGTTCTGTGTTGTTTATTAACCACAAAATTTAACACTTACATGTTGGTTTTTTTTAATGACTAACCAGGCCTTAAACAGTTGCTGGTAAGACATAGAAAAACGAACTTTTTTTAAACTTTTAATAAAGCGTGAAAATATTTATTTACTACCAGAAATATTGAAGAAAATACTAAAAACATTTATAAAAATGAAATTCTGTATGGTGAGAAAAAGTTTGTTAGTCAAAAGAAATCCAAACTCCTCACCGCCCTTTTTCTACATGCCTTTGCGTGAATATTTTTCTTTTTCTGTTTTCTGTTTTCTATTTTTTTTTGTTTGTTTGCTCTGTTATTTTTGGAATGGGGCAAATGTTAATATTAAAAAGGAATGGGAAAAAATCGATATCAAATAAATATTACAGTTATATTTATTAGAAGGCAAACAAACAAAAAAAAAAAAAAACGAAGAAAACTTTGTTAGTTTGTATTTTTCAATTTTATGATGATGATTCTTACGATACCAGAAGAGTAACTTATACCACTTTACCAGCTTGAATGGGGTGGGGTGGGCGAGTTTCGTGCTAGGGGAAAGACGTCATAGTTATGGTTATGTATTTTGTTTAGTTTCAACTTTATTACGTGCCAAATATAGAACTAGAAAATTTTTCTGTGTTTTTCGCCCCAACTTCGCCATCCTTTTTGGTAAGAGTAAAAAAAAAAGGGAAAAAAATAAACACAAAGCAAAACGCAATATTATTATCTGTTTTTATTTTTTCTCTGGTTGGGTATCAATGACAGACATGAGATAAATGGTCTTCCGCTAGTTCATTTGATAGCAATCTAGAACTTTTTGGTAGAAATATCCAAATGAAATTTAATAAAATTAAAAGAAAACTTTTAAGAGTTTGATGTTTCACTGCCCCCATCTAATGTATGTTTGTATGTTGCTGTCTTCTTATTGGTTCTTGGACATTGACGTAAAATTTTCTAGCAAAACTTCTTCCAAGAAACTGTGTAGAACTTTTTTTTTACCAAGTTGACCTTCTTCAAGAAAATGATAATATGGACGGACGCATGAAAACTTTTCTGAATGACGAGTAATTAATACTTAACCATAAAGAATGTATAGAATGTCTCAATGTCAGTTTATGTTTTAACTTGCGATAATAGACTTTAGTAACTAGAGGAATGTGGTCGGCATTTATTGCTCATGTATAAGTATCCATTTTCATGTTTACAATTTTAGTCAACAAATTCCCATTTCTGCACCAGCATTTGTCTCTTTGTATGTATTTATGTCCTGTAGTCTGTCCCCATTTCTTCTAGAAATCACCGAAAGAACGATTAAGGAGTGACAAAAGTAGAGAAATTTAGAACTTAGAAAAATTATATCTAAATTTCGAATGTTGTCTTACAAGATGAAATTTTAAATGCGTCCGTCATCCAGGCTGACACATTTTTTTAAACTCTCAGAAAAAAAAACCAAATCTTCTAAAAAGTTGAATTATGCAAGGAGCCATTTTGCGTTTCATTGTCCCATGATATTTCGCTTTGTTTTAAAGAAAAACGTAATTAGAAATTCAATATTTCTGTATGTATGGGGATACCTTTTTCCCATCCTATACCTTCAAACTTTCTGTGGAAAGTTTATTTAATTCTAGAAGTAACACACCAAAAATTTCAAGATATTTAATATTTTAGAAGCGAAGATATGTGAATATTAATAACCTCTTTTTGGGGGGGGGTTTCCGTTTCCCCTGTACTTTTGTCTCACAATTTGCAGTAAGTTGTATTTTGTTCTTGGAATAACCCACAGATGTGTTACACATTATTGTGGCTACCTACCATTACAGTCTTAATCCACAGTGCTCTTAATATCGTGTAAATATATGTGCTCACAAAATCCCACGAGTCTCACCGAGGGCGTCTTCTTATGCATGGTCTATTCCCCAAGCGTAAACAACTTGCTTAAGTGTTCGAGCTGTCTAATCCCTTTTATCTGTTGTTTCGCAACAGCACATAGAGGTTTTCTAATGGTAGACCGAATTCCATCCAGCCACAAGTACTGGTCTTTCAACAGTCCTTAAACTAATATCTCTCCCAGCTTTTTGAGACCAACCACAGCCATCATATGGAATCCTGATTGTCACATCACCAATGACCCGCCACGAAATCTTACCGCCAACGAGTGTAATGCGATGGCTGCTAGCATATCCATCCTCAAGGAGAAGGAGTATGCCAAAAGCATACCCATTCCCAAGAGGACAGATATGCATCTCGCATTATCACATCGCATGGTGAGTCCCATAATGGAACAACAATCTCTAACCCCCGGTAGTGTAAGGTTACTGCCAAGGGATTAACTTTCTATCTACATTTTTCTTGTGCGGAGACCTGAAGTGTCTCTTCACCTTCTACCAGACTAACATAGATTACCTACTTCCTTTTCTACCTTAAAGGCCGTGCTTCACTATCCTACACAATCGTACGATTTATTCACAGGAAAATCTTGCAAAAATCTGACCGACCTTAAAAAATCGTTTCAAAATGGTGCTGTAGGTGCCACACTATCATACAAATCTCATGCCAAAACATCTGGTTGACAATAAATACTCCTCTGATCGCATGAAAACTATCATTTTATGAAAATTTTCATAAAATTTTACAAATCGCACGACTTGCCAAAAAATCTGTCACACAGTTGCATTTTTAGTCCACACTACTATACATTTTTAGCACACATGTCATATTTTGCAAATCGCGCGACTGTGTAGGATAGTGCGGCACGGCCTTAACTGTACATCCGGTTTAGAGATTGGTCAGTCACATAGAAATTTTATGAATAATTTGCCATAAATAATGTCTAGAAAAGACAATTACCCTATTCCCCAAAAGTTACAGCATCAAGGTGTGAATCAGAAATGAAAAACAAGTGTTAAACTTTCCGTCATACTTAATTATGCACATTGATTTTTATGATCTAATTGTTTTTGTTTAAAAGCAAAAAACACTTGTTTACGCAACCGTTCGTTTTAAATATTCAGTTTTATTCACTTGTTGTTTTATGCTAACATGAATGTTCTGACTGTGTCCGTAAGAGTATGAAACTCATTTTGAATGGAAGCCAACGTGTTGTTAGCGGAACGAGTGTTTTATTCAGTTGTTAAAGTTATTTTGTACTCGCATTTGAATATATAATTTTAATTTATATTTTTGTCACAGTTTGAAACATACAAAATTACATATTTAACTTTTGACTTCCGAAATCAAATTTTCTACCAGCAAAATGCATAGAGTTGGTGCTTTTTGTATTTCTGCATATGCCTTATATTCATTGTATTATGCAATCGGATCATGCACATTCGCATCAAATGATCAAAATGATTTACACTTGTTGATGTAATTATTTCTGTTTGTGCATAAAAAGCGAACGGGTATAAAATTCAACGTTATGGAATAAGTAGGCTCGATCATACTTGTTGCAGCTCACTGGTGTGAATATCATTAAGATGTAAAACGTAGCGAAAGAGGGAATAACCGGCAGTAAATTTTAAAACATTCATTGCTTAAGTTGCACAGATTTATAAATATCAGTATTTTATTAGAAAAGGGGCACCCTTTCATCCTCTCTTATCGCCCTAAAAGTATTATGTAAGTTGTGTTTTGTTCTTGGAATAACAGCAGGATAATTTCAATTGCGATGTAATAAATAATTTTTGGCTTGAGGTCCTTTGTTAAAAAATCAGCTTTAGTTTTTATATAAAATTTTTTTTGTTTCTATTTCTAGTCAATTAAGAATTATGAGTTCTCTGCATTAGTGTGGTATTAACCTTTACAATCATTGAAGGTGCTACGTTGACTAGCAGCCTTGGAATTCTAAGCACATTTAATAGAACCCCAAAATAAGGCTAGATAGGATTTCCAATAGGGATGATATGATTTTGAAGTGACGTTCATTAGTAGTGTTTACAATTTCATCATGGAGAGATCTACGCAAGAACAACGTTTACAAATTATTCAGTTTTATTATCAAAATGATCGTTCTCCAATTGCAACTTTTCGTGCGCTTTTGCCATTTTATGGTCGTAATAATCGTCCAAGTATGATCGCTATACGTCGAATTGTTGAAAATTTTGAGCTTACATTTCCTTTAGATAATGTTCAAGTGCTAATAACACTAAGAAATGCTCGAAGTAATGCAAATATTGCTGCCGTTCCGGCAAGTGTTACTGAAGACCGCAATTTGTCGATTCCAAGACGTTCTCAACAATTGGGACTGTCTCAAACCACAACCAGGCGGTACAGATCGATGAAAACCAACTTTTTATGTCCAAAATTAGAAGAAGTTGATCTTGACAGCATTTGGTTCCAACAAAACGGGGCTACGTGCCACACAGCAAATGCAACAATTGAATTATTTGCGAGAAAAGTTTGGTGATTCGATTATTTTAAGAAATTGTGATATTGAATGGCCTCCAAGAAGTTGTGATTTAACACCATTAGACTATTTCTTGTGGGGTTATTTGACGTCATTGGTATTTCGAAATAAGCCAGACTCTCTTCAAGTCTTACAAGTCAGTATTGAACGTGCCATGACATACGATTTGATTTAGTGGAAAAAGTGCTCGAAAATTGGGTGCATAGAATTTGTTCCTGCAAAAGAAGTCGTGGAGGCCATTTGAATGACGTTTTATTTAGAACTTAATTGTACCAATTTAATTCAGATTAAATAAAAAAAATTGGATTTTTTTTAACAATAAGTGTTTTTTTTTTTTAAGAAATCATATCACTCTTATTGGAAAACCTTTTACTTCTAAGGCTCGTCAATTATTTCTTCGAATATTATAAAAGTAGTTAAAAAGATTTGATGATTTCTTCTTCTATTTTGCAACTGGACTATTCTCTTCCACTTCTTTTGAACTGCAGGGCTAATTTATAATTTAATCTTTAACTAAGGGGGTGTACAACTAAACATTTCATAAATATATATGTATGCTTACGCTCAAGCAATAGAAAATTAATAATAGTATTGGAAAAATTGTTCTACATAGAACGAAAAAAAAATAAAGAAAAATCGTCAAAATCCTTTCAATTGTTTCGAAAGTTCTTGGCAATTCCTACAAAATTTAGGAAAATTATTATACTTTTCTTTGCAGTCTACAATCATGCTGCAGTATTTTTCATTGTTGAATACAAGCTAGACATAAATATTTTATGCACTTCAATAATTCTCAGAGAGTTTGTTTTATATGTTTTTTTTTTATTTACAATTCCATTGTGTAAAATTTCTTTTATTCCTTTTTAACGAGAAAATTTTTATTATTCTTGAATTTTGTTTTCCACTAAAGTGAGCTGAAGAGTTGAAACGCTAAGATTATATTTATTTTTTATTTTTTTTTTCCAAAAAACTAAGATTCCTGGGCGACACGTTTTTAAATCTTTTTCCTAGATTTTTGGCTCAACTGCTTGTAGTTTTTCTTTGGAGCAAATGGAACTTAAATATTGTTTGGGTGTGTGTGTGTGTGTGTGTGCCAAAAGTTGAAACGTGACAAAAATATTTGCTCAAATTGTAGAAATTTTCTAGATACACACTTACAAATTTTTCTTAATGTCTGTAGCGTAGATAAAGATAAGGTTGCACATTTAATACGTTTTACAGTCAGTCTATGCACGCATTTATAGTTTGTTTTTTTTTTTTTTTGTTTGTTTATAGTTTGTCATCAGCAGTAGCAGCAATTTCTTTTTTGTATGACAAATTGTTGTCAGAACATTCCTTAAATAATAAAAATTTTATTAAATGCTCAAACTAAAATCATAATGGCTACAAGAAAACCAAAAAGAAAAGGAGTTATTTTAAAAAGGCATCTTCATTCTTAAAGAAAGGTTGCTGTTGGCTGGCAGCAAAATGTTGAAATTCTTGAAAGGAAATTCCTTGAAGCCAAGAGGTTTTTGAATTAAATCCATAACAAAGCAATTTATTGTAAATGGGAGAAATTTAGATAAATATTTTCTATAGATAAAGTAATAAAACGATTAAGTTATGGTGCTTACACGGTAAAAAAAAAGACGTGTGGCACATGGGGACTGCCGCGGTAAAGCTATTGCATAGCATTTTTTATCAACTTATGCAATTTCAATTTCAGATTTCTGGCTATACTGGAAGTGGCCCATACAAAGAAAGGGCACCCTAGTCCCCCCATGTAAAAAGAACCTTACCTTAGTATCCTATGTCCTTCTCCTGGTTCTAAGCTACCTGCCCACCAATTTTTAGTTAAATTAGTTCAGCCGTTCTTGAGTTATAAATAGTGCAACTAACACGACTTTCTTTTATATACATACGAGTATATAAAAATTCCCCTCAAAAACCCAGAAATGCCGGAAAATTTCCCAGGAAAAGGTCGCAACACTGGACGAGAATTCCCAAAAACTTGGGCCAAAATGCCCTCGAAATCCCAGATATCCCGGAAATTTTCCCGGGAAAAGTGGCAACACAGGAAATTTAAAAAAATTTCTAAAGCGGCAACACTGTATAGTCAACATACATATGTAGACTATACAAAAAAGAAGTTTTCACTTCACAAAACAAAAGACTTAAGAAACAAACCTAGTATCAGGTTTTTTCGTTTCATAAACAAAGGACTTAAGAAACAAACGTTTCAAAATTTCTTGATTCGGTCGTCTCAAAGCCCGCGATTTCAATTAAAAATTTTTATTGAATATTAAAACACATTTGAGTTTACTTAATTCGTTACTGATCGAGTTAAGCGATCGTGTGATCAAAAACAAAATTTTCAAAAAAATATTATAAAGGGTGTTTTTTATAGTTTAAATCATTGTAAAACAAGGAAATATATTTCTAATATTAATGAAATGGGCTTTATTGGAAAGAAAATTTTATAAAATTAATGTTTAAATATGATTTCTGCCATTTGGCCGCCACGGGTGGTGCGTTGAAGGCGCAATTTGGAACACCAATTTGCAACAACTTTTCGCAGCATTTGCGGCCGTATTTAGCCGATAATTCTTTGAATGTTGATTTCCAGGTGTTCAATTGTTTGTGGTTTATCGAAGTTTACAAGTGACTTAACATAACTCCAAAGAAAATAATCTAAAGGGATTAAATCACACGATCTTGGTGGCCAATTACAGTGAAAACTCTCATAACCGGACACTCACCATAGCGGCATTTTTGTCCGGTTATAAGAGGTGTCCGCTTAAAAGAGGTACAACTTTTTTTTTAATACATCTTTTTATTTTATAATGCTAAGCTTTTTACTGCGGTCGAAAAAATTGATTCAGGTTTGACTGCTTTAATTTAGACCGGCTCAATTTGAGTTGTTGAGTTTCAAAATGACTTTCAATATTTTTTATCTGTTGGAACGCGACAAAGTCGTCTTTTGATTGACAACATGTTTTGTTTATTTCTAAAGCAATCAAAACAAGTTAATCAAACAATTTGTTCACATAAATAGAAATTTCTTTGTCATTGGTGTTAAAAGGGGAATCACAAAATTGAATGGCATTAACACAAATATGAAACAGAGTTGGAAAAAATAGTAACTTAACAAGTGTTGTATTTATTTGGTATATTTTTTTGGCGTTTTTTCTGATAAATTCGTCTTGATTTTAACGCTGTTGTCCGCTTATGAGGGATTTTTAGATCATTATTTTAAAATTTTGGTGTCCGCGTCCGGTTATTAGAGTGTCCGGTTATGGGAATACATTTTGTATGAAAAAACAGTTGAAAATCATGGTTCTGCAAAGTTTGTCCGGTTATAGGAGGTGTCCGGTTATGGAAGGTGTCCGTTAGGAGAGGTTTCACTGTAATTGACACATTACGTGAAATTATTTTTTCATCAAAAGTTTCTTTGAGTAAATGAATTGTAGCGCCCGCAGCACGATGAGTTTGACGAATAGAAAAATTATTTTGATTAAAAATTTCAACAATTTGTATGCGTTGCTGTGGTGTAAGTCGTTTCATCATGAAATTTCAAAGCAAACTAAACATAAAGCAACTATCAGCTGTTAAGTGGGTGTTCAAATAAAGCAGTGTTGCCAACTCAAAGTTGTGACACGCTATAAAAAACACCCGATAGAAGTAAATGGATTAAATGATGTATTAGCAAATTAATTTCAACATAAATTAAAAAAACTAAAGTTGTCTCTTTTAAAACATCTGCACCACAAAAAAAATTTACTACTATTCGGGAAAATTTACTTAATTTGACTTCAAACTGGTTGTAGTATGATGTTTTTTACAGAAGTACTGGCAAATTTCTCTTAATGTTAGGCGAAATTCAAAATTCTTAATTCACAGGAAATCTTTCATAATTCATAAAATATTTACTAAAAATGTATTTAGTGTTTATCCAAAAATTGTGTAAAACTTCGTGTGTGGGGCCGGGCCATCTGCTACAACTATGAACAATGTTTTCAAGTAATTGTGTACTGCTTAATTCCTTGATATATGGTTGTTGATCTAGCTAAGCACTTATCACATTTCTGTGCGCTCCCTTCTTCTGAACCAAACATGTGGTACAACGATGCGCTTTTGGTGCCCTCAGAGTATTGAAACATCTGGGAATCGTTCTTAATAGAAGATTTTATCTGGAATAAAGGGTGTTGAAAACGTTTTCTTAAAACTTGAAGTCTATTGGGACTCGAACCGAGGATCATTTGTATATAAGCCCTACTTTACCTTACTTCCAGTTCACATAAGTATATATTAATTTCAATAATTAATAAATTAATTAAATAATAATAATTGAATATGATTTTTTTTGGAACTGGTAAAATACTGGCAAAATAATTTACTAATTTTTTTTTTTTCAAATTTTGGAAAATTTTCCAAGATTTTTTTTTTTGTGTTGCACAGTGTATTTACTAATTTTTTAAATAAAAATAATACTTTTTCTTCGATTATGACTGCATTCATAAACATTTTCAAAATTAATAATTTTTGCATAATTTTCTTTATAAATTCCATCATCATCATTAAACTCTGCATTAGAAAAAACTTCTTCACTTCCTTACGGCATTTGTCCTTGCTTTCACTCTCACTATTTCGATTTTAATACTTAATAATTTGTTTGATTATTTTTCTTTTTTTTTGTCATTTCTTCATAATTTCACTTTAATCTCCTGGATTTGACCCCATTTGAATGCTCCAACACAAGCAATCATCTTTCCTATTTCCTGCTCTTGTTGGCAACCTTGTAACAGCATTCCTTTCGCTTGCTTCCTGCTTAACCTCCTACAGCGTTTCCTTTTTTTTTACATTACACTACTTTTATTTATTTCATATATCTATCTACTTATGCAGGGGGTTTTTTTCTGTAACATTTATTACCTTTGCGGTTATAAAAATAAATTTCTTTTATCATCTTTATTATTTTATGCGATTTTGAAATTGAAAGTGTTTATGTAGAATTTTATATGTGTGGCTTGTAATGCTTAAAGGTTTATTCAAGTGAGTACCCTTTTTTTCTGCCCTGTATCCAAAATCCAACATTCATACACACACACACACACACATACACATGCACATGCACATATCCTTAAGAGTTAACGAACGAACGGCCCTTCAATGATGATGCTGCTGCTTTTGCTGCTGCTGTTGCAGATGGTTGGGTGTGAAGTGTGAAAAAATTTATCTTTTTATGGTTTATAACAACTACAACAATGCATTCGCAGACAATGAATGAAATTTAATTATAAAAATTGTTTTACACGTAAAGGAGAAAGAAATAAAAATATGCAGTATAAAGAAAATGAATTAAATAACATACAAAACAAAAGAATAATATCAGAGTGGTTTATTATGGTTATTGGAAAAACTATACATATACGAGTATATGCATACTATATACAATATACTACAAGTATGTATGTATTTGTATGTAAAAAGTACCATTAAAATTGTAAAAAACTAAAAACAAAAAGCTACAAATGAAAATGAGCAAAGCTGGAGAATAAATATTTTAACCAATTCAGTTAAGTTTTCCAATACACATACACACATGCATAAAATACAAACATGCATCCATATATTCATAAGATAAGTTTTTAGTTCAATATTGAACTCCTACACAAGCGTGAACTTGCAGCTCATAAAAGAAATTCATTTGTATAAATTGATTAAATTAAAGCTGAATAATATACTAAGGGAGTAAAAAAGAACCAATTTTTTTTGGTTAAAAAGCTTATTATTTTTTGTAAATATTTCAGTGTTAAAATAACTTGATTAATAAGTTGCGAAAGCTTACGCAACAATACTCTTGTAAACTTTGTAAATTATCAAAATTAATTTAAATACTTTGACACTTTCGACTTATTAAATAAACCTTCTGGTAAATGCGTTAAAAAACTTTCAAGAATTTTCAAAGTTTAAAGTTTTTACCAAACGAAAGCTTAATGTGTCGGATGTGTAAATATTAAATTCTAAATCATGTTATTCTTCAAATTAAATTATATAAAAATATCAAAAATATCACAACTTTTCAATTTTTTGGTAATCCAAAGATTAAAGTAGATGGTATTTTTAAAGGACTGATATTGGCGAACGAAGTCGCAAGTAAAAGCTAGTACTATAAGAAATTTCGTGACATTTTTCCCTTATGATATAATTTTTAAGGCTTAATTTATACATCGTCAGCTAAAATGCAAACGGCCCTATCTAACATTTTTGAAATTTTACAGGAGAAGCAAAATACTGTTTTAAACAAAAAATATAGTTTTAATCAGCATGATTTTCACCAGTATTATTAAAAATGATGTGACAAATTAATTTCTGGCAGAATAAAATCAAATTTTGTGATAATTGAATGGCTATGTTAGTTATTTTGTACCTTAATTTTCTGAAACCAAAGGCCCTATCTACACTTTAATGCAAAATAGTTTTATCATTTATTTTAATTATACACATTTTTATTATATTTTAATTTATTTTAATATTGCATCACAAAAAGTAAATTAAAATAATTAATTTTTTTTAATAAAATGCCTTAATCTGTAGCTAATTTCATTTTCCTTTAAGAAACAATTTCTTCAACGGTCAAATCTATCCGTTTTTTCATTTTTCAATGTTGGCCATACAAACGATCCCTTAAGTCTTTTTGCGTTTATCAAATAAACGCTTTTCTAGATAGGGCCGTTTATTTTTCGTTAATAAAATCGCTAATTTTGGTTACACAACACTAAATTTTTTTGTGGTCGTGTAGTTTGATGCTATGCATCAGAATCAACCAAAAAACCGATTTTGGATTTTTTGTTATTTAGGGTCGTTTGCATGTTAGCTGACGATATGTATGTATAATAAAATTTTAATATGAAAAATATGCAAAATCTTTCATTACAGCTTCTATCTTTACGCTTAAGCTAATGCAAAACTTTTGCAAGAAAGCTTAAGCAATTTTAAAAGCTTACAAGATCGCTCAAAGCTTGTTTTAAGCTGTCGGTTAAAATTTGCATAAAATAAAAATATCAGAAATAACAACAATATGAAAATCTATTATTGATTGATTGATTGATTGGTTCTCGGGAAAACAGGACACTGCGACCATGAAGATCTATTGTATCCCCTGCCAGGTGCTATAGCACCTCAGCCAGACCCACTTTCCTGAGGAATCTCAAGATTGCCAGTGGTTCTAGCATTGGCAGTTCCCAGTCCTCCAATAGGTGCTTACCCAATTGGCTATGTCTTCTGTGGCACAACGATTCACAGTCCTTCAGAACATGCTCTGGAGTTTCATCCTCATAATCACAGAATCTACACAGGCTATTTCTCTCAATGCCAAGTCTGTTGAGGTGTTTTCTCAGTCTACAATGGCCAGTGAGGAAGCCTGTGAGAATCCTTAGATTATTTTTACTCAGGGACATGAGAGCTATGAATCTTTTCTGGTTATACGTTCCAATCATTAGCTTTGCATACCTTAATCCTGAGAGGTTGAACCAGAGGTGATCCCTGGTATTCTTAATCTCCGTCGATGTATCTACGCGGATTTTATCCGGTCCAAGTCCTCAAAACGGTTCCGGTCCGACCATGGGTGTACTAGCCACCTTCCTGGCCAGTTCACACGCCTTTTCGTTTCCTACCACTCCACAATGTCCGGGAACCCAGTGGAGTGTGACCTTATTCATGCTGCTTAGCTGATTTAGCTTTATGCGGCATTCCCAAGTCAACTTAGAGGTTAACTCATGTGAACTAAGCGCTTTGATTGCAGCCTGACTGTCCGAGAAGATGACTATTTCTCTTCCTCTGTAGCCCCTATCGAGATTAAATTGTGCACATCTCTCAATGGCATATACTTCCGACTGAAAGATGGTAGGGGTTTTACCCAAGGACTCATAGTAGCTAATCCTTGGTCCTACGACTCCCACCCCTGAGCCCTCCAGTGTTCTGGAACCATCAGTGTACCACCTCATGGTGCCAGTTCCAAGGGAGCATCGGGGTGGAGTTTCCCCCCATGTCCTTCTGTTAGCTAGAACAGTTTCAAACCTTTTGCCAAAGTCATAAACTTTATTCATCACATCAGAGGGCTGCGCAAGTAGGGGGAATTGTCTTGCAAGGGATGCTCGCTCCCATTGGCTAATCAGACAGTCCCTTCCTGTGTTTTTCCCCGCGATGCTGATCACTTTTTGTCTGGCTGCGGCCTCTATCACAATCGTCAGAGGTGTGAGTTCAATGAGGACTTCCATAGCCGCCGTCGGGCACGTCCTCATAGCTCCTGTTATACACAGGCATGCTAGCCTCTGCAATTTCTCTAACTTGTCTCTGGTTGTCACTAGCCTAACCCTGTCCGACCAAGCAACAGCACCATAAGTGATGATGGGTCTCACTATCATGGTGTATAACCATCTCAGGATTTTGGGTGTACAACCCCATGTTTTACCTGCAACGGATCTACAGACCATTAGTGCTTTTGTTGCCTTGTCAACAGTCGCCTCTAAATGCTGTCTCCATAACAGTCTTGAATCTAGTATCACTCCCAGGTACTTGACCTCCGATGATCTACCTATTTGAACATTGTCTACTCGGATGTTTTGCCAGTGCGGAAGTGTCCTCCTTCTGGTGAAGGGAACAATGCTAGTCTTCGCAGGGTTGATGTTCAACCCTACAGAAGTGCACCATTCCTTCACTATCCTTAGTCCGTTCTGTATGATGTCACACAACGTCTCCTGAAACTTCCCCCTTGCAATGAGAACGATGTCATCGGCATATGCTTGGCATTCAATGCCATTGCTCGTTAGCTTGTGCAGGAGTTCGTCAACTACATGGCTCCACAGGAGTGGTGACAGTGCACCACCTTGGGGGCATCCTCTGGTCGTCCTTACTGCAAGATGTTCCTCCCCAATTTTGGTCTCAGCAGTCCTGCTACCAAGCATGGCCCATATCCATCTGGTTATGGTGTTTCCAACTGCTCTCCTTCTAAGCGCATCCGTGACGGCAGTGTGCTCTGTATTTATTATTATAATTTATTATAAAAATATCTAAATTATTTAAAGACATACATACATATACAATTTTTATATATAAGCTCTTTTGAGTCCTGCATTAAATACACTAAAATTGACAATATGGCGAAAGGTTTTGTCTAAATATATTTTAAACCGAGGCAGATTATCAAAAATATTTGTAATTTATTTGAGTAAAAATGTTTTAATTAATTCGGCTGAAAGGTTTAATTAAGAAGAAATAAAAATAAAAACCAAAGAAGTGTTGTTCCTTAAAATCTTTTAAGTTTTTATTTTAAATTAATCCGATATTTCGGTTATCATCGATAACCATTAGCAAGAATTTAATTATCCGCTAAAATATTTAAAAGTAGTCCTTCACCAAAATTTCAAGTCCTGAATTTGTAATTATTAAAATTATTGTGCGAAAGCATTTTATTATTTCTCTCTACCTTTATGTGTAACACTTAAAATTGATAATAAAGCAAAAGCTTTCAACGCATATATCGGAATATAAAACCTTACTCAAATTCTGCAACTTACATATGTAAAAAATTCTGAAAGCTTTTTTCAAGTTGTTTGTTTATAACTATTAAATGCGTGATCGTTGCCAGAAGTTATAAAAAAATTACTTCGACACTTCAAGAACATGAAAAGCTTTAGAAGATAGACGATATTGTAACTTCAATTTAAAATTTAAATGCCCCGGATTGGTTGGTATAAAATTCTCCTACTCATTTATTATTATTAATTATTAATTTATTCATAATAATTTACTCACTACTTAAAGGTAATAACTTATTCTAGCTCCTCTTAAAAGTTGAATATAGAAGACTTTTAAGAATGTTTTATGCAACACAAAAACAACAAGTCATCTGTATAAGTTTGTTTATAAAAATTTTTTAATAAAAACCTTACATTTTCAACTTTTATTAAATAATCTTATTTGTTTTGCTAAGTTTATGTCCTTATTAGTTTCAAAAATAGCGCAAATATCTTAGCAGCTCTATGGAAGCAACACTATCACCATCATCATCATCATGTACATTCTCTTAACACGACGCTTAATTCACACAAAAATCATTGAATCAAAATTGAATTTTCACTTTGAATATATTAATATTTAAACAGCAACAGAAACTTATGCTTTAGTTGAAATTCATCAGGGAAGATGTAAAAGATTTTAAGTCGGTACAACAACAAAAAAAAAACAGAAAAAAACAACGTTTCAAAAATAAGTTGAATGAAACTTTTTTGAGATAATAATATTTGAATTTTCGTTTTCATAAAATATAAACAGGGAGTAAGTAATAGCATAATATCTATTCAGCAAAAAAAAGAAGCATATAAAATTTTAATGAAATTCCAAACACAGCCACTTGCACCTTGTTTGGTGTGCTGCAATACATATTAAAGAAGACAAGGTTGCAAAACAAAAAAAAGTACACGGTGTCAGATGATGATTGTGTCAAGAAGCTTTAACAAGAAAAATACTTCATACATATGTATAAAACTAAGGCATTATTTTCGTAACTTGCTTTCATTAAAATGTTTGTTGGGTGATGACTTTTGTTTTGTAAGGATTGTGGAATTTTTATTATGACGATTTTATGATGTGTACTTTTTCTTCCAGTTTGAGGTACTATTATATGATTCTGTTGTGTGCGTTTTTTTATCCATCATCCTGCTCAATCGAAAGTCTAGTATGCCGCACAAAAATACCAATATTCGCATATTTACACCACAACGTGTTGTTCACGAATTGAGAAACATTTAAAACTTAAGGATGATCGTTGTTTTTGTGTAATTTTATATTTTATGTGCATTTTTTTCTGTTTTATTCTACCAATATCTTTACAATTCCTTTAAAATTGCGCAATATTCAAAAAAAAAAAAACTCCCTTAAAAAGTATTCATTTGCAATTTGTATATTTTATATGAATTAAATATTAAAAAATTTAAGTTTTTATTTAAATTAGGGATGTAACGATTCGCCATTTCGCCGATCCGATACCGATACCGATACTCAAAAATAAATATCGCCAAAACCGATTCCGCATATTGAAATTGAGCTCAAGTAAAAATTAACAAAACTCAAGTAGAGTAATTCTTCTATTATACAAAATAACAGTGTTTATTAATGAGCCATTCAAATCATCAAAATTTTCAATACATTTTAATTTCTAAAATTCAAATTTTTAAACTACAAAACGTCTGCAATATTTATGACTTTACAAAATAAACGATGGCATTCAGTTTAGATTGGCTCAAGATTTAAAATTTATATTAATAAGACTTAAAAAAAAAAAGAATTGAATTGGAGATCATGTTAAAATTCAATTAAAATTATAAAAACAACATTGCAAAAGATTAATATTTAAAATTGATATTAATAAGATTTTTGTTTAAAAAACAAAGTGTTCTGAAATTTTGCGTAGATAGACGATTTCTCAAATCCGTTTGAAGCAGACCTGCAGTGGAAAATAGTCTCTCAGATGCGAGAGAACTCATTTGAAAACTTAAGTATTTCTGCGCCATTTTCTTTAAGTTTGGGTAGGATATGTCATTGCGCCAGTAAACAAGAGGGTCTGCGTCTCTAGGAATATTAGGAGATCTAAGGTATCTCTCGACTTCTTCGTTAACAGAACCACAGCTTAGGATGGATAGAGGCTCATCCTCCTCGGATTCTTTTATAATTTTTTCACATACGCTCCAAAGGCGAGTACTTCTCGTAGACTTATCAAAACTTTTGCGAGGTGTAGGGAGGACTGTGTCTTCAATACTTTCGGAATGTAGAGTCATGTTAAGCAGCTCAATAAGACGTTTTTTCGATAGGATTGAAGTCGATTGTCTTTGAAATATTTGTATCGAGGGTCAAGAATTGTAGATAAATAAGAGGTTTCATTATTCTCTAAACCCTCAAATCTTTCATTCAGAGCTGATGCTAAGTTAGTCGCAAATTTTTGGGACTTCGAACTACTCTCCATCTCCGTTGCTTCATGTATTATGTTTTCTAATAATGTTCGAAGACTGTTAACTAGCGGAATAGCGTCAGACAATGTAGCAGTGGGTGGCTTTGCTTATGAATTTTGTAGCCTCTAAATTTGTACATGTTGACATAGGGGCTGAGATGTCAGTTGTTATTTTAAGTTGTAATTGTTATACAACACATACAAGATTTAGCATTGAGAGAACATTTCATTACTATGGTGCAAAGCAAAATAGAAGAAACAAATTCATTATGTATTCTGTTTTGATTTTATGTTCTGCTTTTAATATGTTATTTCTCATAGTTGTCATGCACAAAAAAGACTTGACTCTCTAAAGAAAAATATAAGAACTATCGGCGTATCGACAGTAAAATATCGCCGATATCGATATATCGGAAAACCAGAAGTATAGCCGATATATCGGTATCGGTATCGGTTACATCCCTAATTTGAATTAAAGATTTGAAAACTTAATTTTTTTCTAGTAACTTTCAAGACAGGATTTATAAAAAGGGTATTAATTTTAGAATAATTTTGGCAGAAAAAATTGAAAATTACACTCATTTGATGTGAACGGTTTATTTATTTTTTTTTTTTAACAAAAAGTAGGTTGAAACATTTTAATTGGCTAATAATTAATATTAATCAAGATATGGAATAAATTGTGTTAAAAGTGCATTAATTGACCAAATAATTGTCAACGGAACCAGAAAAAAAATACACGGAAATTCCGAAATGTTAAGATACATTTCGTGGAATACTTTTCTCTAGTGTTTGTTGTAAAAGAAATCCCTTATTTCACTTTTCTGTTTTTCTAACCACAAAAAAAAAAAAAGAAATATTATGAAATAAATACTCTTGAAAAAATATGATTTAAAATATTCTTCTTGAAAAAATACACTCGCCTCAAATCGCTTTAAAAAAAAAACATCAAAGAATTTCGGTACAGACGAGGCTTGTTCAAAAGAAAATGAGAAGTTTGATTTTTTGTTTTTTTTTTTTGTAAATTATTTATTTATTCATCAATATCCATTTTGTCCCCTTCAAAGTAATTCACCTCAGATATAACGCACTTATGCAAGCGCTTCTTCGAATTCTCGAAGCAATTCTAAAATGCGCTTTTCAGTATGGCCATCAGTTCATTCTTCGATTCTGACTTTATCTCATAAATTGTGGAAAAACGCTTTCCTTTCATTGATATCTTCAGTTATGGGAATAGGAAAAAGTCACGGGGAGCCAAATCTGGTTAATCTGGTGGTGGTTGGGGCATGATTATGGTGTTGTTTTTGGCCAAAAAATCACGAACAAGCATTGATGTGTGAGCTGGTGTACTATCGAGATGCAGAATCCATGATTTTTTTCTCCACAATTCCGATAGTTTTAACCCGTATTGCTTCACACAAACGTTGCATAACTTTCTTGTAGTATTCATTAATAACCGTAAGAACTCATGATGCACCACGCATTTGATCGAACTTGGGGTGATTTTTTCGGTCTTGGCTTATCTGGCCGCTTCCATTGGGATCATTGGCCCTTGCTTTCGACGTCATAGTCATATAACCACGTTTCACGTCACCAGATATGACCCTTTTGAGCGAACCTGGATCGTCGTTGACGTCACTCAACTACTCCTGAGCGATACTAATGCGACGAAGAACACACATTAACCTGACTAACCTTTTCAGTTGTGAACAACAAACTACTAATCCAAATGGGCTGCTAATGCCAACATGTGACTAACACATGTGTACCAACATAACAAAAAAAAAATTCGATAATCTAATGTACACAGCCCGCGAAATTGCCAAATTCACCTTTTATTTTAAACAAACCTCGTATGTGTACGAGTATATCACCATTTAGCTTCCAATTCAGTAATCGCTGTCATATTTTCTGTAAAGAAACTATTAAAAATATTTTTCAAGATCTTTAAATTAGAGTCGTCACTTCTAAGTCCAAACAAGTTATTCTATTGCTGCGCTTAAAATGTCTCTGTATACCTACGTATGTACATATATATGGTATATACATACTTATATTTATTTCCTTTTTATTATTTGTCATTGTAGTTGTTGTTGTATTTTGTAATAAAAAAACTGTATCTTTCTCAGATGTCAACTCAAAGTAATAAATTTATTTTATTCAGAAATTTCAAAACGAATATGAGCAAAACCAAAAAGAAAGGAAAATAATCCTCTCTTCCTTTTAGACGTTATTGTTGATGTTTTTTTTTCAAACTTGACATGTTCAAACAAGCAAAAACAACAACATAATTTTGAGATACAAAAAAGAAAATAAACTGGCAACTCTTTTATAAACATTTACATTTCAATTGTTTAAAACAAATATGTAAGTAAGTAAGTAAGTAAGTAAATAAGTAGCAAAATTGTGGCAAAAATAAAATTGGGGAGGAAAGCATTAGTATGTATGTATGTACTTTGTGCTAGTATTAGTGTTACTTAACAAACGGGAGAAAAACAATCAACAATGACAGACCTTTTCTTTATGTGCTTTTTTCAACACTGTGTTGACATATTTTAATTCTTATGCATGAAGCCTACATAAATTTAACAACAAGCGACAAGAACAACAACAACAAAAAGAGGAGACAATAATCAGACTTTTCTTAATAGATTTATTTATATTTACTCGTACATACTCGTATGTACATATATTTTTGGCATAAAACAATAAAATATGATATGCATATTAATTTATGTGTTTGAATTACTATACAGTGGCGGCTAAAACAATAACTCTCTTTTAATAAGTTAAATTCATATTACTCTAACATTCTCCAGTTAGCTTATTCGCTGTGTATTCCTAACAAAATACTTTATTATATTTTTGTTTGAGTAATAAAATACTTTTTATAAAAATGCTTTTATAGAAAAGGAAGTTGACGCCATATTTGTTGACGCCTTGCAAAGATTTCTTACTATTTTTTTTTTTTTTTTTTTGTTTCAGTTTCAGTTTTAGTATGTGTTTGTATTTTATTTCTAATGTTTAACAAGTTGTCAACAGTGGAAAATGTATAAGAATAATAATAAGTTTTTATGTATTTTTCTGATTTCGGCAACCGACAATAAATAAAGGAAATGTTTTTTAAAATTTTTTTTCGCTACATGCTTTTGCTTGTGTTACACAATAAACCGCAAACGAGGGTAATTCGAAAATATTTCAAATACCAATGTACCTTGTCGAATGAAACTTTTGCAAATGTTTTAAAAATTTGCCATAGGAGTAGGTTAGGTTAGGTTAGGAAGGGTAGTGTGAAATACACATTCCCCCAGAGACTCAATTGGATCCATTGTGATTCCCTTCATTTATAATTTATTGACTAATTAGTCTCCTTACTGTCCAAGGAGAAACAAAGAGCCGTTTTCATCCATAATTCAGCCATTTAATTCCAATGATAAAGCCCTGATATTCTCAAGTTTGCACTTCGCGATATCACTAATGCCCTAATGGAAACGTCTGCTCAGCCATATTTGCCTATGGCGTTGCAGTGTTGGGCAATGACAGATGATATGCTCTATATTTTCTGGCTCCTCTTCATCCCCACACATCCTACAGAAATCCGGTGTGCCATTTTCCCATATGCTGGTCCTTGCTCTAACCGAACAATGGCCAGTCAAGGCGCCTACTAAGACTCTCAAAACCTTTCTATTCATACCCAGCAGTAGATCAGATTTACCTGAGTCTAGTTCTGTCTATATGGACCTCGAGACTCTACAATCTTCTCTTTTCCTCCAGGAATGATTAGTTCTGCTAATTACCCCATTACTGTGTTCCCTATAGTAGTGACCGATTGGAGGTTTAACCGACCTGTCACTAAGTGCCACATCTAATGCTGACACTATTCTTGCCAGCTCATCAGCGATTTCGTTTCCCTCAATATTGCAATGTCCTGGTACCCAACATAGCCTAACGCTAAATTTGTCCATAAGCAAGTTGAGAGATAGCCTACACTTGCTGACCAGCTTCGATTTGACACTATGCCCCTTCAAAGCTTTCAGCGCCGCCTGACTGTCAACGTAGAATGTTACTTCCACGCCTTCAGTTACGTGTTCTGTCACTAGTTCCGTGGCCCTGAGGATCGCTGGGATCTCAGCCTGAAATATACTACATTCGTTCGGTAGCCTAAAAGACCTACGAATGTCCGCTACTAAAAAATAGACGCCAGCACCCGTGCCTATTTCAATTTGCGATCCATCTGTAAATTCGCGATATACAGTAAAGTTTTTTAAAATTTCCTATTTATAGTAAGATTTTTGAAAATTTCTTATTTATAGCAAATTTTTTAAAAAATTTCCTATTTAAGATTTTTGAAAATTTCCTATTTTAAGTGAATTTTTTGAAAATTTCCTATTTTATAGTGCTTTTTTCTGAAAATTTCCTCTTTATAGTAAATTTTTTGAAAATTTCCTATTTATAGTAAGATTTTTAAAAATTTCCTAGTAATAGTAATTATTTTGAAAATTTCCTATTTTATAGTGCTTTTTTCTGAAAATTTCCTCTTAATTTTTTTTTTAAATTTTCTATTTATATTTTTTGAAAATTTGCTATTTATAGTAAAATTTTTGAAAATTTCCTCTCTATTTACTATCGTAAATGTTTTAAAAATTTCCTAATGACAGTAAATTTTTTGAAAATTTCCTATTTTTTGTTACTTTTCCGAAAATTTACCATAATTACTAAATGTCTGCTAATATATTAAAACTTGTAATTTTCAGCAAGTTTTTAAGAGGTCTGCACATATTAAAATGTTCTACACATATTTTAGTAAATTGTCTGATATTTTGCTATTTGTATAAATGCTATGGAAGCTGCTATTTACAGAGAATTTGCTGTTTTTAGTAAGTTTTATGAAATATTGGTATTTTCTGTAACTTTTCTGAACATTTTATGTTGTTAGTAACATAATATTTATAGGAAAATATTTCACAATTAGCTTTTTATAGCGTTAATTCTAAACATATGCTTTTTATACGCAAATTTGCTATTTGTAGTAAATTTACTTAAAATTTACTATAATTACCAAATGTTTAGAAAATTTGCGTTTGACTTTTCAGTAAATAGTCTGCTATTTTGATATTTCCAGTAAGTGCTATTCAAAGTGCTATTTACAGAGAATTTTCTTTTTTTTTTAAATTTGTAATCAATTTGAAATAAGAAATTTCTAATATTACCCTCGTAGTTAAACCAACAAACAGTTTTAAGTATTTGTATTGAAGACAAAAAAAAATCACACATATAAAAACAAATAATAATATTTTCTTATTTCAACAATTTTATTATTGTTTATTAACAAAATTTCAATGTATTCATTTAAGTTTAATTATCTTGATATTCCTTATAAGTAAAATAGAAGTGTGTTAAAAGCCATTAAACAAAAGTGTTGTACCTTTAAGGGAAATGTAAAAGTGAGTGGTGGTAGTGCATAGTGTAGTATTGGTACGGTTGTAGCGTTTATTTGGTGTAAGACATGAAATGAAAACGTTAGGTGTGAAGACCTCCTGTACATATACGTTGTTCTTTATAAAACGCCTGCACAAGTTTCGAGTACATGTCAATATTTGTATTTGTACGTGTATTAATATATAAAAATAATGTTTGATTATATCGCCACAATTGATTTAAACATATTAACGTTAATAAATAATTTAATTAGTTCTAACCACAAAATTTATATAATAAGAATTTATACAATTATTTGTAAATAATACTAGTTGTTAACTAAATAGCAGATCGATTTGTGAAAGAATTAAAACTTGCGTATGCTTTTATCAATTTGTTGTAAAACTAAAGGACAGTCGGCCAGCCTATCGACTAATATTTGGAATTTTACATTATAGGGGTAGTTTGAAATTATTCTTTTTCAACATAACCTTAAAAATCAGATGTTTAGAATATTTGTCAGAAACAGCGAATTTTCAAATGATTACAAATCTAAAACAATACACATTTTTTAAGTTTATATTAATAGCACATTTTAAAAAAATACTATTTTATATTATTAATTTAAAATAATTTAATAAAAATAGCAAACTTTAAGAACATTTATTTTTAATAGCAAATTATCGATTATATCGGGTGTTTTTTATTGAGGTATAGAACTTCGAATTGAAATAAAACACAAGAAAATCGTTTTAATGTCCATCAATTTGGTTTTATTGGAAGGATAATTTTATGCCATTAATGTTTAAATATGATTTCGGGCATGTGGCCGCCGCGTCTGGCTCGAATAAAGCCAATTCTACAGGTCCAATTTTCAACCACTTTTTCGAGCATATGGGGCCGTATGTTGGCAATAACGCCACGAATGTTGGCTTCCAAGTCCCCTAACGTTTCTGGTTTGTTGGCGTAGACGAGCGACTTCACATATCCCCAAAGAAAATAATCCAATGGTGTTAAATCACACGATCTTGGTGGCCAATTGACAGGTCCATTCCGCGAAATTATGCACTCATCGAATGTTTCCTTCAATAAATCGATTGTGACGTGCGCTGTGTGGCATGTAGCGCCGTCTTGTTGGAACTACAACTCATCCACATTCATGCCATCCAATTCGGGAACAAAATAGTTGGTTATCATGGCTCTATACCGGTCTCCATTAACGGTAACTGACTCTCCAGCATTATTTCGGAAGAAGTATGGCCCAATGACTCCACCAGCCCATAGAGCACACCAAACAGTCAGTTTTTGTGGATGTAATGGCGTCTCAAGGGTCTCATGTGGATTCTCTTCACTCCAAATGCGGCAATTTTGCTTGTTGACGTAGCCATTCAACCAAAAATGAGCCTCATCACTGAACAAAATTTTGCGGGTAAACTTCGCGAACTGAACCATTATTTTCGAAATAAATTTGCACGATTTGCAAGCGTTGTTCTTTTGTCAACCTGTTCATGATGAAATGGCAAACCAAACTAAATATTAATCACTTGACAGCTGACGAAATGGCCGCCAGTTAAAAAAGTGATGCCAACTTAAAGTTCTATACCTCAATAAAAAACACCCGATACAAAGCAAAGTTTTGCAAAAATTTGTTGGAAATAGTAAATCCAGAAATTTTTATGCTATGCTATAAAAATAGAGAATTTTAAAATAAAATTTACTATGTATAGTAAATGTTAGAAAATTTTGCTATTAATATCAATAAATTAAAAAATAAACTATTAATAAAAAATCGTAAAAAATTTACTATAAATAGCAATAGTTCTGTATGTATGTATACCTCTAATAGCAAATTTTGAAAAATCTATATACAGTCGAACTTCCATAACTCGAATCACCATTATCCCAAAAAAAAACTTCGACTTACGGAGACTTCGAGTTACAGAATTTTTGTCCAAATAGAATAAAAGGTTTTTTTACTATGTATTTTTATTTAAAATAGCCTCTAAAGGAAAACTACATACTTAAGAATGTAAGAGAACAAGCATATGTAATTAAAAAATTACAGTTAAGTAAAATATTCTGAAATAAGTGACTGACTGAAATAAGTGACTGGCTCCTTACTCTTTTACTACATAAACGAAATCCAGATTTAAACGAGTTGATAATTGATTCCTTATTTTTGAAAATTGTTGAGACCGTCCTTGCCGGGATACCATATTTATCAGCTGCTTCCTTTTTCTTTAATCCATCTTCGACGTCTTTATAAGTTTATATTTTTCTTCAATTGATAAGCATTTTAAAACACGTTTAGTTGTCATAATAATAAAAAAAACCGATTTCAACATTTATCATCTAGCCCGAATTATGCATAGAACTGATACTTACGCAAACAAAAAGAAACAAATTTGTAATTCGCCGAAAAAAATAAACAAAAATAGCATGTAAAATATACAAACCAGATCAAGCAACAAAAGAGAGTAAAACAAACAACCGAAAACTAAAGAAAAAACAAAAAACCATTTAAACAAGCAAAATTCTTCGAGTTATAGAGTTCATGTGTATGTTTTTTGTTTGAGTTATGGAGAACTTCGACTTATAGAAGTTCGAGTTATGGAAGGAAAATTGTATGTGATTTGTTCTTTTGACGCTACTGCCAACCAAATTTGTTCGAGTTAGAGAAAATTCGAGTTAAAGAAGTTCGAGTTATGGAAGTTCGACTGTATATAAAAATGGTGTAAAAAATTTATAATAATTCATAAAATGAGAACGGCTGGGCCGATTTCTGTAAAATTTTTTGTCACTTGTTCGTTTATTCGAAGAGAAGGTTTTTACGGAAGAAAATTTTGGAAAATCCCTCCGGAAAAGTCGGAAAATCGGAAAAGTCGGAAAATCGAGTAGGATATATAAATACATACTTTTAATTTTATATTATAACGAAGCGGTAGCGAAGCACACCGGGGTCAACTAGTTTATTATAAATACAAAAGTTTTATAAAAATTATTATAAATAGCAAATTTTTAAATATTTACTATATTTATTAGAATGTTTGTTTAAGCAATAGGTCTTTTGATTTAATATATATATATTGTTGTTTTATTTATATTTATTTTCGATATTTCGCTAACAATTTGTTAGCATCTTCAGGAAAATTTGTTTAAAATTATTTGAAATTTTAATATTGATTTGTGTATTGGGTGTCATAAAATTTTTTCTTTTCAATAATTTTTTATGGAAAAAGTCTAGGAAAATTTAACTACAGTATATAAAAAGGTTTTTGTATGAAATGTCACAAAAATTGTTTCCAAATTTTAACATAAAAAAATTATTGAAAATGAGTTAAGTATTGGATAGATATAAAATTTTTAACATAGAAAAAATTATTAAAAATGTTATGTTATAAAAATAGTGTTAAAAAATTAACATTGAATTTAATATATCAACACAATTAACATTAAAATGTATAGTATGTATCCAGGCTGTTTTTTAACATAGAAAAAAATTATTAAAAATGTTATGTTATAAAAATAGTGTTAAAAAATTAACATTGAATTTAATATATCAACACAATTAACATTAAAATGTATAGTATGTATCCAGGCTGTTTTTTAACATAGAAAAAAATTATTAAAAATGTTATGTTATAAAAATAGTATTTAAAAAAATTTTAACATTGAATTCAATATATCAAAACAATTAACATTAAAATGTGTAGTATGTATCTATGCTGTTTTTTAAATATAAATATCAAAAAATTATTTACAAATTTTTATAAGCTTTATAAAAGTTAAGAATAATAAAAACCCTACAGGAAATTAATATATTATATATTAAATCAAAAGACCTATTGCTTAAACAAACATTCTAATAAATATAAAGAAAAGGTCAAATAAAATAGAATATAAATATTTACTATAAATAAAAAATTGTTGTAAAAATTACTTGGGGTATTCACACTGTAGTCATAAGTCATATATTATAAAATAATAGCACACCAAAATATGACAAGTGTGAACACCCCGTCATAAATAAGTGTGCTATGTCATAATTGTGCCAGCTGATAAACATTTAACAACACTCCCTATTTAGTCGGATTATTGCGCATACGTTTGCATTTTGTCTTAAATGTAAATGTTTTTTAATTGTTAATAAAGAAAACAATAAATTTCCTGTAAATTTTCTAAAATGTGCAACTTGCTGAAACAAATATAATCAAAAGCAGCTATTGTTGGTAACATGAGCTGAACTATTTTTGTGGAAAAAGGTTCACAAGCTACCAGGCAGATCACAAACACATGTTTTCATTCAAGGCGAATTAATTATAAGGTGGATACAGTGGCGAATTCACGCAAATTTATATATTACCTACACTGTCAAATTTGTTACATATTTTTCCGCGCCATTTTAATGTAAATTTGTATGCATGGAAAATTTTGACAGCGTAGGTACTGAATTCGGCGTTTATACAAACAAAATGGCTGTTGTTTGCTTTGTTGTTGAATTATTGTAGTCGTAATGAATTTGCCTTTTGCACGAAAATTATATTAAAATGTTTTTTGCAGTCTAGCACAAGCTAGTTTTTCCACCGTTTGCTGGAAAATATCTGTGACTATTTGTAATTTCCTGGCCAAACTGTTCCAAATACTCTTCATGGAGTGAAAAAAATGTATTATTTTTTGTCACTCTCACTGGCGGCACTTGCGAATTTGTAAATGTTATTGTATGCCTTCGGAGCATATCAAAAAATTTCGCGCTATTTTTGTTGCCCATAGTGATAATAAATAATCAAAACAATCTTATAGTGTTGCCAAAATGTTTTACCACAAGTTTTGCTATCAAAAATTTATTCACATTTTTTTTAGTTTATACTTTTCAGCATAGCTAGTACTGAAAAGTTAAAGCTAGTGCTAGTACTTAGTACTATGTAGTATAAACTGCCTATTTATTCTTACTGCCCAATGTATAAATTCGCGTGAATTCGCCGCTGCATTAACCTTATAATTAATTCGCCTTGGTCGTGCATAGGCATGCTAATGAATTTGCCTTGTTTTCATGTTTGTGTTATTTAAAAGTAGCGGCGGCTTATAAATATTATCGCCGGCTCGAATAAGGAGTTGCAGCTGCTCGACTGAGATTTCCACTGTTATTTTATGACAAACCATGAACATACCTTAAAATGTGTTATTATTATATGACTGTAATAATTTTTTTTAAACTATTGTAGAATCATAAGACATTATGACAATATGACTGATATGACAACAGTGTGAACACCCCAACTATAAATAGAAAATTTTGAAAAATTTTATAGCACTAAAAACAGTAATTTTTTTAATTAAAAATACATCAAATGCTTAAGAACATTTTCATAAGTAGCATATCGAACATTCGCGGCACTAATTATCATATTGTTTTTCATAATGTATAACAATTTCATACAAATATCCTGCATACTAAACTTTCTCTTCTATCATCAAGTTGTAAGCGAATTCAAATCATTAAACTAGTTTTCTGCAAAACTATCTTTTTGTTCTGCTACGATCCTATTGCAGCGAATGCTCGGTATCAGTTTTTCAAAATGCTTTTCATTAGCAGTAAGTTTGCAAAAAACTTACTATAAATAGCAGCCTGTCAAAATGCGAACTACAAATAGCAAGTTTTCAATAAGCTTATTACAAATAGCAAACTTTGCCTAAAAAACTTACTATAAACAGCAAAGTTTGCTGTTTCTTATAAATAGCAATTTTTTTAAAATTTACAAGAAAAGAATATATTAAAAATTGCAATATTTTTTAATATTATTTGACATCAATATAATTATAATTGTAACATAATTATCATATTTTCTATAGTAAAATTTTTTTTAAAATTACAATTGTATAAATTTTTACTTGTCCAGAAACAACAGTTGCCATAACTAGAAAGTTGGGCAAAAGCTTACTATAAATAGCAACATGTTAAAAAAGTTTGCTACAAAGAGCAAGTGTTCAAAACATTTACTAGAAATAGAGGAAGTTTCATCTACCCGATTATAAATAGCATTTTTTTTAATATTTTAAAAAATGTATATAGGAAAGTTTACAAAAAAAAAACTTAACTATAAATAGCAAGTTTTCTCAAATTTCTTATAATTTATAATAGCATGTTTACAAAAAACTTGCTATTAATAGAAAAGTTTTAAAATAATTTATTATAAATAACGAATTTTCAAAACTAACATATCGAAAACTTTCAAAAAATTAATTATACTAAATAGAAAATATGGTATCCATTTTTAATTTCTAAAATTAAAAATTAAATTTAGTATAAAAAGGGAATATTAAGAAAGCATTTTTTTAAATACTTAAGGTACGGTCACATCTGGCAAACATTTGCCCAAAAAAGCGTAAATCGGTAAATCTCTTGTCATAAAAATTTCTTTTATATTTTTTTTACAGAGCTTTAATAAATTTTGTTTCATAATTTTTATTTGCTACATTTTAGTGTCACCTTTTGATCTGTTTTTAATTGCTGCAACTATTAAAACACATAATTTCCTAATATTCATATTAACACAAGTATTTGTATAAATTTCTGATTTTGAAAAATTTATTATAAGAGCAACTTTTTATTTATTTTAGACATATTTCTTTCAATTCGATGGTTGTTTCATTTTTGTCAAGTATTCATTAAATTGTCAAAATATTGACATTAACGAAATCGTCATCATCAATGTTGTCGTAGCAAAAATAAAAAATGTAAAACATTAAAAACCATTCAAACATCTTTCAGCTGCCAAAGGCATAGGTTTTTTTTTTAGCCAACTTCCCCAACTACTTAAATGCACATACACGTACTCATATACAGGAATATGTTGTAGGTATACATACATACAAACATATATATGTATGCAGTATACGTTTCCCGCTTGTCCGCGGATACATTCCATAAGTCATTATACCATTATGCACAAAGCAATGACCTATACTTGCTAGGCAATACCTTCGCAGTGCGTTTGAGTGACGGATATTCATCATAGTTTTCATTCACAAAAATACTATGATGAAAAGAACACGGAAGCCGGAGTTAAATAATGAACGGTTTCGTTAACGTTGGATAATCAACGTAAACAATAGAATATGACAGAAAAAGAATTTTGCTCGCTTGCTTATATACGATCAACGAATTCATATAATATATTGGTACACCAAGTAGGTACTGGCAATTATGATTGTCGAATTTATTACAGAAAAAACGTCGATAGCAGTTTTGCCGAACAAGCGGGTTCCTCCAAAGATCTAAGTATGTGTTTTGAGCATGTAAAATTTATTTAAGATTTACAAAGTAAATTTTACATTCAAAATCTCTAAAGATTTTTCTAAAACCAACAAAACAAAAGTTGTTTTTCTTTTACGAAAAAAAAAGACATAATTGTGGGGAAGCAAAAATTAACAAATTTAAACGTCAAATAAAATGTCATTACATACAGGTTGATTTAAAAATTTTGTTAAGAAATACTTACACATCCATGCATACATACATACATACATATGTAGCTTATCTGTAGCTGCTAACGAAAGCTTTGAGTATGAAAGAAATCTAGAGGGTACCTATAAGGACTTGAAATAAAACATTTAAACATGAGAAAAATGTTTTCTTATTTTTGTAGTTGCTGTAATTGTCACTAAATAAATATTGGCAATTTTCTTGTTTGTTATTAAAACATAATAATACATACCCAACAATAGGAAAAAGTAAATTTTTAAAATAAAAATGATGCAAAGTTCCTGTACTATGCAGCAAGTAAGAGCGAGATAAGTTCAAAAAAAAAATAAATAATTGCGAACCTCTTCGAGATTTCATTAACGATACATGAAAAATGTTAGTAGGAATAAAAACCTGCAGCTTAATCGAGCTTAAAATAAAGTTTAGTGAACAACAAGTTGTACCCACCCGCATATCTTCTGTATAATTAACAGACAACCAGGTTTTTTGTAATGGACCTTATACGCATATTATACAACCGATTTTGACAAAACTTATACCAACTTTTCAGTTTCCAGTAAATATGAAACTGAAAAGTTTTTTGGCAACCAAAACTATAAATTAGTAGAGAAAATAAAGGCAAAGTATAATATATTAGAAACATTAACGAATTATCTTAAAAGCAATATGTCTTTATTTCCTTTAGCAATAAAAATTCGTATTGGGAAATTTTGGTAATTTTGTACACATGGGGGACAATACCATGGCAAAACATTTATTGGAAAAAAAATAAGCTTATAAATGGTAAATTGTTGTTTCTTAATTGAAATTCTCATCGAAACGAATAATTGTCCGATAACTTTTTGTATAGAGCCAAGGTCGCCTGTGATGGCACACAGAGAAAACAGTGCCTAATAAATACCTAATAAAATAGAACAAAATTAATAAGATATCCTATGGTTTTTTTTTCTGAGAAGGAAGTCTTATTATTTTAATAAGGAAAACCTTATTGATAAAATCAAGAAGGAAACTAACTTATGGTTTTTATTAGGTATTCTTATTGTTTTTTCAATAAGTTCTTCTTCTTGATTTTATTAGGTCGTCTTTTTGTTTTTTTTAATTTATTAATTTTATTCTATTTTATTAGGTATTTATTAGGTACTGTTTTCTCTGTTGTGATGTTAGGAAATACAAATTTGATGTCATCAGAACGTCGTCATGGTACGTCCCGAATGCTTACTTACAACATGTATTTGTATTATCTGGATGCAGAGGTGATGAAAACATTTTTATAAAACTTACGTATTCAGGGAGTTGAACCAAGGAACTTCGGTTTAGTACATTGGCACTCTAACCACCTCACTACTACACCTTACTATAGTATACATGTTAGCAGCCAGTTTAAGAAGATGATTTATTGTAGCACAAAAAAATTATGAAAAAAATGTTCCTATGTTGATTTATATGTATGAAATATCAAGCAAGCAATGAAATCAAGAAGATATTCTTATTAAAAAAATTAAGAATATGATTTACACATGATCATACAGGAACCTAAAAAAATCAAGAAAAAAACCTTATTGAAAAAAACAATAAGATGGCCTAATGAAATCAATAAGAAATCCCTTTTATTTACAATTCATATGAAAACCTAATAGAATCAAGAAGTTTTTCTCTATGGATTGTTTTTTTGGTGCCAAAAATAACGGAAATTGGGTAAAAAAAAATTGTAAATAACAAGTTTTCTTCTTGATTTTATGTGGCTTCCTTATTGAAAAAATTAATAAGATTTACCACATAAAAACAATAAAGAATTTCTTCGAAAAAAATTTTCGCTTCTTTCTGCTGGGATACCCCTTAGCCTAAAAGCGTTTCATAGAGAAAATCTTCTTGATTCTATTAGGCAGTTTTGGCTCTGTGCATCTAGTCGTGCAAAACATTGCTTCGAAACAATTTAAATTGTTTGTTGGAAGGGGTATAGAAAAGGAAAAAGTGTTTATCAACATTTCTATTGAACTTTCTAACTTTAGCTGTGATAAAAAATTCCAGGATCATTGATCCAGAATCTAGTAATAATATACATAGAACATACCCATGCGTTAAGATATCAGCGCGTCAGAAAATTATCGAGAGTTTTTGTGTTGTTGCCCTTAAGCACATGAAATAGAAACTGGATTATTTAATAAATGCGAAAGGTACGAAGTGTATTGCTCATAATTTTCGTCTTTGGAAATTGTTGCCTTTAATGGCTGAAGCCAAGAAGACTTCTAAGTATAAGGTTTTCCAGTAAGAGTGATATGATTTCTTAAAAAAACACATTTATTGTTAACGAAATTCAAAAGTTTTTCATTTAATGTGAAGTACAATCGATACAATTAACTTCTAAATAAAACGTCAATCAAATGGCCTGCACAACTTGTTCTGCAGGAACGAACTCGACAAACGAAATATACGAGCACTTTATCCACTAAATCAAGTCGTATGTCGTATATGAACGGCACGTTCAATATTGACTTGTAAAGCTTGAAGGCAGTCTGGTTTATTTCGAAAGACCAATGACTTTCTTTGTCTTATTGGCACTTGAAAATTATGTGAACAAAATGTAAGCTCAAAATTCGACGAATAGCGAGCACACTTGGACGATTATTACGACCATAAAATGGCAAAAGCTCACGACAAGTTGCAATTGGAAAACGAATAATTTGTAAACGTTGTTCTTGCGTAGATCTCTCCATGATTAAATTGTAAACACTACTGAATACAATGAAAAACAAATGACAGATCATGACATAATACAATTGGCCAAAACGTCACTTCAAAATTATATCATCCCTATTGGAAAACCTTATATTTGTAAAATTAATAATTGCGCAATTAAAAAAAATATGAAAGATGGTATATATGTTGTTGTTAAAAATTGGTTGGTAAACTGAAAACATTTGCTTGGTGACATTTTTACATTAAAAATGCCATCAACATGTGTCCACTCTAAATCACTTACAACCAGAGTTCGCGTTTGAGCACTCCTTTCGCTCATTGCGCACTCCTTTCATAGGCATTGGTTAAAGAGCAAATGAGCTAAAAGCGAAGCCAAAAAAAAACAAGTAATTGGTTTGCGCAAAGAGCTTTTAATTATGCTGTTTAGAGCTTTGCTCTTCGTATTAAGCAAATTGATAGTGCCAGTAGTTATTCACTGGAAACTCAATTTTTCTGCCAATTGTGATACAAATTTTAATTTAAAAAAGTACACATGCTGCCAGTCCTTGTATTTACCTTGTAGATCAGCTGTTCCAATTCCGTATGAAATAATGCTCATGTAATAAATCTCTTATCTCGTTTTTAAAAACCCACTCTACAAGTCTTCTACTTATCAAACATTTTCCATATCTAAAGCTACTTTCACATTTATCAAATATTTTTCCAAAAAAACGTAACCACTAGTTTTGCTTAGGGTACTGTCATTTAATTTAATTTATATATAAAAAATACAATTAACTATTCTACAAAAAAGTATTTTTATGCAGTTTTTTTAAAAATGCGAACCCAAAATTAAAAATATATTGGAATTAAAAGAAATGAATTATTAGTTTTTTTCTTGGTTACGTTTTTTTTCGACAAATATTTGATAAATCTGAACGCAGCTTAACTCTAAGAAAACCTAATAAATTTGCTTCATTTTCATTTCAAGATATACACTTGCAAAAAAAAACATCCTATATTACTGCAGCAGGTACCTACATATAAGACAGAAATAAATACTTTAACAAACAATGGCAAAGAACACACAGAGCAACTTTGTTTTTTTTTTTACGCCAACATTTTTTCTTTCTTTACTTTTCCTTCTTTCAAAAGTCATTTTGCGTGATCCTTTCTTGAGGATACAAACACACACATACAGGTACCTTAATACATCATCAAGCTTATGAATAAATATTCCTGGATATATTCAAATGCTTGAATATTGCATATGAGTTTATTATTAGAATTTCGTTTCGGGCTCTTGATGGCATGTTTTGATAGATTTTTCATTTCAGTTCTTTTTTTTTTTTTGTTTTTTTCTTGATTTTCTTTTTTTTTTTGTTTGTTTTCTTATTCAATTTCAAACACATTTACGTTTTAAATACTTTTTATGGCATGACGCACGTTCTTCCTTGCTTTGTTTTCTTGGCAAATGTTCGAGACATTTGTGGTTGTGTTGGTGTATGAATGAATGACTTAATGTATATGGCTGTATGTATTTGCCAGCGTATGTTTGTATGTTGTTTATGCATGTGAATGCTAAGGTCGCGTGTTTATTTTTATTCTAACTTCCTCTTTGTTCCAGGACTAAAGGAATTGAATATTTCAATTTTTGTATACAATTGAATTTTTCTCTTCTATTTTTACCCCCCTGATATTGTCGTCTTCTTACACGTGGATTGTCTGTGTTTTGTTGTGTTGAAAGCTTTAATAAACAATTTTCATGTTGTCTAAATGAGTTTGTTTTATTAAGTTCTAAAGTGTGTGTATACAACTCCAATTGAGTGCTATTTTTGCTCGTGTTGCCTTTGCAGGTGTATCCTGTTTAAACATGATTGTGCTTGGCAAAAGCAAACAATTTAACTTTAACGGAAAACAAACGTCTTTTCAATATTGAAAAAAGAAATCGTGTATCTTTGTTGTTTCAACATCCCTTAACACTGTTAATGATTTTTTGTTCATGCCCCCTTTCCTTTGCTACTCAATCACTTACTCTCTCTGTGGCACTAAAAAGGCACTTAAAGATGTCTGCTATATTTTAATGGAAAAACAATGTCGCTTTTCAAGGATTAAATGGAATTTATTTAATGGAATAGATGAAATTAAAGACAATTTTAAAATTTTGTTTGCCAAAGCCTGTAATTAGTAATTTTTCAGCAAAATTATTTGTGCGCAAAGAAAGTTTTATTACTATTAATTTGCAACAATGTGTATTTGGAGAAAAAATATGCATATAATGGTTTTCTATGTGCAGCATGTGCGACATATAAAGTCCCCAAAGAAGTCATAAAAGAGAACAATAAAACTTTAATAAACTTTACATAGATTTCCCTACAACATATTTTTTGTGCACTTTCCTTTTAAAGCTTTTGTAAAAGAGTTTTTATTTGCACACTAGATCGTATTGTGTATCATTCGTTTTCGAGTATAATTTACAGTGGTAATATATTTTAGGAAACATAGTTGTAAATTTTTAGTGCTAAGCTTGTGTTAGTAAGCTAAGCTCTAAGCTCTTTATTTTATTTTTTAACTAAAGTTTTAAGATTTCATGCATCTTCTATAGGTATAAGTATATAAAAGAGTTACGTGAGTGACTGACTCATTCATCATCGCCCAGCCCAAACCGCTGAACCGCTGAACCTAGAAACTTGAAATTTGGCATGTAAGTTACTTTTACAGAGTGTAGATCCACTAAGACGGGATTTTTGGAAATTCGAATTTTTAGGGGGTAAAAAAGGGTAAAAACGGCCGAAAAATTACATTTTTAAAAAAAATCTTTAAAAAGGTTCCAGGAATATCAAATTTGGAACGTAGGTTCCTTTTACGACGCAGACTCCAACCAAAATATGTATTTTTGGAAAGTCGCATTTTAAGGGCGTAAAAAGGGATAAATACGGCCCAAAAAGGGACATTTTTAAACATGGTCCCAGGAATATGAAATTTGGAATGTTGGTTCCTTTCAGGACGTAGACTCGAACCAAAATATAAATTTTTAGAAATTCTCAGCTTAAGGGGGTAAAAAGGGGTAAAGGCGTCCCAAAAAGGAATATTTTTAAAAATGGTCCCAGGAATATGAAATTTGGAATGTAGGTTCCTTTCAGGACGTAGACTCGAACCAAAATATAAATTTTTAGAAATTCTCACCTTAAGGGGGTAAAAAGGGGTAAAGGCGTCCCAAAAAGGAATATTTTTAAAAATGGTCCCAGGAATATGAAATTTGGAATGTGGGGTCCTTTTGGGAGGCAGATTCGAACCGAAATAGGGATTCTTAGAAATTCGCGCTTTAAGGAGCTGAAAAAGGGAAAATACGGCCCAAAATGGGACATTTTTAAGCATGACCCCAGAAATACTCGATCTAAAGACATGAAAAATATGTTATTTATTTTTTACTTTAAAAATTAAGGTTAACGAAGTACCTGGCGGGTATGCTAGTAACATATAAGTAATCTTTAAAAATTTTACTTTAAATATTTTTTTACGTTCTAAGAGACTTTTTCTCAAAGCTCTCCCAAAGGGAGGGTGGGGAGGGGGGGGAGGGGGGTTATAAAATCTCTGAAAACAGCGTTACGTAATATGTGCACAGCCCCTAAGAAGTCACAGGAAATTTATTGGAAGCTTTTATTTTTAATCAATGACATAGATGTATGTGATTTTGATCCTGAATAAAAAAGTTAAATATGCATCTCTTAAATTCTTGCGAAACCAATAGACTCTGACCATGTAAATTCTTTAAGATATCTGAGATCATTTTAAAATATTTTAGATTATTTTAAATCATTTATATAACTTTGAAAGTTTTTATTTTAAACAATTTATGCAAAGGACTTATAGTTTTGATACATTTGTACGAAAATATAAGAATCTTTAAAATATGTATTATAGTACTCATCAAAGAAATATATTAATCTAAAAAATATTATTGGAAAAAATTAATTTTATGCCAAGAAGCTTTTGATAATTTATATTGTGCAGCTTTCGCAGGAAAAACTATAAATGTTTTTCTAGTTCTAAATTTATTTTGTTTTAATAAGGAAATTATTTTTGAGATTAATTTTCATAAAACATATATTTCAAGTAGTGAAATTATTAAAACTTTTCGAAGCTCATAAGCTTTAATGTTTCAATATATAAAAAAAAATAATTAAACATAAAAAGTTGTTTTTTCATAAAAGTTTTTTTTGATTCAACCTTCGTATGATCCTTGCCGGGCTTTGGTATCATAATAATCATCGATACCTTCCATTCTTTTGGATAGTATTGCAGCCGTAAAATACCATTAAAAATTAATAGTAATATTCTTTTTCAATATATGGCGTTTTGTTGCTTATTTTATCTACACTTGGGGCTCTTTTGGTGTTAAGACTAGTAATAGCCTTTTCAATCTCCACAATATTAAATTTTAGCGGTGTTTCTGGTAAAGAGACGACTGATGGCAGTTCAACAATATTAACAGAAATATTTGGAGTAAATAAATAAATGTTTAACGAAAAGAGCACCTTTTTCAGCATCAGTTCTTGCGCCCAGTCACCATTAGAGGCTCGTGATGGAGGTTTGCATATCACAGGCCTTTTAAGTCCTCTGGCTGCACTAAACGGATTACTGTTTTAATAGCAATGAATTAAATTTCTTAGTAAATTTTATTAAAGCTTTAATAAAATCTAATAGACAAATTTTAAAACATGGAAAAGTTTTTTATAAAAGCATATTAATGAATTCGAAACGAAAATAATAATCCCATACTTGAAAGCCTTTAATAAATTTATTATATACTTAAAAGGTCTTCTTTAAATAGTTTGCCGAAGCTTTGTGTATTTTATGCTAGAACATAATTTTATATAAATTCCACTGTAATTTAGTTAAAAAAAAAAATATTATGACAAACTTCATTATAACTCTAATCTTATAAACTTCGAACTTAATTTTTTCCAATCTACTTTTGTTTTTGTTTTTTTTTTGTTTTGTTTTCGTTTTGCGAGCTGGCACAGCGCAAAAGTATGCAGTATGTAGTGGTATTAAGGAAAAATAAAAAATATGTTGCAACTTATTCAATATTTACTTAAAAGTCTTCAACTTTTTCTTCTTTTTCTTAATTTTTTTTTCCTGTTATAAGACCACTCTTTTTCGGTATTGTTTTGGGCAAATAAAAACTTTCTTTCAATTTATCGACAAATTTTTTTTTTTTTTTGCAAAATATTTACAACATTTTGTTATTGTTGTGGGAAAGAGAAAATAAATGCGAAAAATATTGCTGACAGTTGTCATTTGATTGTTTTCATTTCATTTTCTATCAATAAGTTGGGAAAAGAGTTTGAAAACAAAACTAATGTAAGAATTTTTTTTTTTTAACAACAGAGTTGGAACAAAGTTTAGTTTTGTTAGATTTTTAGAAGTTAATAAATATGTACACATGAACATACATAATCGTACATACTTATGGATTTTTATTTGATTCAGTTTGTAAGTGTGTGGTTAAAAAATAAAGGAATAAGTTTATAACCTTATTAGGAGTGTCTCTGGAGGCATTCTTTGCCATAAATGTGAAATTTTAATATTTTTATCTTCAAATTTAATAATCTTCTCAAATTTAATATACTCGTAATGCTATCTTGATAATTTTAATTACTATCAGGTATGCATTTTTTTATAAAGCTTTTAAGTTTTGTTAGTGATTATTGCTTAAATATTTGTAATTTTAAACTTTTTTTTAAAGCTTTAAGTTTATATTAAAACTTTTCTCGTTTAAAGATGTAGTGCAAAACATAGTCTTGCGAAAGTCAAACTCGATGTTTTTCAGAGCTTATAAGCTATTTATTGATTGGTTATAAGTTTATGTTACGGAGCTTTAATTTAATTATAAATAGCTTTTGAAAGCGTTGAGAAATTATCAAACACTATAAAAATTTATTTTATAAAAGACTTTTAAAAAGATTGAAAAGATTTATTAAATAATGTCGAAAGAGTAACTTTAAAAATAAAGCTTTTAAGCTTGTAGGCCATTCTTAAGATATACCGGAAATTTTTATAAAATATAATTGTTGAGTCTTGCAATTCGAAATTTCATTTTAACTTTTAAAGCTTTTCCACATCTTTTTAACATTTTAAATTTTAAGCTTTAAACATTCAAATACTTATTTGTTTTTCCTTCATCTTTTGGTCTTAGAATGTGTTTAAAGAATTGTGGAAATAGGTTTTATATATGATCTTAGCTCCCATTAGGTATAGGAAATATGTTTGTATAAATATTGATTTTTCCTAGACATTTTTACACATACATCTACATACTTTTCAAGTTGTTGCCATTTTCCGGATGGTTTTTGTTACTGTTTTTTTTTCTTTTAGGTAATTTCCTGCCTCAAAGTGAGCAACAAATGTCTAGGATATACACACACACATAAATACATATAAAAGTGGTATAAAACTGAAATACACAGAAAGAAATTTGTCTATATTTAACAACTTTCGTTGCCGCTTTTCCGCCGCAAAATATTTGCATAAAGTTTACTTAAAACTTTTACAACTGTGAGATTAAATATTATAATTTTATTTTTATACATTTTTTATTACCTTTTTTAAAAACCTTGAAATTATTTTAATATTTCCATTGACAGTTAGCCTTTTTTTTCTACAGATGGTTTATATAAAATTTTTCTATAGAGTTATTGTTATTATAGAGTTATTGTTAGTTTATGCAAAAACATTTTATGTGACCCTCTTCCTAACTTTTTCCTTTTCCCATTTCGTTTTTGTTTTTGTAACATTAAAACGACTACCACAACTTGTTGGAGGTTATTTAAAGAAATGAGGTGGCCTGGTAAAACCGTTAATATCACTTTATCACGAAATCTTGGCAATTTTTTTCTGCCTTTTTCTGGTATTTTTATTTGTAAAAAGAAAATTATGTTATATATTTTTTTTAATACAAAGGAAGAAACATGTTGATGTTAAATTTCCTTTTAAAAAATTTTAACATATTTTTAAGGGTTGCATGCTACAAAGAAAGTTAGCAAGCAATGCAAGAAATATTTCTTTGTACTAGTTTTTTAACAAGTCAATTAGTCAGGATTTTGTTAAATAAATAGTCAAAACAAATTTTCCAAAAAAAAAGAAACATTTAATTTAAAAGAGAGGGATAAAAATTTTAAACTAAATTTAATAGCTTTTGTAGAGATATTTTTTACTAAAATATAAATATTCTTATGTTTTTTTATTAAAAGCATTAAAGCTTTGAAAACGACAAAGAATATTTCCGTAATTAAAATAAAAATTTAAAACTGTTTAAGAAAACACTGTGTAACAAAATAAAAATAATCAGGTTATGAGGTCAGTTTTTAGGGGATTAAAAATAGACAAAATATTTTGAATTATTGGCCTTTTGAAAGTAAACTTTCTGCCCATTTCTGTATATGTAATACTGGATTTAGTATAGGAAATATTGAAATCTTTGCATTACTTCGCAGTACTTTAGGTTACGTGGTGGCATAGTCGAAATAAAACTTAAATATTTTATATTATTATTACGAATAAATGTAATTCGTTCAATGTGTAAAAATGGAATAATAAGGCATTATAACAATTCTCGTATTCTATTTCTGTTGAAAATTTGGTCAAATAGTTGATATTCTTCCCAATTAGTATCCACTTTACATAAATTGAAAAGTGGACAAACGAAAGCTGATGAGAGGTGTAGCGGCCTTGAAATCGGTATACTGATACGTTCTGCTAATCAAATTGCACATTCTAATGTTTTTCAAATAAATAAAAAAATCTTAGCAATTTGAATTTTCATTAACCCATTATTGCCCGGTACCCGAAAACGTTAACCAATTTCAATGAAACTTTGTGTGTAGTGGTTTTTAGGACTAGGCTAAGGTGTATTTTAAGTTTGAAGAATTTGGACCAATTGGTTTTTTAGATCTGATATGGTAAGTTTACTTACCAATGTGTTTCCGTAATATTACAGAAAAATTTGGTCAACAATAATTCATATTTTTGTAAATAATGTTTATTGAAAAGTGAAAAATTAACAATTTTTTTAAAGAAACATATGCATATTCAGCATATTAATTTAAATTTCATATTTATATATAATTTTTTAATTTTATTACATGTGCTTTGAATATTTACAAAAGCATTTTTAATGTAAACGCACACTACATACTTGGCATTCATACGGTGTATGGGTATGACAAACTACACAATGCCTTGGGTTTCCAGAACGTCTTGAAATGCAATGAATTGTTTTACTAATGTTTGGCTATTGCGACGAATTGAACCGCCGATGATGAACCACCATAGAGTTTTAGGTTGTAAAGATATCCATATGATGAAGTCAGACACCATACTTTAAACCCAAAACGATTGGGTTTTCCTTTAATAAACATTTTACAGGAATGCCTACCGAAATATGGAATCATTTTCTCATCAACTGATAAATTGTGAGCAAATACTCCAAATTGTATGAAACGTTTGTTGCATAAATCTATTAATGGTCTGACTTTAGCAAATTTATCTGTTGGATCTATGTTGTTGTTGTCAGATAAATGAATATATCGTTTTATCATTTCAGCACGATTTCTTTGAAAGGCATTAGAAATAATTTCAACGCCAAAATATGGATCCTTTGACCAGTATAGTTTCCATTCTGCTATTTTATGGTAACCGGTAAAGAACAGGAATCCAACAAAGCGTTTTATGTCATGTGACTCAACAATGAAAGAAGCATTGTTCTGAGAAGCATACATATAATTAGTTTGCTCAACAATCATGTGAAGCATTTCATCATCAAAAAGAGATAAAATGGTTCAATGGGGGACTTTCCACTTAGTTTTTCTACAACATCACGAACGCAGTCTTCTTCAATATTTACTGGTGTTCTATCAAACGATAACGGGTTTTTTTTTTGTCCATTTGGGTATTTTTGCTGCAGTTATAGGTTTTAAAGTTTAGCTGGAGGCTCCTCAATTGCATCGTTTTCAGATTCGTCTCCCGATCCATATTGAAGTTCAACTGTTCCAGCAATTTCAACATTAAGTAGAACATTTTCATCCATAACATTATCATCAATGTGCTCTTCATCGGACACGGCATCTGCGTCAGGTGGAATGTATTCAACATTGACGTTTGATGACGTTGATTTTCATCATCTTCATTTTCTAAAATTGCAAATACTTATTCGTGTTTTAAATACTTTCTTGATGGCATTTAAAAAAAAAGAAATAACTAATTTTAATGTACAGACCCTTGTTACACGGCAGACTTCATTAGCAAAACTGAGGTATTGTCACAAAAGCTTTATTGATGTATATCAACAGCACTAATCAGTATGAGATACAAAGGGAATTCCCCGTTTTACAAGTAGAATCTTATACAAAATAAACAACCATGGTAAGCAAAATACATGTGTTGAGCACAGAGCGGTTATATTGAAATCATTTTGCTTCTATTAGCGCTTTTATAAAATCATACCTAATTTGCTAAATATTTCTGCCCATTGGTAAGTCAAATTACCACAGAAAAGGTGGCAGTATTTCAACCTTTAAGTCAACTTAAATTACATACATTGAGTTTTATACGTAATAAAAGTGATAATAATTAATGTTTAGAAATAATTGACTTTTACACAATTAAATTTTTTATATAATTTGTATACTTATCTCAAAATATGTCCATTTTTGAAGCTTGGCGAAAACGTTTGCCAGCGACATAAAAATAAAAAAAATATATATGTATGTATATATCCTCCAAATTGTTTTCCTAAAAAAAATTAAATTAAATCGTAATTGAAAGAAAAGATTACTTTTTTATATAATACTAGCTTATCCCGGTGTGCTTCGCTACCCCCCTCGTTATAAAATAATATTAAAAGTATTTATATATCCCATTGTGAAAATTTAATGACGATCGGTCCAGTAGTTAAGACTATATTACGATTTTTAATTTTCCTAAAAAGGGGCGTGGTCCCACCCACTTTTCTCTTGGTACGTATTCCAAATTATGCCAATACCATATGTACCATATATCATCGACGTAGGTCAAAAAATGCCCAAAATATGGCGATTTAAATTTTTGGGTTACATGGGCGGTGCCACGCCTCTTTGTCCAATCAAAACTTCATATAGCCTATTATTCCTTCCAGAGTCACAGTAACATGCTGTAAAAATTTCAGGAAGATCGGTCCAAGGGTTTGTTTTTCCTAAAAAGGGGCGTGGTACCACCCACTTTTCTCCTGGTACGTATTCCAAATTATGCCAATACCATATGTAACAAATATCATCGACGTAGCTCAAAAAATGCCCAAAATATGGCGATTTAAATTTTTGGGTTATATGGGCGGTGCCACGCCTCTTTGTTCAATCAAAACTTCATATAGCCTATAATTCATCCGAGAGTTCCAGTTAAATAGTGTGGAAATTTCAGGAAGATCGGTCCAAGGGTTTGGCCTCCTATAAGGAACAAAAAAACAAACACACATTCGGTTTTATATATTAAGATTAGCTTTAGAGCAGTTTGAAGTGCTGGTAAGTGAAATTACCGGCTGGGAAATAAAAACTGAAATTATGCCTAATACTCGTAATAATAATTTCTCATTTATTAAACTTAAATTTAAACAAATTGTGTTTTTATTTGTTATTAATCATATTTATTTTTCTTTCTAGGTACGTACAACAATAAACAAACAAAAAACACTAATTATGCTCCTTCATGTAAGTAAATTTGATAATTACGAGTATCAAAAAAATTTGCTAAAAATTTAACTTATTTTTAACGAAAACTAATAAATCTTAATCAATAACTTTTAAATGTTGTTACGAAAACATCAATGTGTTATTGAACTAAAAAATTTACATATAGAAAAAGGTTATAAAGAAGTTATCCCAGCAAATTTTTAAAGCAGAGATCTTTGAAGCTTTGATTTTTTTTTATATTGCCTTTATTCTAAAGTTATTTTGAGAGACTCTTAATATGAAAATTGATCACTATTTGATTAGTAGAAAAGGCCTACCACGAAAATTGTATGTATACTCGAGTACAATGAATACAATTTTAATTAATTACACTTTTTAAAAAGTGATACAAAAACAAGGTTTTTGAACACATGATTAATTGATGCAATTTCGGAATTAATTGAAACTTATTTTTAAATTTTGATTAAAAGTAATAATTGAAAATATTTTTGTTAGAAATAATTTTTTTTTCGTACAGAATTCGATTGGTTGAATATTAATTAAAATTGATTGGAAAAACACAAGCAGGGATGTAGGGTTACCCTAAAAATATAATATAATTACACCTTAACAATTTTTGATTAAGAAAATTCTCTAGAGGATTTAATTTGTCTTAAGAAAGAAGCAAATGAAAGAGTTTTATATAAAATTTTTAGAAAATTTCAATAGCAAGAGTTAGCTGATATGGTGGAGAGATGCTTTGAAAATCTCCTGATTAAAAATTAAGCCCCGCTTGTTTAGAAAATTCCCTAAAAATTCCCTAAGTCGCTCTTAAGAAGTTGTCAGAAACATATTTGATTAAAAACTTTATTTGGAATGTAGCTAGAAAATCTTTTGAATAATTTTGAACTGATGTAAGAGATTTTAGCTGATTTTAAGTGGTCCTATTATATATCACAGCCTTAGTAAGTTGAGCTGCTATTATTATGACAACTCAACTCATCTTAACAATATTATTTCTTATATGTTTCAAAACCAATAAATCGTAATACGAGTAACTAAAGGGTGTTTTTTATAGAGTGACATAAGTTTAAATCATAATAAAACAAGGAAATATATTTTATTGGAAAGAAAATTTTATGAAATTAGTGTTTAAATAGGATTTCTGCCATGTGGCCGCCACGACTGGCGCGTAGAAGGCGCAATCTGGAACACCAATTTTCAACAACTTTTCGCAGCATTTGCGGCCTTATTTCGCCGATAATTCTTTGAATGTTGATTTCCAGGTGTTCAATTGTTTGTGGTTTATCGAAGTATACAAGTGACATAACATAACCCCAAAGAAAATAATCTAAAGGGATTAAATCACACGATCTTGGTTTTCTTCGAATTAGCCGATCTGAAGGATGATTATGTAAGCCATAAAATGGTAGAAGTGCACGATGAGTTTGACGAACAATTATTTTGATTAAAAATTTTAACAATTTGCATGCGTTGCTCTGATGTAAGTCGATTCATAATGAAATTTCAAGGCAAACTAAGCAAAAAGCAACTATCAGCTGTTAAATGAAAGCTCAAATAAAACAGTGATGTCAATTCAAAGATGAGACACTCTGTAAAAACACCCTTTAGTTATCGAAGATAACTAAGACAACAGCGGATTGAAAGTTTAGTTAAATTTTAATCCTTAATAAGAATTTGATAACTATAAATCAACTAGGAATTTATCTGTGAATCATAATAAAGTCATTAAGGCGTTTGTTTGGAAAAAGTCATTAGAGGACTTTAGTTAATCTCAAAAAGCCCTTAACCGACTAAGGAATACGACTTTTACAGAGTAACAGTATTTAGTTACCAAAAATCAATAATAAGATTAGATTATAGCAAGGAGAACCTAAAGAGTTTGTTGATTAACTATTTAAGAAAAAGTCTCTAGAGTTTGGTTGGGAAATGTCATTAAAGAATTTAAGTAATCTTGAGGGTTTCCAATTAGAATTTGGATGCCGCCGTGGCAGATTGGTAGCACTGCCAGCCTATTAGTTCAAAGGTTATCGGTTCGAAGCCGGTCAAAGACCCTGGGGTTGAGTTTTCTTTTAACTTGCCGTTTTCTAATATATTTTAAGTACTCTTTGTAAAATATACTTTTAAATGAATTTTTTTTTATTTAAGGTACTGGTACTGTTTTGAAAACATTGAATTTTCATTAATTCAATAAAACTGAACTTAAGCCTAATAATAATAATTTCTCATTTAAAAAGTACTTTTTTAAAGGTACTTTTCCAAAGGTATTTTTTTAGAAGTATCATTTTAAAGGTACTTTTCTTGAATTTAAAATGTTTAAAAGTAATTTTGCTAAGTTACTTTTTTTAAAGGTACTTTTTTGATGGTACTTTTTGAAGGGTGCTAAAGGCACTTTTTTAAAGGAGCTTTTCTTGAATTTAATATTTTTAAATGTAATTTTGTTACAGTAACTTTCTTTAAAGGTACTTTTCTTAATGGTAATTTTTTAAAGAACTTTTTCAAAGACGCTTTTTTAAAGGTACTTTTTTTAATGTTACTTTCTTTAAAGTAACTTTTGTTACTTTTGTTAAAGTAACTTTCTTTAAAGGTACTTTTCTTTATGTTAATTTTTTAAAGAACTTTTTCAAAGACGCTTTTTTAAAGGTACTTTTTTTAATGTTACTTTCTTTAAAGGTACTTTCCTTAAAGGTACTGTCCTTAAAAGTACTTTTCATAGATGTGCTGAAATAAAAGTACATATATGTATATGTAAGTCTGCATACGTACTTAAAGGTACTTTTCTCAAAAGATATATTAAAAGGTATTTTTAAAATATATTTTCTTTATTGCGAACCTTGTTCCAACAAGTTTTTTTCGTCCAAAGAAATTTAAATTATTCTGGCTTATTTACATATATATGTAATTAAACTTTTTTGATTAGATTATTTAAAAAAAAATATTTGTTGTATTTTTTAGTAAAAAAAAAGCGATACACTTTTGCTACATCTTGCATGAATATTTGTATAGAAAAAGCAGTTTTGGTCGTGCTGATTTCATTTTCAATTCCAGTCAAATTATTAGCTGGGTTACCAGTCAAACAGTCAAGAAACAATTCTAAACGTACAAACATTTATTAGGCAAACTTTTATGCAATAACTAGTTCGTAATTCTGATAGATTTTTTACGAAAATATTTTGTGCTTTAAAAGCATATTTTTTGCGGGAACGAAAACAAGTTCAAGCCTTCTTGATCACAAATACTCACACACACACATCTATTCTATCCGATAATCATCTACAACACTTTTATTTGATTTTTTTTTGAAAGCTAAAGTATATTTTTATTTCAGAAAACAAAACCAGCCAAAACCAACTAAAACTAACCATCAAAATTTAGCTTGAAAATAAAAGTAATTTAAAATAACATTTTTGTTAAGATTACGAGTAACAAAAACACAACAGCCAATAAATGTTAAACAAAAAAACCGCATTATACATACAGAGCAGCCAAGAGAATAATCAGAAGAAGAGAAAAAAAAATTAATAACAATAAATATATCAGATGATCGTGTAATTTATAAGACCAGCCAGCAACCAATTAATCACAAAAACACAAGAAACACTAAACTTTCAACAATAAAACTTGTTGTGATTTTTTTCAATTTTATTATAAAAAAAAATAAACTAAATTAATGCTTCAATTTTTTTTTCTAACTTAAACGATTAAAGCAAAATACAGACAATCTTTTTATGTAGTATTTAGGAATTAGAAAAAATAAAAGAAAGATTTATTTTTTGCCGCCAATGCTTCTCTTCTGGGCCACTTAATTCATTCATTTATTACAGAGATTAAGAAAATATTTTAAAAATACTTGTACAAATTTTATGTAACAAGACTTAAAGTAAAATGAGGACGGTCAACAGTTCAATGTTCATAATTTTTAATTAAGTTTTTCAATATTCTCCATATTCTGAATGCTTTTAATTTATTAATCATTAATAATAATCTTAAAAAAAAGGAACTAAATAAAACACTAAACATAAAATATACATTAAATATTTCGAAATTTTTACATATTTTCATATCATTTATCATAACGATACGGAGGACTGACTGAATTGGTAAAGTCTTTAACTCAAAAAAAGATCATTTAATCATAACAAATACTTGGCGATAATAAAAAACAGATGTTTTAATTTTTTTTTTGTTCTCCCAAAAAGAAGAACAACAAACACGCTAAACGACAACAACGAAAAAAAAATTCAAAATCAAAAGCATAAAAATTCTTTTGGGGTTTTGCGGCAAAAGATCACAAGTGCCAGTTTGGCGAATTGATTTGTAAGAATCACAATCATTAACAAAACCAGCCCACACAAAGTAAATAAAACTTGAAAGAAAATTTGAAGAGAAAAAAAAAACAAACTGAAAAAATTTATTAAATTTAAAATAATTGATAATGGGTAGACAGGCAGTCACATGCAGAGCAGGGATGGGCAAAATCTGCAAGATTCATGCATGTCACTTTTATGCATGGTAGCTATTACGATATTGCATATGTAGGGTGTATTTTATAGAGGTATACAACTACTTTCTTTGGGTAAGCCCGAAACGTTTGACTACTTAAAGGACAACGTTCGCCGCATTATTGCCGATAAACGGTCACAAATGTTGAAAAAAGTCGTCTAAAATTGAACCTCTAGATTAGACTACGTCCGAACCAGCCGAGGCTGTCATATGCCAGAAGTCATATTTAAATTATAATGCCAGAAGATTATCTTTCGAATTAAGCAAATTTCATGTCAATGTAAGAAATTCCTTTTTGATTTATTCTATTTCAAAGTTGTATACCTCTATAAAAAACACCCTTTACATATGTTATGAACTGCACAGACTTTTTTTTATAAATTAAAATTAAGAGAAGAAAATGTTTTCAGTGCAGCCAGCATAGAATCAATTTATTATCTCTTTGGAAGAGCCTGGTCACAGCCATACTATTGAGGAAAGGAGTGGAAGATCTTACATTAATTTTGTACAACGAAACGCTAGAGACCCCAGAGTAGTCTTTTGAGTTGGGAAATGACAAGGACCAACAAAAGAATTAGATAGGGAAAATATCAGCCTGCTGTTAAGAGAAACGCCCGTTGCTCGGAGAGGCTGCTGAGGAATTTTCCATCTGGAAAGGGAAGACGATGGTCGCCTAGAGCGGGACAGAAGCATCTTATTCTTTGAAAATAATTCATAATGAATCTCCAAAAAAAATCCTACATTATTTAATTTGAGATTGCATTTTCTATGAGTAAATTTTTTTTTTACTAATTTTAAGGACATTTTGACATAAAAATGAAATTATTTTATTTAAGTCTTAAAAACCGTGATTAAGGAAATCATTTATACTACAATAGTTCATAAAAATGTCGGATACTTAAAAACGAAAAACGGTTGTCGTCAATTTAAGTTCGTAATTTTTTTTTTCTAAAACTCCAAATTTTTTAAAATTTTACACAAAATAATTTGTAAAGTAATTTTTAGTTCATAATTTCAAATAAGTTTCAAAAACTTTATTTTTTTAATGTACGTAATTAATATTTATGTGAACTGGCTGCTGAGAGTTTGAAAGGTGTAGTGGTTAGGGTGCCATGGTACGACCCCCAACTATATTTTGAGTGTTCGTAAACGGTTTTGAGCATCCCTCATGCTAGCCAATAAATCTACCTGCCGGAAAGAAATATCCCCGGACGTTCCAGCGGTCTGATGATATCAAAAGCTTCGTTGTATTAGATGGACGGTTCAGATGAAGTGAAAACAGTGAAGTGATAAGTACTTAGCAATGTCAACAACCACATTGCAAAGACACGAACCACAACACAATTGAAAAATTAAAATTTTGTTTCTTGCCAGATGTTTTACAGAGATTCTGTTAAAACAGCGTTGGTGCCATTTTGAACTCAAACTAAGAAAAATTTCCCAAATTTTAGTTCAAAGTTTTTGTAGTGTTCTTATGCGCGTTCAGCAGAAAAACCTGCTACTAAACAGTTTAGATGGAGCCGCTTTTGATTTGATTGAGTTTTCTGAACGATCTGCTCCCTTTTTTGTTAAAAATATCCAAAAATTTTTCTTTTCAATAAAAATTATTGAATTTTATTTTGTAAAAAGATTTCATAATATTTATTTGTGAATTTAAATGATTTAAAATTTAAAAATATATTATGAAATTTGATTTAAAAGTCAAACTGAACTGAATTATCGTAATTTAATCAAATATATCGTAATTTTGCTTTGATACCTAAAACAGTAAGCGCTCACTCAAAATATTCGCTCATCGCTCAGTAATCAAAGCGTTCAGCAGCTGTGTAGCAAACTGTGTCTGCTGAACGCTTCCATTGTGTCTGAACTGATTTAGAAAGGTATAGGGGGCAGAGAACACAGATGGTATAAATGTAAAAGAAATCTTAATTAACGCTTTTGCATTAAGTAGACTCATTAACTTTCGTTTGCTGTATGTGAAGCTATTTTACTAATTTTTTTACTACGCCGACAATTCTGTTGACCCACTAAGAAGGGCGATGAGATGTATATTAGCACGGATCAGCACCAATCGCTGCTGTAGCAGTTTAGTGCCCAGTGTTTTATCACTTGAGCAGTCAAACAACAAATAATGCAATGCCACACTAATGCAAATTATAGAAATTATTATTGTTCATGACTTTTCCTGGCACTCGGATCGAACCTACATATGTACTTCGTCATAGTTTGCTTTGTAGTCAAAGTGCGAACCACTTCAGGCAAACAAACCTTTAGTGTTTTCTTCAAAATGGTGAAATAAAACGATTCGCTTTTAAATACCTGCTTTTTCATTTCAAAGTTGAAAAAATTTCCATTCAATCCAGAATACATTTTTCTCTAGGATTTTCTCCATAGTAAAACCATTGTTGACGAAGAAGTTTGATCCTTAAAAAATGAGGGAATATATGCATTATTAATAGCATTTTTGCAAGACCATTTACACGAAACTATGAAAACCGCCGTTGTTATATTTCTATGATACAAGATCATTTGCACATGATTGTGAATAGGGCTAATGTCTGTAGGAAATATTCTAATTTATTATTTATGAAGTAACAATGCACATACAATTAGGTTTAAAATTTATACATACAATCAACTACATAATTGTGTGTAGGGGGTGAGAGAGAGAGAGAGAGATATGGACAGAGATAGAATTCCAAATACATAAAATCATTTTTAATTTTTAACATCTTTTAAACAAACCATTGACTTTGATTTGACGCCCTCATTGTAATTACACTGCCAAACTTAAACATATTTTGTTATATGTTTCGTTTTCGGATACCAATAAAAAGGGTGTTAATTCAATTACATTCTGTTATTTAGTTTTTAACAAAGGCTTGTTTTATTCAAAACAAAAAAAAAAACATCAATTAAATCACTACATGGAGAAGCCATTAATAGTATAATAAGACTGTTAAAATTTTAAGGCCCGGCCGAGTTTTGTTTAAATCATAAACAAAAGCCATATTTTATTCATCAATTTTTTTTTTATTTATTTATTAATGATGTATTTTTATTTCGTAAATTGTCATTAAGAAGAAAAAACCCAAAAATAGAAAAACATCACAACTACTCACTCACTCATCTGATTGTAATTGTCTAAAAGCTTGTTTGAAGTATTTGCGTCATGCCTCATAAACGCACATCGTAAAGTACATCACTTTTGGATATTTTCGTTTGTTTTTAGCTCAGCATGTGTTGCTTTTGCGTTACGTTCGTTATACATAATTTGTTTTTTTTTTTTTTAATTTAACATAATAAATCTGTGGCTTTCTAAAATAACAGTGTGTGACGTAAAATTTAAATTTTCACTTGAGTTAAAGCTTAAAGATTTTGAAATGAAAATTTCAGCAACACTAATAACGTTCATTAAAAATTAAATTTTATTAAAACTATTTGTCAAATGGTGCCAAATTTCGTGTGTCACCGAATATATTTCAATTCAATATTTGTATTTTTATATTATTATTATTACGAATAAACGTAATTATTTATTTGAACTTATATTGATGTACATATGAAAAGTAATATTATCAGGCTCAAGTTCAGTTTTATTGAATTAATGAAAATTCAAAATTACTAAGAGTTTTTTTTTTGTTGAAAAACATTATTATTTATATCCAATCAGTTTTTAGCAGAACGTATCAGTACTGATTTCAAGGCCGCTACACCTCTCATCAGCGTTCAATTGTCCATCTTTACAATTTTCGTAAAGTGGATACTAATTGAGTAGAATATCAACTATTTAACCAGTTTTCAAGAGAAATATTTGTATATTAAAATAAGTTGTAAAACTGTTTTATTATGTGGGCTGTCATATGGCCATATAATTATATGGTATTGATGCAGTGTATTGATGCAGTTCCTTGCTAAATGTGTTGAATCTTGCTAAGCCTTCTTTATTCAACTTCCATTTTAAGATGCTCACTTTTTTTCTTTTAACGTTAGAAGACCGTCGGTGGCTTCTTCTCTTTGGATGGATTTTTACCTGGCTGAAAAGCCTATTAATTAAATCTCCAGTGCTGCGATTAAAATTGTTTTCGTCTGCCAGGATTCGAACTTGAATTCTTTGGTTTTATAGATGGGTACCGTAGCAACTAGATTATCCAGCGCACCATCTGCCACTTCATATAAGAACTATATAAATCATGAACTAAAAATAATTTATAGAATTTTTTTTTAATAAAATTTTCCAATATTTAAAAAAAAAATTCCAAAATTTTCTAAAATTTTAATTAAATTTAGGAGTTTTTTTAAACCATTTTTAATGACACTTGCTTACTTAAACTTTGTCAAGGTGTGCTTTTTAAAATATCGAGCCTTTGCTGCAAGAGAGTCATAACTCAATATATTTAATATTTTAATTAATAATGCAGCATTAATTCTCATAACGTGCTTCAGAATGTGTAAAAATGTCATTCAAATATCTTGCATACTAAACTTTTGAGACAAATATTAAATTCGTTTACCATTAAGTTGTTAGCAAATGTGTAACTTTAAACTCGTTTTCGGCATAACTACTTTTTTTGAGTTATGACTTTATTGCAGCAAATGCTCTATCTAAAAATTTAATTTTAGATGAGTTGTGTTTTTGGACTCCGAATTTAAAAGTTTTGTCTTTCTTTTGTGCTCCTCAAAATATTTATTTTGTACACAAGGATAAGTTCTTATTTAGTTTTTCGTTCCATTTTCAAGATTTTTCGTCTTAACTTGATGAGAATTAGAGTTCACAGTTGATACATCTAGATTCTAGATACAGTGTGTTAATTTTTCTTTCTTTGCGGTACAGTGTAACAAACAGTCAGAAGCAAAATTAAATTTATGAAAAAGGAAACTAAACTGTCTTTAAGTTCTAAACTGTAATAAAGTTTTTCTTCGTTCTTCGAATTTATATCGTATCAAATTCGTTCTTAATAAATTTAAACTTAATAAACTACAAGAGAAATTATTAGGAACGTTATAAAAAAAGAGTTTAGTTTTTGTGTATTTTTGTGCTTCATTATGATGTACTTAGGGAATTGCAACAATAATAAACAATTCTAAGCCTAAAGGAAACTGATAAACGCATATGAAAAAAAAATTATATTTAAATATAATGAAATATGTAACACATACTAAGATAAGACATTTTCTAATCGTAATTTCCTTTTAAAATGGATAAACATAATTAAAGCGGAAGTTAAATTTAAGCTTAATTAAAAGCTTATCAGGAATTAACACTCACTTTGTTGCTGCTGCTAGTGTTCTACTATTCTAAAATGACTCATATATTTTTAATAATTATATCTTTTAATAAATTTCAACAATTACTTTATAACAACAAATTGTTACAAAATAAAAATTTACAATACTCGTATGTTCAAATTAAAAATTCAGTCAATCAGCAGAAGCAAAAAAAAAAAAATAGACTGCGTGCACACTTCACATACACACACAAAGAAAACCATCAAAACTATTTAATCAATTAAATATGTATGTAAAAAAAAATTGTTCTCATTTTTCAAACCGCAAATGAAATGTTCAAACCAACAGCAAACATATTAAATGATATTCATCCGTATAAAAGCCCGACATATTCAAATAAATTTTATACAGCTTTTTTTGTTTTTGCAATTGCCATCATGAGTTTATTGAATGGCTGTAAAATCATTATTAAATTACTTGACTGCTTTTAGTACATATGTACATGAAAATTATAAACATAATATATTTTCCCACATTAAAATATGTTGGAAATTCACATTAAGACCGGGGCGAGTACGAGTAGTACGAGAGAAAGAGTATCATCATAAATTTTAATTATAAACAGCATTAAGATAAATACATTTATGCACAAGCATACGCACACACACATACATGCATATAAGCGCAAATCAATTTTTCGCATATATGCATCTAGCAAGTTGCATGATGCAGTAAAGCTTGTAGTATCATCTTTTAGTAAATAAATTGAAAACATTATTCCATATGTAGAGAGATAAAGCTAAAATTTATTAACCCAAGACGAATATAAGCAGGTCAAATGTTTATCGACAAAAAATAAAAATAAATTAGAAAAATTTTCTTTAAAATTCTCCAAGTTTCTTAGCCAAAAGAAAATTGTTTTGCAAACCCCCAAACGTATAACAGGTTGTATTAGTTTAACCTGAACCTTTAAAAATTGTTGGAATTGTTTGCTGCGACTACAGCAAACAGAAACTTTAACTCTCAACATCCTTAATATATACATACATATCTATATATATTTTTTCAGCATTTGTGCTGTAGTTGAAGTGAAAGAAGGAACGTAGCAAAAAAAAATTATACTCGTATATGAAACAAACTAAATGCTTGTAGATGGCTTTTGGCAGTTTTAAGCATGATATCCCATAATACTTTAAACACACACTCTAAGCAAACGGATACATATCCATATAAAAACGCAAATACTTACACACACACACATGTATAAATTTTTGCGCATACAACTGAAGGTTAAACTAAGCGAACAAGAGTTGCCAACGAAAAAGTCATTCCGAAAGCTTTCCTTAACATTAGAAAAAGGAGTTTAGATTAAGGCATTTATCAGTCATAACTTAAGCCGACTTACGATATTATGCAAGAAAAGAACTGAAATGTATGTTATGTTTATATTATTTTTTCTTTTCACGATCTTCTCTATCAGGGTGCCATGGTAGCTAATTTGTTGCGATGTTAGCCTGCCAAACCAGAGGACGTCGGTTCGATTCCCACCCATTGAAGAATTTGTGTTGAGAACGGCGGCAAGGTGTTTGCTCAGAATTACGAAAGCGGGTTTTATAATGTCGGGATTTACATGTCGTACATCACTCTTGAAAAAGATTAGTTTTAACCCTCGGGAAGCCATATGCCCTGGGCTTATGGACTCCAAGGTTGTTGAGACTAATTTTATTAGAACGCCTTAACTAGTCATTCCGGATAGGGTACTTTCAACTTGTTTATGGACAAATTTAGGCTTTGTTGGGTATCAGGACATTGCAATATTGAGGGAAACGAAATCGCTCATGAGCTTGCAAGAATAGGGTCAGTATTAGATGTGGAAGTTAGTGACAGGTCTCCAATCAGTTACTACTGTAGGGAACTCAGTAATTGGGTGATTAGCAGAACCAATCACTCCTGGAGGAAAAGAAAATATTGTAGAGTCTCGAAGTTCATATGGACAGAACTAGACTCAGGTAAATCTGATCTATTTCTGCGTATGAATAAAAAGGTTTTGAGTTGATGCGTTGACTGGCCATTGCTGGGTTAGAGCGAGAACCAGCGTTTGGGAAAATGGCACTCCGGATTTCTGTAGGATGTGTGGGGATGAAGAGGAGCCCGAAGCTATAGAGCATATCATCTGTCATTGCCCAAGACTGCAACGCCATATGCAAAGATGGCTGAGCACACGTTTCCATGAGGGCATTAGTGATATCGCGATGTGCAAACTTGAGGATATCAGGGGCTTTATCATGGGAATTAAGTGGCTGAGTGATAGATGATAAACGCTCTTTGTTTCTCCTTGGACAGTAAGGAGACTAATTAGTCAATAAATTATAAATGAAGGGAATCACAATGGATCCAATTGGGTCTCCGAGTGAATGTGTATTTCACACTTCCCTTCCTAACCTAATCTAACCTTTAACTCAAAGTTGAAAAAAAGAAATGAGTCACATGTGACTCATGAACTTATTTGAATTTATGAGTCATAAATATTTATCATTAGACAGGGAAATTTAAAATACGCATATTCGACCTAAAATGGAATAAAGGGAATTTTTGGACCAGTCCTTAAAATTAAATTTTAAAACTACTTGTAGTATTTTATTAGAGTGGAAAGAAGATCACCGGTGATAGGAGGGGCAGCCAAATTTAAAACACATATTGGTAATGTGCTTCCTAGGGGAAATGAACAAAGGTTTTCCCAGATTTTGCCTTTAGCCAAATAGCCATAAAACCTAACAACGGAAAACCATAAAAATATTACAAGGAAATCGTGTAAACTTTGTGAGTCTAATAGAAGAAAGACAGGCAACCAAAGTCTTCCTAAAGAAAACAAATTCTATAAAATATTTTCCTTTTTTGGGTCCTCTAGAGGTTCGACCTGTAACCATGCACTAGTACCACGTGTTGAGTTATCACTACAGTGGAGAGGGCTTAAAAGAAGGTCAAATCATTTGGGATGATGTTGGCGTAGTGCATACGAATGCCATAATGTGTAGAGGACCGAACGAATTATTTCGATTGGTAATCCTGCAATTTATCGACGTAAGCAAAAAACGTCGATTTTAGAAAAACGAGTTAGGGCATTTCTATATTAAGGTAACGACACTCTGTTCCTATGGGGATGAATGTTGATATTGTGATTCATGATTGGAGAGCAGATACGAGAACGCACTATTTGCCAATTTTTACATATTGCCTGGATCATATTTTCACGGCGAAAGTGGACGCGTAAATTTTGATTGCGAAGTAGTTTCCTGTTGATTTTGAAAATTTTAATGCGATGATGGTTACTCTTACAACATGCGCCCATACGAGTATGTATGCAATTACTAAACACAACATAGATAAGTTTACATAAAAAAAAGAAAAAAAAAAAAACAAACGTGAAAAAGATCGGGCAACAAAAAATTGGCCAGGGAGGGTAAAGCAAACTCAAAACAATGTTTTTTTTCTCTTTGGTGTATAACTATTAGATTTTTCGACTTTTTGTGCTGTTGTAGTTTGCAAAAAGGTCAATCAAGAACATGCATACAACACACTCGACATACTTTTTTACAAAATAAAAAATAAAATAGAAAATGAGAGGAGCAAAAAAAAAAACTAACAACAACAGCATCAATTGTATGTTGCTGTTGTTGAAGTTGTTTGTTTCTAATGTTTAGCTTTAACAACCTACATACTCAAACTTGTTGTAGTGTGCCCGTATTCCAACATTAACAAATGCATCGTCATCATCATCGCCATCATTCTCATGTTCAAATGCAGCAGCATCGTCATCATCATTCGCAGCGGCATTAACATTTTTTATGCACAATATTCGTAGTTGCAAGAACATTATACCCACCACATTAAGCTTTTGTTGTTGCAGCAAAATAGTTTTAAAGTTGTTGGAAAAAAAAAAACACTCTAAGGAAAATGTGAATGAAAAACACAACATAATTTCTCTACATGATGTTTTTAATGTTTAACAACCATGTAGTGATGATAATAATAATGCAATTGTGTTCTCTTTTTTTTTTTCTTTGTTTTGTTGGCTTTCGAAACGAAAAAAAAAAAACACAAACTTAACAACATTAAATACCAAAATGTTTAAGACTAAATGTGCGTTGCTGCAACAATAAAATGTTGTTGAAAAATTTATCATCTTTCCGGAACAAAATGTGTCAAGGAAATAATTGAATTAGGAAGAATATTTATGCGAAATCAGCTTTTCTTACATGTCTTCTTTAGTTGAATAAAAGTCGCGAAGGTTGTTCTAAGACAGCACAATGTGATACTTGTCGTAATGGGAATCTGGTAAAAGATACCTTTAAATTACAAACCAAATTGAATATTATAAGCAAAAAGTACCTTTTCCATGCTAAAGAACAATGCTCTTTGAACATGAAATTTTGCGATAAAAATTTGTTTTTTAATGAAAATTGCTTTTTTAAAAGTTCATTATTCAAATATTTTGTTAATATAAAAGTACTTTTTTATTAAATCGAAAAATTTTAATAAAAAGGAGTTTTATAAAAAAATATTCTTTTTTTTTATCTTTTTCATAAAAAGTACCTTTTAAAAAAAGTATCTTTAAAATTAAAAGTACCTTTTTTAGTTTTTCATGCAAAATACCATTTTTTTTAATTTTTCGATAAAAATTAGTTTTTTATTGAAAATTTGTTTTTCAGAAGCACATTTCTGAATATTATGCTCATACAAAAGTACTTTTTTAATAAAACGAATAACATTTTAAATTAAAACTTCCTTCTTAAAAATTAAATTTCTAAGAAACCGATCTTTTTAATAACAAGTAATGTTTTAATAAAAAATAGGCAATTTTTAATAAAATTATTAAAAAAGTACATTTCAAATAAAAAGAACCTTTTAAATAATAGTTACCTTTTCACTAAAAAGTATTTTGCAAATAAAAAGTACCTTTTTATTAGAAGTAAATTTTTTTTAAACAAAATTTGCTTTTAAAATAAAAATTACTTTTCAAAAAACGTACATTAAAAGTACGTTCTTAATAAAAAATAACTTATTAAAAAGTACCTTTTAAATAGAAGTACCTTTTTTGAAAGTACTCTTCAAATAAAAGGTACCTTATGAGTACTTCAAAAATACTTTCTTAATAAAAAATAACTTATTAAAAAGTACCTTTTTAATAGAATTACCTTCTTAGGGGCCATTCGAATATTATGAAACGCTGTTTTACGCGATTACATACCCCCACCCCCTCCGTAACGCATTTTACACATTTTTCAGAGCAAAATTTCTATTCGGTAACAAATCTGTAACCCCCTTCCCCTTTGGAGCGCTACGTAATAAGTGCACAGCCCCGTACTAAAAGGTCCCTGTTTTTAAATAAATAGTTACCGTTTCAAAAAAAAAAGGTTTTTATTTAAAAATCTTACGTTTAAGAAACTGTTTAAGAAATTTTCAAAATAGTTTTATATAAAAAATTCTTCGATTTTAAAAAACACCATATAAAAAATAATTTCTTGAAAAAACGTCTTTATAAAATATTCTTATATATCGTTAAGAGTATTTTTTAATCCAATCTTTCACTTTAGGTAAAAAGAAAATAATTTCAAAGTTGCTGGTCGTGTATTCAGTATAAGTTGATAGTTGATATTTCGTGTTGAATAAATGTAGTTTTGATACAAAAGTCCTAAGAATACGTTAGTTAAATTGTTCATCTTGATGGTACACAAGGAAACATTTAATAATATAATTACAATTTTTATTTTTCTGTTATTAATTAAAAATCCTATTAGTTGTGTATTTGTTTATTTAATGGCTATAAAAATATTAACCATGCACTTTTTTCTACAGTTAGAAATACTCATGTTAAAAAATTGATTAGTTTGGCGAACAACAAACTCGGTTGTCTAACAAACGAAATGGTTTTTTTTAAATTTAATTTAAAACAAACTTAAACATGATGCAGCATGTTTTGGCATGTTAGGTGATTAAACATAATAGGGAGTATGAATTGCCAACAACACAAGATGAGTTTAGTTGGCCAAAAGCAACTGCAGCCACTACAACTCAATACTTCAATAATTTTAAGGAGGAGTAGAAAAATAAATTAAAATTTAAGAAATTGCAAAAAAAAATCTTCTATCTTCTAATCGGTTAATAAAGAGAAAAAAACTACCCACAAGCTGTTGTTATTTCCAACATAATTTAGTTAGGGAGTCCAGGCACTCACATACACGTTTGAAATATTTACCGCATGGCTCTCCAAAGACTCATTTCCAACCAACATACACATTTGTTACTTTCAGTTTATACCAAAAATATGCTTTCTCTTACAAGATGTTTCGGTAACGGCTTGGTTGGTGGTTTTAATTTTATGTTAGTTTTTCTTTTTTCTTATTTTTGTTTTGCAAACTATTATGTATGTTGTTTTGCACTTTTGGTCTGCAGTTTAATGTTCTTCCATCGTTTCGCTAACATGTACATGAATTATGGTTAGAGGTCACTGCTATACATGATGAACTTCAAGAAGATTTTGATGGGGATGAGGATGGGATTGATTATTATATGCCAACATACATATATCTACATATACAAAGTGCATTATCCAAAGTGCATTATAGAAATTAAAAAACAAAAACATTTACTGATGTTTTCTCAAAGTTTTTCTTTAATAAGTTCTGTTTTATTTGAAAATTTTTTATTACTGCAAAGAACACTTAAATAAATGAATGGAATAAATTGGAGTTAGTAACAGCCAGATATACAAAACGGTTAAAAAAAATAATTAAATAAAATTTTATAATTTTCCTTAATAATAGGCCATTGAACTTTAAACTTTTAGAAAGTTGGTAATGCAAAAAAAAATAAAATAAAAAAAATACGTATGTATATGAATTAGAAAAAAATATTGCTTTCTAAAAATTAGATAAAAAAGAAATCAAGTCACCAATGCAAACTCCAGCTGTAATAACTCAATTAACCTCTAAATGTAATATTATCTCAAGCTTGGCAACGCGATTTGTTACAAATATAAAAAATAATAATTAAACATTAATAGATATTGAAAACAGCAACTACTTTAATTATAAATACATTTTAAAATAACAAAATATGTAGTGTAAATGAATTTAAGTATTGGCAACGACACAAGAGTTGTTTAAAAACTTTATCATATAGTCAGCATTAGATATTCTTAAATTGGCAATGCGAAACTTGCATATATTTTACATATTTTAAACAATTCAAAGAAAATGTTTTGCAAATGTGTATGTAGGAATTGATAAATGTTTATAATAAAAAATGTTAATCATATCCTATTTATTATATAGTCAATAATTCCTTTAAATTGGTAATGCAATTTTTTTATATTAAATAACTGTGTAGCCAATTTAAATTAAATTTTTTAATATTTTTTTATGTTTCTATATAATTTAATTAAATACACAGCAACATGAATAGGTAGGAAAATATAATAAAAAAAATTGGCAACACCAAAAATAGTTGGCAACGCCAAAAATATTTGGCAACACCAAATTTCTGTTAAAATAAAATTTCTCATAATTGAAATTCTTACAGTCAAATATTTAAAAACAAATCAGAAAAAAAAATGTGTCTTTAATCTACATGCTTTAATGTTTGGCTACGCGAAAACACATAATTTAAAAAATAAACTAGTCTGTGTCCAAAAGTAATAATATTCTCAGAGAAAAGTAAACTTCATATTTCTTTAGTTCCATTTTAATACCTTATGTACCATCTACATCAGCCTTTCCGTTCGTCTTTGGGAACTTTAAACACTCGATTAGAAGTTATACACTTCTATTCTTATGACTGAGTCCTTAGTAATCTTTCTGGTACTCTCATTCTTAGCAGTCGGTCCTTAGTTATCACCAGCATTTGATCCCGTTGTAATTCTAGACAAAATTTTACATTCATTCTTAATGTGCCCTGTTATACGAGCCTTTTCTAGCCGCAGTCTTCAAGAACCATTTTGAAAGCGTTTCAACTTAGCAGCAGTAGGGGATCTGCTTAAGACTTTCTGATTATACTCACCTCATTATACAACTACCTCATATTATTTTAAGGTAGAGTGGCAGAGACAGCAAATAGATTTTGTTTGTTGTCTCGTTTTTTCATTTTGGAAAATGATATTTGATGTTTGACATCGTTGTTCTGATAATTGTTTCAACAAGGATGTTATAAGAGTAACAAAACAGTAATATCTGCGGTCCTGACGAGCAAATTATTTCTTATAACAATTATCAGGAGAAAAATTTTGCTCATCTGCGAAGTTTTGTTCATTATTATAACCAATAATTTGCTCGTCAAGACGTAGGGTTAAAAACCTAATCCGCTAACATCCCAGGCGTTCTGTGAGCTCCATATAAGCCTCTTGACTACACTTTGTGGTCTCACCCGATCATTGCAGGTTGTTAGAATCCAATTATTGCAAGATCCCGATTTGCTCCATTTGCACTACATGAAAGAAATTATTTCTTCTCTGTGAATACGATTTTGGCTTTGCAGAATTTTTAATTTAAGCTTTTTGAATTGAAATAAATATATTTGTTTTTAATTAAATTAAAAATAGTAATTTCACTGTTGCATCGCTTTCATTTCAAGCGTTTTTTTTTATCAAATATTTTAAAAAAAAGAGAAAATAAATGGAAATTAATGAAAAATTATTGCCAATCAGTAAATGCGAATATAAAAAAAAACGAAAACAATCAGACAAGTATTAAATTTCAAGGTCCTGAAGAAAACGAAAACAATATATTGATAAATAAAATGATTTTTTTTTTTTCCTGTTATCGAACTGCAAACAATTCGCACAATTTACAATAAAATATTTGTTGTTTTTGTTTAATCTTCTTCAACATTAATAACAATACAATCGATTCTAGCCAGTAGTATTGGTGGAAGCACATTGAAATTATAAATAAAAAAGAAAAAAAAAATAAGAAAATTTATGTATTTCAAACCAAAACTGCAAAACTGGTTGCGGGCAAATAATGAAGAAGAATTGCAACAAAACAGCAGTAACAACAATACCAAAAAAAAAAAAAACATAAAATGTACAATCAACTGATATCCAGGCTGTCCAGTGCCAATACAACTCTCAAACTCATTCACGTACCATACAAGTATAGACATTAAACATCAGTCCAATGAATAGTGGCTGCTTCGATGGATGATTGTATCGATGATGTTGGTTGGTTGGGGTTTTTGTTTTAATGGTTACAAAGTATTATGGCTTTTGTCGTCGAGGTTATTCTTGGCTAGCTATAGGTTTTTGTGGCACATTCAATCGACCAAACGATCGAAAAGCTTTAAAAATCAAAAGCAATCAAATTGACAAAACGTCAACGTAATAAAGCGTTGATAAACCACAGAAAAGCAATTGCCAACAATATTAAACTCAATCGAGGTTTCATTGCACAAGAACTAACTGGTCGTAGTCACATAATGTTGGCAAGATTGGCACGAAAATACAACAAATTGATTAGCAACAACAACCTAAACATAATGACTCGGCTGCAAAACGTCAATACAAATCTTTAAGAGTTTTGCGTTATTTTTTTTTTTATATTTTTTAGAATTTTTGCCAAGTTAAGAAGAAATCCATATCTATATAATAAAATGGCATGAAATAAATAAACAACAACAGTCCCAAAGCTCTAATGCTTCTCTTATACTGCACATAAAATCATTCAACTTTGGTCGTTTACTCACATTTTCTGAAATAATGAAAACAATTGATAAGACAAGAGCCAAAGAATATTGCAAATTTCAAATACAGCAGCATTAAAAGCAAAAAAGGATCAAGAACTTTTGGTTGTTGGCAATGCGAATTGTTGGCAACACGGCAGTTTACAATTTATTAAATATCATATCAGAAATATAATCTTATCTTCAATAGCAAAAATGGAGATAATAAATAACTTTTGTAGTTGGTAACGCATAATTTTTCAAAGTAGGTGTGTACATAGTTAAAAAAGTTTAACATAATATTATTAATAATATCAATTAGTTAAAGGTATTGTAGTATAAGTCGCAGTAAAATACAATAGTACAAGAAGTACACGTTTAATAAGTTGGTAATGCGAATTTTTTTCTTTCAGAAACTATCCTATTTTTTAGGCCTACTTTAAGGTCAACTTTAAAATTTTATTTATTTAAAAAATTATTAAAAGCGTAGAACTTTATTATAGTTGGTAATGCGAAAATTCTTGTAATAAACATAATAATGTAATAGTTTTTATTTATTTTTATAAGTAAAATTTATTGCAATTAAGGATATTTAAAAAAAACAATTATTAAATGTAGATTCAAATATTCTTTCAGTTTTCATTGGTAATGCGAAATTTCTCTGGAATAAAAAACAAAGCTATTGATAATTCTGTAGTTACCAACTGAATTAACTTCAATTGTAAAATATTTTTATCAGTTAGGTATATACATACACCCTCGTCTGTACTTAAAGAATGTTAATAATTTGGGTAATTGATAACGCAGCTCTACGAGATTATAAAAAACTAAATAAAAATTGCAAAGTGAAGCGTAAAAAACTGCAGGTACATACTAAGAAAATACATTAAATAAGTTATTTTAATTTAATTTCAATAACTCCAAAAATTTAGTGGCTGGCAAAGCTTAAAAATTTTAAAAACCCTTATAACAGCGGAAATAGCTATTGCATGAAATGCCTTGAGTCTGACTATTTGAGTAATATTTATTAAGCTTAAGAAAACTTAATTTTTCAACGCATCAAAACGTATAGAGCTTACTGCTTTGTTTGGCAACGCGAATATTCATAGCAGTAGTAACAAAGATTTGAAATTCCTTTAACCGAATTAATTAAAATAAACTAAATAAAACAAAGCACGAAAAAATTCTGTTTAAAAAAAATTGGAAAAAACGATGCTATAATTGGTAATGCGAATATTTTCAGCTACATATTTGTAAAGGTTCTAAGAAGTTATTAACTGCAGCTATTTTAAGAATAAATAAATTTTTTGGGAAGCTCCTCGGATTTCAAAATAGGAAATTAAAAAAATGTTTTGTAGTTGGCAATGAGGATATTAAAAGTAAAAAAAAAGAAACTTGAAATTTAACCGCAAAACGTTATGAATACCATATTAAATATCTAAGACTTACATGATGACCGTCAGACTGATGCTAACACATACATAAGTAGTAATACTAAAAATAATGGCAACTATTGGCAATGCGGCTGCTAAAAATTATTAGAAAAAGCATAATTGAATATCTACTAATATAATCTAAACATTTATGAACTATATCATAAAACATGAAAACTTTTTGAAATTAAATGAATACATAAAAAAATACTAAAACTGGTAACGCGAGTGCTTTAAACTATTTCCAAAAGCTTACAATTAAAATTTTCTAATTTTTTTTTAGTTACCAGATAATTGCTAAAAATATAAGTACCATGAACATGTCAATGAAAAAATATTTGGCAATGCGATTATAAAAATTTAATCCCTAAAAATATGTTTTTTTATATAAAAAATAATTCAGCATTTATTTGTATAAAATTTAATAAAAATTAAAAATAAAATATAAGATACAATATGAATGAATTTGTCCTTTCCCTTCCATGATGCGAAAATATGAAATTTTTTAAGCAAAAACACTTTCACTTTGTAATTTTGTCGAAGAGCACATGTAAATTAATAATAAATTTCGCATACTCCATTAAGAAACAAATCTTCCAAACGCGCCTGAAGTTGGCAATGCAAGAAATTATATTTTTATTCTGAAATCTTTTAAAATTATTATATAAATTCAGTAATAGTCGTATCGTTGTATTTCTTTAAAAAAACATCACAAAAACTTAACGTATCATAAAATCATTTTAGTAGTTGGCAATGCGCAATATTAAATAAGCAATTTAATACGAAGTTTTATAACCCATACTTGAAAATATTTAGATTTATTGCCCGAAAAATTCAAGCTAACACAAACATTTGGGTTAAAATTTTGTAAAGTTGGCAAAGCCAAAAGTGAAATTTTACAAAATACTAAAGAGCACTACTTAAAATAGTGTTAGAAAAAAACTACTGCTTAACTATTTATATGCGAATTAAAAGTTGACAATGCAGTAATATTAAAAGCATAAACTGCATACATTTTTTTCACAGTGTACGAACACACAAAATTTGTATTTCTACTTCGTTTGTATTTTATGCGCACATTTATACAATCTCTTTAAACAAATTGCTGCACGTAGTTGGTGCTTGCAGCATGATGCATTTTATGCAATTTATAAGGCCTACACAAACCCACAATTCTGCTATTATTTTAAACTTTTTTTTTTGTTTAACAGCTTTTATAACCAATTTTGTTGAATTTTTTCTAGTATTTTTTCTTTAACAATTTAACAATAAACGATCTTAAAGCCATAAAGAAAATTAACAGAAAAAAGAAGTAACTAACAAAGTAATTGTAAATACAATTCAAAGATCGATATTGAATGATGATTGTTAATGTGTGTGTGTGTGTATATAAGCCTGTGTATAAAAGTATTTGCAACATTTAGAACCTTTTGTGTGCATTTAAGGCATGAAGAGGAGAGTAAAATGTTAAATTTTTCATTCTTTTGCCTGTTGGGATATTTTTCCCTTTTACAGCATGATTGTCGCTTTTTTCCTTGTTGCCTGCCAGCCTGACTGCCACAAAATCAAACTACAATTTATAGTTTTTATTTTGTAGCATTTATGTTGCCCCACCATATTTGGTTTGCGAAAAAAAAAGTATCAAATGCCTTAGCAAAAAATAATCTTTTGATATAAATTTTTAAAATTTTTTTTGTTGTTTTGTTTTAATTCTTGACTAGTTTTTTTTTTTTTTTTTTTTTGTGTGTTGAAAATTGTTTGGCATGCTATAAAATTGCTTAAAAGTCAATTGTTTTTTTTTTTTCTTGTAAATGTTGCAACTAATAGAGAGAATTGCTTAAATGTATCCCAATGCGTTAAATAGCGCCTTCAAGTTGTTTGATGTCCAATTTTGGTAAAAAAAAAAAAACATAAATTGTGTTTTTCCCCATCTACCGCTCTCTCTCTCTCTCACTCGCTCGCTCAGCGTGTTTCTGTAAGATAGAAAAAAGAAATTGATTGGGAAGTTGTTAAGATGTCGGCGTTTAATAAAAACAATTATTTGAATTATAGCAACATTTCAACATAACTGGTATTAAATTTAATATAGAGGGGGTAGACAAAATAATTGAGAAACTTTGCTAAAAAAAAGCAGGTACTTTTTTTTAAATCATTTTATATTAAAGTCATCGAAAGTGCAAACAAATAAATCTTTATTGTAGCAAAGAAATCTTAAAGCGGAAAGAGATCTTCTACTTTCCTTTTTAATTGATTATGCAGCGCTTTTTGTAAATCGACCCGTAGAAATATACCAAATTGTGTTAAATATATATCCTGAATCGAGTCCATATAAAAATTTGGTCTAAGAGTGGGATTTTCTATTCTCGATCAATATTTGCAAATAAACTTCCTCGCAAAAAATCTAAAAAAAAAACTGTTTCACTAGGCGTCTTTATTTTTTGTTTAACCTTTCAAAACTTACAAGGGCGAGACACACTCTTAAGTGACACTTAAGAAATGTCAAGAGACATTAATTATATTGATTTCTGTGCTTCTGAATGTTAGTCTGACATGTGACAGCCCGCCACAGACAGATTGTGTTTTGTACATGATGTTGCAATATATTATAAGGTTGCTCTTTTCATATCCGATTAACAAAAAATATATGACATTTAAGAGATATGTATTTATTTTAGGCAATTGGGCATTTGATTAGAAAATAAATCTTTATATCTAGCACAGTGAATGTGTGTATGTTTGCTTCTTTGATTGTTTGTATGATAATCTGTTTGTATGTTTAAAAGCTCTGAACTAATAAATCTTGCTGCAATTTTCACAGTATATTTGCGATGTTCAGAAAGGAACAATAGGGTAATTCTTTTAAATATATCAAATGGGCGTGTCAGTTTCCATACACAGGATACATTTTAAATGATGATATTTTGCGCGCGTGACCCATTACATATTAGTTTTAAAAGTAAACTTATTAAAAACTGCACAAGTGGGCGTAACACCTCTCACATAATAATTTTGATATACATACGTATGTATGTATCTTGAGAGCTAACAAAGTAAATAACCTGAGATTTTGTTAAGGTCATTCCATAGTGAACCTAAACCTTTTTTGTGTACGCATTCCTTATTAAAATAGTTTCAACGAGCCAAGAAGTAGTAATAATTTTGTTATATCTTAGAAGGCTAAGAATCTTAGAGTTTTGAAAAATTTACTCCATTGATTGTTGAATTGTTCTAAATACAATAGTGAATGGGCGTGGCATTTCCTTGTATAATCCAAAAAAATATTGGAATATTTTTGAAGCTAATTAAATCGAAAAATTGATTTATGAAATGCGTCCCAGAAAAGAGCGTACGAACTAGACATATGGGTGTGGCACCTCCCAAAAAGAGGAAATATTTAATTTTTTTCGTACATGCTCCTGGATGAATGCATTTTTATCACAACAATTTGAACTAAAAATATTCAAAATAAATTAAATTTTAAAGTTCTATTCTTTTTCTCATTACAAAAAGTTTGTGGTGTAGCGAAGCACACCGGGTCTTAGCTAGTATTGATACAATAAAATAGTGGTGGAAATTTAGCACTATTCATTTAAAAAAATAACTATAATAACACTCTGCTCTAGTGTTGTAGTATTTTCTTAACAAAAGAAAAACTAATTTTAATGGCCTGATTAAAAAAAGTCTAGACTGATTAAATTATTTGTTTGTTATTTTGCAATGTTACTACGCTTTTCATTTTAAGTTCGCACTTGATGATGTATTCAATAAAATATTTTTTATCAAATATTTGGTTGATATTTCTCGAATAAGACTTTCGAGAACTACAATGGAATGAAAGAGATCACCCTACAATAAATCATTTAATAATACCAATAACTTTAATAACATTAATATCAACATAACATTAATATTAACATAAACATGAAGATGAATGCTAACATTGATATTAACATTGACATGAACAAATACATTTACAAAAACATTAACATTACTAATATAAGGTTTTTCAATAGGGATGATATAAATTTGAAGTGACGTTTTGGCCATTTGTAACATGTCATGATCTGTCATTTGTTTATCATTATATTCAGTAGATAGTGTTTAAAATTTCATACTGGAGAGATATACGCAAGAACAACGTTTACAAATTAATCAGAAAACGATAACAATTTTTTTAAGAAAATCATCTTCTCCGATGAGGCTCATTTTCATCTGAGTGGTGCGGTAAATAAGCAAAACTGTCGATTCTGGTGCGACCAATATCCACAAATTATTTATGAAAAACCATCAAATTCACCTAAATTGACAGTTTGGTGTGGTGGAGTCATCGGTCCGTACTTCTTTCGAAATTAAGCTGGTAACACCGCTACTGTCAATGATGGATGATAACCAACTTTTTATGGCGGCTGCGGCTACATGCTACGCAGCAAATGCAACAATTGAATTATTGCGAGAAAAGTTTGAAGATTCGATTATTTCAAGAAATTGTGATATTGAATGGCCCCCGAGAAGTTGTGATTTAACACCATTAGACTATTTCTTGTGGGGTTAGTTGAAGTCATTGGTCTTTCGAAATAAACCAGACTGCCTTCAAGCTTTACAAGTCAATATTTAAGGTGCCATTTATGACATACGACTTGCTTTAGTGGAAAAATTTCTCGAAATTGGGTTCATCAAATTCGTTCCTGCAGAAGAAGTCGTAGAGGTCATTTTATTTAGAACTTAATTGTATCGATTGTACTTCACATTAAATAAAAAAATTTTTGAATTTCCTTAACAATAATTGTGTTTTTTTTTTAAGAAATCATATCACTATTATTGGAAAATCTTTTAACATCATCATTAACATTAACAGTAACATAAAAGGTTATATTAACATCAACATTAACATTGTTATTATAATTATGAAAATATGATGATCAATGTCGTACTAATGCAAATTACTTAATTCAATCGACCGTAATGTCGAAATTTCAATCTGTATGCAATTTTTAAAAGCTTTTGAAATTTATATCCGATTCATTGAATTTTTATGTAGTCTTTTTATATACTCTTTTCGAATGAACTGCTATTGAAATATGTATGTAATCATGACTGGCAGTTAAATAATAATATTGAAATTATTTATGACTGAGCTTAACGATATCGGTTCGCTGTTAGTTAAAGCCATTTATTTATTACTCCCCTTTTCATGGCTATTTGTATTGGCTACTTTGAACCAAGTGTTTATTAAATATTTTACATGTGATGTTAAAGTGCCTTACATCTTATTATTTCTATTGTTTTTTTTTTCTTTCTCAAATTAGTACATCTTTTTGTTTGCTTTAAAATCTCTTTATGGCCGCTGATGTTTTTATTTCTAAATAATTTATTTTTAAAAGTACAACATACAATAATAATTACCTGCCAGCTAACTCTGTGGTTTCTCTTAAAACCAGTTAATCCAATGACTGCCTGCCAATGAAGTTGACAAGCACTTTTGTTAAAGAGTTTAACGAATTCCCAACAAATTTGGAATTTGTGTAGGTTGTTCAATTGAGTTTGGTACAATGCCTTCTTTTTTTTCAAAAATCATTATTGAAAATTAAAAATAATGGATAAAAGAAACATCATTTGTAAAATTAAAAACTAAAAATATCTACGTACATTTAAATATGAGAAGAATCCCAAAAGAATAATCATAAATGATTGATCATTGTGCATGATAATGACAGGCCATTTTAAAGCAGACATTAACAAACCCTTCAGAAACTCATTGAGCCAAACAAGTGTGTTTATAGAACGAAAAAAAACCATCTGAAGAAATTTATTCTCTTTTGCCTTAAAAAAAAATGTTTATTAAACTTTACATGTGTTGTGTTTCAAAGAGTTACTCGCTAGCCAAACTTCGAAAAGGCGGGAAGAGGGGGATCACGTTGTCAAAATTTAAGATTTATGATTTTTTTGTTTGTTTTTTTTTTTTTTTTTTTTTTTTTGTTAAATTCTTATATCTTTTTCAATTTCCCTCTGACATTGACAGCTAAAGCAAAATTTTGTTTATTTTTGCAATATTTAAAAAATGTTTTGCCTGTTTTCGATTACGAAAATGATTAATAATTTATTACTTTTAAATGAAATTAATTAAGTATAAACTTTTATTTATTATCAAACGAACGCCTTGCAAAGTGTAAAACTGTTAAATGTCAATAAAATTAAATGACAGATTACACAGAGCCTCACCGTGTTTTTTCCACGAAATTCAATAGTCTTTATAATGCAAATATTAATGAAAGCAACATTCTAGATATGTATATACGGATAATAAAGGAATTGGCATTGAATACCAGCTTTTATCCGTGACTTCGTGTAAGGTATGTATAAAAGAAAAAAAAATCAAAAAGTACTAAAAGCAAAAGGCATCAAAAGAGGAAATTTTTCCTAATATTACCCCCAACAGTGTACACTGTATGTTCTTGTAAAAAAAATATAAAAAAAGTACCAATAGTTCCAGGTTTTCCTTTCTTTGCCGCCTAGAAAGTACACTGCAATTTAACGTAAAAAAAAAAAACAAAACAAAATAACAAAAAGTACCAGAAGTATCAATTTTTAAAAAAAATACTGTATATCTATATGTTAATCTCGGTCACATGCTATCCGTCTTACAAATTTCATTCAAATCCATTAAGAGAATCTCTCAAAAAAAATTTTATCAAAAGTAAAAAAAGTACGATTAGAAAAGAAGTACCATATGGAAAAAAACCAAAAGTACCAGTTTATTTTATCATTTCAGGCCCCAGAAACTATTTTAACTTATAAAAAATTTATAAAATAAACAATTATTAGAAAAAAACAAAAAGTGCTAAAAGTACTAATTTGTCCCGTTTTTAGCCTTAAAAAGTACTTTATATTTTTATATGTCTAAAAATTACATTCAAATCTATGCAGAAAATTTCTCAAATAAATTTTATCAAAAGTATAAAAGTACCATGAGTAAAGAAGTACCATAAGGAAAAAAACCATTTTTTTTAACAATTCAGCCCCCAGAAACTATTTTAACTTATAAAAAATTTATCAAATATACAATTATTACTAAACAAATAAAATGTACGCAAAGTACTAATTTGTCCCGTTTTTACATTTAAAAAGTACTTTATATATTAATATGTCTACTAAAAAGGTCCTTTATGTTTTTATATCTCTATTAAATTACATTCAAATCTATTAAGACAATTTCTAAAAAGAAATTTTATCAAAAGTATAAAAGTACCATGAGTAAAGAAGTACCAGAAGGAAAAAACCAAAAGAACCATTTATATAAGTATAATATATAAGTACTTATATATAAGTACCATAACTAAAAGTACCATTACTACAAATTTCATGCCATTTTTACCCTTAAAAAAGGAAGTTATGTTTCAATCTGGGTCACGTGCTATTCGTCTAATAAATTTCATCTTAATCCAAACATACAAACTTTCACATTTATAATATTAGTAGGATGCTTTTCAGCACATTTTCATCTCCATTTCAATTGCGTTTTTATTTATTTCGAATTATTTTTTTGTCCTTATAAATATGTGGACATCTGTCATTATGAGTCTTAATCCTTTAAATCTTCAACTACTAAGCACTTGCTGTCATTTGAAAAACCACTTCTTTTAGCTAATCCTTTTTTTTTGCTGTTTTTAACAATAAACCCAATATAAATACAAATTTAAATAGTGCGAAGAAACAAAAAAGCAATCCTTTTCCCTTGTTTTGAAAACATCAATTGTAATTATCTCCCTAAAAGCATTTCAACACGCACACTGACAGTTTCCATAAATTTTTTTGACACCTTATAAATGACAGTTGAAAAACAGGGTAGCAAACGAATAATAAAGGCCCAAACAAATGACACATATTTTCCATAATCTCGGCATTAAGAAAAAACTAACAAAAAAAAAAAAACCCTGCTCATTCCTCTTCTCCCTTGTCAATTTTGTTGCATGCTAAAGCAGGCTTTAAACATTTACAAATATTTTTTTTTTTGGTTTTTTTTTTCTTTTGTCACAAACAGACAAAGAAAATTATTAACAAAATTATAAAACAAATTTTGGCTTCTTGACCACATGTCTTTTTTAATTATAAATAAAATAAATTTAAATAAATGACATGATTATAAACTACCAAATAACAAAATAGAATCCTTAATGTAGTGTTTTTATAAATTTGAAATAATATTTAACAAATTATTCCATAAAAGGACAGTCAGCTAGCTAGATACCCAACAACAGCAACAACAACAACCCTAAGAGTAACCACACATTTTCCAATATTACATTTTTAGCTTGATTATTATTATTATTATTATTATTTTACACCCTTGTCACATTTCGATGCGATAAATTTTATCTGACAATAGTTATAATTAATTACATTTTGAGCATAAAAATTGCAATTTTATTCAGTTGGCTGGCGCCATATTGACAGCATAGTAAACTGCACTTTATATGTCATGTTCATAATTTTAACATGTTGTATAGTAAAATGTCAGAAGCACTACACAGGTCACTGTTTCCTCTCACTAGCAATTGCACTCTTACTCTTACTCTTCCTCTCACTCTATCACTCTCCCATATTCTGGCTCACTCCTCTGCAGTATGAAAAATCTTTTCTAAATTTGTCATACCAAAAATAAAAGAAAAAAAAAAAAACCGTACTGACTTTTGTAGAACAATAAATTTAACTGCATTTTTGCACCCTGTTCACCCTGCCCTGTTTCTACGCTACTAGCAGTCCTTGGAAAATTTATGACATTAACACAAAATTATTTCTAAATCGGTATCACGGAAAATCAAAAGAAAAATTATAATAAAAACTAAATAAAAATGTTTATTGCCTTCGATTGACAATTGTTAATGGTCTTACAAGTGCACACCAGGGCTGGAAAATTCTCTGCTTTCAATTTACATATCTATTACATATGAGCCGTTTATTTTGAAAGTTGCATAAGTCGCTTTGTTTTCGAGATATTTAAGGGTTTGCGGTTTAACACGTTTAAAAATATGGATGCTAACTTTCGAGAAGATTTTCTTGTATTTGTTATCTCATGATACTGATATTTTTATCAGTATTTCTCCATATTTTTAAACGTTTTTAAATGCAAACCCTTAAATAGCTCGACTTAAAAACAAAGTGACTTATGCCACATTCAAAATGAACGGCTCATATATGTGAAGAATTTCTCTTTTAAATATTTTTTTAATCGGGTTTCATTAAAGTTTGAACTTTACTTTGGTCCCAGCTTGCAGATGTACAGCTGAAATTATTTTGAAGACTTTAATACCGGTAAAAGTACGTCCACCAAATATTTCGAGCTACGAGTATTCAATACAGTCTTTAACTGAAGGTCAACAGGTAACGAGAACATTTCTATCTCCAGCGGAATTATTTTGTATGCTATTCTTTGCAAGCCAGGAACATACTAGAAGTTTAACTACTTCCAGTACATAGAACATTCTCTCTATATCATCCAGATGACAAGAGACAGGAAAGTCCCTCTTTAATTCGATTTGAAAGAAAATGTAAAACAAATTTTTCTTAGAAACAATTTATAGACCAAGTTTTTAAGATAGTGACCTTAAAGCATTCAGATATATTATTAAACTGTATGATCAATCATGCTCTCATCGTGATGATGGATGGTTTTCGTAATTCTTGGCTCAATGATTGTCTAAATAATTGCAATTAGCATATTGAAACTAAAGACCAACAACGAATAAATGCGACTTATAAGAATTCGGAATAATTGCTCTGTAATTCTGAAATGCATATATGAATGTTGTAACTTTTTTTTTATTTTTCTACGAATATTGTTGTTATCATCCATGGGACCTATCACGTAATTATTAAAAAAGCAAGTCTTTAAGCGTAAGCTCAGTGACATTATCTATAGAATTTCCATTTACCAGTCCTGTATATAACATACTACCAATAGTTTAGGGAGGAAAATTTTGTACGAGAGAAAGATAAAGTGCACAAGAAACTTTTAAAAATCACTAATTTAGTAGCAAGTTTCCTAAAGCAGTTTAACGAACACAATTCAAAGAAAAAAAAATTTTTTTTAAAGAGTAGCAGGGGTGGTTTGCAATTGTGTAATTGCGAATTTCTTACATTAACATTAAATGAGCTATCATGTGTCAAAAATATAAAAGAATAAAAGTACATTGACAGTTTTAATGTTGACCTATTATTGTTTAAAATTAAAACAAAAAAAGCACTTTTAATCGAAAAGGAAAACATTAAATACTACTTTTTGCAATCGATGAAAATAAGAAGAGGATGAACATTAGGGTGGGTCAATTTGTTCGGGACCGAAAAACATGACAAAGCGTATAGCAAGGTCGTAATCTACAAAAAATTCTAAGAACTTTTCCCAAAGAAACCATGGTTCTAAAATCAAAATCGAGCTTCAGGTTTTTTAAGAGAAAATTTGGTGCTCAGGACTATTGTTATTTTAACATAAACCTCCAAAACCATTATTTGGTTAAATAATTTTCCAAAAAAATCCCAAAATAATACTATTTTTTTGAAAATATTCATTGCAATTCATTGCAATTGGTGAATAGTTGACCTGTAACGCTGGAAGAGGGCTTATTTAAAAGGAAATTTTCTCAGCTTTCTATATCTGTCCTCATTTATAGAAAATTATTTACCCAAATAATGGTTTTGGAGGTTTATGTTACAATAACAATAGTCAAACTGATGTCCTGCGCACCAAGTTTTCTCTTAAAAAACCGGAAGCTCGATTTTGATTTTAGAACCATGGTTTCTTTGGGAAAAGTTCTTAGAATTTCCCGTAGATTACGATTTTGCTATACGCTTAGTAGGCAAAAAAATTGACCCACCCTAATGTACATACATATGCACATACACACATACGTAAGTCCATGGATAGAATACATACTAAAAATTTCCTTAGAGCACTGAACTAAAAGCAATCGCGAAAATTCATGGTACATTTAAATATAGCGCCGTTAAGATGTTTAAAAATTTCCAATAAAACAAAACGGAAAAAATACAACAGATGTTAAAGGACTAAGATGGATGGGTGGATCTAACAGTGGAAACCCCAACAACGGATAACAGTCAAGGAGATCATCCGCGTACGGGCACTGATTAGTTATCGAATAAAAGTCCTAATAGTTTGTATATTTATGGACTTTAGCTTACAGCGTCAACGTTAGCACTCTCCTTACCTACATCCTTTAATACCCGTCTTCGCTTTTTCACACCAATAAAAAGGACTTCTTTAAATAGTAAATATTAAATGGCTCCCAAAATTTGGAACCTCAAATTGTTTTTTGTGGCGGTTCTTAGTCGGTAAAAAATCTCATTTGTTTTGATGCATTCTTAGTATATTTCTACTTTAACATTGTTGAAACCATAAGATGATACCAGCCGTGCTGTAGTGCACAATTGAGGAATTATTGGTGAATAGAAGTGTGGCTGGGACTGTTTTTCATAATTGACGCTAAAATTTAAATCACATTGATACATGTACTTTATATAGATGTGCAGATCAGCACTTTCCCATTTCATAAATGAAAACACTTTATCGTGTCCACTCACTACTTTGGTAACTCTTCTAAGGGATGCCTCTACCTCTTTTATTTGTATTAAATTCCTTTAAAAAATGACTTGCATTTGTTTTGTGTTTATATTAACAAAACCAAAAATATTTACAAATGTCATCAGGTCTTTTTATGATTTTGTTACAAAAAAAAAAGAATATGAAAAGTTTTTGAAAATACAAAAGAAGTTGGGGGCAATACAAACAACAGAGCTCATACCAACATGATGAATTACAATTACATGGCTCAACAAATAACCCAACAACTCATACACTTTAAATAAAAACAAACCAAAAAAAAAAAAATAGACAAAAATTTTATATTCAGCCATTTCACAGAACTCAATTCCGATCGAAAGGGTTTTCAATTCCGAAATTTGAGTCTTTAAAAAACGAAAATTTTGTTTGTTAACAATTTACTTTTAAAAGTCAAAATGAAATTGAAAATAACGTTTTCTACTAATTTCATTTGTAAAAAAAAAAATACATGCATACTTTTAGGAGCGTCAATAAAATAAACTTGTTTGCATGTTAATAAAAGAGCTTAATGTTGAGCTTTTCTTGTAAAAAGATTTCAAACAAATGCCTGTGGGCTTAAAACACTTTGTCACTGTAAAATTTAAATACAAAATAAATGAAATCTGAAGACTGTAAATCTAAATCGATCGGTATACAATTACGGAATTGATACCATTACGATCGGAATGTGTGATGAATTAATTAATATATATGCCACCAGCTCAATATTGGCTTGCCGCACTCACCGATCATTTAGAAGAAAAGAAAATTGCGATAATAGTCTGTTATAAATGTATATTTCGACAGCATGCCTTTCTTTCAAAATCCGAAACCTGTTTTGCGAAAAATTTGACAGTTCTTAAGACATCAATAATTAATTTTGCTCCATATCTACAATTTTATGGTTTTATAGTATTGCTTTGTTGTACATGTTACTGTGTGGCGGTTGCAGCAATTTATTCATAAAAATAGATGCAAAATGAATTTCATTCTTGATTTTTTTTCTTAATTTCCATAATAAACAAAGTAGATGCAGTAAAAAAAAAACATAATGAAGATCAAAAAAGGAAATATCTTCAGCGAACACTTAACGAAAACGGTTAAGCAAAAACAATCATTATAAAGAAAGTCTGTAAAGTAAAGTCTTGCGGAAAATATAAAAAGAAGTATGTGTGGCTCTCGGGAACTGGCGCGGTAAAGCATTTTTTAATCAACCTATGCAATTATATTATTACTTTTTGTTGAATAACTCGGTTGTTATTGGGTGTACCCAAGGCGGTAATGGGAGAAAACAAGAACTTGGCAGCACATTTTATGGTGTGGTTGCTGACTAGGCTGATTAGTTACCATTCATTGGTCGATGCAAATACTTAAAAAAATCAATAGCATACTTTAGGGGTTAACATACATTCCGCGATTTAAATACTTAAAAAACAAAAGACTTAAAAAACAAACTTGGTGTTAGGTTTTTTCGTTTCGGAATTTCTTGATTCGGTCGCCTCAAAGCCCGCGATAAAAGCTATGCAATAGCTTAAAAATTCTATCGCATTTATATAAAAAAATAAAGTTCTTATCAGCTGTATTTGACATGTTGCTCCACTTTACTCCACTTGTTTGGCATATGCGCAACATCAATACGCGTATGCAGTGCATTGTGCCGGAACTCAGATAGAGGGATAGAGTAGAGAAGATAGATGTTGAAAATGTAGAAGGCTTAACTCTTTTACAACTCTGCTTTGCGCGTTATGTTAATTTTTATAGCAGTGTTGAGGCGTCTCCGGTGTTAGGTAGACGCATTAACTTTGTTAAGCTGTCTTGGCAGGCATTTTATTAATTGTTTTACTTCACCGATGTATCTGCTAACCGACGAAGGAGGGCGATGTTGTGTACATTAGCTTAGAATATCATCAATCGCTGTCGGAACAGTTTTTTAGTGACCAGTGCTATGCTTTCATCACTTAAATAGTCCGACAACAATTAATACAATGTCTCACTGATGTTAATTAGAGAAATTAATAATGTTGATTGACTTGCTCTGGCCAGGGTTTGAGCCCAGGCTTCACGTCATTGTTTGCTTAGTAGTCAACGCGCTAACCACTTCAGCCAACACCACCCTCATGTGTATGAGGCAGCAATTTTTATACCCTTAACCAATAATGGTAAGTTTATTTTCAGGTTTGTCATTCCGTGTGTAATTTCCATAATATTCATATCAGACCTAGTAATTATATTTATTCTGGATCCTTATAGTCAAGGACATTAAATGAGCCATGTCCGTCTGACCATTTTTCCGGCTATTTGTACGTGAATTCGGTTTTCTGAAGCCACCAGAAAATTTATAGACTTCGCTGTAGGATTGCAGCAACATTACTGCTGAGCTTTTTTAATTGTGTTTTGGATATTTATCTAAATATTATCTTCTTTTTTCGCTCAAACTCTTTTTTTCGGTAATGGAACTCGCCAGGATGGGAAAATTTTGTTTGGAATATAAGATAAAAAATGCGAAAACATATAAATTGGCAAATCATAAAACTTTTTTTTCTCTCAGTGTTTCGCTTAGTTTTTCCATTTTCAAACAGTTGCAAGGAGTTTGAGGTATGTATTAAGTACGCAAATAACACGCGATTTCCATACTTACATCCATACACACATGCATACACAGACACATTCCCGTACATATGAGACTGGCACAATTTCCATATCATCTTTAATATATACCTACAAGTATTTAGCTAAAATGTTTGTTGGAGGTAATTTTTCTTATGGTTTTTGCTGTGCTACTCCTGCTGCTACTCCTGCTACTTGCTGGTGTATACATGTTGACGCCTAATAATTCCAAAAATAATGTTTAATAAAGAAAAAGAAAAACTTTCAAACAAAAATATAAAACCATTTGTTAATTTTTTTTTCTCTGTTTCGTAGGGATTTTTGTTGTACAGAAAACAAACTGTTTTTGAAGGGTGCTAGAGTGAGAGAAACGGAGAGTGTGAATGAGATTGATAGGGGTAGATTTAGTTTCAGTTAATGACATTCAACATAAATCATTGAGAGGAAATGTTTTTTTTTTTACTTTGACAGCTGAGGAAGGCTAAACAATTTTTAGCAAAAAAATAAAAGAAGATGGGTGACCTGTTAAGGCTAAGAAAGGGTTTGCTAAAGGTTTTTTGGCAAATTTTACCACAAAATAGTCTTGAATTAATGTTTGGCTGACCCGTCTGGCAAGTTTATACACCAATTTAGTGAAAATGAAATTTACCACAAACATTTTTAGACATTTTGGTTAATTTTAAATATTAAATCTCAACAAGTTTTCTTTCTATTTCATAGAAATAAAAAAATGTTATTAATTTTTCCATACTAGAATTTTCTCAGCCATCTTTAAAGCTCCCTTAAGATCTATTACACAACTTCCTAAAGTTTAAAGCTCCAGCTAAACTTTGCTACTGGCTAAACATTAAAAATTAACCTGTAAAAATTTAACTGACAAAGAAACACATTTTAAAGAAGATTTTCAAACACTTGGTTCTTAAGAAGAAAGCAAAAAAAAAAAAAATTTGTATATATGTATAAAAAAACTATCTGCTGAGCACACTTACTGCAGTGCTTAGGGCGTTTTGGAAATGTAACAAAAACTGCAAAATTAAGAAATAAAAAAAAAATGTATATACAAAAATTTAATTTTTTTATAAGTCTGACCATTAACACACATACACATGCACACAGAATACAGACACAAACTAGATAATAAACACTGTAAATTTGAAATGGCCACATTTTGTAGCTTTTGTTTTGAAATGCCGCTTTCTTGCTGTATTTTGTGGCAAACAGTGCAGTTGCAAGATGCCAGAGGCATGATAAAAGTAGTTCTTTCTTTATGATTGTTTTTAAAAAATTCCTTACATACAAAAATACACAAATATATATTTAATTTTTTTTTTTTTTTGTTAATGGGAAAATAATTTGAAAAAGCTTTCTTAAAGATAAACGAAAATATTTAACTAAATTAAAACATCTTTTGGGAAAATTATTTCAAATATTTCTATATGAAAGATAAATTTTTGTTTGAAAACCCACTTAAAATTTTTATTTAATTAAAAACTTTCTTCACTTTTTTTCTTTGCAGGTATGTAATTTGAAAAAATTTTACTAGAAAACTGCTTTGTAAGTATTCAACGAAATAATATTTCATTGCATTTTAAAAAGTTTTTGTTGGTTAATGAACATTTAGGCATAATCAATTATCTTTTTCTAATGGCGCACTCTCACATAATAATTAATTGTTTTTTTTTTTAACAAAGTTGTAAGTTTTACAAAATGGAACTTTCTGTGCGGTTTCTATAATACAAATAATTGGTTTGAGTAGAAAATTTGTATGCAAACCACTTAGTTTTTAGAGTGATTCCCATACAAAATTTCAACACAAGTCATTTGTCTGTATTGTGGAAACAGTACCTTAATCTAAATTCACTTACGTTTATCGTCATTCAATTATTCCATGTATTTTAATTTGAAAATTCCTTGATAAACGTCTTTACATTTGCTCCATTATCAAAATTCTTTGATATTGAAAATGTTGTCCCAATTTTGGTTCTGTCTGAGAGATGTTTAATATCTACTATTAAAAATTACTTTCCAATAATGTATATGAGTTGCTGGAACATGGTTATCATAATGGACACTTTAGAATAATCCCCGCGTAGTCGATCATAGTTTAGTTGCCATCGCGGCTGATAAGTAGCAGTGGTAGCCTGTTGGTACGGCTACCACTGCTTTCGGCAGACAAGCTTCGTAGGTTTGGATAAAAACATCTTGGACAGACCAAATCGGCATGACGAGAAAATGCAGAGACAAAGTTGTGGCATAAGCCGACAATGTAGAATTAATTGTAATATATGTATGTATATTCTTTTTAATGTAAAAACTAATATTATGACCAACGGTTTAAGTAAACTTAGCATATCAGGTACAGACTATTGTCTAGGAGTAAACCTGATGAAATTGGAACATGGTAGTTGGCGTTTTCCTTAAAGATTAGTCTTCAGATCCTTAAGATTGCTGTAGCTATAGAGTCTGGAATTCTTCCTTTGGGATGGTGCAAGTAATAAACACCAACTATAGAAAATGGATGGGACTGTTCGTAAAGGAGGGTGGTGTTGGCTGAAGTGGTTAGCGCATTGACTACTAAGCAAACAATGACTTGGGGCCTGGGTTCAAACCCTGGCCAGAGCAAGTCAATCAACATTATTAATTTCTCTAATATACATTAGTGAGACATTTTATTAATTATTGTCGGACTATTTAAGTGATGAAGGCATAGCACTGGTCACTAAAAGACTGTTCCGACAGCGATTGATGATGTTCCAAGCTAATGTACACAACATCGTCCTCCTTCGTCGGTTAGCAGAAACATCGGCGAAGTAAAACAATTAATAAAATGCCTGCTAATACAACTTAACAAAGTTAATGCGCCTACTTAACACCGGAGGCGCTTCAACACTGCCTTAAAAATTAACATAACGGGTAAAGCAGAGTTGTGAAAGAGTTAAGTCTTCTAAATTTTCAACATCTATCTTCTCTACCCTATCCCTCTCCCTGAGTTCCGACACAGTGCACTGCATACGTAGGGATGGATCATCCCCTGAGTGCTGGTCCTAATTAACGAAAGTTACTGAATCTGTTGCCACTTTGGAGTGGTAAGAACGACTGCTTTATTGAAGTCTCTACGCAGCTAACTACTTCAAGTCCTAGACCAAGTAATCCCCGGAGAAATGGCTCTTAAGTTAGCTAGAATTAGAAGGCGCAGGTTCCATATACCCTGAGTGTCTGGTAAATACCTCAGGATAGCTAAAATATTGATGAATTGGATGGAATTGGATGCGCAGATAGCAGCTCTAGCACCATTCTAGTGACGAAGGCTATAGCAGCCCACGTCTCCCGAAACCCCAAACATGCTAACGAATGCGACCACTACTCAGGAGATTATTCCAAAACTAGATAGAAAATCGTAGGGTAGAGAAGTTGATAGATGTTGAAAATGTTAATTTTTAAAGCGGTGTTGCAGCGCCTCTGGTGTTAAGTAGACTTATCAAGTTTCTTAAGTTTTATTAATTGTTTTAATTTGCCGACGATTATGTTAACCGAAAAAAGAGGTCACTGTTGTATAAATTAGCTGAACACTGTATTAATAATTGCTGGAACAGTTTTTAGTGACCACTACTATGCCTTCATTACTTTAACATTCGAAAAATAATTAATACAATGTCACACTAATGTAGATGATTAGGGAAATTAATGATGTTAATTGACTTGCCCTGATAAGGGATCGATCCCAGGTCTTATCACATAGTTTGCTTTTTAGTCAAGGTGCTAACCACTTCAGCCAATACCACCCTAGACGGTGAGAACGGTGCTATATTTATTTTTTATTTAAAGGGCAAGGTGCTTCTTCGTAATATTAATTTTCGATCACATAATATATATATTGTTATTTGGTAGAGAAAGTTTTCTGCTCGATATATTGAATATTACAATGCAACTGTACGCTTGCATTGTAGTCTATTTAAAGTGTAAGTAGAGTGCCTGAAATAACCACTTCAGCCAATACCACCCTCTATGCCATATTCTCTAGCGTAAGTTAAAGGAATTCATATACAAAAATCTGCTTGCCTCAATTTAAACAAATCCTTTCAAAGGCTCTTATTCAGCCGTTGATGTGGGAGAGTGGTTACGATATATTTGTGAAAGAGATTTGACGTCTGCTCAAAATGCTACTCGTTTACTGAATTTAAATTCTTTGTGCCTAAATACATAATTGTTGCATGGCGAAATTATTTTTAATTTTTTAATGGTAGAACCTTTACTTTGTCAAAATCTTTTCGACTCAAAGATATCCTTCCAATTATATGGTAAAATAACTGGAGCCGGATGGGTCTTTAATAGTGTATTTGCCCAAGGCGAGACTAAATGTTGGGGGTCAATGATGTCTCTGCTTTGGTAGCTATGGAGTATATTCCCATCATCTAATATGTAAATGCTATTCCTTTCGTCTTTGTGATAAAGCAGAACTTTAATGTGGCTGTTCGCACTTATAAGTTTCTTTACGCAGGAAACAAGCGGGTGCACATGTAAAGGTCAGTTCTGCTGTAGAGGTCTTCAATGCGGCATATATCGAATCGTTAACTTAAATGTCATTTTTCTTAAAAAAGATGATGAATGATACTGTAAGCTGACTACTTGTAAAGAAATTAAGGAATAATGGTCTTGGTATAAAAGTTAGAGCAGAGAACAACTAACAAAGAAAACTCGTAAAAGTGGAGGTACATAACATGCGTTTTAGTGTCAACGCAATCTACGCTTTTGAAGCATTCTATGCATTGTACGCTTTACTTAATTTCAAGTTACATAGGACGCGTTTTGTGCAGAAAAATAACCATCAAAACTGATATCAAAAACAGCTGATCGCTTGGAGTGACGCGTAGGATGCTTACAAAAGTAGCAAGTATATCTACTTCAACGCGTTCTATGCGTTTAAGTGTTCTACGCTGTGTGTTGTGTAACTTGTCATATAGAACGCGTGTTATGCACCTCCACCTTAATGATATCTTTTGGGTCGTTGCAGTGCTGAATTGCGTTTAATGATCATCACTTATGGTAGCTGACTAGTGCTTCTCTGCAATTCATTCTGCCATAGCTGCCGCGAAGAAAGATAGAGAAGCGGGAGTTTTGAACATTATCTTTCAGTGGAATTAAAAATAAATAAATAGCACTAAAAAAATAGCTAAATTGACAACACTTTTCTGTTTGTCTCACTCTCATTTACGAGTACAAACATGACAGGTTTTGTTGGGACATTTTAAATTTAATGCGATACATTTTCGCAAAAAAGGTGCGAAACTGACATAAAAATTTACCAGATATTGAAAATTATTAAATACAAAACGAATGGATATTTTTAATATTTAAGTGTTAATTTACTCGACTTGAAAAAATAAATCAAAACTTATACAATTGCTGTTAATTATATAAAAATTATTAAATCTAAATATTTGAAACAGCAAATAAATAGCAAATAAATTGATAATTACAAATTCCTTTAACGTTATTATAATATCCATCATATTTTTTATTCTCTCTCTCTCTTTTTTGTTTTTGCAACATTTTTGTTTGTCTCGACGTTGATTATATCCATCATAATGATTTTGTCATTTATTGACTTGTTGAAAAGGAAATTTATTTCATATCGGCTTTTGTCATCATGATTTGAAAAAATATCATTTGTGTAATTTTTTTTTTTTATAGAAAATTTTTTGGCGTTAATGTGTAATATTTTTTTGTAGGCTGACTAAAACGAAACAAAATGACGAACTTAAACTCTTATAAAATTAAATGTCTAGGAAAAAGGTAGAAAATAAAAATGTTAAAGCGAAAAATACTGAAACTAATTCAAAATGCCCGACACGCACTTTCTTTGCTGTTAAAGCGGCGACTCTCTAGCGATGAAAATGGAATGTGTTGTGCATAAGAATGAAAAGTTTTACAAGACGAACAATAACAACAGAAAAAAATTAAAGAAAAAGTCTATTGATAGCAAACACGATAGTTTTTTTTTTGTACTTTTAAAAAAATATATGTATACACAATTTACTCGTACTGAGATTTAACCAATCTTAACCCATAAATGGAAAAACAGTAACGTAGTTAGGTATAGCTAACCCGAATATAATTAAAAATATTTTTCCTGATGAAATTTTAATTGAACAAAGATATTAAAAAAAATTAAATATATTTGAAAATTAATCTGGGCTTAGTTAAAGTAGTTCTTTGTTTTAACTGCCGGAAGGAAAAATCAGAACACAAAAGAAAAATCTAGCCAGTTTGTATACACTGTTAAATTGTAGATTTTAGCCATAATTAAGCCTGATCCGGGACTGACTCAAGAGCTAAAAATAATTGGAATTAAAAGCAAAATGAACAAAGATTGCATTAATAGTCTACCCACACCATCATGCATAAATCCCAAATCAAACGTAGCGCGTACTTGATGAATTGGGAAATATTTTGCTTGTTGTACTTTTTTAATCCGGTACTTAATTACCTGAATTAATATATATAACGATTTATTCTTTTTAATTATTTAAATTAAAAATTTATTACGTAATCAATTTCTGGTGTTGAACATAAAATCACACGATTGCCGCAAATACATCAATCTGACTTAATTTTTATTGTGCTAAATTGGTCCACAATATCAAATACGGTGCAGCCATACAATTGCCCCCATTTGATAAAAACTTGATTGTCATTAACTGATTGCTGGTTCTAATTAAAAAAAAAATTGTAAGTTTTTGAAAGCGATAGTAGGGATCTAGATATGTTTTACTTCTTGCCTTTCGGCAGGCATATCAAGCATATCAAGCATACCAATCATATCCTCGTTTCTTATTTAAATTATTTAAACTTCATTAAAAAAAAATTCACAATAATAATCTTAATACATATTTTTCTTGCAATTTATATATATTTAAATTAATGCGTAGGAATTTTCATTTAAATTCTTTTTCGTATTCATTTCATTCATTCTCCTTTTGTGTCATTATATACTAAATTATAGTCATTTTAAATAGCTTGACTATTAATAAATAAGATTTTCTTCCTTCTCTTGTATGCTTCAAAACAAATTTAAACAGATTTTCAAATCACCATATCCATATTTCTTCTGGATGTGCTTGTACGACGAGCATTATATGTATGTATGTATGTACATACGTACTACGTATTTTAGTCGTAGTCATTGTCTGGTGCTATCTATTAGCATACATACTTATATACTCGTATATGCCTGCCTTTAAATAATAACTAAAAAAAAAGTTGCAATGATTATGGCAACTATTACTATACAGGGCAAAGACAAAAGATTCTGTTACTTGCTCTTACTGGAATGCCAAGAAAAAAATCTTTATAAAACATTTCAGCGAATATAACACTTTGCCTTTTATTAGAATGACGTTGCAGTAGCAGAAGCAACAGTGATAACAACTTGTAGGTTTGTTTTTTTTTTTTTTTTGTTATGAATGAATATAAAAATTAAAAACGCTTATAATGTTTTACACTGACGTGAATTTAACAAATATTGAATTTAACGATAAGCCAAACTGTTAAATTCTGGATTTACCATACAAAATTGTTTTGTTAAATCCAACTTAACTCATATTATTAATTGGACTTAAGTTTGTATTATGAAATGCAACCTTGTTCTCGCTGTATTAAATTCAGTGCTGCCAAGTTAAAATGAAGAGTATATACATACGCACATACAAAAAAAAAAAGACATGTGGCACTCGGAGACTGCCGCTGTAAAGCTATTGCATAGCAGTTTTTTATCAACTTATGCAATTATATTTTTACGTTTTGTTTAATAACTCCGTTGTTATTCTGGCAATACTGTATGTTAATGAAATCTAAATCAATAGTATATTTTAGGGGTTAAGATATATTGGGCGATTAATAAAACAAAAGACTTAAGAAGCAAACTTAGTGACAGGTGTTTTCGTTTCAAAAAACAAAAGACTTAAGAAACAAACGTTTCAAAATTTTTTTGATTCGGTCGCCTCAAAGCCCGCGATAGAATCTATGCAATAGCTTAAACACACACTTTTGCACAGTTTGTCAAACAACTGTTATAATACAAACATAAGTAGAATTAAGTACAACAACAAATGCATTTGCTTGTACGGGAGATTTATTTTATTTTGAAAAAATTTATAATACGAAGTGTATTTTAATTAAATTCTGAATTTAATAAACTTGTAGCGTGAACGAAAAATCAGCTGTTAATAGTCTAAATCTTAAATTCAGGATTTAGCATTCAGTGAGAATATATTATTAAATTAAGTAGAGTATCTTAACCGTCTCTCTAAAGCTAATTGTTTCTTGATATTTTGCCAATAAGAGCCTCTTTCACCAATTCTTTTTAAATATCAATTCATATATAAACGTAGTTATTAATTTTCACCAACATATTTACACATTTAAAAGCTGTTTAAATAGTCAGCAATCTCCATTTAAATACTGATTTTGTATCTCTCTCACACCAGCTGTTTCTAGCGACACATACATAAATAAAAAAAAAATTTCATATTAAATAAAATTTTCATATTAAATGGTAGCATACTTTCTGGTGTTTTATTATAGAAGTTGGTGAAAATGGAATTTTTTTTAAACAGAATTTAAATAGAGATCTTTAATTAAATTAAACTGTGTTTAAATTTGTTTGGTGAGATTTTGTGTTAATTCTAAATATCTCCGTTTTTTATATGGACAAATAATATCTACCCAAGACGAATTAACAAACAAGGTGGTATTACTACGGCAATTGATAAATTTTGCTTTCTTTATTTATACCATGATTTAATAAACCAAGTGGCAGCGCTACGACATCTGACTATTTTTTCCCTGCTTATTTTTTGGCTAAAAATTTCAAAGAGCTGTTTTCTGGTTATATTTTTGACAGCTTCATTTATTTTGGCTTTACTTTTTCTCGTGCTGCCAAGTTTTTGTTTTCTCCCGCTGCCACCTGGTTTATTACAGCATGGACCACACTCTCCTTAGACTACATTTAGACAGGCAAAGTTAAATTTGTAAAATCTTGAGTTTATAGCCGAGAAAGAACAAAGAAACACAACAAAATTTGTAAAACAAAACTGTGTGTATAAAGACCAAATATAATGTAAGAGATAATTTAAGAAAGTTTGTCAACGTAAAAATTGTGTCCCTAAATTAGACCTTATAAAAATTTTATTTAAAAAAAAAATAAATTTTTAATGTTAAAACAAACTGTAAATTATTGCTCAATATATTATATATGGGCAACACTGTGTCACTTAATAAATATATTACAGTGGCATCATTGTCCCCACATTATTCTTTATAAAGTTAGTGCTGATGCTGTTTGTGTTGCGTGTTTTTTTTTTTTTTTTTTTTGTAATATGGCGGTGGGCTAATGCAATTTTCCACTTAAACTGTCGCCATTTATAGTGTAGTTTTCGTAATATAATTTACAGCAAACATTTTAGATATGAAGAAAGACAAAAACAAATTGTGTCATATAAATATTAATAAATATGAAAAGAAATGCAGACCATTTTAACTCGTAAAAAAAATAAATGCAAAATCAACGAGAATTCAAGTGAAGGAGTACAATATGAAGAAAAACAACCTAATAGGTAAAAGCGAGGTTAGTAAATTTACAGGTTTACATATGTATGTACATAAATAAACATACAAACATACGAGGTTTGTTCAAAAGAAGAGGTGAACTTTGAAGTTTCGCGGGCTGTGTACATTCGATTTTTTAGCCTTTGCATAGCTTCTATTGCGGGCTTTGAGGCGACTTAATCAAGAAATTTTGAAACGTTTGTTTCTTAAGTCTTTTGTTTTTGATAAGAAAAAACCTGACACTAAGTTTGTTTCTTAAGTCTTTTGTTTTTTAAATATTTAAATCGACCAATGTATGTTAACCCCTAAAGTATGATATTGATTTCGATATCATTAACATACAGAATTGTTAGAATAACAACGGAGTTATTAAACAAAACATAATAATATAATTGCATAAGTTGATAAAAAATTGCTATGCAATAGCTTTACCGCGGCAGTCCTCGAGTGCCACATGTTTTTTTTTTTTTTTTTTTGTTATGTTGGTACACATGTGTAAGTCATATGTTGGCACTATCAGATCATTTGGATTAGTAGTTTGTTGTTTATCACTGAAAAGGTTATTACTCACGTTTGTGTATGTTCTTCTATTTTTGACTTTTGAAAAATAAATGGATCAAAGATGTATTAAATTTTGCGTTAAAAATGGAATAAAGTGCTCCAAGGAACTTGAAATGTTAACTGTAGCATTCGGCGAATCAACTTTCTCTCACAAAAAGTGTTTATAAGTGGTTCAAGCGCTTTACAGAAGTCCGAGAAGATGTTGATGTCGATGAGGCTCTTGGAATTGCAGCCACATCAACAATTGAAAAAAACATTGAATCAGTGAAAAAAATTGTTCTGGAAAATCGTCAAATCACTATTAGGGATTGGCATATTAATCGGCTCATGCCAAGCAATTTTCTCGAATGTTTTGGGCAAGAAACGTGTGTCAGCGAAGTTTGTTCCCAAATTGCAAAATTTTGAGCAAAAGCAACGTCGCATTAGAATCGCTCAGGAGTTGTTGAATGACGTCAACGACGATCCCAATTTGCTCAAAAGGGTCATAACTGGTGACGAAACATTGGTATGTGGTTATTATGTCGAAAATAAGGCCCAATCATCCCAATGGAAGCGGCCAGATGTTCCTTTTTCTTTCAAAAGTCAAAAATCGAATGCACACTCTCAAATTTGATCTACACAAAATTGTCACTGATTTTCAGTGATAAATTTCGATAGAAAAATTATCAATGTTCAGCTTTTCAATAGCAACTCAAACTGATTATCAGTTTTGAATATAAAATCGTCACTGATCGATCATATGTGATAATTCTCATAGAAATAATTTTTCCTTAAAAAATTCTTACAGAGATAATTTTTCTTTAACAAATTCTTATTGATGATCACTGGTATTTTATTACATATTATTTTAAATTTTTCTGCAGAAAAATTCTAAACAGTTATAGTTCTTCTATAGCAATATTTTTATTAGTCAGAACTTCATGTCAGATTGACTAAATTGAGAAAAAAAAAAAATAAAAATAAATTTCATCAAGTATCTGACCTAAAAGTATGCAATTTTTTTTTTTTTTTTGTAAAACTGTTATAGCAAGGTGTTCCGTGATTTTTACCAGAAAGTCCAACAAATTTACGAGAATTTTTTTTTTAATCAAAAGGAGACCTCCCATCTTAAATTTTATTGAAAGAACAGCAAAGTGGTGCTACAGTTTTTTTTCCATGGAAAATCAAAACTATTTATTGTTTTTAAGTTTATGGATAAATGCAATGACAATTTGGTGTCAAAAATAGGGATTTTGACACCAAAAATCTCTTTGTCTAATCCCAATAGAAGGAAAACAACTTCGAGTTGTATTAGTAGGCTTTCAGACCCCCAATCTTACACACAACATCAACTTTACAGGAACCAGCCCCGGACGTTCCAGCGCTCTACTGGTACCAAAAACGTAAGCGTCATTTCATGGACGCCCCGCAAACACCATCTTCAAAGGAACACACGGTAATGAGAATTGCTTGCACTTAGCACAGAACTCCACCATTTCAAAATTACATAAAGATTTATTTCTAGTCAACAAAATTTTTTTATTTATTATTAAGGTACGGTCACATCTGTCAAACATTTGCCCAAAAAAGCGTAACCACTAAATACGAATGAAAAACTTTTTGATTTATGCATTTATTTATTAAGTTGGACAGCATCTAATAAGACAAGATTCTATTACATTTTCTATAAATTATGTAGGAAACTGTTTAACGTAATAAACAGGTATCTAAATCAAAAGTGTTTTCATTCGTATTTAGTGGTTACGCTTTTTTGGGCAAATGTTTGACAGATGTGACCGTACCTTTAGGATAAACACTGAATTAGCTTATTTTTCACAAAAGAATTTTTCTGTGTGCTTTATTGTTCCTTGTGTTTCAAATTTAAGAAAAAGTTTAAGTGGAATTGGTTCGTAATATATTCAAGTAACTTTAGGGTATTGCAAAATGATTTACTGATTTTAAGGTTTTTTTTTTCTTATTTTCCTTGTAATAACTTCACTATATGGTTTTAGTAAATGATTGAAAAATACCTTAAGGCAATTGGTTTTCTTCTCTTATAAAATCATATGCTAAAAAATATTAAAGGCTTTTTTCCTAAAGTATGTTATATACTGCAACGTATTAAGGAATATTTCATATTATGTATGCATGTATGTATGTATGTATGTATATGCTTTCGCAAAATAACATAAAATAACATTTGCGTTTAGAGAAACTGACGCTTTTGGCTAAGCGGTGTAATCATACCCAGCAGTTCGCATAAGTATTTATATGTACATAACTGCTTTAGGAATCTCATTATAATGGCTGTTATTGGAAGAGACAACGATTTCGTATGTTCAAATTATTTTCTCCTACAAGCTGCAGGAAGGAGTAACATGTAGAACCGTGTGACTGGAAAGCAATCAATTTCCTCAAAATCAATCAGGAACTTTGGTGTGAATAGAAAAGATTTTACGGTGACATTCTGTATTTCGAAACAAAATGAAAATCACTACAAATTTTATATTGTTTTATTTTCAACTGATGCACATGATCAACCATCAGAACTACAGGGTTTTTATTCACTAACTTCGATTAAATTGTGTGTTGGGGCAAATTGCATTTGAAAAACGCGATTGCGTGTATAGGGTCCTAGAAAAGAAAACTGTTTCCTATGATAGTTGTAGTTGCTGTTGTTGTTGTTGTAATATTTTTGTAGAGATAAACTTTTGAGGAGATTTTTTTTTCTACATCAAGAGTAGGAGTAGAAGAAAATTTGTTATTGGATATAAAATCGTATTATAATAGAATTTCTATAGCGATATTCTAAAAAGCCTACAACTAAACAACAAAGCTGACATGGGCTATACACATACGATTTCGATTTGAATTCGTGTACACAATAATGCTCTTTTTAGACATTAAAGAACTATGCGTACCAAGCAATTTTTTAGCCGCAATAAGAAGGAGGTTCACTTTTTTTTAAAGCCATGCATGTAGTTACATGTGTGTGTGTGTATGTTTACAGGGGATACTTTATTCAGCCTACATGCATGTTTTCCTTCATACCATTTTGTTGTTTAAAGTATGATTATATCAATGTCTAATAAGAATTTTGTTGCATACATTTGAACTATGGTTTCCATAGAATAAAAAAAAAAAACATAATGAAAAAAAAAATTATATTGTTAAGCTTGGGAAACTTTATTTTCTAACCGTTTTCTTATTATTTGTTTCTTTTTATTAACTTTATTTTTTGCTTCCATAGCCCCATCAAATTTATAGTCAGTCATTGCCGGAAAAGTAGACAGAAAAAAAATGCCAACGTTTCTTTTAATAGACATAAAAATAATATCAAGGAAAAAGTAAATTATATCAGTTTAAACTGAAAGGAGACTCTCGACATTTAATATTGAAAAGTCATAGCAGAAAAAAAAAAATACAAAAACCTTTTGATAGTCAGTTGTTTAAATAGATTTGACAGGCTTACAATCCATATGAATAGTTTAATATCTTTATATATAGAAAACTATAAATTTTCTCTTATTTTGTATGCCCAGGGACTGTTTTATATGACAAAGAACTGAAAACAGTTCATTATAACCAATGTGGGTTGGGTAGGAGTATTTTTTTTTTTCATAAATTTGTGATAATCTTGCAACTAAGGTAATAATAATAACGTAAATTTTATACATACAACATGTGCAATATACATATCTCCCTTTTTATATGTATATTTTTTTAATATATTTAGTTTTTCGTTTTAAGTTGCTTCAAATTTAATAAATTATAAAATTTTTGTAAAATAAAAAAAAAATTTCCCTTAAATTAACAAAATTTCCCTTATAGGAAAATTTTAAACTTTCATTACTTTTAAAGCGTTTTATAATTTTAACAAAATATGAGTATGTCAAAAACAAATTACTATATAGTTTTCTAAAATTTCCCTTACAGTCAATAAATATCCCTTTTCAGATATACATATCCCTTTTCAGATATACATATACATATATACAAAGTTAGTTTAAATATGTAAAATTAAACAATTTAGTTATTAAAAAAATTTCCCTTAAAATTAAAAAATTTCCCTTAAAGGGAAATTTAAAATTTTCATTAATTTTAAAACCTTTTATAATATTAACGAAGTATGAGAAAGTCAAAATATACCTTTTCAGATACATATATGTATATATGTACATATGTGTGTATATCTTAAAGAAACGAAGTTTATTTTTGCAAAGTTGCTTCAAATTTGATAACTTATACAACTTTTGTAAAACACAAAAAGGTCCTTAAATTAACAAAATTGCATTACTTTTCAAACCTTTAGTTGTAATATGTAAAATATGTAAAATTATACAATTTTGGTAATAAAAAAAAATTCCCCTTTTAATGAAAAATTTCCCTAAAAGGGAAATTATAAATTTGCATTACATTTAAAACCTTTTATAATATTAACGAAGTATGAGTATGTCAAAAGTAAGTTAAAATATTTTTTCTTTAAATTTCCCTAACTTAAAAATAGTCATCGTTTAGCCAAATTATGCTTTTTAGAATTTTCATTATAATAATTAATGAAAAACAGGCAAAAATTATTGAATACTTTTGATAAGGATAATTTGCACTCATCTTATACGAAACTTATACGGCGGCACTGCTATGGAACGGATAAGTGGAAATACCCCTTTTAATTTTTTTTTATTATAATTTATGGTTTTAAAATTCCTTCCAGTACTGCAAAACAAAAACAACATATTTTAATTTCCTCTTGTCACTTCTAATGTTGACGATAATTTAACACAGATTAATTGACTAAAATTAATTATTTATTTTGGCCATTAATAATATTTGAAGAATAACTACGGCTACAAAAATTCAACGATGCGTGCACTTTGGGCAAAACAAGAAAAAAATCATGGAAACAAAAATAAAACAAAAAAAAAAAAAAATAAATAAATAAATAAACAAACAACTCCAACAATTCGACACACTAGCAAAAAAAGTTTTTAACTAAAAGCCCACAAGAATTTGTTAAAGTATCATGTACCACAACAGAGGACTCTTTTTGTTTTCTTTTGCTGTTTGTTTTAGTTCTCAAAAACAACACAAACACTTTGCTGTACGCATTACACTTTAGTTTTGTTTTTATTTTGAAGTGTTTTTAGCCGAACAAAAACAAATAATAATAAAATAACAGGAATAGGAATGGAAAATTGTGTTACGCCAGTCTAAAACCTATTGCAGAACTATACAAGTGAGTGAATTTCCATCCCTGACAAGGAAACAAAACTTGCGTGCAAGATTTCTAACTCCAAAAGCTTCTGTGTTGAAATGGGCATCTTATTAGACGTTTGATTGCGTATGGTAAGTTGTTTAACAGAGATAACAGCTGTTATAATTGAATATAAAATATTTTATGGTCCTTCGAGCCGTAAAGTAGCTGTTGGTGTTGCTGTTGCCACCCTGAATCTACGATCAGGAAAGACCGAAGTTCAACTGGAACAAGGCTTTTTAGCTTAGATACGACTCTCATTTAGAAATCTTTTCCACAAGTTAACATCTGCCGAATAGTGCAAAAAAGGTCAGCCAGAAACTTGATTTTAAAATTGTGTGTAAATCGGAAATCGGTGATCTTGTGAATGGTGAGGAATGAGTTTCCTTGGATTTCTCAGCACGCTTGTGCGACCAGTGCTAATGCTTTCGCCAGCTCTAGTGTTTCTTTGACGAACACATATGGACCTTTGGCGGATATCGAGCTCGACCAGCCCGCTATGTGGTATATTCAACTGCAGTACACTATTTAGTACACAATGCGGCTCTATGGACTTGATACTTTAATAAAATTTAAAATTTTTATCGTAAATTATTATGTTTTTTTTTTTGAATTTTTCATAATTTTAAGGCGTGAATGATTATTTTAAAAAATTTACTCACGATACCATCTGCATATGTACACATGTATGTATGTATGCATAATGTAGTAAGTATTCCACATGTGAAAGTGTGTGTCACTGTTAACATCGTTGTGTGGCAGATAAGCATAAATGTTTGAGTAGGATGTGTAATTTTTTTTATTATTGGCACAGTGTGTTTCCTAACAGAAAATTTAAAGAATTTATTCTTAATATATTTTTTTGAAGTAAAACTGTTTGGATATTTTATATGATTTAGAAGACTATATAATTTTTTGTTGGCAAAAGAATGTCGTTGTTTAATGTCTGAGATATTGCTGTTGTGTTTCATCGTATTTATTGTGTTAAATAAAATTAAGGTATTTATTTGCGTGCTCTTGTGGCACGCACATGCCGACAGTGATTTCTTTTTTCCAACATGAATTTTATATGCAGCATGTAGACGCTTTTATAATATACGAGTATGTATACATTGTTTGTTGAAAGCCTTTTTAAGTGATTTTTATTCCATTCATTCAATTTGTGGAATTTTAAGTTTAAGCACAAGTTCATTGGAAAAACCAAAAATAAAAAACAAAACAAAACAAAAAAATATTATCAATTTAATTGTTTTAAATTGTACAATTTTACCCTAAAATGTTGTTTTGTAACAAACATTTTATGTGGGTGCAACTTGAATATTTCTTTTTATTGTTTTTCAACTAAAAAACACACATGTTTTAATCATGTTGCTACATACAAAGGAATTGTAGCAAGTCGTCAGAAAGCCAGCAAGCAAACAAATAGAAGAAAAAAAGAAAACCTCACCTTCATCATCAACATCATATTGAGACTCCTAGAAAAAGACCCAACTTTTTACTCAACATATAAACAACAACGTCATCTTGCTTGTCTTCAAGACTCAAGTTAAGAGTTGCATGCATGTTTGCCACCTTTTAGGTTTGAGGTTTCGTTAGTTGTAATTTATTTAAGTTTCGTTTCTTGTTTTTTATTTTAATCTTTTATTCTGTTTGTTAATGCGTAGGTGTTTTTCTTCTTGTACCCGTTCGTACGTATAGTGTGTGTGAGATTTTGCAAGACCTCATTTAGGATTTGTTGCATGTGGGCATGGCTGTTTTATTTTTTTTTAGCAAACTTTGTTCAAAGTGTTTTGCGTTCTTAAACAATATTGCGTGCCGATCTTTCTATTTTATTGTTGTGTTGCTGTTCAGTTTTTTTTTATTTTAATTAAAAATAATGCTGATTTAGAAAACAGCCTTAATAATTTAATAAATTGTGTTGCTTTTTTTTAAAGACTTCATATATTTTTTTAATAAAATGATTTATAGTGACGTTTTTCGTTTGGGAATTTTATAATGAAATGATTTATATATAAAAAACTCTCTGGTGAGGGGAACCTATGAGAATTATCAGTGTTTAAGAAAAATTATCTTGCAATATTTTTAAATTATGTAATAAGATTTAGATTAATATTGTTCATATTTTATTTATTTATTAATTATATTTATCAGAAAGAAGACCAACAATTAGTAAAGTCTTAAAACTTTGCGTTCAAGGAATTCGCATTTGAATTCGTAATTGGATGAGTTTTGCACTTTCCTGACTTTCTGGTTTTTTTTTTTGCAGCCATTTCAGGAGGTCGATTCGTTCGTAAAAGGAATTCAAACCGTGTTATAGATCTTCAAAAAAGCGAAAAATGGAAAATAATTATCGGATTAAAAACATTTTCAAATAAATAAAATCTTTTATGGTGTTTTCTTTTCTACAAAAAAATTGTACATCTCCATGCAGAAAGTGTATTTTGGTGTTCGTTTCTTAAAAATGTTTTGCTCTCTAAAAGGGCAGTGTGTTTGATTCTAAAAAAATCGCCCTCACTAAGGGTGGAAGGCATTGCACTTTTTGCCCCGTAAAAATCGACCGCGTTGATAGTGCCCTGTTAAACTTAGCTGTCAGCTGTTGAAAACTGGGCGTTCCACTTTTTCATAAGTTGTGTTCAGTTCTAGTGTAATAACAAGCTGCATTATTAACAAGGTTGGCAAGACATTTTATACATGTACCTTTCAATAAGGTGCCATTTTGTGTGTAGAAAAGAAAACACCATTAGTTTTCAAATTATTCTCTTTTTATGCTTAATAAACCTAAATAAGAATTGAATTTCGTTTCCGAACAGAATCGGACACTTATATGGCTGCATATACTCGTATGAAATTTCTCAATGTTATTTTCTACACAGAATTTTACGAATTTTCTAATTTTTATAAAAAGACACTGCAAATTCCTTTCCAAAAAAATAAAGTCAATTAGTTTAATGATAAATTAAATGAAAAATGGGTAACGTTCAACACATTTTGAAAGATCAAATGTCAATAATACTTCAGCTCTACTAACGTTCAATACTTTTTTTTTAATACAAAAAGTGAACATATCAAAAAATAAAACGATCATGATCACTTTTGGTAACATTCAAATAATTTTCATTATGATATTTAATTAATTCAAAAACTTTTTTAATATAAATAAATTTTATGAAATTTTTTTTTTAATTTTAGTGCGTTAAAAATTATCTTAGTGTGCTTCATCACTTAGAAAGCGTAACGATCAGTACACAAGTTAAATGATTTACTATATATTATGATCTCTATTATGTTTCTAGTTCCTTCTTGTAAAGGAAGTGCAAAAAAATGTCCGAAAAGCATTAGATGTTTTAAATTCTCAGCATTATCAATAATAGTTTTAGTTATGTGTTTGAAGTTAAATTTTCAAATATAAAACCCTAGACATGAACCACAGAACTTATCACAAGCTCTTTTAGCAAATTAACAGCGATCTGTAAACATATAAAATCGTCATGAATGCAGCAAAAAACTCTTTTTTTAGGAAGGAGTTAACGTGGGCGGAAACAAATTTTTGAGTTTTGTAGACGAAGTGGCCATCTACACAAAACGCAGGAAAAAATCGAACTGTTAGATATTTCAATTATAGGGGTTTGTATAGGGCCACTTTGTCCAAAAAATCCAATGAGCTGTTTCCGCCCAAGTTAACTCCTTCCTTAAAAAAGACGTTTTAAGTGCACCCCTTATGATTTATATATGTCTACAGAGCACTGTTAACCTGCTAACAGAGCTCAATTATAGTCTATGGTTCATGTCTTGGGTTTTATATTTTAAAGTTTAACTTCACTCTTTTTTTTTTAGTTTAGTAACATAGAAGTTTTCAACAAAACATACAACAGGACAAATAGTTTCAAATACACAATGACTCATTTAAATAAACAACCACATATAATAGATTTTTTTTCCAAAAAATATTATGAGAGAAGAAGAGTAAAATCATTGATCTCAGGTGGGTTCTCTCTAAAAATCTTACGATAATTTCGATTATTATTAACTGTCATCTCATTATCTGCCCGTAATCGTTTGGTCATGGTGTCTTACAGAAAATTTCTCCAATTTTTAAATAAGGTTTTTGAGTTGTCAAAATTACGCTCCCCTTAACAATTCTGTAATGGGTTCGAGACTGTACTTTTACGCTAGTTTAAGGTGGAATCAATTCGGATATGCAGTGACTAATTGTTTCTTTTATTATTATCTCACTTAATAAATTTCAACGTCTCTACGTTTGTTATATGCGGTCCTTTGCCCTCTACAAAATTTTGGAAGATATAATTTAGAGATTGCTCTCTATATTTTTGATAAAGCATCGCTAACTTTCTTACTCATACATGGATCTATTATATTGAGAGTTATCCACATTCTCTCTGTAAGCGACAAAGAACTTAGCCTGACATGAATGCGATTATGTTTGTATGATATCTCATCATCAACTAAGCGACTCTTGTTTAAACAGCTGATCCAGCTACGATATTTTTCTCCGGCATTTTATATTCCCAGCTTTTATATATATTTTTTTTTTTTAATTTTTAACAAATAACTTAAATTAATAGTGAAGTTTTTCACTAACAACAAATTGTCTTCTTTAAATTATTTTGATTCTTTTTACTTATCATTGATTTTTAATGATATTTTTATGTTCTTTAAATAAAAAATTATGGCAAAAAAATATTTTATTGAAAATATTTATCTGATTTTGCTGTCTTATAATGCAGCAAGAATATTTAATATACCACATTAGCAATACAATTAAAATCATTATAATTATCTAGGTATCTTCTTTGTGGTTTTTTTTTCTTTTCTTATTTAATGGCATTTCAAGCTAGCCAAGCAAAAAGAACCGAACACTTTAATAAGACAGACAGGCAGACAGACTGACGAGACAGTTGGAGAAAGAAAAGGTTTTGCCAAGACAAAAACATGTATAATGATGGACATAAACTATGTAACTTTACGCCTGGTCATACAAGTTCTAGAAGGGACAAAAAATATTTTGTTATAATACGTATTAAATTTCCTTTATAATGGGCCTGGAATCGGCATGAGAGATTTTTTTTTTTTTTTGTTTCTTGAAAACCTTAATATTTAGCCACCATGTTAACAAGTGCTATGACAAGATGTTTTTTTTTTTTGTGATTTCTTTTTTATTTTTTAAATAAATTATAAGTTGACTTGATGATGAGGATGGTTGGCCAAGCTACTGTTTGTAAGCTTATTTGTAATTAGTTCTAGGTACGAGGCTGAACTTTTAACAAGTCCCGGCGACTTATTCTATGTTTTTCAAACTATCTTCTTGTAAACTACAAGAATTTTTCTTATTTAACTTAGAATAATTGATTTTAATATACAGATATTTTTAAAATATTTTATAAATTATTTGCATAAAAACAAAAGCATATTTTAGTTAATTGGGAACATTTTCAAAATTTCCCTTTTTTTTTTTACCGTTCAATATTGACTTGTAAAGCTTAAAGAGAGTCCGGTTTATTTCGAAAGACCAATGACTTCAAATAACCCGACAAGAAATAGTCTAATGCTGTTAAATCACAACTTCTTGGAGGCCATTTATTATCACAATTTCTTGAAATAATCGAATCCCAAAACTTTTCTCGCAATAATTCAATTGTTGCATTTGCTGTGTAGCACGTAGCCCCGTCTTGTTGGAACCAAATTTGGTCAAGACCAACTTCTTCCAATTTCGGCCGTACAAAGTTGGTTATCATCGATCAATTGTGGTTTGAGACAGTCCCAATTGTTGAGAACGTCTAGGAATCGACAAATTACGGTCTTCAGCAACACTTGCCGGAACGGCAGCAATATTTGATTTACTTCGAGCGGTTCTTTGTCTTATTTGCACTTGAATATTATGTAAAGAAAATGTAAGCTCAAAATTTTTAACAATTCGACGAATAGCGGCACACTTGGACGATTATTACGACCATAAAATGGCAGCGCATTAAAATTTGCAATTGCAGAACGATTATTTTGATAATAAAACTGAATCATTTGTAAACGTTGTTCTTGCATAGATCTCTCCATGATGAAATTGTAAACACTACTGAATACAATGAAAAACAAATGACAGATTGTGACACATTACAAATGGACGAAACGTCACTTCAAATTCATATCATCCCTATTGGAAAACCTTCCTTTAAAGGAGAATTGAATTTATGTAATATTTTTTTTTTATTTTTTCAACACTAGAAATAATATTTTAAGCAAACTTGTTTTTTCATAAAAAAAATTCCTCCTTAGGGAAATTTCTGTTTGAGATATTTTTTTTTCTCAATTATCATTTTATAATAAAACGTTTTCTTAATTTAGAACTTTTCCTGAGGAATTTTCGACCATCCTCGTTTATAAATATGTATATTGCAATGCTATACTTAGATGATGAGTTGCTGGTATGTATGTATGTGACAATATACTGTCATAAAAATCAATTATTATTAGAGTTTAAATTTGGTTTTTTTTTTTTTTTTGTTTCTATTCGTTTGCTCACAATAAATTTCTTAAGAAACAGAATGATGCAAAAGAAACAAAAAGAAAACGACAATTTAGGTGTCTCTAGACGATGTAGAAACTCTCGGAAGCTCTAGATGCATTGGCTGGCTGACTGACTAACTGGCTGGTTGGTTGGTTGGCTGCCTTAATACCCATCCAAATGACATTATGTCAATAATTTATTTATTTATTGTTGTTGCATCGTTATGTCCTTTATGGCATAGAATACAGTACAGCACAGCATCACAATCACAAACGAAATCTAAATCGATTTGTTTTAAACAAAAATTCTTTAGTTTTACTAGCAGCACGTAGCAAAACGTGGCATGAAGACTAAGATTTTGTTTTGTTGCTCACAAATACTATATACTATGTACATATGTACGAGTATATGTTGAAGTTATGTTCATTTTTGTCCTGCTTCAAACGTATTGTACCTTGAGTTTCTTTTGTATTTAATGCAACTTTTATATGACACATGTTCTATGGCAATTGTACATGTGTAATGGCATGTTTTCTCTGGTGGAATCGAATATTTTTGTGATATGTAATTTCTTCTTCTGTTGTTGTATTGTTTATTTTTTTTTTTTTTTTTTTTTTTGTAAAGTTCCCCAACAATTTTCTTGATTTCTTAGCAATCTACAAAAATACACTTTATGTTCATTTATTTGTTTTGTTGCAAGTATCATTTTTTTTCTTCTTGTTGTTTTTTGTTACTTAACAATTTGTTAAGATGACGCTTATTTTGTTGCAGCTGGAAAACAAAAACTATTTTTACAATTTATGTGAAATATGTAATGTTTTTTTTTTTGTTTTTTTTTTTTTTGTTTTTGTTTATTTATTTCTCTGCATTGCTGCTGGCTATTGGTCTGTATGACAATTTGTTAACTTGATTATTTACAAAATACATCATCTTGTTGTTGTGTCATACAGGGATTTTATGTTGTCAATGTTTATGTTTGTTTTCTTTTTTTTTTATAAAAATATTCAATAATTGATTTCGATAATTATTTAAACAAATCAATTTTATTGCAGAGAAATACTTCGAAAAGAAAATTATTGAAACTTTGCTAAAGCCAATCATAATTTATTTTTTTTTTTTAAATTAAACAAAAAACTGTCGAGAATTTTAAAATGATGGATGATTAACAGAATGGGTAATTTGTCGGTGAGCTTCCTTGCAACAAGACCATATTTTTGCAAATTTCTTTAATTTATGTTTTTTTCATTCATTAAAATTTTACACATTTTTTATTGGATTTTTCAGTAATTTTCCCAATATGCTTTCTCTTAAGCTTTTTTTCGAACCTTGAACATAAACATACATTCATTTATATATTCATGAGAGATTATTTTCGTAGTTAGTGCCTTCATATTTTTTATTTCATTTTCAGTTAAGAATTATCTCCAAATCGATAATCAATATTTCCAATCAACCCAAATCGGATCTTCTTCAATTTCAATTTACAAAATCATTTAGAAATTAAGCTAATTTAAATATATACAAATAATTTTTAAATTTTTCTAATTTAAAAAGAAACATATCGATGGCTTAATATTAAAAAGGCTTAAGTCGATTGAATAATCTACTATATATATAAAAATAAATTGCTGTTCGTTAGTCTCGCTAAAACTCGAGAACGGCGGGACCGAGTTGGCTAACTTTGGTCTTGAATTACTTGTGAAAGTCTAGAGAAGGTTTAAGAAAACTTTTGAAATAAATTTATTTTTTGGTACATTTTTATTTTTTGGTACTTTTTTTAATGAATTTTGATGAAATTTGATAGGGTACTTTTTAAGTGTTAAAAATGCGTAAAATTTGTACCTTTGGTAGGTTTTTGTTTTATTAGGTTTTTTACACTGACTTACTGCGTACTTTATTGAGGGCAAAATAATAAAAATCTGTCACTTTTGGTACTATTATAACTTTTTATTTAAAAAAAGAGAAAAATTGTTTTTACAATAACGTACAATAATATAGTATACTTTCTTGGGTGTAATATAATTAAAAGCAGGTACTTTTGGTACGTTTTGCTTTTAGTACTTTTTGTTTTTTCATTAACATGTAGCGTCAAGGAAGTCACGGATAAAATCTATTAATAAATAAAAAGAAGAATAAGACTATAGTTGCCTCTTATTATTAAATATTGCAGATTTTCTTAAGTTTTTTTATTTTCTCTATTAAGAAAAAAGTGACAAATCGTAATACGACATTTTTATACTAAGCCATCGATATTTATTACAAATTAGCAAATTAATAAATTAGTTAATAATACTTTGTTTTCTAGTTAATGATATTGATTTTCCTCCTAAATTTTATAAAATGGTGCAAACCAAACAAACTACAAAATCCCTAAAAAATATACCAGTTATGGTGCTATAACCACGCCTGCTCTAAAAATCGAATAACCATTTGCGAAATACTATTTGTACTAATAGTAAAGATTATTTTAAAAAGAAAAATTTTCGTATCTATTTGACTCAAAACTTATCAGCAGGATCTGTATAAATTTTGGAAATCGCCTGATTATAAATCGATTTGATTTAGAATTTTTATGAATAGTATTTAGTTCTGTTAGGAACAAAGTTCTTTAAGCAGACATCTTACGTATGCGATACGTTTTACAGAAATATTTTAGATATTATTCGGAAGTTATTTATTGGCGCCTGATAAGATCGATTCTCGAATGCTACTAAGAAGATGTTTTACTTTCAAAAGAAGATATATTCTCATTTATAATAATTTTACTAACCGTCGTATATGCGTCTCTATACATCCTTTATATCATTCATTTTTATTGCTCCTATATGGGTTTTGTGTGGCAATAAAAAAATTATTGTTTTTTGTATGCAAATAAAATGCAAATGTTGTTCCTCATTTTTATTAATAATTTTTATCTAAACGACCAACCTAGTCGACCGACCGACCACAATAATAAATCGAAAAAAAAGAAATGAATGAGAAAAAAATTGGTTTCTTTTAATATTTCCAAAGTTAAACTTAAATACAATAAAGATCACAACAACGACAACAACAAATAACCTTAAATGGAAAATAAAACGAAGACCAACTAGCCATATAAAATCAAACAATAACTAGACTCTTTTTCTTCTTAATTTTCTAAAAATGCTGCAAAGAAAGAAAAACTACTCAGTAAAAAAGAGAAAAATGCATCAAACGACAATCACTTAAGCTCGAATGGAAATGGAAAAAAAAGCATTTAATAAAAGAAAATTGTATAAAATATGAAATCAGATAAAACTATCAAACTCTGGTGACTAAATAAGTAAGAAAACGAAACACACACAAATATTATGTACATACATACATTCGGTGGAAAAAGATGGTTTTAATACTGGGAATCTAAAATATTATATAAAAAGTAACCAACATAAAATACAAGTAGACCAAATGGACGTATGAAAAGTTTGTAGAGGAGTACAATGAGAAAACGCATAGTATGTAGTAGTTTTTGTGGGTTATTATAAACAAAGAAGATAAGTTAGGTTTTTTTTTTTTTGTATTAGTGCAGTAGTAGGAGCAGTCCTTTATGGTTATATGCTGGCTGACGGGATGACTGACTGACTGACTGACTGACTGTTTTACTCAAGCTAAAATTGAATTTTGCTTAAATATAATCTCCCTGTATTTTTAACAACCATACGAAGATTACCTTGTTTGGGGTAAATAGAGAAAAAAATTAAAAAAAAAAAATATTTTGCAAAGACAGTAGAAGATTCCAAAAACTGAAAAAATTATTTATAATCCAAAATATACTCGTATGTTAAATAAAATTATTATTAAGAAAACTAATAGTGATATTTTATTGTATGTTCTGAGTCCGGGTCTTGGTAAGCATTCTCTGATATCGACTATGCGATCAGAAAAATATTACTTATGGTTCAGATACACACTAGCTTTTAGTCGTGTCTTCGTTCAAGCTAAAAGTTGATAAAAAAACAAAACGTACTAACAGCAGAAAGTGTCAAAAGTACCAGCGTTTCTTCCTATACCACCGCCACCCCCCAAAATTATACTGTAAGTTTTTGTAAAAATAATAATAAAAAAATTTAAAGTAACAATTTGTTCCGTTTTTACCCCTTAAAAAGTACTATATATATTTAATGCAGGGTCAAATACTATCTGTTTCTCAACAGAAAAAGTACCAAAAGTGAAAAAACCACAAGAGTAAACCTTATATAAGTACTATTATATTCTAAGTTTTCCCCCAGAAAGCATCCTGTAAGCCAACTTTAAAAAAATGATAATAAAAAACAAAAAGTACCAATTTGTCCTGTTTTTATCTCTAAAAAAAGTACTCTATATTTTTCATCCAAATCCATTAAGCAAAAAAGAAGCAAAAATTAATGAAATACCAGAAGTAAAAATATCCAATAATTAAAAAAGTACCAAAATTTTTTTTTTTTCCTTTAAAAACCCATCAAGTATGTTAACTTATAGCAAATTTGTATAATACTAGTAAAAAGTACTAATTTGTCCCGTTTTTTTAACCTTACTAAGTACGGTGTATTTTAATATGTCAACAAAATTTTATTTAAATCCCATAAGAGAATTTATCAGGAGATTTTTTATCAAACGTGAAAAAGTACCATATGTAAAATAAGTATCATAAGAAAATTATTACCAAAAGTACCAGTTTATTAATTATTAGAGCGTTTCTGAGATCTATGTTAGCCTGTAAAAAATTTTAAAATATTAATTAATAAAAAAAGTACCTAAAGTACTAATTTATCCCGCTTTTTACATTTAAAATGTAGTTTATGTGTCACAAAAACCAAATTCGTACGAAAGTGAAAGTGAAAACGTTTTTACCTTCTCCAGAAAACGTAAAACGCAAAAATTTTTCGTTTTCAATTCGATTGAAAATAGTCAGGTGTGTCACAGAATTTTTACGAAAGTGAAAATTTACACGAAAAAATTTTGCGCTCTACGTTTTCTGGGGAAGGTAAAAACGTTTCCACTTTCGTACGAAGTTGGTGTCTGTGACACCCCTGTATATTTTAATCTGACACCAAATTGCATTCAAATCCCTTAAGTGAAAAAGTACCATGAGTAAAAAAGTACCATATGTAAAAAAGTACCAAAAGTGTATTTTTTTTATTGTAGCCCGCGGAAAGTATGTTAAGTTATAAAAAATTTGTAAAATGTTAGGTAAAAATAAGAAGTATCAAAAGTACCTAAAGTACCAATATTTTCCCATTTTTAACCCTTTTAATGCACCCTATCACACATGCTATCCGTCTTAAAATCTTCCAAATCCATTGAACAGTTTTCGCATTATAGTGGAACAAACATACAAACTTTTATCCATATATTAGTGCAGAATAAAAAGGGTTTTTTTGAGCTCAATACATGAATCAAAGTTTTTGTATTTTTTTTTATAAATCCTCTAAATAATAAATGCCCCTATTATGATTCACAACTCAAATTAATTGAATTGTCAATGTTAGAACTCAACTCAACTATTTCATTGCATTATGTTTTACAACTAATTTTCGTTGGCTTCGTTAAGTTCTTGTCAACCTTAATATGACAACTTGAATCAATTAGATACATACATACATGCATATATAATGTATATTCAAAGTGTGTTGATAATATTTTTGGAAAATTTATATAAATTAATTTATAAAAATGGATATATCTGTCGAAAAGTATTTTTCGGAAGATTCAGAGGAAAAAAAATGTGGATCTTATGCGTACCGACGCACCATTCGAAGTCGAAGTAACTTATTGGAATTACCAACTGCCAAGTGAGTAAATGCATTAAAGGAAGCAAAATAAGATACTCATATATTTTTTGATTCATTAGTATTTTTAGATTATTTGCTGAATGAACTCGATGATGTTTTAAATATTTTTGAACAGCACATCTGTTCACAATGGATCAAAGCAGCTTTTACTACTCAATTTGGCGGTCAATTTCCTGTTTTTTTTTTGTAATTTTGCTAAAATTAATTTTAGTATATGTATGTACATATAAATTGTAATTGTATATTTTATAAAATTTATACAAAGTTACGTTGTTTTTTCCATTTTTATCACTCGCAGGCAGAAACACAACTGATAAAAAGTAGTTGTCGCAGTTTGACAGCTTATACAACTAAACGCAGAATAGTTGTAAATCATAATACTCGTAACAACTTAACGAAGACAACTTATTGAACAGCTGATTGGAAGTTGAGTTGAGTTGTAATCCATAATAAGAATTTGACAACTACAACTCAAATATCAATTCAGTTGTGAATCATAATAATGGCAATAATTTCTCAAGAGTCACAGACTCGGTATTTGTTTTACCAACGCAGCCTGCCTGCCTTCAAAATTTAAAACAAATAAGAGTTAAGCAAGGACGCTGTACGCTGGATTAAGTAGAAGGTTTTTTTTTTGTCATAGTGACTATACAAGCGTGTAGACGTGCATTGTCCTAATGGCACAACACTATTTTTTCTTTTCTATTTTTCTTTTCACAACACTATTCTTTGCTATAGATGAGGTCGTTTATCTTTTAAATCAATACTGATGCTCTCCGGAAAGCTCTGCCAGTAATCGTTTTATTATTTTCCAATGCAAGCGATGTGAATGACATTGTTGGTCAAAAGAAAACCCACCTTAGCCATTTTTTTCTGCGTTCATCTAAAGAAATCCAATGTTTTGATTACTTATAGATCTCTGGCGTATTTCCAACTGCGCCAAATTGCGTTCGACTTTTGGGTGAACGAACTAAAAGAAACAATAAATTTTTTGTACATTAATTTGTCTGGCAGAGTGATCCATAAAATAATCAAATTTTTACTCCTTGAATTCGTGCAATTTCTCTACTCATATTTCGTTTAGCAAAAAAATCTCATTTATAAAATAACATGGGATCTCATTAAATTAAACTTTATATTCTATAAATTTATTGAGTTTTTCATGAAAAGTGATTGACAACTTTACTTTAAAATTTTTTGGACTTTTGTAAAGCTTCCACTGTTTGCATTTTTCGTAACATTCTGCTACAACACTCCTACCACACATTTTGAACTCATAACACATCCACACAATTTATACAAAACGATTTTCTTTTTCTTTTTTTTAAATACAACAACTTTAAAGCTTCATACGGAAAAGCAGAAAAAACCTTCATTTTATGCCTCGTTTTTGTCCAGCTTCATTTTATAGAAGTCATATATAGCATCTGATTACTATTTAATTTTTTTTTCGTATGGTATCTGTTTTATATGGTTTTATGGACATGTTAGATTGTTCGTTGTTTATTTCTATTTTTTTTTTTTTTTTGGACACTAGAGATAATGATTGAAATAATGAAGTTTGATAGTAAATTGAAGTTGGTAGAGAACACAATGCAGCAGCTAATAAACAACAAGAGAAGAAAAAAAAACAGAAAAGCACAACATTTAGATAAGGATGGCCTGATAGAGAAACATATTTACTCTTTAAGTACTTTGTTGCAATTTCAAAATGATGAGTTTTATTTTTTAATGGGAAATTTCATAGCAAGAAGAGGTCATTTGCTAAATGCGATAGAATAGAAATATTTGGCTGAATCGAACCTACAACACGCAGAGTATCCAAAATGAATTTTATAATTTTGAGGTAATTTAAGAAACAGAGGTGGTTAGAAGTTTCACCCGAGAATAGTACAAATTTAAATATGCAGATGTTCTTTTAGTATATGCCTTATTTTTATTTATATAGACAGTTGTAGCTTCGAGTAAGTGAAAGATAATCTTACTAACCAACTTAAATTTACTTCTTCAGTTTGTAAGAAGGTTCTTGCGGGTATTTTTGCTACTCCTTAGTGTTATATGGGTTAAATACCACAACCGTACATGTATTCCAAGAAAAATGTATTTTGAATCGAATAAAGAATCTCTTAGAAACGAGTTATAAAAGGTAAGCAAATTTGAGGTTAGAAATTAAATTGGCTGTCAAATGATGAAATGACAAGAATTGAGCTGTCATCCTTTGACATTTATTTAGTAAAAAGTTGGGAAATTTTAACCATGGAACGCTTAACTCTTGAACAAAGAATTTTAATTAGGAAAATTTACTATCATGAAAAATTCCCCGGTCGCGTAATTTCTCGATTTGGCGATGTTAATGGCCACCTCATTCTTGTAATTTAACGCCGCTAGATTATTTTCTATGGGGGCCATTTGAAAGACCGGGCTTACGTGAACAAATAACAAACAACCAAGGCTCTGAAAGATGAGATTCTGCGCTTTATTGACGTGATAAGTGATGCTTTTACGCAAAATGTGGTTCAAAAATTTTGTGAAAAAAGCGAACGTCTGCCGACCTGCGAGAGGTAGACATTTGCCCGACATCATATTTACTTATTAATTCCCTTATTTATACTTTACATTGGTATCAATAAAACTAAATTTTTCAAAAAAAGTTAGTTTTTAAGCCAATTTACGTCCTAATCTAAAATTTGCCCTTCCTTTAAAACAAACACAACTACAATTATTTAATGATTTATATGACTCTCTTTTTTATACGTCGTTGTTGTTGTTCTCTTTGCAAGCCCAAATGTATAAAACAAATAAATGTTTTTTTTTTTTAACTTTATACATGAGTAATACGTGTGAATGGATTAGTAGTAACTTTAAACACTTATAGCTACCAAAATACTGAACCGACAATAATCCATAAGACATTGTACATTTCTGTGACAAAATATATTTCATTTGGTATAAGTTTTGTGAAAATCGATTGTATATTGTGTACATAGTATCCATCACAAAAAACCTTATTGATCATAAAGAAACTTTTAACACAATGTAATACCACTATCGGTTTAAAAAAGTTAAAAACATTGACTATCTACCGTGCTTATGAAATACACTCTATATCCGTAGTGCTTGGTTACCCCCTTCCTCATAAATCAAAACTAGCATTTCTAAATATAAATTATTGAATTAACTTATTTTGATACTTCATTATTTATTTAAAGCCCCTACAGCTTTCTAATACTCTGTAGACAATTCATAATTCTAGCAAAAAAAAAAAAAAAAGAAAAGATTTTAATACGAAAAGCGAATTAACCCGAATAAGTATGTAGATTACTGCCAGCAACCCTTTCCAACAAAAAACTATTTGGAAAGTCACTTCAGAAGTGACCGATTATCAATATTTCTATATATCGGTGTACCCTTTTAACCCTCCTATCGCTTCAAGATTTTCCTGGTAAATTTATTTAACCCGCAGGAGCAACCGTTTCTATCTTCCTTTCACTCCCAGATTTCGCTTCGAGTTGTTGTATATTATTGTCGGAACATTCCTTGTTTTAGTTGGGCAGATATGAGAATATATATATTTTCTTTGTAAGGGGAGTACCCGTTTCAACCCCTCTTATCGCTTCCAGATTTCGCTGAAAAATTTATTATATTCTAGGAGTTTTGATAAATATTTAAAAGGTTTCAACGTGTCATTAGAATACTTTGGTACCTCTAAGGAAGCGGACATATGACTAGTTATGTGGAGTAATTGCAGCGCCACTAGAAGTCCGCTAACTATAAGTTTGTATGTACGAGTATGTATACCATTTAGTTTTTTTGACTGCAAGTTAATTTTTTCACAATTTTTTAATCTGATGTAAAACGTATAATTCATTGGGAACTTTGCATGCTTTTAGGGCGTGCCTTATACCCTTAATTTTTTATATTCAGCTGCATTATGCAGTAATTTACCTAAAAATATTTTCGACCGCAGTTAAAATTAGTTACTTTCTTTCTACTATACAAAAATATAATTAAGTTCAATAAATTTTTTTAACATATCACGAGGGAAATTTCTAACTTAGAAACATTTTTGTTTCTTTTAACAAAAACAAAAAAAAAAAACAAATATTTCACATACATACATAAATAACAAACTAATTTTCAACTTTTCTTGTTTTTTTCCAGGTATGTACACTTTTGACTCTGTTGTAACAAATTAATGGGGAAAAACCATCCAGCTTGATGACTAAACAAGTGGGTGGAGCTGTACAGATGTTGGCAGAATGACATAAAACGGATTGAAATGTAAAGTTTGTAAAGAGTTTTTTTTTTCTTTTTTTGTTTACAATTTTTTGATTTGCTTTGAAGCTTGATAGAATTTCAATAGAATTAAAAAAAATTTTTTTGCAATACATGGATGTGTATAAAAAGGATTTATAGAAAAAGTCATAAAAAAATAAACGCTTAAAATTTGGCTGGAAAAGTTTATGATGATACCCATATAAGTACATGCATAATAATATTATTAAAAAATGTCAACATATCTATCATATCATATTATATTATTATATATACATAACTTATACGTGGTGGAGTACATATAGTACATTTATTGCAACGTACTCAAATAATTTCACTGTATTCTGAATAAGAGTCTAAACACAATGTTTGCGGTGCGGTTTGATTTCTCCTTGCGGGAGAGAAAAATAAACATAATACAACGGAAGACGGCGACGGCAATACATTTACATTTTTATTAATTTATATGTGCATACATTCAAACATACTTCAAAATCACGTTTTTTGTTTACAATAATGTTGAGAACACCGCCAATTATTCAAAAACTATGGCAACATCAGAATGAGAAAGAGTATAAAAAATTGAGAGAATAAGAAATTCCGCAATGAAAATAGATTTTAATTTTATACCGCTCCGCACTACGGTTTATTACTTCAAAATCGTATGAAAAAACGCACCGCAATAAATTATCGTAACATTGTGTTCAGACTCTAAGAGTTTGAATGTTTGAATGTATGCACATATAAATTAATAAAAATGTAAATGTAATGCCGTCGCCGTCTTCCGTTGTATTATGTTTATTTTTCTCTCCCGCAACGAGAAATCGCACCGCACCGCAATCATTGTGTTCAGACTCTAAAATCAACATTTATCCATGGATTTTCATAAAGTAAAGTTTATTTTGGCTCCATCAAAAATGGCCCCAATGAAAAATGGCCCCAAACTAAAAAATGAAAAATGGCCCCAAACTGAAAAATGAAAAATGGCCCCAAACTTTTTACATTGAAAACAACAATAAATATTTTTGGGGCCATTTTTCCTATTTTTGGGGCCATTTTTCATTTTTATTTTTCGAATTTGGGGTGATTTTTCCTAATTTGGGGCCATTTTTCATTTTTGTTTGGGGCCATTTTTCATTTAACGAAAAATGAAAAATGGTCCCAAACAAAAATGAAAAATGGCCCCAAAATAGTGTAAATGATATAAATACAACAAAAAACTCATGACATCAAATAATGCATTTTCAAAACATGTATTATTATTAAACGGCGACGTTGCTCGAAATTCTATGGAGTAGAGCTACCTTGAGCCCCGTCGAGGGGCCTAGAATGCAAAAACCCGTTAGTAAGCTACTGCCGCTGTGAGCCAACATGAAGAAAAAAGTGGCTACGCCCAACAATTGCCCAAATAATTTAAGTCCCCAGATTTGCTGCAGTGTATTGGGGTGATACGTCAAAATAAAATTAGGTACGTATGTAATGCAATGCAGAAAATCTTTACTAAATATCGCCGTGTCGGGAAATACCATGGTGGAGAAAATCCCTAAGCCCGGCCGGAGGCCGGCTACGCGGAAAAACTTTAGTAATAAAATTCAAATATTTTAAATTATTGGATTATTTTCAAAAAATTGAGTTGCTTACTAAAGATTCCTTGCATAGCCGGCCTATGGCCGGGCTTAGGGATTTTCTCCACCATGGTATTTCCCGACACGGCGATATTTAGTAAAGATTTTCTGCATTGCATTACATACGTACCTAATTTTATTGTGATCTAGCACCCCAATGCAATGCAGAAAATCTTTACTAAATATCGCCGTGTCGGGAAATACCATGGTGGAGAAAATCCCTAAGCCCGCGGAAAAACTTTAGTAATAAAATTCAAATATTTTAAAATATTGGATTATTTTCAAAAAATTGAGTTGCTTACTAAAGATTCCTTGCATAGCCGGCCTACGGCCGGGCTTAGGGATTTTCTCCACCATGGTATTTCCCGACACGGCGATATTTAGTAAAGATTTTCTGCATTGCAGTACATACGTACCTAATTTTATTGTGATCTAGCACCCCAATGCACTGCAGCAAATTTGGGGACTTAAATTATTTGGGCAATTGTTGGGCGCAGCCACTTTTTTCTCCATGTTGGCTCACAGCGTCCACAGCTTACTAATGGCTTTTTGCATTCTAGGCCCCTCGACGGGGCTCAAGGTAGCTCTACTCCATAGAATTTCGAGCAACGTCGCCGTTTAATAATAATACATGTTTTGAAAATGCATTATTTGATGTTAAAGAGTTTTTTGTGGTATTTATATCATTCACACTATTTTGGGGCCATTTTTCATTTTTAGTTTGGGGCCATTTTTCATTTTTAGTGAAATGAAAAATGGCCCCAAACCAAAAATGAAAAATGGCCCCAAACTTTTGTATTAAAAACAACTACACAAACTTTGGGGCCATTTTTCCTATTTTTTGGGGCCATTTTTTATTTTTAAGTTTGGGGCCATTTTTCCTCAAGTTTGGGGCCATTTTTCATTTTCGAGTTTGGGGCCATTTTTCAATTAACGAAAAATGAAAAATGGCCCCAAACTCGAAAATGAAAAATGGCCCCAAACTTGAGGAAAAATGGCCCCAAACTTAAAAATAAAAAATGGCCCCAAAAAATAGGAAAAATGGCCCCAAATTTCGTGTTGTTGTTTTCAATACAAAAGTTTGGGGCCATTTTTCATTTTTGGTTTGGGGCCATTTTTCATTGGGGCCATTTTTCATGGAGCCGTTTATTTTATTTGAAATATACATACCTTTCTAATCATGTAATAAAAATATGAAGTTTTTGTCATCTTCAATTTTTTATATATTTTTTAAGAATAAAAATTTACCAATTTTGCATAAAAAAATATTATTTTTAATCATTGCAGTCTAAATAATTCCGAAACCGTTGAGTTTATAAAAAAATTATATTAGCATGGCTTGAAAATAATTTCATTTCAAGTGTTTTAGTATTGTTTGTGACGAAATTGAACAAGTCGTTCTATATTTATGATAAAATGATAAAAAAAAAACTTATCCATAGAATTTAAGAATTTTACCAATTTTGTACTTAGGTATCCATGATGCATTAAATCTATATAGTGGTTAGTAAAGCATTTAAAAGTTTTTCGATTTTTGTATAGAGTGGGATATCGTTACATATCACCTTTCTAATTGAGTTTCATAAACTTGACTGTGTAGTGTTTAACAGTCTTCTGTTAATTGCAAAATTGGCTCGACTAAAATTTTTGGTTCAAATATTTGCTAGTTAACTTTTAATTACATCTTCTTATAAAAGGTTTTCCAATAAGAGTGATATGATTTCTTAAAAAAAAAAAACGCACTAATTGTTAAGGAAATTCAAAAGTTTTTTTATTTAATGTGAATTAAATTGTTACAATTAAGTTATAAATAAAACGTCATTCAAATGGCCTCCACGACTTCTTTTGCAGAAACAAATTCTATGAACCCAATTTTCGAGCACTTTTTCCACTAAATCAAGTCGTATGTCATGAATGGCACTTTCAATATTGACTTGTAAAGCTTGAAGAGACTCTGGTTTATTTCGAAAGTTCAATGACTTCAAATAACCCCACAAGAAATAGTCCAATGGTTTTAAATCACAACTTCTTGGAGCCATTCATTATCACAATTTCTTGAAATAATCGAATCTCCAAACTTTTCTCACAATAATTCAATTGTTGCATTTGCTGTGTGGCACGTAGCTCCCGTTCAATGGCTTCAGTTTTTGTGCGGGAATAATTTTTTATGGATGCAAACCCAAATCCTTTCTCAAAATTCGCCAGGTTGTGGTTTGAGACAGTCCCAATGGTTGAAAACAAACGTCTTCGAATCGACAAATTGCGGTCTTCAGCAACACTTGCCTGAACGGCAGCAATATTTGCATTACTTCGAGCGGTTCTTTGTCTTATTGGCACTTAAAACATTATGTAAAGAAAATGTAAGTTCAAAATTTTCAACAATGCGACGAATAGCGAGCACACATTGTTTTTATAACACCAGGACTTTTCCTGTATATGTTTGGTGTTCATGAATTTTGAAACAATTAAATGTTTTTAATGTTACATGTCCTTAGAGCCAACAATTCAGTACTGATTTATATGTCATTTAATTTTAAATGCTATTTATATACAAAATTGAGTTTTTCACTGCAAAATTAAGTCATTATTGTGCGTTTAAATACTACATTAGTTTAACGAATTTTCATATGCCAACCAAAAAATTTGTTGCATAATATTTTGGCTTGTTTTGTCGCTATTATCCTTTTAATCATTCTGAAATTTGCTTTTATTCTCTTAAAACATTTCAGCAGTTCTTAATTATACTTATATTTAGCTAAAATAAAAATATATTTTTTTTTTGGATTTTACTTTATTTGTTCTAGTCAGCTGTTCTGAGGGAAATTTGTGGGAAATTTTTTATATTACGTTGTGCTACCAAGTTTTTATTACAATTAAATAAGAACAATTAAATACGACTGGAAACAGAAGTAGCACTTAAATGCAACATAAATTCATATGAATATTAGCTGAATGAGTATTTAAATACGAAGCCAATTATTGGCCCTTAGTGTCACTAATTTCCGAAATTAACTCAAAAGGTTTGATAACGCAGTATGGGTTTCATTTATAAAAGAAAACATATGAAGAACTTGCGTCCTTGGTCGTTACTTCCTTTACCTGACAAATTGATATAACGAAAGATCGCAGTCTCTAGTACACATATATTTTGTTTTCGCATACTTTTATTGTATTTAAATTATTCACATTATTTGCAGCTGAGCTTAAACTATACTTACATTTTAGTTTAGTTTAACTAAACCAGTGTTTAATTATTCGCTAATTTATTAACCATAAATACACACATTAAAATTTAAGCAAATGTCTTTCTGCCATCAAAATCATAATAGTGATTGAAAATACATTTTTATAAGCATTGAAATATAAATTTTTATTGTTTTTAACTTTTAAGTGGCAACTTGTCGTAAGCACCTTGTTAGTGAAATATTAATCTTTACATAAATTATATTTCAAAGAACCAACTTAACAACACTTAAGTAGTAATTTTCCTACTTTATTGTAGCATTATTAGTTTTCAACATTATGAAATAATTTATGTAAAATGAAAATAACTGCAACCACCTTTTTTCACTACTCCTGTGGTCTGTATTTTATTTTTTGGTCTGTTTTTTTATTTTTGTGTTGTGTTGTTTTGTTTCTTACATCAAGTCATTTTGTCACGCATTTTAAGGCGGAAATCCTATTTTAAGCGAAAGAAAACAAAAAAAAAAATGGTAAAATATATAAACAAAAAATTTTTACTACGACCACAAGCCCGGCATGATGTTGTTGTTGGCACCCAAAACCAGGAGGAAGAAACACAACCGTGCAGACAGGCAGCCCAGCCAAACCCAGTACAGACCCAACAAAGTTTTGGCTTGAAACAGAAAATTGCAAACTGCACAAATGTTGTTAAACTAACCACGTTTAAAACTGTTTAAGTTTTGAACAAATATAGCCGCAGTGGGACCACCCTTTATGATTAACAATATAAATATAAAAATAAACTTGCAATTTTTTACAATATCAGTGGTTTGGAAAAGAACGCGCTGTTAATATAAACATAAATACAGGTGTTGTTGGTTGCAAGGTGGTCCAGTGTCAGCAGTTGGCTGCTGCAGTAGCAGTTACTGTTTTGTTTTAATGAATTTTCCATTCTTTTGTCTTCGCCTTTTTGTTTTTGAGAAAAATTAAACTGCAACGCAAGACAACAAACCAAAAGTAAAAGCAATTTCTATGCAAATATTTTATGAGTTAAGTAAGTGTAAACAGTAAAAAAAATATATATAATTATATGTATGTATAAGTAAAAAGGTAGGAGGGAAATTTTCGCTTTTGCAGTTCGAGTCAGTATTTTGTAGAGCGCCTTATGGCGGAAAATTTAATTCAACAAATTATTGCCATCCTAAAATTATGCAATTTGTGGGTTAATGTCAATGGCAATGGTAAACCGTTCGCGAAGTGCAAAACGCACTTACAGGAAGAAGATTTTTGGGAATTTCTTCCAGAGCTAAAAATGTTTACATATTGGTTTTTAAAGATACATATGGCAAAGGCTTTAAAAGCCTTTCCATTATTTTCTTCTCATGGCCTTAGCAGCGACTTTATCTCACATGATAATTAATGCAGTAATATTTACTTTCATTCAGGCTCTTCTTAATTTTTCTAGGTTTTTTAATATTCAAGCATGTTCGTTAGTCTCTCTCTCTCTCTCTCTTAATTCTAACTTGTTCAGTCCACTTTTCTATATCTCTTTCCTCTAAAATGTAATAATAACGTCGATTTCTAGATTGTCTTCCCGTTTCATTTCGACTGCATTGCAAAAACAGCTTTCAACTTTGCTGAAATGGCTTAAAAACGAAATTGGCTGTAAAGCAAGTTTTATGATCATGTAACTCTGCAGTAACTAAGAATGACGAGAGTTTAAGGAGGTCCAGCAGCACTTGAGGTGTATATAAACGATATATAACAGAAAAAAATAGTTATATGTGCTCCTCATGTACCGGAAGTATGAAGAAGAACATCTTATTATGGAACCACAATCTGCCAATTTGTACCATCTTGTGTCACTTTATGTTGCATAAGACGAAACATAGATTGTATCGCATTAAAAAACTTATTCCATTTATATTGCACTCGAAAAGGGACTTAGTTCACGCTACAAGTTATTAAAAGCATTAGTAACTGTCAGCACACCAAGTTTAAAAAAATACCAAATTACCCACCATTTCCTTATTTTATCTATCCTCTCCAGTATTCTGAGTGTTAATGAAAAAAAAAATTTGAGAAAATAAAAAGTAGACACAAAAAGTACCAACTTGCCCTTTTATGTCCCTTATTACGTAATTTTTATCTTAATCTGGGTCCGTCTACTAAATTTTATCGAAACCCATTAAGAAAATTTCTCAAAAAAAAAAAAGTATTAAGAGAAAAAAAGCACCGAAAATGCAAAACGTACCATAGTAAAACAATACTAAAAGTAACAGTTTTTTTTTCTTATTTCAGCCTCAAGAAATTATGTTTATTCATAAAAACTTTACAAAATCTTAGTACAAAAGTAAAAAGTACCAAAACTACCAATTTATCCCTTTTTACCCATTAAAAATTAATCTATATTTTAATCTTGGACAAATACATACTTCGTTAACGCTACATGCAAATAAAGGCATAAACTGTCTGCATGCCAACTTCATCGCAAAAAGTACCAAAAGTACCAGCCTTAACTCCTTATTTTATTCCCCAGAAAGTATTCTAAGAGTTAATGGAAGCAAACATTAAAAAAAAAAATAAAAAATTACCAAAGGAACCAATTTTTCGCTTTTTTAAACACCCAAAAAAAAGTATGCTATATTGTAAACCGGTTTAAATAGTATATGTTTCTCAAAATGTCATCAAAATTTTCTCATATACAATATTAGTAGGAGTACCCAGTTCGGAATGAGCGCTGCACCGACAGAGGAAGCTTTTTTTACAATTCTTTTATCATCATTTTGAAAACTCCTACCGAAGTTATTATAAAAAAATATTTAATCTTCTAACATCGACACCAATAAGACAGTTTCCTGTTGTGACTAAGGAAATTATCATTAAAAGATTTAAAAAAAAAAAAATTCAATTTATTTTTGCTCTTTTTAAATGTGAGAATAAATGGCTGCAGACTATTGTGTGACTATAATGACTGTCTGTAAATGTCATTGGCCTGATTTTTCTTTAGCTCCTTTTTTTTTTTGCTTTTCAACTCCTTTATAAATGTATGTATACATATGTATTGGTCCATACCAAGTAGTCCTTTACAATATTGTATACAAAGTATGACTGACTGACTGACTGACATTTCAAATAGTTAAACATTAACCAAATTTTATACAGCCACTGCTGCCATCGCCACTATTCGTAAACTCTGGCAATTTAACTTCCGTTATTGAATAAAGGAAAATATAATTTTTTTTTGCAAGTTGTGTGTTAAAAATCTCCCAAGGAAAAAAGCGAACGAACTGTGGTAGTAGTTTAAGTGTTTTCGTTGCTTTTTGTTTATTTTTTTAAGCAAAAAAAAAAAATTTTTCTTAAAAATAAGAAAAATATTCTTGGTGAAATATAATGTTTTTATTTATTTATTTTTTTTTTTTTTGCTCTAAAGCTGAAGAACCGAACGCATAGTGGCAATTTTTATACACATACATACACATATCCATATACATATACAAAATCTTTGCATACAAAGTGCTTAAAACTCATACTTGCATCTCCATTACACTACTTAAGCTGGTTGCGAAAAATAAAGAAATGCCATAAACTGCAGCAGTTTTTGTTGTTGTTGTTTTGCATCTCTCTTTTTTTTAACGTTCTTTTGAAAACCATACAAACGGCTACAATTTATTTAAACTTGCAACCATTTCAAAATACTACAGCGTACTACTACACTAGTATGGCAACAGCAGTAGCTGCAGTTTTTCCAACAACTGTTGGTGATGGTTTATACAGCGACAATATAGATTTTTTCATATAGTTTTTTTTCTCTCCTTACAGCATATATTTACACTTACGAGTGTTATATGCAAACTCTATCACACTCACAAATCCATTTCAATATACATTTGTTTATATCAACAAAGACTCAGTTAAGTTTTAAGCTTTTTCTTTTGCCTTTTGTCCCCTCCTTAAACCACCTAAAATATATTCTACATTTTTTCCATCTTCATACTGTGCACATGAACAGCAAAAAAAAAATGTAGGTGAATGTACTTAAAATGTTCATTGAATGCAGTTTATTAAAAACTACAATTTCAACAACAAGAAAAAATATGTGAAATGCACCCCCACTTAGAGCTGAAATACTCACCGCGCAAAACCCCCTCAGCCCCTAAATTAAAAATTGCTTTTGTTAAATAAAGCCTCAATATATTTACATTTCATAAACATACTTTGGCCGCAAAGTAAATATTATATGAAATTATTTTATTATGAGTAGCCAAAGAAGAAAAAAAAGCTTTTAAGCTTTAGCAAATAAAAAAATTGTATTGCTAATAAATTCTCAGTTTTGGTTGATAGGCTTAAAAAAAAATTTTTAGCAAATTAAAGAAAGTTTTTATAAATTTTAATGGAAGAATTTTCAATTCATTCTAATATTTTGTGTTTTATTACGAAAAAAAAAATAATCGCGCCAAAAACATTAAACACATTAAGGAAACGAATTGAACTTATTTCTTATCACTAATGAATATGTTTCGATAAAAGAAATTATTGTTAGTGCTAAAAAATCTTCTAAAATTTTCTTCAGAAATATTCTCACTTTTTAAATTTCTATGGGAAAGCTCTGACATGATATATTTTCTATAGATGAATTCTGACTAATAAAAATTTTCTATAGAAGAACTATCACTGATTAAAATTTTACTGCAGAAAAATTGGAAATAATATGTAATAAAATACCAGTGATCATCAATAAGAATTTTTTGAAGAAAAATTATCTATGTAAGAATTTTGTACAGAAAAAACATTACTATAAGAATTATTACATATCGAACCTTTGCTGCAATAGAGTCATAACTCAAAAAAGTAGTTTGCAGAAAACGAGTTTAAAGTTGCGCATTCGCTAACAACTTAATGGTAAATTAAAATTTTAAATTTATCTCAAAAGTTTAGTATGCAAGATATTTGAATGAAATTTTTACACATTCTGAAGCACGATATGATAATCAAAGCTGCATTGTTAACTCAAAAGTCACATTTTTTGACTTATGACTCTATTCCAGCAAAGGAGACGATTTTCTATATAAAACTTATCACTGATAATCAGTTTGAATTGCTATAGAAAAATAGTTACTGATTTTCAGTGATACATTTTTATAGAACAAGTATCACTGTGTTCGTCAGTGATAATTTTGTGTAGATCATGTAAAATTGATCATCTTGAGAAAAAATAATTTTTTATAGAAAAATTTTCCCTGATTATTAGTAAGAACTTCCCATAAAAAAAATATCAGTGATAATTAGGGAAAATATTACACAGAAAATTTATCACTGATAAATAGTGAGAATTTTCTATAAAAAAAATGACCATTAATCAATAGCAAGAATTCTCTAAAAAAAATTTTATAATTTATTAAAGAATTTTATCAGTGATCGCATGCGATAGAAACTCATCAATGAAAATTTCGAACAGAAAGATTATCACTGTGAGATTTTTTTTTTACAAAACAGATTACTCTGAGAATTTTTTATTAAAATATTAACACTGTGATAATTTTCTGTAGAAAACTTATTACTGATAATAACTTTGAATTGCTAAAAAATAAAGCTATAACCGGTCGTTATAAAAAACTATAACTGTTCATCAGTGGGAATTTTGTAAAGTTCAATCATCATTTAGCATCCTTAGGAAACTCCATTTGTTATAGGAAAATTATCACTGATCATCAGTAAGAACTTCGCATAGAAAAATTATCACTGATAATTAATAAAAAATATTGCAAAAAAAATTATCACTTATCAATGGTGAGAATTTTCTATTAACAAATTATCACTGACTATTAGCAAGAATTTTCTAAAGAAAAATTATAACTAATTAGCAGTGATCATATGATGTAGAAAATCATTACTGATTATCAATGAAAATTTCATAAAGAAATAGTATCACTGTGATAATTTTCTATAGAAAACCTATGTATGTCCAGTGAAAATTTTTCGAAGAAAAATTTATGTCTACCAATCACCAGTTAGAATAATTACTGATCATCGGTGACAGTTTCTTACAAAAAAATTATCAGTGAGAATTTTATTACTGATCATGATCATCAGTCTGTGATCATCAGCGAATGCTTACTATAGAAAATGGATCACTCATCATGAGTAAGATTTTTTTTTTTGAGTTTTAGTTAACAAATAAGCTAAAAGCCTCAAATGTTGCACGAAAATGTTTGTAGCAGACCGTTACTTCACTAAACCAACGTTTGAAAGGATGCTGGCGGGGACTTAAACTTTCTCTAAAATCAATTTCAAAAAATCAATTTATTTTTATATAATTTTGATCCGCTCCCAGAATCAGATCAAAATCATTCATTAGAAGCTGTTTTATTTTGTAGAACCGTGTTATTTAAAACACGCGATTTATTTTCATTGTATTGTTTGCAAATTTATGTAAATACATAACTATTATTCTCTTATTTCTATTAAATTTATATGAATGAATTATTATTGTGTTAAAGCAAGCATTTCCTTTATTGTGTTTATTTTATTTGTTGCTGTTTTTTTTTGCATTGAAAAATTATAATGAAAATTATTTATTTTATTGTTAAATTAATTTTAATAAATTAACTCATTATTTTTCTGTAAAAATATGTATCAAGTTTTAAATATTTTCTTTATGAGTTTTTAATTGCAGTTTTGTGGTTTTTGTGCAACAAACCAAATGTTATATTTAAAATTATTGATTTGTTTACTATTTTAAATTCATACACAAAACATACGTATGTATATGTGAAAAGCTTTTAGTTAATGTTTCTTTTACTTTAATCTAATTGTTTGTACTTCTCGAATGCAATTTAGCAAATCGACGACCCGATTCCTTTAGAAAACAAACATACTCGACCCACTGCTCTCCTCTGTTGCACTATTGTCAAATAAGATAATGTATTATTCTTATTTTATTTTAACAATTGTTGTGATATTGTTGTTGTAGTAAATACTTTGTTCCTTTATGCAACAACATTTATGCACTTCAAAAATAAAATAATAAAAAATAAAAAACTTTTGTTTTCTTATGCTTCTTGTGTTAGAAACAAGCTAAAAGGCATTTTTCCTGCCAACAATAGTTTCAAGTCGTTTCTATGGTTTAATGGTGACCGTTTGCCCTGACTTGGCTTGGCCCCAACTGCTGGCTGTCTAACTGTCTGAGTACCCCGTTACAATTTTTTTTATATGTATTTATTTTGCAAAAAAAAAAAAAAAAGATATTTTGCCATTGTTTAGAATTTTTAAAGAGTTCTTTTTTAACATATTTTTTTTTTTTTTTTTTGAGAGTAAAATATAAAAGACAAAAGCGACTACTTGTGGGGTTCTCGTTTACTGTGTTTTCTTTTCATTTAAAGTATTTAATACATGTTTTTTTCCGTGTGCCTTGAGTTTAAGTGAAACATCAAAAAAAGGGGCAAGTATACTGTAAACAATTGTCTAAAACTATGCCACACGTTTTGTTATTTTCTTAGTAGCAAGTTGTGGCAATATATTTTTTCGTTTATTTTTTTTTTATTTTTTTTTGTAGTTTTGGTCCATTGTTTTTTGTAAGCCATTAAACAAAAGAAATAACTAAATTGTAGACTCAAGTGGTCAATAAACTGTAGATGGAGCTTTAGAAAAATAGAAAAAGAATTCTAATTACTATTTGTTTACACAAGATTCTGCATTAGTTTGTTAGGAAGCAGAAAACACAAAGATAAAAGAAAATTAAGTCAATAAAGAAACTGTATAAATGTTACCAGAGTTGATATTTAAATTGAGATCAAAACGAACAACTAAAACCTGTAGGACAAAAATAAAGCTTTTATAGATGATTTTCATTTTGTGTTATTGTTTTTTGTTTTTTTTTTTGTTTTGATAGGAAATAGGTATTTTAAATCATGAAAAACTATATTTGTGTATTGATTGTTACTTTTCTTTCTTAAGTTCGTCTGTGTTCTTTCTGCTTTTCACATCTAAATGATAGGTTGCTTCTATTGCTATCTTTTTTTTCTTTTATTCACTTTTGTGTTTCTGTAAATTACCAATAACATCTTCTCGGAAAAATACAATTGGTGTCACATATGAATTAATATTAATTGATTGTAAATGCGCTACGCTAGGCTTTGATGAGTTTTAGTTTGTCCCTGTAACGTATCTTTTCTCTACTGTTTTGTTTTTTAATATAAAACTAAATCATATATAAGAGTATTGTGAAAGTAACGTTCAATACATGTTTTTATGAATATTTTTAATACGTTAAAATACTAACCATAAAAAGAAAGCAATTCCGGCAAAAAATTCTTTGAAGATTTTCCGATAATCAATAATATAATACATATGTATGTATAACGTTCAATACATATCTATGAATTAGTATTAATGTGGTTTAATGGGCGCGTTTAGCAGAAAAACCTGCTACTAAACAGTTTAGATGTAGCAGCTTTTGATTTGATTAATTTTTCTGAACGATCTGCTCACTTTTTTGTTAAATATTTTACTTTTCTATCTCCACAACGATGATATTAGCCAGTTTTATCTTGTCTTTATATAGTTTCTGGTATCGGCTTATTTTTAAAAATTTAAATCATATAGGAAATTTTTGTAAGTAACGTTCAATGCATATCTGTATATGTAATTATCTACTAGCATTTAATTTAATTTAAATGCAATAAAAATAAATGTAATTAATGAAAATGAGAAATTATATGATCGAAAATTAAATTAAAAATTAAATTTTCTTATTTTAGTGAGATTCACTGTAAACATACATGATACATACCATATGTATACTATTTATTAATAAAAAATTGTCTTAAAATTTATGTAGTCATCCTTTTAAAAAGACTTTGTTTGCTATAAAATTTTCTATTGACTAGGGTTAAAGTTTTTGCTACAAAGACCCTTCTGAGGGGTTAATTGTATATGTAACAGCTCTTAACCCCTAAAATATCCATCATTAATACTAAAACTGTCACGTATTAATTTCATTTTTAAAACAATCTTTAGCAAGTGTACAAATAAACGACTCGATTTAAGTAGTTCATCATGTTCAAAAATCAAATTGACAGTTAAAGCAAAAAAAAAAGCAGAATTAGAAAAAAAATCTTTTTTTTTTTTTGTTAAAGGGAAGACAGCAGGAGGATTAACTAAAAATATAAACATGTGTGTAAATCTTAAATAAAATGATGAATGAGCTTTCAAAAGTTCTTATTAAATTTTTCATACATGCGAGTAATTCAAATATTGTGTTTTTAAGAATTCTGTTAATAAGTTGCACATGTCATTTATTTTGTGGCCTTTTAATAGCTTTTAAAAACAGGGGCGAGTTATAACTGATGTTGGTGTACATACTACTTACCATTACTTACATATATTTATTAGATAAGAATTTTTATATTTAAATTGAATTAAAACTTGTAAAAAACTGTCATTTATAACTTGCCTAATAACTACACGTAGTTGTTGAAGAAAATTTCAGATTTTCTGCTTTTTAACCCCACATTAAGTACAAATAAATTGTCGCTGTTATACATAAATTCAATTCAACACTTATTAATAACGCCCTTATTAATTTTACATGAAATTAATTAAATTTTTATTCAATGAACTAAAAATATCCGAAAAACCACTAAGAAGCAAGCTACAAAATTGAAACGAACACACAAACCGAAATGAATTTGTAATGTTTTATGTTGCTTTATTTCCAAAGAAGCTAAATAAATTAGTTTAAAAATGTTTAAAATACTAATATCAAAAGCATAATTTAATAAATTTTAAAGTTATTAGAGAAACAAACATTTACGAAGGCTTTAACATATTGTCCATGATATGTAGACTCTGGAAGCAAATATTATAAAGCTACAAATCTGGTTAAGCTTCTGAAATGACAATAGTTGCCCGTTCTCCCTGTCCTATAGGAGCTGTAGATTTTATTTTGTTCTTGGAGTAACACACACAACATTTTAAAGCATTGCTTGCTTTAGTTGCGCAAATATCTGAACATTAGTAAATTCTTTGTATGGTTGTGCCCGTTCCCTTTGTCCTACCGCCAACAAAATTTGCTATATTTTATCCTTGGAGTAACACACAGCGAATTTCAAAATATTTATTGCTTTAGTTTCGCACATATCTCACCATTAGTAATTTTATTGTATGGGGGATGACCGTTCCCCCTGTCCTACTACCACAAATAATATTTTGATCCTAGAGTAACACACACCGAATTTCAAGACTTTTAATTCCATAAAGTTTAGCTTGAAAACACCAAAAAACAAAAGTGTTGAAAGTAAATAACCTAACGGTAACACTGTAATTTGTTTTGAAAAATGTCAAGTAAACATCAATTACATAATGATATAAATCTCGTATTCAAATTTCTCAGGTTTGTTTGTAAATATCGTTGGGCACAGCACAACGTGTATGTTCGCTATTTGAACAACGTCAGAACGGGTGATGTTGGCGGAAGTGCTTAGTGCGCTGACTATAAAGCAAACTATAATTTAGGACCTGGGTTCTATCTGTGGTCAGGGCATATCAAACAACATTATAAATTTCTCTGATGTGCTTTAGCGTGGCATAATATTAATTGCTAATGAACTAATAAAGTGATGAAGGCATGACTCATGTCACTAAAAAATATTCCGGCAGCGATTGTTACAGTTCCCAGCTAATGTGTAATATAGGACCCTCCTTCGTCGTTTAGAAGAAGTGTCGGCGAAGTAAAACAATTAATAAAATGACTGCTTATAATATATATAATAAATAAAAAATCGATAACATCAACTTTTATTAAAGTATTATTTGCTGCCATTAAGGCTTGCAATCCTAATCACCGTAAAACTTTGTTCATGTACTGAATAAGAAATCATCGTTCGCACGTAAGCAAAGAAGGATACACTACAAAAAAATAAAAGTTAAAAAATGTTTACAGGTTTTAAAAAAAAAAACAGAAATTAGCTCAACAAATCAAATTGAAAAAAAAAATTTAGATTTAGCAAGCATTTGTGAAAAGCTCATTAATATAAGCCTTACGCTTAGAAAAGTGTTGTGATTGCTATTGTAAAGGCTTTATTAACAATTGCTGCAAAATTACAACTGAGCTCTTGAGATAATATTACTAATCTGAAGTATTCAGTCTAGGTATAAAAAATGGTTTGCTGATCTTCGTTTTAGATAAAGCTTTTCAATTGAAATATTATTGTAAGCTTAGAACTGTAACCAAATAGTAAAAACTTGTTATGAGCAGATTTTTTTTTTTTATTTCATATAATACAATCAGTAAAAAATTATGAATATAAATTATAATCGTGACTCTTGCCTATTTTTGTCGAACTGAAAAAATTATTTAGTGTATTTCAAAAATTCATCTTCTCGCAGATCTTTAAATGAAAACGTACATAAGGTAGTCTTGCCGCTAAAACAAATACAACGCCACAAAAACCACAGGCATTTTGTTAGTGTAAAAAATTTTCTGTGTGTCAAAATCAGAAAAACAAGCCGATCGCTTCGACGCTTTCGACTTCGACATGTATTTCGGCTGTTACAAATGCATTGATCGGTTTAAGTTTCTTAATGTTATATTAGACTTTTCTTTACAGCAGTTTTTTTTTCTTTAATATATAAAATTTCCAAATAAAATTTTATACGTCAGCGGCGGGTTGAAATTAATTTTTTTGCTTAGACGCAGCTATAAATTTTTAATCAGCTTGTTGCTCTGCTACATATGTACAATTTGAAATTTGTAACACAAAAATATTCTTCTACAGCAGGTAGACGATTTTACCTATTTTTATTATACCATGCGTACTCGTACATCATTGAATGTATTATATAAAATAGTTTACTTTTAATACCTCCATCTTCACTTAGGCTTCGCGCACTATTTTTCACTTTAAAACACTTCGTAAAAAGCTGGCATATGTCAAAACGACTTACAAAACTATAGCGAACATTAGGCATTTGCAAACGTGCATATGTCTTAAATTGTTTTCTAAACTAAGTGTTTAACAACTAGTATTGGAAATAGTTAGTACTGTCATAAAAAGGATTTTGTAAAACAGTATTTATGGAATGATATGTTGAGAAATTAAAGATTTGATTGTTGCTTTATATATCTACTGGGGTGTTTACACTGTAGTCATATCAGTCATATTGTCATAATGTCTTATTATTTTACAATGGTTTAAAAAATATTTTTTGTTGTGCTTCAAGCAAAAAAAGTCATAAAATAATAAGACTTTTTAAGGTATGTTTATGGTTTGTCATAAAATATCAGTAGAAACGTTAGTCGAGTAGCTGAAACTCTGCAGTCGAGCCGGCGATAATATATACAAGCCGCCGATACTTATCAATAACACAATAATAATGATATGTGTTTGTGTAAGTGATCTGCCAGGCAGCTTGTAAACGTCTCTTAACTTGCCGCCGTGCAAAATAATACTTCAGCTCATGTTACCGGCAACAGCTGCTTTTGATTATATGTATTTATTTCAGCAAGTTCGTATAGATAAAAAACAATGTATAAGTAAAATAGTACTTCCAGAAAAAATAAAGAATTCAAGAAAAAATTTTAATGCTGCTTTATTAATTATAATAAAAAAAAAACAGTTTCCTTTAAAGCTAAAGAAACAACTTTATTTAAATTATTTCATCTAGTTAAGTTCCCCCGAAACAGAAATGATTAATTGTTCTTCAACATTCGCTCTCTATTTCGCCCCTGACCGCTTCATTTAGTAGATCACACAAGAAAGCGAAAAAATAAATGTGTTTTACGCTTTAAATTTGACATTGTTATTCATCTTCAAGCTGAGTGGTATAGTTCTGTCTCTCTAAACGCGTATATACAATATTATCAAGATGTGTGTTAGCAAAAAATTAAACTAAATAAAACACAAATCTGGCGCTCATACAAATCATTTTCAATCTCTAAATATATTTTCTATGTAATAAATAAATTTCAGACAAAAAAAAAAACACTATAGAAAATATTTTATTAAAAGCTTTTAACAAATACTTGTGCTAAATAACAATATTTTACTGTGCAATCTACATCAGCAAAACGACAAAGAATATATTAATTGAAGAAAACTAGAATGGAATTTCTAATGAAAACTAATTTGCATGCAAACACACAATAATGAAAATTCTAGAGAATTTTAATTTATTTACCATTCATGTGTTTAATAAAAAAAAAAATTACATTAAATTATAAATAAAAATGAGATATAAATTGCTTTAAATGTAAAAACTATGACTTACAGCTTTAAAAGTTTCTTAAACTTTCAGAGGAGTGGTAAAACAATTATCTTTAAGTTGGACTTATTTTGAAATCAGATTACTAATAGCTGATTCACACATGTGCAATTTCAGTGATCAAGTCTTTTTTCATTGTGATACCTTAGCACATATTAAACTTGAAATTACACAGTGCAACACGTAAAAATATAACCATATAAAGAACAAAAATTATGAACATATAAAATCAAAAAAACTTCATAGTAGAGATCGAAGCAGGTCACAGTAATGTATTATACATCAGAAACTGTTTGCTGCCAGTACAGTGCACTGTGGATTGGCTTCATTAATATTTTTTTAGCAAAAGTTATAAGGAGTATTTTGACACCGAGCAATATATTGAGTAAATTAGGAAAAAATACATTTCATCAATATCTTCCACGCCCACCGCCCATGCAATTCAAATTGATTTTTTCACATAAAATTTTTTCTATTCTAGCAAAAGTCTAGAAATTTTGTACATATATTTTCTAGACCAAAAATATAGGACGAATTCTAAGTTTTAATTAAATCGACCATGCCTACCGCTTAGCGCCCATGCACTCCAAATCGATTTTCTGTTTGTTTTAAATGTCTTCTATCCAATCAGAATTCTTTAAATTTGAACTTAGTTTTTTTTAAGAACTACAAAATGATGATTAAAATAACCCATGCCCTCTCCATACAGCCCATGCAATTCAAATTGATTTTTTTGCAGCAAATTTGTTCTGTCTAAGCAAAAGTTTTGTGTATTTTACTAGAAATTTTAAGTTTTCATTCTGTTCTGAAAGTTTTCAAGAACAAATTTTATTTTAATCAAAAGAAGACACTCCCACTTTTCATAATTTTCAAAGGCCTGTTTGGAGTAAAGGGGCTACATTATTTGTTTTCATTAAAAATTAAAAGTAAGATAATTTTTAGAGGACTATAGAATTAGGCATAGATTTATGGCTTATTTCACTATGTCCAAAGAAGTTTTCCATTTGTTTTCATTCGTATAAAGAAATTTTAAGCAAAAACAAATTCTAAAATTTTGTTTTTTTTATCAAATGTATTTGTACGAATGAAAATAAAATTCAAAATTCTTTCGACATCGTGCAATCGGCAGTTAATTTATAAAGAAGGTAATTGTTATTATCATAAAAAGAATACATATCGCAGCAGCTGTTTCTCTAAAAAGAGTCAACTGTAAATTTTTCAATTTTCACTTTTTGTAAGAAATCGATGTAATCTTACATAATTTTCTTTACTCTTTCGCCAAAACAAAAATAATACAGTCGTATATGAGTGTGAAGATAAATATGCCGAGTTAAATATGTTTTACGTAAGAGCTTACGTCATGACATATTTAACTCAAAAGTTAAATATGTTTAGTCGTGTGCCAACATAGCTCGATAGATCTTTTTGGTTTACATCTTTTCTTGTTGATATAAATTTATCTTAACTAAGATAACTTTGTATGGTCTCTACGGGAATTTGGCCATTTGTGGGCACATTTTTATTTGTCACTCATTTGGAACAATGGGAGATTAAAGCCAAGGGTCCATACTTATAGACTATTTAAGTTCGATTTCTCAATTGTATTTGAGAATTTTTCTATAAAATTTTAATAATTAAAATTGAGTAAATTTTTGATGATCTCTACGGGAATTTGGCCATTTGTGGGCACATTTTTGTTTGTCACTCATTTGGACCAATGGGAGATTAAAGCCAAGGGTCCATACTTAAAGACTATTTAAGTCCGATTTCTAAATTGTATTTGAGAATTTTTCTATAAAATTTTAATAATTAAAATTGAGTAAATTTTTGATGATCTCTACGGGAATTTGGTCATTTGCGGTAATTCCGATTTCTCAATTGTATTTGAGAAAAATGGCCAAATTCCCGTAAAGCTCATCAAAATTTACATAGATTTAATTTTTAAAATTTTATAAAAAAATTCTAAAATAAAAATGAGAAATCTAACTTATATATTCTATAAGTATGGACCCTTTGCTTTAATTTCTTATTAGCCCAAATTCGTGACTTTTACTTGAAAGTTTAAGCGGCCAATATTGGTGGGTTCAACTTATTACAATATGGTAACACAACAACAAGTATATAAAAAAAATATAAGAACATAAATAACAGATTTTTTTTATTTTATACTGTTTTTTTAATCTTTTCTAAGCCCTCAATTTTCTTTTCAGAAATAAACTTAATAATGTAAAATATTTCTTCTCCTTTTGCATAAAATGCAGTGTTGATTGGAATAAAACATTGCCATTTGTTGTATAGAGTTGCCAATTTTTAGCCTTCAGTTTCTCCATTTTGCACGGTAAACTCGATTAAAATTATATTCAGATTAACATAAACGTAGTTTGAAACTCTTTTGGACCAATGCAATTCGTGATGTTGGTGACTTGTCCTGAGCAGAGATTAAACTAATTTTCTTATTCATATTCTTTAGCATTTTAGTCAACGTGTTAACCATTTCAGCCTACAGCAATAACAGTATTACATACTAACTATGCTGATTAGCTATATCGATTTGGTAAAAGAGAAGGGGGAAACTGTGAAGGGGATGTGCTGGATGTAAACTTTCAAAACAGTAATAAATTTAGTTTGTTTTTATTTTTTATTAATATTCTTAGCTGGAATGTGTTTGAAAAACTTTATTTAAATTTTGGAATGTATAAGTAAGTGTAACCCACCATCTTTGAAATCACAGTTTCTGTTTAGTAAAAGTTTTCTAAAAATTGTTTGTAGTTAAATATTTCGATTAATTATTTAACGGAAGTACAAACACTTGTTTCTGTGTCTCATACATTTAAAAAATTTTAATAAAATATTTCGAAAAATATGTACAATACTTTTAATTGCATTCACTAAAAATAACCATTAATATAAACTTTGATAAGGTTGTTATTGTTTTTAACAAACATATTTACAAAAAATAAACGATAAGAATTTTTTAAACAAAATAAACCTTTTGAATTTTCCAGAAACTGAAATTTAAATTCAAATTTTCAACATGAATTATTAACATTAATTTCCGCTTTAAGACTGATATGATTATAAATTGTTTTAAGTATTCAAAAACATAAAGAAATTTTTTTTTTTATCAAACATTTAAATTAAATAATTTATTATATAATAAAGGAAGTAAAAAGCCTATCGAGAGTATTGGCATTAAGAGGCCAAAGCTATTTCTCAACAACATTAAACAAATGTCAATAACCTTTGTAATACAAAAGGTTTTTTACTAGGGATGATATGATTTTGAAGTGACGTTTCGGCCATTTGTATTATGTCATGTCAATTGTTTTTCATTGTATTCAGTAGTGTTTACAATTTCATCATGGAGAGGCATACGCAAAAACAAAGTTTATTCAGTTTTATTATCAAAATAATCGTTCTCCAATTGCAACTTTTCGTGCGCTTTTGCCATTTTATGGTCGTAATAATCGTCCAAGTGTGCTCGCTATTCATCGAATTGTTAAAAATTTTAAGCTTACATTTTCTTTACATAATTTTCAAGTGCCAATAATACAAAAATCCGCTCGAAGTAATGCAAATATTGCTGCCGTTCAGACAATTTTTACTGAAGACCGCAATTTGTCGATTCCAAGACGTTCTCAACAATTGGGACTGTCTCAAACCACAACCTGGCGGATTTTGAGAAGGGATTTGGGCTTGCATCCGTATAAAATTTTTCTCACTCAAGAACTGAAGCCATTGGACCACCGTAAACGTCGTGAAGTTGCTGATTTTACCTTGGAACAACTTGAAAACAATAACGATTTGGAAAAAGTTTAGAGATTCGATTATTTCAAGAAATTGTGATATTGAATGGCCTCCAAGAAGTTGTGATTTAACACCATTATACTATTGCTTGTCGGGTTATTTGAAGTCACTGGTCTGTCGAAATAAACCAGACTCTCTTATATATTTCTTCCTTTTACTCCTACAAGGAGCATAGGGCCGCAGAAAATGTTACGGTTTCGGTAATCAGTTTTTATTTAAGACGAGTGGCTGATTGGGCCAAAGCATCCGATCCTGGTGTTGGGGCTGCCAACAATGCATCCAGGCATGCGTAGGGTTATACCGCCCGTGGTCGGTTGTGATATTGGATTTTTGGTTTGGCGCCAATTGCTCGCCACGACGTTACAAGGATCACAGGCAAATTCGGGATTTAATGGGTGCTCGAGAGACCCTCCGAGACTCTCCCCTTGTAACCGCTGACTGTCCGCGGCTGCCGTTGGCAGCTACTCTACATATCTGCAGAACGTACCACTATCCGCAACCTGTGACGCGTCCGGCAGCACTCAGCTGTGCTGCCCATAAGTAGGTAAAATATCATACATCATCATAAAAATGACAGTGTATATTATACTACCTGCAAGGGCGGATTTATTGTTCAAACAAACATCAAACCAGACTCTCTTAAAGTTATAAAACTAAATATTGACCGTGCCATTCATGACATACGACTTGATTTAGTGCAAAGAGTGCTCGAAAATTAGGTGCATAGAATTTGTTCCTGCAAAAGAAGTCGTGGAGGCCATTTGAATGACGTTTTATTTAGAACTTAATTGTATCGATTGTACTTCACATTAAATAAAAAACTTTAAAATTTCCTTAACAATAAGTATGTTTTTTTTTTTGAAGAAATCATATCACTCTTATTGGAAAACCTTATATAAGACATACGAGTATTACCAAGAAATCATTCAAACTCAAAAATATTTTGTGGTTCATAAGTCACACATGGTCAGAGCTAAGTGCCAAACTTTCGACTCATTTAATAATTTTTTTTATAGAAATCAATCAAAACTCTATTTCCTCAAGAATTATGTGTTCAGTGCCTGTTTTTGTAAAAATTTTCTAGACACTATAAACATATTTTGCGTAGAAATATCCTACTGATTATTTATGGTTGACATGATTGAAAAGTACTGCAAAGACTATATAATTCTCATTGAGTTGGATGAAAATTTATTGTATGCATTTTGACCGAAGCGTATCTGACAAAACTAGAATTATTATATTCGATAAACAAAATTATTATTCGTGTATGATTAAAACATTTTCCTGATGACCCCATTTGTTTCTATTTAAGTTCTTAAACGAATGCAATTGTGTTAATTTAATTCAAGTAAAAAGTTCTAATTAATTTTGTTTAATTGATTTTGATTTTTTTTTTATTAAGAACTTAAAATGCATATATATTTTTTTTTTTGAAGATTTTAATTTATTCCATTAACAAGTACTTCCATACAATTTTCATATCATGATGTTTTCAAAGTTTGACCTACATTCTGGAAAAAAAAAATCATAGATGAATTATTTATGTATACTAAAACATACATACATATACGAGTATATATTTGGATAATTCAAATTCAAAATAAATATTAAATGTCTTTAGGGTGATTAAAATAAAACACAAAGAAAGAACTAATAACTACAGTTTGTCAGGGAAATATGTGCATGATCGTAACTATGAACATACGATAAGTATATTGATAATATTTGACGAATTTTGTTTGTTTGTGTCAGAGTACGAAAGAACGCAGGCCCGTGCCGCTCTTCTCCGCTCTTTCAATTTAATATTGCGCTTACGCAGTACCCTTATTTTTGCTCTGCCCCTTTTTGCCGAGTTTATTTTTATTTTTGCGCAATGAGCAAAAAGAGCCAAAAGAGCAAGAAATGCTCATTGTGCACTTGCATTTCACATTTATCCTATGAATAATTTACTGTAATAAAGAATATAGCTTTGAAGTAAGATTTCTTTTTTATGTATTTTATAAAATAAGAATCAACCTCATATTTTCGTAAAAATTATAACTCTTTGATAAAAAATCTTTCGTTAAAAAATCTTTTTTGTCGTGGCAACACTAAATAAAATTGAACTAAGACCTGATTTAGATACGCAAAGTTAACTTTGACTAAGTTTTTTCAATTTTCTTTTAAACTTTGTTTGGTGTTCAGACACAAAAAGTTTTCTTTTGCAAATTTTGTTTCCCTTTGTGTGATCGATCGTTTTTAAGTTTTTCATGTCACCCTTTCGTCACTCTCTTTCCCCTCTTTCAAGACATTGCAGACTAAACATTGCGTGTCTAAATGGGGTAAAACCACTGTTACTATAAAAAAGAGTAACCATTTAGCTCGATGTGCCGAAAAATAAAAACCTCGTTACGCAATGAGTAGCACAATTAAAAAAAATTGTTCTAGTCTTTTCTGCTGCTTTCTTTGTGCATTGGCGTCTTTTTCAATGCGCACGAAAGGAGTGCACAATGCGCAATGATCAAAAAGAGTGAACAAATTTAGTTTAATGAAATGTTCCCCAAATTTTCATTATTTTTTTCACAAATTCAATTAAATTTTCCACAATTTTTCTGTTTACTTGCCACAAAGAAACTAAGTGGCACAATACTGATTAAAAATACATACAAAATCATTTTTTTTTTTAATAGAAATACCTGCTCAACACACTGTTTTGGAATTGAAGTGTTATGTGAAAAAAAACCTTCACGTGTTTTTATTTAATTTTTAAAATGACATACCAACACTTTGCACTTTGATTTGCTGTAGAAAAAGAGAATTTTAATTATATATATTTGTAAATAAATTAACAAGTTTACTTAAAAAAAAAAAAAACTTCAACTAATTTTATGGTTGGAAAAAGAAATAAAATTAAGTTTTCATATCACACATACATACCAATACACACACACAAACACGCAGCACACATTTGGAATCAATTATTCATTCGAAAAGAAAAAAATTAACATTCCCCTCTTGTTTCTAAAGTTAAAAAAAAATACAATAATGCACTTTTTAAAGAATATTAAAAACAAACATACCGTTACAAATATTTCTTTATCGCTTATTTCTTTTTCGGTTTCTATCTCGCTTCTTTATTTTATACGAAGGTATGGGTATATTATTTAAATACACAAATACATAAATATCTATTTTTTTAGTATGCATCAAATTTAAAAATGACATTTTAATTTTTCCACAATTTGTTATTGTCGTATTATTGTTTTCAATTCCGCTTTCATCTGTTGTGTTCTTAACGTTTTGTTGGTTTTTTTTGTTTTTGTTTTTTTTTTTTTTGGTTTTTTTTTGGTAACTTAAACCCCATTTTACTAATGACAAATGACAGCTGAGTTTTAACACATGCACTTTTGCTGTTCAAATAAAGGCAAGATGAAAAATGCAAAAAGAACAGAACAAAAATCAAGGAAAAATGCACAAAAAAAAATGCAATATTTTTTTTTAATCGTAAATAGATTTTAAAGAGAGGGAATTAAAACACCTACTACCACTAAAACACTTTGGGTACACTATTACAGTATTATGTGAATTTTTCAAAACTTTTATCTTCAAATACACTGAACCGATTTCCGCGAAATCTATATTAGGGACATCTGGAAAGAAATGCTTCTGAATATTTTATATTTCTTGCCTTAAATGGTGGATTAAGAGTGTGTGTAAAAAGGATGTAAATGGTCTTGACTAATAACTACATACACACATATCGCTCATTTACTAATACATCGTCATATCTCGAAGTTTAAAATGTTTGATTTAATCATACAGAATTGTTCGCCATTATATCCCAGCAAAAATAGCAGGTTTGTAAGGGAATATCAGGTGATATTAGCTTACAAACCTGCTTACGTATGGCATGATATTTGTTCGCGATGTCCCACTTCGGAGCATTTCGTTTTAAGTGCTTATTTCAGAGCAGTGAGTATGAAGTAAATTCATGGAACGAAAACAATATCAACTGAATTATATATATTTTATTTTTTATTGCATCATCCAAACATTCGTACTATCGTCTTATTATGTTCGTTACACTTCATAAAATTTACAATTTTAATCATTGCCTTACAATAGTGCATTCTAGTATGCACTAGTATAAGGGAACATGTATAGAGAATTTTTGCTTTAGTGTTATTTGTTTTTGTTTCTACATTGATTAAATAAAGTTATCAAAAAATATTACATTTTCTGGCATTTGTTAAGATAATACATATGTGCTTAATACGAAGCACGTTCTTAAGGCAGAAAAAGTATGTACTGCTTCCAAAAACTTGATTATTTTTTGCTGGGATGCTTTATATTGTGTATAAGTCTGATCTTTATGTATTGCCTACTATTCACGTTTTAAGAGAATAAGTCAGACATTTTTCTAGATGGTGAGAACAAATCAAACACTTCAACTGCGATTATTTCGAAATGGTTTTTTTGATTTAAGACGTTATATTAGTAAATGAGCGATATGTATTTATTAAAAAATTCACTTATTTGACTCATACATTAAATTAATAAATATCCGTACATTTATTCGTATATGTACATACATGCATATATATGTACCGACAAAATTATTAAAAGCCCTCGTATAAATATGGGACTCATTAAACATGCACTATCATGCTTAAAATGTGCATACCTGTTAAATCAAGACAAAAATGTCTTTGTAAACCATTTTTATCAACAAAAAAAAAAAAAGAAAGGATAATTTTTAAAGAAATCACTTTAGAAAAAAAAATCTCTTGTAATTTGCATTTTATTTCTGAAAAGAAAATCCAAATGAATGTTAAATGTGCATGTGCGTTCTAGATATGAAAAAAATGTATTCCACGTCTTCGTTTAGTACACACTTACATAAAAAGTTTCTTTGAGTTTTCTTTTCTTTTAAATTACTTAAACTGTACGCAACTTAACTTGCCTTTAGCAAGACAAGGCTGCAATTATAGAAGAGCTAAATGTAGCATCTGAAAATAAAAAGGACGAAAGTAAAAGATACAGAAAATACAACCAATGAATTTGTTTGCTTGCTGGAAGAAATTGTTAGATCTTTGTAATTTTTCTAAATTAAGAATCATACTTTTATGGCCGCATTTGTTTCATATTTTAGTAAAAAATTTCACACTATATTTTAATAAATATTAAGAAAATACTTCACTCACTTTTATTGTCATTTGGTTACGTTTCTTTAAACATTTTGGTTACAAAAACTTTAGTAGTAAAAAAGAGCAAGGGCACAGCGTCACTGTTCATTGTGCAAATTAAAATAACAGCGCATGCACCACGAATACCAATTGCTCTTTATTTCTGCACACTTCTACAATGCGCATTAAATGTGACGCAAACAGCAAAATGAGTGCGCGAATCATAACTTTTACTTTTACACGTATTTTAGCTTAGAACTGTTTAAGATAACCTCTGACAAATGCCCTCCGGTGTAGATAGGTGGTAATTTATGGGGGCTGTTATGGGTTAAACCACCCACATGGAAAAAAACCACTTTCAGAATTTTATTTTTTTTTTTTCTAAACACTTAGTTTTGTGTTAAATACGGTTTCCAATCACTGGAAAAACGACCTAGCTCCGCCAGTGATTCCATTCATATTTACTTTAAGATATTCGAATATTCGACGAGCATTTGTACACTACACGTTGTGATAACAATTGAGTCAATATCTAAATTAGTCGAAAAATTATTCATAACATCTTGTATTTGTGGACTCATATTCGTCACATGATCTACAACAAAGATCCAACATAAAATGCCACTGTGATACCAGGCGCGGAAATGTCCCATTTCCCCCCAACTCTGTTTAATTATTGGCATTAAAAAAAATATTTTTTAAAAGAACACAATTTTATATAGAATTCTAAAAAGTTCCCCCCAAACGATAAAGCTGGATCCGCGCCTGGTGTTACTGTGTTAAAAGGCATCTGTGTTACCGTTGTGTTATATTTTACAATGCCCATTTTGTTGTAACTTGTGTTCTCAAAATTTCTTAAAAACAAAGATTATGATGAGACATTTTATTCCGTAGTTAGTTCGCTCTTTTCATTTTCAATCTCAATTTACTCTCTACAAATACCTATCACTTTCCCTAGATCCGGCGCAATGTGTGACGTCACAGCTTAGCAAATGACGCACGTGAGTCCGTTAATTTTGCCCCTTTGCCTTATCCTATAGCAGACAAGACAAAGTCAATTATTGGCTGACTTCCAAAACATTCGTATACAAAGTTTGTATACAGTATTGCTACTGTATTTACATCACATACATATGCAAAGTTCCGAAACAATGCAACAACTATAAAACCGATGCCTTGTTTGCTTTCTTACTGCGTTAAAAATACTTGGCGGCGGCGTTTTGAAATGGTATGCATTGTATAATTATTGTTCTGCGGCGTTATGAAATGTGATGCTTTGTTCAAACACAAAGCAATTGACGTTTTGGAAGTCAGCCATTAGTAGGGGTTACTTTGGAATGCTTGTACTATTAATAAAGAGTGATTTTAAAAGGTTCCGCATTTTCAAAGTTGTTTGTTTCATAATGGACCTTAAGGCTTCCAAATCGTTTCACCTGTTTGCGGCCAGCCCTTTATCCTACTTAAAAATTACTTTTAATTGTGTTATTTTAAAATTTACTTGTTTTTAATACATTTTTTTAGAAGTTTACATATTGTTACCTTAATATAATATAGAAAGGGCCCAACTTGTTATTTTTTTTTTAAAATCACGTATATATCATATTTCGAAAGTTAATCCTCTAAATCATTTTTTTTAGAAGTTTATTAATTAATTACATACTGTTACCTTAATATAGAAAGGGCCCAACTTGTTATATTTTTTAAAAAATCACGTATATATCATATTTCGAAAGTTAATCCTCTATGTGATCGATATAAGCAAAAAAAAAATCGATATTTGATAATAAAACGAATTAGGACCTTTCTATATTAAGGTAACGTTATGTGTTTTTAACTTTATAAAAGGTTTTCCAATAGGGATGTAATGATTTTGAAGTGACCTTTCGGCCATTTGTAATACTTTGGATGGTCTGTCATTTTTTTTTTTTCATTGTATTCAGTAGTGTTTACAATTTCATCATGGAGAGATATACGCAAGAACAACGTTATTGATTTTGCCTTGGAACAACTTGAAAACGATAACGATTTTTTTAAAAAAAATCATCTTCTCCGATGAGGCTCACTTTCATTTGAGTGGTGCGGTAAATAAACAAAGCTGTCGATTCTGGTGCGAAGAAAATGCACAAATTATTCATGAAAAACTATTACATTCACCTAAATTGACAGTCTGGTGTGGTGGATCTTGACAACATTTGGTTCCAACAAGACGGGGCTACGTGCCACACAGCAACAATTGAATTATTGCGAGAAAAGTTTGCAGATTCGATTATTTCAAGAAATTGTGATATTCGTGGATGTCATGAGTTTCACATCCGTGTGAAAGTGAATCTTTTCCGAATATTTTGGTGTCCTGACATTCACTTCCGAACAATTTTTTCGTTTTACTTTCGACTGCACGAAGCTGTGTGAACGCATATAGAACCTCATTTATTACACAATAAAACTAATTTAATTTGAAAATAAAAATCTTTTTGAACTTAAGTTTGATATCTTATCTACCTAATTCGGAAATAAAAACCAATACATATATGTTTGATAATAACGCATGAAAAAGGAGATTTAAAATATTCTCACATTAGCCACCAATCGAGTAAAAATATTTGGAAGTATGCCGGACAACAAATATTCTATTTTGTGATTCGTGAAATTTTCATTCTAATTGAAAACGTTCGGAACTCACGACAGACACGATTGAATGGCCTCCAAGAAGTTGTGATTTGACACCATTAGACTATTTCTTGTGGGGTTATTTGAAGTAATTGGACTTTCGAAATAAACCAGACTCTCTTCAAGCTTTACAAGTCAATATTGAACGGTCCATTCATGACATACGGCTTGATTTAGTGGAAACAGTGCTCGAAAATTGGGTTCATCGAATTCGATCCTGCAGAAGAAGTCGCGGAGGCCATTTGAATGACGTTTTATTTAGAACTTAATTGTATCGATTGTACTTCACATTAAATAAAAAACTTGTAGATTTCCTTAACAATAAACGGTGTTTTTTTTAAGAAATCATATCACTCTTATTGGAAAACCTTTTATATTGCGTTTAGTATTTAAGACTTCTTTTATATGAAAAACAACGAACAAATTCTAAAAACTACTAATAAACTTTTTAAGGTGGTAAAACCGGTACAATTTGGTAGTTTTGGCACTTTTTCTTTTCTTACAAAAAAAATTTTTTTTTCATTAACATACAGTATACTTTCTTCGGGGTAATAAAATTAAGAAAATCTGGTACTTTTGGTACTTTTTCGCTAAATTTGGTATATATACAGTTTAAGCCTTCATTATCATGTAACGTAAACGAAGTAATGAGTAAAAGGTAGTATTTTTCTAAATTTCGCTACGCTGCTCCTTCCTGAAATATTGAGAATAGATATAAATTGTTTTATTCGTTTTGTTTTATATAAAAAGAGATTTAATCACAATCAGTTTATTCATTCGATACATATCGAGGCCACAAAATGTTTGCATATTATCTCCGAATATGTTGTTACTTGAACAGGCCTTTGAAAAAATCTATCAAGACATATTATTTTTATATAAGCAAACATTAGTCGCAAAATTAATGGCTGTTTATAATCTTTAATTCAAAAAAACCGACATATATATATACACATACATATGTACATATGTACATATTTTTATTCAGTCAAATCATACTTCTCTCTTAAAAATAAATATGTGCTCGCATTTAAAATTTAAATCTTTTTATTTTTTTTTAATTTTATCTCAAATAAATAAATCTTTTAGCAAATTCGTCGCACATGTTGTTTGTTGCCTCATACAAATTGTCACAATTTGATTTGAAGATTTATTTCTTGATTTCATGTGATTTATTCAATAAAATTTTGCCATCAATTGCTGATAATGATTTTCATTGACTTTATTGACATTTTGAGAATGACATATTCTAGTTAAATCTGTGTTTAGATTTGTTTTTATTTGCGCCTAAAAACTTAACATGAAAACAATTTTGACACAATTTCAAAATTTAATATTTATGTTTAATAATAATTCATCACAGTAATTTATGAAGCTGGTCAGCAAACAAAAAAATATATATGTATGTATATGTCTCAAGGTTAAGAAGACGATAAGCCAGTCATGTTTATTTAATAAAATATATAAATTTTTATATTAAAAATAATTATTCTTTTCATTTCAAAGCAGATTAAATAATTCAATATAAGTCAAAGTTTGTGTTTATTTAATTTTTAGAACAATAAAATCTTTACAAATAGTTTTTTTTTTCGATAAACTTTTGCTGATTGAAGGTTTTAGTAGTCTTTCATGGAAATTAAATATTTAGTTTTCAAAGTGGTTCACTGATGTTGAAATATAGTTGAACAATTAACAAAAAATTTTTTAAATTGTTGCTAAAAAGGCGAATAATTTTCACAATTTAAAATTATGTTAAAAAAAAGTTGAGTTCTTGTTTTAAATTTGAAACTTTACCGTGATTTAAATTCAGTTTTATTTGAAAAAATTTAATCATATATTTTATTTGTTATTGATTTCTTGTAAATTTTTTTATTTATATAAATTAAATTACAAGATCAACATGTGGATCTTATTTAAATACCGAAAACTAATTCGAATAAACTTAATACTTCAAATGACTTTCAGCCTCAAGTTATCAAAAAGATTTCATCCCGCATTTATCGTAAATAGATTTTTTCATCAAATCTCGAAGGATTTTTTCATCTATTTGAAGGATTGAGAAAGTTAGTTTGAAGATTTTGCGATGATCTTCATATAGATGGCTGTATGGAAAAGTGTGTGGGTGTCAGATTTTATCAAATATTGCGCTACTCGTAAAATTTTGGATGAACTTAGATAATTAGGAGATTATGACCGATATGAATTGGTATATTCGGGAATTTTCAAAATAAAATATTCAAACTAATTGTTTTTAACGAATTTTAAGCTAAAGTTTTGCTTTAAACCAAAATCTCATCAGCGTCTGGTCCTAAAAAAACTATTTAAAATTATTTATTTTTAAACATGTGTTATTATCAAACATATATTGATTTTTATTTCCGAATTAGGTAGATAAGATATCAAACTTAAGTTCAAAAGAGATTTTTTTTTTCAATTAAATTAGTTTTATTGTGTAATAAATGAGATTCTATTTGCTTTCACACAGCTAAGTGCAGTCGAAAGTAAAACGAAAAAATTGTCCGGAATGTCAGGACACCGAAATATTCGGAAAAGATTCACATTCACACGGATGTGAAACTCATGACAGACACGATTAATTTTGTTCTGTTTGAAATACGAACGACGACGATTCTCCTGCATGAGGCGGACATCGCGCCATCTGTCATTCAACAACAAAAATAATTACGAGGTGGACATAGCGCCATCTGTTGGGTTAATAGTTTAGTATATACAGAAATTGCCCCCTCCATCCCCTTCTCATTCCCATAGCGATTTAAAATATACTTTAGAACATATTCTCATACCTATCAAAAAATTTCATTAAAATCGTTCGAGCCGTTTCGGAGGAGTTCGATAACAAACATCGTGACACGAGAATTTTATATATTAGATTAAATATTTATTTAATAAACATTTGTTAGTTATTGTGAATGGATACAGAATATTTACAAAACATGATTGTAAATCGATTTGAAAATTTTGCGAATAAAATTGCTTGTACACATTTACAAAATCTATTTTGTAATAGTTTGCCATAAAAGTTGTATGAATCAAAACCGATTACATGAGTTACTACAAATTTGCTGCTATAAGTCAGATATTTTGTTCTTATAATACAATTATTAACTGTATAATAATCATTGAAATATTATCTGACTTATTCATCTAGGCGCACGGTAGTGCGCCAGGGCAAGTTCGGCCACACAGTGTGTATATTTACACGAAACCATTCGAGCTGTTTTTACCCCCCTCAAACTTTGCCCCTCCTGATCATAATGTAATGAAACTTGAAACATAAGGTCTCCCCACAGAGGTGACCTCACAGGTTAAATTTAACCACGAAAGCTTCCCGAGACATTAGTATTTTAGTACATATTCACTGACTCACTGACTCATCAATATTATTGGGCACTTCTAGTACAGCTAGAAAGCTGAAATTTTCTACACAGGTAGGCCCAGATAAGCAATACATATAAATATTTATACAAAAACAACTTAGAAAAAAAAAAGTGAGATCCACACAAAAACACAAATGTGAAAATAAGGCCAAGTTCCTATTTTTTCCAAGAATTCTTTACCATATTATAAAGGCAAAAAAAATTTGCCAAGCTTACAGGTTGCCTAGAAATGAGATTGAATTGTACCTATCATAAACTTGGTCCATATTTTGATTTCACTACTTTTTACGGCCGAAATGTTTTGGATAGGAACTTGGCCTTATTTTCACATTTGTGTTTTTGTGTGGATATAAACTACAGAAACTTTTGCATATTTTAGTAAATTTCAGCTTTGGGTATTCACTTTTTTTTACACAGTTTTTCGGCTTAAATTAATCGAAGCGTCATGTCATATATAAATATTATTATTACCGAGTACCCATTAGCCGGATAACGGTGTAAGAAAATTTTAATGTCTTCTAGTGTCACTTTTTTTTTAATTTATTATTTTTGGTTAAAATTTATATTTATACACGTTTGTATTTTTCTTTCGTTTATTATTACAAGTGTTTTTCATTTAACACAATAAAAGTTTGTGTAAAATAACAGCCACGACATAAATATTAATTGTCAATAAATGTTGTTTTAGGCTTCTGATTGCATCTTGAGCAACAATTTGTGCACCAACCAACCAACCAATCTACTAAATATGTGTGTTCACATGTTTTTTGTTTTTGGTTGTTAAAAATATCATTGTTTGTTATTTTTGTATTACGCTGCCTGCCCCCACTAAAATTCATGACAAATGCATTTTTGAAAAAAAACTTTAAAAAACTCTACTTGTGTAAATTGTTAAAGAAGTGAAATAAAAAATTCAAGACAAATGGATACCATGAAACTGTTTATGGAAAAAACAATTGTGTCATCAAAACAACGAGAAAAAAAAACAAATGTTTTTCTTACTGTTAAATTGTTCGCTTTTGACATTATCAATGCTTTTAATGTTTGTTTGGAATTTTTTTGGAAGGAATTTATTTCATAAAATCAACAAACAGACAGACAGCCTGACTGACTGACATAAGAGCATACAATATTATGTATGTGGCATCACGTAATATGGGAGAGTTTTTGTTATTTATATTTATGTTTCTTTATTTTTTCAACCAAAAAGATCATAAAGATCAATAGCATAAATTAAATTCTTTTTTAAGTTTTACTGTTTTTGCAGGACAGAAGTTGTTAATATCATTGATATGTACATATGTTGTATTCTTGTTTATAATGAGTAAAAATTTCATAAAACTAACATAACAGTGAGCCTCGCACGATCATAATATGATTTTAAACATGATTGTAAAAGGTGTTTTTTATAGAGTGACACAAGTTTAAATTATAAACGGACTTTTTTGGAAAAAAAAAAATTATGAATTTAATGTTTAAATATGATTTCTGCCATGTGGCCGCCACGGCTGGCGAGTATAAGGCGCAATCTGGAACACCAATTTTCAACTTTTTTTCGCAGCCTTTGCGGCCGTATTTCGCCGATAACTCTTCGAGTGTTGATTTCCAGGTGTTCAATTATTTGTGGTTTATCGACGTAGACAAGTGACTTAAAATAACCCCAAAGAAAATAATCCAATAGGGTTAAATATCACGATCTTGGTATTCTTCGAATTAGCCGCTCCGAAGAACGATTATCTACACCATGAAATTTAGGAAGTGCACGATGAGTTTGACGAATAGAACAATTATTTTGATTAAAAATTTCAACAGTTTGCACGCGGTTCTCTGGTGTAAGTCGATTCATAATGAAATTTCAAAGCAAACTAAACAAAAAGCAACTATCAGCTGTTAAATGGGTGTTCAAATAAAGCAGTGATGCCAACTCTAAGTTGTGACACTCTTAAAAAATCACGCTTTATTTACATATTTAATTGTTAACTGAACTAATAAAAAGTGTCAGTGGTCATAATTGAATATATTTCTATTAGTCATAATATGACCGTTTCAAATTTTCTTTTAATCATGTAGACGATCTTATTTTCTGATCTCTGGTAAAGCAAATAATATGGATTGTCTATTTTAGAATTATTTCTTTGCTTATTGTAACATGCAGGCAATATGTAAGCTTTAGATGTATGTCTGTTGTGAGTCTACACAAATCGATCCAATTTAAATATAGACATTAGTGTTTAGCAAACTAAACATAAGCCAATCTATTTTCTTTTAACAAAAGACTTTAAATACCTTTTTATCTATTCGACTCTGTTTTACTATTTTTAAATCTAATTTTAAAAAAATTTTAAAGTACTCTAAAAGTCTTAACATTTATTTTCCGTATAATCAAAAGTCATTAATCATTGAGTTGAATTTGAACTTATTTTTTTTTTTTTGTTTTTGTTTAAGTTCTTCACAAAACAACAAACATACATCCATTTATTATTCAACTTTGCATAGACTCTTTACGGAATATTTTGCATAAAAGACAAAAAAAAAATCAAGAAAAACATAAAAATAAAGTTCATGTTTAAAAACTCTAACCTCAAATCAATAAAGTACTTAATTTACCACTCTAGACACATTACCAAGAATATAAAACATTTCTACACTGCTACTCTCACTCACTCACTCACTCATGCATTGAACGAGCGCCTTTTCTACATAGATTTTTGTACATATAATAATCAAAAATACACAGAGCGAAAATATGTGAATTGAAAATGGCTAGCTGCCTAAAACTATGCAGTAGTGTTTAGTTGAAGTGAAAATGGAAAAACCTACTATAAATGTAAAAGTTGTTATGATCAGATGATTGTTCCACTATAAAGCGAAAATCGCTGAATGGAATTGATTGAAACATGATAGTCGGATAGCGTATAACCCAGATTAAAACATAAGGTACTTTTTAACCGGAAAAGATGGAACAAATTGGTTTTGGTACTTTTTTAATTTTGTACTAATATTTTATTGGTTTTTTTTATTAGTCAACATATTTTCTGGCTACTTTTCAAAATTTTGGTGTTTCTTTTATTTGTGGTACTTTTTTAATTTTGGCAATTTTTACCTTAGGAAATTCTTTCCATAGAATTGTATGAAATTTGTTAGAAGGATGGCATATGAATCATGTAGGGTACGTTTTAAAGGGAAAAAATAGATAAATTGGTAGTTTCGATAGTTTCTCTTTTAAAAAATTCTCTAAACAGGTTGGGATGAAGTTTGGTAGAAGGATAGCCTGAGGCCCAAATTAAAATATATGGTACTTTTTAAGCGGAAAAGAAAGGACAAATTGGTAGTTTTGGTACTCGCGTGTTTTTTTTTACTAATATTTTATAATTTGTTTAAAAGTTGAACATATTTTATAAGGGCTGAAATGATAAAAAGCTAGTACTTTTTATGCTTTTTTACTTTCGATACTTTTTCTCTTGAGAAATTATTTTAATGGATTGGAATGAAGTATAGCATGAGGCCCATACTTACTTACCGTACTTTAAAGCGGAAAACAAGGGGCAAATTGGTAGTTTTGGTCCATTTTATATGTTATAAATTGCTTCAAAGATAACATACTATATAAGGGCTGAAATGAGAAAAAAGCTGGTACTTTTTTTACTTTTGGTACTTATTAACTTTTGGTGCTTTTTTACTTTTGCTGCTTTTTTACTTTTGATACTTTTTCTCTTGAAAAATTCTCTTAATGAGAAATTCTCAATATGAATCAGATTAAACTGTGGGGTTCTTTTTAAGGGTTAAAAATAGGACAAATTGCAATTTGATTCCTTTTTGTTTTTGTGCTTTTTTTGTATGGGATAACCATTTTTATCGACCACTAAGTTTATCAATCGCGTATGGATAAAAGGTATATATAGTTGGATTTGGAAAAAAAGCTTGAGGAAAATGGGTGCTGCAGTAGCAATGGAGAATATTTTCGGCATACAAGCTAATTCACATTGCCGTCACAATAAGGCCACAATAATTTAAATAATTGCTTATGAATAAGGTGTTATCCTTCTTATATGATTCTACGATTACATAATTTATTTTATATAACTTTATTATAAAACTAATTAATATTAATTACCTGTTTTATCTTTTCAGGTATGTTTTTTAAAGTCTGCAAAATATTTATCAAAATATATTAATTAAATCTTAATATTAAATCACAGTGAGTAATTTATGTAATTCTTTTCAATAATAAATTTTCATTAAAGTTGTTAATGTTTAAACTTCTTAAAAATAATTTAAGCCCAAAATTTTCAATATAATAATAGATTCCAGTTTCTAATAAAAAAAAATAATAAAGAGTGTTAAAACGTCTGAAATTATAAGAAGTACTAAAAATGCTGATACTAAATGTTCGTTTTAAATATAAAGAATAGAATACGATTTTGTTTCTAATACATATTATGTTTTAGTACTAAGCTAAGTTTTATATCAAACTGATTATGCATTTTAGTACTAAATATTGCTACAAAACTGAAAGAAAAAATTTACACATTCAAAACTTGCTCCCTTAATATTGGAGAGATATACGCAGGAACAACGTTTGCAAATTATACAGTTTTATTAACAAAATAATCGTTCTCCAATTGTAACTTTTCGTGCAGTTTTGCCATTTTATGGTCGTAATAATCCTCTAAGATTGCTCGCTATTCGTCGAATTGTTGAAAGTTTTGAGCTTACATTTTCTTTACCTAATGTTCAAGTGTCAATAAGACAAAAAATTGACAGTTTGGTGTGGTTTTTGGTCTGGTGGAATCATCAGTCCGTACTTCTTTCGAAATGAATCTGGTAACACCGTTACTGTCAATGGTGAGAGGTATAGATCGATGATAACCAACTTTCTATGGCCGAAATTTTTTTTTTTTTTTTTTTAATTAGGACCAGCTCTCAAAGGATGATCCCTACGTATGCAGTGCATTGTGCCGGAACTCAGAGAGAGGGATAGGATTAAAGAAGATAGAAGATGAAAATGTAGAAGGCTTAACTCTTTTACAACTCTGCTTTGCGCGTTATGTTAATTTTTATAGCAGTGTTGAGGCGTCTCCGGTGTTAGGTAGACGCATTAACTTTGTTAAGCTGTATTGGTAGGCATTTTATTAATTGTTTTACTTCGCCGATGTTTCTGCTAACCGACGAAGGAGGGCGATGTTGTGTACATTAGCTTAGAACATCATCAATCGCTGTCGGAACAGTTTTTAGTGACCAGTGCTATGCCTTCATCACTTAAATAGTCCGACAACAATTAATACAATGTCTCACTAATGTACATTACATAAATTAATGATGTTGATTGACTTCCTCTGGCCAGGGTTTGAACCCAGGCCCCACGTCATTGTTTGATTAGTAGTCAACGCGCTAACCACTTCAGCCAACACCACCCTCAAATTGGAAGTAGTTGATCTTAACAACATTTGGTTCAATCAGAATCTTTTCAAGTCAATATTGAACGTGACATTCATGACATACGACTTGATTAAGTGGAAAAAGTGCTCAAAAATTGGTTTCATCGAATTCGTTCCTGCAGAAGAAGTCGTGGAGGCCATTTGAATGACGTTTTATTTAGAACTTAATTGTATCGATCGTACTTCACATTAAATAAAAATCTTTTTATTTTCCTTAACAATAAGTGTGTTTTTTTAAAGAAATCATATCACTCTTATTGGAAAACCTTTTATTTTCTTCATAAATATATTTAGAAAAAACTTTTCTTTTGTTTTTGTGTTGAGCATATGCCTGCATTCATTCATTACTGATTATATCAAATCATCTAAAGACATCGACCATAATTCGGAAAAGCACCAAATTTTCTTAGCTTATGCAATAATAATTTTTCAAAAAGCTTAAAATCTTTTACAAACTTCAAAGTAAATAAATTTTTAATTTTTTTGAGTTCTAATATAAAAAGGAGCACCCTTCATCAATCGTTTTCCCACTAAAGCTACTTGTAGGTGTAACTTAGAAAAATTTCTTCAGTGATTTTATTTGTAGTCAGGAATCAACAACTTCTTGCTCTTTTAACTCCTTTTCATAACAATTACTTTTCAGTGTTGGAATTGTTATTTTACAATTTTGTGTTTCTTTTGTAGTGTGCGATTGAGCATGAGGGGTTGGTTGAATCCATGGAAGTGTAAGTATGTATGTGTGAGCAAGTGCAGGGAAAGAGAGTGTGCTAAAAAACTGATAACTTAAATTTAACGATATGTAAATGAAGCTCAAAATTCAGACACATTACTAACACACACACACACACATACACATGCATGCAGCTCTAACTGTAACTGCAGCAATAATAATAATAATAAAAAAAACAAAAAAACTAAATTTATTTAACTTCGATTTGTTGCTGTTGCTTCTACTTTTTCTAGCTGTAAGTGTGTGAGTAGAATAAAAAAACCCATAAAAGTTTTCTTGCGTTAAATGAAAAGCAAAACGGAAGTTTTAAGGAAAAAGTTTAAAATGCATACTACAACAACTAGATATACAAACAACAAAAACAACAAAAACAATAATAACTACCAACATACGAGTTTAAATGAAAAAAGAGAAGAGCAAAAAACACCGAACCGAACATTCCATGTCAGTTAGTTTTTCCAACAATGATTAATAATGGCTGGCCCTTAACTTTTTTTCATACGAGTATACAACAGTATATTTTCAATCTCTCTTTCTCTAAAAAGTTTTCCAAAGCGGGTAAGGCCATTTCAAGCAAAAATATCCTTAAGCTGTATAAAAACAAAGTCCTGAAAATGTACAAATTTTCCCTACAGCAGACATTTATCTATTTTAGGGGTGATTTTTTTAATTGTGGAACAATTTTGGTTTTAATTGATCCATGGAAGCCAGAATATTCCCATACATACATACATACATATATTTTAAACTACAGTTTTAGAAACTCTTAACACTTTGCTAAAATAGTGTTATTAAATGTCCACAAATTAAAAGTTTTTTTTTTCTCCCATCATGCGAGTATACGGTTTTCCTGCATAATTTGCATGTGCAAAAGCATTATTTGTTGCATAAAGTTTGTCATGTTTGAGCAAAAAAGTTTTTACTGTCTCAAAAACAAACAAAAAATCGTTAATTTGTAAAAGATTAAAGTTTTAACATTTGGGTTTTTTTTTTTTTAATAACTTAAATTTAATTTGTTTTGAGTTTATCTTCAGAAAAACAGGAATTAAATTAAAATTGTAAAAAGAAATTCTATGGAAATTCTTAAAGTTAAGCTGATATTATTTAAATTTTAATACATATGTATTTATTTCTTCTGAATGCAACAATAAGACCACATATACATACATATGTATGTAAATATAACGTGTTTATCTTTAGCAAGCAAAAATTTTAGTACTAAAATTTGTTATAGCTCATCATTATATAAATAAATAAATTGGTACATAACTGTCGGCACTTAATTTAAAATTTAAGTTCTTTAAAAATTTTTAGTTCTCAATAATTTGTTTAGTGCCAATATAGAAAAAATTTTGAATCTACATAAGTACACCATTTTGAACTTAATGATGAAACAGAACACGTCCGCAACTTGAAGCAAAAACGACTCTCAGAGAAAAAATGCCCAGAATTGAAGCGTCGGCTTCAACTTCATTCACATTTCCAATTTTTATCCACAAGTCTTGTTTTTGTACATTGTTTACTGCAAATTATATATGAAATCATGTTTATGCACTTCTGCAAGCAATTTTTCGACAATATCACTCATATTATTTACAAATTTAGAAAATTATAATTATATTGCTCTTTCAATTGTTTTTTGATTTTCTTTTGTTCTTATTTTTCTTTGGTTTTGTTTACAAATTGTATGAAATATAATAAAAGTGTGGTAGCATTGTTGAGAGAATTTTACTCTGAGAGTGAGAGCATAAGCAAAGTCGCTGGCAAAATAAAATAGATTCTATCTCACGACTGCTTTCAGCCGCGTCTTTTATATGCCAAATTGTATGAAGAAAAACGTCAAGCCCCAGTTCTGTTTCATCATTTAGAATCATTTTCATATCGCTAAATCTTAAATGAGAGAATAAAAAATAATAAAAATTTGTGTAGCACCAGAACATTATTAGTACCAAAACTATAAAGTACTTGATTTGCTTAAGAAATTTAAAAAAATTATTTTTAGTACAAAATATTTAGTACAAAATTTTTAGTAAACAAATTTTTAGTACAATATATTTTTTAGGTGATATTTTTATAGGAATTGAATTAGAAATCACTAAACAATTTAGTTAAAAAAATTTAATTCTTTATTAAATTAGTTTTAGTACTAAAACAGTTCAGAAGAACATATTTATTACGGTTAGCCTCAGCAAGAAATGTTAAACAAATACATATATCAAATATTAAGTTCAATACATTTTAGGCGTGAAACGTTTGTAATTATTTTAGAAATCAACAAGAAGTTTTAGTACATAATGCTATATTTTTTTATTCTATCAGCTTCTGGTGTTCAGTGCATATCTTTTCTATGAATGTTTTCAACTTAAAATACAGAAAGACAATTTTAAGTGTAAAATTTTTACTTTTAATTCTCATTACATACAAAAACTTCCGCACCAAGCGTTAAGAAATAACTTTTCTTATAACTAATCTTATTCATAATATTAGTAAGTTTTCTCCGTGTTTTTATTTTTATAAAGAAGAGATTTTTAAAATTAAATATTTAGTAGTTGTTATTTAATGTTAGAATTTTAACACAAAATTTTTGTGTTTGAAATTTAGTTTTGGCTCTTAGATTATGAATTGTAAGAACAATTTTTTTTGGTTTTAAATTTTATATAATATTCCTGATGAGTGCAATTTAGTTTTAGGAACATACATACATAAGTATGTATATAAAATTAGCAGCTGAATATGCCAAGTACGCAATCTCTTAAATCGAAAATGTAAATTTATGTACTAAATTTGTATTGCCTTTCAAATGTATGGCAGGCAGCCCATCACCTACACTGTATCATCTACAAATAGTCACTGTAGAATCTACAGTGTGAAGGTTAGAAACATATTTTTTGTCTGTCCGGATATCTGTCTTTCTTGAAACTTTCTTTTTACGTTTTTCCGAAACTCTTTTGTTTTGTTTAAATTTTATTTCTTTTTAAGTGGTTCACAAATATGCCATTTCGTTATTATTGCGGTTTTAGTTGCCGTCTAGCCGTTCATGCGTGTATCCCTTTCCAATGGAAAATGTATTCAAAACCAACCTTTAAGAATTTTACACATTCTTATATATTTCAACTACTCTAATAAATAACTTTAAGTTTAAGTTTTCGTCTCATAAACATAATTTTTCTCAAGGGTTGTAAATTCAAGTTACGTAATATATTATTGCTTTCTTTAACGCATGACTTCAAGTCGTTTGTATCGTGCAACATAAAATTTACATTTTTTTATGTCTTAACATCCGGTATTGTTTAATTTTATAGACAAAAATATATATATTTAACTATTTGTATAGAAAGGGCTCCGCTTTTGTTTTTATTTTTTTTTTCTTTGTTGAAGGCAATAACACATTTATAAAAAATATAAAGTGTGCTGCTCTGGAAAATTTAATGATCTCTCCAGGATTTATATAGAACCTGTTTTTACGCCGAGAGTCATTTAAATTAGCAACACATGCAGTAACAGAGAAATAAAAACAAAACCACTTGATGTCGTAATATTCTGCTCAAAAAAATTTTTGTTTGCCCTAAAGTATGCTATAAACATTTTGATGTGTGTGTTAATTAACATGCATAATAAAGAATATTTCGAATTTTATATGTTCACCTAAGCGTTTGTTATGAAACTTTGCACCAATATTTAGTTCACTTTTCTACTTAAATGATTTTCAGTGCCACGCCCATAAAATATGAATATCCTTTTTCGACTAGTTTTATTTAACAATTCTTGTAAAGTCTTTCATATACATTTGAATTCTATTTTAGTACAACTTATTATTACAAGTTATTAAGAAAGTGAGCAGTACCGTGCCCAACCAATGTAAATAGTCTTTTTACGCCTATTTCACTTAACCGATTCTTTTGAATCATTGCTTAGTCGTTCCGATTCTGCAGCAATAAATTTTAGAGTTAGAAAATTGGGTAGTAAAAACGCCTACCGATAGTAAGTATTAGTGATGTTATGAATATCAGTTTTTAGTATTCGCGAATACAAATGCGAATACAAATATTTGAAACAATATTCGCCGAATACGAATACAATTATTACTTTTAAGGTTAAGGGCCACATAATATTTCAAATTTAATTGAAAAAAATCCCTTCCTTTGCGTCAGTAACAATAAATTGAAAAAAGTGTCACACTACTTTAGAAATATGACATTGAGATGCCGAATTAGAAGACCACTACTGAATATTTTTAAATTATTTTACTAACATACGAGTACTTTGAGATTTCGTTTTTCTTCCTCTGCTTGAGCCTTTAGTTAGTAATTCAGTTTTGTTTGGAAGAACATATTTTCGCAGCTAGCGCAGCCACATATCTCGGTGGACTTTCACATATTAAATTTTAGTTCTTCCATTTTCCAAGTCCAACATTGCTCTACTGAGAATTGATTACTAACTTAAGATGATATGAATTTACATAGTATAAGACTTTAACTTTTAAATGATACTTAGTTACAAAATACATAAAATTTTGATTTGTTTTTTAAGAAGATTTTTATTTTGCGTCAAAATTTTTGCGTTAAATAGAAATTATTATAAATTAATATATTTTACAGTTACAAAAAGTAGTACATTTTATGTACATACTACTTTTTTTGGACTTTTTGTATAATTTTTTTTTATTTTTTTTTTTTTGGGAAAATGTATGTGCAAATTATTCGAGAAATATTAGCTTGAATTTGGCGAATACGAATACGAATAAAAATATCTTAAAATAGGCGAATAGTCGAATAGTCGAATATTCGAATACGAATATTCGTACCATCACTAGTAATAATTCAATTTGAACATTGTACTTCCAACATAACCATTTTTTATAGAATTTTGCATACGATCTGAGTAAATAGTTTAGTGACTAGCAACGTGGGCAGAGCCATGCCCATATGGAATAGACATGTTATTTCCATTATTTCTAATTATCCATTGCTACTGAAATTGTTCGCATATACTGGGTGCTTCTGATGTTAATAATATAATGGTTACAAAAGTGGGCAATGCCACGCCCATATATTGTTAATATCTTTTTATATGCTTCCATTTAACTGATTCCTTTGAAACTTTGCATATATGTGACCTTCTCCGAGAAAAGGGACCTAGTGTGTGAAAATGAATTTTTGAGAAAAACGCATTTAAAGTTTCATAACGCAACACACCTTCAGTTGGGAGATGCGATTTGGCATGATTAGTTATGATTGGGTGCCGACTTTGGTGACGTCATGTCTATGTGGTGACGAATTTTTTTCTCGTTTTTAGTGTGACAGTACCTCATTGCACCAAGCGGTTTATCGTTAGATCGCAGATGGTATTTGTATGAGAATGTCAGGGTCTTATGTACTGATTTACAGAAACGGGATTTTGTAGCTCCTAAACCGAGTGAACCCAAAGCGAAAAAAAAAATCTAAAAATAAATCTGAAGTTGCCAGCAAGAAAAAAAATCGAAGCACCGGATCACGAGAAAAAGAAAGCTGAAGTCAAAGCGCCGAAAAAATAAAAAAACTGAAATTGTCAAACGGAAAAAAATCGAAGTACCAGATCACGAAACACCGAAGAAAAAGTCCAAACTCCAAAAAAATTGGTAGACTGACGAAAAAAAAAAAACAATTTAAAACCAAAAAATCCAAAGAAGTAAAATATTAATGTTTTTCTCATTTTTATCGATTTTCCCAAGTTCGTTTTGTACGTTTTTATGGGGTAAATAAATTTTTATCAGAAATTTAACTCATTTCATCTTATTCTACACCCTTTTAGGTACCAGAATCCACTTTTAAGTCCAAACCCGTTTTTTGACACACTAGGTCTCTTTTCTCGGAGAAGGTCACATATACTAAATTTCTCTAACTAAACAATTGAACGAGGAAAAAAGGTGGACAGAGCCACGCCCATATTGAAATCTTGCACTGACACTGAAAATACTTGATGCTAAGGATATTTTAATTTTGTTAATATTTCTTTTGAACTACTTCTACCCCCGCATCTTATGAAATTTTTACAAAGATTGTATTCTTTTTTTATGAGAAAATTTTATTTAATTATACCGAATCAGTGTTTAACTAAAAATGTTAAACTTGCGGCAATTGTTGTTTTTAAATCTTAAAGTCACAATTATTAATGTCTTCTAATTAAATAAATTAAATTTATAAACTCTATTCATTTGGCTTAATTTTTCATTTTTTGTTAATTTGTGTTTTATTGCTGAAAACTGACCCATAATGTTGTACAGCTCGTAATGAACAACAAAGAGTGAAACACATAATAAACTTTATGGCCAAGGTCCTTAATAACCAGTATAACAAATTATTAACCCTCAAATTAGTATATTAAGTTACAGTTTGTTTTGTTATTTAATGAATATCTACCACAAAACTAACCAAATCAATATAATGGATGGTTTCTTAAAAAAAAAAAAAAATATATATGAAGAAAAACACACCACCATGAGTTGACGTAAACATGTTTGTCACTCATCCAGAAACCACAAATGAAATTAGAGCATATAATTGTACAATTATACGAACAGCTATTCACAAATAATATTAAAAAAATCTGTATTTTTTTATATGGGGGAGTGCAAAATGCTTAGTGACTAGATACTTTGTTTTTTAATAAGCTTTTGGTGTCTTATAAAGATTTTTTTAAAGCTTTTATTTTGCTCCTTTTCAGAACAAAATATCCGATTACATACCGATTTCATGTCATTGTATTTATTTTACACGGCTGCCAAAACTTGTTTATAAATATCTTTAATATTTTTAAGGATTCAAATATATATATTTTTTTTATTAAAACTTGCGTATCAATTTCAATTCTTACTTCATTCAAATGAAAAGAAACCTTGATGCTTTTTTATGATGGTAAATAGAAAAAACTTTGCTATTTTGTGATAAAAGAATCATTAAAATAAAAAAAATATATATATATATATAAAAGAACTTTATGACCAGTTACCATGGTGGCCACTATTATTTAGATGAGAACAGTAGTGTCGCATTTATCTTTTTTCTTTTTAAATGTGGCCACTATGATTTAAATTGTTATGCCCTATTGGATTTAAGTGGCATTCAAGCTTCTTCAAATACCAAGACAACCAACAATTCTGAGCAAAATCACCTAAAGACGTTCAAAAAATTGAATAATTTTTTTTTTTACTTTATGTATTCATTTAAAATCCCATTAAATTAGGCTTGAATTAATTTATTTATAATTTGAGAAATAAAGGAAAGAGATAATACAGTCAGGATACATTGAGGAAAATTGTTTTCGAAGGCCGCCGCAGTTTTTAATCATGTGTTTTAATGTTTTATACATATTAGATATATATCAAGCAGCAATGTGGGAATTGATACGCCCATATCAATAAAATATTCTTTTAACTTCTTGAACTTAACACATTTACATAGAATTTAATACTGTGCGTATTTTTCCTATGACATTAAAATACAATTGTTTGAGCACTGACACGCCCTTAATAAACAATTATTTTTGTACTTATTTGGTTTTAAAATTTTTGCAACCTAATTGAAGTTCTCTTTCTTTAAAATTGCACCAATAGATAAGTGGGCAGTGCCACACCCATTAAAAGTCAGTATTCCTTTTTTCGAGTTCTTTTTAAAGAAACGAGTTAACTGAAATTTTACTCACACACACAATCAATAAAGACAATACAATCTTATGAAGGGAAATTTTGGTATTGCCACGCCCATATAAGGGGCTGTGCACATATTACGTAACACTGTTTTCAGAGATTGATAACCCCCCTCCCCCCGGAAAGCGTTTTACAAATTTTTATGCACAAAATGTTTAATCCGTAACAAATCTTTAACCCCCCCCCCCCCTGGAGCGGTACATAATATGTGCACATCCCCTAATATAAAATTTATTTACAACTACATACAATCAAAAAATTCTTTGTATCTCTTGAAATGCAAATATTTTTGCAATCAAATACGAGTACTTGACGATCAACTAGCAGAGTAATCAAAAATTCACGCAGAGAAAATACATGATTGCAAAATGTTCATGTCAACTAAGTATATCTGTTACAACCAAATAATTATTGTTTGAAGCAAATATGGTTGCAACAAACATTCTTCCATTATTAAAAAATTGGATGCAACAATAAAATAATCATTCTGGGTTTCGTCCCATAAAAATTTAATGTATCAAAAAAACTATTTTCGCTGCTACAAGGGTATCTTCTGCAAATGAGAATAACAAAAGTTTATTGTGACCATACATTGTCTGTATTCTGAAAAGAAACAAAATAGCTGTCAAACGCATGTTACTTCAGTCGTTCATAGAATTTAATAAGACGGGGAGGTGTGAAGTGAAAAAATTAATGTTAAAATTATAATTATATGATGAAAGTTATTTAATTTTACAAGTAAATAAAAGTGCACTTGAAATCTTCAACATCAGTGGTTAAAGTTACGTACATATACGAGTACATACTAATATATGGAGTGAATTAAACATACGAATGTATGTTTCTTTGCAGCATGAAGAAAAAAATACTACGGAACTGCAAAAGTTGGTTATTGAAGATGTCGAATTGTTTACATATACCAGGAAAATAACATTTTCATAGTAACTATAATGCGCTCAAATTTCTCAGCATTTCCAGAGCATACTATGTTCATAGAATGGGCTTGAGGGAGATTTATGAGGACCATATTATGTTTCTTGAATGAAAGCTGCAAAATATAGTAGTAGACTCAATCATTTATCTGAACATGAAATGATAGTTTGCGATTATGATTCCATTTACCATGTTTTTTATTTGCGTGTGTAGTTGCCTTTTCCGTACTATTGTACAGTTAATCCAAATGTGGCCAATTCTGCGCAATCAAAAATAATTTTTTTTCTACAAATGTGGAATACAAAATTTTCAACGGAGCTTGAATCTCAACAACACAAGTAATTGAATTAACAATTTTAGCAATTAAATTCGTATTATAGACAATTCTGAGATGAAAATCTCATCTCTGAAAATTCTCAGATGAAAATCTTTTTTAATAAATGAATTCCTCTTGAATAACGATATTTTGCAAATTGCATATAATTCTTTTAATTTCATCTTTGTTGTGGAAAATGTGACAAAAAAAAACTCAGTACGTATAGATTTATTAGTCATTAAAATTTCATTAGTTTCGAGCCGATACGCTGGTTGTAAAACACAAATAAATTTTACATACATACATATGTATGTATACATAAATAAGTGACATAGTTAAATAATAGTTAAAATCTGTAGTTACTTATGACTGGGGGAGAAAACATGTAATCAACATTTGTTGTATGCTTTGTTGGCTTAGATCAAATGTGTTTGTTTAACTCGAACTTCTAAACGAGTTTGATCAATTACTGGAATACTGTGCCTCGTTTCTGTAAATTGTGAGAAGTTCGCACATCGAAAAAAATGTGAAATTCTATATGTCACTCGATCTTTTGTAGAATGTTTCAAAGAAAATTTGTAGAATTTTTATATGAGTCACCCTGGAAATCAAATATATAAAAGTACAAAAATTTGAAATTGTTTTTTCTCTCTTTCACTCTCACATTAGTTACAGAAACGTGGCACTGGATTCTAAATTTTTCCCAAACTGTAAAATGACCCAAATGGCCCAAAATTTTTTCCATTTAAAACAAAAAAATTTTATGTCCATTTTTTCTATTTTGTGGCCATTTTTTATATTTGAATTTCTGACACTTTTTACTATTTTGAGGCTATTTTTAATTTTTAGTGTTTTAACTTGAGTAATTTTTGGCTTTAAGAATCTTTGGTAGATAATAAAAACATCTTGAAATATATCATTAAATCGAAAAGCAGACCTTCGGCCGGGCTTAAAGATTTCCTCCACAACAGTGTTCTCCGAATTGGCGATTTTCGGCATTGAAGCGTAAGTTCACAATGAACTAAGTACCTAAAGTAAGGTGGACAAAATCCTTAGCAAGCCAAAGTTCAGTTTGGTGCCATTATTCATAAAATTTAAAAATAAAAACAAAGTTCGTGTTGTTAATTTTAAAACAACACTTTGCAACTATTTTTCATGGAACCGGATTCTATAATACGTATATTTTTGTCTAACCGCAATAGATTAACTCTTTAGTCTAAGTCTACTAGAAATAACTTTTAAAATTTTTCTTTTTTATTTACCACGCCATAGAAATTTAAAACTTCTTCAGTAAAATCAATATTAAACATAGTGTGTTATTTGAAAAACAAAAGTTAGAAAGTTTTCACAAATGGACTGCAATCTTAGATACTCTATAGACTTAACACGCAACAGCTTGAATATCAGTTGACAATCATGACAACTTTAATAAGAAAAAAAACTAAAAAGATTTTTTAATTGTTAAAATTTTTATAGGCAATTACATAAAATATTGTTTTTTCGTTTGTTTTCTGGTCTTAAAGATAATTTCTTTTTTAGTAGTTTGCTATTCTTAAGAGAACTTAATAAAATTTAAACCTTTGATTTAATCGAAGCATAAACATCTATTAAAAATAAACTTGTTTTGACATGATGCAGCATGTTTCATAGTAAAATGCTATCAAACATTTTAATAACAGCCAAAGTAAGCATAAAACATACAAGCATACATTTTGTTGTATGAATTACCCTGAGGCCTGTTATTACAATAAATAATAAAGAGCAATTTCCAAGTCTTAAAAACAAAGAAAATTATCTATTATTCATCATTAGATTTTGATTTTAGAAAATTTGTTTTGCTTTTAATTTGTTTAAAATATATAATGTTAAACTATTGAATTTTTTCAAAATTGTAAAAAATAGGCCTTAAATACTTTTATTCAAAGAATTTTATTTTGTTACTTTGGTTTTTGATGAATCTATATATATATATATATATATAAATGAATGTCTGTTTGTCTGTTGTTTGTTTGTGCGTTATAGGAGGCCAAACCCTTGGACCGATCTTCCTGAAATTTTCACATCTTGTTACTGTGACTCTGAATGGAATAATAGGCTATATGTAGTTTTGATTGGACAAAGGGGCGTGGCACCGCCCATATAACCCAAAAATTTAAATCGCCATATTTTGGGCATTTTTTTTACCTACGTCGATGATATTTGGTACATATGGTAACGAGGGGGGTAGGGAAGCACACCGGGTTCAGCTAGTACTTTATAATTTTGTTATATGTTAGAATAATACAAAAAACATATGTAATTATATTTAACAATGCAATATAAAATGAATTATAAAATATATATGTATGTATATTTTATTCGAATAAATGTTCTCAAGAATTTATGTTTTGAAAATTTTTATATATTTGTTGTAGGTTAACTAATCTATTTATATGCATTTTATTTCGTGATCCCGAAAAAATTCCCGGGATTCACAAATCCAGTCCCAATTGGCTTCCCTAATACACAACCATATAATTGTATACTGTATTTGATTTGCAATCATTAAAAGACCCTGGCAGAAGTGGTATTTGCCGGTCTTTAAAACGTTTAAAGCATCTCAAACGCACCCCATAGAACTGGTGCAAGACTGTACGTCACGGGTTGGAAAAGGTCCTCGACCCTAAACTAAACTAAATTGATTCTTCTACGAATCTCTTGTAATTTACAAAGTTCCTACAAAGACTAGAACCAATTTCACAAACTTACAAACATGCATTCAGTTATGCAAAGATTCCACCATAGTTGGAACTATGTTGTCCAGTCTAATGTTACGCCCTAAAAATTGTCAAATCGTGGACAGATGAAGAATAAATGTGCGGCACTTTTCATAACATTGTTACCACATCTCAAACAAAACGGGCAATTGTCATGACGGAAATGGTTTTAATATGACCTACAAAACTGTGTACTATACAAATTTACTTCACTGTGCTACCTTGAAAGCCGTGTCAGGTATCAGTAAGTAAGACCCTCTTCTCTTGTCAGTTGCTGTTCATTGTTCTTGCCACTTATGTCTGCACAAATCTGCCTGATACGACCTCTAATTCGATATAATATAATATAGCACTGTCCGAGCATCAGTCCTTAAACTAATACCTCTCCCAGCTTTTTGCAGCAACCACAGCCACCAAGTGTACTTCTGAGGTAGACCCCACCAATAACCGGTCACGGAATCATGCCACCAACGAGGGTAGTGCGATGGCTGCCAGCATATCCATTATCAAGGAGAAGGAGTATGCCAATAGCATATTCATCCCCAAGAGAACAGATATGCATCTCGCAATATCACATCACAAATGTTTGTGCGGTATAAGACAACACTCTCTACCACCGGTAGGCACTCACAGCTTATCGGCTCCCGTGGTACCAGTTCAGGTTACTGGTCAAGCTTCGAAAGAGAACCTCCAAGGCCTTAACTTTCTATTGACTTTGGTCTTGAGCGGAGACCTTAAACACTTTTTCAGCTTCAACCAGACTAACATAGATTACCTACTTCTATTCTCTACCTTCTATTCTCTACAGATAGCGCTGTTATTTCAGCGATTGGGCAGTAAAATGTAAGCTTTATGGGTAATTGGCCAAAGGTAATGTCTGAAAAAGACAATTACCCTTTTTCCCCAGCAGGCACAGCACCAAGGTGTTGATATCACCAAGATGACAAAACGTACCTCCCGGGGGAAGAGAAAGAAAACAGGCGCCGAAAATTTGGAATAAAATTCAATTGTTTTTCCAGCTTATTGTGTTTTCTACACACAAAATGGCACCTTGTTGAAAGGTACATGTATAAAATGTCTTGCTAAACCTGTAATAATACAACATGTTATTTCACTTGCACAAAACACAACTTATTAAAAAGTGCAACGACCTGTTTTTAACATTTGACAGCTAAGTTATCTCAGTCGATTTTAACGGGGCATTAAGTGCAATGCCTTCCACCATTAGAGTGCAAAACATTTTTAAGAAACGAACACCAAGGTACACTTTCTGCATGGAGATATACCATTTTTTGTAAAATACAAAACACCATATTGTGCGTTTTGATAATTTGTAAAGTAATCAGGCTGATTATTGCAGCCCCGCTGGTGTTACGCAGATCTATTAACTTGTTTGCGTAGCCATTTTATTAAGTTTTTTACGTTTCAGAACTTTTTAAGCATTTGGGCATATATTTCTCTTTGCAGCATAATTTTTAATATTTCCGACTACAGTGCATATGGGGGATAGCATTAAGATTTTCTGTCATATTTGCTTGTTTTGCTGAATATATTGACTTCTTTTAATGTTAATATTCAATATCCTTGATTTATTCCATTAGTATTTATTTAGGATTTTAAAGATTGATGTATATTTCCGCAGAAATGCGTTGCTCGGCTAAAACTTTCGTTTAAAACTATCTCTAAAATGATTTTGGCCTTTTAGTTTTGAAATAAACATTTACATACATTCATATTAATTTCTTTAAAAATTATTCATATAAAATTTAATTTTCTTCAAAATCAAAAGGTGTGTTTTAGGTTTTTCTTTAACCACACCCAAAAATTTTCATTGGTTTCTTTTCATCACAAAATGCCATAATTGTCAGTTTATTTTGCTTGTGACATTTGTTTTAACAATAAACAATTAAACGGTGATGTGTAATTTTATACCCCCGAAATGTCGTTTATTCTTTTTTCTTTTTAACTTTTTATATCTTTTTGTGGTGGTTGGTGACGGTCCGTTGATTTTAATTCAATTTACCAAAGGTAACGACCGTGTAAAGTTTTTATAATGTATTTTTTGTGGAAATATTTATGAGGGTTATACCAGATAAGAAGACTTCAACAAGTGTAATTAGTTAGTTAGTAATTTTAACAAGATATAAAATACAAACGAGAAAAAGAAATTGAATAATTAACTTTGATTAAAACTACAAAAAAAAAAAAAAAACATTGATAACATTGGGAAAAATAATTCTACTATTTAATTCATTTATAACAGCAGACATTATAATCGTTTGTTTTTTGTGGTGGATATTGACTATTAATTAGAATAATATATAATAAGGTGATCGTACTTAAATTATTTAAGTACGATCACCTTTAAGTGACTTGAATATTACTTTTTATGTCGGAGTATTCTTGAACGGCTTTGGATCGAAAAATATTGTTTTACGAAATTTAAAAATAAACTTGAATCTTAATAAGGAATTTTAAACGGCCAAACGCTTCCACTCTTATTAAAGTGCCATGAAGTTGCGTGTCATATACATATACAGTGAGTATTAACTCAAAATTTTTAAAATATAATTTTTTGCAAGAATTTGATGTATAACCACTATACATCAAATTCTTGCGACTGTAAAAAATTTACATCATTTTCTCTACTCTTTCGCCAAAAAATAAGGCTGTGTCTCTCTTTGTGATAGAAGAGCACTACACCCAGAAACACGATTGGTTGGAAATAGTTTGTATCAATAGAATATCAGTTACAGCTAAAAATATTCTATGGATCCAACCAACGTTCCATGATCATTAGCACCATGCCACAATTGTAGGGTTGAGAGAACTCTTAAATTGGTTGGCTCAACCGAATGCATTCTTTTGTTGCGACTAAATGCCAAAATGGCGAGCACAACTAAATAATTGGTACTGAATATAGTTTGGTTGATACTCCTAACCGATTATTCTGTTGGCATATTTAATTAAATTAAAATAACTACTTAATCACTATATGACGATTTCAAAATACTCGTGTGGCGAAGTTGTCTAAGGCGATGTATTTCAAACATGTGTATTCTATATTCAAACTAATAATAAACAAAACTAAATTTTAAATTCAAATGAGTAAGTAAAACAAAAAATGTAAATTCAATTGTGTTATAGGATAAAAAAGAGCGTAAATAAAACCGATTAGTTTCCATTTAAAATTCCATGGTGTTAATTAATTTTTTCGGTTGTCGCAACTGAAATTTGAGTGGTACTTCGCGAAAATTTTAGTTGTAGCAACCGCCGCAATTCTGTTGGGAACATATTTGGTTGCCACAGCTAATCTGTTTTCTCTGGTATAGAAAGGGGTTTTTCAACAAGAACTTTGTTTTCTAAAACAAAATAAAACAAAAAATTTAGATAAAGATGATTTAAGTTTTTATTTTATTATGAAGAGAAAAGTTCGGCAATTATAAATGAAAAATGATGTCTTGCGGGTCTATTTCGTTAATCACATCAAGGATTTTGAGTTTTAAAGCTGCAATCGATTCAATTGGGTCCGTATGGAGTCTGTCCTTAACATAATAAAATAACAAATAAGAAAATAATCCAGTGGTTTTAAATCACACGATCTGTGTGGCCACCCAAAAGCTGATTTTCGTGAAATTATGCGATCGCGTTGTTGCTGAATGAATTGAGCAAATCCACCGCGAGTGAAGGTCGGTCGGCTTCAATTCCTGCACCAGTTGAACTTTGTAAGGCCTCAAAGCCAAATTCCTACGCAAAATTCGCCATGTGGTGGTTTTATATAACTCCAATTGTTGAGAACGTCGAGGAATTGATAAATTTGGATCTGCTTCAACACTGTGGCTCACGGCTGCGATGTTTTCACTAAAACGAGCCGGTCGAACATGCTTTGGTGGTGGCACTTTTTGTATCGAGCCTGTCGACCAATTTATTAATAGCGGTCTCAGAAGGACGATTATGTTGTCCGAAAATATCACGAATTTTACGAAATGCAACTTTAACAGAACCACCATAGTGGATTTTCATTCATAGTGGAATTGCATTCAATGTAACAATTGCCAATGCATCTACTACGAATTCGTCAAAAAACTAAATGTCAAAACTATCATGTTGTTGGTGTTGCCACATTGGAATAAGTTCTTGTTGAAAAACTCTTTATGTGCAAGTTGGATGGTCCTTATAACAACTGATAAGTTGATATTTTGCCATTATGAGTTGGCGGTAGCATTAGGTTAAAGCGCAACATATAAATGTTTTTTAAACATAAATATTTAATTTATATTCTGCCGCTGAACTTTTCATAGAGAAAAGATATAAAAATAAAATTAATGTAAACTTTAAAGCCTGTTTAAGACTAAAAGCAAATAAATCAAATAAAAAAACTTCTGAGTTCAGGACAAATTGATGGACCCAAATATGAAAAACAAAAATTTTACTACACATTTTTTTCCATATTTTATGGTATTAAATTTTTTTATGTACACTACTTTCAGGCTGCTTATTGTTTCTTTATTCTCAAAGCATAAAATTTTTTGATTTTATATTTTACTTGAAAAAAGTTATCTGCAGTATAAAAATCAATCACCTTCGAATAAAACAAAGAAAAACTTTTCTGTTATATTATTATTTTTCCAGTTGCTTTTGTTGTTTATCTTTTTTTTTTGCCATCCAAAAGTCACATGAAGAAATAAAGTTAAAATAGAAAACTTGTATGTACTTGGAAAAAGAATAAAATTTTATGGCAGAAAATAACAAAATTGAAGGGTTAACTGAACAGGCTTTACAAAAAAAAAAAAAAAACAAACAAAATATATGTAATTAATTATGGCCAGAAGCAATTTTTTTTTTGTTTTAGTAAGACCTTCAGATATTTGGAAAATATATTTTAATCAAATATTTTAATAAAATTTAGAAAATATGTAGACATGATGGGAATATTTTTTTTACTAGAATATTATTCTTTGTATGACAATAATTTTTCTTTTTTTAGCTTTACACTTCATTAAGTTTTATATATCTATCATCTGACTATGTTTTTTGTTTTTCTTATATTTTTTTATAAAATATAAACTTTAAGCATTTGGCCATTAGGAGATACTACAGAAACTTTTTTGTTTGTTTGTTGGTAATTTAATAAAAATCAAGAATTAAACCAACAGCAATGAAATTTTATGACCTAGAAAAAAAATTCCATTATTATTTTCTCTCTACTATTTTTTGTGTTCTAAATATTTCTTTAGTCTTTGGTTATTGACAATTTTTGTTGTTTTTTTTTTGTTGTTTGTTGCATGAACGAACGTACTCGTAGAGACAGAGATACAAAATTTTATTAAAAAACCATTAAGCTGGAACAGTAAAAGAAAATTACAAAAAAATATATGTCTGCAAGAGCTTAAAGATCTTTAAAGTTGTTGTTTGATCATTTTATTTATAATTACCTACACCATGCAATACGAGATATGTATAAAATTTTCGATTATTGAGAAGGTTGTTCCACTAATTTTAGCATAACTGAAAAACGATTTATCACATTTTTTGGTTGAATCTGATCTTGTAGGTCTACTTTAGCCTAATTATTTTCATTTGCACATTTTCTATGATCCCAGAACAGTTCGGGATAATCTTAAAAATATCTATAAATTGAATATTGCATCCAAAAAAAAAAAATATTGGTTGTGAAATTTGTTATGTCAGTACAATATAAGTTGCATAGACTATATATGGGTTACTGCTACCAATATTCTATGGATCCAACCAACATTCCATGATCATAATCATGATAGCAAAATTGTAACCAACATTCGGTTGTGACAATTCTTAAATTGGTTGGATCAACCGAATGCAGTCTTTTGCTGCTACTAAATGCCAAAATGGAGAGCACAACTGATTAATTGGTAATGAGTATGGTTTGGTTGATACTCCTAACCGATTATACGGTTGGCATAATCAATTATAGTAAAATAAGTACTTACTCAATATTTGGCGATTTAAAAATACTCACTTGGTTGAGTTGCGTAAGGCGGTGTGTTTCAAACATATCAGATTTATGTTCAATACAAATAATGGACAAAAATTAAATATAAATTCAAATGAGTAAGTAAAACAATTTAATTTAATTAAGTATTAAAAATATATTTTCAATTGTGTTAAAATGAGCGTAAACAATACCGATTAGCTTCAATGGTGTTAACCAATTTTATCGGTTGTCGCAATCAAAAATTCAGTGATACTATACGAAAATTATAGTTGCAGCTACCGAATTATATGATAGTTAGTGCAACCGCCACAATTCGGTTGGCAACAAAATCGGTTGCCACAATTAATCAGTTTTCTCTGTGTAGCAATAAATATGCTTCATTGGCAACGCTGGTTTATTGGCGCACCAGAGATCTGCTTGATGGTGATTCAAACGACATATATTTTTTTTTATTTTCTTTTCTTTAATAAATACTGAGGTAGCACTTAACATTAAAAATCATAAAGATGGAAATGGATGATTCACATCAAGGACGGGATTTTTTTTCCCTAAATATGTGTACTTGCTTTTGCAAATTACTCATACATATGAATCAAGAAAGCAATGAATCATTATGAATGTTTTGAATACTTCTGATAATTATAGATTAATAGAGCAAGTTGAATTATACGATAAATTCTCTAACTTGTACATTTCTTATTATTTCAGAATTTATTATGGTAAAAATATAATTTTAAAACTTTCTTAAATACATTTCAAAGTTATTCTAAAAACGTGTGAAAACATATTCACACTAATATGTACACTTAAAAGACTACAAGCTTTTGTGAGTTATTTGAATACATTCCAATATAGTTAAATTTCATTAGAAATATTTTATTTACTTTTGCCAACGATACTTTAACCATATAAGTGTAAGTTAAAGACAGCCACTCTTAAGAGAGTTAACACTGGAAGCAATATAATTAGTGCAGCACATATTGATGTTAAGCAACACAACTGCGAAGGCCAAATCGACGCATTTGCGTCGAACATCATTCAAGTTCTTATATGTAGATTCTGTTTTATTCTCTTTTTGGACGAGAGTGCAACACAAGATAATCAATGTAAATATCAGTGGAGAGCGAAAGTGAATCAACTCATGCACTTCTCTAGCTCATGCAGTTACGTGTTACATTATCGAGTTACTCAGTTAAGCATTTAGTTCCTTTCCTACTCATCATTGAATTTGCCTACGCCTGATTTAAGGCTCCTCTTTCTTCTTCAAACATTAAAAATACAAATTTTTTTTCTTTTTTTACCAAATAATAATAAAACTGTTTATTTTTGATTTCCAGAAATCAATTTTAAAATATTAGTTGTTTATTTTCTTGTAAAAACTGTAAAAAATTTTATTACGAGTATTTGAAATGTGTATGTATGCACATACATACATATCCATATATAGATTTTTTTTAAAATAATTTTCTGTTCTTGACATGCGTAAAATTGCAAACATTAGATAGTAAAAAAAACTTACACATACACTATAATTCTAGGCCAATCTGTATGTATTTCTATGATTGTATGTATGTATGTATGTATGTATATATAAAAATATATTCTATTATTTTATATACATAACTTCTTATGTATATGAAAATCATTTACGGTAATTAATTTTGTAAATAAACATTTTATAAACTCTGTTGTGAAGGAAATAAGAATTTTAAAGAAAGAATTTTTTGTATGAAATTTAAATGTAATGAGCAACAAAAATTTTTTTGGTTTTTTTACTAACAAAGAAAGAAATTTGATAAGAGCAAATAACAGTAAAAAAAAATTATTTAAAATAGCCTGAAAACAGGCTACAATATTTTCTGGTTGCTATAAATAACATTAAAGCTCTTAATTTTTTATATCAACTTTTTTTAAGAACTTAAATTGATTTTTTGTAGTTTGGAACACAAAAACATAAAAGTTATAAGCTTTCGTTAATGGCCTAAATGAAGTTTATGATATTTTTTCCAATTGAAAAATATTGAGGGAAAAAGAAATGTTTTTATAAATAAAAATTTCATATCATGGAAAATGCTACCATTAAGTTTTCAAAGTAGAAAAGTGGGCATCATATTAAAAATACATATTCGTAAAAGTCACATATTTCGATCGGAATGGTTTCAATTCCGTAATTCTAGTCTAATCGTTTCTGATTGGTTGTCTCCATATTCTGTATTTTTATATTTTGTAATATGATTTTACAGCAATAAAGTTTCTTATGCCCATAGGCGCTTGTTTAAATTTTTTACTAACAAGGCTCGCATGAAGTTTTTAAGTGGTATGCACTGCTTACTTTATTCAAGCTCCTAAAAGTATGCATGTTTTTTATACTTTACCAAAAATAAAGCTAGAAGTAGAAAAATGAATTTTTCGTTTTCAGTTTTCTAGACTCAACTTTCGGAATTGAAACCATTTTCGATCGGAATTATGTTCAGTGGAATGGCTGAATTTTGTTTAACAATTAGATTTAGCTGACCTTAAAATTGTGTGACTAGAAAATTAGTCTTACGCTTAGATCCCACTATTGGCACAATGTAACGATTTTCGTCGGCTCACTGAAATAAAGCTATATGTAATAAGCTAAATTTGCATTATTTGACAGCTAATTTAAATATAAGACATAATTGCACTACACTGCATTGGTAAAAAAGCCATATAGACTTATTCCAGAATTAACTGAGAAATAATGCAATTTTGGTTTAGTACTTATGACTTTATTGCAGTGAGCCGACGAAAATCGGTACATTGTGCCGATAGTGGGATCTAAGATTTAGCCATATAATATAAATATAACGCTTTTCACACACGTTGAACTTATCTGATAATGCAACTTAATGATTGGAAAGTATCTCCTTAATACTCTCAGATTTAAATTAAAAACTTTTTGAGAAATGCAGTTTCATTAAAATCGTTTTCATGTATTTGCAGCTGTTATTTTTTAATATTTAAGTCTTATTTATTTACTTTTCCTTAGTACCGTCTTATTAAAAACTTAAATTTCTAAAACCTTTAAGCAGTTTCTTTGTTTAAATTTAACTTTTCCTTGGTTGGCTACAGCTAAATATTTAATTTACAGTATATACTCCTATAATTTTTTTGTATCCTCTAAAGAGGTGTTTGCTTATTCAGTTTTAAGCAAAAAATTCTCACACAAATGCGGCTAAACAATAACAACAGAAAAAAATATATATAGAAAAATTACAACAAAAGATCTTTCTATTCTCGTTAGATGGTTTTAGCTTGAATGGTTTTCATGGCTGAAATAGTTTCGTTGTTTAAAAAGCCTAAGTCGACACTAGCACACGCACATATAGTCATTTAGATAGAGAGAGAGAGAGAGAGAGAGAGAGAAAAATAGAGTTATGCAAATACAGCTTCATTTATAGAAGAAGAAAAAGGAAGCAAGTAGAGAAAACACTCATACCATTCCAACAGCCCAAAAGCATGCCACAAAATATTAATTAAAATGCTGCATAATTTTAGCATGCTTATGCTCTACCACAAAATTTTAAAATTTAATGCAAATTGTGTGTAATAAACACAACAACAGCAATAATAACAACTACAACTACATCCTTAACAACAACAACAAAAACAATAACACAAACAAGGAGTTCAATCACCAAAGAGTTTCCAAATTTTCATAAATATCAAGAGGAGCGGCAAAAAAAATATGTATGAATATAAAAAGTAGTGAAAAGAATAGAGAGGATGAGTAAAGAAGACTTTTAAATACTGCCAACTAGATAAAATTCAATATCGGTCTGTGTGTAATAATAATATACTATTTGTTTATGTATGCGTGTATTTTTAATATGCATTTTTGTTGGCATCAAATGAAAATCGAAACCAGCTAATGCTATAAACTTTTGCTATATTTGAGTAGTGAAGACCACTACTATAAAGTATATACATATTTGAATTCAAACATTATCTTCACTAAGAATACAAGCACAAAGACACACACACACGCACACACACGCACGCGTATCACTACGAATGCAACAGAAAATTGCATTGCATTTTGTTGTAGCATAGTTTTTGGCAAGATTTTTGTGTACGTGCGTTTGTGTGCATCTGTGTGTGTTTATTGTTAAGGCTGGTGTTTGTTTTATCTACACATTCAAATTGTAGAATAAACGTTTATTTATAGTTTAAAAACAATAAAACACAACGGAAGAATAATAAAAAAAAAACGCTAGTGAAATTTTCTAAAACAACCACAACTATAAAGCATAATTGCTAAAGCACAGTGGGTGTAGTGTGGGAAAACAAAAAAACTTGCATAATAAAAATAAAATTTATTTTAAATTATCTTTGGATCAAGAGCATGCAAAAAAACTAAATACAAAAATAAAAATCTAAGTGATGTTTAGAAGTTTGTTTTGCTCTATGGCAAAGAAAATTTATTCGAACGTTTTAGAACGATTAAAATCAATGGAAATAAAAATAAAATTAATTAAATGGTTATAACAAGTTATCTGTGGATGAGTATAAAATAAAATTAATATGCAGTGAAAATTCTGTAGCAACACAAATGTATCAGTTAGCGAAGACACACACCAGTATACTAGCAAAGTGCTACAAACAATTTGCCGTCATATGTAATTAAATATTAAATATGTATAAAACTCGTTTGTTTATTTTTTTTTTTTGCTACAACTTGTCCTACTGTATTTTTCATACACTTACGTCAATGTGTAATATTTTTAATTGCAAACGAAAGTGAGAGAAGAAAACGTACTCGTAGTAGGATCTGATAATGTCTGTTGAATGTGTGTAACAGTTTGTTTGCAAGTGTATTTATGTGTAAAATATCTGTAGCTTAAGGCATTTGTAACAGCTGGGTTTCATATTAAAACATGTTTTTCTCTAGCTTTTTTTTGGTCTTCTTTGTTTCACTTGTAATATTTGTAATATAACAAATTCAATGTGTTTTTGTTTGCTACATTCTTCCTTAAATTGTTGCATAATTTCGAGTAAAAAACATATCAAATTTATTATTTAATTAATGCTAAATATTTAATATAGAAATTGACCTAAATATATATATGTACATGTATATATATATATATTTTTTTTTTGAAAAAAGAAAACCAAAATATTTGCTTTCTGTTTAACAAACAGGTAACCGCGTTACACATAAAAAACAAAAATGTAAAAATTTAGCAAAATAAAATAAAAACTTTATGAAAATATTTGCTTAAAAATAAATATTGTATAAAAATTAATGGTAATATTATTTTTAATCAAACTTGGAAATCAAAATATCGTAGATAAAAGATTTTTCTATGAAAAATAATTGAATATATACATATTTTTATATCATGTACATTTTTTAAAGCTTTCGAATGTGCTGACAACAGTGAACCGCCTATAATATCAATTCCTCTGACAGCCTTTTAAGAAATGATGATAGTAAAATTTTACTGATTCGATTTTATTTCACAATTTTATAAAAAAAATTCTCACATACAATTCAGAAATCGGACTTAAATAGTCTATAAGTATGGACCCTTGGCTTTAATCTCCCATCGGTCCAAATGAGTGACAAACAAAAATATGCCCACAAATGGCCAAATTCCCATAGAGATCATCAAAAATTTTCATAAATTTAATTTTTAAAATTGTATAGAAAAATTCTCAAATACAATTGAGAAATCGGACTTAAGTAGTCTATAAGTATGGACCCTTGGCTTTAAGTTCCCATAGGTCCAAATGAATGACAAACAAAAATGTGCCCATAAATGGCCAAATTCCCGTAGAGATCATCAAAAATTTACACAATTTTAATTATTTAAATTTTATAGAAAAATTCTCAAATACAATTGAGAAATCGGACTTAAGTAGTCTATAAGTATGGACCCTTGGCTTTAATCTCCCATTGGTCCAAATGAGTGACAAACAAAAATGTGCCCATAAATGGCCAAATTCCCGTAGAGATCATCAAAAATTTTCATAAATTTAATTTTTAAAATTTTATAGAAAAATTCTCAAATACAATTAAGAAATCGGACTTAAGTAGTCTATAAGTATGGACCCTTGGCTTTAATTTCCCATTGGTGCGAATGAGCGACAAACAACAATGTGCCTACAAATTTTCAAATTTCCGTAGAGCTCATCAAAATTTACACAATTTTAATTCTTAAAATTTTATAAAAGAATTCTTACATACAATTAAGAAATCGGACTTATATAGTCTATAAGTATGGACCCTTGGCTTCAATTTCCCAGTGGTCCAAACGAGTAACAAACAAATTCCAAATTCCCGTAGAGATCATAAAAAGTTATCTTAGTTAAGATACATTTATATCAACTAGCAAAGATGTAAACTAAACATATTTAACTTTTGAGTTAAATATGTCCTGTCGTAAGCTTTTACTTAAAATATATTTAACTCGGCATATTTATCTTCACACACATAACAAAAGAACAATTTTTTGGAGAAATTTAAAATAAAAAAAAAAAATTTTTAATAAAAACTTAATTTCTTACTTCCTTGTAGAATAAGTTATAAGAGATTGTAAAAGTACGCAGCGGCCAAATTTACGACCTGTCCTACGATATCGTTCGCTAATAACCGATTTTATTCAACTTATTATTTATTTACTTGCACAAATGCCAAAAAAAAAATAAATAAAATGGATGTTTAGAAGGGCGCCAAATAGTTGGTTTTCGATTACAATTCTAAAATTATCGATCGGTAGACATCGTGGGACAGAGGGACGTGTATATCACCATTCCAGATTGAAATTTATTAATATATGACGGTGCTTTGGCGTCCCCATTATATGGGTATCAAATGAAAGAGCTTTCTGGGAAGTCAGCTGATGACAAAGCGTAATCAAAAAGGCGGCCACCCCAAAATTTGCAAATCATTGTTTTTAAGCGTGATATAAGATATATAAGATACGGCAGAGCCGAACATAGCATTCTTGTTTCTTCTTTAATATACCTTTATAACATTTTATTGCAATCTAAAGAAAACTTCAACAAATTTAATGAAGTTGGCTGCTAAATTTTTTTTTTTTATTTAAGCTTTGAATCGTTATAATTTTATTTAAGCTTAACTTTGTTCCCATTTTGGATTCCTCTTGAAAGTATTCTTCAGTAAAATAGTAAATTTTGCAGAAAATAAATAATATTTTAGATGTTTTGTTTTAAATCTGATTTTATTTGCTAGCTTTTTAATTAATTTTACGAAATTTTTAGTTTTCATAAGTACTCAAGATTAATAGAAAAAAGTAGTTTTAGCTCTGCCATGAGTTCTTTTAACAAATAATGCCTGCAGCTAATTTTATGATTTAATTTGCCCAGTAATTGTTTTATATTCAAAGGCAATATGCTTTAAGGCTTTATTATTATTCTTACTGCAAAAACTACTTTTACAATTCAATAACTATCTTACAAATAAAATGTTTTATGTATAAGTTGGCAAATAATAAAAAAAAACACATACATACATACGTATATAAAAACTTTCTTTTGTAAGTTTTGTTTTGCACTTCATTTTAACCCAACTAACAGGCAGCCAGCCAACCCAGCCAGCTCTCCAGTGAGCCAACACAAGTACATATAGTTCAATTGAAACAAGTCGAGTCGATTTAACTCATAGAGGAAAAAGGAAAAAAATTTAAGTACCCAGAGCGAAGTAGTAAAAGAAGCCTTAAGAACTATTGATTTTTGTTGTTTTCTCATAATAAAACATTTCACAACTACTCGCTGTATTATGGAAGTTTTTATTTTAATTTATTTAGTTTTTCTTCTCTTTTATATACCGGCATATTCAATCATATTTATATGTATATTCTTTACATGCATCATACACCTAATCATACCTGGAGACAGTCATATTAAATTATTTGTAAACAATGTTTGAAAAAAAATATTTTCAGAAAAATATTTTGTGGCAATTTTTGTTTAACATAATTTTATTTGCCAACAAACACTTACAGTCCCTCAAACATATTCAAATTATATTAAAATGGAATTTATTCAATTAAATTTGATTTGCTACATACTGCTGCAAGTAGTGCGGTTTTACAGAGGAAAAGTAATAGAGAGGGGGTGAGTGAGAGGGGAAAAAAAATTATTTTGTAGAATTGAGCAAAGTGATAAATTAATTGAAGTTTGTTACCTTTAATTTAGAACTGGAACAATTTAATACTCTTCTTCTCTAAAGAGGCTGTTCACACAATACGTAAGCTTAACGTAACGCTTCATAGAAAATACCAAATCTGAAGCCTTCCCTTAAGAATATGTCGTAATATTTGAATAGCTCTAATATCACAAGGAATAATTGAAATTTTATATAAAATATTTTTGCTAAAAAAAAGTATTTTTTTGTACAAAACAGTACATATTCGAAAAAAAGTACTTTTTGGTAAATATTAGCTTTATGTCGAAAAGTACCCTGCTTTCTGTAATAAATAAGCTTTCAATATATATATTTTTTAATTTCTTTCGTATCTGGTACTATTCCTAAATTACGTTTTTATAATCAAGTACATACAATTTCGTAAAAAAAAATAAATACATATTTCGAAAAAAGTTCCATTTAGTAAAAAATTTAATTCTTCTGACAAATTAAATTTTTTGTAAAATACACCTAATTTCTGTATAAAACTACCTCTTCACTAAGAGAAAGTTTCGTAAAAGTACTTTATTTTTCATATTTTTTTTTTCTAATAACGACTCTATATTTCGTAACAAGAACCATATTGTTAAATAAAAGTACCACTTGATAAAACGAACTTTTTTGCAAAGAAAACCTGACATAAAAATTGAAGATTTAATAGAAAATAATCACATCAAAGCTATCAAATCGGTGGATTATCACAAATAGTAGTTTTACAAACTGTAGTTAAAAAAATTTTAACCAAAAAAATTAACTGCCTGGCCCACGATGTCGAACAAAGTTTTCTTTCCTACAAATTACATTTGAAACAAAAAGAAAATTTTTAAAATTGTTTTTGTTTTAAATGTAATTTATACGAAATAAAAATTCATTCGACATCATGGGCCAGGTAGTAATTCTTTTTAGGAACGATGATGGCCTCGTAAAAGAGTACATTTTTATTAAATACCTAACTTTTTGTATTAAAGTGCATATTTGTAAAAAAGTACTTTTTTGTTATAAAGTACTTTTTTTAAGAACATAAGAATTCTCTTAAACAATTTTTCAATCTAATTTTTAATTTAAATATTTCTCTCATTCCAGGTATGTTCGCGTTTCTTTTTTCTTCATTTTAATTAAAACTTGTTGGTAAGTCTTTTTGGTCCTGGCAATATAATACATTGGGGCATATTACGGTTCTCGATTCGATTTTGACTGCTGTAATAGATTAAAGAAATATGTTGTGTGTTTCTTCAATCTAGTACAATAGGCAAAGTCCATTATCTATCATGGGCTAATCGTAAAGGATTTAATTTGTATTAATTTTTTGTTTGCATAATTATTGGAAAAACTTTGTTAAGAAAAATCTTGAAAATTTTATTTCTAAAAATCTTTTTTTTTTTCGTTAAAACAATAAAGTGAGTGGGTCAATATACATGTACTCGTATGTATGTGTCAAAATATTTGACAACATGTCCTTTTGTTCTCATACTATACATACCCAAGGGATATCAACATACAACTAGTACTTGCTACTTGCTACTTACTACACGCCGCACGCAAAACAACTAATGTTTGCTTTTAATAAAAATCAAAATGTTTAACAAACATTTCGGACAATGAAGGACATCATGTTGACTGCAGTCACGTACACAATTCTTTTCAATAGAACTATAGAAAAATATTTATTGATTTACTTGACAAATCTTAAATACTAGAGCTTATTGTACTGGTAAGCACGTACTTCTAATCAGTACTGACTAAAAACATAAAAAGAATATCGCTTCTCTTGTTAAATTTCGTTAATATATATGTAAGTATGTATGTGTGTACACATTGATATCTTTTAGTCTTATTTTATTAATTATACATTATTTACCTGCAACAAAAATTTTTCAGTTTTTATAATATTTTTCTATGAAGCAGTTTTCTTTACAAAAACTACGACAAATCTTTTCCGTCAACAAATGATAAGTTTTAGGATATACATACATACATACATATTTTTATGTCCTTCTTAAGAAACAAACAGCCGTCTTTTGTTATTCTAATTGTAGCGTATTATATTGTATTTCATTCATTTTTATTTACTGTCAAGCGAACAAACCAAACTGAAATGGTCAATCAAAGTAGATTTACTGGCGCAAAACTGTGTGTGAGGGGGAGTTATAAAGGAGCTTATTGAAAAGGACGAAAGTTCTTGCACCATTTTTTTTTTTTTCAAATTTTCTTTTTCTTGTACTAAATTATGACAGGATGTGAGAAAATTTTGTTTAATTTTCACCGTTTGTCATCAAACAAATGATGTTGTGATTGACACGCTTCCTTAGATCAAAAGAAAAATGTTTCTTTGTAGTGAAAGAGGGGATGAAAAAGGGAATAGTAATAAAATGAAGTGTAAAATTTCTTTTTAAAATCAACGTTAAGAAATTTATTTTATACGAAATTTTGAAAAATTTAAAAAAGAAGGAGTTTAAATAAAATAATATCTCTTTGCTTAAAATTTCTTTATAAAGGGTGTTTCTTATAAAGTGACATAAGTTTAAATCATAATAAAACAAGGAAATATATTTTAAGAAAATTTTATGAAATTAATGTTTGAATATAATTTCTGCCATGTGGCCGGCACGGTTGACGCGTAGAAAACGCAATCAGAACACCAATTTTCAACAACTTTTCGCAGCATTTGCGGCCGTATTTCGCCGACACCTCTTCGAATGTTGATTGAACACATGTTTCAATTGTTTGTGGTTTATCGACGTAGACAAGTGACTTAACATAACCGCAAAGTAAATAATCTAATGGGGTTAAATCACACGATCTTGGTGGCCAATTAATTGGGCCATTACGTGAAATTATTTTTACATCAAAAGTTCCTGTGAGTAAATCAATTGTAGCGCCCGCTGCACGATGAGTTTGACAAATAGAACAATTAGTTTGATTAAAAATTTCAACAGTTTGCACGCGTTGCTCTGGTGTAAGTCGATTCATAATGAAATTTCAAAGCAAACTAAACAAAAAGCAATTATCAGCTGTTAAATGGGTACTCCAATAAAGCAGTGATACCAACTCAAAGTTGTGACACTCTATCAAAAACACCTTATATATGTACTTTCTTCTTTATTTTAAAGAGTTCCTGATTGCAACAAATACTTTCTTGTAAGAAGAATTTTTATTTTTTTGAATAAAGTACTTTTTTTAGTACTTATATAGTAAATACTTTTTTGGAAAATGAACCTTTTTGAAAAAGTACATTTTTCTAAATGAATTGCCGTTTTGTAAAAAGAACTTTTAAATATGTATAAAATATACTTTATTTAAAAAGTACCTTTGTGTTAGAGTGTGGTTTTGGCTGAAGTGGTTCGCGCGTTGACTACTATGCAACCAATGACTTGGGGCCTGAGTTCAAACCCTGGCCCAGAGAAATTCAATCAACATCATTAATTTCTCTAATTAACATCAGTGAGATATTGTATTAATTGTTGTCGGACTATTTAAGTGATGAAGGCATAGCACTGGTCACTAAAAAACTGTTCCGACAGCGATTGATGCTGTTCCAAGCTAATGTACACAACATCGCCCTCCTTCGTCGGTTAGCAGAAACATCGGCGAAGTAACAAAATTTATAAAATGTCTGCCAATATAGCTTAACAAATTTAATGTGTCTACGTAACACCGGAGGCGCCTCAACACTGCCTTAAAAATTAACAAAACGCGCAAAGCAGAGTTGTGAAAGAGTTAAGTCTTCTAAATTTTCAACATCTATCATCTATCCCTCTCACTGATTTCCGGTACAATGCACCGCATACGTAGGGGTCATCCTCTGAGTGCTGGTCTGTATGTATGTGATAAGTGTACTCTGTAAAATTAATCTTGCTGTTAACAGTTCTCTTTGCTAATTGCTGCTGTTGTGACTATGTTTTTTTTTTTCATTTTTACTACAGATATCTCACCTTTTCCGCATGATAGTCCACCACGTGCACCACCATTTGTAAATATAAAGTGGGCTATTCCTATACATCACGATTTTTTCCATAATTACCACTAATATTCATCCGAAATTAGTTTTATCAACTTCTACTACAACTGCTAAGCGGTTTAACAGTGCGCTGTTAGATAACTGCAAAATTGGCTCAACTAAAATTTTTGTTTCCATCCTTTGCTAGTAAAATTTATATTTACACACATCTTTCGGTAAAGAGTCTCTTTTTTTTGGAAATAGTTTTAGCTGTTGCAATATACCTCTTTGCAAAATGTATAACATAGATTCTAGAAAATTTGTTCTGGACAACAAGCTACAATTTTTTATGCAAAACACATTTATTTTTATAAAAAACACTCACTATTTTGTATTTTTAATGAAATATTTTTTTATAGAAATTTCTTTGTAAAAAAAAAACAACAACACTCAAAATGATTTCTTGGCAATTTATTTTTTCTTAACCTTGATTTTTGGAAAAATTAATCTCTAGCAATTAGCAATGAATTGTGTTTCATCCGACTTTAGTTGTTCGAATTGAACGCCTCTTATGTGTCCAGTCAATGCTTATTTTAAAAGGTAGACTATAACACGATTTTCATAAATTATATTTATGTGGCATATGAATTGCATTGTTATGACATACCCTACTACGTCTCGAGTCATTCAGTCAAGCCAGCCAGCCAAACTTCCAAAATGACTTCAAAAATAAATTAGCCTTGCTTGTATAATGCAATGTGCAATCAATTCATACACATAAAGCGCCTTCATTAGCAAAACAAAACGAAAAATGTGCGAGTAATAATGCAAATTTCCGTTTATGCTTCAAAAAACCAAAAAAAAATTAAAATAAAATAAAAACATACATACGTAACAAACAACAAGCTACTAAAGTAGCAAGTTTTTAAAGGATGTTGTGAAAAGATAATTAGAGAGAGGCGTTGCAAAAAAACTAATGCGACTATGTCTTGCATGGTTTATTGGTTGAGGGGGAGGAAAAGAAACCAGTTGGCGTTTAGTGTATATACAAATAATTGAACTTAAAAGAAAATACCCCCACGCGGAAATCAACAAAGAACTAATGAATGCAGTTTTATGCAGAACCAGCTGAGTAAAAATAACCTGCATACAAAATATTTATTTTCAAGTGCTTAATAAAAAAAAAACAGGAGGCTTCTTTTAAGCCTCATACGACTAAGAAATGTGCACGCTAACAAACAACGATAGCTAGCAGATATTTTATGATTCTTATATAAAAGTGCAACATATGCAGTGGCTTAGCTACAACTTGGAATATTTTAAAAAACGATACCACATTAAAATAATCAACTTTTACAACAGCAAAGTTTTGTAAAAAGCCAACTTTAACGAACGCTACCTTTTTTTTCTTTGCCTTTCTTTAAATTAAACTGTTTCGAAAAAAATCTGTTTATGTAAAAATAAAATTTTGTAAGAAAGTAAATTTATATACATACATATAAAATGTTTGGATGTTCATCTTTACAAAAAGTAAATTAATTTTTCGCAAAATGATTAAGTGCACATCTTAAATTTCACGCAATTTTACCACTTTAATCGGTGGATTATTTAAGCGAAACTCGGGTAAATGCATAATGGACGGACTTACAAAACCCCGTAACGCGAAACTTGTTTATTCCTTGTTAAAAAATGTTGTTTAGTACTTTCTTAATTTAGTACTGCCAGCTTTTAATATAAAAAAGTCTTGCCAGAAAATTAAAGAAACTATTTTGAAAATTTAAAACAAAAAAACTGTATGTTTCTATAGTTTTAATTATTTTAACACCGTATTTTTATCAGTAATTTTTTAAATATTTAAATTATTCGTAAATATTGAAAAACTAGACTTAATTACCTTTCCAACGACATACAATATGTAGTCGTGTGTATTTCATGTAGCCTTAAATTATACATGATTAATGTAACAAGTGCTTTAATGCCTACTACGCGCTTCTCAAAATTTTTTTAAAAGCTATAGCTTGTGATAGAACATTGTGAAAAGTTCATCTGAAATTCTGATTGGCTGAAATTGATTGGATGTGTATTTCATGATAATTTTGAGTTTCATCGTAATATGGAAAGCGTACTGGGGCGTAGTAAGAGAATTTATTCGGCGTATCATGGAGTGGGCGCCTGGACAGAAGGGTACTTTTTTGTATTTGTTTCAGCAGGAATGTTTTACAAATTTACTTTTACATATTTGTAAAAATTAACTTTTTTGCAAACAAATTCTATTAAAGTATTATTTTGTAAAAAGGTACTGGTTAATTATTGTTTTTTTTTAAGAGTTTCTTGTAGAGCACAAAATACTATAAAAAATGTCATTGCAGTAAGATTTTAATATTAAAAAATAAAACTGATTTATAAAAAAAAAATCCTTTATGTAAAAATTAATATTTTGTGGAAAGGTAAATTTTAGTGGCCCCAATGAAAAATTGCCCCAAACTTAAAAATGTAAAATGAGCTCAAAATAGAAAAAGAGGTTCCAAATTATTGTTTGTAGTTTTTAATGTAAAATATTTGGGGCCATTGTTCATCTTTCAGCTTGTTGCCATTTTTCATGAAGCCATTTTTAGTAGGAAAGTACTTTTTTCTGTACAAAAAAAAATTGTTAGACATAATAATAAGTACTTTTTTATATATATATTTTTTTTAGCTATTTATCTCTCAAAAAAGAGAAAAAAAGTTGATTATTATAAAGAAGTTGTTTTATTTGTTTCATGTAAAATAGCACGCTTTCATAAAACGACCCTTTTGTTACGAAAAGTACCTTAAAACTCAAAAAACAGCCCAATTACGAATAATAATTACTGGGGAGGTTTTTCCCTTTTCCTATTCCTCCTATTATAAATATAAATTCCGCATGAGATTTCTCACTTTTCCCTTTTATTAACATATATAAAAATTTATAATTGGAGGAATTTTTTCTCGAGAAAAATATTTTCCGTGGGAGAGTCATTTCTAGAGAATATTCGTAATTGCGCTGAAAATACATTTTTGATGAAAAAAAATCGGTTTTTGGAAAAGGTTCCTTGATAGTGCATTTCTGTAAAAAGTTGTATTTTTTGGAAAAAAGTGCTTTAGCAAAAATTAGTACCAAGAGGAGAGTACCTTTTTGTACAACAGAGCTTTACGGTAAAAAGTTAAATTTGTTTATTATTTTAATAGAAAAATACTATTGGCAGTATTCATAGAAAATAAAATAGATTTCAAATGTGTTTTAGTACAAAATTTCTATAAAAATTTTTCTTAAACCAGATTTCAAATCCGTTTAAAAGTTTTATGAAGAAAGTAAGAAAGTGACAAAAAAAATACATTTTTGGAAAGAAAATAACATCTCAATTAAAAAAGTTTTTTTTTTGCAATAAAGAACTTTTTCAAACAAAGACTTGTTCAATTAAAAAAGCAGCTTTAGATTTGAAAATGATAATATTTTTTTGCGAGAAAACAAAACTTTTGTAAAAATTTATTTTTCAAGAAATCCTGATCACAAAATGTAGTATTTGGAAAATAAATTAAATTAGCTTAGGGCATTTCTTTTGCCAGTGTTTACCTGAATTTTCTTTAATTTCTTTCTTTGCTTAACTTGCCACTGGAGTCAGAAAGGAACGTGCTGTGGTTTCTTAGTGTGGTTGCCTTCTTAAGCTTACTGGCTTTTATGTTAAGGCATGCATTCATTGTAAGGTAATTTTTCAATTGGACTTGAGGTCAGTTTTTTAGATTATTTTTCCTCTTCTTTTGTTATCTTGCTCAATTACTATACAAAAGAGTTTTTTTTTTAACTGCAACTAAATTGTAGGAGTTTTTTTTTCGTTAATATGTTGCATGATTAACAATGATGATTTCTTGAATCCAACTAAATAACTTCCATTATTGGGGTTTATTTTTTTGCGACTAGTTGTGGAAGCTTAATATTTGTCTGATGGGGTTTTTTTTCATATTGTGCTTTAAGAGTTATTTTTTTTTGTCTGAAGTATATGATGTATAGCTCTGGCGCTTCTCAAATGCAAAATTTTAATATTACGTGATGTTTTTTCTTTAATTTTTTTTTTTTTTTGGTAGATAAAGAATTGTGTAGAAGAGTAGAGGATTTGAGAAATTAAGCCTTCATTTTCTGGCTTATTTTGTGGTTAAGAGCATTTTTTATTTTCTTTTATTTCTTTGTGTTGTCGTTGCTGCAAAGCAAATAAATTAAATTAAAGCGAAGAAAAAAAGTTGTAATTTTAGCCAAACGCAAATCGGCTTTAGTTTTGCAGCTCCTTTTAAGCTGTATTTAAAAATATGTACACTAATGTGACAAGGAACTTTATTATGAAAATCAAATAAAATTGGATAGAAATGATTTAAGCTAAAAGAGGCGGCACATTTTCAAAGTTCTAAAAGTATTTGTAAATTATGTTAAAAACTCAAAAACAATAATCAGTTAAGAGAGAACAACGGTAACGTTCAATACATGAAATTGGTTATCTCTTTGGCTTAGTGATTAAAATATCTGAACTTTCATAATGGTTTTTTTAACGAAAACAAAGTATACTTGAGAAAGGACAATAAATTTCAAATCAAAAAATTTATTTCCTTTTTTAGTACTGAATTATGGCACAAAAGATCTAATAGGTGCCGCAGTGCCGGTCCTTGGACCAGATCTATCCACTTTTCTATTCTAGTACTGAATTATTACGATTTTGTTACCTTTTCATATTTTTAATATTTTAAAAGCAAACTAATTTCGTTTAAGGCTTAAACCAACCAACGTCAGTATACCAACCATCATGAAAGCTTCTCGTAAAGAATAGCAGTTAATACCATGAAGCCAATCCCCCGCCTTGATATTCCTCGCTAAGCTTGAATTGTTGTGTTACAAATTTACAATTAAACTAAAACTTTTCGGTGTATAGCATCCACATCAACATAATTCAACCAGATGTTTTTTTTTTTATTTTTTTCTTGCTTTCAACCTTTTCATCTTAATCTTTACATTTTAATCTTTAGTTTTTTTTTCTCCATCTTCTTGAAGTAATTAATTATCGGTAAAATTAAGTTTAAATGAATTTGTTGTTGAAGATATTCAGGTAGAGAGCAAGATTGGTAGGTAACGAATGTTTGCACATATAAATGGAGTTGTTGTGTTGTAGTTGATTTCGCATAATGAATTGGCTTTTAACATCCGAATAGTGGAGAGTCGTGGGCAGGATATGACCACTAATGTTTTGTGTTGAAATAAATAAAAACTTGAAGCATATTTAATTTAGTAGTTTTCATTTCATGTTCTTTTTTTTTTTTTTTGTTTTAGTTTTTTTTTTGCAATACAAAAACAAAGGATGCAACTGAGAAAGGAATTGTAGTGCTTGCAGCTTCCATCATTCTTGAGTTGAATTAAATAAGAAAAGGGTAGAAAGAAATGAATCTTAAATATGTGATTAATTAATTGAATTAAAAAGGATCAATTGTTTTCAAGTAATACATACTACAACTAAAATCGAAAGTTTTTTTTTTAAATATGAATTATTTAACCGGTAGTCATACATTGTTTATTTTTCGCTTCAATGCGAAATTGTTTTAGAGAATAACCATTTTTCTAGTTTATATAAACATATTTAAAGCTTTTTGAAAAGATTCTTACCACTTAAGGGTTAAAATATTTCACAAAAATAGTCGTGGTAGTTAAAGAACATAAAACCTAATTCAGTGTTAATGAAAAGAAGAGTAAAAATTTTGTCATAAGCAGCATGCTGCCGTAGCTAGGAACAATGTTTTCATATGATTGTTTGGTGGTTTATTTCCTAATTTGAATTTTAAAAAACGATACGCAAAAAAAATAACATCAATTAAGTTTTTTTTAACTATTAACGTCATAAGCTCAAAAAATATAGAAGAAAATTGTGGATTATTTCTTTCACAGAAAAAAATAAAAATTGATTTCAATTAAAAAATTTGTGATATCAATTAAAAACAGATCAATTAAAAATTTAATTAAATTTGCACCAGTAAACAAATTAATAGTATCAATTAAATTTTTATACATTTATTAACTAAATTTTCAATTAAAGGGTTAATTGAAAAAAAAATTTAAATATTTTTTTCTGTGTTGTTAAGTGGATTTTCATTTTTCTCATTTCCATATTTTCTATTCCTCTAAACGGTCTATTTAGTACAAATAAGCTTATGATGTCATCAGCGATTTAAAAAAAAAAAATATTTTCAATCTATTCTTAAGGAATTTTTTTACTAAAATTTAGTACATTTGTTGTTTTTATTATACCGTTGGCAAAAGACGATTAACAACTTTCAATAAAAAGACTATTGAAAATTTTCATATCGTCTTCTGCAAATAGGCAGTAAAAGTAAACCTCGATCTCTGTTGACATTAGCTGATATGCATCTGTTCTATTACTTTTGTAACTCCATCTAATCCATTTGCCACTGGCCACTTATTAAAGATATTGTTTAATAGATAAATTGCTTGCCATTGACAAACTCAGTAAGGAATTCAAAAATATTATAAGTACGATTTTGTTAAATTCTAAAGTGATTTATTTCAGGTGGGCGATCATCGAAATTTCGTAAGCGGTAAGGACAAGACGTCAATCTTTTTCCATTTTGTATTGTAAGATAGATCGTGTAAATTTTTATTGGAATGTATTTTGAATTAGACGAGGAAACTGTAAAAAACCGAATGTTAAAAAAGTCTGGCTACGTTCATATTTTATTATGCCAAGGATGCATACATACTCATGTAATACGTGGCTATGTACTATTTGTGTAAAAACTACATACTATATGTGTATGTGTATATGAAAAATAATATAAATTAAAATTAATTTTGCGGTTAACTGATGGCAAACAGGCCAGAATTAAGTTTTCTTCATACTCTCAACTCATTAATTCATTGAGATTTTGTCTCATAAATTATCAAGCAACAGCAATAAATTATATTAAAAAATTTCCATATTTTATGTACAACCATACATACTTACATACATACATATATTCATAAATATTTACATTCAATATATTTTCTTGTATTTTTTCTCCATTTCTCCCCTCTCTCACTCTAACTCGCTTCATCTATCTATCTCCTGTATTTTCAACACTGATTTTAATCGTTTTCCATTAAAGCTTAACTCTGGGGAAAACTTTAAGCGCAAAATGAAAATGTTATTTAACAAAAAAAAGGCTTTGGTTTTGACATTTCAAATTGGGTCAGATGTGATGAAAAGCAAAAAAAAAATTAAAACGACAAGTAATAAACAATTTTCATTTGTGTGGCTGGCTTGAAAGTGAATTTCTAATTATAATTATGAAATTGTTATCGTGAAATAATTTCGCGGTAATTCCCAAAGGACTTCTCTTACAATCATTTTATTTTAAAGTTCAACTGTGTTTAATGGTTTGAGAAAAGAAAAGTGTGTAAAGGCAAAAATTAATAATTAAAAAAGTTTTACTACAACAGAGTGAAATATTTTATTATATTTTTCATAAAAAATATTATAAAAGTTTACAACAAATAAAAGCACTGCAATTTAATAAAAATTTTGTTTTACCTCTAAACTATTTAAGAGAGTTTTAAAGCTCTTCTGTTAAGAGAATGTGAAAAATTTAGACATGATGATGATGATTAAGGCATTGTCAAAGTTAAATTTATGAATTTTTAGTGTAAACTTATGAAAATATGATGATAGAATTGGCTAAAATCAGATCAAAATATCTATAGAAAGTGATAAATATTTTTAAGCAACAGTGAGAGTCAAATGCAAAACTCCTTTCAGCAAAGTCAAAATTAAATTAAATTGTAAAATTATAAAATTAAAAAGCCTTATAAATAGGAAATATAACTGTAATCCGTATGTATACAAGTTCTGTAAGAAATTTTCATTCGAGAATTACAAATACCATACATTTTTTTTAATTTTTGTTCTTATGAAATGTTCCTCGAAGGGAAAAAAGCAAAATTGAATATCTCGCGAAAAATTGGTCCCGCCATCACTTCTCAGCGAATTTAAAATGGCACGATTAAAAAAAATTTTTATATCAAAAAATTTTTGATAAAAAATATGAAATAAGTATTTAATATTGTGGTTAAGGTTTCGATCGTTTACAACTATAGGTTAGGTTAGTAGGCTGCTGGTAAAAGGAAGATTAGATTTTCAATCCATTTAGGTCCTGATGTAGTCCCATTGCCTCAACACTGTCTTAAAAATTAACATAACGCCCAAAGCAGAGTTGTGAAAGAGTTAAGTCTTCTAAATTTTCAACAGCTATCTTCTCTACCCTATCCCTCTCTCTGAGTTCCGGCACAGTGCACTGCATAAGTAGAGGTCATCCCTTGAGTGCTGGTCCTAATTAAAAAAAAAAAAAAAATAGAGAAACAGGGAACTCAGTAACTGAATGATCAACAGAACTAATCAAAGCTGGTGGAATAGAGAGGTTGTAGAGTTTCGAGGGGCATATGGCAAAAACTTGACTCACAACATTTGATATATTACTTAGAATGAATACATATAGAGGTTTTAAGAATCTTAATAGGCGCGTTCACTGGCCGTTGGTCGTTTATAGCGAGGACTAGCAAATGGGAAAATGGCACTCCGGATTATTGTATGGTGTGCGGAGATGAAGAGGCGCCTAAAACATTCCATTTTTCATTGCCTAAGGCTGCAACTAAGAGAATAAATTAAAGGTAAAAGTAATAAAAAAATCATTGTTCACGTGGAATTTTTTCACAACTAAAAATATAGGAAAAGGGGAAAAGGTTGAAGACAAAATATATTCAAAGTAGGAGTGAATATAATTTTACGAGTTTAAGTATAATATAACTTATTTTAAATCAAAAGCAAACTAAAGGTTTTCCCAGTAAGAATACACTTTTTAAATTTAATGTCATCTTTTTTTGGTGCAAGTGGCAATGCTGAAATTTGACAGCTGTCAAATATGTTTATTGCAAATGGCGCTTTACTCAAAACCAAAGTGTTATTATTGTGAAAACTTATTTTGTTTTTAAAATGAAAAAGTGCATTTTTACTGAGACACCCTTTAATTCAAAATAAATATATTAAAATATTCTCGAATAAATTTTATGGTGTATTCAAAAAATAAAAAAAAACTTTACTAAACAAAATTTAAATGTAAATAAAATAAATGTTTTTCATTATATATTTCTCGTAATTTGAACACATTTATCTTTTATTAAATTAAAATCTGTTATTATTTTTTATTATTTTAACAGAATACTGTTAATATTAAACAATGTTGGCTGTCAATTTAGTTAAAATTTATCTTTACTCTTGTTTTATAATAATTTGTGTGTTTAACTATTTGACGCTTGGTTGGCGATATTTGTTTACGTTACACATTTTAAAATGTTTATTTAATATTATAAATTAATTTATAATTTACATAAATTACTTGTTTGATTATATGCTATAAAACGCCCTTATATGTAAGTATGTACATATAAACATACATTTGTACATAATAATATATCACAAACTATATAAAACATCTAGTGATTATGATTTCCCCAAAGTGCAAGTAATTCGATATGTTTCAGCTTTGTTTTTTTTTTTGCTATTAAACATTTTTAATGTTTTGAAAATGTTACAGAGTATTAAAATTATTAACACTCTCTAGACAAGTTGAAATGATCAAATACAGAAAGAAAATACCTTTTGGTTAAATTAGATAAAATTTCCCTTGGCATAATCAAATCAAATTTATGTAAATTTCTTAAAAAAAAAAGAAATCATTAAAGAGTAAGATATTATCTTGTAAATGAATTGTCTCAAGAGATCAAAATCTTTCCCAGCAACCATAACATTTACGGTTTGAAATTTTATGGTTGTTTACACGTAGCATAGAAAGCAGAAATATTTGGACAATAATAATGTTTTTATTAATATTTGTTGATATTTATACAGGCTAAAGTTCGTAAATTTAAATGGTATAATAATTTTTAAAGATTCAGGTCGTTTTTTATATAAAATTTAACGATGTGGCGAAATATCAAAGAATTAAAATTAAAAAAAATTTTATATAAAAAACGACCTAAAGCTTTAAAAATTATCATACCATTAAAATTAAAAAGGGCAAGAAAATTAGAAAACTATTGATGTTCGTAAATTTATTAATCATAGAAATATTAGAAAGACATTGTTAACATATTTCAAGCAACAAAGGAAAAACTGAATATCTAAACATCATTTTAGATTTCAACTACATGGCTGAATAGAACAAACGTTGTTTTCGCTAGAAGCCACTAAGCCTCGTCAGTATTCATGTGTAAATGCTTTCACTACATGTTAGGTTGCTCTGTTGAACGTGATTACATATCCCATTTATACTCATTTCGAATGAAAATAGAATACGAGACTTCTTACTACTAATATGATTTTAGATGGTGACTTTTTCATTTTTCACCATACATTTAACAGTGCAGTGTTGCCAATGAATGGCCAACAACGTTGCGGTCACAGTCTAGTCACAGATTAGTTTGAAAATGTTAAAACGTGTACAGGAAAATATTACGGAAATTTGTTGGTCAGACTTTATTTACTTCAAAGCAAAATCCGGCTCATTGGGTGACAAAAAAAAACATTGTTCCATAAAGACTGTACTTGGATGCACACATGTATAGTCACTCTGATAATAATCCAGGGATAAAGATCAAGGAGGTGGTTAGCATTGAAACAAACGGCTATTTAGAGGGTCTTTTAAAGATTGTATTTTTTTTCTTTTTTTTTTTTTGATTGAATAGAAAAAACCAGAAAGACGCTAAACTTAATGTACCGAGAATGAAAAATACCATGTTGAGCAATAAAACAGGAAAGATATTATTTGAACTAGAATTGCAAACTGACTTCAAATATATCCCCCGGTGGGCACGATTCTGTTTCTTAGTGATAAACTAAACCTTGGTGCTGTGGTTTCTGGGGAAAAGGAGAATAAAAAAAGCAGGGTAACAATATTTCCCACTCTCTCGCATTAAAAATATTGAATTTCATTTTTTACGTTATTGAAATCTCAATCCTTTTTCGTAATTGGGTGGATATCCTAATATCTTCAAAGTTGTGATTATTCTGTAACCGCTTCTTGGTGTAGGGTATCATTCGGAATTACGCATGAAGGCTGGAAGGGGTTTTGGTTAAATAGCCAATGTTCAAGCAGTGCTAATGGCTGGTTGGTCTTCGGACAACAACTTGCAATCCGCTTTGTGCCGTTCCTTAATCAACTAAAACTGATAAAGCACTTTTGCGAAGAGTTTCTGTATGGTTGACGGGTCCATGAATATGATGTTGGTAACTCTTGTGTTATTTCCAAATCGCACCGGTGGGCCTATGAAACAGGTCTTAAAACATCTACTGACGTTAACCTTAAACACAGTCTGCAATTCAATATCGCACTTAAACAGTGCTTTGTTTGCTCTATAAACTGATGCGTTTGAGTAAAAATTTCGTTATGGCTAGGAAAAATTTGTTCATATAATTTTGTAGTGGTTCATGTAGTTGCTATGTGGTTGCTGATCCGTGTTTTCCCCTCTCCTGAACCGTTCATCTGTTAAGTCAGGTGATGCTTCTTTACAACAGTTAGCGGTATTGCTTGAAGTGAAGGGTATTGGAAACGTTTTCTTAAAATTAAAAGTCTATTGAAACTGAGGTACAACGGTCACCAGCCAGTTCACATAAGTATTAATTTCGTAATTTCTTACATTAACAAAAAATATTTTTAATAATTTATGAACAAGTTCAAATAATTTCAAAAAATTTTTTTTATAAAATATTGGAAGAATTTAAAATCTTACAAAAAAAAAAAAATTATGAGCCTAAATCGAGTACAACCAGTTTTCTTATTTCAAGTTTGCAAATTTTATAAACTATTCAGGAGTAAATCATTTTTTTTTTTACTTTTAAAAAATGAGTTCTTGAATTAAATTAAAATTTACTTTGAAGTAAGATTATGAACTATTTTAAAAAACCTGAGCTCTTTGATTTTTCTCTTACTTTAAGGAAATTTTATTTGATTTAAAAAATATTTATAAATTTTAATTAACTTCAGCAATGTTTTTTAAGAAATTTTCTTACTTATATTTACTACACTATTTTTTTTACAGTGACAATGTTTTACATAAAGTTGTGTAGAAAGTTGTAGATGTCCCTAGAATGTTAGAATTACAAGAGTTTTTTGTCCTTTTGCAATAAAAATATACAAACGGGTGGGACTTGAAGTCTCCATAAATTTTACTTTCTACATAAACTTTCCAAACGCCAATATACGAACATATCCTTTTGGTGTTCTATACCACACGCAGCTGTTAGATCCCTGCTATTTGGGGGGGGAAAAAAATTAATTTTATTATTACTACAAAATCAAAAACCCTTTTTCTATCCCTTGTTCAACATAAAACGAGTACGTAGAGAACAATGACAAATATTTACCGCAGAATTATTATGGCCTGATCCATTTAATTTTTATGTTACCCTTTTGTCAAGGAAGTGCTTCATAATAATTATTTCTGTTTGTGTATGTGCGTTGCTTGTGTATGCATAAAAGAAATAAAGGGTGTTTTTTATAGAGTAGTACAAGTTTAAATCATAATAAAACAAGGAAATGTATTTTAAATATCAATGAAACGTGCTTTATTGGAAAGAAAATTTTATGAAATTAATGTTTAAATATGATTTCAGCCATGTGGCCGCGCAATCTGTAACACCAATTTTGAACAACTTTTCGCAGCATTTGCGACCGTATTTCGCCGATAACTCTTCGAATGTTGATTTTTAGGTGTTCAATTGTTTGTGGTTTGTCGACGTAGACATGTGACTTAACATAACACCAAAGAAAATAATCTAATGGGGTTAAATCCCACGATCTTGGAGGCCAATTAATTGGACCAGTACGTGATAATATTTTTTTATCAAAAGTTTCTTTGAATTGTAGCGCCCACTGCACGATGAGTTTGACGAATAGAACAATTATCTTGATTAAAAATTTCAACAATTTGCACGCTTTGCTCTGGTGTATGTCGATTCATAATGAAATTTTAAAGCAAACTAAACAAAAAACAAATATCAGCTCTTATATGGGTGCTCAAGTAAAGCAGTGATGCCAACTCTAAGTTGAGACACTCTATAAAAAACACCCTTTACCAATGCTACAAATGAAAAAAAAATCCAATTTTGTTTCTATTAATTGAATTATTTCGTACAAGATATTAAATATTTGACAACATTTTGTCGTATTATTTTATGTTTGTTTGAAGCTGAAATAATTGAAAAAAAATGGAAAAGAAATGTTTTTGACATTTACTAATGATTGTTGGTTAAGGCCTAATAATATTTGATAGTGTAGAACAAAAAAAAAACTATTCTAACAAAGCCAAATAATGCCTTCTAATGAAATGTCAGCTTAAGTCATAACTCATACAAATACTTGAGATTTTTTGTGTTACAAAACAACAGCCTTGGACGAAAAATATCACAAATTCTATAGAAAATTTTTGCCTTTAGCTGGACACACATACAGACATACATACTGGTACATGTAAAAACCGAATGAAAGTTTGAAAATATTTCTAGTGCCGGTAGAAGAGTATCCAAAAAGATTGCTTGATATAAATGTTTTCGATGTTAATATTTTAATAGCAACGAAAAAACAGCTTAACAATCAACTAAATACAAAGTGACATGGTATGATTTATAAAGAAATGATTCCTTTTCACTTTCACCATATATCCATTTTATTAAGACCGCCAAATGAAGTGGTAACAAAATTCTGTGACAGCTTTTCCTTACAAATAATTGATAAATTAAAGCCGTAGTAGATAACTAATATTTGTCTGTATTAAATTGCTAAAGAATGTTGGTTATAAGTTGTGATATAAATATTTAACTATATTTTATATAGGCCAAGTTTAAGTTAAAAAGAAAACGAAAATGTTATTCAAGTTGGAGAAATATTTATTTTGTTTTATATCCATCATGACAAGATTGTTATTCATGAGGCAAGAACTATTTTTTTTTTTTTTGTATGGATGATACAATTGGTGTCTTATTTTACTTAACCAATGATTGATGTCATTATTTAAAACCAAAAGAAACACTTATATGAGATTGTCTTGCTGTAAGACCATTAAACCAGACAGTCTTTTAGCCAAAATACATCTAAACCATCAGCATCAGCATCAGCATCATCATCATCATCATCATCATTTCAACAAATTCTGTGTATTTAATGCACGAGTATATGGTTAAATAGCACTTAATATCTGTTAATGTCATTTACAACAGCTTTTCAAAGCAGGAAGTAAAATATATATATATATATATATATATGTATATATATTTTTTTTTTTGAAAGTACTTCAAACATTATCTCTCTTTCTTTGTTAAATGCTGTATAATAGAAATTAAAACTTTGCGCCCAAAAATACTCGTACAAGGGGGATGTTTTCATCTCGAAATCTGTAGCAGCACTAAATAGACAAAACAAAAACCCTTTAGAATTATAATTTCAAACAAAAAAAATAAAAATACCACCACAATCTGTTAGAAATAATGATGATTAATTACCAGTAAGACAAGCAAAATGGAAAATTGTTATTAAACAAAAATTGTTAAAAGCAAAAAAAAATTTTTAAGCAAAAGATCTCCACACAGATTGAAAGTGAAGCGAAGAAGTGTCTCTATAAAATTTTTCTTTTCGATAAAGTTTTGAAACTAAAATTGTATTAATGTAAATGAAATTATTAAGTCATAAGAAGTTTGTTTGAAAAAATTATTCATAGAATATATTATGTATGTACATAACGCTAATTTACTAATAAAATGTCATAACTCAAAAAACATCCATTTCGAGATAACCGCAGTTTAAGTTTTTGAGTTGTTCACACCATCTAGAAAAATATATTATTAATTCTCTTAAAACGTGAAAGTTCAGAAGACATGGTGAACAATTGTCTATGATTAACTCCAAAATTTTATATTTTGAGTTATGACGCTGTGTTAGTAAATGAGCGATATATATGTATGTACGTACGTATATAACGTATATATATCACTGAAAAATTTATAGCAAGCACAAGATATGTAAATTAAAAAAAAAACTATATTAAGCTAAAGAATTCTTAAAGATATATATCGTATTATTAAAATATCTTAAAGAAATCTATACCAATCTAAAATTATTTTTTTTTATATTAAAAAATCTATAGAATGCTAAAACTTTTTTAAAAGTCTATAGTAAGCTAAATATATTTTAAATAAATATAAATCAAGCTTTTAAAGTATTTTAAAAATCTATAGCACGCTAGAGATTTCTTTTAAATTTTTATAGCAAGCTTAAGATTAATTTAAAAATATTTATATCAACCTGAAGACTTTTCGAAGAAATCTAAAGCCAAATAAATATTTCCTAAAGAAATCTGTAGCAAGCTAATGATTTATTAAAAATAATCTATAGCAAGTTAATTATTAAGAAATTTATTAAAGAAATTTAAAGCATGCTAAAACTTTTTTATACTTTATAGCAAGCTGAAGATTTATTAAAGCAATCAAGGGAACCTAAAACAAACTAAATATTACTTAAAATAAAATCTATAGCTTGTTATTAAATTAATCTATATTATAGAAATCAATAGCAAGCTTAAGCTTTTTTTTAAAGAAAACCTTTTGCAAGCTAAAGATTTATTCAACAAAATTTAACGCAAGCTAAATATTTATTAAAGCAATCAGATATCACGCTAAAGTTTTCTTACAGAAATAATAGGTTTTCCAATAAGAGTGATATGATTTCTTTGAAAAACAAAAACACACTTATTGTTAAGGAAGTTCAAAAGTTTTTTATTTAATGTGGAGTACAATCGATACAATTCAGTTCTAAATAAAACGTCATTCAAATGGCCTCCGCGACTTCTTCTGCAGGAACGAATTCGATGAATCCAATTTTCGAGCACTTTTTCCACTAAATCATGTCGTATGTCATAAATGGCACGTTCAATATTGACTTGTAAAGCTTGAAGAGAGTCTGGATTATTTCGAAAGAAATAGTCTAATGATGTTAAATCACAACTTCTTGGAGGCCATTCAATATCACAATTTCTTGAAATAATCGAATCTCCAAACTTTTCTCGCAATAAAGCATTTGCTGTGTGGCACGTAGCCCCGTCTTGTTGGAACCAAATGTTGTCAAGATCAACTTCTTCCAATTTCGGACATGAAAAGTTGGTTTTCCTCGATCTATACCGCCTGGTTGTGGTTTGAGACATTCTCAATTGTTGAGAACTTCTTGGAATCGACAAATATTTGTAAGTAATATTTGCATTACCTCGAGCGGTTCTTTATCTTATTGGCACTTAAACATTATGTGAATCATAAAATGGCAAAGCGCACGAAAAGTTGCAATTGGAGAACGATTATTTTGATAATAAAACTAAATAATTTGTAAACGTTGTTCTTGCGTAGATCTTTCCATGATGAAATTGTAAACACTACTGAATACAATGAAAAACAAATAACAGATCATGACATATTACAAATGGCCGAAACGTCACTTCAAAATCATATAATCCCTATTGGAAAACCTTATATATAAAAACTAAAAGATTTTTGTAGTAAAACTTTAGCTTGTTGCAGAAACACTTAAGCTTGATAAAGATTTTTTTAGCATAGATCTTAAATCTTCACACTTTGTAAGAAGTTTTCTCTACAAAAAATAATTTTATAGTGTATTGATCTATTTAAATTTAGTTGTCAATAATGCAGTGTTTATTAACATATTTTATAGCCACACAGTTACGGCAGTTAAACAATTTTTAAAGTTTTCTATTTATAATTTTTTTTTTTTTTGCTGAAAGCAATCACCTGCAAATGATGAAATAATTAATAACCTGTGGTCATTGGTAATACACGTAGATAAATTTATTAAAAAAAAAAAACTCCTTTGTTGTTATTTTAATTTGACACTAAAATAGTTCATTAACATTAAGTGACAATATGAAAACCGCAAATATTTTAAATGGTATCTTTACTAAAAATTATTTTAAATAATTTTACTTTTTTTTAATCCATTAAATTTTTTACACAAAAAATGTTGTATAATTGTGTAACAAATTACTGGGTAAGATTGAATTTTTAGGATAGAGTTTAAACGTAGTTTTAAACTACGTTTATATTAATCTGAATATAAATTTAATCGTGTTTAATTGGGTTTGCTGTTTTTAAGTGAAAGCTTAAACCGTGCAAAATGGCCATACTGAAGACTAAAAATCGGCAACACTATACATCAAATGGCAAGGTTTTTTTTTCTAAGCGACACTGCATTTAATGCAAAAAAAGAAATTTTGGATTTTATTAAATTTATATCTAAAAAGAATATTAATTGCATAGAAAAGATTCAAAGAAAACATAAAAAAAAATTAAAAAAATAATATTTTATTTATGTTCTTAGATATTTTTGTTTATTATATTTTCATAACTAGATTTTTATACATTTTGTTGTGTTACCACATTTCAGTAAGTTTAACCCACCGATATTGCCCGCTTAATCTTTCAAGTAAATGTACTTAATTGTCATCCTAAAAACAGTTAATCCAGATTAAAGTTTTGTAAATCTCTGATCGGCCAACTAAAAACTCACTCTAAATGTTATTGAGATTCAAAAGAAAATTAAATCTAATGCCGCGATTTCGCCCCTAATTTCATTTTAAGTAATTTGCCAATATTTTTATTAAACTTTATAGTTACATAATATTTTTTATAATTCCAAAATATCATACGCATTTTTTATATTTTATATACTCCTTTAGAAGAAAGAATTTGAATTCAAGAGTTTGCTTTTCCTAAAAAGGGGCGTGGTTCCACCCACTTTTCTCCTGGTACGTATTCCAAATTATGCCAATACCATATGTACCAAATATCATCGACGTAGGTAAATAAAATGCCCAAAATATGGCGATTTAAATTTTTGGGTTATATGGGCGGTGCCTCGCCTCTTTCTCCAATCAAAACTTTATATAGCCTATAATTCATCCGAGAGTTCCAGTTAAATACTGTGAAAATTTCAGGAAGATCGGTCCAAGGGTTTGGCCTCCTATAAGGAACCAACAAACAAACAAGCAGATAAACAAACACACATTCGATTTTATATATATAGATTACACATGTGTATGTACATGAGTATCTATATGTATGTGTATGTAAGGGCAACAAAATTGTTCATTGCATAAAATTTTTTATTATAAAACAATTGATAATTTAAGTGATATCTTCAAAATGCCTCAAAATTACTTATTAATAAAGAAAAGAAACTTTTAGCAAATGTTAAGCTTTTAAGAAAAGCTATTAATAAATAACTTTTTTCTTTCGTATTTTTAACTATAGTAAAATTTTCTAAACCTTAAAGTCAAAGTACTAAAGCAACTGATTAAGTACACAAGCTTATCTTAATACTTAACAGTTACATACATACACATTTTTCTTGGTAAAACTCTAATCAATTTTCAATTACTTATGTAAAATCCACTTAAGTAACGAAATGTATACTCGTACATATGTATGTGTGTATATGGAAAAGTTTACCAAGCAAGTTAAGAAAAATGAGTCAATAAGATGGAAGGTTAATAATTTACTAATACAGAAACACATACAACATACAACACTTATTGATAGATGTACTCGTATACATACATATGTATGAGTGTACTTAGTTGAAAAGCAGCAGCAGTTGTTCAATAAAAGCAAATAAATGTCATGTTTATTAAACTTATAAGAAACTCTGACAACCAATACAATAACAAAATCTTTAGTTAGCAACTTGCACAGACGGCACGATAGCAAATACATTGTACATACATACGTACATACATACATACATACCTACATGCTATGTACATATCAAAAAAAAATATACTTACAAATAAATAAATGGAAAATTAATTTCCAACAATTTCCTTTTTTGAAGATTTACCAAGTAGATAGAAAGAAGAGTGTTTTATATAAGAATGTACGTTTTTATATATGTACATATGTATGTATGCACGTATACATACATATATACCCACATGTCGATATGACGATATGTAATGCTACTCATAATAAAATCAATTATATTATATAAAAGTAAAAAAAAAAAGTATGCATTATACTCATGGCTGCATGGATGTATGAATCTGTGAGTTTTTAATGTGGGGCAATAGAAAGTCATAAAAGTCCCTTAAGTTAATACCAAAGTAATAGAATTGATTATGTCCTTGCGTATCCAATATAAACGTCACATCCTATTAAAGTAGCCAAATAAATAAACATACATTCACAAATATGTGAATTCGTTATGGGCACACATTTGTACTTTATTTCGTATTTAGAAAAATCATTTTTTACACACTTTTCAAAATTTTCAACTAATTTAATGTTAGATTTCTAACTTACTGTCATTATTTTTAATTTTTAACATTTCATATATTATTTTGTAAAAAAAATACTACAGATATAATAAATGTGAAAGTTTGTATGTTTGGATGTTTGTTCCATTCTAATGCAAAAACCAGTCTATCGATTTGGATAAAATTTGGACAACAAAGCATCACAAAATTTAAATAGAGAATACTTTGTAAGGGTAAATTAGGCATTTTTTTATTTTTGTACTAATATTTCTTAAAAATTTTTTATAAACCAAAATCCAGAAAGGAGGCTGAAATAAGGAAAAAATTGGTACTTTTGGTACATATCACAACTCAAAATTTTCCAAAACTGACTTTTTTCCATAAATTAATTCAGAGTACACATCTCTATCTACTGCAAAAATTTCTTTCACATCACTATCTTCTTTAACTGGAAAAATACAGTTATGTCTATTTTTATGTTAAGTGTGTTGCTTCTGCACGAAAACAGTTTTTAGTCTCTCCTGAAAATTTTAGTATTTTAAGTTCTGACCCTTTTGTATTTAGGGTTGCGATATGAAAAGTAATATTATCGGGCTCAAGTTCAGTTTTATTGAATTAATGAAAATTCAAAATTACTAAGAGTTTTTTTATGTTGGCAAATATTATTATTTATATCCAATCAGTTTTTAGCAGAACGTATCAGTACTGATTTCAAGGCCGCTACACCTCTCATCAGCGTTCAATTGTCCATCTTTACAATTTTCGTAAAGTGGATACTAATTGAGTAGAATATCAACTATTTAACCAGTTTTCAACAGATATAGAATACGAGAATTAATTTTTAAAAACTTATTTGCAATAAAAATTTGTTCTTAAACATTCCTACAAATAACAAAACTTTTGCGAAAACAAATTTTTCATTTTTGCTCACTAATAAAATTTTTCAATAGCAAAATTATCACTAATAATTTTTGTACAAAAAATTAAGACGCGCTGAAAATTTCTTAAAATAAATTGCACAAAAAAGTTTTAACTTATAATGCCTTTCTGTATGTAAATCATGTCATTTGTAGATTTTCCATAGCCAGATCATCAATGATGAAAGTATTATCACGAGTGATGGAATTTTCCAATAGAAAAACTATTAATAATAAAACGTGTCTAAACAAAGTTATCATCTGTGTAAGTTTTGAATTGAAAAAATTATTAGCGTTGTAATTTTTGTATTAAAAAAATAAATATCTATCACGGAACGTTTTCTATAGAAAAATTTAAAACGATAAAAATTATTAGCGTTGTAATTTTTGTATTAAAAAAATAAATATCTATCACGGAACGTTTTCTATAGAAAAATTTAAAGCGATAAAATGTTTTTCTGTTCCAAATGTGCGTCTAAAGATACATACATATATGTATTTTTAAAGACAAAATATCTTTGAAGAAAATCATCTTTACTGAAAATCATCACTACTACAATAGAAAAATATTGAAACATTATCACTCATCAAATTTTTCTAATCTAAAGTTAACACTAATGAAATATTTTTTTTGGAAAAGATTTTGTTAATCAAATTTATTTTGCATAGAATTTATCGCTGCTAAAGTTGTGCTATAGAAAAATCATCATTCATGAAGATTTTCTATTGGAACGTTATCAGTGATGAAATTTTTCTATAAAATGTTAACAATTGTAAATAACACCGGTACTTTCTTATACAAGAACTGTTTTTGTTAATAATATTTTTGTTTTAAATTTATCATTGATGAATTATCTCTGTCTAAAAATTTTAATTTATAAAACATTTCTGAAGCAGTGGCAACTTAGTTCCAGCATTAAGCATACTAACCAAAGACATAATTCTATTTGTGTTCTATATTTTTGTTCCGCTGCACACAAGTAGTATTCTTTGTGTCATCTATTGACAAATAAACCTAACAAGTTTAGTGCGAAAAAATCTATACAATCTATTGATAATATCATCAATTGTATATGTGTTTATTAAGCCAGAGAACAACATGGTTTTTTTTTATCAATCTACAGTAGCTCTCGCTTAAATGAACATGTTAAATTGCACAAACTTTTAGTCATATCCAAAATCACGTGTAATTGCTAAAATGGGTGCATTTAAGTGAAAATTTTTGTTCTTTTTAAAGAATTCTTTCCCATATTAGAAAGGCAAACAAATTTTGACAAGCTTACAGGTTGCATAGAAATGAGATGGAATTGTACCTATCAATAACTTGGTCCTTATTTTGATCTAAGTACTTTTTACGGCTGAAATATTTTGGATAGGAACTTGGCCTTATTTTCACATTTGTGTTTTTGTGCGGATCTCATTTCTTTTTTCTAAGTTGTTTTTGTATAAATATTTATATGTATTGCTTATCTGGGCCTAGAAAACTTAACCTTTCTAGCTATACTGGAAAGGCCCCATACAAATAAGGTCCCCCCAGGTGAAAAGTGCCCGTTTAAAAATCATTTTCGGTAATTTCTCATCACTACCTACCTGTATACAAAATTTCAGCTTTCTATCTGTACTGGAAGTGCCCCATACAAAGAAGGGGAACCCTAGTCCCCCCGGGTGGAAAGTGCCCGTTTTCAGAATTTTCTGGTTATTTTCTCACCAAGACCTACCTGTGTACCAAGTTTCAGCTCTCTAGCTTTACTGGAAGTGCCATATAATATTGATGAGTCAGTGGATCAGTGAATATGTACTAAAATATGGACTTTTCACACCTTAATATCTCGGGAAGCTTTTATGGTAGAACTTTCAAAATTAACCTGTGAGGTTATCTCTGTAGAGAGACCTTATGTTTCAAGTTTCATTATATTGTGATCAAGAGGAGCAAAGTTATGAGAGGTGTAAAAACAGCTCGAATGGTTTCGTATAAATATACATACTGTGTGGCCGAACTTGGCCTGGCGCACTACCGTGCGCGTTGATTAAACCACACAGCCTATAGCTAAGAGTATTACAAAAACAAATGAGCAAGAAGAGCATAGGGCCTGGGCACCGCTGGTTTAGATCTTTATGAATTCGATGATTTCTGACATACCAGGGGGCTGCTGTGATTGGACGTAGAATTTTGTTTTGTCGCCTTTGAATTTTTTCTACATTCGATGCTGAGGCAGTGCCCTATAACTGGATTCCATAGGACCATATTGGTTTCAGGATCGCGCTGTATAATAGAAGTTTGCAGTCTAGGCTTAGTAGAGAATTTCTTCTAATAAGCCAATTCATTTGGGCTGCTTTTAATTTTATATGGATCAACTTTGCGTCTATATACGATTTCCATGTTAAACGACGATCATGATGAACGCCTAGATATACAGTGTGTTGTGGTATAGTATCGGTGTTGATTTGTAGAGACGGGCATGTTTCCCTGCGCAACGTAAAAGTGATGTGTACACATTTTTGCTCCTTAACTTTTATGCGCCATTGTTTTCGTATTAAAATGGTGAAAAGCATTTAAGCTGGTAACACTGTACATAACAAAAAATATATATACAAACATATACAAACATACATATGTATATCAATATTAACCCTGTAGGAAATGTCGATAGTGAAATTGCACTGAATCGCTTTTGACCTTGTCACCAATACTACTCTCTATACACCCCCATACATTGATTTGTGAAATGAAAATGTACTAGTCACATTAATAGTGTTGACTAGATAGTGATTACGTAGTTCTAATGGTACTAAATGGAAACATTCGAACCAGAAAGTTACTAGTACGTTCCTATAATTTTATTGTAGACGTATCGTTGACAATGCCACCAAGAAGTGGGTAACATTCGACAAATTTCCGACAATAATCCCAGTAAAAAGTCACCAAAGACAAAAGTGGAAACTTGGGGACAATTGGCCCCGACTTTCTACAGGGAACAAACATATACATACATATATTAATATATAGAGGTACGAATGTAAGTATATACCCTGCAGGAAATGTCGTTAGTGAAATTATACTGACTCGCTTTTGACTTTGTCACCAGTACTACTCTCTATTAACCCCCATACAATGCTTTGTGCTATAGACATTTAGCATGTGATTGTCATAGAAAATATACTAGTAACATTAAGAGTGTTGACTAGGTAGTGATTACGTAGTTCTAATGGGACATTCAAACCAGAATGTTACTATGTGTACATTTATATAATTTTAGTCTAGCTGTTAAAACAAACTAAAAAGTTTAGACGTATCATTGACAATGTCATCAAGAAGTCAGCACCAGTCGTCAAATTGGTGACCTGCCAGCAATACGCCCAGTAAGAAGTCACCAAACAAGTAGACAAAAGTGGTGACTTGAAGACAATTGGCCCCGAGTTTACCACAGGGTACATACTGTATATGTGTATGTATATGTATATGTATATGTATGTAAAATATGTACATATGAATGCATAAAATTTATAAATAAAAATATTTGCTGTCAAGAAGAGCAAAACAAAATTATGATCATTAATAGAAGAGTGGATTTAAATTGTTTGTGGGTGTGTGTAAGCGAGTTTGTATGTATGTGTATATATTTTTTAGCTGGTTGATTTTTTTACACCATACCACCATACTCATAATCAACAGCCAGAAGCTGCTACTACCAACTTTATTGTAAAATATATTTGTTCTAGAAGCCGTTATATCTCACTATATGTTTTTTTCGAAAGCTCTAGTTACAAATATTACATACGCACACACATCCGCACACCCACATAAAGTAGAAGAATAAGAAGAATTTAATAAATATTAGAAAATAAATTCTTTACAAATACCAAAATTATGTGCGTTATATCAATAATACACAAGTGTATGTGCTGATAAATATTTGTGTCCTGTGAAACAGAACAGACAAATTCATTCATGCATGTACATACATATGTATGTATGTTTGTTTATGTGTGTGTGTATCGAACAGACTTGTATTGATGGCTTTATTTGACTTCTTTATTTATACAGTGAAACTTCGATATAACGAATTCCAAGGGGATCCGAAAATACTTCGTTATAGCTATTGCTTCGCTATAAATATAATCAGCAATGCTTTGATATAACGAAATTTGAAGAAATACGAAAAAAATTCGTTATAACTATAGTTTTCTTTATTCATATCTATTTAACATGAGATTGCTAATAAAAGCTTATATTTCATGAGGTAAATAAGAAATAAAACACATTTTTGTTATTCAGGTAATTTTATTAGGTTTTAATAAAATATTGTGTTAATTTGTTTTCGCAAAAGCTAAGCAATCAAACGATCTACGGCCTCAATTATAGAATTTTTTTCTCAATTAGATATTGATTTACACTTTACTTTACTCATTTTGACAAAAACCAAGTCAATACTGATTACATACGTTTCTAATGCATAAAATTTGCACACACATTAAGAATTCGTTCTTTTGATAACGGCACTTTACCATTTTGCTTTAAATTTTATTCTTACTTCGTCGTATGGAGGCTTTTGTACGAGTAATTCGTTGTATGGAGGCCTTACGAGTACAAATGCGCTTATAAATACATTTAGATTTCGCTGTTTTTATAACGGGATTTTACCATTTAGGATTTGTTCTGATTTCGTTATATTGAGGCATTTTAATAATATTTCGCTATATAGAGGCGTTTTTTCTCAGAATTTATTCGTTATAGCTATAGTGCAATTTTGTATGAAAAACTTTGCAATAAAGAGGTTTTCTCAAGGGACTCAATAAAACATACGTTGTATTGAGTTTTTCGTTATAACGAAGTTCGTTATATCGAAGTTTCACTGTAATAAGAATATATATGTATGTATGTATATAACTATTCCAAGAGATAAAATTTTTTGTAGTAATGTTTAGAAGTTGGTGGGTGTTTTTTTTTATTATTTTTTTTTTTTTGTTTTATTGATTATTTCTTAACAATTTAAAAATTTTCTAAGCGAATTACTTATTAAAATCCATTTGCAAAAAAATCTTGAACATAAAAAATATGCTGACTTTTAAGTAATCCAATAATTTTATATGTAGATACCTTAGTTTTAATAAAAATTAAATAGTTGGATCATGTAAATATTGTATAGTTCCTAAAATGTGTAAATTTTGAGAAGTGTGATGAGTCTTGCAATCAGAAAAAATATTAAAAAAATTGTGCAAAGAGGAAATTGTGTAAAAAAGCGCATTGTCTGTTTTTTCGTTGTTGTTTCAATATAAACTCCCAAACGCCTCTTGTTTTATTTCATTCACAAAAATACGCAGTTATTATATTTTTCTTCAAATTTTTTGAAAATAAAACTTTTGAAAAGGGCTTTTATGTTTGTTAAAAAATCTCCAATTTTAAAAGCAAATCGTCTTTATTTGTTAAGGGAAAAACTTCAATATTTTATTTAAATTTGTATTTATTTGAGTTCATTTCTTATCATATTTTTTTTTTTGCTCACAAATAAACAGTGTGAATAGAAAAAATTCAAGTCGTTCACTGTGAGAACCATAGAAATTAACCTGATATTATTTTACTGCGCATAATAGCATAAAAAATTTATGTATGTTTAGTGAAATTTATTTACAAGAAGTGAAATTTTTGTTCACGTGAAATTTTAATTCCACTCGAAGGGAAAAATGGTATCGTGAATCTCCCGTGAAAAATTATTCCCGCTATCAGTTGTTAGTGAATGTAAAAAAGGGAAGAAAATTAAAGAAATAAAAAATCATACAACTTTTTGTTCAAAAATATACACGGACATATTTATTTTAAAGAAAACTTCAAAAATCAAAGTTAAATATTCAGTTTTGGAGCTTTAGTTTGGTTGCTCCGTTTGTTTTTTGCATTCTAACTTTTATGTGGTAAAATAATTCGGCTACTTTTTGGAAAGCCAACAAAACGAAAAAATGCCAACAAATTAAAGTTTCACAAATCTGCAGGCAATCGACCTGTTTTTTTGCATTTTGTTGAGGAATACATCAGTTTGTGCCGTATTATCAGAACTTTTCATTAAAATAAACTGTTTAAGCTTTAATATTCGAATTATAAAAAGAAATACATATAATTTCTGTTCTATTCCCCATCAAAAATAAAGTGAAAATATCAATGTGAGAAGTGAAAAAATTCCGAGGGAAATATTTATTCACGATAAGGGGAATTTTTTTCAGTGAACATTTTTCACGTTGTTATTCTGGACTGAATAAAATTTGTTCATGCGAGTTGTTCACGATTGCAAATACGTGAAAAGTGAAAAAATTTCACATGGAAAATTATTCACGATAGGGGTGAATATAAACTTTGGTACAACTGCGCGTATGAGTAATGTACTATATTCCTCATACGCACACATATTATTTTATCATATTAAATTTTAATTAATTAAGGCAAGAGTGACATATCACACAATGAATGAAGATAAGCACCGTTAAATAAAATTTAAATGTTAATTTTGTTTCTCTGTATGACCACTACTCAGGGCCAATTTTTGACTTGATATTTAAGTTATAATTATTTTTAAGTTGTAATTAAATACCAAATTGTGTTTTTGACTGCATATTTAAAAAAGCGCTTAATTAATAATTAAATGAACAACCTTGTGTATTTAAATTAAGATTTACGATTTTCCATATGTTTTTGACTGCTTGTTCTTCTTATATAAAATAAAGCCAATAAATATTTTTATATTATTATTACGAATAAACGTAATTATTATTTGAACTTATATTGATTTACATATGAAAAGTAATATTATCAGGCTCAAGTTCAGTTTTATTGAATTAATGAAAATTCAAAATTACTAAGAGTTTTTTGTGTTTGGAAAATATTATTATTTATATCCAATCAGTTTTTAGCAGAACGTATCAGTACTGATTTCAAGGCCGCTACACCTCTCATCAGCGTTCAATTGACCATCTTTACAATTTTCGTAAAGTGGATACTAATTGAGAAGAATATCAACTATTTAACCAGTTTTCAACAGAAATAGAATATGAGAATTATTTTTAATTCAATTTTTATTCTACAATGAAACAGTGCTGGTTAGTACGAAATTCCCTCATTACTGTTTGGAACTAATAATCAACACAAACTCATAGTCCGTTATCATCAAAGTATTCTACTTTGTATTTTAACGTTTTTGTTGTTTTTACTCTATATTAGGGAAATTCACATATTACTGTGACCCCTGTTATTAGGGTATTTATAGCTAATGGGGTTAAATCACACCATCTTGGTGGCCAATTATTTTTTCATCAACAATTTGCACGCGTTGCTCTGGTGTTAGTCGATTCATAATGAAATTTCAAAGCAAACCAAACAAAAAACAACTATCAGCTGTTAAATGGGTGCTCAAATAAAGCAGTGATGCCAACTTAAAGTTGTGACACTCTATAGGAAACACTCTTTATATAAACAAATAATTTAAAATTATCTTCAAGCATGGTGGTAAAGGTCTTTTCTTTTGATAAGTGGCTATTTAGCAACCAATAAAATTCAGCATTTAGATTAGTTAATTCCTTTTAAATAATTGCTTTTATTTTTAAGTATTAATAATTCAAATATATGAAAAGCTTCATAAATTAAACTTAAACCTTTACAAAACCATTCACTTTAACCCAATAATATTAAAAGAAAATGCAGTAAATTACTAGGTCTAATTTAGAAAGATTTATTTCAAAATTTTTTTATAAACTCAATTACCTGAAAGCAATTATTAGCATTTAAGCGCCAAACAATATTTAAAGGCTTAGTTTTTTTTTTACTGCCTCTTTAATAACTTCAATTATGATCAACTTATAAAAAAAAAATTCTTTTTTTTTTTTGTTCCATTTAGTACCATTTTTGTTTTATTTCCTGTTAATAACCATTATTTATGGCCAATTTTTGCCATTTTGTTTTTAACTGGTGCTAGTACTTCATTTTGTTTTCTTTCTTTTTTTATTATTTTAGTTTTGGTAATAAAACAGAATTAACTATAGTGTCTCTATTAATATCCTGGTTACGTGTAACGACCCTTTTAATGTGCTTTACAATTTTTTATACTGCTGCTGCTATTTCACTTTTTACCATTTTTATAGAAAAAAATAAAAATAAATGAGAATTTCTATGTTTTTTTTTTCAAACAGCACTAGTTTAAGCCTTTGGTCCTAATAGCTGACTATGGTAAAACTAATATTACAACAAAAAAAAATAAATTAGCTAAACGTATAACTTTGTGTTAACATATTTTTTTCCGTACAGTTTTTATTGCGTTTCATACAACATTTTTATGGTCATTAAGGTAAAAGTTGGTTATTTAGTTTAGTTTTTCCTTTTTTTTTTTGTTTTTTTGGTTTGTTAGCAAATAGCTTGACTTAGTTTAATTGCATTCGCTGGGAAGGATTATGAAAAATGTGCTTGAAAAAATATAATAAAACACAAAAATTTAAATTTAAAATATTTTCCTCCTCGGTTTTTCTTAACTAAATAAAACATGTAATTTTTGTTTGTTTAAACTTTGTATTTACAAAAAAAAAAAAAAAAAATGAAGAGCAAGATTATAAAACTTTTTTGCCATAAGTGTAGATATGTAGATGGCCTATGAATTTTTCTCGCCCCTAAAAGTAAGCTACTGAGCTTAAAACAAATGTGTTTAGCTGTTTCTTTGTGTTTTTTTTTTACGCTAAAGCATGTTTTTCCGTTTTGTTTAGCACACTTGTAGTTTACTTATATCTTTCTATTTAACTTCAAACTTTTTTTATTATAAAGTTTTTTTTTTCGGCTTAGAAATAAAAATGAAAATCTTTAGGGAAAAAGGTCCGTCGAAAATATGTTTTGTTGCAAGCAAAACTACTAAGAAAACAACACTTAAAATGTACAAAAACAAATTGTAAATACAAATGGAAAGTAAAAACCAAGTTTAACAAGTTTTCATACTTTATGAGTCTCCAAAGAGTAGTAAAAAAAAAAAAAAATACTTTAAAAAAAGTATTGCATATTTTCAGGCGAAACCTCTAAAGTACCTACATTTGTCGAAGAAACGTCAAAATTTTTCTTTGGCTTTCAAACAAGACAACAAAAAATTATATGAAAAAAAATAAGGCAGACATAAAAACATTAATGGCGGCACTGGCATCGTAATTGTTTTAAAAATATGTTTAAGTTTGTTTATTTTCCTTGCTTGGGAAACAAAGCAGCAATTCATTAGACCTTGACCAAAAAGTATTTTTGTATTCAAAGTACTGAATTTCCAAGTGCAAGTGCTGTTTTATAAATGAAAATTTTAAATTACCAAGGAAAACTGTACCCTTAGTTTTTTTCCTATTATTTATAATTTTTCTTTTTTTGTTTGCGGATAAACCAAATATTTTCACTTCGAGCACACGTATATTTTACCCTAAGTAGAGAACACTTTGTACTATTTTGTAAAAAAGTTCTTCAGTTCTTAGTTTTTGTTATTATTTATTACTTAATTGCAAATAAAATGTATATATCTTTCCAAGAACTTTTAAAAAATTATCTAAAACTTGCAGTTTCAAACTCTTCAAGTATTTTTTGCAAAATTTATTATTTAGGCTTAATTTCAGTGTTCGTTTGACAAATGTAAATTTAAATCACTACGAGTTTTTTAAGAACATTAAAATACACAATTAGACCAGCAGAACGTACCAGTATACCTGTTTCAAGGTCGCTACACCTCCCACCACTACTTATTTTATTTTTACCTTTAGGGTAAAAAGAATATCAACTATTTAACCAATTTTTCAACAGAAATAGAACTCATGAACTGTTTGTAATTTCTTTTATTTAATTTTAACATGTCCAAAATAATTTTTTGTTAGAATTCCCTTCCTCATACTCCGTTTGAGTATATATATATATATAGTAGTTTTTTTAACCCTGATTTAATTTTGTTTTTTTTTTTCAAATATGGGCAAACATAATTGTTAACCTGAACATATGTTACAATTTAGCATTTATAATACAAAATTATTTTATTCCCTTCAAAATTGTCTACTTTAAGTTTTTAAATAAGATTTTTTTTGTTATAACCCAGTTTAAAAAAAAATACAAAAATGCGTAGTTCACATTAACTATTGCCTATTTTTAGGCAAAATTCCCTCTTTATAATTAAAAAAGAATAAAGTAGATAAAAATAATTTAAAAAATTTTATCACTGTCATAATATAATTTCTATAACATGCTGCCTTCTTTTAGGCGGAGAAAAAGCAATATATTTGCTAAATTTCTCCCGAACTATTGTTTGTTTTCTTTGTAACAAGTTAGCATTTATTTTTAATTAATATATAAAGAATTTCATATCACCCAAAAAATAGATTTAAGTAACAGAAGGAATGATAAACAAAATACACCTAAAAGTATACCTTAAAATAAAAAATATATATAAAATTTAGGTTGCAACATTATTCACATGCACATACGTACATGTTTGCTAAACATAATTTATGATATTTACTAAACTATTTAGTATGCACAAGGTATATTTTTCAAATCAAAAAAAAAAAAAAACAAAAATTCCCCAACTAAAACAAAAAGTCCGAAAAATAAGATTAGTTCTGTTACCTTTAGAGAAACGTTAGGAAAAAAATCCAACACAACAATATAAAGTTATATATTACATTCACTTTTTTTTTTTTTTTTGTTTACTAGCATCAGATCTTTGGCACTAAATATTTTACTGAGTATAAATAAAGTGAATATACAAAAACCAAACACGTGACTTAAATACAAATGATGACCACGAATAAAATGAAACATACCTTGAAACAAAAACGAAACAAAAAAGAAATATTTTGTATGTAAAAATTTTACCACAAATCAAAAATCTAATAAAATACCAAAACGCAGTTGTGATAAAGTTTTTACTAACACAAAAACACACGTGGAGAATAGATGGTACATATAACTAATTTTGCATGCATGTGTGTAAGTAAGGTAACGTGTAGACCGTGGTTAATAATAAGGTTGACAGTTGATTTAATATTAAAAAATTGTGGTTGAATATTATATACATACATATTTAATAAAACTTTAAATAGGAACCATTAATTTAACGAATTTAAATTATACCTCTTCTCTAAGGCGTAATAAGTAACAAAAAAAAACAAAAAACGAGAACCCTTAACAATAAGTATAGTGTATCACAAAGGCTTAACAGATAATTTATTTGTTGGAAACCTAGATTTTCCTTTTAAAAAATTTTTAAAATTTTTCACTTTTTTCTTAGAACTGATCATGTTACAAAAGGTCCTTTGCAGTTTTTCATTAGAAACCCTTTTTTTAACTATTTGGCCGGAAAATACATTCTATGTAATAAATAAACAAACAAAAATTGGCATAAGTCTTATAATGGTCAAATTTATATATTTTATTTCAAACTGTAAATCCTTTTAATCTTCACAAAGTAATAAAGAAAACTACTGAAAGATACATACATACATATTTGTATGTATGTCAGTATGTTACCAAGAACAGCAAGTGGGAAAAATACAAAACAAGAAACATATAAATAAATTTTTAAGTCGCCCTAAAGTAGGCTACAAATAAATTAACCTTTTTGCACAACAAAGAAAATAGGAACTAGCATAAAAAAATCAAACAAAATCCTCTTTATAGCAAGATAATATAAGACAATAAACAAGCAAATAAATTTAAAAGAAAATAATAAAATCTGCTGCAAACACCAGAAAAGAAATAGAAAGGCAACGAAGATAAAATAAAATACAAATATTTATAAAATAGTAACCTAATAGTAAACTTGGCCTTCCTTATTCTATGTTTAAATATAGCTCATGTGAGCAAAACTTCCTATAAATATGCTACGAATAATAAATAAAAAAAAAAGAACGTGCACAATGTTTAATTGTCTAACACAAGTGAAAGCTTAAAAACAAAAGCATACAACTTAATACAGTTTTCTTTCCAGAGAATTTCTACAGTACATCCATGGTTGCCTTAATTTCTGTTTTATATTGTCATATGAAATGACTCTCTCACACTTCCAGTTGCTCTATTTCTATATCTCTCTCTGTTTTTTGCACTCTAGTGGCCATTAACTTGCTCAAAAACAATAAATTCACAAATACTAGAGAAATTGTTATATGTAGTTATTCCAGCTCTATTCGTATGTATGTCACAGTAAATTGAGACAAGACAAAGTATCCTATAAAAACTATAGAAAAAAAAACACAAATTAAAAGAACAACAAGAATATAAAACCAAAAGAAGAAAATGTCAAGTACCTTTTTAAAATTTCTCTATAACACACATTTCCACAGTAACTTCTCTAGTATGAAATGCAAATGCCCTGCACTTCGAAAAGCAGATTGGAATTATTCCAATAGTTTTTTCTAACAAATTCTTTTATAGGATTGAAAAAAAAGAGTTTATGCTTGATAGTAAAGTTTTAATAAGAAAAAAACTCGATATAATACAAAAAAGTGGTCCCCTAAACAATTTAAAAACCAGTTTAATATCAGAACTGTTGGGTGATTGTTTTCTTAATTTCGAATACATAGTTGTGGGTAAATATACATATGCATGTATGTAGTATGTGCAAACTGTTTTGTCTCTTTGAAACTCGCACTTTTACATTTTAGTTTAACATTAAAGTACATTTGTATGGATGTACAAATGTGTGGCCTGTTTTAATATAGTGTGCTAACAACGTCTAACACATAAAGAAGGTTAAGTATACTTGACACTTTGTGTTTAAAGTAAAAATTTATGACAAAAGGTTATGTTAAAATAAGCTCTTACTCGATAATAAGATGAAAATACATACTAATAATAAAAAAAACATACAATGAGCACTAAACTAGAACTAAAATAAAAAAAAAAACACTAGAGCACAGTATGTAGTTCATAGAACTAAAGGTGCTAGAAGATAATTAGATTAATACTAAAACTTGCGAAACAAAGAAACCTACAATATGGAATATGAAATTGTGACACCATGATGACGAAAACGACTTAATAAAAAAATCTAAAAAATAAAATAATTTTAATTTAAAAATTGGCTTACGCAAATCGAAAGGATAAGTGCCATAAAATAAATTTGCATGTCCTTTACAACAGTCAGAAAATTTCTTTAAAAAACACGAAATTTCCCTAACAGCGACATTTAAGATTTGAATTTGCTGCCCTTTGTATGAGGTTTTCCAATAAGAGTGATATGATTTCTTTAAAAAAAAAACACACACTTATTGTTAAGGTGATTCAAAAGTTTTTTTTTAATGTGAAGTACAATCGATACAATTCAGTTCTAAATAAAACGTCATTCAAATGGCCTCCGCGACTTCTTCTGCAGGAACGAATTCGATTAAGCCCATTTTCGAGCACTTTTTCCACTAAATCAAGTCGTATGACATAAATGGCACGTTCAATATTGACTTGCGAAGCTTGAAGAGAGTCTGGTTTATTTCGAAAGACCAATGACTTCAAATAACCCTACAAGAAATAGTCTAAATCGCAACTTATTGGAGGCCATTCAATATCACAATTTCTTGAAAAAATCGAATCTTCAAAGTTTTCTCGCAATAATTCAATTGTTCCATTTGCTGTGTGGCAAAATCAGCAAATTCACGACGTTTACGGTGGTCCAATAGCTTCAGTTCTTGAGTGAATACAATTTTATACGAATGCAAACCCAAATCCTTTCTCAAAATCCGCCAGGTTGTGGTTTGAGACAGTCCCAATTGTTGAGAACGTCTTGGAATCGACAAATTGCGGTCTTCAGCAACACTTGCCTGAACGGCAGCAATATTTGCATTACTTCGAGCGGTTCTTAGTCTTATTGGCACATGAACATTATGTAAAGAAAGTGTAAGCTCAAAATTTTCAACCATTCGACTAATAGCGAGCACACTTGGACGATTATTGCGACCATAAAATGGCAAAAGCGCACGAAAAGTTGCAATTGGAGAACGATTATTTTGATAATAAAACTGAATCATTTGTAAACGTTGTTCTCTCCATGATGAAATTGTAAACACTACTGAATACAAAGAAAAATAAATGACACATCATGACATATTACAAATGGACGAAACGTCACTTCAATATCATATCATCCCTATTGGAAATCCTTTAAGTATTCAGTTTACTCTTTTAAGTAAAAGAAAACGTATGTTTTTATTTGTGAGATTTTTATAAAATTGCCTTTCTTGCATAGAATAACTTTATGTATGTGTGTATGTATAAAACTGTTGTTTGTTTGATTTGATCACTGTAAACGTTGCTTAATTTAAAATGAAAATTGGATTTTTTTCATTTTAATTTGGTTTAAAATAAATTAAATATGCTACCAACTTAAAAAAACACACACACACAAACACAAACAAAGGACTGCCCACCTATAGCATCATATAAATGGCAAAAATGTGATGTCAATTTGACAGCAACGCTAAATTTACACACTTACTTATACATACACAGAAAAGAATCAAGAAAATAATAAAAACTAAAGCATACTTTTTAAATAACAAGCATTTGCTGTCAGTTTCAAGTAGTATGTCAATATTTGGCGAACAATACATCAACAATATTGTACTAGCAAACTTCAAACAGTAACCAATAGCAAAAATCCATCATACATGTACTATATACATATGTATGTATGTACTTAAACACAAGAATGTATGGATGTGTGTGGGAGAGAGAGTTTACGATTTCATTTACTATAATGAAAAGCCAATATTTAGTGCTACAGAAAATCAAACATTTTACTATCAACAACAAAAAGCAATAACAAATATTAAAGCACATACATATATGTACAAACATACATACATTCAAACATACATAGATTGAAGCAAATTCATGAGAATGAAAAATTTAATCAAACATTTTTGACATAAGGTAAAAAAAATTTATAAAATTGTATTGTTAAGGACCAAAATTACTGCTACTGTAGGCTGGCTGGTCTGGTCTAGTTGTTATGTTGCTGGCAGCAAAACATGTTTGTTGGTTGACTGAATTTTATTGGTTTGCAACAAATTTTCTAACAACATAAATAAATGCGTACGTTGTTAAATATTATTTTTATAAGCATACTTTTAGGGTGCAAAAAACTTTAACTCGCTCTAAAGAACCTAGAAACGTTTATTAAATGTTTGAAAGTTAAAATTTGTCATTTTAAAAAGTGTGTCCGCTGTAAATTGCTTTGCGGTAGAATTTCCTTTAAGCCCGCTTGCTAGTCTATCTATTTATATTTTTTATTTTATTACAAACAAAATCCTGTTAAAATTAGTTTTACATTTCAATTTTGCCTATACTTTCTGTTATAGCAATTTTTCAGCAAAAAAAAAAATAACACTTTAATATTAATGGAAGGCTTTAAAAAGTTTGCTTGATTTCAAATACATAAAACTTTAAGAATCTGTTTTTTTTAACTAACTAAACTAATTTAACGCTTTATTTATTTTGTTAATTTGAAATTGCGGCAAACGTTGGTGCATTTTTGAAGTTGCCTAAGTTGATATAAAAAAAGCAAAAGCAAAAGCTTAAAACATTATTAAAAATTCTCTTTAGCAAGAACGAAATTATCGTAACTAGGTCATGTTCTAAACCTCGCATACACACACACAATCCCCCATACATACATACAAGTATTTACACTTCCTTTATATGTATGTGTCTATGTTCTAAAACACTTAAACTAAATTAAACAAATTGGTATTAATTTTTAATTGCTTAATAAATATACAGCATAAGAGGGAGGTGCATATTTTGTCCAACTTAAAAGTGCTTAAAAAAGTTATTCAATTCAAAAATTATGGCAAACGGGAAGAAATGCGCATAAAATCAGCTTAAAAATATCATTAAAAGTTTATTTATAATCAAGTAAAATGAAATTGCATTTCTAAGAAAATAATAAAATTAACTGCATACTTTTTGGCAGCTGTTAGTATATGTATGTTATAAATATATAAAACAAAAACATGAGCAAATCTGGTTTAATTTTAGAGACTTCAGAGCAGCGGTGCCCACAAGTTCCTAATGGAAGAGCAAACACCAATACATTTAAAGAAAAACAAATTTTTATTAAAAATTTTTTGTTGTAAAAACAAATACATACAAAGAAAACACAAAAAATATATTTCATATATTTATTTCATATCATACGTTAAACAAAAACAAAATGTACATTGATGATCGCTGTCGTCAATGTTTACCAGCAAAGCATACGAAAGTGTTGTTGCTTTGCTCTTGCGTGTATACAGTGAAGAACGACAAAAACAACTAATAAGACAAAGTTGTTTGTGTATTTCGTATTGCTAGTGCTGAGTGCTGTATGAGTATATTAAAACCATTGATCGTCAAACTAGCCCCTAGGGGCCGAGCACCAATCGACATTTTCACATACACAACACGAACCAAACAGAAGAGACAAACTTAAATACGAAACATATTAATTTGTATGATAGCAGTCAATGAATGAGGTTCTTTGTCGCTTTATTTTAGAATTTGCAACAACAAAACACATGCAAAAGAGGGCAAGAAAATATTTATTTTTTTTATTCTCTTTATTTGGTATTCATAGTACACTGTGAATATTTTAATTTTTCACGATGTGGAATGTTGAGTGGAAAGAGGCTTTTTTGTATATATATTTTTTAATGTAAATATTTTTTTTATGTTGTAAATTCATTCATTCGTTCATTCTTTCGCCATAAACACGCTAAACCAATCCAGTGTGTATGCATACAAACTTTTAATATGATGTTAGGCTACAGTAAAAAATAAATGTAACAAGCAATTTCTACAAGTGTAAAAACACCAATACATTGATATTTCCTACATGTTCTCTTTATGACAAAGGCTGATTAAAACACACAGCCCATACCTAAGAGTATTACAAAAACAAATGAGCTTGAAGAGCATAGGGCTTGGGCACCGCTGCTTTAGAGCTTAAAAATATCAACATATTTTTAGACGCTTTAATTAAATGTTAATAAATTTCTATAAATATAAAAATTTCTTAAAAAGTTTAAAATGTCAGTACGAAACATATACTTTTGATTATATTTAAATCTTTACTAAACTAACAATGTTATATTTAAACCATGAAATAACTGTTGCCTAATTTAAAAACATCATAAAATCTTTATACTAATATCAACTATCTCATAAATTTATTTTTATGTATTGAGCGCCAGCTATTTTTTTATTTCATATAAAATTTCCTCTTATGAGTAATTAAAACTTTAATGAAATTTAAAGCATAGTTTAAGGACTTGTAAAATCTGTAGGATAAATATCAACTTTCCGGGAGATGTTAAAAAATTATAAAATTTTTTAAAGTTTATGGCACTTAATTCGATTATAACTTGCGCTTTAAAAAATTTAAGTTTAGTTTTTTGCGCATTTTCAAAAGCATATTTGAAAAACATTTCGAAATCAAATTATCTCTTGTTTTTTCCCAGCGCTGTATAGATCTCTTCGTTATAAACACTCATTATTTATAATTTTAAAGTGTTAATTTCATTTTAATATTATATACATTCAGGCGTAACAATATTAAATATTAAAAGTTTTATCAAATCCTAATTGTATACACAAGTTTTTAAGGTCTCTTACACAAAAATTTTCAAATTTTAGTTAAGTCAAATCTTTAAATAAATAAAACGCAATTTATTTAGGTTTATATTTAATATGCACATACTCTAAGGCGGAATTCGAAATAAGTACTTTAATTAAATGAAAGACAAGTAAATACTCAAATGAAAATTTTACAAAGCTTAATATCTATTCACAAATATTTATTGTCAGTAACGAAACTGCAGATAACTAAATTTTCTTAAGAAAATTTAATATGCGATAAAATAACTTTTTTATTGATCACAAAAATAAAGTGAGAAAAATTAAATGTTCTTTACTTTTTTCAATTTTACATACGATTAATCTTAATATTTTAAATAAAATTTAATATGCTTTCACAATATTTAATCCGCTTTATTGCATCAAAATACGAATTGAAAAACTTCTAATTAGACAATTCAAAAACTTAAAACGAAAAACCCCAACTAATTCGAATCAATGTTTTTTTTTTTTGCTGTTTCCTCCAAAACACATTTTTATCTTATATTTTCGTATTTCTAATTTCAAATCTTGCCTTACAGCTTACCGAAATGTAATAATCTTTTTGTCTTTTGTGTTTATCTAACTGGTGTTCGTACAGCGACCTGACTTTCCACAGCTACAGCCACATCCACAGCCATTGCAGCTTCTTTTACATTTCAGCCCAAATCTGTGCTCTTTTTTTCAACATTGAAAATAAAAATTTTACCATAAATGTCCCTCTTACCAATAATCCTTGCTTAAAAGCATTTATCTCTGTTGCTATTTGTTACTCCAGCCAGCTCCCATTCCTTTTTAAAATCTACTGCTGTATTGGTTTTTTTGTGTGTGTGTGTATTTATGAACTGGAGCTGTTGTTTTTGTTGGCGCATTGCTTTCATTTGCGTAAATTTTTGTAGTGTCATATTTTCCGCGGATTAAATATTATTTTCCACTACGTTGCATATAGTTAGGCTGTTTTGATTTGTTTGTTTTGCTAACGAATTAAAATTATACAAGCGTGCGTTGTATGTTTATATCATTTAAGCATATTTTAGGGAGTAGTTTAAAAATGTGATGGAATATTTATATTTATCTACACAAATAATTTAATATTCCAACAAATACAAAAGAGAAGAGAATAGAAATTTTCAAATTTACTAAATTGATATTTATACAATTTGCTTTTAGAATATTTAGTTTATATATTTATGTCTATAATTTATGTGGTTTTACTTTGATATGAAGATAAATAGAAATCCTTAAAGTATGCTATATTTTACATATTTGTTTATTTTTCTTGCTGTTGACTTAACATTGGCTTATTTTGATTTCTCGGTAATTTAATTTTATTTGTTCACATCGCATTTGTACTTTAATAAATTTTATAGGCCGTATTATTTAATGGTTTGTTTATAAGATTAAACCAAACTGCGGCGGGCAAATTTAATACTTGCCAGTCGCAGTTAAAAGCACAAAAAAGTACTTAAGTTCTTTTTTTTATGACGATTACGAAAATAAAATCCTATATAGACATGGTTGTTGAGCTGTTTAGATCTAGAATTTAGTAACAAAACAATGAAAATCTCTTCTATTCTTTTTTGCTGGTCATTTCATTACAAAAATAAATTTTGTTATGCGAAACAAAAGAAAAAACATTTTTCAACTGTTATAGAAATGATAAGCTACTTATCTAGAGCAACAACAAAAAATTATATTTTTGCGGCGGAAAAAAAGGACATAAATGGATTGTAGTAAAAGTAAAAAAGCTGCATAAAACCAATATGAAAAATGGCAAAAAAAAATGTGTATTTGAATATAGTTGATGCTGGAAGAGCCAAAAAAACGTGTCGCCTTAAGCTAATTTACTCAAGTGAGCATGTGAAAATTACAAATTACACATTACAACTCGTAAAGGTAATAAATGTGTTTTGGGAGTCCAAACTATTGCAAGCTCATTTACTCTTTATGAAATTTTTAACTTAAAGCCACTCCTACATTTTCTATCGAAAATCCTCTGAAAAACTGTAAACAATTTCTTTACTTTTTTGATAAGTTAAGAAAGTATGCAGTACTTTTGTTTTCTATTGTCTCCTAACTTTATGCTATAATTTCCATACATTTTTTTCTATTATAAGATAGCTTTATTGACTTTGGAAGGTTCAGGTCTTCACTGACAAATAAAATCATTTAATTTTTTTACTTTTGCAAAAATTTTTAAATTCTGCAACACATAATTTTATCAAAAGTCACAGCACACCCAATCGACTTATTTTGCTTTTTACATTTTAGCAGCAAAAAGGCCATAACCGAAAGCTGTAAGTAAATATAATCCGCTAAAAACATTTATCAAAATGTCAGGGATTAAAGGCAGAGATATTTGCTGCCATCGTCTCCTAATGAATTCGGATACGAAAATGGTATCTCTTGCAGAATTTCAGACTAAATTCTGCGAGAATACTGTTCCTTTTCCTGAATAAATACGAAACCCTAAAAGCATCCTTTAGATTTTCATTTAATTGTAAGCCTAAAACTATGCTAATTTTTGCATATAATTTTTCCCCTCAAGCAACAAATCGTGTTAGCACTATACATACATATATATTTTTCAAGTATCTATTTATTTTGCATGTATGCGTTTGTTAGTTTATTTAAATGTAAATTGCATTTATATCAATTTGTTAAGCTAACAAATTGTTTACTTAAATTGGTAAGTTTTGTAAAAAAAAAACTTTAGTTGCCTTTTAGCTCTTTAACGTTCTGTCAAGCTCACCATGAAGTCAATGATTTAAAGTAAATAAATTTTTGTGAAAATACAAACACAAAGTATGCTTTTAGGGACAAATTTATGTTTAGCAAATTTAAAAGTTATGTAGTTTATAAAAACTAAGGCACACTAACATACACACACATCTTTAAAAACGATTGAAACATATGGCTTCAGTTAGGTTTGCCTGTTATTGAAAATTATATGACAGATGACAGCAGGCTGCTAAATGGTGCCAGTTTTATTTGCCAATTAGTGATTTTCTGGCAACCATAAATTTTCACTTGAAGTCTGGCAATGTATGCTACCTATAACGAGCCATTGAAATGTTGAGGCTCCCTTTTTAAAAGGTTTTTTAACTAATAATTATTTTTCTTAATCTTTCATTTAAGGCTTCCTTCTCGAAGGAGTTACGCCCTCGGCACCACCAGATGTACCACCTAGAAATCCAACAATGAGCCGCATGAATAATGGCCGTTTAGTAGCTGCTAATCCAAATGATTTGGGTGTCGACTTTGAGCCCTCCTGTTTGGTGCGTACACCATCGGGCAACGTTTACATTCCCAGCGGCAATTTAAGTGAGTACAATTGAGAATTATTATATTGTTTAAACAAAAAAAAAAAAACATACGAGTATATCTATATAAAGGTTTTAAAGCAGTATTAAAAACATTTAAAGAAATGTTTTATAATATTAAACAACAACTTTCAATTCAGTGCCAAAATTACACGACACACAAAACACCTAATGGCCTGCCAAAAGCTAGTTTTAAAAAAATTTGTTAAAGTTGCCAACAACTATATTTCTTTATGCACATGACAATCTTAAATCTACTATTATTTGTTGTTGTCGGGACCTGCAGCAGTTGTAGCTTAAATAAACGAGAGCTTTTGAATATTTGCCATTTAGCAATAAATGAAAATATACTAAAATGTTTTATTTCTAAACCATTTACGTGATGTAGATTTTTTTTTTTAATTTTTTTTTTTTTTTTTTGTAGTATGCATCCATTTGAAATTTTTGCCTAAAAGTATGCTTTTATCATGCAAACACATTTTGTGTTGCGTTCATGGCTTTGCAAATTTAAATGAATTTATTTTATGTTAGACTTAGTTTTAGAGTTTTTCAACTGACATGTTGAGAAAAACTAAACTAATCGTAAAATATTTAAATAAATCTTTAAAGTATACTTTCGGGCAAAATATTTTATTTATAGTGATAAAAGAAAATAGAAACAATAAAAAAAAATTATATTGAGAGACTTTAGCTGTAGATTTGAATTAGATTAAATATTTAGGAGAGCAGAAATTAAGGTTTGGCTGGTAGCAAAGTAAAAAAATAAGCTGGTGCGTCACAGCAGTTAAATTTGTTTTAAAAAGAAATTCATAGTAAACTGATATTTCTCAAAAACAATAAAACTGGAAAATTTTTTGCAAAAAAAAATGTTAAAACAAATTCTTGCATAGTTTTAGGTGTCGTAAATGTTGGTACATATTTTCAAAACGATCCTGCAGGACATTCTATGCTATGGTTAGATTTCATGGCAACGTTTTGAAATCTAAAAAAATATAAAAATGAGTAGTACCACTCCCATCATAATTGATAAAGTGGGCAGGCTAATTAAAATTCCATTTCAAGTACTTTTACTAGACCAACCGTTTAAACATTTCGGGCACACGTTTAAGTTCTCGTGTAAAAAAAAATTTAATTGGCCACCGCTACCAAAAAAAGACAAAAGTAAAGTTCCCTGGAGAATACCACACTATGATTAGAAAAGAAGGCAGTGTCACGCTTTTTTTGTCCGTAACTTCTAAAATTACCAACATGGAGTTAAAAAATAAACTAAAGCATAGCTTGAGGCGAATACAGCTGTTCATATATGAATACTTACAATGAATATTTTGTAACTATCAAAAATTTTGGTGATTATTTTAAAAAAATTTCACCTAATATTTATTTTGGTATCTTTTGACTTAATATGTGATCAACAATGGCCGCGTTGTGAATTGTTGCTATTAATTTCTACATACACATTTTTATATAACTTTATTATTTATACAAATTTATTATTTATACAAATTTAAGAAATATAAATATGCTTTCACACCATTATTGTTTCATATATTTTGTGTAAAATTTAAAGCCGAGTCTCAGGCGTTTATTTTGTGTTTCTAACTTAATTTTGGCCCTTCTCTTTACATTTTAAATAAATTCATATCTATAAATAAGAAATAAAGCCTAGAATATATAAAATGTTGTTACTTTAACACATTGTTTTTCTTTTTAATAGTTTGAAAATTTTCACATGCTTTATTGGCCACTTACTGAGTTCAATATACAGTTTGCATGCATTTTTTTTATTTTGTGGCATTTAGTTCTCGTTTGTTTTTTTTTTTTCATTTAACATTATGGAAATTTATGCGCATACATTTTAGCTTTAAGAGTTTTTATTGGAATTAAAATAAATGCAAAAATTTTTTAAATTCAAAATAATATATGTATAGAAAAAGCTGTATTTAACTTTGTCGCCCTGTAAATATATATAGAATAAATAAATACATTTTTCTTTTTTATTAAAACATCAAACAGGCAAACATGAAATTTTTTTAACAGCAAATTGGTTTAAGTTACGTTAGTTTGTGTGTCATTTCTTTCGAAATATTTATGCATTCAATAAAATTTATAATAAAGTTAAACAAGAACAAAAACAAATTGTTTTACAGACAAATAAAAATACGCTTGACTTTTTGCTTATTGGCAAAAACAATATTATTGATGAATTTTTTCGAACAAAAAGGAAAAATTATTTAAATGAGTGTTCATTTTATTAAATACTTTTTGTTCGCAACGAAAAGTTGAAAGTTCATATATCAATGAAATAAAAAATATTAATTTGTTTAACAGCCAATTATGCAAGAAATTAGAGTAAAAAAATTGTTTTCATGAGAAATTTACTTGTTTGATTAAATATTATTCTACGGCTTTATTTAAGCTAAAACACGTGGCTATTTTTGCTATTTTCATCATTCTACCTATCAATTTTCAACTGTGGATCCTAAATACATGCTATAGTTTTTCTATATAATACACAAGGTTATTTGAATTTAAATGATACTTTACATTTAAATTTCTGCACACTTTTTTAAATTAAATTTTATGCTTTTAGCTTTGAAATTTAAATATTTTTATAAATTTAATATTATTTTTTTAAACTAATTTTAAATTTAAATTCCTGCTTCTTTTTAATGAACTAAGTATTTTAATGTTATTTTCTTACAATTTGGTATGCCGAGCAGAGGCAAAGTAGAACTCATTATTATGAGCTCACGTTTATGCAATGAAATATTTGTTTAGTTCATTATTTTCTGTTACTTCATTAAACAGGTTTTTCTGATGTTAATGTAAACGCTACCTCTGTTAGCTTCAATAAACTCAGTGACATTTTTCCCTTAAGGCTTTAAATATCTTATAAATTACTGCGTACTCTTGCTTATAAGATGCCTCCTTAAGTTATGCTTTATTAAATTGTTTAAATTTCGAAACGTGCACAGTCGTACATAAAGGTTTGTATTAAACTTTTTTTGTGTGAAAATTACACTGGAAATTTAAAATGCTTTTTAAAAAAATAAAAGTATGTTTAAAACTTACAAGAAAAAATTAGTTTATTATAAGGAAAAGAAAGAAAGGAAAAACCAACAAATACGTTAACGTTTCCTTTTGAGTATCTTAAAAACCTTAAGAATAAAATCGAAATCGATTTCATTCCGTAGTACCAAATCGATCAATTTCGTTTAAGCTTTTCAGAAATTTTTCTTTTTCATTAAGTCAAAAAAAATTAAGTGCCTGTTCGCCGATATCGAAGAAGTTCTTTCTTTCGAACAATTACATTTGAAACAAAAACAAAATTTTTGAATTTGCCGAATTTGAATCGCCGAACAGGCAGTAAAAATTTATTTTTGTGCAATTAATATGATAACGTAATGAAAAAAACTCGCAGCTGATTGTTGTAAACAAAAAGAATATAAAGAGAAATTTTGAAAAATAGTTTCGTGTTTGATAAATAAAAAATATAAAAATCCCGGCATATCCATTTTTGCAGCAATAGAAAAACTGAACGAAAATTCCTTTGAAAAATTGCGTCGACGATATTTATTATTTTGTACTAAATAAAATGTGGTTTGTACGAAATAAAAAGGTGGAAATAATATGTTTACGACGTTTTGTTTTTATATTGAGTTTTCGATACAGAAATCTTCTATTGCGTTCCAAAATATATTTTATTTTTAAATGTAAACAAACAACATATTCAAATCTTGCCATTAATTGAATAATAATGGAGAGAAAGAAACAATATGGCAACGTCGTTTACAATTTCAAAGAATTCAATAAAAAAAAATTTTAAAAACTTAAATTTTATAAAGACCTCTAAACAATGTTTACCTTGTTTCGCTTTATTTCGTTAAATTTAGTAAGAAAATAATTCTGCATACATAATTAAAATTACACTGCATATGTTAAGGCGTTTTATATTCCATACATTATGTATGCATATCCCAACAAACTAACGGGGGCTTTTGTGCATTACTGCTTTCATTTTTCATTCTTTACATTTTTCCATGTTTGTATGCATGTGTACGTGTATGTGTATATATGAATTTCTTTATTATAGATGTTTGTTTTATTCTTCTAAGCTTTTTTCCACATAACATTTCTTTTCATAATCATACTCGTACTTTGTTGTAGTTATATTTCAATGAATGAATGCATGAATGTTGTTGTTAATGCTGTTGTTGTTCATAATGAAAATGTTAATTAAAATAATGTATTACTGCAGCTAGACTCTTTTATACAAAAAGAAAATGAAACAAACACATGCATTTTCACATGCATGTATACATATACATACATAAACATATAAATACTCATACACATTTATTTAAATACAGATGTATATGTGTATGTATGTGTGCAAGCAGCAGCAACTAACCCATTGTAACAAATATTGTCTATGTCCTGTAACTTGGGATCTCTGTCGGTATGTTTGTGTATGTGTACGAGATTATCTATGTATTTTTATTATATGCCTGAATGCCAGCTTAACTGTATGTGTCATTTATGCTTTGACGCCATTTTTATATTTACCGTAAGACTTGTTTGTATAACAAACACATGCAAAAAATTTATTTAAAAATAAAAGAAACGGAAACATTTACTCCATTTTTTTTTTTTTTTTTGTTTGCTCGTATCTTATTTTTTTAACAAGATTTTCATTACAAATGTAAAATAATGTTGTTTTTAATTTTCCAACATACCTTTAGAATTATAGGTAACGATGAGTATATCGCCCGTTGTCGTAGTTGTTTAAGGAGTAAATATAATGAAAATAAACAAACAGTATAGTAGAGTAAAAAACAAAAACAAAAAAAAGACAAAAAAAAATCCAAGAAAAACAAGTTGAAAATGAGTATGATTACGTTGATGACTTCCGTTTTTTATAATGGCTTAAGGGGACTACAATCATTCATTCATTCATTCATTTATTCGTTCAGTCTTCAATCACAACTTTTTTATCCAAGTACATAAAAGTATGCAGATATTTTAAATACCCAACATAGCCACGCATACACCTCTACAAGCAAACAAGAAAAAAAGAAATAGAAAAATAAATTAAACATGCATTTCCTTGTTAATGGCTACAAATAAGCAAAGCAAAGAAATTTATTTAAATTGTATATTTGATGAGAATTTTTTTTTATAATTATGAACTTGAAAAAGCGAAAAGTATATACACTCGTGTATAGATAAATATTATTTCTATATATATATGTATATTAACAACATACTATATGCAATTATAAATAATATTAAGAAATAAGGATTTTGCAAGGAAGAAAATTTTAATTATGTGAGCTGTTGGTATTTTTTATTGTACAATAGAAAAAATGGCAAACGTAAAAAGAGACCATAGTAAACAATATTTTTTTTTATTTATTCAACATAATCATTAAAATCCTTAAAATAAAGGAAAATTCTTTAAGTAAATAATTAAAAAAAAAACAAAAAACAAAAGCAATTTACAACTCTTTGTAGATGCTTAAAAGTTGTAATTAAAAATATTCTTGTCTTACTTGTCTGAAGAGTAACTACTAGAGTTGTCAACCGATTAAGAATAATTCGATTAATCGATCAAACAAAACTAAATTCTTGTTCGAATAATTTTAAAATGCCGAATTTCGAATAACGAATAAATCGATTAATTTATGTCAATTAATCGAACATATTTTCGCATACGTAAAAAATGTGTTAAATTTGTTTGTATGATTTGAAACAAAGCGAGTACATTATATCAACCAATACATGTTATTTTGGATGTTTGTAGTTATTGTCGAACTGTGCATACCTAGAAGTCATGCTATGTTTTAAATGAAACGTTAAACAATATTCAAGAATGGGGTTTTTTACTGTCGGGTGAATAAGTTAGAAATACACTAAAAGCCAAAAAAGAAACAATTGCTTTATATAAATATTATCATATAAGTAGAAAATGTTGGTATTGTATTCTATTTTTTTTTTTAATTATATAATTATCTTTCAGAATGAGCTTGATTTACCCTTTATTTAAAAAAAATTTAAAGCTTTGTAATTCACAAATTTATTTGTGAGTTTTCGTATAAATGGATGAGCTTTATAATTTTTTAAACAAAAAGGGTAAAACATCTACTGATGAGTTGGTATAGCTACCAACGAAATAGATATTCAGATATTGCTAACCCGCAACAAATAAATAAAAGTTGATAAAAATATTAACTATTTAATTTTTAATTTATTTTGATTATATACTTATGCCTCTTTGTGTTAATGACAAACATTTAGTTTTTGTCAATAAATTATTTTAAAGCATTTTTTTATTCGTTGTTCTCATCGATTAATCGAATAAATTTTTAGCTTTAATCGTTTGATCGAACGAACAAAAACTATTATTTGAATTATTCGAACAAAGTTGAAAGGCGAATAATTGACAACTCTAGTAACTACTCGTATACACACACACACACCGATTTTATTGTAGCATGGAAAATAAAATTGAAAAGAAAAATATGTTCTGAAATATTTGAAAAAAATATAGTTAAAACCTTTAAAAAACTCCACACGTTTTATTTATATTTTTTTTACTTCCTTATGTAGACAATATTTTTCAATTCTCCAATCTGTTAAAAGAGTTTTTCAATTTCCAAATAAGCATGTTTATAATGAATATACGCCAAGTTAATATACAACATATGATATGAACCATTTATAATACGCAAAAAGAAAAATCCAAAGCAATTTTATTAGAGATTAAAAATTTACCATTTATGAATTACTGTCATGAAAACTTAAAATCAGCCCATTAATTGAGGATTTTTTTTATTAATATGGGATCAATCTTTAGCAGAGACAAATTGCCCCCTTCAATTAAAATAAACTTCTGGGATCAAATTGAACGCAAAACTTTTTAAACAAAACAAAAAGAATTTTGAAAATCGGGTTTTAAATGATTGCGGGCACGAACAATAAAAAAAAAAAAAAAGAAATACACAGGAATTGCTCCTCCTTTTCAGGAATTGGTCCAAAAATGTGTTTTCTTAAAAATTTTATGCAATGCATTGTGTCTGAACTTACGGAAAGGGATAGATAGATAAATTGAAAGATAAATGATGAAAATGTAGAAGAAGGCTTATTTATTTTACATCCCTGCTATTGCGCGTTTTGTTAATTTTTAAAGCTCTGTTGCAGTGCCTCTGGTATTAAGTAGGCGCATTAACTTCAGCTGAAAAAGCAGTTATTTTATTATTTTTTTTTTACATCGCCAACGGTTCTGCTAACCGACGAAGGTGAACACTGTTGTGTACTTTAGCTTGGAACAGTATCAATCGCTGTCGAAACAGTTTTAATTGACCAGTGAGTGCTATGGCTTCATCACTTTAAACAGTCCCCGTTTGACCCTTTTCATAGTAGTTGTGTCTTCGTTTTAACCTTTTCAATAGAAAATTGTTTTTTTTTTACTCTTTTTTCTATAAAAAAAGTGTTTTCTTTGGACCCTTTTCTGTAGAAAAGTGTCTTCGATGGACCAATTTCCATAGACAAGTGTCTTCTTTTTACACTTTTCTATAAAAAGTGTATTCTTCTGACTCTTTTCTATAAAAAGTGTGTTCTTTGGACCCTTTTCCATAGAAAGGTGATTTCGTTAGACCCTTTTCCATAGAAAAGTATTTTCGCTGGACCATTTTCCATAGAAAATTGTTTTCGCTGGACCAGTATCCAAAGAAAAGTGTTTTCGCTGGACCAGTATCCAAAGACATGCGTCTTCGTTCAGCCCATTTTCAACTGACTCATGTCATGTCGCTGAACCTTTTTCTATGCAAAAGTGTATTTTCTGTAGAAAAATTCATTTTTATACACTTCCATATGGCGCAAAAATATAGAAGTATATTTTTTTTATGCAAAAGTAAATCTACTTTGGGCCCATATGCATATACATACATGTAAATGTTTTCTATAGAAATATTTAAACTTATAAGAAGTCAAACACAAGTTGCATAAGTTTTGAAAAATCTCTTATATATAATGTATATATAATGCTAATGAGTGTATGTGGGCGTGCACCTTTTCTATAGAAAAAATATTTTTTTTATGGCAAAGTAAAAAATACTTCCAAAAATTGTAGTGAAAATACTTTAAAAATAAAACTTTAATAGAAAATAATCATTATCGAGAGCATGCCCGTATATGTTTACCAATCCTTTTCAAAGCATACTTACAGGAGTTTATGCTATAAACTCCCCCTAGCCTGCACAAAGGCACTGTTAATATTATTAAAATGTCAATTTGTTACATTAATTATTTGTAAATATCCCTTTTTTTTAAATTATTAAAAATCATTTGTACAATACAATTTACACACACACACACACACATACCAAAAAAAGGACATTGTATCGATTTTATTTAACCATTTATAAATAAAATATTTCGTCATGTAAAAGTATACCACAGCTGTTAATTTTGTTAGTTATAACAATCTCCACTTGAAATATTTTAGTGGGAAATTAAATGTAATTAAAATTTTTAATTTTACCACAAAATAAAAAAATACATGTACAACAGCGAACACGAAAATAAAAGTATAAATTATCTAGTAAATGGATATGAAATAAATAGAAATGAATGAAATAAATTTTGTTCAAATAAATGCGCCATATAAGAGCAAATAATTACATTTTTCCAGTATAAAATTCAATTATATTGTATATTGTTTTAAGTGGCAAGAAAACGCCCAAATGTTGAAAAAATGAGATAAGACCAAAAAATTTTTTTACTTATTATAATAATAAATATGTATATCAAATGGGCAACAAACGTTTGGAAAAACATAAATGAATATTTAGCTATTAGTGGTTAATAAATGTGTAGTTTAAACATATTTTAAAAGTTAAGTATTTAAAAACCTCTTTATTGCATCTGCTAGTAAATACATGTCATTATTTTAAAAGGAAAACACTGTAGTACATAATTATAAAAAATAATGAAATATTTTAAATTATATGTTTATTATTTAGATTTAAAAAAAAACATCAAGAAGATTAATTAGGCTGTTAGCTATGTAGTTTAATTTCTTTAGTTTTATGTTTACTATGCCTACTTTTAGGCTGACAGTTGAAAAACATCGTACATGACAGCTGTTGGATTTTCTTTTTGTTTTGTTTTCTTGTGTACAAGGACAAAGTATTTTCATATTCATATAAAATTAACCTTTAATGATAAAATGAAACGTAGAAGCAAATTGAAAAAAGTTAGCAGCCTTAAGGTAGGGTGTAACTTATAAGCACACATATGCTGTAGATATATACAAAACACAGCTTTCAGTTGAATTGTTAAAGGACACTAATTGTCAGTTAACACAGACTATTAATTAAAAAAAAAATAAAAGTTTTATTTTACATTTGTACAAACTTGAAAATATATTTTATATGAAAAAGAATACTTTCGAATAAAAACTGAAGAAAAAAAGAGAAAATTAAAATATATTGTTACTTTTCTTATTGTTTATAGAATTTGGCCCATATTTTAAAGTGTACTTTTGGGCAGAACTTTTGGCAAACTTTATTTATTATTCTGCTAATTTAGCTTCAACCTTCATTTTGCCTCTAATTAAAGTATAGTTTCTGACATTTCTTTCGGCTTTCTGTTAAGTAAAACTAAAACAGCCATATGTCTGTCTTTTATAATAAACTTCTGCTCTAATATTACTCTAACTAAGTTATAAGTGATATACATAAGTATGTACATTTGTATATGAAATTGTAGCTTGTATGTTAATTCCTAATTCCAGACTATATTTAGTTGATAATTTTATAAAATTTAATTAAGTAGATGAATTGAGATAAAAGAAGATATTAAGGAGCGATAATTTTGAAGCTTTCAATATGACTCCAAAGCTTGTGCATGAATCATAACAGTTTTAAATGGATTTAAAAGCAGATAAAGGACTATGAAATTGTGTTGTTTATTAATAATTTCCAACCAGTGATGGAGAATTTTCTACTAACCAAAATTGTTTTAACATGTAAAAATAGAATAAAAATGAATTAAATTAATTCTCGTATTCTATTTCAGTTGAAAACTTGGCTAAATAGTTGGTATTCTTTCCCAATTAGTATCCACTTTACGAAAATTGTAAAAATGGACAAATGAACACTAATGAGAGGTGTAGCGGCCTTGAAATCGGTATACTGATACGTTCTGCTAAAACTGATTGAATATAAATAATAATATTTTTCAACATAAGAAAACTCTTAGTAATTTGAATTTTTATTAATTCAATAAAACTGAACTTGAGCCCGATAATATTATTTTCATATGTACATTAAAATAAGTTCAAATAATAATTACTTTTATTCGTAATAATATAAAAATACTAATTATTTTTATTAAATTTTCCAAAACAAAGTTCTTGCAATATTTTCACTTTACTTTTGATTTACCTTTTAATGTATACTTTTTTTTATATATATTTTTCCTAAATTTTTATAAAATTTAATTTTCACTATATTTCAAACATATGCACAGTATTTGTAAGTTTAAATTGTTCTATTCCCATTAGTGATGTCCTCTTTTTTTCTCTTTCCCTCTCTTAACATGTTGCTAAACTATATTTCAAAGTTTTATCTAAATATTTGCTTTTGAAACAAAGCAGCCAGCCAATTGTAATATTAACACACATTTTGCCACATTTGCATACATGTGGTGGTACTATACATATATACTCGTAATATATGTATAGATATATGTACAGCAAAATAATACTGAACCCATACAAAGGAGTACATAATATGTATGAGTGTGTGTATTTATGTGTGTTCATACCGCGGCCAACGTCTAAAATATCTTTACCCTCAGGACTTTATGCAAAACAATAAAGAAAAAAAAATAGCAAAAATAATGCAAAAATTTTATGTTGTATTTTTTGTTGTTTTTTTTTCAAATATTTTAAATTTTTTCAAAAACATTTTACGTGTAACAGGGCATAAAAGGGTTTACGTTTTTTACTTTAGCTTTTAGATGAAATAAATTGGCTGTGGAAATTTTATATCTACTCAGGCTCACTAGAACATTTTAGCAATATAGAAAAAAAAAAACATGCAGCCAACAGCAATTTAAAAAAGAGCTTTAAGCTTCTAAATTTCTTTTAAGCACTTGTTAGCTTTCATTGTTTGCTTTTTCAACTTAATACTCGTATATTTTAACTAATCTGATATTATAGAAGCCTGTTTTAAAGCGATACTAAACATTTTTTACAGTTTAAATTTTATAAATCAAATATAATTTAATAAAAAGAAATATAAATAGAATAATATATTTTTAATTATATTCATAAGAGTACGTAGTAATATATTTATTGTTTTAAAATTAAAGCATACTTTAAGACAGTGAATTGCAAATGAATTTTTCTATGCTCTAAGCTTTAATTTAGAAGTGTAAAATAAGCAAAGGAAAATAAAAGTTTAATGTTTGAGTTCGTTAAGTTTTTGCTGTTCTTAAAGTTAAAGCATACTTTTAGGTTGTTAAATTTTAATAAACATTTTCGTTGTAGTTCTCTTGTATTAAATTGCCAATTAATTTAATAAAATGTAAATTCTATTAAAATAAATAAAATAAAAGTAAAAGTTATATGGACACTAGAGTTTTTTCTAAATTTTATAAAAGTAATTGAAAAAGTATCGTATATTTTTTTTTTTATTTGAGATTACAACATACTTTTAGTTATTTTAAATAAAAAATTTTATTGTAATGCATGGGTAGGTAGGAATGCCACAAATAAATTTAAACTTAAACTTTTCTTATATTGAATTTTCTTATCTATATATTAAGGCATACTTTAAGGGCTCTATACATTTCTAAATATTTTCAAGCTAACTTCTTTATACATCATATTTCCTAATAATTTACAATTTTACAGTTTTCATGAAAGAAAAGTAGAACGACTTGAAATTTTATATTTTCTTGTGACATAGTTTGCTTTTCACAATTTTGCTCCTGCTGTTATTGCTCTTGTTGTTGTTATATTTTGGTTGTATAAACACAATGAACTGCATAAATAATTATGCGCATTATTAATGAAGTGTAACACATTTGTAAGTTTGTATGTATGTATGTATGTATGTTGTGTATTTTTCATTAGGGGCTGTGCACATATTACGTAACGCTGTTTTCAGAGATTTTATAGCCCCCCCCCCCCCCCCCCATTCGTAACGCAAAATTTCCAATCCGTAACAAATCTTAAACCCCCTCCCCTTTCCCTCCTGAAGCGTTACGTAATATGTGGACAGCCCCTTATTAGAATAGAAATAAGAAGAAATATTTTACTTGAAATTCGAAGAAATCATTAATTATTTGCTTTGTGATAATTTTGTATGGAAACGTTGTTTTATAAAAGAAACCAATTTTAAAACACACACATATACACATACGTATGTATGTATGCATGTACGTATGCATATTTAGAAGAATATGCTGTATAAAATCAAAAACTTAAGCTTAAATACAGTTTACTAAATTTTGCTTACTTGCAAGGAAACAAACTTACTTAAAAATAAACTATTAATTATGAAATTTTCATTTGCCAAGTTTCGAACTAACTGCACAACCATTATTCTAGCCAAAATTTTGTTATTTATTTTAAGAGTACAAAATATTATTTAGTTTTCCATTCTCTAAGAATCTATCATAATTTTCTATTAAGTTATTAAAATGTTTTCCCCAACTGTTTGCATACTCATATTTGCCTTAAAAGTATGCTGCATATGTTTGCATTTTGTGTATGTGCACATTTTTGCACATTATTTTTTAACTTAAAGATTCAAATGCATTAGTAAACTTTCTTGAAGAGCTATTTCAACCCTTCTTGCATACATTTGTGTGAGTATTCCCAAAACCATTTAACTAATTGAAATGAATTTGATGTTTTGTAGATTCAAAAGAAGAAAGCATTATTCTTTAAGATCTGTTTAAATATTTTGCAAATAAAAATTTCATGCTAAAAAGTGATGTTTATTTAAGGAAGTAAACACACAACATGAAGAAAAATATGAAAGAATAATAGTAGAAATTGTAAAATATATGAGTAAATATTCGTATGTAGGAAATTTTAGGAGATCAAAAAAATAAATAAAGCCTTGAAATGTAACATAGTACATATGCAAAATACATAATTAAAGCATACATTAAGGAGTATTTATAGAATTTCTTATTAAGAAATTTTAATAGATTTTGAAAGGATTATTATAATTATAAATTTTAAATTATAAACATACTGTACTATATATTTATTAAGGAAAGTTTTTTTATGAAAAATTTTCCACAATTTTAAAATTATTATTTAAACGTCTTTCTATTTAAAGCATACATTAAGGTGTCTTTAACACAAATAGATTCTTAAAAGTTTTAAAATATTAAATTTTGCCTGTAATGAAAAATATTTTGTTTTTATACTAAAAGTTTTTTATTTAACAATTAAAAACGAAAGTCTTAAGATATTCAAAGCACACAGTATGGAACAGTTAGTCAAAAGGTGTATATATTATTATAGTATAACAATCTTATTTTGGCTTAAAGCTAACTAAACTAAATTTTCATAATTAAAAGAAATATTATAAAATTTTTAGCCATTAAGGAATATGTCTTCCGAGCTAAATATTTAAGCAAAATGAGTTTTCAAATTAGAGTCAAATATAAAAATCAAACAAAATATTAAAATTTGTATACACTTTTAAACGACTTTAAATAACTAATGTTTGATGTTTTATTTAATTATAACTCTGCCGTTTATCAATCGCTTTGGAAAACTTGATTGTTACTTACTAGTCCCATTTTTTAAATGTTTCATTATGGACAGTTTTGACCGTCTGTCGTTGCTCCCTTGTTTTGAGTCGTTCTTTTTTTATTTTCAAGAATTATGTCGTAAGTCATTTAACTGGGCACAAATTAACTTAAATTATTATCAATAAGAAAGAACACAGGAAAAACTTATTCATTCTGAAAACGCTAAAGCATAATGAGAAGATAAAGTGTTTACGTAAAACACTATATCTTCTAAGTAGTGTTCTAATCTGTCTATTACATGCATGAAGTTACAACTATTTAATCAAACCGTTTGGAGATAAGAAATACGAGAGTTATTTATCACTTCATTAATTGTATTACAACAGCAGCGCAAACTCATTTAAAATATATGTAAAAAAATGTCGTTGCCATTTTATAGCAGGAGATTTCTTTATTAATTATTTCATTTAAAAGAGAAGTTAAATAAGATTTATTATTGTAAATACTAATAACCAAATAATGTTAGGAGGAAAAAAAATCGGATTTCATGGCTGGAACGATTCTTTATGATTAACTGTTAAAAAATTATTTTATTGAATATTTTTTATTCCAAAGCATTAAACTATGCAAAAAATCATAAAAAATTTGCACATATTTTAGGGATATTTTAAAATTTTTTAGGAATCCAAAAAGAATATTATTAAAAACAATTCAAATAATAAAATAGTGGTTTAAACAAATGCACCATAATATTAACAGGAAGGTTTTTTAGTGTTACAATGTTTTATAAAATATAAAATTTACCTCAAGCTTATTATTTATATAAATTTAAGTTTACTGTTTATTTATTTTAATGCTTTTACAATTAATCGTTTTCTTATTTTTACATTTAAAAGGGAATATTAAATTTTATTTTACATTCATAACTGAGTGTGATAATTACACATTGGTGGTTTTAATAATTTACACTTCAGAGAAAAAATGTTGTATACATTTAGGAAAAAAAAAAGTTTTACTTAAAAAAAAATTGCGTACTAAATTTAAAACTAAAGAAACTATAAATGTTATCCATTTTTGGAAAAAAAAATTTAGGTGGGTCATTAATTGTGGATTAACTTTTACATTTTTACTAATGGAACTATTTTAAATACATGCGAATTAAATAGACAACAAATAAAAATACAGCATTATAATCAGAAAAGTGAAGAAAGTTATATTGCATATTTCTAGGAATAATATTAGTTTTAAAAACTGCAATTTAGTGCATAGTCTTTTTATTAATATATTAATACATCTTTTATTAAAGAAGATAAACAAAATGATATGAAAATATTTTGAGGATTTTGTATTTTATTTTAAAAGTATGTACTCATATAATAGTCATTGCAAAAATTGCCTCCTCTTAAATGATTATTTTCAGTTAATTCGAAATCTAAGATGAAGTTTTGTTTCGAAAATTTTACTTACTAAAGTTTTGAGTATAAATTAAGTTCAGCCTATAATTAATGCACAAATATGAAGTAAAAGAAAACTTTTATATCGCTAACGAAAAATTATTATATGTATGTATACAATTTAATAGAAAATTTTTAAAGTTTTATTTAAATTTTATGTTGATAATATTGTTTTTGATATGAAAAATAGCTCAACTTTGCTTGAAGTACAACTTACAAGTTTATTGCTCCTAAAAATAGGCTTAAATATATTGACTGATTTATATTGCAAATACTTTTATACATTTATCTTTTTCTTTTTAAGGAATTATGGAGTTTTTTAGTTTTTTTTTGAAAGTCATCATTAGTAAAAATTCCAAATATGGGTATTTCCATGGTTGCGCACGTGACAGTCGCACGTATTCAACATGAAGAAAATCAAACTAAGGCCCAAATATTTTTTTCTTTATTTAGGTATTTGGGAAGCAATTTTAGAGCTATTTATTTAGTGGAAAGCATGGGTGCTGTAAGAGTCGGGGTCGTGACATATTGGTCAACAAAAGCTTTTGCGTGGCGTGACAAAAAATAGAAGTGGTTTTTTTCTACATTTACTAAAGTGCAAAAACCAGCGAAATAAGCTAAAAATTTTTATGTAACTTATTTGGATGTTATTAAGGGATAGCTTAGCTTTATTTTCATAACTGTTTTTTTTATGATTTTATGTTTAGTTTTATTGATACAAGCCATAATATAAAGCATGACGTGACTTTATTTCCCTTATGATAAACTCGAATAATTTTTGATGTAGTTTGGTTTTAAAGTTTTAAATCAACGAAAATAAATGAAAATTCAACTTCAGGTCAATGTTTGAAAAGGTACATAAGAATAAAAAAAATAGTAAAAAAAGGTTATTTATTAAATAACTCTCTTTGACGAAATTGCGGTTCGAGCTACTTTTATTTGTAAATCTTCTTCGCATGATAAGTAGTGAAGTTTCTACATGCCTGAGACACTCGGCACTTCTTTCCATTTTTCCGTTAACGGTGGGGAAAGTCTTTCAATTTCGTCTGCACTTATAAAAGTTAAATGAATTAATCGTTTTCTCATTATGGGTGTTAAGTTAAGGTATAAATTCTTTAAAATAACAAAATTTGAATGTTTTTCTCTCATAATATTGTATAAAAATAATTGTTTAATAACTTATAATTTTTGGCGGCGGTAGGCCTTTCTGTGGAAATACCCTTATACTGAAACTATGTATTTTTTTTTTTTTTGCTATAACTCTAATATCGTATTCTTTCCATAAAGAATGGTGTAGAAAAAAATCTGCATAATGTATTATTTACACATGTTCTAGAGGCACAAAACAATAAACTGTTGACCCAATTTCGCTTTTATAGAAAATATGCAAAAAAAAAGCAATATAAAATACAATACATTAAAAAAAAAAAAAACTACAACAAAAATATTGTATTCAAACTATAAATTTTGTATTACACAAAAGCCTAAAAGTATGCTCTATACAGGGGTAAAACAATGTTATATACATACATAACAACAATAATTTATAAAATGTCAATAGCATGTGGATTTATGGCAAATAAAAAGAAAAACTTTTAGATAAAAAAATAAATAAATTAAAATTATATAATAAGTACATATGTATGTATGTATGTATATGTATAAGACGGGGAAAAAACAGTAATTTATTAAACCATTTCTTTATGTCGTACATATCAAAAATTGATTTGCATACTTAAACATTTGTCATTTGTTAAATTAAGAAACAAGGATACTGTTAGAAAAGCTTGAAATCCCTTAAGTAATTTATATTATCTAAAACCCCCTAAAAAATAAACACTTTAAGCCTGCTAATGGATGAGAATAAACTCAATGACAACTGGCGAAATATATAACAAAATCATTAAAGAAGAAACACTGAAAGAAATTTACAATATATGTACTTAAAAACAGGAAAGTACTTTGTTCAATCTATATTAAAGCTTTTAAAATAAACAATTCTTAAATTATGTTAATAATTTATATTTTATGTAGGATTTATATTATAACTTGTTGTTTAAATACTTACCTTGATTTAGTTAAGAATATTGTATAGTAATACTTCTGCACGTTTCACCCCAAAAGTATGCTATGTTAAATTTTATAAAGATACATACCAAAAATATGCTTTACATATGTCATCTACGCTGATTATATGGATTTTCTTGTATCTAGTTACGTTACGCCAAAATAGTTTTTCTTTTTTCTTTTATTTTTTTGTCGTTCATGTGTTGTGTCTAATGCAGCATATCTTAGGATAAACATTTACCTCCGTTTAATACACTTGTATATAAACATTTGTTGTATAATGTATGGCATAACATAAGGCTAAAGCAAAACAATATTTTGTAACAGCTTTAACAGCAGCAGCAAGAACAACAACAACAACTGTAGAAACAACAAGAATAATAGCAAATACATCGGCACAAGATGTTTGTCTATTTATCCACAATACCAAGACACGTTTTCCTGCTTGCTCTTCAATGAAACGTGCCAACCAACAACAATCTCAGTAAGCATAACACAAGTCTTCTTCTTGTACTTCTATATATTATTTTGTTTAATATATTCTTTCGTCATCTTTTACTGTTTCTATTGTTTGCTGAAGATCTCTATACTCCATTAGTACACATATACAAAAGTTTTGTCTAATGTTGCCTACTTTTATGCATTGACAAGTTGGTGTGTTATTTTTTTATAAAAATAATGTATTCTTTTTTTTTACTGTCATGGTGATTTATACTTTCATGGTTCTGTTTATTTTTTTCTTTCTTTCTTAAAACACCACTCTTTAAGATTTTTGTCAACTCGTTTTTATTTTTATTGATAAATAGATTTGTTTAGAAAAATTATATACATATTTCAAGCAGCTTCATTGGCAGGAATAATTTTTTCTATTTATCTTGATGTGTGTATGTATGCGTTTTTTACACACAGAAGTGTGTACATACATTAATATCTATAAAATGATGTGTTTTTTTAGAAACTTGTTCAATGATTCCACCATATGACTTTTAATAAGTTAAGTTTATTCAAAAGCTAAATCAATATAATTTATGCTTTAACTAAATTAAGCTTTGCGTTTTTTTTTTTGCAATGTTTTTGATTAAACTTAAATTAATACCTTGTAATGAGTCCATGAAGAATACTTCTTGTAACGACTACATCCCTCTGATTCTGACATTACCGGGCTTTGCAAATTCAATATGTTTTTCGGTTTTTCTTCAGATATTTTTCAAAAACTTTCTACAGCAAAAACTCTTGAACCACTAAACTGAATCTGATCAAAGTCCATAATTGCATAATTTTCTAGATCTAAAAGCTAACTGAATAGAGAATATCGATTTGGTAAAAAATCTATTCTTTTTTAAAGTGGTGTTGGCTGAAGAGATTTATCGCGTTGACTACTAAGCAAGCTATGACTGAGGACCTGGGTTTAATCTCTGTTCAGAGCAAGTCATCGACATCATGAATTTCTCTAGTTCTGGTCACTAAAATTTGTTCTCGGCAGCGATTAATACTGTTCCAAGCTAGTTTACACAACAGCACCTTCTTTTGTCGGTTAGCAGAACCATGCAACAGCGGAGTTGTAATAGAATTAAGCTTTCTAAATTTTCATCATCTATCTTCTCTATTCTCTCCTTTTTCCTAACTCCTGGAACAATGCATTGTATAGCTAGGGGTCATTCTCAGAGTGCTGCTCCTGAAAAAAACAAACTGTTTAAAATAAAATTTGTTTCTGCGATTAGGATAAGTCCATTCATCGTTTTCAATGTCAAACACTAAACTTTTCAACCGATTTCTCATTTCTTCTATTCTTGATTTTTTTAAGCATAATTTTCATTTGTTGCCTGTTCTAAATCACGAAAGTTTTAGCAATATTTTTAATACATAAAAGTATTATTTTGAAATCCAATTTAATATATTTTTATATTAACTCATCCCAACTTTTTGAAATTCTTTGAGACAATGATTTAATTCTAAAACCTGCATCCACTAGTGTCTATTTGCAAATTGATGATAGTTTTGTACGGTTAATGGTTTTTTTTTATTATTTGTTCCATCATCAACATCATAACCAGCAAAATCATCATCGGTAGCAAACAAAGACACAGTAGTTATGTGCGGTATGAAAAAAAATGCAAAGCAAATGGAAGAAGATACGAAATGAAAAACAACATGATAGCAAACTCTAGCTTTACTTATTAACACTTATCTTATCAATGGGCGAAAAAATGGGGGCGGCAGCACAGGAACTTGAAGTGTTGAAAACAGCCAGCAATAGAGATGGCATATACTAAATAAAAATCGATATTAAACACAATTTAAATAGAGAAAAAAAAACAAGAAATTTTTGAATCGTGGTTAAGTTGAAAACAGTCAAAAAAAAAAAAAGAAAAAGAACATGAAAGAGTTAGCGGTAAATGGCAATTACTCAGATATTCTTGAGCTTATATGTATGAATGTATGCATGTATGTATGTAGTTCATCGTTCATTCCCTCGCTCAAAAACAATAAAAATCAATTTGAAGAAATCAAGAAAAAGATTTTTTTTTGGAAAAAATACCCTGCAGAAGGCAGCAGCACAAGAGCCAGCCAAACAACAATCATTGATTGTCATGTTGTAGGTATGCGGAAAACACTATTACACACACACACACACACATAAGAAATACACTAAACGCAAAAATAACAAGTACCAAATTTAATATTTTTCTTTTCCTCTATTTTCCTTAGGGACAACAACAAAACATTTAACTGATTGTGATTGCATGGGTGTGTGTGTGTGTGTGTGTACTGGTATTTGTTTGTTTTATAACAAAAATTTTCATGAAATATACGGGTTCTTCATCATTCGTTCATTCATTTTACTTTTGCCCTTCAATTCAGTGAATTTTATTTTGTTTTTCGTATACTTTTTTTGTGTATAAATTTTTATTTCGGTTCCTGTTGGCATGATTTTTTGATTTGCTATACACCTGGGAATCATACTTATGCTGGAACGTATAAGAGTATAGATATGTGTGTACGAATGTATGAGTTGTCGATTGTGTGTGCGTGTTTTAGTATCAGCCAGTTTTCAGGTTTCTTTTTAATACTGGTGGTAGTGTATGTGTATGGTTTGTGTACTGAAATTGCCAAGATGGTTGTTTAACGTCAAGGAAATAAATTGTCTGTGCGTGCAGTAATTGGAAATTACATTTGTTTGTGATTGTCTATTCACAATTGTGTGCGTGTATGTGTGAATATACTTTTACAGATGATTGGTGTATTAATATCTACACATATCCTTACAAAAATACATATGTATGTATTTATGTATATGTTTGGTATGTTGTGCAAGAACTCACCTTAGTGTAATTATTATATTTCTTTGCGTAATTTTAAATTGATTACGATAATTCCAAGCAAACTTAATAAACTGTTTTTCAATACTGGATACAATTAACAACAATATCAGTAATTAATAAAATTTCCTTTTTTTATCCGCCCCTCTTGTGCGCTTCTAAACAACAAATATTCTGTAAAAGTTATAAATAAACATTTTCGCCAACTTCTTTTTCTTTTTCTTTTTTTTTTAAATGCGTAGATTGCTGGTAAAAAGAACAAGTTTGCCTGATTTTATGCTTTACATTTTATATTTTAGATATAAAAAAGACAATTTTTTGACAAAAGACAAAATTTTTGAAGTTGCCCAAAATTATGCTACACATTTATTATCTCTTTATTTAGACTACAATATACAATGAAATCTTCAAATTAAATTGCTTAACATCCTAAAAATATGCAAAAATTTCAAAATAAAATTGTTTTACATTGAACTTTAGCAACACTTTTAAAAACTTTCTAATAACAGATGCTGCTAATTGCGCTCAAAATGGAGCTGATCGCATGATAAAAATCATTCAAGACTTCATTTATAACTTTTTAGGATAAAATGTTTCTGCTACTGATATTATAAATTTGCATCAGAATTATTTTTTTTGTATTTTGTCACAGACTATATTCTTCCAGCATTAAATGCCATGGATTACTTAACGCGCTTTTCTTATATAATTTTCTTTCTAGTCGGAGGAGACAAGTGTAATTATTATTTCAATACCTTCGAATTTATTAAATTTGTTTAACCCATGAAAAAAAGCAATTTCTTTATTAATTTGCTTGTGCATATTGACATCAATGCTTATATCACTCTTTCGCCTAAAAGTATGTATAACTGCTGCCCAGAAAAATCAATTATGCCTATAAACACACTGTACTCAGCTTCAAAGTTTAATCTTGAAATATTTATTAATAGAATTCCCTTACTAAGGAATTTTTTTTTTCAATATACATCAATAGTGACAGACAGGATGAAAAATAAAAGAATAAAAAATTCTAAAGATTTTCGAAAGAATTTTCTGTGGTCTGAATAAATAAAAAAAAAATTAATTATAAACTGGCAGTGAAATTTCTGCTAACAAAACAAAAATATCAAAGATTAATACAGCATACTTTGGGGAATATAAGAAGATAAGCAAAAAGGATTTAATTATTTTACGAAATTACGAAATTAAAAGATTGAAATGCTGTGTCCAGAATCTTCCCCACAGACGACCTGAGTAGACAAGTTTTTAGTTTTTCTTCAGTGATTTCCATTGAAGATCTATCTACTCAAGTCAATTATTGGGATTGAAAATATTACTTGTAAATTTTTTTTAATTTTATTTTCACAAACTATGGGAAGTATTTAAACATTTCTCTTGTGTGATATTTTATAACCTTCTGCGTTACAAAAACTGCATGAACTATATATTTAAAGAAATAATTGAATATCTATGCTGCTTGCTATTTTAGAAAAGTCTAGTCTTAATTGCAGAGAATCATATGTGATATAATTTTTGTAAATTTTTCAAAAATCTAGTGTTTAAATCCTGATTGTATACTCAATGCAGTTTTTACAGAAATTCTGTAAAATACTTGTTGATTTTAGGATATTTATATAAATTTCGCCTTTTACAGGAAATTTTACTAAAAACTAGTTCAGTGTTTATAAGTACAAATTTCGTCGTGGCTAATACAATGTTTTCATATAATTTTGTAGTGGTTTACTTCTTTGCTATGTGGTTTTTGATCATGCTAAGGAATTCTCATTTCCGTGTTCTCAATCGTATATGGCGCTTCCTGAACCGTCCAGTGCTACAAAAATATTAAGAGAGCGTTTTTTTTTGTATATTAATTGTAATTTTTTTAAATTACTACAAACTGTTTATTATTAATATTTGTTAATATTTAAACAGGCTAAAGCTCGTAAATGTTTATAATCAGAGAAATATTAAGTAGACATTGTTAACATATTTCGAGCAACAAAATAAAAATTTTATATTTATACATCCCTTTTTGTAGATTTTTCAACAGCACTAGCTGAATAGAATCAAACGTTGTTTTTCGGTAAAAGCCACTAAACCTCGTCAGTATTCATGTGCAAATGCTTTTTCACTACTTGTTAGGTAGCTTCGTTGAACGTCATTACATATTCTATTTATACACAATTACAAATACAAATAGAATACACGACTTATTTGTACTGGATGCTAGCCGGGGAAATTTTTAATTTTTTGTTTTTATTTGTTATTATATATTAAACATTACAGTGCTGTCTAAATTTTAATTAATTTCAAACATTTGTTAAAAATATTTTGAAGGAAATTGTTAACTTAAATTTAATACATATCTTTTTTTGATTGTAGCACAAAAAAGTTAATACATTTATGTATTATTTTTTATTAAAATTAATGTTGCCGCTGTGCAAACACCTTGCCCTAAATTGATTTATTTGTTTTACACATTCAATAATATTTAGAGTATTTTTAATTACTCTAGAAGCACAATTTCTTTTATTAGCCTTGAAGAATGCTTAAGTTGTTGTAATTAAAATAGCATTTTCTTTTGTAAAATATTTTAAATATATACATACTTACAAAAAATAGGCTTAATCTACTCAAAGACATGCTATTTACATATTTAGTTTTGTCTTATATAAAAGTTTTGGTTTTGCTTAGCTAAATTATATATATCGATTTTCAAAATATATGTATAAGAAATGTATCTTTAGCATTAACAACTTTCCATAATCTTTCGTAGTTTTAAATTGAAATCCATTGTAGAGCTTTAGAGCATGACAACGGTTGCTAAATTGTTGAAAGATTTTCCAACACTTAACAGCATAAATTAGTTATAAACTAAAGCATACTTTAAAGGCACATTGTATTTTAGAGTCTTATGTTAAAATATTAGTATAATTTTAAGAATTTATTTATTTCGCATTCTTAGCATCGTTATAGGGGTGTTGAATATCCATAAATTCTTTTTTGTGCAGTAGATATTTTAACGTTAGAATTTTATAGAAAAAATTAAATTTATTTCCTATAAATTTAATACATACTTATGTAATTATTTTGCAATATGTTTTTTAAAAAATTTTGATATTTATAAATAAATATTTGCGGAAATCTTTAGAATGTCATAAAATATCCTGTAATATTTCCTTGAAAATGTCTATCTAAGAAATCATATTCAATGCTATTTTTAATTATGTATATGAATATTTTTTCTTTTAAATTTGATTTCTTAAATCACTTAAAATATTTTGACACATTTACAGAATTTGATTACAGATGTGGCAAAAGAAAAAAACAAAAATTAAATAAATTATAAATTTGTCAATTGTTCCATAACTTTATTTAACACCCATCAAATTTGATATTTAGTTTTGTATACATGTTACATACAATGCTACAATATTTTAAAAAGCCTTAAGTTATATAACATTTTCTTTTCATTTTAAAATATAATTATTTCATAAACAAATAATCAAATTTCATATTTTATTTATTTATTTATTTATTTATTTATGGCCATAAAATATTTAACCGCCTACAAAATATTTGTTGGTAAAAGGTTAAGGATATAAGGTTTGCATATATATTCGAAATAAATATTCAAACACACACATGCACGCAACTTTCATGTGTTCTTTGGAATATAAATTTTGCCAAATTCAAGTTAGAAAAACTTAGAAGATAAAATATGATTTTTTTGTTGTAGTAAATTTTTATAAAATTTATTGTTTTTTTTTTTTCCTACAAGCTAAAAAAAAAAAGAAATCCATATCGTTCGCTGAAACATAAAAACAAATAACTGACATTAAAAATACGCCATTGCACTTTTAATTAATTATTGTGAATCACATCGAAACCCGCATCCCTACAAATCAGCCAACCTTTATGACGAAAAGCATTCAAATTCAAAATGAAAAAATTTTAAAAAGTCTACCTACGCAATTTTGCATTGCAGCTGACGTATCATATAAATATATAATTTCAGAGCAAAAGGAAAAAATTTAGGCTTAAAAATATCCAATATTTCTCTGTATGTAAAAATGTACGTTTATTTACTAAATGTTGAAAGTTTTGTAAAATTCGGCAAAGGATAAATAGAATTTTTCATAGTTATAATACTTGAAATATGCAATATAAAATATAAATTGACAATAAAGAAATTAAATTATGCTACAACGATATGAACACAATTCGAATACGAGGCTTCATGCATTTTTGTTCGAAAATTATAAGATACATTAAAATTTGGCACCGAGCATTTATATTGACTAAATTCAGCATAAAAAACAAAATTAATTTCATCAAAATCGTTCAAGTTCAACCATGCCCCGCCCATGCAATCCACATTGAATTTTTCTCATTAAATTTTTTCTATCCAAACAGAAGTCTTTAAAATTTGGTAATCACGAAAAATTCTCGTTCTAAATTTAATTACTTAAGCAGCTATTGTAAAAAAAAAAAACTTTAATCCGCAATGTAATTGAATTAATCCCAAAATATATTGAAAAATTTTATAGCTGCCTCCGTTTATACGGATGGATCCAAAACTTTAGATGGAGTAGGCGCTGGAGTCTGTGGACCCAACGTGAAAATCTCAGTGCCCATGGGTAAATGGTCCACGGTATTTTAGGCGGAAATACAGGCAATCACCAAATGTGTTCATATTAATTTGAGCAGAGGCATTAAAGCCGCGCATATAGCTATCTTTTCCGATAGTCAGGCAGCCCTTAAGTCCCAAGTGTCATGTAAATTCTGTTCTAAGCTTGTTTTAGAGTGCTTTGACTCACTACAGAAGCTATCGATACGGAACAAGGTTTCCATTTACTGGATACCTGGCCATAGCGGTCATCCGGGTAACGAGGTAGCGGATGAATTGGCCAAGAGGGCCTCTGCCGCTCCTCTTAGAGGCTCACAGCCCTTTTGTGGCATAAATTGGTCGATTGTAACAACTCTAATCAGAGAGAACGACATGTCGACCGCTAAAAAATTTTGGGTGGCTTCTCCCGGTTTAAGACAGGCCAAATCATTGATACAGCCATTCTCATACAATGGCATCCTGAATTTCAACAGGAACGACTTACGGCTATTTACTGGTTTCCTCTCCGGTTATTATGGACTGAACTACCATCTTTGTAAAAGTAACCTAGTTCGCTCACCCTTGTGCCGTTTATGCATGGAAGAGGATGAGACAACGGCACACATTCTCTGTGAATGTATAGTCTTATGTAATAATAGAAGGAGTGTTTTTCTTTCTGAATCTTTCGGATGATATTAGGCGGGCTTCTCCAAGCTCTGTGCGGACTTTCATAAGGAGAGTCATTCAGAGATTGGTTTAATTTAGAGATCCATGGCACAAAAGATCCAATAGGTGTCGCAGTGCCGGTCCTTGGTCCAAATCTATCCACTTTTCTATTCTATTCTCTTCTAGCTGCCTCCGTTCAATACCAAAAATGGACAAAATCAAATTTAAAATTGAAATGAGTCGGTAAAACAACTTATTTACTTAAGTCTTATGGTGTTTTCTTTTCTACAAAAAAAAATGGTACATCTGCATGCAGAAAATGTATTTTGGTGTTCGTTTCTTAATGTTTCAATTTCGTTCCCATATATTTTTTATATTCGAAGCTTTTTTCAATTAAAAGGCTGTTGTTATTTTTAAACCACAAAAAGGTTTTATTAAAACTATGAATTATCTTATTTCCAAGTATTCATTTAAATAAAAGAAGTTTAGATCCTATTATATGGCTCCAAGTTAAATTTTTATCTCAGCTAATTGTTTAAACGAATGACAAATTCTCGATGTACCCGCCTCCATCGATTATACGTGTTTTACTCAAAATATTGTACGAAATTAAAATGTTGAACTAACTGAAATTTTCAAAGCAAGTTTATAAAATTAATATTATATTTTATTCATTTTCAAAATGGCTGTAATGCAATGTTGTGCATTTTATGTTGACATTTAAAAAATATTTATTTACTTATGTATATCCTATGTTGTTATATTTTCAATAACTTTTCTTATAAAATTAACTTTGTCACTTTGTAGTCATTATAAATATTTAAGTAATTTCAATAAAACTCACTTATTGAATCAACAAATTTTGTTATAAATTTTAAAGTGTACACAGTTTTATTGCAAATACATAGTACAAAAATATTGTTTAAATGAAACTAATATTTTGCAATAAAATTAACACGTTATTGAATATACACACAAAAATGCATATATACATATATATGCGTATATACTACATATATACTCCTATACATATGCACAGTTGTCTACATACATATACATATGTAGGTATTGTGTAAACTTCTATCATGACTACGTTTAAACAAGAGCGTAGTAAACCTGCCAGTACAAACAACAATTGCAACTTTGTAAAAGCTATCCGTCGAATAATTACAATACATATGAATGTCTTATAAGTCTTCTATAAATAAGTTTTAAAGCCTGCCCTGTAGTTTTTTCGTGACAATTTACCCCAAAAGTGGCAGTACTATACAATGTGGACTGGTTATAAAACTATCCACATTGATCCTATACTCGAAAGACTGGTTATAAAACTATCCACATTGATCCTATACTCTGAAGACTGGTTATAAAACTATCCACATTGATCCTATACTCGAAAGACTGGTTATAAAACTATCCACATTGATCCTATACTCGGAAGACTGGTTCTAAAACTGTAGAAAATTTTACTGTCACTTTGTGCAGGCACTTAGCTGTCTTTTTGTGTCGCAGATGGTGGATAGTAAAGAATGTATGTCATTAAGCACACATAGCTTAAGTAGTACAATGTACAAGTACCAGTGAGTGTAGCTGAGTGGGTTGAGATGTTGATTAGCAGTCGGAAGGTTGCTAGTTCAATTCTCAATACAGTCAAAATACATTTACAAAAATAGTGCAATGTTACGCATCCTTACTAAGTTACAAGTGGGCTGTAGGAACATTATTGTACTGCAGTGGGAATAACCAGGATGAAGATGACTAGGATGAAGATAAATAAAATAATAAGAATAATAATACAAAAATAGCTGAAAGCAAAATTTAATTATTATATTAATTAATTATTATTATCTTTTTAATTAATAAATGAATTTGTTATGTTTTTTTTTTGACGAAATAATTTTTTTTTTAAGTTAAATAAATTATAAAATGACTCTTATTTCAGAAAAAATAGGGAATGATTTCGGGTTTTTAAGGGAGTGGTTTGGCAGGTATAAGGAGACAGTTAAGGGTAAGCCAAGAATAACCGGCTTATGAACTGTCTTTTTGTGGCCTCTTGTTGACAATTAACCCCATCGTAGGACATCCCCTTGTTAAAGTGGCCAGTCATATGGCTAGCATTCGGACTGGTTGTGTCATAAATGGGCTAGTATTATAACCAGCTCGGAGACAGCCACTTGAACTACAGGGTGTTGTTTATACTTAAACATAAAAAGCTATCAAATGTAGTATTTGAGTTTTCATGTATGGACATGTTAGCATGGCACTTGTGCACTTAAACCTGCATACATACATATACGTATGTATATGTATGTTTCTCACAGTACCTGAATATGAATGAATGATATTTTGTTCATATTTTTATGTAAAAAAGTCAAATATAGAAAATTGACAATGCAAATTTATTTAATAATTCCTAGTAAAAATATATTAAATATTTGTTATACTACGTATGCAAATAAAAATATAAACACACATACATATGTATTTGTATGTAATTGCACATCAATGTAATTGTAAACAAATGTATGCAATTTTCATCAAAAATTCATGATCATCAACAATACTGTTTAGCAGAAAAATTCCACAATTGCAATTAATGCACTCACACACACATACACTCTAAAATAGTTGTGAGCACAGTGTGTTGAAAAAGTCTCTGGATGAAAAATAAATAAATTTATATACAAAAATTATCAAAAGTTGATAAATATATCATTATTAAATTATCCATGTGATCCGCTGAACGCACCCTACAATTTTTTTGTGCATTTTATTTATTTATTTAACAATTTCGTTATAATTTAAAAAGATAACACGGTTGGGCATGTGTATGTTACAGTGGGCCTTAATTGATTAACCGAATAGTCTATGTTAGATGTATAAAATTATTAATTTAAGAGGGACGCATTTAAGTGCAGATGTTTTAATACCATTAGCCTTTTTGTATTAAGACGGGGAAATCTCATAAGTTGAATTATTACCAAAACTTTTATTTTAATTGTAATTTAAATTCCCCTCCCCTTGGAAAGCACTTTTTTGCATCTTGGTGACAAACTACACCTTGATGCTGTGTTTTCTATTCGAACTTTACCTTTGGAGATAATATCTGAAGATATAAAAGAAAGTAGAGTACTCGTAACATAGGATAGTCTGGTAAAAAGTGGTCAGGCACCTTAGGTTTTCGGAAGACAATTAAGTAATGCCTTCTGGAAGGTTACATAAGTGCTGCTCGGATAGAATGCTCACCCTACGAAATGCAATACAGATCAACCACGAACTATGAAATAAGTTCGGCCACATTTCTATCCGACAGTACAACCTTACTATATTTTAAAATATTTTGCATTTTCAATGTAGTTTTTCTATTTCACAAAATATTTTACAAGCAAATGTATTTCCACATGACATATTACATAAGTAGTTAACATTGCCATTTGATTTGCATAAATAGTTCCAAATGATAATAAATATAATTTAAATATGCAGTACTTTATTTAATTTCAAAATTATGTGAGAGTTTCCTTCTTGCTGTTTTAGTTTTATTTTTTTTTTTTATTTTGCAAATTATTTAATGCTAATTATGACAAATATGCTGCCAACAACAACAACAGCCAAAACAACATCATCAACAACAAGGCTGTAGCAAATGAATTTTGAATTTAACAAAATAATCACATTGCACACGTTTGCATTTTAATGTTGTAATTTTCTCAAAATGTCTCAAAGAACGTGAGCATTTCATAAATTTATAATTTACGACAATTCACAAGTACAGAAGTGAAATTCTAATGATTTCAACTTTGGAGAGTAGGAAAATTCTTTTGAATTGTTGCTGTAGATTGGCAAAAGATTTATGGTTGATAGAACAATTATTAATTGTACAAAATTTTTCGCTCAGGCAAAGAAAAGTTCAAAAGTTACAATTTTCTTACAAAGAATTTTTGATAAGTTTTCTTCTTAAAACCTGATTAAGATATTTTGCTATAAAATAAAATATTTACAAGAAATATATGTGCATCAGGGATGGCATCGGGAATTTTAAAATTGTACCAAATAACTTGAAAAATTGTACTTTTTGACCCTAGTTGTACTAAAACACATTTTTTTTTAATTCTATATTATTTTTATTTAGATTTATTAAGAATTAAACAACAAAAAGGTACATTAAATTTCATTTGTACTATAATATAACAAAAAGCAATTCAGCATTGAATATGTATAAATCATTTACATAGAGAGAAAATTAAAGTACTACGTACTAGCTTTCAAATCGATATCGACATTACAATTACAATTTTTATAATAGCTTACTTGATATATTTATATCACAACAATTCCAATTTTGTGAATTTAGTAAATCCTTTGTTTGGATAAAGCCGCAAAGAGTTGCAGTTTGTAATCTGTTTCTGTCTTTGGTTTTAATTATATTTTGGTAAGAAAATATTCTTGCCACATTTGCTAATGAATGTGGAACTCATAATATTCCTCTTACAATTTTTGAAAGTTCTGGAATCATGAATTCATTTGCTTCATTTTTTATTTTAGCAACTGTTGCCCCGAAATCGCTAATATTCGAATCTTTGTAAGATTTTAATATTTAAACATCAGCAAGAGCTCTAAATTGCGAATTTATGATATCAAAATTTTGGTACTCGTTTGGAAACAATTTTACTAATCGTGGTACTATGCTATTAGTTTTTCCACTGATTTCATTTTCTGTGCTAAATTTACCAAACCACTTTAATGTAAAATGACTGCAATGATGAGTTGCCATATAAAATTTCGAAAACTGGGAAGATTCATTAATTGTACTTAATTAGCCATTGGGGTACCATTGTACTTTTCGAGTTTGAATTGTACCAAAAAAAGTACAATTGTACCAACTTTACCATTCCGGGTGCATATATATACATATATATATACAATACATATATACACAATGAAAAAACACACTAGACCTATTCACAATCGTGTGCAAATGATTTTGCTTTTGAAAAATGGTAAAGAATATTTTTTGTTTTTCTACACTAACAAAATATACAAGAATTTACTTACTTTGCTACATTTTCGCAAATGGGCAACACTTAATACTAGAAATTTTATTTATGCAAGACTTAAGCGTCAACTAACAACTGTATAAGTGAGATATTAGTGATCTTATTATGATTCAGAACTCAACTAATTTGGGTTGTCAACTCGAATATGTTGTATACTTTTTGTATTATAATTTACTACTTATTGACAACAATGTGCTGATTGTATTGAAAACTTGTGAATCATAATAGGTATGGGCATAAAATAATAAAAGAAAAAGTTAAATTACCAAATGTGGCGATTAAATAAATTTCGAAGCGTATACAAAGCCATAGGCCATATAGACCTATATTAGTATTGAGAAGTCTCGTATTCTAAAGGGTGTCTTTTATAGAATGTCACAGCTTTGGGTTGGCGTCACTGCTTTATTTGAGCAACCATTTAATAGCTGATAGTTGCTTTTTGTTTAGTTTGCATGAAAAATTTTAAATTGTTGAAATTTTAAATCAAAATAATTGTTCCATTCGTCAAACTCATAGTGCAGCGGGCGCTACAATTGATTTACTCAAAGAAACTTTTGATGAAAAAAATAATTCCACATAATGGCCCAATTAATTGGCCTCCAAGATCGTGTGATTTAACCCCATTATACTATTTTCTTTAGGGTTATGTTAAGTCACTTATCTACATCGATAAACCACAAATAATTGAAAATCTGCGAATCAACATTCAAAGAGTTATCGGCAAAATATGGCCGCAAATGCTGCGAAAAGTTGTTGAAAATTGGTGTTCCAGATTGTACCTTCTACATGCCAGCCGTGGCGGCCACATGGCAGAAATCATATTTAAACATTAATTTCATAAAATTTTCTTTCCAATAAAGCCTGTTTAAATGATATTAAAAATATATTTCCTTGTTTTATTACGATTTAAACTTGTTTCACTCTATAAAAAACACCCTTTATTTGCATTCGAAATGTGTTTAAATAGGATATGTAATCAAGTTCAACAGAGCTACCTAACAAGTAGTGAAATCAACCGAAATAACGCGGCGTCAACGCTTTGCAATTGGAAAATCCAATTTTGACAGCGCGTCAAGAAGTGAAGTTGGCTGCAAAAGTACTGTTGTTGTTTGTTAAGTAATGTAACGTTAGCTACTTTCAGGTCAATTTAGCGTCTTCATCTCTATTTCTTATTTTTATTTAGAGTTTTTCATTAATTAAAGTGAGTAAACATTACTGTTTCTGGCGCAACGTTAACGCTCTAATTTAGGTTACTCAGTTCAGCGTAAAAGCTAAGCGCTAATTTACTTTGCGGCTTACGTCGTAATTTAGGTTTGTCTGTTAGGGGCTTCTACCGAAAACAACGTTTGTTCTATTCGGCCGTGTAGTTAAAATCTAAAGCAGTGAAGGGCACACTCTAATATGGGTTGGTGTGGGAAGCAGCAAAAAACGAACGACGGTAAATAATAATACACTCGAAACATTTGTCTGTTGCCAAAAGTAAAATACATTTCTTGCCTTTTAGTATTTTTATTTGATTTGAAGTTTTTTTCAATAATACTTTTTATGTTAATATAATAATAACGAAAACAATATTAATTTAATAATAAACTAGTTACACTACGAATGAAATAAAATATAATATTTAAAAAGTAATGAAATATCGAGAAAACATAATAAATAAAAATAAAATTTATTAAAAACGAAGCTCTCAAGCTTGATAATTTATTAAATTCGATAATTATAATATATAAAATTCGAATAAAAACAAAATTATTAAAAAAAAATCATTTTCCCATTCTTCATTGAGCATTATGCTTTGAGTGTAAACAAAAAATTGTAAAGCGAGGTCTTACTCAAACAAGTGCTAATCAGCGACTGGTTTGATTTACTTTGACGAAATGATAACAAAGCAACAAACGAACGTTAATTCTCATAAGCTACACGAAGAGGCTTATAGTATACGTGTGTCGACGTCGCGCAAACAGAATTTTCTTGCTATACACGCGTGTATAGCATTTCAAAAAATGCCCTTCACTGATCTAAAAGAATGTTTAGATATTAAATTTTTCCTTTGTTGCTTGAAATATGTTAATAATGTCGTTCTAATATTTCTCTAATTATTAAATTTAATTATTAACTTTATTGTATGAATATAAACAAATATATTTAATTAATTTTAAAGTCGCCAATTTAATAGAAACTACCATTCTTTTTTTCCTATCAGCTGTGCGTGATGTGTCTTCCAACAAGTGTTGTGATGTAAACGAAAAAAAAAGTGGCGATTCACAATTGATAAGGAAAAACTTACTATTGTGAACAGAGTTTATTTAGCAAATTTATTATATCTCACATGTTTTAAATTAAAATTTATTAAAAATAACTTGACTTCTTTTTAATTTCGATTAATGCACTCCAAATTTTGTTATGACTTTTTCTGTGTGTTCTATTCTTATGGCATTCATTTCTATTTACTGGCAAAACTTTTTACTTAATATTATGGTGAAAATTGAAAACAAAAATTCTTTTCTATTGAAAACTCTTTGTATAGATATTAAACAAAAGACCCTTTTGTACTTCTTTGGACTTTTTTCTTGGACCAGACTGTCTATAGAAATTCATGCAAAAAATATTCAAGGACTATTTTTTTTTGTATCATCCAGAAATATCAATTTGGTAAATCACATAAAAATGGATGAGCGTTCATAAAAGGAGTAAAAATATCCTTTTGATTTAACTCTTTTGCAATTGTTTTAGCTTAAACTCAAGCTGGAACAACTTTTTGCAAAGTCATTATAATTTAAGTGTTAAGAATAAATAATAAAATGTCAATGCTATTGCCAACAATTAAGCTAAAACAAAGAACAAATATTTACCAAATGAAAAAGATGAAACTAGGATTTAAGAAAAACAATAACAAAAAGTTAACAATAGAAAACACATTTTCTAATTGATTAAATATTTAAAGAAAAAGTTTGTTTTGTAAAAGAATTAAATTCAATTTGATTTAAAAAAAAAAAAAAAAAACTTATGGAAATAGAAAAAGTGCCATTTTTATTTTTACAAAAACTTAGTTCTTTTTTGTGTTAATCAATGTTCGTACATACTCGTACATACATACATATCTAAAATAATATTAATCGAATATTACTTTTTTCATAAATGGTAGTAATTCAATAAACTGGCTAATTACCCTGCAGGAAATGTCTATAGTGAAGCTGTACTGATTCACTACTGACATTGCCACCAGTACTAGTGACTTATCATACCCCAGACAATGTTATTTACTATAGACATTTAAAAATTGCGTGTCATTGAAAATCCACCACTGACATTGGTACTATTGACTAGGTAGTTCTTTTGGGACCATATGTAGACATTGGAACCATTGATTCACTAGTTCAATTAAGAAATTATAGTCTACGCTTTTGGTGCTTTTCTAAAGCAGATGTCGATAATGAAAATGCATATTTTTTCACCTTAACCGACACATTATCTGCAATCTTTCGCCACCACAAATTTTTTTGTCATCAAAGCCAAATTTAAATTTGTAGACGCTTTATTGACAATGTCGCCTAATAGTCACCAATATTGTAGACAAAAGTGGTGACTTGGAGACACTTGCCCCCAGGATTCCTTCAGGGTAGTTATCGATTTCATTAGCATTGATTTATTAATAATGCTAATTAAAGTTTTTGATATTATAATTTTTATTACTTTTATTTATTTTTAAATTAAAAAAAAGGACAATACTTTGGCTTTATTTTATTGTTTTGCCAGAATTATTTTATTAAAAGAATTATTGTAATGCGTTAATGATAAACTATATTATTTGAATTTCCTCCTGAAACATACATGTATGCATGTTTCATAAATAATGACTTTCCAAACGTACATAGGTTAGGCTGGCAGGTAGCTGGGGAAAAGGAAAACTAGATTCCAGCCCACTTGAGTTCTAATGTGGTCCCATTGTGTTACCTGTAGATACATCATGTTGATTTGATATTTTTGCAGTTTACCATGAAGCAATTTGGGAACAGTCACTGCTGATGCCTTAGTTGATCTTTTCTTTAATTTAATTGCAGTTGTTTCCTCTAGATCATCAGTAAAAATGTCAGCAACGTCAGTTCTCTGGTGCTAGTTTTGACAAAATATATATTTGCCCTACACAAGAAACGCCACGTCTAGTTTCTTAATTTTTAAAAATTTTGCAATGGCAATCTATATATATAAAATACAAAAAATGTTTGTACCCATGTTCGCTATAGACTCGGAAACTATCCAACCGATTTGACCCAAACTGGTGTCATTCAAAAGGGAATTTATAGAGGATGGTTTTAGGCTTTTAATATTTCAAGTGGGCGTAGCCCCTCCCACATAAATTGAATAACATCATATATCTTGACTATTGTGATAGCAAGAGTTTTGAAACATTGCAATAGTTCATATGTTACTAATGTGAGTAATCAGGACAAAAATGGGCGTTATCGGACAAGTGGGCGTGGCAGCTCCCATATAACCCAAAAATTGAAATCGCCATATTTTGGGCATTTTTTGACCTACGCCGATGATATTTGGTACATATGGTATTGCCATAATTTGGAATACGTACCGGGAGAAAAGTGGATGGGACCACGCTCCTTTTTATTAAAATTAAAAATCGTAATATAGTCTTAACTACTGGACCGATCGTCACAATAGGATATATAAATACTTTTAATTTTATTTTATAACGAGGGGGGTAGCGAAGTACACCGGGATCAGCTAGTGATCAATATAAATGGAGTTATTCCCATAAAATACGGGGTCCACGCCCACTAATTTTTTTTTTATTCTTTGGAACAATGTACAAAATCAAAGGTTATACAAAATCAGGTAATTTGCTTCGTTATTTTCTACGGCATATTAAAAGAAGCGCGTTGATTTTTAAGCAAATTGTAACTTAGGACTTGGGTTCAATTCCTGGTCAAGGTAAGTCATCAACATCATTAATTTCTCTTATCACGGCCAATAGCAGAGTTGTAAAAGAATTAAGCCTCCTTCAACATTTTCAACATCCATCTTCTTTATTCTATTTTTCTCTTTTCCTAAGCTCTTGCACAAGTATTGGTCATCCAATGAGTGCTGGTCCTACCACAAAAAAAAAAAAAAAATTAAAATTTCCACGCCTAGTCACTCCTTCATACTTTTTCTTCTAAAACAACATAAAAAGAGACTTCGATCACAAAATTTCATAATAATTCCATATTTGGCATAAAATAAAAAGATCCTGAAAAATTCCTGAAGATCACGAATATATACTGTGAAAATTTCAGAAAGAAGATTGATTCATTGGTTTAGGAAGCCTTAGCTTTCAAACAGCTTAAGCGAAAAAAAAAAAACATTTTCTATTTTTAAATGTATATATTTCTGTTGGCAAAAAGGAAAAAGTGTTTAAGTTGAGATAAGATAATAAAACGAAAAAATTTATTGAGAAAATCGCGAAAAATTCTAATAGTGGAAACTAGACTTTTAGGTACAAACAATTGAAACACAAAAAACGATAAAAACAAACTGTATGCACCCAAAAAATGTATGTATAATCCCTCGCAGCGTCGCTGTCACCAAATAAAATGATTTCGCCTTGATAACTTTACTAAACAACAAATAACTCGTTTGAAATGAAACAAAAGAAATGCCAGATAATTTATTTTAAATGACTCTTTAAAATGTTCAAAAATTTAAACTTCAATTAAGTCAAAAACAAATTATTTTCCATTATTATATATTTAATATTCTAAACTTATTCCCTTGACAATCCTTTATTAAATGAATTATTTTTATTGTACATTTTAAATAAACTACAATACACTCTGCGCTTTATGTATGTAAGTATATATATTTAATCATATTAAAACAAGTTGCCAACATCCTTTGTATATCAGTTTCTAAGGGATTTTAATTTATTGTCTGGTCGTTTCTATTTTGGCCAACAACAGCAACAACAATGACAACAACAACGACAATAATAATGGATTAAATATATTCTAAACAACTAAACTGTTTAGAGAGAGTGCAAGAAAAAAAAAACTTTTATATCTATTGTTTAAAAACAATGACTGGCAATACAAAAGCCATTTATTTGTACAAAATGAATGAAAACAGGGTTGGGGGTGGGGCAAATAGATCGTATTTAAACTTCAATCAAGTTTTACAGCAAACTAGATATAAAATTTAAATTAAATTTTAAAATGAAATGCGAGTAGTAAAAAGCGCAAAAAAACGCCCAATTATTTAAATACTAATTAAAAGAAACGCAAGAGAATTAAATTAAAAAATAAAACTGTAAATGTGTATGTATACGATGGTGAGGCCTACGAGTACAAAATATGGACAATATTCATTTCGGTAGTCGATTTGTAAAATGCCCAAAATTTAAGGAAAATTGTAGCCAATGAAAACTGTTCATAATTTCATTACATGAAAATTGAAAGAGAAATTAAATGTAATTTAAATGCTATTTAATTTCTAGAGCTTTCACAGTAATTACACATTTCCTCTATGCTTTGGCAATATATTTGTAATACAAAATAAACTATACCAAAAACTCTTATTATTTATTATTTTGATTTTTGTGTTGCACAGTGTGATTGGCAAGCTTTGCTCATTTATTTGCAATTAAACCAAACTGTTACAAATATGCAAATATTTGTTCTTTACTATGGCCCTGTTATTAGCATTTTCATTTTTTTTCCTCTCTATTTTTAGTCTTGTATTTTAATTAATTTCTACCGTTAATAGCATTTTTACGCTTTTGTTTTACTATATTTAAACCTGCAAAATATTGCGTGTTGGCATTAAATGTCTACATTTTTAGCCCCATTTTAGTTTTACGTATTTTAACTATAATTACGAAGAACATTTTACAAGTTTTAATAACTTCTTTCTGCAATTTTTGTCAGCAATTAAGAAAATATTTCAAAAATAACTAAGGAAACTTTTTGTTTTGTTTAGCTGAAAAACATGCAAAGGTCAAACCATTTTTAACCACTACTACTTAAATAATAATCAAACAAACAATCAAAAAAAAAAAAAATAGCAAAATTTTAAACTAGTGAAAAACACCCACCATTTATGTTAATGTACGTACTGGGTTCAGATATACACAAATGTCAATTAAACTGCAATAGGTGACACTAAAGTCATTATATTAAATCTAAGGAAATTTTTTCAATTCCAGCACAGAAAAATAAATAAATAAATTGTCATGCAATCGAAAAATTTGTATTAAAATACAAGGAATTGCACATTAGTTACAGTTTATTTGTAATCAGCTTTTTGTTTGTTAAAAATCGGAGAAAAAAAAACAAATGAACATGCTAAATAAATCCCTTAATGCACGCAATATTTCACTGATTTATTGCTGTATAAAATAAAAAAAAAGAATGAGGAGGAGGCAACACTTCAGGATCAAACATACCCCCAACTCTTATAACAACATCATAAAAAAGCCATAAAAGTTTTTGGAGAAAGATTTTAAAAGAGTTTTTTTTTTGCCAGCAACTCAAAAATCTTCAAACAAAAACAACAACAAAATTCCAATTAGTATAAGTTAATTACCTAGTCACCATTTTTTATGTTTTCTTTATATAAATGGCGTCCAAAATGATAAGGGGTTTGACATTAAAACCTGTATCGTGTTTCAAATTTTTTTTTTTTTTGCTACTTCGTCATCTTTTTACAGCTTTCACAAATAATCTGTGATTACCTTTATGCAGACTATTAATTTTTTTTTTTTTTCGTTTTAATTAAAATCAAACGTCAACACGTCTAAATATTGGCACTAGAAAAAATAAGTTACATATACATTTAAAGCATTAAAAGAAACTTCTAATTACCGTTGAAAAGAACTAGAAACATGAAAATAGTTAACAAGAAGGATATAATAAAAGAAACTGCAGAGTGTTGTTGTGGTCTTTAAAATGATTTAATACTTTTACAAATTAAATTGCAAGAAATATTTCAGGTAATAAATAAAATCAATACATAATTTATAAGAATTTTCCTAAAGCTATAAAATATGTACAAATGAAATATGTACAAAAATAGTGATGAAACTCTTTTTCAAAAATGGTAAAACACATACATGGAAGCCTCGTATAAGTTATCAACTTGGGAGTGATAGCATTGAGCATATACCTCTAGTACCTTCATCGAAAATTATTTGGCACCCCTACACATCAAATTGGGTTTAATTAAAAACTTTATAAAAAAGCTTAATGCAGAAGGTCCAGCTATGTGCCACTTAAAAGCAATGTTTCCAAAATTGAGCGAGACGAAGGTTAATGCCGGTTAGTTTACACTTAAAAATTTCTATATACAATGTTATCATAGCACAATTTAAATGATTCATTAATTTTCAGGGGTTTTCAATGAACCTCAATTAAAGCAGATTATGAAATGCAACGCATTCCCAGGACTATTGTCTCCAAAAGAAAGAAATGCATGGGATATCCTACAAAATGTAATTTACAATTTCTTAAGCAATAAAAAAGCCCATAATTATAAAGAAATTGTTCGAAGCTTAATACATAACTTTGGAGAAATGGGTGTAAACATGTCGCTAAAAATAAATTTTTTAGACAGTCATTTAGATTTTTTTCCAGAAAATTTAGGCAATTTAAGTTAATTTAATTTAATTAAGAGTTAATTTAAGGCAACAACATGGTTGGTTGGTTTACGTGGCTGCCTGCTACGCGCAAGCATTCAAGTAGAATCAATGAGATTCCGTTTTGACAGACCACTCCACTCGTCAGTGTCAACCTGATTTAGGTCCGAATCCAGGCCTCAGATTCGGAGTAAGATTCTAGATCCATCCCGTCGAATTAAGGTATCTAATAAGGTCACCTAGACCTATCCCTGATACCTCCGAGAGATCGTCTATTATGCTGTTGCCTAAAAATTTGAGTCTCGAATGGCAACAACATATAATTAAAAAAATTTTTTTTAATAAAAAATTTCAAGGATACCGAAGGATATATTTTTAAAAGAACATTTTTTTTATATTTTTATTCAGGGGAACTGAAGTAAATATTTTTATAAAATTCTATAGAGCCTTCCCTTTCATTTGGTACCAAGTTTATTAAAAAATATTAGATACTAATATTTAAAAAAATTATTTAAAATAAGCATTCTTGAAAAATGTTTAGTCCTTTAAAAAGGACAAAAGATGAGGAAATGAAAAACTAAGTACACAGTTTGACTATGTTTTGTCTCTAGATTAATGGCTATATAGTGGCGTTTCTGCCAAAAAATGCTGTCACGCAGTGTAATGTGGCAGCGATCTTATTATTCAAAAACATATGGTTTGTAATACAAGCATAAATGCCCGATTGTATGCGCTGGCAAATATGTTATATTTGCTGATTGATGAATCTGTTCGCTTAAGCACTTGTTATACAAAAAAAAAAGATGGGATGCAATTGCACTGATTTTCTACTCGTATCTAAAAATAAAAAAATTAAAATATGTAAATGCTTACAGAGATACATCTCTATTTTAAAATATTCATACACTTTCCAAAAAAAAAAAAAAAACCATGAAAATATTTCACATAAACACATACATAATATATTAAATCTATGGCAACTACTTAAATATTCATTTATTTCAAGTGCGTAATTAAATATTATTACAATAGTTTGTTTTGATGAAATTTAAACGATTAAAGTAATTAATAACAATTGTCAATTAACATTGCAGTAGCTGCACCAGCATAAACAAAAAATAATTAAAAACCATTAAAACTTAAATTAAAAGCAAAATTACGTTTAATCATTAAAAGTGGCAGCAACAAAATAACAACATCAAAAAATAAAAAAATAAAAGAATTAACATAAAAACGATAATTAATTGAAGTTTTATAAAACAGTTTTACATAAACTAAAACCGACAATAGCTGTCAAAAGCATTAAATATTTATAGAATTTAAAATAAGGAAAAAACTTAAACTAAGATTAAGTTAACGAGATTTATAAACTACACTGGCGGATAACAGTGACAGAATAGCAATATTTTATATATCGCAAAATAAACGTTATGGCCCTAAAATTGCATTAATTTTAAAAATGTTGTTGGTATTTTTCCCTGTGTTTTTTATGTTTTTGTTTATTTATCAATTATTTTACATATAAATACATACATATGTATATAAGAAATATGTAATGCATAATTAAATGATTATAATTTTGCTTGTAACATAATTGCATTTATTATAAAAAAAAACGAACATATTTTTTATGAATCTCTAGTTAGGTTTTTAAATAAATGTAATTAAATTTAAATCAGAGTGACAGCAGTTAAAATATTAAGGTGTCAATAAAAAATTAAAAAATATATAACTCGCTGCGGCTAAACAGACATTTTTCGTGTCCGGTCGCTGTCAAACTCTGTTTGAATTGATTTTTATGCATGTACGTATGTATTTACATATTTTGATCCATACAAGGTAAACTTTTTTCTTTAGCCACACCATTATTAGATCTGCCTAAAGAAATTGGAAACATATCTATGGATATTATTAAATACCATCCAACAATTCCGTTTTGTGAAATTTTTAATTCCTTCTTGATTTAGTAAATTTTTCGGAAAATAATAATTTTTATATTAACTACTCATTGGGATTTTTTGCTCAACGGAAAAATAATACACATACATACATATATGCATATGAATGTACAAGTACACACTTTCATGTGTAAATTTGGCAGCTGTCACATATGTTTATTCCAATTATTAAAAATTGAACGTTTTACCAAAAAGATCAACGCGTTATTATTGTGAAAACTTATTACAACAATTTGTGGAAAGTTATACTGGGACCAATCGCAATCTTCGACAAATTTTCACTCGAGAAATTGCTGCACCTAATAGACGATTCATAGAATATTACTTGGAAATTTAGGCTCCAAGAAAAATGGCTCTAAGGCAAAAATTTAAATTGGTCCTTTACTAAAAAATTAAAAATGGCGTTAAATGAAAAATGGTCCCAAATTAAAAAATTAAAATAAATAAATAAAAAATAAAAATGGCCCCAAAATTAATTATTCCTGTTTTATATGAATTTTTTCAGTTTGGGACCATTTCTAATTTGAGGCCATGTTTATTCCACTTTTTCCCTCATGTTACTTCTAGCAGTCATTTAATAACCGTATTTTGCATTGCCGGCATTCGGCATTCATGAAATTTCGAACAACTTCGCTCCTTAAAAGGTACTTTTTGATAAAATGAATTTTTTGGAATATAATTTCTTTTCTTTCACTACTTTTGGGTAATTTTTAATTTTTGGTTTGGAGACAATTTTCCTGAAGCAAAAATATAAAATGGATCCAAAGTTTTTTATTGAAAACAACAAGACGAACTTTGGGCCATTTTTCATTTTATTTTTTATAATTTCATTTGGGGCAATTTTTCCTAATTTTTCGGCTATTTTTACGTTTTGAACCATTTATAATTTTGGCTTGGTGCAATTTATAAAGTTTTTTTTCTCACTCATCTTAAGTGACCTTGTCGATGCGAGAAGCTCTCGCATTAATTACAGAAACGAGGTGAAGAATAATTAAAATTTCCTTAGTTTTAAAACCATACAGTTTGCTTGCAAATTTATTTATTAATTAAAGCCTTTAACTTATCTTTCTATAGAACAAGTTTCTTTTTTCGAAATATGGCATCCATGTAGCAAATAAGCGGTATGTATTTAGTTTAATCTACATGAAAGTAATTTCCTTTAAAATTTTTCGCAAAATTTCAATCAAATAGCCAACCAGTCAAATGATCAGCAAACAATACGAGGAAAAAAGTTAAATTATAGGAAAACCAAATTAAATAAATAAATGAAAGATAAAAAGGGAAATTTAATTTCCGTTTTATAGTTATTGTTTAAACATACATACATATATACATACATATTTTTCAATAAATACAAAAACAGCAACGCTCACACAAAATTAATTATTTTTAGTATAGATTTTATATTTTTTTTTGGGTTTGTTGTACAACAAATAATGTCCTTTTGTAACGCAATCGTTAACCAGTCTCCAAATTAAATACCAAATGGCATTCTTATCAATTTCATTTATCTTTAATTTATTACAACAAAACCAAAATGTATATGAAAAAATCTAGAAAAACTTGTTGTATATGAGAGAATTTTGCAAAAAAAAAAAATTTTGTGATTTGTTAATAAGAAATACCTTAACTTCTCCTACTTAATGTCTAACAGATGTATGAACGTTTAAGCACTAGTTTAGATAAACTAAACCAAAACTTAAATGTAGCTTTAACTAAATTGCAGTAAATCACAGCCGAATTAAAATAATAATAGTGTGACTGCAATCATATCCAAACCTTGTGCTTTGAAACCAAGGCCATCCTATAACAGCCGATGCTTAACTTCATCATTTTCGAATGGATATTTATGGTGATCATGAAATACTTTCCGCATCTTTATTTATTACGTTTATTATTTATTGAAGCTTATATTAAAAATAGAAAAACCAATTAATGTTCAAATATCAATTCTAATAAATTTAATTATTTGTCTGGTCAAAAATTTAGTCGCAACAGTTGGTAGTCGTCACAGATAACCAGATGCGACGAAAAAAAAAATTGGGCTTTGATCATATTTTATTTGTCATAAACCCCCATCGTGAAAAAGAGACAACACTAACTAGTGTGTTTGTTATGAAAGTAAACAAAACGAAAAGCAAAAAAAAACTTCAGTTTTTAGAAAATACTACATGAAAGCACGCTTAGATTTAATAAAATGTAATAATATTAAGTATTTACGGCATATATATATATATATACGTACATATATGCTGTAAATATGCCAAATGGTGGTGGTTTTTTACTTACATACACACATGCAAACATACTTGATAAATTCTGATATTTTGCATACATATATTATAGTGATAAAATACAAACGATAAACTAACTTAAATTAATTAATTAATAATATTTTGAATGTGAATTATAGAAATATATGGATATTTAATTAGTTTTGTGATTTATAATTTTAATTTGGATAGAAAGACAGCACAAAGAAAAAAACCAAAACCTACGACTGTATGAATGAATACAAACAAGTATACAAAATCTTCCGTCTCGAGTCACTTCTGTATATTTTGTGGTAGTCGTACGTCAGAGCTATACGACTGAGAATAATAGTAGAGTTCTCCGTGTATGACCTCTATAATTAAGTATGTTGTTTCATTTATGAAATAAATTTTTGAATAAAACATTATTGTGGTATCGAACAATCAGACTGACACAGACCGAGAGAATTTCGCCTATTCTATAGCCGAGCCTTTATTTTGGTAACCAACGTTGTGAAATTCTAATTGAGTCCGAGTTTTGGTCATATTATTATAATTATATAATTTTTTGTGTTTTTATTTTGTTTTATAATTTCAATTATCGGCTTTAAAAATATATTTTAACATACTTTAATACTTAATTGACACCTTTTTCTTTTAGTATTTAATTTATGCATATTTATCTTTCATACTCCGTTGGATAAAAAAAAACAACACTGATAAATAAATGTAATTAAACTTTATGCCCGATTGATTAAGTTGAGCAGTGAATTAAAAATGTATGTATGTCCATACTTATATGTATGTATGTGTGCTTTCATGTGATTTTGATGCATTTTTCTATAATGCACAACAATACGAAATTAATTCATATTTTACAAAAAAAAAATCCATATGTACTTAATATTTACATATAAAATGATAAAAATAAAAAGAACATCGTGGCATGAAAAGTTTGAACAAATTATAGTCATTATAATAAAATTATAAGCGGTTTGATTTTAATATAAATTACTTTTTATGAGACAATAATTGTACCAGTAGCAATCTTATTTTTTTTTTTTTTGTTGCTATTAATAAGGCCTACTGAAAACTGTAACCAAAAAAAAAAGTTATTTCATTCACCAGACTTAACCCGTATTGCAAAATGATTACATTTTAAATTAAGCTTTTCACCTCTCTTGCTTCAAATTAAAGGTTTTTTATTTTTTAATGTGACATATGTATGGCTGTCTCGCCGTAACATTTATGTATGCCAGAAGTAGTTTGCAATATTTATATCTGCCTTTGTGACATTTTGTCTGTGTGCATTATCAGTTGGAACAATGGCGTTAATTTGATTGCATACATCCATATGTATGTGTGTATGTATGGATTAGTGATGTTACGAATACTCGTATTCGTATTCGACTATTCGCCTGTTTTAAGATATTCGTATTCGTATTCGTATTCGCCAAATTCAAGCGAATATTTTTCGAATAATTTTCCCATACATTTTCCAAAAAAAAAATCATACAAAAGTTTAAAAAAAGTACATAAAATGTAAAAAAATATATTAATTTTTATTAAAAAAACCCATTGTATTTCACGCAAAGTAATAACCTTCTTAAAAAACAAAAATATATATATATGTATTTTGCAACTAGTATTCAAAAATTAAAGTTTTATATCATGTTAAATTAGTAATCAAACCTCAGTAGAGGAATGTTGGACTTTAAAAATGGAAGAACAAAAATTTAATATGTGAAAGTCCACCGATTCATGTGGCTGTGCCATCTGCGACAATATGTTCGCTAAACAGCACTGAATTATTAATTAAAAACCCAAACAGAGTAAGAAAAACGAAATCTGAAAGTATGTAAGTAAAATAATTAAAAAATGTTCTGTAGAGGTTTTCAAATTCGGCATCTTAATGCAATAATAATGTTAAATCACTAATTTTTTTTTTCATTCATAGTTACTAACGCAAAGGCAGGGATTTTTTCCAACTAAATTTGAAATATAAACCTCAAAAGAAATATTCGTATTCGTATTCGTATTCGTATTCGCGAATACTAAAAATTGATATTCGTAACATCACTAGTATGTATATCCTTGACAATAGCAAAACTTAACTTTTTCATGGCAGTAAATTTATGTAAAACACGTGAAAATTATATAATATATGTAAGCTCACAGATACATATGTAGTTATTTAAACGTATTGCATATGTATGCCTGTTGATGTATTTGTAGTTTTTACTACATCCGGTCTGCTACTTTTTTAACAGTTGACAGTTTTTGTATAGTGTCATTTCACTTAGGTGATGTTATTATAGTTGTTTCGTTGTACTCTTCTCTTTTTTGTTTGTCGTTTATATTACTTTGTGCAAACATTGCAATGATTAAATATGAGTGATAACTGCAAAATTATGGTTGCCAAACGGAAATTCGTTAAACAAACGGGATTTATTAAAAGAAACATGGGAGGGGGTATTTATTTTTTTTTTTTTTTTTTTTGGAAGTGAAAACTTCTATTGGCGCGTTACGAAGGTTTTGGATGAGACAAAACCTCATAACTCGCGACACCGTCACGTTTGTAGCATTTTTGTTTGTGCGAATGCCTAGTCGGAGTGAAGTTAACAACCTACAGATATTGGGTTTTATTACGTTTCTCGATTCGACTTCGACTGCTGTAATAGATTAAAGAAAAATGTTATGTGTTTCTATAATCTAAAGAAAAATGTTATGTGTTTCTATAATCTAAAGAAAAATGTTATGTGTTTCTTTAATCTAGTACAACAGTCGAAATCGATTGGAGAACCGTAGTAAGGCCCAACACCTAAATTGTTTCGCTCAAAATGAAGCGAGCGCCCTCTCTTGTGGGTGATGTTGCCATATATGAGAAAAACACTCATTTTTTCGTGCACCAAAGAGGGCGCACTCTTCAATTTGAGCGAAACTGATTAGGAAGAGTACACAAAGATGGCGCTCTCTTCATTTTCACCGAAAAAAATTTAGGTTGTTAACTTCGCGGGCGCAGTTGCATTTGCGTTTACAATAAGTGGCATGGCAAAACTAGCAGGTATGCGCAGTTCGACAACAAGTACAAAAACCCAAAAATAACATGTATTTTGTTGGTATAAAGCACTCGCTTCATATCAAAACACACAAACAAATTAAAAGCATTTTAATACGTATGAGTATCAAACTGTAACCATTTTTTATGTACTCTCTTCAAACTATATCAGATTGTATGAAAATTTGCTATAAAGCGAGCTCAGTCAGCTGTGCTAGTAAGCTTACCTGTTGCATACGCCTTGATAAGTGGTTAAATTTGTTGCATGTATTTATATAATTGTTTATATCTACGCATAATTTTTTTGGCAATAGCACGTGTATTGTTGTAATCACAAAACTCTCTCGGCACTCCCGGACTTTGAATCAAAGTATTTTTTAATTGTGTTTAAATAAATGAACTAGTTCATTGTTTAATTCAACGAATAAAATCAAATAATGGTTTCAAAGTTGAGTTCATAAATATATAAAATTTGACTTTTAATTTCAAAGAATTTAACTCAAGGAACGGGAGTTCGTTGAATTTATGTAAAACTGTTTTTTCAGTGTAGTAAATCCCAACAAGCATTTTTGATTGCAACCAAATGTAAACTAATTTTTAATTAAACACTTCATTTTTAGGGATGAAATACATTTGTGTTCTACCTTATTTCAATATCAGTCTCTGGTAAAAAGGGTAACTTGAATTCAAACTTGATTCATGACTAACATACACTATTTCCAATTTGTCATTTTAACAAATTAATTAGCCTGGCGTTGTCTTTGGCTTAGAAATAAAAGCAAAAAAATTTCAATTTAAAAGTCATTGAACTCAAAATAAAACGGAAATGAAATATATTTGAGTATTAAACTCGTGCCATTAAATTATTGTTGTGTTTTACTGCACAACTATTTTTCTTAAGTCTTTTTAATTTGCTTTACCAGGGTTTTAACTGCTGAGTATCATTTTGAGACGTGACCGGCTTCTACTACTGTGCCAAAAGTCTTTTATTTTGTGTTGAAAATTATTTTGTTTAGTAATTTCAACACATTATAAAATTTTTGCTGAGCTCTTTCAGTATCACAAGAGATCAGTTTATTAACCATCCGGACTAATTTTATGATCTTAAGGAATTTACATCAGTCGCCCATTGAAGTCGAATCTTACAAGTTTTACCAGAAAAAGTCTGGCCACTTTCAACATACATATTTTATTGTCAACTTAATCTAGTTGTTTATAATTATGTACGATGTACTCGTTCGTATATACTCTTGTTTTTATTATAAATGTAAGGAAATGAATATAATTATAAAAAATGCATTTGTCTGCTTTTTACTAATTATTTATACTTTATGCACTTTTTATAAATGATATTTTTTTTTTTCTATAAATTATAAAAAGAGTAGTTTTTTAAATGATGTGACAGTTTTTCCAATATATACATACGATAAATTACTGATAATAAAAATCAGCTTCAATAAATATCATTTCAAATTAAATTGTTAAAATAAAAAATGAATATGATTTTGTTAAATGTTGGGGTGTAATCGCTTTTAAATTTAACAAAAGTAACAAAAATAAGTAATTTTCAATCATTTAACTTTAATAAGCTTTTTGCCGATTAGTTCTTTACTATAAGTTACTATTTATTTGTACAGTTTTTGGAACATAGAACAATGGTCTTAATTCAAAGAAGGCTTAATATGTATATTTTCATATGAGATACCTCAAATCTGCTTAATTCAATTTGATGTTTATGTAACGTATGCATAATAAAAAATAGTGCAATAAAATTAATAATTGTTTTGACATTGAAAATTGGATTAGAGATGATGTGAAGATTAACTTCTGTAATCTACAGTATCTTTTCTATTGTCAACATGTATAAAAAACTAGTTAACTTCTGTCTTTCAGACAGACATCATGAGCGGAACGTAATAATAGATTTTCTACAAAATTAAATTTATTATTAAAACCCTAACATTTTGCTTTAATTAATTTCCCCTTAATTTAAATCGCGTATTGTGCCATCATCATAAATAATCCTGCCCTAATCATTGGAATTAAATTTTATGTGCATAACTGTGAAAAAATTTTAATAAATACACTAATTTATAACCGACAATAATATCGATACAGATTTATAGTTAATAGGGATTAATTAAATCGATATTCTTATAAAGGATTAAAATCGACAAGGACGTGATGTTTAAAATTGTGTAAAATAAATTTGTTATTGGCTTGAATAAATCTGTTTTTGTAATAATAATAATTATGTTTTTCAAGCCTAAGATATATTGCATTAGGGTCGCCCATGAAAATATGTTCGCTTAAGCTACACCCTCCAAAGGATAAAAATATCCAAAAAGTTTTTGTTTGTCAATATAAATGTTCTGAATTAAGAATACAATAAGCTTAATAAATTCGAATAACAATTTCGAAAAACTTTATTTTAGAGATTCTCAGAACCTACTGTGATGTTTAAAGCTGGCGCACAAAAGGCGTTCATTATACAAAATGCGTAACATAACTTCGGCAATTTGAAGTTCATTTCGAAAGGACTTTCATATATAAATCTTTTCTGTAGGAACATCGATTGACAACATAGAAAACTTAAAAAATAAAAGAATTTTAAATTTTTTTTTTATTGTTTTTTAATGGACTTCATAAAAATAAAAAAAATAATAATTTTATGTGTTTAAATATCGTGCATATATTGTTAATAGATGTCGGTCTGGAACGAACAGATACAAAGAAACGAATCTTTGTAGTGAACAAAGTGAGTGAACACAAGGCGAATTCATTACCAGGTGACCTTATCAACCTACGTGATTATCAGCTGTTCAACCTTAAACTATCAAAAATTACGTATATTGAGAATTTGGGCTAGTTTTCTTTATATATTTCTATAAGAAAATTTTTTGCATTTTCTTTGACATTTGAAGGAAAATTTAGCGGCGAATGTTATTGTTGTAGGGATATGGCTATCTGGTATGAATTCGCCTATAGTGATCGGTCTAGTTAGTTATTTTGGTTTTCTTTTCGTCTTTCATTTCATTCATTCGTACGATTGCTTTTTTAATAACAGTATATGATCAAATTGTATTTGACATTGTTGTTAGTGTAACCATATCTTATTTTTTCCCATAATAGTTCAATGACAATATTTATTTTTTATCGGAATATACACTAATATTTTCACGTCTAACTTACGTATATAATTTTTAAATAACTAAGATATCAACATGTTTGACTAACTTTTAATGAAGTTACAAGGCTGCAGAATAAAATATTATTAAGTTAATAAAATTATATATCAAAAAGACTTTAGCGACTCACCTATGAACAAATAAACAAAATTATCCTGTGTGATTAACGTTTTACAGATCTTATATCATTTTCATTCTCACTTATTTATTGACTTTTGCTGGATTTTTATACTCTTAACATATTTTTTAGAATTCATTTCTATTAAGGAATATTAATGCAAGATATACTCGCCTTAATTTGCCTTAAAAAATTCCTTCCTGACATGTCAAAAAATTAAACTGAAGTAATTGAATTGATTGATTTATATCACATTAGTAACCTATTTTTTGATTAGGAGCTGCGTAGCTAAAGAAAATTTATTCAATATATATATATATATATATAATTGTCCAGCTAATGGATTTTTGTGTTTGTTACCTACATATGTATTTAAAGTTTTCGAAAAGTTAAAAGTTAGGCTGACTTCCAAAACGTCAATTGCTTTGTGTTTGAACAAAGCATCACATTTCATAACGCCGCAGTACAATAATTATACAATGCATACCATTTCAAAACGCCGCCGCCAAGTATTTTTAACGCAGTAAGAAAGCAAACAAGGCATCGGTTTTATAGTTGTTGCATTGTTTTGGAACTTTGCATATGTATGTGATTTAAATACAGTAGCAATACTGTATACAAACTTTGTATACGAACGTTTTGGAAGTCAGCCTTATTCATCATATGCTCTTTAAATTTCTAACTTCCGTTTGAAGGCAAATATTATAACGCGTGATCCATTTCGAGGTTCCCTACTTTTTTAAAGAAAAAAACACAGAAAATTCAAATTTAATTGAGAATCATTTGAAAGAACATTCTTTGGCATTTATTTTTTGAAGATTATCACTATCAAATGTTGGCCGCAGATGGTCCATCCGTTGAGTCCAATTTTGGATGACTAGTTCGAGCATTTCGACTGGTAACTGTCGAGTGACACGCGTGATGTTTTCCTCCAAGGCCTGAATCGAATCGGGTTTGTCCGCATAAACTTCAGACTTTACATATCGCCATAGGAAAAAGTCTAACGGTGTGATATCACACGATCTTGGTGGCCAATCGACCGGCCCAAACGTGAAATTATGTGCTCACCGAAATGTTCTCTCAATAAAACCATTGATTGATGCGATGTGAGGGATGTGGCTGGCGCCGTCTTGCTGAAACCAAATGTCGCCGAGATCACGAGCTTCAATTTCAGGCATCACATAGTCGGTTATCATGGCACGATAACGATCGCCATTGACGGTTAGGTTCGCACCGGCATCATTTTTAAAGAAATATGGACCGCTGATTCCACCGACCCACAAACCACACTAAACCGTTGTTTTTTCTGGATGAAGTGGCAGTTCTTGAATCTCTTCAGGTTGCTGGTTCTCAAAATGGGTGATGGCGTTGCAAATAGTACGCTCAGTAGGCCGATTATGTTGACCATAAGTTCACAGAACGTGAATTTTCGTAATAAAGTTGAACGATTTGTAAACCTTGTTCAGGCGTAAGTCTTTCCATTATGAAATGCCAAACAATACTAAACAAAAATAACATGACACGACTCACACGACTCACACGTGATCTGTCAAAAAAAAGGCTATTGAAAAAAGTATCTCTACTTGGATCACCCATTATAAACATTTTATATCTTAATACTCGGAATCTGTGCTGCATATATATTTGAAACAAAAATTATTATAAATACTTTTATGAAAAAATCGTCAAATCATCACTTTAAAAAATCTGGCAGCTGCGCTCACTGGCCTAATTATTAAGACACAAAATTTTGTTGTAAAGAGCGATGGAAGGAAATAAACGAACTGGTCCGTTCCTTGTAATTGAACAAAACAAGCGCCTACCTAATGGAACGATTTGACATAGATCTGGTCCATATGCAAAAGCTTACCTTACATCAATTACTAAACATTTCTGTAGGGACATCGATTAAGAATACAGAAAACATAATAAATGGAAAAAAGTTAAAGCACGGATATTTTTTTTAAATATCATCCGTCGCGTGGAAATAGTTAATCACAGATTTGGTCTGGTATCTTCCTTATTTTATTGTGTTTTATGGGGGGTCATTCTGCATATTACGTAACCCAGTTTTCGGTGAAGTGTTACGTAATATGTACACATCCCCTTATTATGCTACCGAATAGTTAATTTTAATGAGTTTTATTTATATTTTTATATAGTTTTTTATGTGCATATAAAATATATGGCTGATATACATATATACAGTAGAATCTCGAAAAAGTTAACCAAAATGTTCCAAGGGCTGTTAACTTTTTCGAACTATTAACTTTTTTAAGCGTTTTTTAAAATTGAAAGAGTAAGTAACTAAAACAATAAACATATTTTTTGTTTGATATCTTATATTTTTATTTATTGACTTAGTTTTCATCACTAAAAAAAAAATTATGTTTAAATGTACTTTTTGGTTTAAAAGTTCACGTCACCCTTGATATTTTCGTGCGCCAAAGATATTAATTTTAATGGAGTGGCTTAAAGAAGCAGTCAATGCAACCATTTTCGTTCGCATATTGACAAGTTCTACCACTTGATTTGCATCATTATTGTTTTCAAACCATTTTATCACGGTATTGATGCTTTCAACTGCTTTCGAGAAAGTCACTTTTTTTTTTTTTTTTTTTTTTTTTTTTTTTTTTATTTATTATTTACATAAAATATAAACAATTCAATGCAATTAGTGTTGCCTCAGCGCCTTATAGGCATTATTGAGGCGAGTTGGTAATAAATTAAAACTTAGCTCTTAGTTCTGATTATGAATTCATTGAAAATAAAATAATAAAAATTTTTTAAAATATATTTAAAAGTATACTAATCTGTATATAATATAAAACAATTTAATTTGATATCAATATGACATCAGAAACAAAATAAAGTTATATAAGAAGATTTTCCACATTATGGTATAAGTACTCTATTAATGAAGATTTAAATAAAGAAATTCTGTTAAAGTTTTTCAAACATTGTGGCAAGCTATTAAACTCATGACTACCTGCAAACTCAATTCTTTGTTTGGTTGTTTCCAACCTACACCTTGCTACTGATAGATTGCTGTTATTTCTGGTGTTATGTAAGGTTTGGTTCGTGTGGAGACGAATGGTGTGGTATCCAATATTGTGAATACATTTGAAGACATAAATTAAAAGTTGCTTTTTGTAAATCCCATAGATTGGTAAAACAGTTGGAAATACGTTTTTATAGAGTGATGTTGTTGGATACAATAGGGGAAGGTTGCAAACTATTTTTAAAGCCTTGTTCTGACATCTTTGGAGAGATTTAAGTTCACTGGTCTTTTTCCATCCGTACATAATAGCTAAGTATTTAAAGTGGCTGTGAATTAACGCATTATATATTAAAAATTTGGTATTTCGATTGAATTTGTTTTTGAACTTGTATAGTAGACCAAGTCCTTGGGAAGCTTTAGTTTTCACATGCTGAATATGCAGATTCCAAGATAAATTATACTGTAAGTGAACTCCGAGGTATTTTATTGATTGAACATCAACAATTTCTTTACCGTCAACTAAAATACTAAAGTTGATATTATTGTGGCAGAATGGTTTAAATCTAATTATTTTAGTTTTGTCGGCATTTAAAACTAGCTTGTTAATTCTCAAGAATTCAGAGATTAGAGCTGCATCCCTCTCTATATAGGCTTTAACAACAGTTTCGTGTTTATATGGGTAAAAGAGACATATGTCATCAGCATAAATAAAAAGCTTACCGTATAAATCAAGGTTTATTATATCATTAATGTAAATTGAGAAAAATAAAGGTCCGAGTACACTTCCCTGAGGCACTCCATGCTCAACGGGCTTTAGAGAGCTCTTACTGGAGTTTATTTGAACATATTGCTGGCGGTTTACTAGATAACTTTTAAACAGGCCTAATTCACTACCACATATACCGTAATATCGTAGCTTTCTTATTAAAATATCGTGATCAACGAGGTCAAATGCTTTTGTTAAATCATAAAATATACCGACTACGCCATTATTGCCTTGGTCTAGTCCTTTACAAATGAAATTAACTACGTTAAGAAAAGCTTCTTCGGTACCACATCCTTTTCGAAATCCAAATTGATAATCGTTCAATAAATTGTTGTTTTGCATATATACGGAGATTTGACTGTGTAAAATTCTTTCAAACACATTATCGATTATAGATAAAACAGAAATTGGTCTAAACATTGCTGGAGAAGAAGCATTATTTACTTTAGGTATCGGAACGACCCTATGTATTTTTAAGATATCCGGATACATACGTTTGGTTATCATATTATTGAAAACGGTTGCTAAGAACGGAGCAATAACGTTGTTGCACTTCAATAGAGCCTTAGGTGATATATTATCATGCCCTCCACTTTTGTTTGTTTCTAATTTTGAAATAGCATTTTGTATTTCCACATATGTAGTATGTTGTAAAGTAAATCTATTGTCGTGTAAAATTAGTGTTCTCAAAGAATTACAATGATCTGTAAAAGTATGCTCAATTTGTGATTTTAAATCTTTTATTGATTTTAAAAAGAAGTAATTGAATATTTCAGCTTGATAAGATTCGTCAGAAATAAGGTCACCATTGTCATTTTTTATGATAATAGTTTTACTTCGTTCTCTACCAAGGGCTTCATTTAGAAAATGCCAACATTTTTTAGGATCGTGTTGAATTGTACGTAAATTATCTTTGTAATAACTATTTATCGATTCCTTACATGCTTTTTTTATTACATTACTAATTCGTTTTAGTCTAATATTAACATTACCATTCTCTGGATGTTTTCTTCTTAGTTTTAACAAGGTATTCTTAAATTCTATTAGCTTTTTTAGGTTACCGTTTATCCACGGTGCAATTTCATAAGTATTTTTTTTACGCTTAACTGCAGAACTGTCACTAACTGCGGTATTGATACATGATATTAACGCTGACATATCCACCGATGGATCACCAGTAACACATAAAGTTGGTAGTTGAGATTGTACTTGATTTATTAGACGATCATAATTACAAATTAGTTTTTCCCGAGCAACAATTGGTTGGGGTGGCGTTTCAACCTCAATTGTAGCCGATATAAGATTATGATCAGAAAGTTCACATTCCACGGAATCAATGTATAATGTCTTAGATATGTTACAATACACATGATCGATGCAAGATTTACTACTTGGCCGGGTTATTAATAAGTGGCAATTCGTGAAATCGTAAGTAGACAATAAATTCATTAGATCTTGAGATAAATTTATATCCAGAACATCAATGTTAGAGTCTCCAACTAAAATACATGGATTTCTCCCAAAAATATTTAACATGTTATCTAAAATTGAATAAAATTTATTCGTATCACACTTCTGAGATCTATAGAACGAAATAAACTTTAAAGACTTTCCAGAAATTTTAATGCTGCTGATTGTTAGCACAACTGATTCTACATAGTCTTTGCTTTCGCATGATTCTACTTTATACTCAAATTTTTTGGAGATAAAGACAGAAGTACCACCATACGTATCGGATCTACAACAATGTACCGTATTATACCCGGCAATATTATAAATTTGCACTAAATCCTGCTTACACCAAGTCTCCTGAACAGCAATAATATCAGGAAGCCGAGGCAGGCAAGAAACAAGAGTTCGAAGCTTATTAAATTTTCCTATGGAAGAAATACTTCTTATATTTATGGATATAACATTTAAGAACCTGTTTGTGTTATTATTGTGAACATAGCTAGTAAAATGATTTAAATCAGAAAAGTATTGAGTTAAAATAATAATTAAGAAGTATTAAAAATTTAAACGTAATATAAAAAAAAAAAATAAAAAGCTAATAAATTTGTATACGGCCTACAGAGTTAAATCGTTATCAATGCCGCCGTCATTATCAGGAACAAAGTTGTTAGATCTTCGCTGTTGGTTATTAGTAGCTGCCTCCAGTAATAACTGATCAATATCCTCCTCACTTCGAATAATTTTTGGCTTGGACTGCTCACTTTTTTTAATAAAAACTGTACCACTAACTGCATAAACTGAACGATATCCCACTTTGTGCAACGACTTGGCATATTTCAACAAATTCATAGTTTCTTTGCACAAGTAATCATTGACAAACACCTCTTTTGTAGACTCATTTTGCCTCAACTTTGGTTTAATTGACATCATTTGGTCTTTTGCTTTTTTTGATACAAACTTTACCACCAAGGACTGCTTTTCATTTTTCATTTTATCTCTTTTATCAGTAGAATACTTTTGCTTTTTAATAAAATAAGCATCTTCAATGGATTCTGGTTGCAAAACAACACCATTATCTGCAGAAAGTTTCATAACAGTATCCATAGCAGACGAGCCTTCGTTTTGTTTAACACCTCTTATTAAACAATCATTTTTAACCACATGAAGGTTTAGATATTTCACAGAATTTTTCAAAGTTTTTACTTCATCTTTTAACATTTTATTTTCCTTTTGTATTGTTTCTATTTTTCTTTTGTTATCAGCTACGCCTTTCAGCATGTCATCGAATTGCTTTGACATGAAGTTTATTGTTTCTTGTAGGTATGTAAGCTGATCTAATTTTTTCAAGTCTGTTTTGATTTCGTTTAATTCTTTTTTAAGCGTACCACTGTTTGCATCGCACAAATGACATACAAACTCTTCTTCATCGTGCTTTAACAAATGCTCATACTCTCTTTTATCTAATAAAGTGCATACTACATGATATTTTTTTGTACACTTGTCGCACTCAATAAATTCATCTTCTTCTTTAATTTCCAAATCGCATTTGCAGCAAATAATTTTTATTTGTTTCAAGCTACGACGTCCTTTTTTAGGCATATTTCACAAAATTACAATTAATTAAAGTTTTATTAGGTATAAGCACGCAGTTAGATTTATAGAGACTTTAAATTTAGTTATTTTTAATATAAATTTATTAAGCTCTTATTGGACTGCAAAAAAAAAAACCACTTCTCTTGCTAGGGTTACCAAGTTTAGATTGTTGAGCATGTATTTAGATTTTTAGATTGTTGAGCATGTTCCTCGATAATTGGACCGTCATTTTCACTGTCGAACACTTCGAAATCATCATTATCTTCTAAAATTCGATCATTGTTCCAATTCTCAATTTCATCAGTGCTGATCTTAACATTATCCCCCACCTTTGACATCAACAATTGAACTTCTCGAAGTGTATCGATACCATAATCTAAAAAAACAAATTTAAAGCTTAGCGTTGCCAACGAGAATATTTAAAAAGGGACCATATTGCCACAATTGTTACTGAAAAAGCCGTTGTTTTAAAAATAAATTATACGCTCGGAAAAGTTAACTGAAAGGTTAACTTTTTAGAGTGGCACGTTGATGCTAAAGCACTGTTAACTTATCCAAACGTTTAACTTTTTCGCGTGTTAACTTTTTCGAGATTCTACTGTATTTTGATACTTATAGCCCGTTGAATTAGGCCACAAATTATTGTTTATAAATTTTTTTTTTCTTTACGATTTTTTAATACAGTTTTGGTTTCAATTGGTATAAAAGTTCTAAACAAAAATTTTGTTTACTAAATACATTTACATACATATACTTTATTATAACTATTTATTTACTTTTGGCACGCCATTAATAATAAATTAGTTATTATAAACTTAGAATAACCATCTCTGTGTTTTTTATTAATATGGCCATTTGTAAAGATGCCAGAATGTTAATTTTAGTAACTTGTAATTATGTATTACTTTTTTCTGATATTTTTTCTTGTTTCTTCAACATTTCCAAGCAATTATATCTTACATACGAGCAAAAGTTGCATATGAATGCTACGTAAACAACAGAAAAAGTTGCTACTGTTTCAAAATAACTTTTTATAATATGACAATAAAATAAACCAGTTGAAAATGATTTGAAACTATAAAATAAAAACCACACACACCCACACACACGAACACAAAATAACTATCAGAAACTCCAAAAGTTCTTTGTTTCTATATAAATTGAAAAAAAAGAAACTTTTTATCTCAAACTCATCACAGAGACACTGTGAGACAGAGCGAGAGAGAGCGAGCTTCAAAAATGAAATGATTGTTTTCAGTTAAATACATTACTATGTAGTGTAGTTAGCATGGAACGTGGTCAATATTTTGTATGGTTGAAAAAGAAAAAGTTTGATAAAAAGAAACTTTTATGCTTCATTTTGGCTAAGGATAAATGTTGACGTGCCAATTTTTAAAAATTAAATGTTACCACATGGAAGGAAGAGTTTGTTTGGCAAATTCTTCTAGTTTCAAAAATTAAGATAAAACTTTATACGTGCAAAATTTTTACAAAACAATTTTTTGACATTTATTGCAATTAAAAGCAGCATGTGAAAGAAGGGTGGCAGTGGCGAAAACTACAAATAAACATTTGAGCAAAAGAAATTAGTTGGCAACTTTAAAATTGACAATAATTTGAAATGGTTTTGTTTTTCACAATTTTTTTTTTTTTTTTTTTTGAAATTTTGTATACAATTTGAAAAGTTTGACATAAATTGACAGGGGGAAATTTGTTATTTGCTTTCTTGTATTTTCTAAATATAGAATTGACTAAAATGTTTTTTGTGTTGTGTTTTTTTGGACATTAAGTAAAGGCTGCTAGTTAGGCGATGTGTTTGACCAGTTTTACAAAAAATTCTTAAAGTATACCACACACATCAGCTTTACAAATGGCATCACATTTCGCTGATATATAAATCCATTTGCAAAAAGTGGCAATATTGTAAAATTACCGCTACTTATAAGTTAATATAATTTTAGTTTCTTTTAAATGGTTTATATTAATTTCAAAAGTCTAACAGATGATGGTTATGCTTACAACAGGATCCACCAAAAGCGCAGAAATACGTAGAAAAAGCCAAAAAGTTTCCAGACTTGATTAAAATGCAGACTTGTCCGTGACAAAAGTTTGCACCATGTAAATACTCGTACATACATATGTATGTATGTATGTATATGTGTATATTTTTTTTTTTTTTTAATTAGGACCAGCACTCAGGGGATGACACCTACGTATGCAGTGCACTGTGCCGTAACTCAGGGAGAGGGATAGGGTAGAGAAGATATATGTTGAAATTTTAGAAGACTTAACTCTTTCACAACTCTGCTATGCGCGTTATGTTAATTTTTAAGGCAGTGTTGAGGCGCCTCCGGTGTTAAGTAGACGCATTAACTGTGTTAAGCTGCATTAGCAGGCATTTTATTAATTATTTTACTTCGCCGATGTTTCTGCTAACCGACGAAGGAGGACGATGTTGTGTACAGTAGCTGGGAACAGCATCAATCGCTGTCGGAACAGTTTTTTAGTGATCAGTGGCATGCCTTCATCACTTAAATAGTCCGACAATAATTAATACAATGTCTCACTAATGTATATTAGAAAAATTAATGATGTTGATTGACTTCCTCTGGCCAGGGTTTGAAACCAGGCCCCAAGTCATTGTTTGCTTAGTAGTCAACGCGCTAACCACTTCAGCCAACACATATAAAGTAAATATTTGAATAATGCCATACAACCTCCCCAATCCGGACAGATATAGTTTCATCTATAGTCCGGATTAGTGGATCGCCCGGACTACAGTTAAAATAAATTTTTAAACGCAATACATATATGTACATATGTATGTACTCGTATGTAGATATGTATAATATATTTTTATTACCAAACAGAAATATAAGTACACATAAGAAATAAATTTGTATTTAATTATTTTACAGAAAACATAAAGAAAAATAATAATAATGGTGTTTTCTTTTCTACACACAAAATGGCACCTTGTTGAAAGGTACATGTATAAAATGTCTTGCTAAACCTGCAGCTTGTTATTACACAAGAACTAAACACAGCTTATGAAAAAGTGGAACACCCTGTTTTTAACAGCTGACAGCTAAGTTTTACAGGGCACTATCAACACTGTCGATGTTTACGGGGCATAAAATGCAATGCCTTCCACCATTAGTGAGGGCGATTCTTTTAGAATCAAACACACTGCCCTTTTAGAGGGCAAAAGATTTTTAAGAATCGAACACCAAAGTACATTTTATGCATGGAGATGTACCATTTTTTTTTGTAGAAAAGAAAACACCATAAAAGTGAACAAAACAATTAATTTTGAAAAATAATAATTTATTCGTCTCTAAAAATCTGAGAATTTCAAAATTACTCTATTGTTGTTTCCATTAATTGATAAATTTTATTTGTACCTTGTTTAAATACTTTCAATTATATAATTTAAAACAATTTTATAGATTCCATAAACTGTCTGAAAAATTTTAATCTCCGTATTACTTCTGGATAGTCCGAATAAGCGTGTGTCCGGATTAGGGAGGTTGTATGTATGTACTAGTGATGTTACGAATATAAATTTTTAGTATTCGCGAATATGAATACGAATATTTGAAACAGTATTCGCCGAATACGAATACGAATATTACTTTTAAGGTTTAGAGCCATTAAAATTTCAAATTTAAGTGGAAAAAATCCCTCCCTTTGTGTCAGTAACAATAAATTGAAAAAAAAAATGTGACACTACTTTAGGTATTTGACAGTATTATGATATTGAAATGCCGAATTTGAAGATATCTTCTGACCATTTTTTTAAATTATTTTACATACATACTTTGAGATTTCGTTTTTTTGTGTTGTTTGGGAGAACATATTTTCGCAGATTGCACAGTCACATGTCTCGGTCGACTTTTACATATTAAATTTTGGTTCTTCCATTTCTGAAGTCCAACATTCCTCTACTGAGAATTGATTACTAACTTAACATGATATGAATTTACATATAAGACTTTAACTTTTAAATGATAATTATGAAATATATACTTCGTTTGTTTATTAATATTTTGCGTTAAAGATAAAGGGCTTTCTTTTTTTAAATAAAATTTATTATAAATTAATATATTTTTGTACATTTTATTTACTTTTTTAAACTTGATTTATTTTTTCTTTATTTTTGGAAAATGTAGGTATGTGCAAATTATTCAAGAAACATTCGCTTGAATTCGGCGAATAAGAATACGAATTCGAATATCTTAAATAGGGGAATAGTCGAATAATCGAATATGAATACGAGTATTCGTAACATCACTAGTATGTACATATATCTGCTTTGTAGAAAAGTGCGTGTGCATTTGTATGTTTGTGTGAAAATAGCATCACAATTTTGCTATTTAATGAAGTGTACAATAATATTTTTCTGGTATTTGTTACTTAATATTGCCTGGATATATCATCAGCTCAACGTTATTGCTGTTGCTGTTTTGGTTTAAAAATAATAACAACAGCAACAACAACAACAACAACAACAACAACAACAACATCAATACAAATATAACCAAAAACCAATAATTATAATGCTTATACACTTTAAACTTTTAATTTATTTAATGGAAATTATCGAAATTAATTGAAATTAATGTTTATTTTTTTTATAAATGCACATAAATTTATGAGTGTTCAGTTCTACAAACATTTTAAATGATAAAATAAAATGTAGTATATGCCGAATAAAAATAAAAACTTATATGTATGTATATAATTTATATAAATTAAAAATTATTTAAAAAATACTAAATAATAAATTTATGAAAATATTTATTATAAAGAAATTAAATAACTATTAATCTTTCAAATGTATTTTCTAAAACAACATCTATAAATTTTCTAAATTTAAATTATGTCAAAAACTAAGCTTTAAATGATAAATTACAACAGCAAAATAGTAACAAGTTTAAAAGGATTGAGTGTGGTGGAAGGGGGCCGCCTAAAAAAATATACGATTATAGCTGTGGCTTTTATTTTAGGAGATAACCTTTGTATCCGTAGAATTAAGGCAAAAGGTATAATTAGGACTTTTATGGAAAATAGTACAAGCAAGATTTTTGTGGAAAATTTTAGACCTTTGTATGCATCTCTTTTCGTACTTCCTTGAAAAACAATATAGCAGTCCAAAATGTTTGTCAAAAATATTTGTCATAAAGTTGCATTCTAAGCCTTCAACAGGTATAAAATAAGATTATCAATCAATGGCAATGCAGCAGGCTTAAATGTCCTGCAAAATTTCTGGCACCCATCGCACTACCCTCGTTGGTGGCATGTTTCCGTGACGGCCTATTAGTGAGGACTACTTCTTGACTAGACGTGCTGGATCGAACTCCAACCACTAGCGCTGGTCGAGCATCAGTCAATCAACCAATTCCTCTTCCAGGTTTTGGTAGAAACCACAGAACGTTTTTGTGATGTTGCGAAACAACGGAAAAAAGAGATAAGATAGCTCGAATATTTAAGCAAAGTGCTTACGCATTGTAGGTGGTTCTTGCATAACAACTTGTCACTTGATGTGACCTTCGTGGTCACGCGGTGACTCGGCAGTGCTTGTAAAAAAACATATATTTACACTGTGACAGCTACCTACGTTCATCTGTAACACATCTGTGTATTTTAATTGTATACAAAAAATTAAATTTTACTCATCATTAGAAAATTAAAAAAAAATGATATTAAAACATTAAATTGTTGAATAATAAAAATGCTGCACATACTTAAATAATATAATTTAAAATTTACTGTTACAAACCAACCTTAGAAATTGTACAACAACAATAAAAACCATAGACACAGCTGGGTTTAATGGATTTTGTGGTTTTACACGAATATTATTATAAAAGAAATTATTTAAGTATAACAAAAGAACATCAAAATGGTTTATACATATGTGTGTATGAATATGTAAAATTATACTTATGACATTTAAATGTCATTAAGAAAAATACTGAGGTAACACATTTCCTTAGACAAGTATCAAATTTCATTCGTTTTTTATTGGTTGCTAGATTGAGTGTATGTGTGTCCTAAACGGAAATATTTTAAATTGGCAACATATGGTGGTAATGTGTTTTATAACAGTTTTTGTGTGTGTTTTTTTTTTTTTTGCCAAATATTATAGTGTTATACTTGATTGTTTTTTTTTTAATTGCGGCACATACTATTTATAATTAAAATAAAAAAAGTTTTGAATATTTGGGGTATTCACACTGTAGTCATATGTCATAAAATAATAGCACACCAAAATATGACAAGTGTGACAGTGTAGTTTATGTATAAATTTGCGTGAATTCGCCACTGTCCACCTTATAATTAATTCGCCTTGGTCGTGCATATACCTGGTAATGAATTTGCCTTGTTTTCATTCTTGTGGTATTTAACGGCCTATTTCACTATATCGAAAGAAAATTTCCATTTGTTTTCATTCGTATAATTACATTTGAAGCAAAAAAAAATTCTAAAATTTTGTTTTTGTATGAAATGTATTTGTACGAATGAAAATAAAATTCAAAATTCTTTCGACATCGTGAAATCGGCAGTAAAAGTAGCGGCGGCTTGTAAATATTATCGCCGGTTCGAATAAGGTGTTGCAGCTGCTAGACTAAGATTTCTACTGTAATTTTATGACAAACCATAAACATACCTAAAAATGTCTTATTATTATATAACTTTTTTGCTTGAAGCACAACAACAATTTTTTTAAACTATTTTAAAATAATAAGACATTATGAAAATATGAGTGATATGACAACAGTGTGAACAACCCAATTATGTTTTTAAATTTTATTTATTTGGTGCGGGGTAGCAATATCTAAATAAATATGTATTTCGTTGGTTGCCAAACCAACTTATCAGTAGATGTTTACCCTTTATGTTTAAAAAGTTTCAAAGCTCATCTATTTATACATATTGCTAACCCGCAACAAATAAATAAAATTTAAAAATATAAATTCTTGAGTACTGGCTCAAATAAATGTAAAGTTTTGAATATTGTTTATAACTAAATAAACTTAAGGCTTAACAAAATAAAATATATAATAAGTACACTCAACCAAATACTTGGGTGAAAAATAAAGAATAATTCGTTGAATCATCTTATTTATTCCTTGTTTTTCACCCAAGGAACATATTCTTTGATTCAACGTATGGCAATTCATTGGCTTGTTGAATTCATTGTACCAATTCGTTGAAGTTAAGAAGTCATACGTTGATTTTTAAGAATTTATTCCTTGATCCAACGCATTCATACAACAAAATCAACGTATATTGCTTAAAATCAAGAAACAGGTTTTTTGAATCAATCTATTTGTTCATTTTGTGTTTAAATAAATGAACGAGTTTCTTAAATTCAACGAATTATACGTTAAATCAAAAAACTATTTTTTTGTTTAATTCAACGAATAAATTCAAATAATGGTTTCAACGTTGAGTTCATAAATACATAAAATTTTACCTTTGAATTTCAAGGAATATTTTATTGAAACAACGTAAAATCCGTTGAATTTCAAAGAATTTAGTTCAAGGAACGGCAGTTCGTGGAATTTATGTAAAACTGTTTTTTCAGTGTACTCAAGAATTTATTTTTTCTATATGCTGCATTTCATTGATTGCTAAGCCCCATAACAAGTAAATTCATATTTGAAAACTTAAAGTTTAACCTAACAAAGTGACGGCATTTTCATAGCCTGGCGCCGTATACAGAATTTTATCCTTGCCCATTTTATAATTTAAAAATCAATTTCCCTTAAATCTCTCAAAACAAAATATAAATTCTTATTAAAATTGTGTATTTTTTTTCTTCCAAATCTACAATTTAACCTTGTGTCGTAATAACACATACATATATACATACATTCACAGAAAAGGGATGAATATTTATTTATTTCCTTTAATGAATATTATTCCCTTTTAAATGCCCTGGGCTGTGAGTAATAAAACTTTTTGCCATTTCTTTGCACTTAAGTTACTTTCAAGAAATATGTGATTTCAACTTCCAGCTAAGCTTAACAAACAGGATGCGTACATTTAAAAACTTATTAAATTGCTATAATTTATAAGGTTTTATCTCTTGTTATTTATTTTATTGGGGATTTTGGATTTTTTCTTCTCTGTTTTCTAACTGCTTCTTTACTGCTAGACGATATACCAAAACTTAAACCAAATAATATTTTATGTATTGTTTTGGCTATTTAAAACGCAAACCATATCATTTTCTCTCTCGCTCTCATTGACTGAAAAAAAAATATTGGCTTCTTTTATTTTGTGTTTTGTTTTCACGGAAACTGCTTCTTTTCTAAGCAACAGAGTAGAAAAGTACAAAATCCTATAAAGTTTAAGGCCAAAAACCAGAATTTTCCAACACTTACTTAATGTTCATGCCAAATTTTCCAACTGTTACAAAATTTGTTAACCTAACCTCCTTTCATTACCACTACTACTCTTCGGGCTTTTAGCTCTTATATTGTTGTCTATGCTCTCAGTAACGGAAATGGAAGTGCTAAGACAGCAGGCAATTAATTTGCATGGCAAAAAAAAAAAACAACTGTAAAACTGTTTAAACTTTTTTGTTCGTTTTTTATTTTTTTTTTTCCTTCTGAACCGAAAATTAAACCTTGTTGATATAAGTTTTATTTGAGAAACAGAGAGAATGGAAGAAAATGCCAGGCATGAAATACTTACACATACATACAACTGTACATATATATATATGTATGTACATAAATATTTTACCTTTTCTAAACTTTTCCTCTTAATCATTTGATTTATGTTGATTTTTAATGAATTTTCATCAATCTTAGAGGAAAATTAGTTAAATGTAAAGCGTAAGGCAAATAAGACACGATAAGATTTCTCATCATTAAAAAGCGAGATAAAAATACATACCTACATATACAAATTAGATAAGTTTTTATAAAACTTAAGGTAATAAAGGAAAAGTTTTTCAGATAATTTAAGACTTTTGTACGTTCGTGGCAAGGTTTTCAAAAGTAAGTGAAAATAAAAGAAAAATATTAATTAAGTATATATAAAGGATATTTTATGTCAACTCTGCTACTCCGAAAAACTCAAAAAATTTATCAAAAAAATACGAAATCATCAATAATATCATAAAACCGAAGAAAAAAATATTCGTCAACAACTTAAAATTTGATATCGTGTTTTTATTTTTACGAAAATTTTGGGTATTTTATAGTTTTTAATCGAAAAATAGCAATTGAATACTCTTTTAAAACAAATGTTTACCATCGTAAAATAAGCTCTTGGAAAAATTATGACATACTTATATGTATTAAATTTGCACCAAACACTGAATACCGCCAATGTTTTATATGACATTTAACATGTTTGCAGGTGAGTTCGCCACTGACATTACATTAGGGGAAATCACTCTTAGTATTGTAATCATTGCAGATCTTACAGGTGTAGCTTATTTACATATTTTGTTATTGTATTGCTGCAAACTGAAGATCTGCAACGGAAGCAAGAGTAGTTTTCAACCAAGAGTGATTTCCGCTATTGTTATGAATTCGCCTCTTATTATCAAGCGGAAGTATAATGGGTGTTTTTTATAGAGTGTAACAACTTTGAGTTGGCATCACTGCCTTATTTGTGTACCCATTTAACAGCTTATAGGTTGCTTTTTGTTTGGTTTGCGTTGAATTTGCATTACGAATTGACTTATTGTTCTATTCGTCAAACTCATCGTGCAGTTAATTTCCTGAATGAAACTTTTGATGAAAAAATAATGTCACGTAATGTCCCAACTAATTAGCCACCAAGATCGTGTGATTTAATCCCATTGGGATTATGTTAAGTCACTTGTCTACGCCGATAAACCACAAACAATTGAACACCTGGAAATCAACATTCTAAGAGTTATCAGCGAAATACGGCCGTAAATGCTGCTAAAAATTGTTGAAAATAGGTTTTCCAGATTGCGCCTTCTACGCGTCAGCCGTGGTTGCCATATGGCAGAAATCATATTTAAACATTAATTTCATAAGATTTTCTTTCCAATAAAGCCCGTTGGCATTGGTATTAAAAAAATATATTTCCTTGTGTTATTATGATATAAACCTGTGTCACTCTATATATAAAAAACCCTTTAGTTAAAGCAGAAACGTATAAAAAGTGTGGTATACTTTAAGGTTTAAGTAGCGAATTTGCTGTAGTATAAAATTTGTTGCAAAAGTGTTTTAAATAGCTAAAAATTTGTTAAATTTTCGTTTACAAAATCAATCTTTTTTTAAGCACAGATGTGCTAATTGATTTTATAATTTTCCATAAACTTCTTTTTACTTTAGTTTTGCCAAATTATCGTTAGTTTTCATTTCTCTCTTTTTTTATATTAGTTTAAGTCCATCGAAATGTTATTTAATAGCAATTAAGTTCATTTATCAAACTAAATTGAAACTGCTGCCATATCATCCCAGACACATACTGAACGCCGATGTTTTTTTTTTGCTCCCCTACTTTTTGATTTTGTTACCAAATACCACAACAAAAAGTTCTGGTTTTTTTCAAATGTAAAAGTTTTTGCTTAATAAATAAAAATAGAGAGAAAATATGTTTAAGTTTTTTTTGTGGATATGTTAGTGAAACCAATAGCAAATATGTATTAAGTTAACTTAAGATTAAACGTTAGTTAGTTGGCAAAAAAATAATCAGAGTTTGAAATAGCGAGTAGTTAAAAAGAGAATGGAGGAAGAGAGTGTGATTAAAGTAACATGTTCAGACTTCAATTAAACAGTTTAACTTCTATTTTTTTTTCTATTGAGTTATCAAGCAAGAAAACTATGTATGTATCTTTTAGTTCATTTACTCCCACTGTCTTGCGGGGGGCAAAGCAACTAAATTTTTAGCTAAAACTTTTTTCTTTGTATTGTACGTTTAGGAATTAAACACATTTATCGAAGTATTAAAAAGTTTATAACATCAATTAAATATTTGGGTATTTTTTCTCGTATTCTAAAACATTCTTTCAATTTAATTTACTTTGAACATACGAGTAAATGGTTTTTATTATTGTTTAAACTTTTTTTTTTAAGCTTAATATGGTCAGTGGTTCTTTTTTTCTTATACGACTAATAAAAAAATAAATACTTCTTTTTCCATTTCTCATTTTTGATATTGAGAAAACATTTGTTACTAATTATCGTGGCAATAAAAATTAAGGCAAATTGTTGTAAAGGGAGTTTACAAACTTCTTCTTGGTGCTGCCATTTAAAGGAAGCAAATATAAAAGTTAAAACAAAATAGAGCAAGAGCATGAAATACGAAATCAATATTGAGTGAAAATTAATTAATATTAATTGATTGGGTAATTTTTTATGTTTTATTACATTTCATTTAACGTTTTGTGTAACTTTTTTTTCATAATTTGTAGCAGCAGTATGTACAGGTTATAGGAAAATAATCAATCGAAGGTAAAGGTTTATTAAATAATTGTAATCGGAAAATAAATTTCTGAAACTCACGCTATAATTTAATTTGATAAAACAAAATTAATACAAAGTACAGTTGTCAAGAAAATCGTTTAATTCAAAATATTCGAAGTTTGTTGAATTTTACTTAAAGCTTAAATATGCATGTCTTTAAATGCTTCTAACTTGAACTATACTGAACCGATTTTAATCAATTAAAACGTTTCTATATTAAAAAGAAAATACCTTGCAAATGCTGAGTTTTTTGTTTTAACCACCTCTACGATAACCGAGTAAAATGGATCCCAAATAATCGCATTGTATTTGTGATCATATTATACAGGTAAAGCTTAAGGCTTTCATATTTTCTTTACTAATTTTATCTTTCAAAACCCTAACAATTCCAATTAAAAAGGTCTCTTACAACGTATAATATTTACATAAAAATTAATCTTCAAAGTCTAACTACTTAGTTGAAAGTTAATACTTAAAGTAAGGTTTTTTTTAAATCTACTTTAGCCTGTTGCATTTTTATTTTCAAACTGTTTGGATGTTAAAACAAACAAATACATTGCACGAGTATTGACATAAATCAAGCTTTCTTAGAAATCATTTTCTGATAAGGTTGGAAATGAGAAATAAATAAAGCTTGAACGATGGAAGCAAGCAAAAGGTATTTAATTAAACACCACCTACAAGTATGTAACCCCACCAGGATTAAAAAAGAACTTTCATTTTATTTCGTTCAGTTTTTTTTTACATTTTCTTAACCTTCGTTTTCTTTTTAATCTTTTCATTTTCCAACCATATGCTCGAGATTTTCTTAAATACATTTCAAAGGCGCACAGATAAGTAATTAAAAATAAATTTTCTTATATATTTTATAAATTTTTTTCTTAGTATTTTTTCATATAAATTCCATTTTATTAAAGTGTATAGTCGTTGTTGTAGTAAGCAAGAATCTGTGTGGGGGTGGGGTGGAAGTTTATGCCTCTGTTAACATAATAATCTTCTTTAGTAATTAAAACACACTTGATTGCAGCTTACAAGAAATATAGGCTTTTATTACATACATATATACAAAACGAATAAATATGTATGTATATTTATTTGTATGTATATTATTCAATTTCCATACAGGAGCGAGCACCTTTTTTACCATATTTCCTTGCCACTTTTATCAGCCAGGAAGCAAAGCTTGTGGAAAAATATAATTCTATTAAATAAAATATTTCTATTTTTCTTTGCTTTTATGTTAAAATGGAAAAAAAAAATTAATGAACATAATTTGATTTTTAAGCCTATTAAAAGAAATTAAAATTTTAAACCTAAATTTTGTTAATTGAAAAAGCATTTTCACCAATAACTTGAAACATAATACAAAAAAACAAAAATTTAATAAGAATCAAACATTCGACGCCTATAGCAGACAGAGTTTGCTTGCTACACAAATCGAGCCTTTGTTGCAATAGAGTCATAAATCAAAAAAAGTTGTTTTGCAGAAAACGAGTTTAAAGTTGCGCATTCGCTAACAACTTAATGGTAAACGAAAATTTAATATTTGTCTCAAAAGCTTAGTATGCAAGATATTTGAATGAATTTTTCTACACATTCTGAAGCACGATATGACAATTAATGCTGCATTATTAACTCAAAAATCATGTTTTTTGAGTTATGACTCTATTGCAGCAAAGGCTCGAAATGTTGTTCAACAGGCAGGTGAACGCCTTGATTACTGACCAACGTGTTCAGTAAGACCAACTTAATTTTGGTAGCAATGAAAAATACCATAAATTTTATCAGTTTTACCTTTGAATAGGATTTCATGGCCCGAATGAAAAATGGCTACATAAAATGGGAACTTTGGGAACCTTGGGTTATTTTTTTCCTATCTTTTTGGGCCACTTTTAATTTTGAGTTGTTTTAGAGTTGGCGTCATTATTTCTAAATTGAAAAAAATTTTCATTCTTAAGTTCGGGTCCACTTCCCATGGAGCTCAATTTCATAATACATATATTTTAAAATTTCAATTGATTTAAACAACTTTTCTAGTATACATAATAACGATAACGTAATCTATAGTAATTAATGTGTTTCAATTCGCATGTGTAAGCCAATCTGAAGTCTATTCAAGCTTCAATTCAATTAAGTCAAATGCAGTGGGCTCTGATAACATACATACATCTTAAATTTTGAAAAAGATTGTTGCCTGTTCTCTTGCCTTGTATAACACATTTATTTAACACTAATATAACGACTAGCACTTTTGCGTCGAAATGGAAATGCGGAAAAATAATGCCAATACTGAAAAATAACTCAGAGCTCAGACCAATTGCTATCCTTTGCTTTCTATCTAAAGCTCTTGAAAAAATTCTTCATAATCAAATGTCGCTATATGTATGTATGTACATACATCAGTAAAAATAATTTGTTGTCTGACAAGCAATCAGGGTTTCGCCAAATTCATAGCTGTGTTTCTGCTTTCCTGAATGTAACTGAAAACATACGGCGTGAACTCGATGTAGGAAAAATAAATTTCTTGGTTCTTCTTGATCATTCAAAAGCCTTTGATACGGTTAAGGGGCTGTGCACATGTTATGAAACCCCCCCAGGGGGGGGTTAAAGATTTGTTACGGATTAAAAATTTTGCACTGAAAAATTAGTAAAAAGTGTTACGAAGGGGGGGGGTATAAAATCTCTGAAAACAGCGTTACGTAATATGTGCACAGCCCCTAACCACAGCACGCGTTGCATGAAAATTCGACACTTTTTTAACTTCTCGTCAACTTCCACACGACTGCTATCTTCATACCTCACTAGTCTTCGACAATTTGTGTATTCAAACAATATTCAATATTAAGTATTAAATATATCTTGGGGAGTGCCCCAAGGGTCAATCCTTGGACCACTACTTTTTTCTATTTATGCAAATGATTTGCCACAACAGCTTTTGCATTGCAATATTCAGATGTATGCGGACTATGTGCAGTTGTACTTAAGCAGTCCAGTCGTCTCTGTTGCTGAAAATATTTCAAGACTAATTGACGATCTCAATAAAATTTTTTGTTGGGCAACTGCAAATGGACTTTCTTTAAACCCTCACAAATCAAAGTGTATCATAATTCGTAAGAAAATAATCCATCATATTGCCAATCTTGATGTCTTAAACGGAGAAAAAATCACCATTGTAAATGCTGCCAAAAACCTAACAATCTTACCTGGACAAACCATGTTAACTCACTCGTAGATCAGACTTACACAAAGCTGAGGTGTCTTTGGTCTTCACAACACTATACACCATTCCATATAAGACAACTTCTAGCTAAATCTTACCTTGTTCCCGGTTTAATCTATGGTTGTGAACTTTTTGCAACATGTGACTCTATCAGCAAAAGAAGGCTAAATGTTTTATATGACAATATTATTAGATATGTTTACGGATTGAAAAGACATGATCATGTTTCTCTATTTTCCTCGAAACACTACTTTCCTGTACTCTAAATATTATATTAATTATTGTTGTACAGGATTTGAACATACAAATAAATAAAAAAAATTTTCAAATAAATATAATAGTTTTTTTTTTTTTTTAAATTTAATTAAAAAATCGATTTTTTTGATTTTTCAATAAGAATCCAGCCTCAGTAGCCCAACCGCTAGTGTTTTGAATTCTAATCTAAGATTCCAGTTTCAATTAATTATAAATATGTATATGGAAGGGTTATATGTATGTATGTATATGTATAAACACCGTCTTAATAAAAATCCTTATATTTACTTCAGTTAAAGACCGAAGTCTCCAACTCTTCTGGTGGCTTCAGATAACTGATTTCACGTGCTGACTGACGGACAGACGGACATGGCTCATTCAATTTCCCTATTTATAAGGTTCAATAATATATATACTTTATGGGTCTCATATGTATGTTAATTGTGAAAATTACACACAGAATGATAAACCTATAAATACCCATACTATTTTTGGTAAAGGATATAAAAACTGTGATCAGTGTTCAGAAAAATTAATAAAATTTAGTGGTGGTACAACTAAACTGTTTGATGGAAGGTATTTCTGGTGGATGCGCCCATTGTTATAACCAAAAAAAACTATGTTTTCAGAATGGTAACATCAATTCAGACTTTATCCGTGATACTATCCAGAAAAAAACAAAAATCATTTTTATAATCTCAATGGTTGACAATTTCTTAAGTTTTTTATATGACGATAGTTTTATTTGAGATCAGTATCCTTTCTAAAATTTTGCAAACATTTACAAAGCGATGATATGACGATTTAAAAAGAATTTTAACATATATTTTATTTTTTTCTTGGTTATGTGAAAAAAAAAATTAAATGTTTAGCACAAACATTAAAACGGGAATTTTATTACATGTCTGGCTGACTGTTAATGTGATTATAAACGTTATCGATATGCAGCTACCAATATACCAAGCCAGCCACCAGTTTATCGCACAGACTATCCCTTTTTTATCCTTATAAATACAAAGTGAAGAACAGTAAAAAAAGAAAAAAAGGAAAAATTTGAAAAAAAATAAAAGCAAAATCCCAAAAAAAAGATAAAACATCGAAATTAAGTTGAGTTAAAATGAGTAGTACATCAGCAACAAAAGACAAACAATCAAAAAAATCTTACGCACCCTTAAATAATGATGATAGCAAAAATTTGTTGGTCTAAATGGTTTTATGGAAAAGCAAAAAGCTTCTGGGGCTGGCTTGTTATTTGCCACTGCTACTTACATGTCACTTAATCGAATTATCATCAAACATGGCGTCAAACAAATGATAGACCAAAAATATTGTCGCACACACACTTACACACATAAGCTAACACTTACACATACTCGCTTGTATACATTTAGATGGATTTGCCTTCTAGAGTTTAGGTTCTTATGTCCTGCTTTGGACAGTTTGTTTTGGTTGCTATTTGCCAATATTTTTGTTTTTTTTTCCCCTTCAAAAAAACTGTGATAAATTTGTTATTTTACCGAAAAATCGAAAAAGAAATATAAAAACCAAATCTGTGATAAAAAAATGTAAATGTTAAAGCCAATGCCAATGTTTGAGGTTATGTTCATTGACAGCAGTTGTTATCCTTAGAGCAAGTTAAATCCTTTTTATAACCAGTAATCTGAATAAGTATTTGAGAAAACAGAAAATTCAACTTTTACAAAAAGAAAAAAAACTCTGTCAAACGCTTTTGGTTCCCTCCAAAAATAAAAGGAAAAAAAGTTGCGTGTTTATAACAAAAAGAAAATATTTAACAGACACAAAAATCCCAAACAGACCTTCTAAGGGATATAAGCTTACGTGTTAGGAATTAGGTGTGATTTTAATGGCTTTCCTGTAAAGTCGTTTTTTTTCCTTCCGTAACCTTTTTCTGTCTTCTCTATGTTTTTTTTTTTTATTCTTATTAAACACCAGCAAAGATTTAATTGAAATCAGTTGTTACTTATCCATGTAAATTAAAATAAAAATTGTTTTAAATTGCAATTTTTGAAGCTCAAGTCCTTAATAGTTAAACAAAGTGAAAAAAAATTAATGTGAATTTTTTGGTTTTCGTTTTTTTCTTTTTAGATATGAACAAGGGATCACCAATTGATTATAAAAGTGGTTCGGCTTGTTCGACACCCACCAAGGATACATTGAAAGGTTACGAACGTTCGGCTAATAATTGTATGGGTCCTGTGCTTCCGCCCCGTAGTGTTATGAGCGGCATACCCTCTCATCATTATGCGGCGCCCATGAATTTTCGCAAAGATTTGGTGGCCCGCTGTTCGGCTAAATGTATAGCAATTGTAGCCGTTTCAATATTTGTAGCAATGTGTGTTTTATTAATATTTTTAACAGGTAAAATTAAATATTAATAACAATAATAGAAAACAAAAAACAAATATTAAATCGAAATATTTTCTTAAATCAAAAACCAGGTTTTGGTGTCCTCCATTGGTCTCCCTCTGCCCCCTGTACAGTTCTAGTCGGCAATGAGGCTTCTGAAGTGACAGCAGCCAAAAGTACTAACACAGACTTATCAAAATTGCACAATTCCTCGTTACGCTCAAAAACCGGACAACCCACCATGGTAACAACGGCCACCTCATCGCTGTCCTCTTCACAGGCAGCTGCCTCTTCATCAGCTTTTCAATCTACTTCAGCCTCCTCATTGGCTGTGGGATCAGCGGCAGCCACCTCTTCATCATCATCTTCCTCCAGCTCGTTGTCATCGTCAACATCGCTGTCATCAGCATTAGCAAATGCCAATATCGGAGGTAATTATTCACAACTTTTAATTATTTTTAAATGAGTTTGAAAACAAAACAGAAACTTAAAAAAAAAATTATGAAAAGAAACGTAAAGGAAGACTTGAAAACTTCTTTCACTTCTTTATCACAACAAAAAAATAAAGACAAGGACTGAAATCTTTTTGTAACAAAGAGGACAACGAAACTCAAAACATTAGTAGGAGCTTAATAAAAACAATTTTTTTCATGTTGTTTTCACATTCTGTTTTCTATTTTATTTCTTCGTTTAACACAGAAAATAGTATATTTTTGTATTTTGGTTTTTATTCTCATCAAAAAAAAACAAACCTATTTCCTTCTTATTCTCGAATATTTGGTTTAAAGTTTAAAGTCAGGGAAAAATGCTGACAGTTTGAAAAAAAAATTAAAAAATAAAATGTTGGGAAATTAAACTGTCATTTCGTTTTAAATTTTGTTATAATGCAAGCAGTTTGGAACTAAATAAAATGCATATTAGAATAATTAAAACAGAAGACAAAAGCAATCAACACTTCAATTTAATTGTTGCCGTTTAAAAAATAAACTTACAATATGACAGACAGAGTGCTGTTGTATTTAATTAGTGCCAACAGCGTTGCCGGCGCCTTGCGATTTTCGATCAAAGTAAACTATTTATGGGTATTTCTGGCTGAGTTCCAAAACGTCAATTGCTTTGTGTTTGAACAAAGCATCACATTTCATAACGCCGTAGTACAATAATTACACAATGTATACCATTTCAAAACGCCGCCGCCAAGTATTTCTAACGCAGTAAGAAAGCAAACAAGGCATCGGTTTTATAGTTGTTGCATTGTTTCGGAACCTTGCATATGTATGTGATTTAAATACAGTAGCAATACTGTATACAAACCTGGTATACGAACGTTTTGGAAGTGAGCCTCTTTTTTAAAACAATAAATATATAAAATCAATGTTTTTAATATAAAATATTGGAAATTACACGGCTCTTTGCCGTTCTGTTGATAAATTTTAATAATTGGCTTTCTGTAGTTACTTATCAGCTGTTTCTGACAAACAATGAAAAAATAAACTCAAAATAAATTATATAAAAACTACAAAAATTTTAACACAATTTTATGATTCAATGAACAAAAAATATAAATTTTGCATCGATTCATAGTTTTTCACTAAAATATTTGTCATTAATATCTGCCGGTTTCGAGAATTTAATTAGTTTAAAAAATAAAAGCAAAATTTGTTGATGATATGAACCAGTTCTGTCTTTGAATCGGACTGAAAATCTTCACAATTACTCGTGTTATAAAAATTAGTTTGTAACAACATAGAATTGTTGGTAACATTTTTACTGACTATATACAGAATAATTTGATGCGAATATTGAACTTTTATAAAATTTTTATTATCGACAATATAAAAATTATCGTTTTTGCCAAAAATTAATCCAATTACAAATATAATTTTTGCGTATAATTTAATTGTGCGACTTTAAGCTTTTAAATGCCAACCAACAGCTCTTGTGAAATTTCAATTTAAATGTTTTGAAAAAAGAAAATAAAACCAAAATACAAAACTTTTATTTTAGAAATAAAACTTTTTGAATGCAAATAAAAACTTTTTTGTAGTATTATTTTTTTTTTTAATAAAATCTATCTACTATCTATAAATACAAAAATATAGATAAAAATTTTGGCCGACCAACACTAAATATGTTAAAAGAAATATTAGAAAGTGATAAGAAACTCAAACAAATACAACAGCAGTTGCAGGAAATGCAACAATTTTTGCAGCACAAACGTTTACGTCGGTATCGTCGAAGTTTAACAGCTCAAAGTTTTGAACACTTAATTAGGAAAAAAGACAAAGCAGTAAATCCTAATGAAAATGATAATCAAGATATTGAAGATGATGAAGAAAACTTTATGGCACAGGATTTTACCAACACAAAAACAATTGCCGACAACACAAACAATATAAGGACTATTGCAGCTCAAGTTTTTAATGATGATATAGATGAACAAAATGATAATAATAATAATAATGATGAAGTTTTATTTTATGATTTGGATGATAATGTTGATGATTATATTGATCAAGATGATGAAAATTTTATATTAAAAAGTTATTTTAACAACAAATTTTCAAAAGAAAAACATCAACATCAAACAACCTCTACTAGTACACCTTCGAGTTTTATAACAACCACCCCCAACCTCTTGACAAATGATGAATATTTGTCAGATTCATCTACTACAGGTTTTTCTTTGCCATCTTTGTTGCCATCTTTTGATGACAAAACTTTGAATATCAATAACATATTAAATCTCAATCAAAGTAATAAACATAATATTAACAAAGAAAATAATCCAAAGGCAAAGGAAGTCTATAATAGTAAACACCAGATAAAGCAAAATGAAAAATATTTGAAGCAATCTAAAGATGAAGTAGAAAATCAAAGAAAAAGCTCTTTGAGCGACGAAGATGAAGATGAAGCAATAGAAACCACTACAAAACTGTTTACTATATTTGAAAATTATAACTACGATGAAGAAGCGTCAGTGCTAGAAGATTTAAATTTGGATTTACAAAATAATAATGAATTTCCAAAAAAAAATATTAAGAAATATTTCGTTGAAGACAACGATGATGACGATGACAAGTCTAATGGTTTAATAATAACATCCCTAAAAGAGGGCTATAATAATGTTAATGATGACAATGAAAATGTTTTTACTGACAACAATGAGAGAGATGCTGTGTTTAACTTAAAAAATGAGAAGAGTATAGAGTATCCAGTAACTGAGACCAGCAGTAATGATAAATCTTCTCAAATTAAGGTAATTGATGATGACAGTAATCATAATCATAATAATGATAATGATGATGATGATGATGAAACTGTTGAAGCAATTGCTGACAGTAATAATTTTCAAATCAATCGTTTTCAGCAGGAAAACATTGATTCAGTAACAGTTAATAGCCATCATTTAGTTGACGTCAATGATGACATTTATTCAAGTCAGAATTACACTCAACAAGCGGAAGAAGAAAGTTTGATAAAGGAAACTTCCTCCACCCCTAGCCCCAGTCAACACCAGTCCTTACGCCAGCCAGATAAAGAAGAAGCTTCTTTAGAAAATCTCATGTTAAATGACGGTTTAATGCCACTAAACTCAGACAATGATTTTGTAGACATGAATTATGTCCAACATTTAGATGATATTGATATTGTGAAATTAGAACAGACACACTCTAATGAAGAGGAAATTTATAAAACTATAAATACAACAAAAAATAAGAATAGAAATAACGCCAAGAAATATAAATCTCAATTAAATACTTATAACTATGATAAGCAACAAAATGAAGTTGTACTGGCAATAGATAAGCTGGCTGACAAACAGGAAATATTTGTTAAACCAATCACTTCATCACCAATTGCAAGTCAAGATCTAAGTCCCGAACACAATACCGTTATCCATAGCAATAATGTGCCAGATAAACGTATTATAGTTAATCTTACTATTGCCTCAAATGATGGTACAGGTAATATGTACACCTTACATGTCAATATACCGTCCTTTGATCAAGCAGGACAAGTACAAGATATGCAACAAGTTTTAAAACATGAAAAGATTTTCACACACGCACCTCAAAAAGAAAATCTAATAGAGAAAGTCACAGAAAACTATGAACAACTTAAATCAAGTCCGTATTGTATACCAGAACCACCACCGCCCATACCAGAATGTCCCTGTGCCTGTGATTTGTACACCAGTACCTTAAGATCTTTTTCATCTACTACAGACCCTGACCTAGACAATAATAATGACTGGTTTAAAATTTCTTCTACAACAACTGCAATACCAACTGCTACTACTTCTACCACCACTACTATAACACCAACAACATCTTTTAATACTGTCACACCAGCAGACATTTTAACTAACATTGCAACCGATAATGTTGATGATGTTAATGTTATCGATAACACGGTGAATGTTGATTTCGCCACAACTACTAGCACAACTAATATGCTTGATGTTGTTAATGATGATGATCATATTAAAACTAATCCTATAAATGTTAAAAACTCTAATGAAAATGGTGAAAAGTTTGCATGTCCTGATGTTATGCCCATACTTATACTTGAAGGTGATTTGTATTAATTTTTTCTAAAATTTTCTCTAACAATAACTAATTTCTTGTTATTTAACCAAATACTAATTTATTAATATTAAGATGATTATTAATTTAGAAAATATAAATAGTATAAATTAGATTCATTTACATTGTAAATAACATGAACAGTGAATCGAAAAAAAATGTTTTTAATTGAAGAAAGCTTTCAGTTTCTCTTATACGTTTTTTGTGAAGCAAATATAAATAATTTTATATTATAGAGTAGTTTTCAATCATTTGGTTTTAATGTCCCTTAATCGTTTGCGTTTCGAATTGACTACTAAGCAAACAATGACTTAGGACCTGGCTTTGATCTCTAATCAGAAGAAGTCATCAACATCATGAATTTCTCTATACATTAGTGTCGGTTCTCCGGGGGTACGATTTATATCTTGGTCATACCCACAACTTGATGCTGTGCTACCTGGGGAAAAGGGTAATAGTATTTTCTAGACAACAATACTTTTGGCCAATTACGCATAAAAAATATATGTTACTGCCCAATCTCTGAAGCAACAGAGAAACGGATGTATGTACATATAAGGTAAAGAAAGGCAGTAGGTAATCTATATTAGTCTTATAGAATGTTAAAAGGCACTTAAGGTCTCCTCAAGAAAAAGTCAATAGAGAGTGTCTACCGGAGGTAGAGAGTGCCGTCCTATATTGGACACACGTTTGCGATGTGATGTTGCGAGATGCATATCTGTTCTCTTGGGGATGGATATGCTATTGGCATACTCCTTCTCTTTGAGTATGGATATGCTGGCACCATCAAACTACAGTCGTTGGTGGTATGATTCCGTGACCGGTTATTAGTGAGGTCTTCTTCGGGAGTCCACGTAATGGCTGTGGTTGGTACCAAACGCTGGGAGTGGTATTGGTTTAAGAACTAATGCTCGACTAGTGCGAGTGGCTGAATGGTGAATTTGGTCTAGCAATGGAAAGCCTTCATCTTATGTTGCGAAGCAACAGAAAAATCAAATTAGATAGCTGGACGTTGGTAGGTGGTAAGAAGTTGCCAGCTCATGTGACCCTCGACGTCCATTCAGGACTGAATATTCATTAAAAAAAAAATGCTAAAGATTTGGAGCCATATTTTCTCACACTGCATTAATGGCAGCGCTTAGAGGAGAAGGAGATGGCTTGATAGTAGCGCTGGAAAACTATTTAGTTATGGGTACTGAGTATTTGGAACTTTTTTTTTTCAATACACTCAGAGTTGAAATTTTATAACCAAATGCAAGGAAATGTTACGGTCGAAATGCAACTCGTGATAAAGTACGCCAAAGTTTCATCTAAAATTTTATCTGTTTAAAGTTTTGTGCAGTATTAAGTGCCCGCCACCTAATCAAAAATGTTAAGTAGTATTGAGTAATTAAAAGTAGCAGAAACTACCAGCACTATTTAAACCGTTTAGTTTGAAAGTGGCATAAGTCCCTTTTTTTTTAATTGCAATTTTTTTAGAAATGAAGAGATATTGTTCAATTTTATTTAGTGTTGCCATTAACTCGATTTTTTAAAAAAAAAGTGACTTATGCCACTTTAAAAATAAACGGCTCATTTGACAGCGCTTAACCTGCTAGTAGGAAAACGTTACTTCTTTTTATGTAATTTATTATAATCAATTTTTAATTTAAATAAATTTATTGGTTAGTATGAATCTCTCCACCTCATGTTGCTTATTAAATATTCTAACCTCTGTTCTGTTCTTCATACAAATTTATCGTTGATATTTTTACTTATTAGTATCCACATTGACAAGTGGTATAGAGAACTACGAATAAAATGGTGTAGCAAAAACGAAATTTTTCCAATACACTCTGTTAAACTAATGTTCGTCCTTTCTAGATAATTATTTGAATTTACACTAATTCAAATATGAACTTACATTTAAATATAAAATTTCAGCATTAAAAACTTAAATGAACAAAATTATTCTATATATAGTTAAATCCCTTGTTTCTTCAGCAAGATCGTAATTTTTCTTATTCAACATTTGCCTACTAACTATAGAATTATAGGAAAATATCATTTAATATTTCATATATTGTGGAATTTAATAAGACATCAAATCATATTGCTTTCAAATATAATGTATTGGCTTTAAACATCAAAAATTTTAATTAAAATTTTATTTAAAATTCAGCAAATTTAACATGACAAATTCATCAACATATACATATGTATGTATATTTACATACATACATATGTATGTATACAGCTATTCATAATCTACGTACATACATATGTATATTTATTATTATATACATATATTATATTATATATATATATTATATTATTTGTATGTATGTATATAAAAACTAAACTTAATTTTAAGAGATATGAAAAAGAGACTTTTTAAAAAATATAACCTCAAATTTAATAAAAAAAAATAACATTAACTACTTTTTAAGTATTTGTGTATGTTTCAACAAAACGAGCAGTCGCTTATCCCGTGAAGAAATTTTTTTATAAGAATCGCTCAAAAACTAGCGAACTTTTCATAGAGGAAATGTACCACTGTGCAAATAATATATAACATAACATAGTGCCAATTACGGTTATAATAAACTAAAATATATGCTGTTTTCGACATTAATCATGTTACAGTGAAGTAAGATGAGAGAAAGCATAAAAAGTTCTCTTGCAAAATGATAAATTTAACGAAAATTGCTGGAACACAAAAAACCACATTTCAAGCCCGAAAATGAACGTCAAAATGTTACATACAAAAAACCAGCTGCTATTTAAAATAAAACACCGAAAATCAAACGTTTTCTTTTCCAAATTAATTTTTTAATTTTTGGACAAATAGAAAAAATAATTTTTCCAAAAAATAAATAGTTTAGCACTATTTTATTTTATTTCCACAAATACAAAACAGCTGTTAGTAAAGCGGGTAAAGTCAGGTAACAAGAGAAACATATATTACTTTCTCATAAAAGCTCTCATGTACACAACATATACACACAACTAAACTACACAGGTGTTGCAATATTAGTTTGACCACTGGGTCTTTCTCACAATAAGTGTGTTCGAGAACGCAAAATCTTTTACTATTTTTTACTGAACTTTACTGCATTTTACTAAATTGCGTTCGTTTACACAAAATACAGTAAATGAGAACTTGCAAACTTTTACTGCAGAAATTTTTCGCAGTAAAGTTTAGTAAAACAAGAAAACATATGATTCAAAATGTAAACAAACAAAAAGTGTGCAATTTGTGACTAAAATATTAATCAAACTAAAAATTTAAGTAAAAATAAAACAAAACTAAAAGTAAATTAACATTAAATTGAACTTGTTTGTGAAACAATTACCTACATGCCTTTTAATGAAAAATAAAAGTTATTTTATTTTTGTGGAGTTGTTATTTTAATTCTTTGCTAAAGTACTTGTGTACTAAGTAATGCACATCTTTTTTGCGATAGTCAGTAGCAAAAACAAATATTCATGTACTTTGAATAAATTTAACCACACACAAATATGCAAAATCAAATAAAATAAAAAAAGAAGAAATAGGAAAGATTACATAAATTAAATTTTTTATATTTTATTACAATATTTGTGTTATAAAAAGTATTTAATCGAGTACTGATAAATAAATTGTTCAAATATCCAAAAATGTAAAAATTTTTCAACACTACATTTATTTTCCATCAGCTCCTAAATCTTACGAATTTTTAAAATTTTTCCGTTCGCGTACTTTTTTTGGGCAAACGCTTTTTTGGAGAGTAAATTCTGCTGTTTACTCATTTATTACTCATTTACTGAATTTTACTGTAAAAGTAAACAAACGGACCTAATATATCGTAAGAATGCCAAATGATTTTCAATCAAAAAATTATTAGATCATTCCATGTAGTTCAGAAATCAGACAAATGGTGTTGGATGCTTAAGGGGTGTTTACTGCTTCTGAGTCCGACCTGGTACATTCATCCGTGACTTAGTTTGGGAAGTTTAATACTATGTTCTCTCACCCTGACTAGCGTGATATTATATTCCGGATTTGAGCAAATGAATTTATACAAATTCAGAATACATACATATGTATGTACATATATTAAATAATCGTTATAATTCGTTTTCAAAATTCGGTCAGCAGGAATTTTTATATCCATCTTGAATATATTTTGGTATGTACTCATATTTTATCTTTGTGATAGCGTACTCTGGTTTTTATTCATCTATAATGGATATACATATAAATATAGAACTGTGTATCACAGTTTTCAGTGATGACGATACCAATCAGTCTTTGGATTTTCGCCAGCAACTTCTTGTTGATGTACATATGTATACCTTTTTCATTTAAGAACACATTTTCAAAATAAATTTTTTGTTTGAAAGGGTTTGCTTGAAGTTTGTTCTCATAAATATTTATGATAGATCGCAGAAATGATTCGCTACCTACATATTTATATATTTAGCTTGGCAATATGTAAATATCGTACTTTTAAACAGCTACACTAGGTCGAATTAGCTAATTACCTCGTTTTGGAGCTACGACCAAACTAATTTGAATTACATAAGTTTGATCATAAGCTTATATCCAATGCAAATCTAATAACAACTATTGCAACATACTCGTATGAATTTAAAAAACAATACTAAATACAAACTAATAAAAATATAAACAAATATATTTAATAACAAAGTTCTACATAACCTAAAACGAAATTCAACTTAACCTGCAACAAAACTAAAGAATAAAATCTTTATTTGTAAAAATAAAAACATTTCTTCTCCTTCACATTTCCAATAAAAACTTATCTTACGCTTTATTTATCTAATAATGCAGCAAAAAAACAACAACAAAAAACTAACCCATAATATGGCATTTTTCTTTCTTCTCGTGTCTGGTTATTTTATGCTTCAGGTGCACGAACATTTCCAGCTCGTAGTTTTCCGCCAGATGGCACAACTTTTGGCCAAATAACTTTAGGCCAAAAGTTGACCAAAGAAATACAACCCTACAGTTATTGGAATATGCAATTCTATCAATCGGAACCGGCTTATGTGAAATTCGATTATACCATACCACGAGGAGCTTCAATTGGTGTTTATGGCAGACGCAATGCTTTGCCCACACATACGCAATATCATTTCAAAGAGGTACTTAGTGGCTTTAGTGCCAGTACCAGATCAACTAGAGCGGCTCATGTAAGTATATAGTTTGTTTTTCTTTCAGTTAAAAAAATATTAAAGGGTTTTTGTGGAAAAATTTTAATACTAAACTAATGCTTTATTAACCTAATAAATGTGTTTTCGTCTTTTTTATGTATTTTCATGCTTTTCTCAATACACTCCATTACCACCACAAATCAACACTATATGCATCTTTAAAAAAATTTATTTAAAAAATACTCAAAACATATCCCATCATTTCATTTCGAAACTCTATCATTTCAAAACTGCTTACTATCGGACACAATATGAAAAAAAAAATGAAATAAACGGACTGTGTATTTTTGTTTGTGTGTCACTTCACATGCAGCAATCGATAACACGTGAAGTTACCCGTTATATGGAACCAGGTCATTGGTTTGTTTCGCTTTACAACGATGATGGCGATGTACAGGAAATAACATTCTATGCCACCATAGCCGAAGATATGACACAAAATTGCCCAAATGGTTGTTCGGGCAATGGTCAATGCTTGTTGGGCCATTGTCAATGCAATCCCGGTTTTGGTGGTGATGATTGTAGTGAAAGTGTTTGTCCTGTGCTGTGTTCACAGCATGGTGAATACATCAATGGCGAATGTATATGCAATCCGGGTTGGAAGGGTAAAGAGTGTTCATTGCGTCATGATGAGTGTGAAGTGGCCGATTGTAATGGGCATGGTCATTGTGTTAGTGGAAAATGTCAATGTATGCGTGGTTACAAAGGGAAATTCTGTGAAGAAGGTAAAATATAATCGATTATAAAAGATAATTTTTAGGATTTTTCTTATTTAATATTCATGCTAAATTAATTGAAATTGAAATTGTAATTTTCCATTTTTATTTTTCTTTGTATATCCAGTGGATTGCCCTCATCCTAGCTGTTCTGGCCATGGTTTTTGTGCCGAAGGTACTTGCATTTGCAAAAAAGGCTGGAAGGGTCCCGATTGTGCTACCATGGATCAAGATGCCTTACAATGTTTACCAGACTGTTCGGGTCATGGTACATTTGATTTGGATTCTCAAACCTGCAGTTGTGAGTCAAAGTGGAGTGGTGATGATTGTTCAAAGGAATTGTGTGATTTGGAATGTGGCCAACATGGTCGTTGTGTGGGCGATGCCTGCGCCTGTGACGATGGATGGGGTGGTGAATATTGTAATACGAAATTATGTGATTCTCGTTGCAATGAACATGGCCAGTGTAAAAATGGCACTTGCTTGTGTGTGACTGGTTGGAATGGCAAACATTGTACAATTGAAGGCTGTCCCAATTCGTGTTCGGGCCATGGTCAATGTCGTGTCAGCGGCGAAGGTCAATGGGAGTGTCGTTGTTATGAAGGCTGGGATGGTGCTGATTGTGGTATAGCTTTGGAATTAAATTGTGGTGACAGCAAAGATAATGACAAGGGTAAAATATTTTAAAATTAAATTATTTAAATAGACTTAATATAAAAAAAAATCCTAATACAACAGATGGTCTAGTTGACTGTGAAGATCCCGAATGTTGTGCCAGTCATGTATGTAAAACTTCCCAGCTGTGTGTCTCGGCTCCCAAGCCAATTGATGTTTTATTACGTAAACAACCGCCAGCGATAACTGCCTCCTTTTTTGAGCGTATGAAATTTTTGATTGACGAAAGTAGTTTACAAAATTATGCCAAATTAGAAACCTTTAATGAGAGGTAAGTTGTTTTGTAGATGGCTTAAATTTGTATTATTTTATTATTTTAAGTACGATAACAATTGGGTAAAAATTAATTATTTCAAAATTGAGCGGAAATGTCGGTAAAATATATAAACTTTGCAAAGAAATTATCACAATACATAAAATCTGTTAAAAACGTTTTATGTGGAAATTTTAGCTCTGTTTCTTTACTTTTCTGGTAAAGTTCGGTAAAAATTTTTAGCCCAAAAGTTTGTATGAAATTGCTGTGAAAGTAAACAAAAAAAAATTAATACTGTTTTTGATTAGTATGTATTTCACTTTTTAAGAGATTTTAGTTAGTACACACATACATATGTATGTTTGTACCTCCAAACATACATATTTTGCTTTGCAATTTGCAAAAGTAACAATTATTTCATCATTATTCTTGTTAGGTAAAATTCAAAAATCTTATTGTTATTGTTTAGTTCATAAACAGCTGATTGATTAACTACTTGCACAAACTAGCCCGAAGAAAAAGTAAGGGCAGTTTCGTGCAAGAAGAAGAAGCACATTGCTCTCTCAAAATCACTCTAATTTTCCCAATTTTTTTTTTTTCGTGCAAAATTGGGATCGCAATGTTGAGTAAAGAAACAGAGCTTTTATATAAATAAGTTGAAAAGCTTAATAGAAATATGTGTAAAATAAGTTGAAAAATTATTATTGAGTTAACAGCACTGTTTTGTCGACTACCTTTTTGACAGCCAACAGCACCTTTGTGCATAAAAGGACTTAATGCACAGCAAAGCCTTAAAATTGTTCAGTTTTGAATAATTTAAATAAAAACTAATTTAATGGGTAACGAATAAAACTGTGCGGAAATTTGTCAGCTGGTTTCTCTGCGTCGATAAAGCCAAGACGACGATTAACCACTTTAAACAAAATCTTCATTGATTTATTGTGTGAAAAAATTGCCCATCAGAATTCTCTCATTGACACAGCACCATCACTCGCCCATAATCGTAGTAATATTAATTTTTTGCAATAAAGCCAGTTGTATTCACAATGAAAATAGTTTTCTTTGTTTCATTTTATTTCAAAACTTCTGAATAAATATAATCTTTTTGAATAAACCTTATATGTATATGTAAATGTATATGTATATGTATATGTATATAACTCTTAAATGGTCTTCCTTGATCTCCAATTGCAATGCTTTATGGACATTATTTGAAAAAGAGTTGAAAAATATTAAAGTTTTTTTAACTCTTTTAAAAAAAATATTAAAATTCTATTCTAAAAAAGCTTTCTAGATAACAAGTAGATAATTTATGTTTTCAAGCTTTTGTAAAGAAACCTTTTAAAAATAGCTTTAAATTGACGAGCTGTATATGTTTATGGATGCTTCTATTCAAACTTCTCTGAAAGCTCTTTGAACACAACCTCTGTATATTAACCTAAAATTTATTAGCAATATAATACTCCAGTAAACAATAATTACAAAATCTTATTTCATATAAATGTAATGTGTGCTCATCTGAGGCAGAGAACTTTAATAAAAATATAAAAAAATCGTTTTGTTGACGAAATGAAACTTCAAGGACCTTTTAGTATAAATCTGACTTTAACTTTTGACTTTTAAATATTTAAATATTTTAAATGTCTTCATCTGCTATCGAAATGTTTTTCAATATTTTTAAGCTTTTTAATTCTATTCGAAAAACATGAAATTTTACCGATTTCTTGCAAAGTTTTAATATTTTACCTCATATTAAAAATAAAAGCTTTGAATCCATAAAAACTTTATAATTAACTATGTGTAAAAAAAACTAATTAGTTTGCAGTTTTAGTTTTACGTTAAATGTATTTGTTTTATTTATTTTAAGTTTTGTGACCTTGTCTATAAAATTCCTAATCCTCCAGAAAAATTAAAAAAAAATAATATCTCCTCGATCTAATTGTTTATACTCTATCAAAAGTGATCCACAAAATGGAAAATGTCCTTTGTTTTATATAAAAAAAATTTAATATAACTTTTTAGGCAAATTTGGTTTAGGGTTCATATATTTTGTTGATTATCATGGGAATTATGTTGTTATTTTAATTTATTATTTAACTTGGGTTTTTTGTTTAACAAACAAACAAAAAATTAAAAAAAAAAAGAAAACATTTGCTAATGGTACAAATTTTTTTCTTTGCTCTTCTCTTTCTAAACACTCGCGCGTGCTCTCTTAACAACTACTACTATCTGCTATCATCACTATATTAAACGTTAAACTAACTTCTCAATCAATTGAATTAAATTTAATCCTAAACATTAATTTACTGATAACTAACTTTTGAACAAATCAATCAAACAAACGAAAAATTAAATCCGAAATTTTTGAAAACCTAACCTAACCTCTAAAAATAAACTAACAGCATTTTTTGGAATTATTTCAATGCAAGGTAAGAATGGTGTACTTGGAAACAACAACTAATATTAAAACGCTAGTTGTTTTGGTCTTATTATTTAATTTTATTTTAACATTTATTTTGTTTATTTTTTTTTTTCATTAATTCATTTCTGGCTTATCATTTTATTTCTTAACAAAAGCTTTTTTATTTCTAACTCATTTCACATGTCTATTTTAAATTACTATTCTAAAAATCTTACCCTTTGTTTTCTTTAAGCTCGATTAAAGTTCAAAACAAGTTAAAGGCCAGTTTTTGTACTCAAAACTGTTGTTTAATAGGTTAAAATAATATTTCTATTGGGTTATCTCTTCTATATTGTATTGTTAAGGCCGTATGCATAATATAAACTTGCCATACAGTTAGCATAAATGAAGAAAAGGAACTGGAACTTAACGAGCTTTTCTATAAAATTTGTTTAGAAAAATCATTGTTAATTATGTGCGTGACCCACGTCTATTTCTAATATCAAATTATATGGAAAAAGTTGTTAGGGTCCTGTTTAATATCACCTCTAATGGTGAATTTTTGTTATGCATCTGGCTCTTAGTATTTGTGTAAAAACCTTAAATGTTCCGTTTTCAGAAAAAATAAGTTTTTTATTTAGTTTTCTGTTATTTAAATGTGTTTGTTGTGTGTGTGTTTGTGAAATTTTTAATGAATTTTTCGTTATTAAAGTTATGTTAATTTTTAACTAAAATTGTATTTAGTTTTTACAAGCTTTTTAGTAAAATAGTTAAAAAAAATTATAATTTTTTTAATCGTTTATTAGTATTTTAATAAAAAAAAAAAACACTAATACAAATTTCGTTTTTTGTTATATAGCCGTTCTGCTGTTATACGAGGCCGTGTTGTCACTTCTCTGGGAATGGGTTTAGTGGGAGTTCGTGTATCTACCACTACCTTGTTGGAAGGCTTTACACTGACTCGTGATGATGGTTGGTTTGATTTAATGGTTAATGGCGGTGGTGCAGTAACTTTACAATTTGGCCGTTCTCCTTTCCGGCCTCAGTCACGCATTGTTCAAGTGCCCTGGAATGAAGTGATTATCATTGAGACGGTTATTATGTCTATGTCGGAAGAGAAAAGTATGACATCTACTACGCATACTTGTTTCTCACATGATTATGATTTGATGAAACCAGTGGTTTTGGCCTCCTGGAAACATGGTTTTCAGGGTGCTTGCCCCGACCGCAGCGCTATCCTAGCCGAGTCTCAAGTTATTCAAGAGTCTTTGCAAATACCAGGCACTGGTCTAAACCTGGTATATCATTCATCTCGAGCGGCTGGCTATTTATCCACGATTAAACTGCAATTGACGCCGGAATCAATACCTGCTACTTTACATCTAATACACTTGCGCATTACCATTGAAGGCATACTATTTGAGCGTATATTTGAAGCTGATCCTGGCATTAAGTTTACCTATGCCTGGAATAGGCTAAACATCTACCGTCAAAGAGTTTATGGTGTTACCACTGCCGTTGTTAAAGTCGGTTATCAGTATACAGACTGCAAAGATATTATTTGGGATATACAAACTACTAAACTATCGGGTCATGATATGTCCATTTCAGAGGTGGGGGGTTGGAATTTAGATATTCATCATCGTTATAACTTCCATGAGGGTATATTGCAAAAGGGTGATGGCTCCAACATTTACTTAAGAAACAAACCTCGTGTCATTTTAACCGCTATGGGTGATGGCCATCAACGTCCTTTGGAATGTATGGATTGTGAAGGAGTCTCTTTGAAGCAACGTCTATTGGCACCGGTGGCTTTAGCAGCTGCTCCTGATGGTAGTTTGTATGTGGGCGATTTCAACTACATACGCCGTATAATGACCGATGGTGCTGTGCGCACGGTGGTCAAACTCAATGCAACTCGAGTAAGCTATCGCTATCATATGGCTTTAAGTCCTTTAGATGGTACTTTATACATTTCTGATCCCGAATCCCATCAAATTATCAGAGTTCGTGATACCAATGATTTTTCACAGCCCGAAAGAAATTGGGAGCCAATAGTTGGATCGGGAGAACGTTGCCTGCCTGGTGACGAGGCTCATTGTGGTGACGGTGCTTTAGCCAAAGACGCCAAGCTGGCTTATCCCAAAGGAATTGCTATTTCCAGCGATAATATTATGTATTTTGCTGATGGCACCAATATACGCATGGTTGATCGGGATGGAATTGTTAGCACTTTAATTGGTAATCATATGCACAAGTCTCATTGGAAGCCGATACCGTGCGAGGGCACTTTAAAATTGGAGGAAATGCACTTACGTTGGCCCACCGAATTAGCTGTAAGTCCCTTGGACAATACCCTGCATATTATAGATGATCATATGATTTTGCGCATGACTCCTGATGGTCGTGTGCGTGTAATTTCCGGTCGTCCTTTACACTGTGCCACATCTTCATCAGTTTACGATTCTGATTTGGCTACACATGCTACTCTTGTTATGCCCCAGTCTATTGCATTTGGTCCTTTGGGAGAACTTTATGTGGCCGAAAGTGATTCGCAGCGTATTAATCGTGTTCGTGTTATAGGGACGAACGGACGTATTTCTGCTTTTGCTGGAGCTGAATCAAAGTGTAATTGCTTAGAAAGAGGCTGTGATTGTTTCGAGGCTGATCACTATCTGGCGACAAGTGCCAAATTCAATACCATAGCTGCCTTAGCTGTAACACCAGATGGTCATGTACACATAGCCGACCAAGCCAACTATCGCATACGTTCAGTTATGTCCAGCATACCGGAGGCAAGTATGTCACGTGAGTACGAAATTTATGCTCCAGATATGCAAGAAATATACATCTTTAATCGTTTCGGCCAACATGTCATGACTAAGAATATCTTGACGGGAGAAACTACTTACGTTTTTACATACAATGTGAATACTTCTAATGGTAAATTAAGTACGGTAACCGATGCTGCTGGTAATAAGGTGTTCTTGCTGCGTGATTATACTTCTCAGGTTAATTCCATAGAGAACACTAAAGGTCAGAAGTGTCGCTTGAGAATGACTCGCATGAAAATGTTACATGAACTGAATACTCCCGATAATTACAACGTCACTTTTGAATATCACGGTCCTACGGGATTGCTGAAAACAAAATTGGATTCTACTGGGCGCTCGTATGTTTATAATTATGATGAATTTGGTCGCTTAACTTCGGCTGTTACACCGACGGGACGCGTTATAGATTTGACATTTGATTTAAGCATTAAAGGAGCTCAAGTTAAGGTATCGGAGAATGCCCAAAAGGAAATTACAATGTTGATACAAGGTTCCTCGGTTGTGGTGCGCAATGGCGAAGCCGAATCTAAGACCATGGTAGAAATGGATGGCTCCACTACGAGTTTAACTCCTTGGGGTCATTTGCTTCAAATGGAAGTTGTACCTTATCCAATATTGGCTGAAATTTCACCAATTATAGGAGAAAGTTATCCTGTGCCAGCTAAACAGCGAACCGAAATAGCCGGAGATTTAGCCAATCGGTTTGAATGGCGTTATTTCGTTAGAAGATTGCAACAGGGCAAACAGAACAAAGGTCCCAGATCGGTTACACAAGTGGGACGCAAGCTACGGGTTAATGGTGATAATGTTTTGACTTTAGAATACGATCGTGATACCCAATCGATTGTAGTAATGGTAGATGATAAACAAGAATTGTTAAATGTCACCTATGATCGTACCTCACGTCCGGTAAGTTTCCGGCCTCAATCGGGAGATTATGCTGACGTTGATTTGGAATATGATCGTTTTGGTCGTTTAGTCACCTGGAAATGGGGTAATCTACAAGAAGCTTATACGTTTGATCGTAATGGACGTCTAAATGAAATTAAATATGGCGATGGCTCATCCATGGTATATGCCTTTAAGGATAACTACGGGTCATTGCCTTTGAAAGTGACTACACCACGCCGATCTGATTACCTCTTGCAGTATGATGATGCTGGTGCCTTACAAAGCCTGACAACACCACGTGGTCACATCCATTCGTTTTCGCTGCAAACATCGTTGGGTTTCTTTAAATATCAGTATTTCTCGCCCATTAACCGTCATCCGTTTGAGATCTTGTACAATGATGAAGGGCAAATTTTGGCTAAAATTCATCCTCATCAATCCGGTAAGGTGGCTTTTGTGCATGACAATTCGGGCCGTTTAGAAACAATATTGGCTGGTTTGTCTAGTACTCATTACACTTATCAGGATACCACCAGTTTGGTAAAGTCGGTAGAAGTTCAGGAGCCCGGTTTTGAATTGAGACGAGAGTTTAAATACCATGCTGGTATCTTAAAAGATGAGAAACTACGTTTTGGTTCGAAAAACTCTTTGGCATCGGCCCACTATAAATACGCCTATGATGGTAATGCACGCTTAACGGGTGTAGAAATGTCCATAGAAGATAAGGAAATGCCCACAACACGTTACAAATTCAGCCAGAATTTGGGTCAGCTGGAAGTGGTGCAGGATTTAAAAATAACCCGCAACGCTTTCAATCGTACGGTTATACAAGACTCATCCAAGCAATTCTTCACCATCATAGATTATGATCAACATGGTCGTGTTAAGAGTGTACTAATGAACATTAAGAGCTTTGATGTCTTCCGTTTGGAACTGGACTATGATTTACGCAATCGCATCAAGTCACAGAAAACCACTTTTGGACGTTCTACTGCCTTTGATAAGATCAACTACAATGCTGATGGTCATGTTATAGAAGTTTTAGGTACCAACAACTGGAAATATTTATTTGATGAAAATGGCAATACTGTGGGTGTGGTTGATCAGGGTGAAAAAATTAACTTGGGTTATGACATAGGAGATCGTGTCAGTCTAGTTGGTGATATTGAGTTTAATAATTATGATGCTCGTGGTTTTGTGGTAAGAAGGGGAGAGCAAAAGTACCGTTACAATAATCGCGGTCAGTTGATACATGCCTTCGAGAGAGAACGTTTTCAAACTTGGTATTACTACGATGATCGTAGCCGTTTGGTGGCATGGCATGATAGCCAGGGTAATGTTACACAATATTATTACGGCAATCCTAAGTCGCCTTTGTTGCTAACACATATGCACTATCCCAAGAGTGGCAAAACTTTAAGATTCTACTACGATGATCGTGATATGTTAATGGCTGTGGAAACAGCGGAGCAAAGATTCTATGTAGCCACCGATCAAAACGGCTCCCCACTGGCTTACTTCGATATGATAGGTGCCATTGTTAAGGAAATGAAGAGAACTCCTTTTGGCCGCATCATTAAAGACACTAATCCTGATTTCTTTATACCCATCGATTTTCATGGTGGTCTTTTAGATCCTCATACTAAATTGATTTACACCGAAGGGAGATTGTATGATCCGACAGTTGGCCAATGGATGACGCCCTTGTGGGAAACTTTAGCTACCGAAATGTCCCATCCTACCGATGTCTTTATTTACCGTTATCATAATAATGATCCCGTTAATCCCAGCAAGCAACAGAATTATATGATTGAACTTGAATCTTGGCTACAATTGTTTGGTTATGATTTAAGTAACATGCAAAGCTCTAGATATACCAAAGCCGCACAATATAGTCCACAAGCTTCTATTAAATCACAAACCTTGGCACCTGATTTTGGCGTCATATCAGGCTTGGAATGTATTGTAGAGAAAACTAATGAAAAATTCAGTGATTTTGATTTTGTTCCCAAACCTTTACTGAAATTGGAACCGAAAATGCGCAATCTATTGCCCAGAGTAAGTTATCGTCGTGCTGTATTTGGCGAAGGAGTTCTGCTTTCACGTATAGCTGGTCGAGCACTGGTTAGTGTGGTCGACGGTTCAAATAGTGTGGTACAAGATGTTGTATCATCGGTTTTCAACAACTCCTATTTCCTAGATCTACACTTTAGCATACACGATCAGGACGTGTTTTACTTTGTCAAAGATAATGTTTTGAAACTGAGAGATGACAATGAAGAATTGCGTCGGCTGGGAGGAATGTTTAACATATCAACTCATGAAATTACAGATCATGGTGGCTCAGCGGCCAAAGAGCTGAGACTACATGGTCCTGATGCTGTAGTTATCATTAAGTATGGTGTAGATCCCGAACAGGAACGACATCGTATATTAAAACATGCCCATAAGAGGGCCGTAGAGAGAGCCTGGGAATTGGAGAAGCAATTGGTGGCGGCAGGTTTCCAGGGTCGCGGCGATTGGACAGAGGAAGAAAAGGAAGAGCTGGTATCGCATGGCGATGTAGATGGCTGGATTGGTGTCGACATACATAGTATATATAAATACCCACAATTGGCAGATGATCCCGGCAATGTGGCCTTCCAAAGAGATGCCAAACGTAAACGTAGAAAGATTGGCAATAATCATCGTATGGGTAAGAGCCGTAGACAACAAAAACTTAAAGATATGACAGCGTGAAATCAAGCTTTCCACGATTTACAAGAATACGACAACGATAAATTTAAACAACAATACGAACTATACGAAGTTATCGACGAAGAAGAAGAAGCAGAAGAAGAATTAGATATAGACGAAGCAGACACTGACGTAAGTAATAACGATAAAAAAGACTTTGTAAGCAACTCAACCGAAGATGACTTGTATTATTAAATAAGCAAACAAAAAGAAGAAGAAAAACATTAAAGAGAAATAATTTAGTCCCAAAAACACAAATAGAAGTTTTAAGCAAAAGAAAAAAAAAACAAAAGGAATACACATGAATTTAAATTTACAAGTTTGAGAAAACAATAGTACATACGATACAAAAAAAAATTATTAAGAAAATTCAAATTCATTAAGAAGGGATTTATTTACAAGAAATGAAACTTTTGGGAAAGTTTATTATAATTTCACAAAATTTATTTTAAATATTTTCTTTTTTAACTAAGATTAAATTTTAATGCCAGGTGTTTTAATTTTGTGAAATTATATTTACAAACTTCTCTTCTAATCTAAATCATTTTAAACAAAGCAGGTAAATTGTAAAGATATTAATAAAGCATTGAAATAAATCCGTAAGATTTATATAGTTTTGTATAAAAAAAAAGCAAAAATAGAATCTCAAATCTTAATGATGTAATAATAATTAAAAATAAAAAAAAATTATAAATGTTTTTTATGTAACAGAAAAAATTTAACAACAATGTGTAAGAAAATGAAATCCCCAAAATTAGGAAATTTGCTAAGAACCTTATAATTGTAATATCTAATAATAATGATAATAATAACTGTACTAATTAAACAGCAATTAGTTATAACAAAATAATAATATTAATTGATTTTAGTTTCCATACTTGAGTGGGAACTCGAAAAGGGCATACAAGTATTAACATAATTTCAATTTTGCCATATTTCCTTTAAAAACGATTTTCTTATACTTACATATGTATTTGTTTTTCTTGTACTCTTAATTTTTTTTAAAAAAAAAGCTTTAAAATATATAAAATAAACACATGTATATTTTTTAATATTAATAGTTTTTTTTTTTTTATTCAAACCGCTTTTCTATGTATGTTATATTACCTAAAAAAAAACAAAACAAAAAGCAAAATACTCAAATTGTAAACGTACTCGTCGTATTAATGAGAGTAGAGCTTTTTTCTCATTTATTTTCAATCTCCCCTTTTTATATTATGATTCAAAAGAAAATCAAGCAAATTTTTACAAATTGTGATATACTTCTATAAATTAATTAATGTCCCTTAAATATAAAGAAAAAAAAACTTAAAAGAAAAAACTTACACCCAATACCTACTTTACAAAAATAAAAAACAAACAAACATGCTTATTAATTGTTACTTCTAATTGTTTTTAAAATACATTTCAATTGCAAATCAGTTCAAATATATTTGATTTAATGGTGACGTTGTCCAAAAATCCTTTAAGAATTTTTCCTTATTTTTATTAATATACACACAATTTTTATCTTGACGCTCTCTATCCCTCAGTTAGTGTTTCTTTACAAGTTATTTTATCAAAATATTAAACAGCAAATTAATAATAATAATGCATAATTTTATTTAAATCTCTTTTCACTTTGTGTAAAAAACTTTATGCGATACAATCGAGGTGTATTCAACAAGGTGGCAGCGCAAGGAAAAATTAAACAAAGAATTTGGCCATCTGTCAAAAACAATTTTTTATTAAAACGAATATTTATGTGAACAAAAACTACTTTTGACAAGTTGGATTTATTTCAAATGTGTGAAGCAGAAAACTGTCACATAGCTAGTGCTTTACAATCTAAATTGAAGATTCAAAAAAAAAAAAAAAAATGGCTAGTGATGCCACCTGGTTAAATACGCCTTGTGAGAAGCAATAAAGCCCCACTTTCAGGTACTAAATATAATATAAAAATCACTAAATAGACATCGCTGTTTACAGTGTATAACAAAAACAATAATACGAATGCTGATGAGAGGTCACTGTGAGCTGCGAAAATACTACGGTGTAACGTTTTACTCCAGTCTTACGAGAATTTCGTTTTTTTTATAATTAATTTTCACTAACGAAGTTCAATGTGATTCAATAATAAGAACAACAACAACCGTTATAAGGGTCAACAAAAGTAAAGAAATATTTTAAATAGTTTATATCTAAATCGGTTCCAGATCAACTATAAAAGGTTCTGCTGGCAACTTAATTCTGTGTTGTGCCAGCCATTGTTAGAATTATGCCAGACTCAAACAAACATAATTAGTCGTGAATATTGTAAAAAATTCTCTTATTACATTTATTATTCTTGCAATATTATTATTAAGCACTTTTTATAATCACAAATGCTCACACATATATGTATGTATACATATACATATATATACATATATGTATGTATACATATACATATATATACATATATATGTATGTATAGGTGTTTTTATATATTTTTATTTCAAACCATGCCATATATATTTTGTATAATTTTTTTTACATAATTTTAATTAATTTCTTTTATATGATGTTTTATAAAAATATGCTAGCAACATAAACAAAAAAATTTTATTTTTCTTAATAAAGGATGTGCTTATTACTCCCTTGAAAAAATCATATATATATAAACATAAAATAAATCCTGCGTTTCTTATATAATTAATAAAGAAAAAAAAAATACTATATTTATAAATTATTGTTTACTAATATTTAGTGTTGACTACTTTAACTTAAACATAAAATAAACTAAAACAACAAAATTTATCTAATAAGGACCCTGTATTATAAACACTGTTAGTAAATTAAGTCTTAGTTTAAAGGTAAAAACATAATATAAAAAACAAATTGGCTTTTAAAAGCATTTCAAAACGAGATTAAATCATGAAGAAAACACCTAAAATAGCCAATGAAAAATGAACATTGTGGTTAGCAATTTTATTAAATAAAATTATTTAATTTTTAAGGCCTACAAGTAAAAATAAATCTTAGTTTAAGCCCTAAAACTGAAAAAAAAACTAACAAAATCCTTCTACTTTAAACATTAGATTTAGTTAAAAAAAATATATATATAACTAAAACTAAAAGCAAAATGAAAGTTGTGTAAAATTGAACAAAATTAACATAAAAACTTTTTGAATCATGCAACAATTTTTTTAGGAAACCAAAAAAAAAACCCTCAAAAAAAGGAAATCCTTAAGCTTAGTATGTATGTGTACATTATTATGAGAAAACAAATATGTGTAAAAATGCAATATTTCTTTAAAACTTAAAAAATAATAATTTTAAATTAACAAAAACTTGCAAATATTATAGAAAGAAAGAAAACGAAACGAAAAACAAAAATACCAGTAAAATACACAAAAAAAAATAAAATAAAAATGACTGATACAAGGAATATAAAACTTAAAAAAATAAATACGAAATTGGATTTAAAAATTACATTGAAAGGAAAACTCACTTAATATTAACAAAAACTAAGAATCTTGGGAAAACAAAAGAACTATCAGTAATTTGCATTTATCAATAATTTTCCTGTTTAATTTGCATTTAATTTGCGTTTTATTTTAATTTTAAATTAATCTAAATAAATCATAATATTTGCAAAAACCAGTAACACAAACACACACACACACACATACAAAATATCTTAAGGAAACAAAAAACACATACATCCATTTGCATAAACTTGCTCATCCTTAACGGTTACTTAAAAGCACACTAACAAAAATAAACTCAAATATAAACAGAATAAAAAATATTGGGCATAATTTTCTCCTTGTCTTTCTCATTCTTTTAATAATCCTTAACAATGTATGGGATTATGTGTATGTATTAGCGCTGGCAATTTTTACTACTTTTAATTAGACGGCATTTAAAAGATGAAACTTTCTCTCTAAAAAAAGAGAGTTGCATAAAACAAAGTTGTTTAGTGTAAATGCCGTGTTACTCAAAAGTTAATCATTTATACAAAGTCATAGAGTTGCATATCGAACTTTAAATACTCATTGGATTTAGTTTAAAAAATATGCAACTGCAAACGCAATTGGTATTGAGTACCGGAAAAAATAGCAAATACTCGATAATTGGTAGCCGCTGCTCAAAACTTTTCCAGCTCTAGTATCTATGGTATATTTACACATAACCCTCAAATAAAATCGTCACGTACATACTCGTACATTATACATACACATACACACACTTACACACAGAACATACGAAATACTTAATGTATAATTAAATGATATAAATTAAATTAATAAGAAATGAAACAAAAAGAAATTTTACATACATACACACATAATAATAATAATAATAAAAATACAAAAACAGAAACATAAAATGATGAAATAAAATACTTTGTCATAAGCATTATATATCAATTATATATGATGGTAAAAAAATAAAAAGAAATAAAACAAAAAAAATTAAAAAAAACAAATAAAATTATTAAAAAAAAAAACAATACAAATATGGTGTTTTTATTTTTAGGGCACTTCCATGTCAAAATCATAAACTATTACTATTAAAATACGACTATTGCAATTTTTACCGTGCTATATATATATATAGCCTTTGCTAAAATTTAGGCCAAAAAATATTTTTGGGTTTTTCTATTCTTTTGCAATGGAAATCGATGTTTTCATACGAAAGCAGCATCCACATCAAATATTAGAGCTCTGCGATTATTTTTCAGAAGAATATTCAAAAAATACGACTATTGCAATTTTTGGCAATTTTTACCGTGCTATATATAGCCTTTGCTAAAATTTAGGCCAAAAAATATTTTTGGGTTTTTCTATTCTTTTGCAATGGAAATCGACGTTTTCATACGAAAGCAGCATCCACATCAAATATTAGAGCTCTGCGATTATTTTTCAGAAGAATATTCAAAAAATACGACTATTGCAATTTTTGGCAATTTTTACCGTGCTATATATAGCCTTTGCTAAAATTTAGGCCAAAAAATATTTTTGGGTTTTTCTATTCTTTTGCAATGGAAATCGACGTTTTCATACGAAAGCAGCATCCACATCAAATATTAGAGCTCTGCGATTATTTTTCAGAAGAATATTCAAAAAATACGACTATTGCAATTTTTGGCAATTTTTACCGTGCTATAGCCTTTGCTAAAATTTAGGCCAAAAAATATTTTTGGGTTTTTCTATTCTTTTGCAATGGAAATCGATGTTTTCATACGAAAGCAGCATCCACATCAAATATTAGAGCTCTGCGATTATTTTTCAGAAGAATATTCAAAAAATACGACTATTGCAATTTTTGGCAATTTTTACCGTGCTATAGCCTTTGCTAAAATTTAGGCCAAAAAATATTTTTGGGTTTTTCTATTCTTTTGCAATGAAAATCGATGTTTTCATACGAAAGCAGCATCCACATCAAATATTAGAGCTCTGCGATTATTTTTCAGAAGAATATTCAAAAAATACGACTATTGCAATTTTTGGCAATTTTTACCGTGCTATATATAGCCTTTGCTAAAATTTAGGCCAAAAAATATTTTTGGGTTTTTCTATTCTTTTGCAATGAAAATCGATGTTTTCATACGAAAGCAGCATCCACATCAAATATTAGAGCTCTGCGATTATTTTTCAGAAGAATATTCAAAAAATACGACTATTGCAATTTTTGGCAATTTTTACCGTGCTATATATAGCCTTTGCTAAAATTTAGGCCAAAAAATATTTTTGGGTTTTTCTATTCTTTTGCAATGGAAATCGACGTTTTCATACGAAAGCAGCATCCACATCAAATATTAGAGCTCTGCGATTATTTTTCAGAAGAATATTCAAAAAATACGACTATTGCAATTTTTGGCAATTTTTACCGTGCTATAGCCTTTGCTAAAATTTAGGCCAAAAAATATTTTTGGGTTTTTCTATTCTTTTGCAATGGAAATCGACGTTTTCATACGAAAGCAGCATCCACATCAAATATTAGAGCTCTGCAATTATTTTTCAGAAGAATATTCAAAAAATACGACTATTGCAATTTTTGGCAATTTTTACCGTGCTATATATAGCCTTTGCTAAAATTTAGGCCAAAAAATATTTTTGGGTTTTTCTATTCTTTTGCAATGGAAATCGACGTTTTCATACGAAAGCAGCATCCACATCAAATATTAGAGCTCTGCGATTATTTTTCAGAAGAATATTCAAAAAATACGACTATTGCAATTTTTGGCAATTTTTACCGTGCTATAATAGCCTTTGCTAAAATTTAGGCCAAAAAATATTTTTGGGTTTTTCTATTCTTTTGCAATGGAAATCGATGTTTTCATACGAAAGCAGCATCCACATCAAATATTAGAGCTCTGCGATTATTTTTCAGAAGAATATTCAAAAAATACGACTATTGTAATTTTTGGCAATTTTTACCGTGCTTATAGCCTTTGCTAAAATTTAGGCCAAAAAATATTTTTGGGTTTTTCTATTCTTTTGCAATGGAAATCGACGTTTTCATACGAAAGCAGCATCCACATCAAATATTAGAGCTCTGCGATTATTTTTCAGAAGAATATTCAAAAAATACGACTATTGCAATTTTTGGCAATTTTTACCGTGCAGCTCTGCGATTATTTTTCAGAAGAATATTCAAAAAATACGACTATTGTAATTTTTGGCAATTTTTACCGTGCTTATAGCCTTTGCTAAAATTTAGGCCAAAAAATATTTTTGGGTTTTTCTATTCTTTTGCAATAGAAATCGATGTTTTCATACGAAAGCAGCATCCACATCAAATATTAGAGTTTTGCGATTATTTTTCAGAAGAATATTCAAAAAATACGACTATTGCAATTTTTGGCAATTTTTACCGTGCTATATATAGCCTTTCCTTAAATTTAGGCCAAAAAATATTTTTGGGTTTTTCTATTCTTTTGCAATGGAAATCGATGTTTTCATACGAAAGCAGCATCCACATCAAATATTAGAGCTCTGCGATTATTTTTCAGAAGAATATTCAAAAAATACGACTATTGCAATTTTTGGCAATTTTTACCTTGCTATATATAGCCTTTCCTTAAATTTAGGCCAAAAAATATTTTTGGGTTTTTCTATTCTTTTGCAATGGAAATCGACGTTTTCATACGAAAGCAGCATCCACATCAAATATTAGAGCTCTGCGATTATTTTTCAGAAGAATATTCAAAAAATACGACTATTGCAATTTTTGGCAATTTTTACCGTGCTATATATAGCCTTTGCTAAAATTTAGGCCAAAAAATATTTTTGGGTTTTTCTATTCTTTTGCAATGGAAATTGACGTTTTCATACGAAAGCAGCATCCACATCAAATATTAGAGCTCTGCGATTATTTTTCAGAAGAATATTCAAAAAATACGACTATTGCAATTTTTGGCAATTTTTACCGTGCTATAGCCTTTGCTAAAATTTAGGCCAAAAAATATTTTTGGGTTTTTCTATTCTTTTGCAATGAAAATCGATGTTTTCATACGAAAGCAGCATCCACATCAAATATTAGAGCTCTGCGATTATTTTTCAGAAGAATATTCAAAAAATACGACTATTGCAATTTTTGGCAATTTTTACCGTGCTATATATAGCCTTTGCTAAAATTTAGGCCAAAAAATATTTTTGGGTTTTTCTATTCTTTTGCAATAGAAATCGATGTTTTCATACGAAAGCAGCATCCACATCAAATATTAGAGTTTTGCGATTATTTTTCAGAAGAATATTCAAAAAATACGACTATTGCAATTTTTGGCAATTTTTACCGTGCTATATATAGCCTTTCCTTAAATTTAGGCCAAAAAATATTTTTGGGTTTTTCTTTTCTTTTGCAATGGAAATCGATGTTTTCATACGAAAGCAGCATCCACATCAAATATTAGAGCTCTGCGATTATTTTTCAGAAGAATATTCAAAAAATACGACTATTGCAATTTTTGGCAATTTTTACCGTGCAGCTCTGCGATTATTTTTCAGAAGAATATTCAAAAAATACGACTATTGTAATTTTTGGCAATTTTTACCGTGCTATATATAGCCTTTGCTAAAATTTAGGCCAAAAAATATTTTTGGGTTTTTCTATTCTTTTGCAATGGAAATCGACGTTTTCATACGAAAGCAGCATCCACATCAAATATTAGAGCTCTGCGATTATTTTTCAGAAGAATATTCAAAAAATACGACTATTGCAATTTTTGGCAATTTTTACCGTGCTATATATAGCCTTTGCTAAAATTTAGGCCAAAAAATATTTTTGGGTTTTTCTATTCTTTTGCAATGGAAATTGACGTTTTCATACGAAAGCAGCATCCACATCAAATATTAGAGCTCTGCGATTATTTTTCAGAAGAATATTCAAAAAATACGACTATTGCAATTTTTGGCAATTTTTACCGTGCTATAGCCTTTGCTAAAATTTAGGCCAAAAAATATTTTTGGGTTTTTCTATTCTTTTGCAATGAAAATCGATGTTTTCATACGAAAGCAGCATCCACATCAAATATTAGAGCTCTGCGATTATTTTTCAGAAGAATATTCAAAAAATACGACTATTGCAATTTTTGGCAATTTTTACCGTGCTATATATAGCCTTTGCTAAAATTTAGGCCAAAAAATATTTTTGGGTTTTTCTATTCTTTTGCAATAGAAATCGATGTTTTCATACGAAAGCAGCATCCACATCAAATATTAGAGTTTTGCGATTATTTTTCAGAAGAATATTCAAAAAATACGACTATTGCAATTTTTGGCAATTTTTACCGTGCTATATATAGCCTTTCCTTAAATTTAGGCCAAAAAATATTTTTGGGTTTTTCTATTCTTTTGCAATGGAAATCGATGTTTTCATACGAAAGCAGCATCCACATCAAATATTAGAGCTCTGCGATTATTTTTCAGAAGAATATTCAAAAAATACGACTATTGCAATTTTTGGCAATTTTTACCTTGCTATATATAGCCTTTCCTTAAATTTAGGCCAAAAAATATTTTTGGGTTTTTCTATTCTTTTGCAATGGAAATCGATGTTTTCATACGAAAGCAGCATCCACATCAAATATTAGAGCTCTGCGATTATTTTTCAGAAGAATATTCAAAAAATACGACTATTGTAATTTTTGGCAATTTTTACCGTGCTATATATAGCCTTTCCTAAAATTTAGGCCAAAAAATATTTTTGGGTTTTTCTATTCTTTTGCAATGGAAATCGACGTTTTCATACGAAAGCAGCATCCACATCAAATATTAGAGCTCTGCAATTATTTTTCAGAAGAATATTCAAAAAATACGACTATTGCAATTTTTGGCTATTTTTGGCAATTTTTACCGTGCTATAGCCTTTGCTAAAATTTAGGCCAAAAAATATTTTTGGGTTTTTCTATTCTTTTGCAATGGAAATCGACGTTTTCATACGAAAGCAGCATCCACATCAAATATTAGAGCTCTGCGATTATTTTTCAGAAGAATATTCAAAAAATACGACTATTGTAATTTTTGGCAATTTTTACCGTGCTATATATAGCCCTTGCTAAAATTTAGGCCAAAAAATATTTTTGGGTTTTTCTATTCTTTTGCAATGGAAATCGATGTTTTCATACGAAAGCAGCATCCACATCAAATATTAGAGCTCTGCGATTATTTTTCAGAAGAATATTCAAAAAATACGACTATTGCAATTTTTGCCAATTTTTACCGTGCTATATATAGCCCTTGCTAAAATTTAGGCCAAAAAATATTTTTGGGTTTTTCTATTCTTTTGCAATGGAAATCGATGTTTTCATACGAAAGCAGCATCCACATCAAATATTAGAGCTCTGCGATTATTTTTCAGAAGAATATTCAAAAAATACGACTATTGCAATTTTTGGCAATTTTTACCGTGCTATTATAGCCTTTGCTAAAATTTAGGCCAAAAAATATTTTTGGGTTTTTCTATTCTTTTGCAATGGAAATCGATGTTTTCATACGAAAGCAGCATCCACATCAAATATTAGAGCTCTGCGATTATTTTTCAGAAGAATATTCAAAAAATACGACTATTGCAATTTTTGGCAATTTTTACCGTGCTATAATAGCCTTTGCTAAAATTTAGGCCAAAAAATATTTTTGGGTTTTTCTATTCTTTTGCAATGGAAATCGACGTTTTCATACGAAAGCAGTATCCACATCAAATATTAGAGCTCTGCGATTATTTTTCAGAAGAATATTCAAAAAATACGACTATTGCAATTTTTGGCAATTTTTACCGTGCTATATATAGCCTTTGCTAAAATTTAGGCCAAAAAATATTTTTGGGTTTTTCTATTCTTTTGCAATGGAAATTGACGTTTTCATACGAAAGCAGCATCCACATCAAATATTAGAGCTCTGCGATTATTTTTCAGAAGAATATTCAAAAAATACGACTATTGCAATTTTTGGCAATTTTTACCGTGCTATATATAGCCTTTGCTAAAATTTAGGCCAAAAAATATTTTTGGGTTTTTCTATTCTTTTGCAATGGAAATCGACGTTTTCATACGAAAGCAGCATCCACATCAAATATTAGAGCTCTGCGATTATTTTTCAGAAGAATATTCAAAAAATACGACTATTGCAATTTTTGGCAATTTTTACCGTGCTATATATAGCCTTTGCTAAAATTTAGGCCAAAAAATATTTTTGGGTTTTTCTATTCTTTTGCAATGGAAATTGACGTTTTCATACGAAAGCAGCATCCACATCAAATATTAGAGCTCTGCGATTATTTTTCAGAAGAATATTCAAAAAATACGACTATTGCAATTTTTGGCAATTTTTACCGTGCTATATATAGCCTTTGCTAAAATTTAGGCCAAAAAATATTTTTGGGTTTTTCTATTCTTTTGCAATGGAAATCGATGTTTTCATACGAAAGCAGCATCCACATCAAATATTAGAGCTCTGCGATTTTTTTTCAGAAGAATATTCAAAAAATACGACTTTGCAATTTTTGGCAATTTTTACCGTGCTATATAGCCTTTGCTAAAATTTAGGCCAAAAAATATTTTTGGGTTTTTCTATTCTTTTGCAATGGAAATCGACGTTTTCATACGAAAGCAGCATCCACATCAAATATTAGAGCTCTGCGATTATTTTTCAGAAGAATATTCAAAAAATACGACTATTGCAATTTTTGGCAATTTTTACCGTGCTATATATAGCCTTTGCTAAAATTTAGGCCAAAAAATATTTTTGGGTTTTTCTATTCTTTTGCAATGGAAATCGATGTTTTCATACGAAAGCAGCATCCACATCAAATATTAGAGCTCTGCGATTTTTTTTCAGAAGAATATTCAAAAAATACGACTATGCAATTTTTGGCAATTTTTACCGTGCTATATAGCCTTTGCTAAAATTTAGGCCAAAAAATATTTTTGGGTTTTTCTATTCTTTTGCAATGGAAATCGACGTTTTCATACGAAAGCAGCATCCACATCAAATATTAGAGCTCTGCGATTATTTTTCAGAAGAATATTCAAAAAATACGACTATTGCAATTTTTGGCAATTTTTACCGTGCTATATATAGCCTTTGCTAAAATTTAGGCCAAAAAATATTTTTGGGTTTTTCTATTCTTTTGCAATGGAAATCGATGTTTTCATACGAAAGCAGCATCCACATCAAATATTAGAGCTCTGCGATTTTTTTTCAGAAGAATATTCAAAAAATACGACTTTGCAATTTTTGGCAATTTTTACCGTGCTATATAGCCTTTGCTAAAATTTAGGCCAAAAAATATTTTTGGGTTTTTCTATTCTTTTGCAATGGAAATCGACGTTTTCATACGAAAGCAGCATCCACATCAAATATTAGAGCTCTGCGATTATTTTTCAGAAGAATATTCAAAAAATACGACTATTGCAATTTTTGGCAATTTTTACCGTGCTATATATAGCCTTTGCTAAAATTTAGGCCAAAAAATATTTTTGGGTTTTTCTATTCTTTTGCAATGGAAATTGACGTTTTCATACGAAAGCAGCATCCACATCAAATATTAGAGCTCTGCGATTATTTTTCAGAAGAATATTCAAAAAATACGACTATTGCAATTTTTGGCAATTTTTACCGTGCTATATATAGCCTTTGCTAAAATTTAGGCCAAAAAATATTTTTGGGTTTTTCTATTCTTTTGCAATGGAAATCGACGTTTTCATACGAAAGCAGCATCCACATCAAATATTAGAGCTCTGCGATTATTTTTCAGAAGAATATTCAAAAAATACGACTATTGCAATTTTTGGCAATTTTTACCGTGCTATAGCCTTTGCTAAAATTTAGGCAAAAAAATATTTTTGGGTTTTTCTATTCTTTTGCAATGGAAATCGATGTTTTCATACGAAAGCAGCATCCACATCAAATATTAGAGCTCTGCGATTATTTTTCAGAAGAATATTCAAAAAATACGACTATTGTAATTTTTGGCAATTTTTACCGTGCTATAGCCTTTGCTAAAATTTAGGCAAAAAAATATTTTTGGGTTTTTCTATTCTTTTGCAATGGAAATCGACGTTTTCATACGAAAGCAGCATCCACATCAAATATTAGAGCTCTGCGATTATTTTTCAGAAGAATATTCAAAAAATACGACTATTGCAATTTTTGGCAATTTTTACCGTGCTATAGCCTTTGCTAAAATTTAGGCAAAAAAATATTTTTGGGTTTTTCTATTCTTTTGCAATGGAAATCGATGTTTTCATACGAAAGCAGCATCCACATCAAATATTAGAGCTCTGCGATTATTTTTCAGAAGAATATTCAAAAAATACGACTATTGCAATTTTTGGCAATTTTTACCGTGCAGCTCTGCGATTATTTTTCAGAAGAATATTCAAAAAATACGACTATTGTAATTTTTGGCAATTTTTACCGTGCTATATATAGCCTTTGCTAAAATTTAGGCCAAAAAATATTTTTGGGTTTTTCTATTCTTTTGCAATGGAAATCGACGTTTTCATACGAAAGCAGCATCCACATCAAATATTAGAGCTCTGCGATTATTTTTCAGAAGAATATTCAAAAAATACGACTATTGCAATTTTTGGCAATTTTTACCGTGCTATATATAGCCTTTGCTAAAATTTAGGCCAAAAAATATTTTTGGGTTTTTCTATTCTTTTGCAATGGAAATTGACGTTTTCATACGAAAGCAGCATCCACATCAAATATTAGAGCTCTGCGATTATTTTTCAGAAGAATATTCAAAAAATACGACTATTGCAATTTTTGGCAATTTTTACCGTGCTATAGCCTTTGCTAAAATTTAGGCCAAAAAATATTTTTGGGTTTTTCTATTCTTTTGCAATGAAAATCGATGTTTTCATACGAAAGCAGCATCCACATCAAATATTAGAGCTCTGCGATTATTTTTCAGAAGAATATTCAAAAAATACGACTATTGTAATTTTTGGCAATTTTTACCGTGCTATATATAGCCTTTGCTAAAATTTAGGCCAAAAAATATTTTTGGGTTTTTCTATTCTTTTGCAATGGAAATCGATGTTTTCATACGAAAGCAGCATCCACATCAAATATTAGAGCTCTGCGATTATTTTTCAGAAGAATATTCAAAAAATACGACTATTGCAATTTTTGGCAATTTTTACCGTGCTATATATAGCCTTTCCTTAAATTTAGGCCAAAAAATATTTTTGGGTTTTTCTATTCTTTTGCAATGGAAATCGATGTTTTCATACGAAAGCAGCATCCACATCAAATATTAGAGCTCTGCGATTATTTTTCAGAAGAATATTCAAAAAATACGACTATTGTAATTTTTGGCAATTTTTACCGTGCTTATAGCCTTTGCTAAAATTTAGGCCAAAAAATATTTTTGGGTTTTTCTATTCTTTTGCAATGGAAATCGACGTTTTCATACGAAAGCAGCATCCACATCAAATATTAGAGCTCTGCGATTATTTTTCAGAAGAATATTCAAAAAATACGACTATTGCAATTTTTGGCAATTTTTACCGTGCAGCTCTGCGATTATTTTTCAGAAGAATATTCAAAAAATACGACTATTGTAATTTTTGGCAATTTTTACCGTGCTATATATAGCCTTTGCTAAAATTTAGGCCAAAAAATATTTTTGGGTTTTTCTATTCTTTTGCAATGGAAATCGACGTTTTCATACGAAAGCAGCATCCACATCAAATATTAGAGCTCTGCGATTATTTTTCAGAAGAATATTCAAAAAATACGACTATTGCAATTTTTGGCAATTTTTACCGTGCTATATATAGCCTTTGCTAAAATTTAGGCCAAAAAATATTTTTGGGTTTTTCTATTCTTTTGCAATGGAAATTGACGTTTTCATACGAAAGCAGCATCCACATCAAATATTAGAGCTCTGCGATTATTTTTCAGAAGAATATTCAAAAAATACGACTATTGCAATTTTTGGCAATTTTTACCGTGCTATAGCCTTTGCTAAAATTTAGGCCAAAAAATATTTTTGGGTTTTTCTATTCTTTTGCAATGAAAATCGATGTTTTCATACGAAAGCAGCATCCACATCAAATATTAGAGCTCTGCGATTATTTTTCAGAAGAATATTCAAAAAATACGACTATTGTAATTTTTGGCAATTTTTACCGTGCTATATATAGCCTTTGCTAAAATTTAGGCCAAAAAATATTTTTGGGTTTTTCTATTCTTTTGCAATGGAAATCGATGTTTTCATACGAAAGCAGCATCCACATCAAATATTAGAGCTCTGCGATTATTTTTCAGAAGAATATTCAAAAAATACGACTATTGCAATTTTTGGCAATTTTTACCGTGCTATATATAGCCTTTCCTTAAATTTAGGCCAAAAAATATTTTTGGGTTTTTCTATTCTTTTGCAATGGAAATCGATGTTTTCATACGAAAGCAGCATCCACATCAAATATTAGAGCTCTGCGATTATTTTTCAGAAGAATATTCAAAAAATACGACTATTGCAATTTTTGGCAATTTTTACCTTGCTATATATAGCCTTTCCTTAAATTTAGGCCAAAAAATATTTTTGGGTTTTTCTATTCTTTTGCAATGGAAATCGATGTTTTCATACGAAAGCAGCATCCACATCAAATATTAGAGCTCTGCGATTATTTTTCAGAAGAATATTCAAAAAATACGACTATTGTAATTTTTGGCAATTTTTACCGTGCTATATATAGCCTTTCCTAAAATTTAGGCCAAAAAATATTTTTGGGTTTTTCTATTCTTTTGCAATAGAAATCGATGTTTTCATACGAAAGCAGCATCCACATCAAATATTAGAGCTCTGCGATTATTTTTCAGAAGAATATTCAAAAAATACGACTATTGCAATTTTTGGCAATTTTTACCGTGCTATATATAGCCTTTCCTAAAATTTAGGCCAAAAAATATTTTTGGGTTTTTCTATTCTTTTGCAATGGAAATCGATGTTTTCATACGAAAGCAGCATCCACATCAAATATTAGAGCTCTGCGATTATTTTTCAGAAGAATATTCAAAAAATACGACTATTGCAATTTTTGGCAATTTTTACCGTGCTATATATAGCCTTTCCTAAAATTTTAGCCAAAAAAATATTTTTGGGTTTTTCTATTCTTTTGCAATAGAAATCGATGTTTTCATACGAAAGCAGCATCCACATCAAATATTAGAGTTTTGCGATTATTTTTCAGAAGAATATTCAAAAAATACGACTATTGCAATTTTTGGCAATTTTTACCTTGCTATATATAGCCTTTCATTAAATTTAGGCCAAAAAATATTTTTGGGTTTTTCTATTCTTTTGCAATGGAAATCGATGTTTTCATACGAAAGCAGCATCCACATCAAATACTAGAGCTCTGCGATTATTTTTCAGAAGAATATTCAAAAAATACGTCTTTGCAATTTTTGGCAATTTTTACCGTGCTATATATAGCCTTTGCTAAAATTTAGGCCAAAAAATATTTTTGGGTTTTTCTATTCTTTTGCAATGGAAATCGATGTTTTCATACGAAAGCAGCATCCACATCAAATATTAGAGCTCTGCGATTATTTTTCAGAAGAATATTCAAAAAATACGACTATTGCAATTTTTGGCAATTTTTACCGTGCTATAATATATAGCCTTTGCTAAAATTTAGGCCAAAAAATATTTTTGGGTTTTTCTATTCTTTTGCACTGGGATTCAATGTTCTTACACGAAAGCATAGTCCACACCAAATATAAGAGCTCTATGATTATTTTTTAGAAGAATATTAAAAAAGTACGATTATTGTCATAATGGGTTGAATCGCCGGAATTCACTTTGAAAAACCTCTATTTACTTCAAAGAATGTACCAAACAATGTGTTAACAAAGAATTTGACAAAGTAACTGGCGCATATATATTTATACAAGGATCGAAACTAGGTGAAAATAATCACCTGAGCTGTCGAGACTACCTTTTATGAATTTGTCTTGTTCTAGTCCTAAAATGAGAGTTGAGAAAATTTATATGACTACATTTTAGTACATTAAGTACTTAAGTACATTAGTACTTTAAGCTATTTAAAAAAAATGCGTTGTTCGTAAGTGGATTTGTTTGATGCCCCACACAAACATGTCTGTTATTCTCTATTAGTAATCGATAATACATTTATACTCCAAATCCTGATTTATCCACAATATGCTACGAAAAGGATAAAATTTTTACATATGAAATGTATGACTTATAATTGTCAAAAATTAATTAAATTATTTTAGGCCAAAACTAATTACATACAATCAAAAAAAAAATAAATAAATTTTCGATTTAAAAAAAAATATATGATGAAAAAAGTGGCACCCGCAAAATTACAGGAAGATATACAAACATATGAAGCCCTAAAAGTATTTTTGGAAAAACCTGGACTTTTAGGTTAGCATAAATCTAAGAATAAATAAAACAAGTCAGTGTAACTAATTTAGGCTTATATACATACATACATATGTATGTATGTAGTTTTAGATATATATTCGGAATGGTGTGGTCCTTGTTTGGGCATGGTATTAAGTTTGAGAAAGTTAAAACTAGATGTGGGAGGAGACAATTTACATTATGCTATTGTAAGTTCTAGAACAATTTCTTGAATAATGCTAGACTTAAAATTTTATTCCTTTTTGTTTTAAGTGCAAAGCCGATACTATAGAAGTTTTTAAACGATTTCGACGCAAAAGCGAACCTACATGGCTGTTTGTTACGGTATACGAAAATGAAAATTTTAAATACATACATATGATGTTTATTAAAAGAAAACATTTCCTTATTTATAGAATCATAAAGCTGTTAATATAATGTTCGGTTCAAATGTACCTCAATTAATGGATCTTATACATACGGAACTTGAAAATCTACAATTAAGAAAAAGAAACTATTACGAATTAAACGAGTATCAGCCGGAAGAGTTAAAACGACGCCAAATCAAAGAAGAAGCCGAAAATGAAGCCTTAACATCGGAACTGGAACTAAAAGAAAGAGAACGTAGAAATTATCTGACTGAAGTTACCGATGCTATAATGGAAAACTTGACAGATATGGGTGTTACTATCTTTGGGCCACAAGTTGAACGTAATACAACGAAGAAAATCTTACAAAAAGCAGATCAATTGAAAGTATTATGCTACGATCGTAAAACAGTAGAAATTTCCCGAGAACATTTTGAAACCATACATTTCGATTGTCCCAATCCCATAACCGATGAGATTTTGGAACAATTAGATGGTAAAGAGTTGTTAGTTTGTTATTGGAAAGTTCCTGGAGATGGACCAGACGTACCAAAATTATTACAAAACTTGGCTGGAGAATTACAAGCATCACAAACGCAACCTGGACAAGATGACAATGAAGAAGATATCGTTATACCACCCGTATTGCAATCTATAGAGATGACAGTGAAAATAGCAACAGAAGGTACTGGAAAACGTTAAGATTTTTCTAACTAAATCAAATGATTTTATATATACTCATATGTACATACATACATACATACATACATATATTTTTCTTTTTACTTCACTTTACAAGATGGTGCTATTTTGTCACATAAATCCGAAGAATCCGAAAAACTGGTTACTGCACAAAAATCTGGTGAATTGTATTTGGCATTTGAAGAAGCTGACGTAGTAACAGAAGCAGAAGCACAAGCAGATTCAGGAGAAGAGGAACAATTACACGATGAAGTTCCTAGAATTGAAAAAGAATCAAATGGGAAAACGCAAACGAAAACAATTCTTATACCACCCATATGGGTGCCAAACAATCAACGTACTCATGCGGCTTTAATATACACTTACTTCCGTAATCAAACAGTTTCGTTTTTGCCACCTGATCCCATACCGGAACCTCCTTATGTTATAATGGCCTTTGATACTCATAAAAGAAACGATTTAATTTTACACACCGATCGTCAAAAGCATGATGTGCCCATGTACGGTTTCTTTACCAGTGATAACGCTGAGGAAGCAGGCTATATAGCCAATTCTTTGCATACATATAAAACAGTGACGCCGTAAGTAATTTAAATTATATATGAGGTTCTGATGAATTTATCTGAGTGTACAGCCAGACAAGATTTAAGTAAATCATATTTTCTTTAACCTGCCCTTTCTATTCATTTCAGGAACGATAAACTTGTCTTTAAAGTTCAAAGAGCTACATCACGTACTGTTCTTAGTTTGATAACATACGGACCGAGCTATGTCAGTCCAAATCCTCTAATAGGTCAAGATGAGGTGTTGAAATTCTTCCCCCCAACCTATAAAACTGCTGATCAGGAGGCGGAAGAAGAAGCCAAAAAGTTGAAAAGCCAAGCAAAAACCAAAATGTATTCTAAGATAACAGAACAACAACAACAACAACCTTCTAATTCGAATGAAATAGACGATGTTCTCATGGACTCAGATAAAGTTTTGCCAACAACTAGTTCAGTTGTTCAGACTGTGTTGTCTATCAATCCAAATCAAGATTCTACTGACCTTCACGAAATAACTAAAGCTGAAGCAGCCTGAGATTAGCAAAAATTAAAATTATATCAAATCAAGTAACAGGAGAATTGATCATTGAAGCATAAAAAATTTCATGATCTAATTGCTTGGAAACAATCTGAAATTGCTTCCAAGCAAATAGCTCAAGCTGATATTTTATCTTAAATGTTTAATTTTCCTTTTAAAATGTAACAAAATTAATGCTGTGTATTTAATAAACATTTTTGATTAATTATCGAGGAACAAGAATCAATACAAGTTTTTTCAATTTTTCTAAGCGTGACCGATTCCAGATGTTGTGTTTTCGATTTATCTTTTTAGCAAATAATATTTATTATGAAATCTCATTAAGATGATTGGCCATCGACATAAACTTAGTTCGGTTCCAATTATTGTTTTTATAGACATTTCCAGAGAGTCCGCAAAACTGTACAACTCCGAAATTACGAGAAATAAAAAATCAACTAAACTAAATTTATGCGATTTCATTGCAAAAGTCCCAAGTATCCACTTCTGCACGTTGGAAAAAAAACTTTTTTTCTTTCAATTTTCAATATTATGTCCAGAGCCGTTTGGCTTTAATCACATGTCTTGGCATACTTTCGACCGAGTTTTCAATATTATGCATTGGAATATTTGACCACTCCTTTTGAACTCAGGACCAAAGTTTATTTAAATTTGTTGACACATTATCGACGTTTTCGATCGGGTTGGGATCTAAGCTTTGCATTGTCTGCAATTTTTCATTTGACAGACAATCCTTAACGATTCTGGCCATATGTTCGCGATCCCCATCTTGTTTAAAAAGAAATTCATCCTCCGGATCAAAGTACTAATCCACGTAAAAGAATTTCCATATATATGAAGATAATCTTCTTTTTTCACCACTGGCTGTTTTACTTCGTGGCATATTGGACGAAGTAAAACAACACCAAACCGTGAACCTTCCACCCCCACGCTTTATGATTCTTTTTAGTTGGTGTTGTCTATTGTGCTGTTTTCACAGGACAAACAAGTGTATGAAAAGCACTCAAAAAACACTCAAATCACTTGTTCGTCATGTGAAAATAGCACATAAGAGTTTGATAGGAACTGTTCCAGTTGTGCAGTAGCTTATTTTGGTTTAATTAGCCCATTATACCAGTTTCCATCACTCCATACTTCAGTCTTTGAGCTCTTTGCAGTTTTTTTCTTTTCCTGACAGTGGTTTTTATTTTTTAGCTTTATAGCGTGTGTATTTATCGGATCTGCTGCATGTTATGGCGTTCATGCCTGTTTAGTAACCAATAAATATTCCATGTTCGCATTTATATTCAAAGTGGATGTTTTTTTTTATAATATTTATGAACATTAAAAAACTTTCGTCCTATCGCAAGGTCTTTCTTTCTGTTGTCTTAAAATTAACACAAATACCATGAAAAAAAAATAACTGATATTTAGCAAGTTATTGTGCCGTCACATAACAAAAACTTAACAATCTGCAAAATCGGATATATTTACTTTTTTCATAAAATACTCCAAAGCTTCGGTTTAATGAGCGGTTTCTGTAATACAAACACTTGGTTTGAGTAGAAAATTTGTATGAAAACAACTTAGTTTTTTTAGTGATTCCCATACAAAAATTCTACACAAGTTATTTGTCTGTACTGTGGAAACAGAACTTAAGTTTAGAATAAAAAAAAAATTGTTCTTAGATCGTAATAAATAGTTTTAGTTGAAATTCTGGTTAGCTTTTCTTTATACAAGGTTTTCCAATAGGAATGATATGATTTTTAAGTGACGTTTCGGCCATCTGTCATTTGTGTTTCATTGTATTCAGTAGTGTTTACAATTTCATCATGGAGAGATATACGTAAGAACAACGTTGCTGATTTTGCATTGGGACAACTTAATTAATACAAAATAATAATAATAATTTACATACAGTTTCATATTAGTTGCGATGCCAAGAAGAGGTATTGGTATCCTTGATCGGCGTTCTTAGAATACAATGTCGATGTATGTCGTACGGTTGATAAACGTACTGTGACCAGGGTTTAAAAAAGCTAATATATTTACTAAAAATTGCCCTCATATTTCATATTTTTATGTGAAAACTAGAAAACTGTGTTTCTTATGATTTACAACCGATTTTGTTGCAAATCATAATAAAAGTAAAAACTTCATAATAACAATTCGACAAATACAACTCAATTTGGTTGTGATTCATAATACGAGTATATATTGTATCGTCAACTAAAATCCAAACGGTCATAACTGACAAAAAAACTCAAAACTGGCTTTTTTTTGATAAGTAATGATGTAATTAACAAGAATACATCCTTCCTTAAAATTTAAATAACAGACTTTAAATGTGTAATTAGACACAAATAGTAGTAAATTTATAAAATATTTTGGTTGACCTGTAATATAATAAAAAGTAAATTTACAGAATTTAGCATTTTGGGTGACGTTATGTCACATACTTGTTTTATATTAGGGGAAATCTAGCTTATTTTCATCAGTTTGCAGCAATGCAAGATCTGCAACGTATGCAAGAGTGTTTTCAACCAAGAGTGATTACCCTCATCGTTATACACAGGATGCAAAGCAAAGTTATGAGGGTTCGAATGGTTTTGGGTAGTCCACACACACTGCTTGCATAGGACGGAATTTGCCCTTGGTATTATTCACAACTATAATAAATAAAACGAATGATAATATATTCAGAAATATTTTATAACGTCATGGGTCGAATTTTATCTGGCGTTCACCTTTCCTCCACTTGGCCCCTACTTTTTAGTTGAACGTTGCTATAACAAAGTTTGAATATTCACAAAAAACAATACAACTTTGTCTTAAAACACACTACTACATACACGTATACATAAATGTTTAATCGATAAATTCTAAACAAACAAAAAAAAACTTTTCTAAAACCAAAAGTCTTGATTTTTTTCGTTCTTAACAAAATTTTAAGTTTCTCAATAATTTTTGGTCCTTAAAAATTCTCTGTTGAAAAAGAAATAAATAGTATATAAAACACTTTGGCAATACATAATTCTAACTAAATTCGAAGGACCATGGCCAAAAAGGGAGGTGTACAACAGCTACAGGCTGATATACAAAATGATGAAGATTTTGAAAAGTTTTTAGAAAGACCAGGACTGTTGGGTAATGTTGGCATATCATTAATTAAATGAAATAGGAATTGAACTATTGATATCACATAGTGCTAGATGTGTATTCCGATTGGTGTGGTCCCTGTTTGGGTATGGTGGGTAGTTTGAAAAAGATTAAATTAGAAGTGGGTGGTGATAATTTGCAATTGGCTATTGTATGTATTGTATTGAATTTCATAAACATATTAATCTACATATATACATATGTATGTATGTATATATATCATTTTCTGTTTAAAGTGCAAGGCAGACAATATAACGGCTCTAAAAAGATTTCGCCGTAAAAGTGAACCAACTTGGCTATTTGTAACGGTAGTTATTATTTTCGCTTAATTTAAAATCCCTCATTTTAACTTTACATAAATTTCAGGAAGGTAAAGCTATAAATTTAATGTTCGGCACCGATGTACCACATCTTATGAAACTTATAACATCAGAATTGACCAGGCTTAAAGAGGGCCTAAGAAATCGTCCGACATATGAAATTTCCGATTATCAACCCGAAGAAATAGCCCGACGTAAAGTTAAAGAAGATGCTGAGGCAGCTGCTTTACGAATAGAAACAGCTGAACGTGATAAGAAACGTGTGGCATATTTAACAAATGTTACCGATACAATTATGGAGAATCTCATAGATATTGGTGTTACTATGTTTGGACCACAAGTTAACCGTGATATGTTTAAAAAGATCAATGAACCCGCAGACACATTAAAAATTCAATGTAAAGATCGTAAAATTGTGCAAATTATGAAAAGTGATTTTGAAATCATTAATTTTAAATGTCCGAATCCTCTTGATGATGACGTTATCGATCAATTGCATGGAAAAGAGTTGTTGTTATGTTTTTGGAAAATACCCGGCGAGGGAGAGGAAGTACCAATTAGATTAAAACAATATGCCTCTGAATTGACGAAAACCCACACACAACCATCAGATGAATTTAATCAAGAAGAACATGTTACTCCTCCGATAATAGCGTCGCTCGATGTTAAGGTGGAATACGAAGTAGCAGGTTAGATTCACCGCAGATTATCATTTTAAAACTCTTTTCTTTAAAAAATTACCAACTTATTTTTTTTTATTAAAATTAGATGATGATGAATGTTTGAAGGAAGAAAAACTGGAATCAACTATTGAAACTAAAGTAGCAGATACAGATGTTGATAATGCTGCAGATGAATATGAAGACAAAAAAGATCAACTAGATATAGAACTTGATAACGAACCTCCTCAAAATGATATAACTGCCCTAGATTTAGATCTGGGCTTAGAGGAAGCTCCTAGTGAAATTATAGAAAAATCACAAGATATTATAGTCCAGCCGGAGATTACAAAGAAGCGCACGTGCACAAAAACCGTTACGATACCACCAATTTGGGTACCCAATGATCGTCGTACTCACGCTGCCCTTATTTATGTCTACTTTCATAATCAAACATCATCATTTTTGCCACCGGATCCAACTCCGGAACCACCTCATGTTATTATGGCATTCGATGCGTACAAAAAGAGAGATTTAATACCATATGCAGAATCACATAAGGATGATCTTCCACTATATGGTTTTTTTACAAGCGATGATCCGGATGAAGCAAAATATATTTCAAATTCGATGGATAAATACAAGCCGGTGTCACCGTGAGTAATCCAATAGTTCAAAAATTTATATAAAATTAATTTATGTTATACTACGTTCACACGGAACATGCTTCGCTCTCTATTCATGCTTCACACCCCAATCACGAGCGAAGCAACATGATTTGCCATACAAAATTTTGAGAGCGAAGCATGTAGATTCATATTGAATCTACTTGCGAAGCATGAAAAATTGCTGTCTTCTCTAAATTTTATCGTAATTTATCGGAAGTTTATCTGAACTATGTAGATGCAAAAAGCACAACAAAAACTTTAATTAAAAGTGAAAAATTGAACTAAAACTATAAAGATAAAACAACAATGGAAACAAAAAATATGTTTGTGCATTTTAAAAAATGCGTAATAATTTTAACTTATTTTTTTTTGCATTTTAGATTTTATTTGTTATTAAAAAGAGAACTGTCAAATCGAAGCAAGTACATGAGTCGTGTGAACAGCTAGATTCATAAACATGCTTCAGAAAGCGAAGCAAGTGCTTCATCTTGTCGTGTGACGCGTTCGATTTCATTCCTCTCACAACTCTAATAGAGTGAACAAACTTTGTTTGTTAATTTTTTTAGTGCTGTTAAATTTACAAGGCCGCAGCGCCGTTATATCAAATACAATACGGTCTCTGTCTACACAAATCGTTCACCCCTATCGTGAATAATAAGTGAAATTTTTTCTCCCCCTGAAATTTTTATTTGTGAAGTGAAAAATGCTATCATGAAACCCACGTGAAAAATTTCGAACGTTTTCTCCGAGCAATATTATTTTCATCTGCCGTTGTCAAGCGGTTTGGATGTGGGAGACATATATTTAAAAAAAAAACTTAAAAAAATCAAAGCTTAATATTCAGTATTGGAGCGATAATTCGGAAATTTTTTCGAAAGCCAACAAAAACGGAAGAATTCAAAATTAAAGGTTCACAAATCCACAGGCAATCACAGACTTATTGTTTTGCATTTTCTTGACCAATACATCAGTTTGTACCATATTATCAGATATTTTTCTTAAAATAAACTTTGTATTCCTCATCAAAAATAAAGTGAAAATATCAAAGGGAAAAGTGCAAAAATTCCGAGGGAAGAAATTATTCACAATAAGGAGAATTTTCTCAGTGAACATATTTTTAATGTTGTTATTCTGGACTGAATAAACTTTTCTCTTGAGAGTTTTTTATGATTGGAAATACGTGAAAAGTGAAAAAATTCCGATATACGATATACGAGTAACATTTTAAGGAGGATGTATTCTTGTTAATTTCATAATTATGTATCAAAAAGTAATTGGGCCTGTTCGTAAATTCATCACTGCGCTGCATATTATGCGCAGTATGTTCATATATACAAACAGTGGCAACTCTGCAAAAGGTATGCGTTCAAAAATGCAGTGCTGAAGTATATTATGCGCAAATAAATACAAAACACAAATCATAAAAATGGCTGATGCAACGGATGGTTAAGAGTTAAATTTTTTATTTTATTATTTGTTTTGTTTATTATTTCTTAACCTTTTTCTTTCTTTAGATTATACAATTTTACATCATTAATTTTATCGTCCAGCCCAAAAATTAAATTTATCATTAACTTTTCCATTTTTGTTATATTTTTTCGTTCATAAATGCAAACATAAAAATGCGCAAAAAGAAGCATAAGCAACTGCTGATTAGCAGTGGCAGTGCAAAGCAATCATATTATGCAGCGCAGTGATGAATTTACGAACAGGCCCATTGCTAATTTTTTTTTTCAGCTACGGCCTTTTGGGATTTTAGTCGACGTAATACAAATCCGCACAAAAACACAAATGTGAAAATAAGGCCAAGTTCCTATCCAAAATATTTCGGCCGTAAAAAGTACTGAGATCAAAATAAGGACCAAGTTCTTGATAGGTACAATTCCATCTCCTTTCTAGGCAACCTGTAAGCTTGGCAAAATTTTTTTGCCTTTATAATATGGGAAAGAATTCTTGGAAAAATTTTGCCAAGCTTATAGGTTGCCTAGAAAGGAGATGGAATTGTACCTATCAAGAACTTGGTCCTTATTTTGATCTTTAACCTGTGAGGTCACCTCTGTGGGGAGACCTTATGTTTCAAGTTTCATTATATTCTGATCAAGAGGAGCAAAGTTATGAGGGGGTAAAAACAGGTCGAATGGTTTCGTGTAAATATACACAGTGTGGCTGAACTTAGCCTGGCGCACGGTAGATACATTCATAGATATGTATCAATAATTAATCCTAGTTCCGTTATGGCGTAGTTGTGATTTTTTTATAACGTTAGGACTATTTATCTATGTACATTAAAAAAAAAATAAATTACATGTAGAATACGAACGTTTGTGTCGTCCGAGACTTACTACTTCTTTTTAGTAATTGAGTGATACCATCAACTAAGCAGTCTTACAAAAAAATAAAGCTCGATACATGCACATTATTTCTATTGTTAAGACATTACATATAATTTATAGAAAAGAAGTTTAAAAATATATTCGTTTCGAATCACAGAGTAAGCCCATGTTCTTCATTTAATATATTTATTAAAATTTAAACATTATAACCATAGTCAGTCTATGTCTATCTTATTCTCACTAAAAATCCCCGATTAGCTTGTGTAAATTTTGCCATACTATATTCTGAAAAACAAATTTACAAGCAAAATTATTCTTTTTGAAATTTATTTTAGCAACGACAAACTTATTTTTAAAGTTAATAAAACTTCTTCCAACACTGTGCTATCTTTGGCAACATATGGTCCAAGCTATATTAGTCCCAATATAGTCGTAGGACACGAAGAGGCCAACAAATTCTTTCCTGAAACTTATAAAACGGCCGAACAAGAAGCAGCCGAAGCAGCTGCAGCTGGACTAGAAGAACCGACTAGAAAACGTAAATCGAAAAAATCATATAAAATCAATGCCGAAGCGCCTGCAAGTGGTGAAGATGAAAATGCTGACAGTAAACCTACTACACCTGAAGATGAAGCAGAAGTTGAAGTTGAAAATGCTGAACAATCGGAAACAAACATTCAAGATAATAACAATGTTGAAAATGCTCCAGCTGCTGCAACAGCAATAACCACCGAATAGTGTACTAACAAAGAATAAATAAACTTGTTTCATTTACATATTATCTTTTCATATCAGTTAAATATTTATTTTATTTTAAAGAAAATTTCTTAAAATTATTTAAACCTTTCTTTATAAATAACATAAAACTAATATACGCGTACATACTTATATTATTTATTAATAACTTTTTTACAATATTATTTTAATTGTGATTATTTGAAGTGATTTTTTTTTTTTTATAGAATCTGAATTTAAGAGAAGCGATAAGGACTAAGGAGTGCTTATAGTACTGTACGATATAAATAAGTTTATTCCCCACCATTTTGCATTTTATAGATTTTGACAAAATTTCAGTACACGTTTCGCAAACTTTTGTTCTGCGTTTTCAAAGTAATGTTATAAAAACCATAAAATGTTAAACATTTTTTTTTAACTCAAAAGTCAACTAATTCAAAATTTTTATTTTAAAATTTCTATACTTGAATGTATAATAGAGCTCCAAATAATTTATGTGTAAAGTTTGTAAATGAATTTTAAACTACACCCAATCCTGTTTTTACACGGTCTTTTTTTACACGAATTTGAAATAACACGGGCGACGGATATAAACTCATCCTGTTTTTGGACGGTCTTTTTTGAAATAACACGGTTTATGTACACTCTTAAAACTGTTTAGTTAGGGAATTTCCAGATTATGTGTAAAAATATGCGGCCGAATTCTTCAGAAAAAGAGACTTGACTATGGTAGCGTAAAAACGTGCACACATTCATTTTTTATGCACACATCACTATATGTCTTTTTTACACGATTTTTTTTACACGGTACCCCTTGGAACGCATCTACCGTGTAAAAACAGGATTGGGTGTAAATGCATTAGGCCAAAGCGGTGTCATAAAAGTCGTATTTTTCATATTCGTTATTATTTTGCAAATACTTGAAAAAAATGTAGCACAGCTATACAGATGTAAAATGCGATATAAATAAGTGGCTATAAAATGTTTGTGAAATAGATTAAATAATTTTTTTGTGATTGTTTTTAATTTCGACTTTTTTAATATAAAATTTAAAATAGTTCGAGGTAGTAAGTTTTATTATAGTGTGTTGTACAGGGTGATGCACCAGCAAATTACTCAAGTTTGCCTTGAGTTGGCTAATTGTTTTTGCTATAAAACACAACCTAAATACATACATACATATATACATGTGTATGAATTTTGCAAGATCTTAGAACTGTAGTGCGATTCAGTAACTTTTATTACGATAACTGTTTAAATTAATATAACGAAAATTTATCGAATTTGGTATTCAGTAACACTTCTAACGATATTCGCATCGGTATGTTAACGACAATAATTTTTCGGTTGTTATGAAATAAATAAGTCTGCAGTTCAATCGTAGCATGTTCGTTATGCCAAGAACAAAATTGATCTTTTAAAACAATATACAAAAACACAGAATCTTTAATGCATAAATAATAATATTGCCATTATTTAAACATGCAATTTAACATTCATATCTCTAAATTTCATAAAATTTAACATTAATTTTTTTAAATTCTAAAAAATTTTTGGGAAAAATTTCAATAAATAAATTAATTTATTTGTTTTTTGTTTATTTCTCTTTATGCTTTTCTTATATTTTGTTAGAGATGACACGTAAAAAAAATAATTATAGCGATGTTGTAAGAACCAATTAGTGAATAACAAAATCGTTACTGCTGCAAATCGCATAATTGTCGGTAAATTTAACAATTATCGAATTTTTACAAGTTACTGAATCGCACTACTGAAAACGTTAAAGCACTGGGCTGTAATTAAAAAATAATATGTATAACAATAATTACACATTACTGTAAATTTTAAATAAAAGCACCTAATAATTTCATAATTTTTATCACTAAATACTAAAGTAGTAAAATTTAAGCAATTTAGTATTATCAAAAAAAATACATAAAAAAATATATAAATTCTATTTGAAATTGTTTTGTCAAAAATCCACAGATTTAATATAATATTGTTCTAGAAACTGTCATCAATATTTTAAATACATTCGAATTCCCATAACTCGAATCACCATTATCCCAAAAAGAAACTTCGACTTACGGAGACTTCGAGTTACAGAATTTTTTGTCGAAATAGAATAAAAGGTTTTTGTACTATGTATTTTTATTTAAAATAGCCTCTAATGGAAAACTACATACTTAAGAATGTAAAAGAACAAGCAAATTAAAAAATTACAGTTAAGTAAAATATTCTGAAATAAGTGACTGACTGAAATAAGTTACTGGGTCCTTACTCTTTTACTACATAAACGAAATGCAGATTCAAACGAGTTGATAATTGATTCCTTATTTTTGAAAATTGTTGTGACCGTGCTAGCCGGGATACCATGTTTATCAGCTGCTTCCTTTTTCTTTAATCCATATTCGACGTCTTTTATAAGTTTATATTTTTCTTCAATTGATAAACATTTTGAAACACGTTTAGTTGTCATAATAATAAAAAAAATCGATTTTAACATTTACCATCTAGCCCGAATTATGCATAGAACTGATACTTACACAAACAAAAAGAAACAAATTTGTAATTCCCCGAAAAAAATAAACAAAAATGGCATGTAAAATATACAAACCAGCTCAAGCAACAAAAGAGAGTAAAACAAACAAACCATAACTAAAGAGAAAACAAAAAACCATTTAAACAAGCAAAATTCTTCCAGTTATAGAGTTCATGTGTATGTTTTTTGTTTGAGTTGTGGAGAACTTCGACTTATAGAAGTTCGAGTTACGAAAGGAAAATTGTATGTGATTTGTTCTTTTAACGCTACTGCCAACCAAATTAGTTCGAGTTAGAGAAGTTCGAGCTATGGAAGTTCGACTGTACATGCTTGAAATAGAGTCTGATTAAAACTCATAAAAGAAAGATAAGAGAATCCATGAACTACTTGTTTTCTATTGTTTTGCCTATTGCTTTTCACATTTTGATTTACAATATTAGAACATAGTAATTTTGAATTTTCTCAACGAAAAAAATTAATATTTTCATTCTACTGGCATGCAAAAATAAAGTTTTTAAAGCAAAAAACCGAATTTAATTTCGAATAATCAAACTTTCGTAAAATAGATATTTCAAGTTCTTGTATTATTATATTATTTGTTTTCTTTTCTAATTATAAAATGCAATACTTTTTAATTTTTTTTAATATACTCGAACTTGATTTAGAAATTTGGCTAAAAACCAAACTGCATATAAATTTTCGAAAACTTCAATCTAGTTTGTGTTTAGAAGTTTGGAAATTATTTTTGAAACAATTCAACTTGTATTTTTTTGCATCAAATATCATTCAAATTTCGAACATAATTTTGTTTATTTAAATTTACGTGAAGGTTTTTTTTTTTTTTTTGGGAAATGAATCCAATTTTTTCAGTTTATTTTATTATTAGTTGATATTTCGAGGTTAATAAAAATAATGGAACTGGAATTATTGTAAACATATTTTTAGGGTGTTTAAACCATTTTTTTTTTTACTTTTATTTTCAAGTTTCTGTTAGAACATGAATTAGAACAGAATACTACATTACCCAATGCGGATATTTTTTACTATAATATACAACTATGTAAGCATATCTATGTATGTATTTATTTTATTCTTCTTTTCCGTTTTTACCTTTTTACTTAGACTTGAATAAACCATCATATAGTAAAGATATGTGTACGTGTTTATACTATTTAGACTCTGCTGTTTTTTGTCCAGTTAAAGCAGTTTCATCTATTTTTTATTTTAAATTAAATGAAAAATCTCTGCTGTATTACTACAATGTAAAAATTAAGTTTAATTAAGTTTATTTTCGTATTATTTGAAATTTTGCACTTAATACAAATTTTGGATAAAGTCAATCTTTAGGAATAAATATTAAGCCATAATTTTATTTATTTGTTGTGAGTTAGCAAATCTATATGCATTTCGTTGGTTGCTAAATACCATCTCATCAATAGATCTTTACCATTTATGTTTGCATATATATTTGCTAACCCACCACAAATAATTAAAATTTTTTAAAAACATAAATTCTTCAGCATTTGCTCGAGTAGATGTCATATTTTGTATATATAATATATATAATAATTATAAAATATTCTAACATATTTAATACCAAGTCTTTTATCAAATGTTCAAAGATTTGTCAAGAACTGTCTTAGTCATTTTAAATTTCAATACACACCTGCATTTTAGTTTTGAAACTTTCGTTATGCTTTTCAATCTAAAAGTTTCGAGCTAAATTTAAAATTTTCGAAAAATTAAGGCCCTGATTTTGTAAATCACATCACCAAGTGATTTTATATGAAAATCAAAAACAAAAATTCAAATATTGAAAAATTTGTTTTTGTTTTTCATACAATATCAACACCGAACAAACGCACAGAAATTAAGACGTTGCTTTGCTTCAAAAATTTTAAAAATTTGAATGAGATCAATGAACAAAAATTTTAAATATTTGAATTTTTGTTTTTGCTTTCCATATAAAAGTCACTTCGGTGATGCGTTTTTAGGGCCTAAATATGAAATATGTATACACGTATGTATATTAAATTAAAGTTTCTCACAAAAATCCAATACTTGCAGTCATATATTTTTTTACGTAAGTTCGGAAGCTTGAATTTAGTTTTCAATACTAAAGTTTAAGTAGAATATCACTGTTAGCCCCTTATATAAGTAAAAAATTTTGTTTTTCTCTAAAATCGAAAATTTAATTTCGTTTCGAAATTAAAGAAAAAAAATTCCATTTATGGACGAAATTTCAAAAAGGAATTCTTATATGAATATGCAGTTGAATCAACAAGGAGCGTCTCAAACAGAGCTTTACTGCTGGTAGTACATAATTTTGATCCTTAGTCGTACCCATCACTTCATTAAATAATAAACCAAAATTAATTTATTTTAACAGTTTGCAACCAATCAAATATTCCTTATTTCTTGGAATTTAAACCATAAAAACCCAGTTTAAAATATATATGTATATGCAAATATTTGTGTATGTATGTATGTATATATCTATTTTATTTTCTATGTATCTATACTACATATGTATGTACTTATGTATATGAAGGAAATTTAAAAGCTTAAAAGTATATTAAAATTATATAAATATATATATATTTATTGAAAAATTCGTGCACTATCTGATAAATAAAATAAAAATTTTTATACCATGTCAAGTTTTGTATGTTTCCTCTTTCTTTTTTTCTTCTTTCGAATATTATTTCTGGCAAGGAACATGATTTTTGACAAAACCCTTCGGACTTTTCGCTTTCAGTCATCCATAATTCCCTCTCTCTCATGAGTTGTTTATTAACGAAAAATATCTGGTTTTTTAAAATTCATTACACGGAGGAAACCGTTTTCATAGCCTAGTGCTATTAACTGGTAACCATTTAAATTTAAATTCCAGCGTACAGTATTAATGCGCATAAAAGGTGTTATATTTAGTGGTGGAGCTCTTTCCTCACCTGCATAAGCCTTTTGGTCATTTTTCTTAATCTAAAAATATCAAAGCCAAATATTTCAGTAAAATCTAATATTTACATACATATTTATTAAATTGTCTATTACCTGTAGAAGCGGTTGAAATATTACGCCATATTTTTCCTTGTAGTCCTTATCATGCATTATCCAATCGCTGGGTATATCATCATTCTTTTTATTTTTGTCTCTTCCCAAACGCACTAAACGTTCGCCATTAAGCTGTTTAACATCCATGCTATAGAGCATGCGTCTCTCACCGAATTTCTTACCTAAAACATATTCATAGTGCAATTCTCGAGTATCGAGAAATGCTATATCACCATTATTCGAAGCAGTTACGCACACATTTATGACAGGGTTATAATGAACTTGTGTAACACCAGAAGCCAGCGTATCTATTCTATTATGTGGAAACATAATATTATTTGGGCTTACAGCTGCTAACAACCGGCCATCTGGAAAGAGTTGAACTAATATTAGTATGTTACAAATCAGGGCTCCTTAAATTTAAATCTAAATTATCTTAAAAGCGCTGAAAAAAAGTGAACAAATTGTCAGTTGTAAGTAGTCAAGAAAATTTTTTTCATACATTTTTTCTCGGTTAATTTTGTAATTTTCTGTTTGTTTTTATATAATTAGAATTTATGACGATCTGTAAGACTATAAAACATCTAAGTTTCAAAAAAAACTAATGGGTCGATTATGGATGGCAACCGAACCACAGTTGTGTTGCCAGTTGCTGAGAATTGTATTACGAATGGCAACTAGCAACTGAGAGCTGCCAGTTTCAGTTGCCATTTAGTGTTTTTCTGGCAACCACAAATTTTCAGTTGCCGGCTGGCAAACGCAACTGAAGTTCGCTTGCTATCCATAATCGAGCCATAAGTCTGTCATTTAAGGTCATCATGTCAGATAAAAATTTTGCTTTACGTTTAGATACAGATTCGCTTTGACGGGTTAAAGACTAGTTACGGATTGGAAATTTTTTGCACTGAAAAATTAGTAAAAAGCGTTACGAAGGGGGGTATAAAATCTCTGAAAACAGCGTTACGTAATGTATGCACAGCCCCTTAGGCAATTCTCATCTTTTTGCGCGCTTTGACAATTAAATTTAAAAACTACCAAACATGCGTGAGTGCTGTCAAAGATGTGTCGTACACCTTTTTCTTTACGCACTTTTATCCAAACTAGAAACGTCAAAAAAAAGCGACGACGGCCTTTAGTTTGTAATCAATTCATTGTTGGCTGAAGTGGTTAGCGCGTTGACTACTAAGCAAACAATGACTTGGGGCCTGGGTTCAAACCCTTGCCTGAGCAAGTCAATCAATATCATTAATTTCTCTAATGTACATTAGTGAGACATTTTATTAATTGTTGACGGACTATTTAAGCGATGATAGCACTGGTCACTAAAAACTGTTCCGACGGCGATTGATGCTGTTCCAAGCTAATGTACACAACATCGCCCTCCTTCATCGGTTAGCAGAAAAACGGCAAAGTAAAACAATTAATAAAATGCCTGCTAATACAGCTTAACAAGGATAATGCGTCTACTTAACACCGAAGGCGCCTCAACACTGCTATAAAAATGAACATAACGCTCAAGCAGTGTTGTAAGAGAGTTAAGTATTTCAAATTTTTAACGTCTATCTTCTCTAACCTATCTCTCTCCCTGAGTTCCGGCACAATACAGTGCATTCGTAGGGGTCATCCCCTGAGTGCTGGTCCTAATTAAAAACAAAGAAAAAAAATTTATCTTTAAATTACTGTTCCCAGTGAGCCATGAGTTGTTAACAGTGGGTTAACAGTTTTCAAGAAATTAGTTTATGAGAATATCTCAAATAAACTTAATAAAATCACAAAACAAAGCTCGAAACTAAAGTCTGGTTGCCACAAACAAAAATTTGAGTTCTTTTCATATAAATTTTCTATTCAAATTTTAAAATTCACGAATAGTTCGAAAATCCATCGAAAATTCAACTAAAAATTAACTTATGGAAAGGAAAATATATCTTATTTTTTTCAGTGCACAAAAACATAATCATATAAGCCGGAAATTTGTTAAAAGAAAATATGTATATGATATGGTATACCTTGAAGGCCACGCCGAAAATTCTCGCAAATTTCAAGCCCAAAGCTTTCATAGATTTTTGGAGAGATTTAAAAAGTTAATCATTTATTTAAAATCTTCGATAATATTTTTCGAAATGATATCTTTCGAATAAATTAAACGATTTTATTAAAATTGTTCAATATTTTCCAATATGCCGCTCTTAAGTTATCGGTGTGTTATACAAACGCATATGAACACCATCCATACGGGCATCATCGTAAAAATAGTCAGAATAGCTTTCGACCAGGATATTAAAATGTTGAGATCTAATGAAAACTTGATTTATCAGTTTTCGATTTGCTGGAAGTTAAAAATTCTCCTTTAGAATAAAATTTTAAATATCATTTTACCAAAAACATTTGAAAACAACACAAAAAACCGAAAGTTTTAACAATATTAAGAATTAGTGAAAAAATAAAAAAATTATCAAAAACTTTCAATCATACTTCCAAATTTAGTATCGTCCATCTGGCCTAAGTTGATGAAAGCTTTCTGAGCTGTTCAGGTTACCTGAAGAGCCCGATGTTAAACTCTATCAATAATATTTTTCGTATTTTTTCTTTACCAAAAATCAATCATTCATCGAAAATTAATATTATGTACATATTGACAAAAATTCCTTAAAATCCCGTCCAGACTTGCAATTTTACTGGCTGCAATTCTTTAAAATTTTACTTTGAATTGCATTAGTGTCCACATTACAAAAATCTTATTTTGCTATTTTTGTATTAACACCACCACAGAAAAATTTACTGCCTGTTCGCCGATATCGAAGAAGTTCTTTCATTCGAATTCAAAATTTTCATAAATTTTCAAAAATTCAAAAATTTTGTTTTTGGTTCAAATGTATGTAATTGCTCGAAAGAAAGAACTTCTTCAATATTGAAACAAAATGGAAATTGAAATCAAAACGATGACAGAAAACACATCACACCTTCGGTTGTTTTTGAATCGTTTTTGTGTCTTAATCGTTTTCCATCACGTACCTGATTATTTTTAACTTGAAAAATTCTAATGCCATCACAAATTAATTTAATTTTCGTTTTATTTTGTTTTTCATACATATAATTGAAGAAATACAATAAAACGTCAACTACACATAGAACCCTGTGCGAATTGCAAGGCAAAAGAGAATTCCCGAGCACATGAAAGTCTGTACCCCTCTCTCACCAAAAAAAATCAAGAATTGCAAGCCTGGACGGGGACTATGTTGTATATCTTTTACAGGGTTCAAAATTTATGGAACATTTATTCTATTGTACAACTTGAGTAAAGCTTTACTTACTGTTTTGTATTGAATCACAGTAGGTATACAATATATTTTCGTACAGTGGGCACCAATCCAGAGAGAGTGCAATATTTTTATGAACATCCTCTTTCATAATGATGGGCTGCATCATATTTTTAATATCATAGATAATCAGTTTGCGGTAAGCGGTGGAAGCAGCCAACCATCTGGGACCACTGGTATCATAATGCACAGCAATCTTAACGCTTTTTTCTCCAATATAAAAATAATTAAGCGGTGCATAATTTATTACAGTATCTACTATAAAATGATTAAGATTCTCTTGAGGATTATTAAGTATTTCCCAAATGCCCACAAAACCATTAGAAAAACCAGCAAAAATGTGTTGATGATCAGTAGACTAACATTTTTATAAAAAAGAAAATAGAACAAATTAAATGAGTTTATACATATATAAAGCTTCATTATTAATTATTTATTTTTTTTTTTTTAATTTTAGCATCTTACCTCTGACCAACATATTTGTAAACATTGTGGATTTAATACCGCATGCTGTTGTTCCTCAGCTTTTTGTTCAATCATATCCAAATTCAGAATAAAACTTGGTTTCACATTAATTAACGTTATATTGTTGTTATCAGTGCCGTCGTTATTGTCAACATTAAGCGGTAAACTATAAACGTTTATGCATGTAGTAACAGTCGCTACAGCAACTAACCCTAAACGATTTGATGCTTCATCATAACCTCCGCTTGGTAGAAAAGATAAATGATGTATTGGACCATCATTTACAACGAAACCATAATGTATATTTAGCTCTGGAACTTCATTATTTCTCGTCACTTTCAGTATTAACACGATGCTTGAATGTTGTTTGGGATTAGTAAATTTTGTAAATTTAAACATATCTTGGCGATAAACCACCGCCAGAAATTGTTCATTAACATGCGCGGGTAAAGGGAACCAGGAGCACAGTTTAATCGGTGCTCCCAAAAAGAAATATGTGTTCACTTTAACGGAGAAAAAAATTCATGTTAAATATGATCACTTTAATTTCAAATTCAACTTACTTTTGTTGTTAATACTTTCATATCTTTTCAGTTCTGACCATTCGATATTCTTTTGGGGCACACCAAGTGTAGAAAGTAAAGTGCTTTTAGTTCCGAAACTATATTTCATGGAAACTGTTTGCGTAGGCAAATATTTGCTAAAATCTTGTTGTTTTATAACAGAATAGTTTGTTGTGAATTCGGTGTAGATAGGTTCAGAGGAATAATTGGATATTATGCTGAAAATTTATTTAAAAAAAAGTGGTATTTTGTTTATTAAGATCTGTCAAATCTCTAACATAAATGTATATGAGTGTATGTATGTCTATGCATATATGCACTAACCTTTCCTGCAATACTTTATCTGCCTGGGTCACGATGTCGAACGATGTCGATCGCTTGATTTTTAGACGTAAAAAATCTAGTTTGCGTTCCACTAAAAACCGATTTTATTTAACTTATTGTTTACTGGAAGAAAAGCTAAACAAATAAATGAAATGGATGGTTTGAAGGACACAAATCATTTTTTTTTTTCGTTTACAATTTCAGCATTATCGATCGGTCGACATCGTGAGCCAGGCAGTATATTTTGAACTTTTGTTTTTATTTATTTGCTTTAATTAATTTTTCAATTTCCAGCTATCAAAAATAAGAAATTATCATCGATGTTAGCGGCTTTTCAAAAATTGAGTTTTCATCAGATCTCGACGTTTGAGGTCATGGAAATATATTCTGACTGTTTTTATCATGGTTTCGTACGGAATTTTGAACTTTGCTGTTTATCATACAAAGTAGGGAATAGCATGACTTCAATACAATAAAAAAAATGTTTGATAAATTTAAATACTTAAACTTAAAATTAATTAATTCGAATAAAATATTATTTAACTGTGTTGAAATTATGTGTTTTGTGTTTTTGAAAATTATATTTATTATTTATATTTATTATGAAACAATTTATCTTTAAACTTTGTATTATTTGCAGCAATAATGAAATATTTTAACAAAAGTAATGAAAAACTGTATGTGGAATTCTTATACATAAATAAATTGTTTGCATTTACAAAATTTACTTAAGCTACGTTCACATTTATAAAATATTTGTCCAGAAAAACGTAACCATTAGTTTTGCTTAGGGATAGTCATTTAATTTGATTCTTATATGTATTGCAAAGTAAAATTAATTATTGTACAAAAAAGTATTTTTATACAGTTTTTAAAAATGCGAACCCAAAATTAAAAAAAATATTGGAATTTAAGAAAATAAATTCATAGTTTTTTTTGGTTACGTTTTTTTTCGACAAATATTTGTCAAATGTGAATGTAGCAATTTGTCCCACCGTCATGTTTTTATACAAACATAATAGTTATACAGCTGAGTCTTATTAGCCAATGCCAAGAAAGGTTGAGAGCTGTTACAATTCCATCATGCGCAGAAAAGTTTTTTATTCTTGCGCGATGGCGTAATCTTTATTTTATCATTGTTGCCATTGAGCTAAATCAATTTATTTTACTCTCTCATCTTAGTGGCAGAATTGTTGGATAAAAACAATTCTGTCACATCAGTGTGGCTTATTCAAAAATATTTTGCAGCGAAAGCGGCTTTAAAATAAAGCTAAAAATGCTAAAAAAATATCATTAACTGCCAAAAAATAATGCTAAAATTATTAAAAAATGCTAACTGCTAAATGGAAAATTTGCAGCTAAATCAGGAATAAAATGCTAAATTTTGCTGCAAAAATTCCAAAATGGCCACACTGCTTAGTATAGATGTCTTGTTGTTGTTACTCTCTGCGAAACCAAAATGTATAAAACAGGCATGGTTTGTTTTTAACTTGCTTACATGACCCTGTCGGAAACTGAGTTAACTTTAAACTATTTCGGAACTAGTGGCGACTGACACTTGAATGACATTTAAATGGAAGCACCATTTCAACATTGCCATTTCCTAGGCGGTAGTCAATTGTCCGACTCTGCATTACTTTCCAACTAACTTAAATTTAGTTACTAATAAGTCAATCGGTAGTTAGTATAGTACATGTATGTACATATGTACATATACGATTATAAAAAATTTATTTTATTTTCTCAATTATATTATTAGTAGTTTTATATTAACTAATTAGTTGCAATAATAAAATTTGTCTTCAAATTTAATTTTTCCACTGATGCTATGATGGGACTTGAACCTCATGTCATTAGTTTAACAGTCAACACGCATACAACTCATCTAAGATAACATTTGAATATTAAGAGCATGAAGTTAAGATAAACTTGAAATAATTACATAGTCAATAAGTATGGATTCTTGGCTTTAATTTCCCATTGATCCAAATGAGTGACAAACAAAAATGTGCCCACAAATGGCAAAATTCTCTCAGAGATCATCAAAAATTACACAATTTTAATTTTTAAAATTTTGTAGAAAAATTCTCAAATACAATTGAGAAATCAGACTTACATAGTCAATAATTATGGATTCTTGGCTTTGATTTCCCATTGGTCCAAATGAGTGACAAACAAAAATGTGCCCACAAATGGCAAAATTCTCTCAGAGATTATCAAAAATTACACAATTTTAATTTTTAAAATTTTATAGAAAAATTCTCAAATACAATTGAGAAATCGGACTTACATAGGCAATAAGTATGGATTCTTGGCTTTGATGTCCCATTGGTCCAAATGAGTGACAAACACAAATGTGCCCACAAATGGCAAAATACTCTCAGAGATCATCAAAAATTACACAATTTTAATTTTTAAAATTTTATAGAAAAATTCTCAAATACAATTAAGAAATCGGACTTACATAGTCAATAAGTATGGATTCTTGGCTTTGATTTCCCATTGGTCCAAATGAGTGACAAACAAAAATGTGCCCACAAATGGCAAAATTCTCTCAGAGATTATCAAATATTACACAATTTTAATTTTTAAAATTTTATAGAAAAATTCTCAAATACAATTGAGAAATCGGACTTACATAGTCAATAAGTATGGATTCTTGGCTTTGATGTCCCATTGGTCCAAATGAGTGACAAACAAAAATGTGCCCACAAATGGCAAAATTCTCTCAGAGATTATCAAAAATTACACAATTTTAATTTTTAAAATTTTATAGAAAAATTCTCAAATACAATTGAGAAATCAGACTTACATAGTCTATAAGTATGGATCCTTGGTTTTAATTTCCCATTGGTCCAAATGAGTGACAAACAAAAATGTGCCCACAAATGGCAAAATTCTCTCAGAGATCATCAAAAATTACACAATTTTAATTTTTATAATTTTATAGAAAAATTCTCAAATACAATTGAGAAATCGGACTTACATAGTCAATAAGTATGGATTCTTGGCTTTGATGTCCCATTGGTCCAAATGAGTGACAAACAAAAATGTGCCCACAAATGGCAAAATTCTCTCAGAGATCATCAAAAATTATACAATTTTAATTTTTATAATTTTATAGAAAAATTCTCAAATACAATTGAGAAATCGGACTTACATAGTCAATAAGTATGGATTCTTGGCTTTGATTTCCCATTGGTCCAAATGAGTGACAAACAAAAATGTGCCCACAAATGGCAAAATTCTCTCAGAGATCATCAAAAATTACACAATTTTAATTTTTAAAATTTTATAGAAAAATTCTCAAATACAATTGAGAAATCGGACTTACATAGGCAATAAGTATGGATTCTTGGCTTTGATGTCCCATTGGTCCAAATGAGTGACAAACAAAAATGTGCCCACAAATGGCAAAATTCTCTCAGAGATTATCAAAAATTACACAATTTTAATTTTTAAAATTTTATAGAAAAATTCTCAAATACAATTGAGAAATCGGACTTACATAGTCAATAAGTATGGATTCTTGGCTTTGATGTCCCATTGGTCCAAATGAGTGACAAACAAAAATGTGCCCACAAATGGCAAAATTCTCTCAGAGATTATCAAAAATTACACAATTTTAATTTTTAAAATTTTATAGAAAAATTCTCAAATACAATTGAGAAATCGGACTTACATAGTCAATAAGTATGGATTCTTGGCTTTGATTTCCCATTGGTCCAAATGAGTGACAAACAAAAATGTGCCCACAAATGGCAAAATTCTCTCAGAGATCATCAAAAATTATACAATTTTAATTTTTATAATTTTATAGAAAAATTCTCAAATACAATTGAGAAATCGGACTTACATAGTCAATAAGTATGGATTCTTGGCTTTGATTTCCCATTGGTCCAAATGAGTGACAAACAAAAATGTGCCCACAAATGGCAAAATTCTCTCAGAGATTATCAAAAATTACACAATTTTAATTTTTAAAATTTTATAGAAAAATTCTCAAATACAATTGAGAAATCGGACTTACATAGTCAATAAGTATGGATTCTTGGCTTTGATGTCCCATTGGTCCAAATGAGTGACAAACAAAAATGTGCCCACAAATGGCAAAATTCTCTCAGAGATTATCAAAAATTACACAATTTTAATTTTTAAAATTTTATAGAAAAATTCTCAAATACAATTGAGAAATCGGACTTACATAGTCAATAAGTATGGATTCTTGGCTTTGATGTCCCATTGGTTCAAATGAGTGACAAACAAAAATGTGCCCACAAATGGCAAAATTCTCTCAGAGATAATCAAAAATTACACAATTTTAATTTTTATAATTTTATAGAAAAATTCTCAAATACAATTGAGAAATCGGACTTACATAGTCAATAAGTATGGATTCTTGGCTTTGATTTCCCACTGGTCCAAATGAGTGACAAACAAAAATGTGCCCACAAATGGCAAAATTCTCTCAGAGATTATCAAAAATTACACAATTTTAATTTTTAAAATTTTATAGAAAAATTCTCAAATACAATTGAGAAATCGGACTTACATAGTCAATAAGTATGGATTCTTGGCTTTGATGTCCCATTGGTCCAAAAGAGTGACAAACAAAAATGTGCCCACAAATGGCAAAATTCTCTCAGAGATTATCAAAAATTACACAATTTTAATTTTTAAAATTTTATAGAAAAATTCTCAAATACAATTGAGAAATCGGACTTACATAGTCAATAATTATGGATTCTTGGCTTTGATGTCCCATTGGTCCAAATGAGTGACAAACAAAAATGTGCCCACAAATGGCAAAATTCTCTCAGAGATCATCAAAAATTACACAATTTTAATTTTTATAATTTTATAGAAAAATTCTCAAATACAATTGAGAAATCGGACTTACATAGTCAATAAGTATGGATTCTTGGCTTTGATTTCCCATTGGTCCAAATGAGTGACAAACAAAAATGTGCCCACAAATGGCAAAATACTCTCAGAGATCATCAAAAATTACACAATTTTAATTTTTATAATTTTATAGAAAAATTCTCAAATACAATTGAGAAATCGGACTTACATAGGCAATAAGTATGGATTCTTGGTTTTGATGTCCCATTGGTCCAAATGAGTGACAAACAAAAATGTGCCCACAAATGGCAAAATTCTCTCAGAGATCATCAAAAATTACACAATTTTAATTTTTTTAATTTTATAGAAAAATTCTCAAATACAATTGAGAAATCGGACTTACATAGTCAATAAGTATGGATTCTTGGCTTTGATGTCCCATTGGTCCAAATGAGTGACAAACAAAAATGTGCCCACAATTGGCAAAATTCTCTCAGAGATTATCAAAAATTACACAATTTTAATTTTTAAAATTTTATAGAAAAATTCTCAAATACAATTGAGAAATCGGACTTACATAGGCAATAAGTATGGATTCTTGGCTTTGATGTCCCATTGGTCCAAATGAGTGACAAACACAAATGTGCCCACAAATGGCAAAATACTCTCAGAGATCATCAAAAATTACACAATTTTAATTTTTAAAATTTTATAGAAAAATTCTCAAATACAATTGAGAAATCGGACTTACATAGTCAATAATTATGGATTCTTGGCTTTGATGTCCCATTGGTCCAAATGAGTGACAAACAAAAATGTGCCCACAAATGGCAAAATTCTCTCAGAGATCATCAAAAATTACACAATTTTAATTTTTATAATTTTATAGAAAAATTCTCAAATACAATTGAGAAATCGGACTTACATAGTCAATAAGTATGGATTCTTGGCTTTGATGTCCCATTGGTCCAAATGAGTGACAAACAAAAATGTGCCCACAAATGGCAAAATTCTCTCAGAGATCATCAAAAATTACACAATTTTAATTTTTAAAATTTTATAGAAAAATTCTCAAATACAATTGAGAAATCGGACTTACATAGTCAATAAGTATGGATTCTTGGCTTTGATTTCCCATTGGTCCAAATGAGTGACAAACAAAAATGTGCCCACAAATGGCAAAATTCTCTCAGAGATCATCAAAAATTACACAATTTTAATTTTTTAAATTTTATAGAAAAATTCTCAAATACAATTGAGAAATCGGACTTACATAGTCAATAAGTATGGATTCTTGGCTTTGATGTCCCATTGGTCCAAATGAGTGACAAACAAAAATGTGCCCACAAATGGCAAATTCTCTCAGAGATTATCAAAAATTACACAATTTTAATTTTTAAAATTTTATAGAAAAATTCTCAAATACAATTGAGAAATCGGACTTACATAGTCAATAAGTATGGGTTCTTGGCTTTGATGTCCCATTGGTCCAAATGAGTGACAAACAAAAATGTGCCCACAAATGGCAAAATTCTCTCAGAGATCATCAAAAATTAAACAATTTTGATTTTTAGAATTTTATAGAAAAATTCTCAAATACAATTAAGAAATCGGACTTACATAGTCAATAAGTATGGATTCTTGGCTTTGATGTCCCATTGGTCCAAATGAGTGACAAACAAAAATGTGCCCACAAATGGCAAAATTCTCTCAGAGATCATCAAAAATTACACAATTTTAATTTTTATAATTTTATAGAAAAATTCTCAAATACAATTGAGAAATCAGACTTACATAGTCAATAATTATGGATTCTTGGCTTTGATTTCCCATTGGTCCAAATGAGTAACAAACAAAAATGTGCCCACAAATGGCAAAATTCTCTCAGAGATCATCAAAAATTACACAATTTTAATTTTTAAAATTTTATAGAAAAATTCTCAAATACAATTGAATTTAAACAATTTTGATTTTTAGAATTTTATAGAAAAATTCTCAAATACAATTGAGAAATCGGACTTACATAGTCAATAAGTATGGATTCTTGGCTTTGATGTCCCATTGGTCCAAATGAGTGACAAACAAAAATGTGCCCACAAATGGCAAAATTCTCTCAGAGATCATCAAAAATTACACAATTTTAATTTTTATAATTTTATAGAAAAATTCTCAAATACAATTGAGAAATCAGACTTACATAGTCAATAATTATGGATTCTTGGCTTTAATTTCCCATTGGTCCAAATGAGTGACAAACAAAAATGTGCCCACAAATGGCAAAATTCTCTCAGAGATCATCAAAAATTACACAATTTTAATTTTTAAAATTTTATAGAAAAATTCTCAAATACAATTGAGAAATCGGACTTACATAGGCAATAAGTATGGATTCTTGGCTTTGATGTCCCATTGGTCCAAATGAGTGACAAACAAAAATGTGCCCACAAATGGCAAAATTCTCTCAGAGATCATCAAAAATTAAACAATTTTGATTTTTAGAATTTTATAGAAAAATTCTCAAATACAATTGAGAAATCGGACTTACATAGTCAATAAGTATGGATTCTTGGCTTTGATTTCCCATTTTTCCAAATGAGTGACAAACAAAAATGTGCCCACAAATGGCAAAATTCTCTCAGAGATCATCAAAAATTACACAATTTTAATTTTTAAAATTTTATAGAAAAATTCTCAAATACAATTGAGAAATCGGACTTACATAGTCAATAAGTATGGATTCTTGGCTTTGATGTCCCATTGGTCCAAATGAGTGACAAACAAAAATGTGCCCACAAATGGCAAAATTCTCTCAGAGATCATCAAAAATTACACAATTTTAATTTTTATAATTTTATAGAAAAATTCTCAAATACAATTGAGAAATCGGACATACATAGTCAATAAGTATGGATTCTTGGCTTTGATTTCCCATTGGTCCAAATGAGTGACAAACAAAAATGTGCCAACAAATGGCAAAATTCTCTCAGAGATTATCAAAAATTACACAATTTTAATTTTTAAAATTTTATAGAAAAATTCTCAAATACAATTGAGAAATCGGACTTACATAGTCAATAAGTATGGATTCTTGGCTTTGATGTCCCATTGGTCCAAATGAGTGACAAACAAAAATGTGCCCACAAATGGCAAAATTCTCTCAGAGATTATCAAAAATTACACAATTTTAATTTTTAAAATTTTATAGAAAAATTCTCAAATACAATTGAGAAATCGGACTTACATAGGCAATAAGTATGGATTCTTGGTTTTGATGTCCCATTGGTCCAAATGAGTGACAAACAAAAAAGTGCCCACAAATGGCAAAATTCTCTCAGAGATCATCAAAAATTACACAATTTTAATTTTTATAATTTTATAGAAAAATTCTCAAATACAATTGAGAAATCGGACTTACATAGTCAAAAAGTATGGATTCTTGGCTTTGATTTCCCATTGGTCCAAATGAGTGACAAACAAAAATGTGCCCACAAATGGCAAAATTCTCTCAGAGATTATCAAAAATTACACAATTTTAATTTTTAAAATTTTATAGAAAAATTCTCAAATACAATTGAGAAATCGGACTAACATAGTCAATAAGTATGGATTCTTGGCTTTGATGTCCCATTGGTCCAAATGAGTGACAAACAAAAATGTGCCCACAAATGGCAAAATTCTCTCAGAGATTATCAAAAATTACACAATTTTAATTTTTAAAATTTTATAGAAAAATTCTCAAATACAATTGAGAAATCGGACTTACATAGGCAATAAGTATGGATTCTTGGCTTTGATGTCCCATTGGTCCAAATGAGTGACAAACAAAAATGTGCCCACAAATGGCAAAATACTCTCAGAGATCATCAAAAATTACACAATTTTAATTTTTAAAATTTTATAGAAAAATTCTCAAATACAATTGAGAAATCGGACTTACATAGTCAATAATTATGGATTCTTGGCTTTGATGTCCCATTGGTCCAAATGAGTGACAAACAAAAATGTGCCCACAAATGGCAAAATTCTCTCAGAGATCATCAAAAATTGCACAATTTCAATTTTTATAATTTTATAGAAAAATTCTCAAATACAATTGAAAAATCGGACTTACATAGTCAATAAGTATGGATTCTTGGCTTTGATGTCCCATTGGTCCAAATGAGTGACAAACAAAAATGTGCCCACAAATGGCAAAATTCTCTCAGAGATTATCAAAAATTACACAATTTTAATTTTTAAAATTTTATAGAAAAATTCTCAAATACAATTGAGAAATCGGACTTACATAGTCAATAAGTATGGATTCTTGGCTTTGATGTCCCATTGGTCCAAATGAGTGACAAACAAAAATGTGCCCACAAATGGCAAAATTCTCTCAGAGATTATCAAAAATTACACAATTTTAATTTTTAAAATTTTATAGAAAAATTCTCAAATACAATTGAGAAATCGGACTTACATAGTCAATAAGTATGGGTTCTTGGCTTTGATGTCAAATTGGTCCAAATGAGTGACAAACAAAAATGTGCCCACAAATGGCAAAATTCTCTCAGAGATCATCAAAAATTAAACAATTTTGATTTTTAGAATTTTATAGAAAAATTCTCAAATACAATTGAGAAATCGGACTTACATAGTCAATAAGTATGGATTCTTGGCTTTGATGTCCCATTGGTCCAAATGAGTGACAAACAAAAATGTGCCCACAAATGGCAAAATTCTCTCAGAGATCATCAAAAATTACAAAATTTTAATTTTTAAAATTTTATAGAACAATTCTCAAATACAATTGAGAAATCAGACTTACATAGTCAATAATTATGGATTCTTGGCTTTGATTTCCCATTGGTCCAAATGAGTGACAAACAAAAATGTGCCCACAAATGGCAAAATTCTCTCAGAGATCATAAAAAATTACACAATTTTAATTTTTAAAATTTTATAGAAAAATTCTCAAATACAATTGAGAAATCGGACTTACATAGGCAATAAGTATGGATTCTTGGCTTTGATGTCCCATTGGTCCAAATGAGTGATAAACAAAAATGTGCCCACAAATGGCAAAATTCTCTCAGAGATCATCAAAAATTACACAATTTTAATTTTTTAAATTTTATAGAAAAATTCTCAAATACAATTGAGAAATCGGACTTACATAGGCAATAAGTATGGATTCTTGGCTTTGATGTCCCATTGGTCCAAATGAGTGACAAACAAAAATGTGCCCACAAATGGCAAAAATCTCTCAGAGATCATCAAAAATTACACAATTTTAATTTTTAAAATTTTATAGAAAAATTCTCAAATACAATTGAGAAATCGGACTTACATAGGCAATAAGTATGGATTCTTGGCTTTGATGTCCCATTGGTCCAAATGAGTGACAAACAAAAATGTGCCCACAAATGGCAAAATTCTCTCAGAGATCATCAAAAATTACACAATTTTAATTTTTAAAATTTTATAGAAAAATTCTCAAATACAATTGAGAAATCGGACTTACATAGGCAATAAGTATGGATTCTTGGCTTTGATGTCCCATTGGTCCAAATGAGTGACAAAAAAAATGTGCCCACAAATGGCAAAATTCTCTCAGAGATCATCAAAAATTACACAATTTTAATTTTTTAAATTTTATAGAAAAATTCTCAAATACAATTGAGAAATCGGACTTACATAGGCAATAAGTATGGATTCTTGGCTTTGATGTCCCATTGGTCCAAATGAGTGACAAACAAAAATGTGCCCACAAATGGCAAAATTCTCTCAGAGATCATCAAAAATTACACAATTTTAATTTTTAAAATTTTATAGAAAAATTCTCAAATACAATTGAGAAATCAGACTTACATAGTCAATAATTATGGATTCTTGGCTTTGATTTCCCATTGGTCCAAATGAGTGACAAACAAAAATGTGCCCACAAATGGCAAAATTCTCTCAGAGATCATCAAAAATTACACAATTTTAATTTTTAAAATTTTATAGAAAAATTCTCAAATACAATTGAGAAATCGGACTTACATAGGCAATAAGTATGGATTCTTGGCTTTGATGTCCCATTGGTCCAAATGAGTGACAAACAAAAATGTGCCCACAAATGGCAAAATTCTCTCAGAGATCATCAAAAATTACACAATTTTAATTTTTTAAATTTTATAGAAAAATTCTCAAATACAATTGAGAAATCGGACTAACATAGGCAATAAGTATGGATTCTTGGCTTTGATGTCCCATTGGTCCAAATGAGTGACAAACAAAAATGTGCCCACAAATGGCAAAATTCTCTCAGAGATCATCAAAAATTACACAATTTTAATTTTTAAAATTTTATAGAAAAATTCTCAAATACAATTGAGAAATCGGACTTACATAGGCAATAAGTATGGATTCTTGGCTTTGATGTCCCATTGGTCCAAATGAGTGACAAACAAAAATGTGCCCACAAATGGCAAAATTCTCTCAGAGATCATCAAAAATTACACAATTTTAATTTTTTAAATTTTATAGAAAAATTCTCAAATACAATTGAGAAATCGGACTTACATAGGCAATAAGTATGGATTCTTGGCTTTGATGTCCCATTGGTCCAAATGAGTGACAAACAAAAATGTGCCCACAAATGGCAAAATTCTCTCAGAGATCATCAAAAATTACACAATTTTAATTTTTAAAATTTTATAGAAAAATTCTCAAATACAATTGAGAAATCAGACTTACATAGTCAATAATTATGGATTCTTGGCTTTGATTTCCCATCGGTCCAAATGAGTGACAAACAAAAATGTGCCCACAAATGGCAAAATTCTCTCAGAGATCATCAAAAATTACACAATTTTAATTTTTAAAATTTTATAGAAAAATTCTCAAATACAATTGAGAAATCGGACTTACATAGGCAATAAGTATGGATTCTTGGCTTTGATGTCCCATTGGTCCAAATGAGTGACAAACAAAAATGTGCCCACAAATGGCAAAATTCTCTCAGAGATCATCAAAAATTACACAATTTTAATTTTTAAAATTTTATAGAAAAATTCTCAAATACAATTGAGAAATCGGACTTACATAGGCAATAAGTATGGATTCTTGGCTTTGATGTCCCATTGGTCCAAATGAGTGACAAACAAAAATGTGCCCACAAATGGCAAAATTCTCTCAGAGATCATCAAAAATTACACAATTTTAATTTTTAAAATTTTATAGAAAAATTCTCAAATACAATTGAGAAATCGGACTTACATAGTCAATAAGTATGGATTCTTGGCTTTGATTTCCCATTGGTCCAAATGAGTGACAAACAAAAATGTGCCCACAAATGGCAAAATTCTCTCAGAGATTATCAAAAATTACACAATTTTAATTTTTTAAATTTTATAGAAAAATTCTCAAATACAATTGAGAAATCGGACTTACATAGTCAATAAGTATGGATTCTTGGCTTTGATGTCCCATTGGTCCAAATGAGTGACAAACAAAAATGTGCCCACAAATGGCAAAATTCTCTCAGAGATTATCAAAAATTACACAATTTTAATTTTTAAAATTTTATAGAAAAATTCTCAAATACAATTGAGAAATCGGACTTACATAGTCAATAAGTATGGGTTCTTGGCTTTGATGTCCCATTGGTCCAAATGAGTGACAAACAAAAATGTGCCCACAAATGGCAAAATTCTCTCAGAGATCATCAAAAATTAAACAATTTTGATTTTTAGAATTTTATAGAAAAATTCTCAAATACAATTGAGAAATCGGACTTACATAGTCAATAAGTATGGATTCTTGGCTTTGATGTCCCATTGGTCCAAATGAGTGACAAACAAAAATGTGCCCACAAATGGCAAAATTCTCTCAGAGATCATCAAAAATTACACAATTTTAATTTTTAAAATTTTATAGAAAAATTCTCAAATACAATTGAGAAATCGGACTTACATAGGCAATAAGTATGGATTCTTGGCTTTGATGTCCCATTGGTCCAAATGAGTGACAAACAAAAATGTGCCCACAAATGGCAAAATTCTCTCAGAGATCATCAAAAATTACACAATTTTAATTTTTAAAATTTTATAGAACAATTCTCAAATACAATTGAGAAATCAGACTTACATAGTCAATAATTATGGATTCTTGGCTTTGATTTCCCATTGGTCCAAATGAGTGACAAACAAAAATGTGCCCACAAATGGCAAAATTCTCTCAGAGATCATCAAAAATTACACAATTTTAATTTTTAAAATTTTATAGAAAAATTCTCAAATACAATTGAGAAATCGGACTTACATAGGCAATAAGTATGGATTCTTGGCTTTGATGTCCCATTGGTCCAAATGAGTGATAAACAAAAATGTGCCCACAAATGGCAAAATTCTCTCAGAGATCATCAAAAATTACACAATTTTAATTTTTAAAATTTTATAGAAAAATTCTCAAATACAATTGAGAAATCGGACTTACATAGGCAATAAGTATGGATTCTTGGCTTTGATGTCCCATTGGTCCAAATGAGTGATAAACAAAAATGTGCCCACAAATGGCAAAATTCTCTCAGAGATCATCAAAAATTACACAATTTTAATTTTTTAAATTTTATAGAAAAATTCTCAAATACAATTGAGAAATCGGACTTACATAGGCAATAAGTATGGATTCTTGGCTTTGATGTCCCATTGGTCCAAATGAGTGACAAACAAAAATGTGCCCACAAATGGCAAAATTCTCTCAGAGATCATCAAAAATTACACAATTTTAATTTTTTAAATTTTATAGAAAAATTCTCAAATACAATTGAGAAATCGGACTTACATAGGCAATAAGTATGGATTCTTGGCTTTGATGTCCCATTGGTCCAAATGAGTGACAAACAAAAATGTGCCCACAAATGGCAAAATTCTCTCAGAGATCATCAAAAATTACACAATTTTAATTTTTAAAATTTTATAGAAAAATTCTCAAATACAATTGAGAAATCAGACTTACATAGTCAATAATTATGGATTCTTGGCTTTGATTTCCCATTGGTCCAAATGAGTGACAAACAAAAATGTGCTCACAAATGGCAAAATTCTCTCAGAGATCATCAAAAATTACACAATTTTAATTTTTAAAATTTTATAGAAAAATTCTCAAATACAATTGAGAAATCGGACTTACATAGGCAATAAGTATGGATTCTTGGCTTTGATGTCCCATTGGTCCAAATGAGTGACAAACAAAAATGTGCCCACAAATGGCAAAATACTCTCAGAGATCATCAAAAATTACACAATTTTAATTTTTAAAATTTTATAGAAAAATTCTCAAATACAATTGAGAAATCGGACTTACATAGTCAATAATTATGGATTCTTGGCTTTGATGTCCCATTGGTCCAAATGAGTGACAAACAAAAATGTGCCCACAAATGGCAAAATTCTCTCAGAGATCATCAAAAATTACACAATTTTAATTTTTAAAATTTTATAGAAAAATTCTCAAATACAATTGAGAAATCGGACTTACATAGGCAATAAGTATGGATTCTTGGCTTTGATGTCCCATTGGTCCAAATGAGTGACAAACAAAAATGTGCCCACAAATGGCAAAATTCTCTCAGAGATCATCAAAAATTACACAATTTTAATTTTTTAAATTTTATAGAAAAATTCTCAAATACAATTGAGAAATCGGACTTACATAGGCAATAAGTATGGATTCTTGGCTTTGATGTCCCATTGGTCCAAATGAGTGACAAACAAAAATGTGCCCACAAATGGCAAAATTCTCTCAGAGATCATCAAAAATTACACAATTTTAATTTTTAAAATTTTATAGAAAAATTCTCAAATACAATTGAGAAATCAGACTTACATAGTCAATAATTATGGATTCTTGGCTTTGATTTCCCATTGGTCCAAATGAGTGACAAACAAAAATGTGCCCACAAATGGCAAAATTCTCTCAGAGATCATCAAAAATTACACAATTTTAATTTTTAAAATTTTATAGAAAAATTCTCAAATACAATTGAGAAATCAGACTTACATAGTCAATAATTATGGATTCTTGGCTTTGATTTCCCATTGGTCCAAATGAGTGACAAACAAAAATGTGCCCACAAATGGCAAAATTCTCTCAGAGATCATCAAAAATTACACAATTTTAATTTTTAAAATTTTATAGAAAAATTCTCAAATACAATTGAGAAATCAGACTTACATAGTCAATAATTATGGATTCTTGGCTTTGATTTCCCATTGGTCCAAATGAGTGACAAACAAAAATGTGCTCACAAATGGCAAAATTCTCTCAGAGATCATCAAAAATTACACAATTTTAATTTTTAAAATTTTATAGAAAAATTCTCAAATACAATTGAGAAATCAGACTTACATAGTCAATAATTATGGATTCTTGGCTTTGATTTCCCATTGGTCCAAATGAGTGACAAACAAAAATGTGCCCAAAAATGGCAAAATTCTCTCAGAGATCATCAAAAATTACACAATTTTAATTTTTAAAATTTTATAGAAAAATTCTCAAATACAATTGAGAAATCGGACTTACATAGGCAATAAGTATGGATTCTTGGCTTTGATGTCCCATTGGTCCAAATGAGTGACAAACAAAAATGTGCCCACAAATGGCAAAATTCTCTCAGAGATCATCAAAAATTACACAATTTTAATTTTTTAAATTTTATAGAAAAATTCTCAAATACAATTGAGAAATCGGACTTACATAGGCAATAAGTATGGATTCTTGGCTTTGATGTCCCATTGGTCCAAATGAGTGACAAACAAAAATGTGCCCACAAATGGCAAAATTCTCTCAGAGATCATCAAAAATTACACAATTTTAATTTTTAAAATTTTATAGAAAAATTCTCAAATACAATTGAGAAATCAGACTTACATAGTCAATAATTATGGATTCTTGGCTTTGATTTCCCATTGGTCCAAATGAGTGACAAACAAAAATGTGCCCACAAATGGCAAAATTCTCTCAGAGATCATCAAAAATTACACAATTTTAATTTTTAAAATTTTATAGAAAAATTCTCAAATACAATTGAGAAATCAGACTTACATAGTCAATAATTATGGATTCTTGGCTTTGATTTCCCATTGGTCCAAATGAGTGACAAACAAAAATGTGCTCACAAATGGCAAAATTCTCTCAGAGATCATCAAAAATTACACAATTTTAATTTTTAAAATTTTATAGAAAAATTCTCAAATACAATTGAGAAATCAGACTTACATAGTCAATAATTATGGATTCTTGGCTTTGATTTCCCATTGGTCCAAATGAGTGACAAACAAAAATGTGCCCAAAAATGGCAAAATTCTCTCAGAGATCATCAAAAATTACACAATTTTAATTTTTAAAATTTTATAGAAAAATTCTCAAATACAATTGAGAAATCGGACTTACATAGGCAATAAGTATGGATTCTTGGCTTTGATGTCCCATTGGTCCAAATGAGTGACAAACAAAAATGTGCCCACAAATGGCAAAATTCTCTCAGAGATCATCAAAAATTACACAATTTTAATTTTTAAAATTTTATAGAAAAATTCTCAAATACAATTGAGAAATCGGACTTACATAGGCAATAAGTATGGATTCTTGGCTTTGATGTCCCATTGGTCCAAATGAGTGACAAACAAAAATGTGCCCACAAATGGCAAAATTCTCTCAGAGATCATCAAAAATTACACAATTTTAATTTTTAAAATTTTATAGAAAAATTCTCAAATACAATTGAGAAATCAGACTTACATAGTCAATAATTATGGATTCTTGGCTTTGATTTCCCATTGGTCCAAATGAGTGACAAACAAAAATGTGCCCACAAATGGCAAAATTCTCTCAGAGATCATCAAAAATTACACAATTTTAATTTTTAAAATTTTATAGAAAAATTCTCAAATACAATTGAGAAATCAGACTTACATAGTCAATAATTATGGATTCTTGGCTTTGATTTCCCATTGGTCCAAATGAGTGACAAACAAAAATGTGCCCACAAATGGCAAAATTCTCTCAGAGATCATCAAAAATTACACAATTTTAATTTTTAAAATTTTATAGAAAAATTCTCAAATACAATTGAGAAATCGGACTTACATAGGCAATAAGTATGGATTCTTGGCTTTGATGTCCCATTGGTCCAAATGAGTGACAAACAAAAATGTGCCCACAAATGGCAAAATTCTCTCAGAGATCATCAAAAATTACACAATTTTAATTTTTAAAATTTTATAGAAAAATTCTCAAATACAATTGAGAAATCAGACTTACATAGTCAATAATTATGGATTCTTGGCTTTGATTTCCCATTGGTCCAAATGAGTGACAAACAAAAATGTGCCCACAAATGGCAAAATTCTCTCAGAGATCATCAAAAATTACACAATTTTAATTTTTAAAATTTTATAGAAAAATTCTCAAATACAATTGAGAAATCAGACTTACATAGTCAATAATTATGGATTCTTGGCTTTGATTTCCCATTGGTCCAAATGAGTGACAAACAAAAATGTGCTCACAAATGGCAAAATTCTCTCAGAGATCATCAAAAATTACACAATTTTAATTTTTAAAATTTTATAGAAAAATTCTCAAATACAATTGAGAAATCAGACTTACATAGTCAATAATTATGGATTCTTGGCTTTGATTTCCCATTGGTCCAAATGAGTGACAAACAAAAATGTGCCCAAAAATGGCAAAATTCTCTCAGAGATCATCAAAAATTACACAATTTTAATTTTTAAAATTTTATAGAAAAATTCTCAAATACAATTGAGAAATCGGACTTACATAGGCAATAAGTATGGATTCTTGGCTTTGATGTCCCATTGGTCCAAATGAGTGACAAACAAAAATGTGCCCACAAATGGCAAAATTCTCTCAGAGATCATCAAAAATTACACAATTTTAATTTTTAAAATTTTATAGAAAAATTCTCAAATACAATTGAGAAATCGGACTTACATAGGCAATAAGTATGGATTCTTGGCTTTGATGTCCCATTGGTCCAAATGAGTGACAAACAAAAATGTGCCCACAAATGGCAAAATTCTCTCAGAGATCATCAAAAATTACACAATTTTAATTTTTAAAATTTTATAGAAAAATTCTCAAATACAATTGAGAAATCAGACTTACATAGTCAATAATTATGGATTCTTGGCTTTGATTTCCCATTGGTCCAAATGAGTGACAAACAAAAATGTGCCCACAAATGGCAAAATTCTCTCAGAGATCATCAAAAATTACACAATTTTAATTTTTAAAATTTTATAGAAAAATTCTCAAATACAATTGAGAAATCAGACTTACATAGTCAATAATTATGGATTCTTGGCTTTGATTTCCCATTGGTCCAAATGAGTGACAAACAAAAATGTGCTCACAAATGGCAAAATTCTCTCAGAGATCATCAAAAATTACACAATTTTAATTTTTAAAATTTTATAGAAAAATTCTCAAATACAATTGAGAAATCAGACTTACATAGTCAATAATTATGGATTCTTGGCTTTGATTTCCCATTGGTCCAAATGAGTGACAAACAAAAATGTGCCCAAAAATGGCAAAATTCTCTCAGAGATCATCAAAAATTACACAATTTTAATTTTTAAAATTTTATAGAAAAATTCTCAAATACAATTGAGAAATCGGACTTACATAGGCAATAAGTATGGATTCTTGGCTTTGATGTCCCATTGGTCCAAATGAGTGACAAACAAAAATGTGCCCACAAATGGCAAAATTCTCTCAGAGATCATCAAAAATTACACAATTTTAATTTTTTAAATTTTATAGAAAAATTCTCAAATACAATTGAGAAATCGGACTTACATAGGCAATAAGTATGGATTCTTGGCTTTGATGTCCCATTGGTCCAAATGAGTGACAAACAAAAATGTGCCCACAAATGGCAAAATTCTCTCAGAGATCATCAAAAATTACACAATTTTAATTTTTAAAATTTTATAGAAAAATTCTCAAATACAATTGAGAAATCAGACTTACATAGTCAATAATTATGGATTCTTGGCTTTGATTTCCCATTGGTCCAAATGAGTGACAAACAAAAATGTGCCCACAAATGGCAAAATTCTCTCAGAGATCATCAAAAATTACACAATTTTAATTTTTAAAATTTTATAGAAAAATTCTCAAATACAATTGAGAAATCGGACTTACATAGGCAATAAGTATGGATTCTTGGCTTTGATGTCCCATTGGTCCAAATGAGTGACAAACAAAAATGTGCCCACAAATGGCAAAATTCTCTCAGAGATCATCAAAAATTAAACAATTTTGATTTTTAGAATTTTATAGAAAAATTCTCAAATACAATTGAGAAATCGGACTTACATAGTCAATAAGTATGGATTCTTGGCTTTGATGTCCCATTGGTCCAAATGAGTGACAAACAAAAATGTGCCCACAAATGGCAAAATTCTCTCAGAGATCATCAAAAATTACACAATTTTAATTTTTAAAATTTTATAGAAAAATTCTCAAATACAATTGAGAAATCGGACTTACATAGGCAATAAGTATGGATTCTTGGCTTTGATGTCCCATTGGTCCAAATGAGTGACAAACAAAAATGTGCCCACAAATGGCAAAATTCTCTCAGAAATTATCAAAAATTACACAATTTTAATTTTTAAAATTTTATAGAAAAATTCTCAAATACAATTGAGAAATCGGACTTACATAGTCAATAAGTATGGATTCTTGGCTTTGATGTCCCATTGGTCCAAATGAGTGACAAACAAAAATGTGCCCACAAATGGCAAAATTCTCTCAGAGATCATCAAAAATTACACAATTTTAATTTTTAAAATTTTATAGAAAAATTCTCAAATACAATTGAGAAATCGGACTTACATAGGCAATAAGTATGGATTCTTGGCTTTGATGTCCCATTGGTCCAAATGAGTGACAAACAAAAATGTGCCCAAAAATGGCAAAATTCTCTCAGAGATCATCAAAAATTACACAATTTTAATTTTTAAAATTTTATAGAAAAATTCTCAAATACAATTGAGAAATCGGACTTACATAGGCAATAAGTATGGATTCTTGGCTTTGATGTCCCATTGGTCCAAATGAGTGACAAACAAAAATGTGCCCAAAAATGGCAAAATTCTCTCAGAGATCATCAAAAATTACACAATTTTAATTTTTAAAATTTTATAGAAAAATTCTCAAATACAATTGAGAAATCGGACTTACATAGGCAATAAGTATGGATTCTTGGCTTTGATGTCCCATTGGTCCAAATGAGTGACAAACAAAAATGTGCCCAAAAATGGCAAAATTCTCTCAGAGATCATCAAAAATTACACAATTTTAATTTTTAAAATTTTATAGAAAAATTCTCAAATACAATTGAGAAATCGGACTTACATAGGCAATAAGTATGGATTCTTGGCTTTGATGTCCCATTGGTCCAAATGAGTGACAAACAAAAATGTGCCCAAAAATGGCAAAATTCTCTCAGAGATCATCAAAAATTACACAATTTTAATTTTTAAAATTTTATAGAAAAATTCTCAAATACAATTGAGAAATCGGACTTACATAGGCAATAAGTATGGATTCTTGGCTTTGATGTCCCATTGGTCCAAATGAGTGACAAACAAAAATGTGCCCACAAATGGCAAAATTCTCTCAGAGATTATCAAAAATTACACAATTTTAATTTTTAAAATTTTATAGAAAAATTCTCAAATACAATTGAGAAATCGGACTTACATAGTCAATAAGTATGGATTCTTGGCTTTGATGTCCCATTGGTCCAAATGAGTGACAAACAAAAATGTGCCCACAAATGGCAAAATTCTCTCAGAGATTATCAAAAATTACACAATTTTAATTTTTAAAATTTTATAGAAAAATTCTCAAATACAATTGAGAAATCGGACTTACATAGTCAATAATTATGGATTCTTGGCTTTGATTTCCCATTGGTCCAAATGAGTGACAATCAAAAATGTGCCCACAAATGGCAAAATTCTCTCAGAGATCATCAAAAATTACACAATTTTAATTTTTAAAATTTTATAGAAAAATTCTCAAATACAATTGAGAAATCAGACTTACATATTCAATAATTATGGATTCTTGGCTTTGATTTCCCATTGGTCCAAATGAGTGACAAACAAAAATGTGCCCACAAATGGCAAAATTCTCTCAGAGATCATCAAAAATTACACAATTTTAATTTTTAAAATTTTATAGAAAAATTCTCAAATACAATTGAGAAATCGGACTTACATAGGCAATAAGTATGGATTCTTGGCTTTGATGTCCCATTGGTCCAAATGAGTGACAAACAAAAATGTGCCCACAAATGGCAAAATTCTCTCAGAGATCATCAAAAATTACACAATTTTAATTTTTTAAATTTTATAGAAAAATTCTCAAATACAATTGAGAAATCGGACTTACATAGGCAATAAGTATGGATTCTTGGCTTTGATGTCCCATTGGTCCAAATGAGTGACAAACAAAAATGTGCCCACAAATGGCAAAATTCTCTCAGAGATCATCAAAAATTACACAATTTTAATTTTTAAAATTTTATAGAAAAATTCTCAAATACAATTGAGAAATCAGACTTACATAGTCAATAATTATGGATTCTTGGCTTTGATTTCCCATCGGTCCAAATGAGTGACAAACAAAAATGTGCCCACAAATGGCAAAATTCTCTCAGAGATCATCAAAAATTACACAATTTTAATTTTTAAAATTTTATAGAAAAATTCTCAAATACAATTGAGAAATCGGACTTACATAGGCAATAAGTATGGATTCTTGGCTTTGATGTCCCATTGGTCCAAATGAGTGACAAACAAAAATGTGCTCACAAATGGCAAAATTCTCTCAGAGATCATCAAAAATTACACAATTTTAATTTTTAAAATTTTATAGAAAAATTCTCAAATACAATTGAGAAATCAGACTTACATAGTCAATAATTATGGATTCTTGGCTTTGATTTCCCATTGGTCCAAATGAGTGACAAACAAAAATGTGCCCAAAAATGGCAAAATTCTCTCAGAGATCATCAAAAATTACACAATTTTAATTTTTAAAATTTTATAGAAAAATTCTCAAATACAATTGAGAAATCGGACTTACATAGGCAATAAGTATGGATTCTTGGCTTTGATGTCCCATTGGTCCAAATGAGTGACAAACAAAAATGTGCCCACAAATGGCAAAATTCTCTCAGAGATCATCAAAAATTACACAATTTTAATTTTTTAAATTTTATAGAAAAATTCTCAAATACAATTGAGAAATCGGACTTACATAGGCAATAAGTATGGATTCTTGGCTTTGATGTCCCATTGGTCCAAATGAGTGACAAACAAAAATGTGCCCACAAATGGCAAAATTCTCTCAGAGATCATCAAAAATTACACAATTTTAATTTTTAAAATTTTATAGAAAAATTCTCAAATACAATTGAGAAATCAGACTTACATAGTCAATAATTATGGATTCTTAGCTTTGATTTCCCATTGGTCCAAATGAGTGACAAACAAAAATGTGCCCACAAATGGCAAAATTCTCTCAGAGATCATCAAAAATTACACAATTTTAATTTTTAAAATTTTATAGAAATATTCTCAAATACAATTGAGAAATCGGACTTACATAGGCAATAAGTATGGATTCTTGGCTTTGATGTCCCATTGGTCCAAATGAGTGACAAACAAAAATGTGCCCACAAATGGCAAAATTCTCTCAGAGATCATCAAAAATTAAACAATTTTGATTTTTAGAATTTTATAGAAAAATTCTCAAATACAATTGAGAAATCGGACTTACATAGTCAATAAGTATGGATTCTTGGCTTTGATGTCCCATTGGTCCAAATGAGTGACAAACAAAAATGTGCCCACAAATGGCAAAATTCTCTCAGAGATCATCAAAAATTACACAATTTTAATTTTTAAAATTTTATAGAAAAATTCTCAAATACAATTGAGAAATCGGACTTACATAGGCAATAAGTATGGATTCTTGGCTTTGATGTCCCATTGGTCCAAATGAGTGACAAACAAAAATGTGCCCACAAATGGCAAAATTCTCTCAGAGATTATCAAAAATTACACAATTTTAATTTTTAAAATTTTATAGAAAAATTCTCAAATACAATTGAGAAATCGGACTTACATAGTCAATAAGTATGGATTCTTGGCTTTGATGTCCCATTGGTCCAAATGAGTGACAAACAAAAATGTGCCCACAAATGGCAAAATTCTCTCAGAGATTATCAAAAATTACACAATTTTAATTTTTAAAATTTTATAGAAAAATTCTCAAATACAATTGAGAAATCGGACTTACATAGTCAATAATTATGGATTCTTGGCTTTGATTTCCCATTGGTCCAAATGAGTGACAAACAAAAATGTGCCCACAAATGGCAAAATTCTCTCAGAGATCATCAAAAATTACACAATTTTAATTTTTAAAATTTTATAGAAAAATTCTCAAATACAATTGAGAAATCAGACTTACATAGTCAATAATTATGGATTCTTGGCTTTGATTTCCCATTGGTCCAAATGAGTGACAAACAAAAATGTGCCCACAAATGGCAAAATTCTCTCAGAGATCATCAAAAATTACACAATTTTAATTTTTAAAATTTTATAGAAAAATTCTCAAATACAATTGAGAAATCGGACTTACATAGGCAATAAGTATGGATTCTTGGCTTTGATGTCCCATTGGTCCAAATGAGTGACAAACAAAAATGTGCCCACAAATGGCAAAATTCTCTCAGAGATCATCAAAAATTACACAATTTTAATTTTTAAAATTTTATAGAAAAATTCTCAAATACAATTGAGAAATCAGACTTACATAGTCAATAATTATGGATTCTTGGCTTTGATTTCCCATTGTTCCAAATGAGTGACAAACAAAAATGTGCCCACAAATAGCCAAATTCCCGTAGAGATCATACAAAGTAATTTTAGTTAAGATACATTTATATCAACTGCAAAGATGAAAACCAAAAAGTTCCATCGAGCTATGTTGGCAATGTTCCGACTAAACATATTTAGCAGAGTACGGAAAAACGCAGCGCAGCGCCACTCTTTTTGCTCTTTTCTTGCTCTTTACGCAAAGAGCGGAGCCAATTTATTATTGCGCTTGCACTGCGCATTTATTTTTGCGCTGCGCATAAAAGGAGCAAGCGCAAAACAGGAGGAATTTCCTTTGCGCTTTTTTTGAGCTGCGCTTTTTTTTCGCAATGCGCAAAAAGTTACAAGTGATTTAAAGAGCTACTTGTATACGAAGTTCATAAAAACTGTTTTGTTATAATGTTACAAAAATTTAAACCGACAAGCATAAAAGTTTTACAATTTATGGCCTCTTTTTCTGTTAGTTACAGATATGGCACAATAAATCACATAAGTAAATGGTTTAAGCATAGAGAAAAATGTCTTACTGTTGTTACTTTCTTTGCAAAACCAATTGGGTAAAAATAAATGCATGTTTTGTTTGTTTGTTTGTTTTTACTTTTTAATTTAAGGTACGGTCAGACTTAGCAAACATTCGCCCAAAAAAGGCGTTACCACTAAATACTAATGAAAACCCGTTTTCATTTAGATACGTGCTTATTACGTTAAACAGTTTCAGATATAGCTTAAAAAAAATTTAATAGAATCCAATATTATTGGAAAATATTTTTTTAATTTGTTTTTTTTTTCAAAATCGGTTGTATAACTTGTGCAGAAAGTAAATAACGAAAATTCTTCTTGCTTATTATTTATACTCGTATACATATGTATGTACATATGGGCATTTCCTGAGGTCACGAACGTACGTACGTTCGTACGGTTTTCATGTACAACAAATATAGAAAACAAAAATTTTCCTACCATTTTTTTTTGCGATTCGATAGCATTTTGGTAGCTCTATGTTTAGTGCTAAAGATGGATTTCATTGAGTTGAAGTTTTCATAATGATAGTTAAAAACATGTGGTCACGAACGTACGCAAACTAGAAGTCAACTTTGGCTGACAGTAGTGAAATTCAAATATTCAAAAGCGAATAATTTATTTTAAAAATGTGTTAATGTAGGTCTCTATCCAAAATTTACACAGTAAAATATTTCTATTGGTTTTTGTTTAATTGGCTTAAGTACCGGTCACATAATATTTTTAGTTTTTGTGGATCGCTTTTAATTTTTTTTAGAACGATTTTATTTTTCATTTTGCGATTTATCGCATGTTTTACTCACCTTCGTGTTAAGAAAATAAATGCATTCTTTATGAACGTACGTACGTATGAAATATTACCAATAAAAACATTTTAATTGTAACCCAGAAGATTTTTTTTATTTACAAGTAAGTGACACCGCCCTATGCTCCTTATAGGAGCTTCGGGGTTAATTAAATTATGTTATGTCAGGCACCTGTTGACGTTTAATGCAAAGCTATTACAATAAAATGATATTTTCGGTCGCGAACGTACGATTAAAAAATAGATAAGATACAAAGTGAAAATAACCGTTAATCGAACTTGTTTTGTTCTCCTTACACTTTTCTCTTCTTAATTGATTGTAGTAGAGAGATTTTGAAGAAAGACTGCAAACATGGCATATTTTTTGCATGTAAAATAATTAAATATAAAAATTTCTTTAGAAATAACTTAAAAAAGAAAATATAAAATTTTCAAGTTTCAGCCCAACCTCCTCAATTAACGCAGGTGAGATATGCTATTAAAACATCATATTATAAAAACATACGCCTTTTTTATAATTATAAACAATGAAACACGATTATCAACATTTTATTTTTCGATCCTGGTTGACCATTCGGAGGAAATGCCTATATGTATGTACAAAGATGTACACAACCACTTTTGCAAGTTTCCATAGTTTAATAGTGCATACAAATTTTACTTCAAATTAATGGTGTTTTCTTCTCTACAAAAAAATGGTACATCTTCATGCAGAAAGTGTACTTTAGTGTTCGTTTCTTAAAAATGTGTTGCTCTCTAAAAGGTTGGTTGTGTTTGATTCAAAAAAAATCGCCCGCACTAATGGTGGAAGGTATTGCAGTTTATGCCCCGTATAAATCGACAGTGTTAAAAACAGGGCGTTCCACTTTTTCATAAAGTTGTGTTTCGTTCTAGTGGTGTAACAAGTTGCATTATTACAGGTTTGGCAAGACATTTTATGCATGTACCTTTCAACAATGTGGCATTTTGTGTGTAGAAAAGAAAACACCATAAGTGTTATAAAAAAAATATATATGTATATTATTTATTTGACAATATTTACTTACAAACTTTTCCATTTTTTGTGCATTATGACATCGAGATGATTATGGCGACCATCAAACACTATATTAAAATCAGAAAATTATTTGTTTAATAAAATTACAAGATCTGCTGAAATCTAACTTAGATATTTTCATTTTGAATTATGATATATTTCAAAATAAAAATGCGTCTTTCTTTTGAACTAATCTAAAAAAGATAATGACTGGTGTTCAAATATACAGTGGCCTACAATTAAATTCCATGGCGATTTTTAATGTCAAATTTTTCGAAACAGTTGGTTGGTTAACTTCATAAAATTTGTTGCTGTGTATAATACTAAATCTAATATAAAGAAATATTGGCGCAACCACTCAATAATCAGTGTATAGTAATAAAAGTTTAATATTTTACGAAGTTCTACACTTTTTGAAATACTTGACATAGGTAAGAGCGTCATTCCGAATAGTGCTTCTAGCAACAACGGAATAGTAAAATATTTATTTGGAAAAAAAACTTTATGAAATAAATTTAATTGTAATTCAGTAATTCTTCGAAAATTCTTTTTAAAATCGTAAATCATTTTCCAAAGAAAGTACGCATTTTTATCATGCAAATCTCGATTTATCGCAAATGTTCGATACATTGTTGAAAATGACAAATAAAAATATGTGTGGAAGTAATTACCTGCTTTTCGATTTGTTTGAACTGTTGGCGTGCTCTTTATTGAAGCCTTTGGAATTGTACTGCCTTTTTTATTGGTAATTTTAACATCTTCAACATCATCCTCATCAGCTGCCACATCATCTGTAAGTTCATTTTCATCTATTCCTTCAGACAAGTCATTATCATCTGAAGATTCTTCATCAACTATTTGCACATCGCAATCCGAATCGTTCGATTCGCTCCGACGATTTTGGTGCCTTTTTACCACATGTGCAATGGCTTCTTCTTCGCTTTGAAATGCGCGTCGACAATAGTTGCAAATATAGCCCGATTTTATAAATTTGCATTCTTTTAAATGTGCTGACAATTCCTTCATATCATTGCTGGTAAATTTACAATGAGATTTTGGACAACAAGCCTGCCCTAGTTCTATAATATCTTTAGACCATTTAGCGCAGAAGTTTTCAGGCTGCGGGTCCACATATCTAATTCTTAATTTTGGGTCAATATTTGTTTTGACAGAGTCTTTAACATTTTCCAGTTCTGCTCCCAGCACTTTAAGTTTATTTTCAGCTTTAATGCTTGAGTTACGCTTCAAGCGACCAGAATTGCCAAAAATTTCTTTTTGCTGATTACCCTCATTTTGATTTTCAGCGCAATCTTTATTTTGAGTATTATTACGGATGAAACAAGTACGCATGTGAAGTGGAAATGATGATTGAGCATAATGTCTATTACAATACTCACACGTGACACGTATAGCTTCTGCACCGCATGATTCGATGTGCATTAGCATACCCAATGCAGAACGATATATTTTTTTGCACATGCGACAACTGATTTCAATAGAACCAGGGACTTTCATATACTTCACAATTGTATTCAAAACCACAGAACGGTTTTGAATATTCTTTTATGATAAAAAAAAAAAACAAGAATATGTTAAGTTTTATAAATAAGAATTTCTATGATCAATGATTTCTTTAGCTTACCAGTTCTTCCTGGCCAACTTTCCACCCAACACCGTAATGCTGTGCTAAATGCAATAGCCATTTAGCTGGTTGTGTATATTTTAAACACAGACCACATTGTATTGATCCGGATCCAGTTTCAGTTTCGGTCAATATCTCATCTGTGTCAAGTTGTTCTCTTTTTGTAATTAACAGAAGACGAGGATTAAAGTTAGATTCAGTAAATTTTGCTTTCCTGCCCCTAGAAGATGTTGTAGGAGTCTCATTTAAATCCGTAGATAAAGAATCGCTATCATGAGTGTCCTCAATTGTAAGTTTTCGTTTAGTTGAAACTTTTGCACTCTGTCTGCTGTTAGAAGTTGGGCGGCCTTCATCTTCGGATGAATCATAAATTATATTTTTCTTTGGTCGTCCCCTTTTCCGTTTATTTGCTGCATTTTCAGGTGTAACGAAAGTAGTTTCTGGTTCAACTTTAATTCTTTTACTGATAGTTCCTTCGACTTCTCTTCGAGGATTAACTTCTCTAGAATTTTCATTTTTATCGTTCGATATTTTACGTTTTTCGGTAATGTCTTGCTTATGTGGAATGTCTAATAAATTTTCTAGATGAACTTTTTCCTTAGATTTATTAGTTTTATCTGCTTTATCTGCTTTATCTGTTTTATTGCATTTGATCGTATCACTTGTGTTTTTTATATTATCCGTCTCATTCTTATGATGCCTAGATTCATCCAATTTCCGCCCACCTGAATCAGTTCCAGACTTTTCGGTATTGACTTGAAATTGTTGACCTTCCGAATACTTTTTCTCATGACCATCAGATTCAGTACCAGTAAGACGGTTTTCAGATTTTCCACACTTTTTTTCATTGCAAACTGAATTCTTGTTTTCAGTTTTCTTTTTGACATTTCGAGGCTTTACACTATTTTGTTTCATTGAATCATCTAATTTTATTTTCTTATTGTCTATTAACTCCCTATTGCTATCAATCACATTTTCAATGCCACGTTTATGTTTTTTACAATTTGTAACTGATTCTTTAATCTCTTCTTCATCATCAGCCGGTGACGTATCATCGGTAATATCAGTCTCATCATAAGACAAAGAACCGAAATCATAACGTTTTTTTAAAGGTTTTTTTTCCTTGGTGTCGCTTGCTATATGAGCCAAAGACGATAATTCAGTTAGTTTTTCTTCGTTCCGAAGCCTTCTCCTGCTTTGTTGCTCTAGAGTTGGTGATATGGCTTTACCGGTAGTTAACCAATTTTTTAAAGTACCATGTTTTGTAGTTTCTTCATGTTCAGTTTCATTTCTAATGTGCTGAGTATTTTTATTATTACCACCTTCAGGATTATCATCAAATCCCAAAAATTCATTACTTTCCTCACAATCTCTCATAGCAAAATCATTATCTCGATTATTATCATCAGAATCCGTTTCGTTATCCGAGTTTTGAGTTTCTTTGATACTTTTACGTAATTTCTTATGCTGTTTAGTTGATGTTATTGGGCTAGAGTCTTCTTTAATCTTATGACAAGATTCTACTCCTTCCAAAACTTTGATATTTTTTTGAACATTTTCTTTGGACTTTAAGGCATCAACTGTTAATGTAACATTTGTCTCCAAAGTCTGAGTATAGCAACGATTTCTTTTGGTTCGTGAACATGAGGGAGTATTGAATAAGTTCACATCTATGGGTTGAGAATATAGACTTTGTCGCCTATCATGTTTTACTTCCTTTTTACATTCCTTTGTTTTTTCATTCTGTTTTGATTTTAAATGCATTAAATTATATTCAACATTTTCTGGTAAAAATTCTAAATCATCATCAGTTATAAGACGTTTTTCGGTGGAATTTCTCTTTTGTGTTGAGACATTAGAAGCTGGTGTTTCCGCTTGACTTAATGAACCAGATGTGTTTGGCAAAAATTTTTTTTCCTCCATAGATTTTTCTATATCATTTTCATTATGGCAGCTTTTTAACTGATTTGCTAGTGTTTTAATGCCTTTAACTTCTGTAGATATTTCAGTAGTTTCACTGGATGTTTTTTTGAAAGGTATCACTGGAGGACAGCTTTCTGTTATCTTTATTGGCGAATGTTTTACTATGTCCATAAGAGAAATTTTAGCAGTTTTCATAGTTGATAAAATGCTTTTAGACCGCGTATTAAGATTCTCTGCTAAGGCTTCTTGTGTTTTGCATTCATGAATTTTATTAGAATCTAACTGTTTTGATATATTACTAGGGGAAGAATGTGTAACCAGAACATCTGTAATATCTGGCGATTTTATCGAAGTCGTTTTTATACTCATTGATGATGATGATGATGATGATGATGTTTGTGGAAGACCCAATTTTTGTGGACTTGTATTGATGTCATTTACTTGTGAAATCATTTTCGTATCTTTAGAACTACTTTGGATTTCAGATATAATATTTACTACACTATGTACTGTTGCCATAGGGGTAAGCAATTTATTGTCAGTTATGTCTATAGTGTGCGAAACACTTGTTTTATTCAATTTAGTTTCTTTAATTTTATTAACGTCCAGACAACTCGTCTTGCCGGTCGGAATGGTCTCAATGGTTGTTGGTGTTGGTACTGTGGACATTTCATTATTCAATATAATCAAACTTTTTTCCGATTTTTCTTCAACTTTACTTTCTGGATCAACTTTATGTTCATTGTTTAAAGTTTCGTTGCCTGACTTATTATTAACTACAGTTTTCTTGTCATCTGTTAAAGCATTATTTGCTAGCTGTCCGGTTTTATTACGTTGTACTAAATTTATTTTGCCTTTTTTGAATCTGGATAAGCGTTTGGTAGTCGCTGTAGTGTTGTTACTCATTTCACTAGTCTTCGATGCTACAATTCCTTGAGGAAATTTCGTATTATCGTCAATTTTCCTTGGCTGCAATTCGTTATCAGAAAGTTTTGATGTGGTAGTTGGAAGATCTGCTTTCTTCATGCACGATTTCAATACTGCTTTAGAGTTTGTGTCATTTTTTGAGAGGTTTAGAGGATTGGAATTGGAATCGGAGTGTAAGACCTCTATGATTTCATTGGAGCCATTAGTTTTTTGAGTAGTTGTGATATTTTTTAATGATCCTTCTCGATTTTTTTCATTCACTCCGATTAATAAATTCCCTGAAGATTCTTCAATATCCATGTCACATACAAGCAGATTAGAATCAGATGAATTACCACTTGCATCTGTTTGTAATTTATTAGCATTTTTTAGGTCATCGACACCCTTAATTGGCCTCTCATTTGGGCTGTTGGAGCTTCCAATAGAAGTTGTATTTTTCTGTTGAATTTTTAATGAGTTGTCGCTTTGACTAGTGCTCATTATTGGTGCAGATCTTCTAAAAGATATTAGTTCCTTTGTATTTGTTGGATTATTAGCTTGTTTGCATATTGGTGATAAATTGATTGCACAAGAAGCATTCAAATTATGTTCTTCGGGAGATATTTCAAGACTTTTTTCTTCAGTTATGGGATTTGTATTGCCAAGAGCTAATATAAAATCTACAGCTGAAAAACCATCCTCAGCTTCAATTGGTTCATCAACAATTTCGACAGCTTCATGCTTTCTATTTGCAGAATTTTCGGGAACTTCAAAGTAAGACGTATCATCTACGGTATTTTGTGACTCATAATAAGAGTAATCATTTGAAAATGTTTCAAATTCTAAAGATTTATTGGATCCCGTTAATGCCTCGTTTACAACATGAGGCTGTCCCGCCTCGAAATAATCTTGATTTATTTGCTGATGTTGATAGTTATTATCTTGCACAGTATGGCATACAGGTGCATCTGCTATAACAAATTCCTGTGGTATTTCTTTTGCTGTTTGAGCAATATTACCCGTATTCTGAGGCAAAATATATTCCATATGTTTAGTAAAGGGTTGCGCGCCATCAGCCTTACTATTTTGATTACTCACATTTTGCAATTTATCAGCTTGAGGATTCATTTTTGTTGCTGGAGCTGATAAAGATGCGGAACATGATTGTTGCTTCATTTTCTTTTCTATTTCGGCTAATTGTTGCGGTGTCACTGTAAGCTTTTGGGCATTTATTACAACTCTCTTATTATGTTTATTGGAAATTGTAAATTTATTGCCAGAACCTATATCACTGTTTTTTTCTTGTAAGTTCTTCTCCCTTCTTATATCAAGTGAATTTAATTTAACGGGGTCTGTATATTCATCAGTTTTTTCTTGTTTTATTACTACCTCCGGAATGGGCCGATGGGGATTCATAAAACCTGGACTATCAAATTTAGATTTAGACAAACGTAATTCAGTTAAATCTATCATTTCATCTTGTGATAAGATCTTGTTCTCTAAAACAATTAATGAATTTGTTAATGTTGATGCTGGACTGGATTGGCTCAAATGGACTGTTGTTGGGTGCTGGTTAAACGAGGAGGTAAGTATTAAATCCGATTGATCAACAGTTTTATGTTGGGATTCGTAACATTTTGGATTTCCCAAAGAATATGGCTTCTTAAAAGAATATATTGCCGGCAATGGAGTATCCTTTGGAACATTTACTTTAAGCGGTGAGACCTCTGGTACTTCTAACAATATTTCGCTTCGTTTCCTCTGTTTAGGTTTAGAAAACAAAGAAGAGAATTGTTCTTTCTTTTTTTTTATTGATGCTTTTGGTATATTATATTCAGATTTTTCCCTTTGTTGTTGTTTTACATATTCATTTTGAAAATTAGTATTTATTATGTAATATGATTGTTTTGGAGGTAATACACTCTCACTTTGTGCACTTGTGTTTTGCTGATATGGAATAGGCGCTTTTATTGCTGCTTTTGGTATTTCTCCGACATTTTTATTTAAGCACCTCTGTTGGTGTTTACCTGACTGAGCAGTTTGAGTCTGCATTTCTATTTGAAAATCTAGTTTTCGCGCAATATCTTTTGGGTATTTTTGTTGATTATTTGATTGTGTTGGATTTACACATGTTGGTGTTAACGTCTTGTCAATGGGTGTTGTTGTTGCAATTTCCTTTTTGGAATTTGAAAGTCTATTGTCATCATGCTTTTGAACATGTTCAGCGGCCTGATTTTTTAAAACAGAGGACACCTTTTTTGTAACTGGATTTTCTTGTGGCTCTTTTGTAAGCAATTTAACGTGTGTGCTGGCAATCGTTGCCGGTGGTTTTAAATGTTGTTTATTTTTTACAGTATCACTCATTTCTGGATCGACTTTTTCGAGTAGTTTTTTATTAAGTATATTTTTTACATGTACCAAACGTTGGCGTGGATTCAAATTTGCCAATTTTTGTTTTTCAATTTCTGAGAGTGCATCCGGTCCAGTTATTGTTATTTTAGGTGGTTTTATTTTATAAGAAATTACAGATGTTTTAGCTACAAAAAAAATAATAATTAAACAAAATATAAAAGAAGTACTGAACTAAGTACTGAAAAGATTTGAACCTAGGTCACCAAAAATTCGCATAATAGCACAAAACCTCTACGCACTCAGCTAAATTCGCTGAAATTAATAAACCACTAAATGTTCTATAACTTAATATAAAATTTTATTAATAAACAAAGAATAAATAAATAAATATTTGCCCCCAAACTATTTTCTTCTCACTCTTTTCCTTTCTCCTAATGAATTATCGCTCACGTTATTCTTTCGAAAAGGAAGTGTGTAATGTAGTTTTAATCAAAGTCGGACGTTGAGTCGGCCACACAATTCGAACTCGGAATCCTCTTTAATGAATAACTAGAATTGTTTGCGGACAATCGCTTAACGTTCTCGACCACAATGCCGCTTTCAGTCGTTTGTCCAATGTGTCATATAAACTTGAATTGAACTAACTTTACAACAAAAATCAAAATTAAAGGTTCGAAATTGAAAAAATTTGGCATTTTCTTTATTACCATTATACATATTTGAATTTTATAGCTTTTGTAAGGAAACGCTAACTACATATGTACTCTGCAATATACATATGTCTTACATTAAAATAAATAAATACAAAACAAAAACAAAAACAGGCAAAACTAAAAATAAATTATTAAATTTCAAAAATTGCGAAATAAAAAAAGCTAAACCCATACATAAAATTTTTTTTTTTTTGGAAAGGTAACCTAGTTAACTGCTAATGTAGATAAAGTAACCTTTTTCATGTAAAAATGAAAATGCGCGAAAAACTGCAATATTCATCATTTTGATTAAAAATCGCTAAAACTTAAAAGCGAGAGATTTCTAAAAACTTGTTAAAATTCTAAACATTACAGAGTACATAATTAAAGTTCATAAAAATTGGAAAAAATTAGTGAAACAAGCGAAAATTTCTGCAATATGCAATTTTTTATAGCGAAGCATAATTTTAATAATTTTTGGGCTTGATATTTTTTGATGCAATGAGAAAATATTCAACTATTATTAATTTTAGAATCACCATGTTTGTTATAATAGTTGAAGGTGTGTTTGGTTGAAATGGCATATATTTTGTTGTGTGGTATTTTTTTTTTATAGCGGCATATTTTTTTAAAGAATAATTTTGTGTATGTCTATTTTTACATTTTTGTGTGGATTTCTACTTTTCATTGACAAGAAATTTTTGAAGGGCAATATATTAAAGAGAATTTATTTTCATTTTGCGTGCTAGTAAAAATATTACTGTGGAGATATTTCTGGCGCGCAAGCTACTTAATATATTATTTAGTTTGCTAGTAGAAAATATTTTTCGAAAACTGTAAATGTATTTGTTATCGGGTAAATATTTTTAGTTTCTCTACTATCAAAAATGGATACATTCTCAGTAGTCGGTAGTATAATAAATAAAAATGAATACAATTGCCTTCTTCTACCTACTTTGTGGAATCCCGCTTCGCAAGGTTGATTAAAAGCAGAATAGGTTTGTATTCAATATTTCTTCATTTGTTGGGGTTGAGTTACAAATAATTATGTCTGCTACTGGAAATAATATACAGACACTTATATATATGCAATATATAAATAAATTTAATACAGAAGTATTATGCCAAAATTTAATACAATTCAGGGTTTGTTTTTTTTACGTGACGATTTTTTATTTATTTATTTTATTTATTTATTTATTTATTTGTATGTTTAAATCCTGTACAACAATAATTAATATTTAGAGTACAAAATTTTATTCATAATAGAATTTTAGCTTAAAACCCTGTTTTTAAACCTTGTGTAAAAAAGCAAATTTTAAAATTGACTGCAGGCATATTTAAACCTATTTTAAAATGACATCTTTGTCATTTAAATGCTATTTCAAAATTACTCTCAGTCAATAATATAAGTTCCTAATCAGATATGTATTTAACTTGTAGAAAATAGCTATATATAAAATATCAAAACAAATAATACAAAACTCGTCAATATACTGCTCTTTAATCGGCGATAAAATAAAACACATAAATAGCACATTTACCAAAGATGGCTGTTAGGTGTTTTCCTTTTTTTTTTATTAAATGCCAGTTGGAAGAAATTTTTTATTTTATAAAAACAATATTTTTAGAAAAGGGATGAAAAAAAAATATAAATACGGTTACTTTGTGATTAAATAATCGTTGTTAAGCTGAACTAATATACAAGTGACAAATAACGAGTATAGTGTTTCCACGATATTACTCAAGGTATATTAATTATAAGGTAGTCGCATTAGCTAAAATTGACATCAGCTGATTGATTTTTTGTTGTCAAAACTTTGTTATGTTTTTATAAAAATATTGTGACATTTTTTTTTATTTAATTAAAATTTAAAAAAGTGAAAAAACAAGCGTGAAAAATTTTTAATATTTAATTAAAATTAAAAATATCGGTTAAAATGCGTGTATGTAGTGTCTGCAAAAAAAATTTGCAAAGGGGGAAGGAAAGTTGTTCCAAGTACCCTAATAAAAGACACATCCTGATTTTATACATACATCTATCAACACCTTTTTGTTTTCTGTATTGTAAATAATTTTAACTTATATTTTTATTTTATGCAATTGATTTTTTTTAATTTAATTTTTGTTTTGTTTACACATCACATTTTGACAACAGCCAAGTTTTTACACTAACAAAATGCCTGTTGTTTTTGTGACGTTGTATTTGTTTTAGGGACAAGACTACCTTATTTATTATACCATGATATTACTAACAAAGCCACTTATATGATATTTAGTTAAAATACCGATTATGAATACCAATTTTTAATAAACCTTTTTAGTGTTAAAACGTTTTTTAACTAATATGCATTTGAAACCTCAATGGAGTTTTTTTTTTATGAGTACGGCTGTAAGAATTTGAATGATAATTTAGTATTCCCTTGCCTCTCAAAATTACCCAAAATCCTTTTGAGTTTACCACATGCCAATGCATGTAGATGCTGAGAGGATATTTTCAATTGTTACTGACGTCCGTACAAAAAAGGAAATAAACTGAGTCACGAGGTTTTAAATTCCATATGTATTCTTCGATCTCACTTAAAGGGCTATTAGACACGCATACTTGTCTGCAGACATGTACGATGGCATACCAAATCTCACTGTCTAATAGCATGTATGTCGAGTACGTCAGACATGTATGTTGGTTTTCAAAAATTTTTGATTTTCTCTTGTCTGTCGCACACCAACATACATACAACATTTATGTGTACTGAAGAAGCCCTCAACGTTCGATAGTGTAAGAGCAAAATGAAAAGTATGCCATCGTACATGTCTGCAGACAAGTATGCGTGTCTAATAGCCGTTTTACAATCAAAAATGTTAACAAACTGTACAAGCTTCCGTTGTACAGATAATGAATTCGCAAGTGCTTTACAACTGATTTTTTATTTGTTACGTTTACAAACATATGTAGATTTTTATGTTATACCTATTATTTTTTTTTTTTTTTTTTTGCTTTCTACTCAAACTACCCTAAAATATTTAAAATGTATGTTATTGTTTTTTGTTTAAAGTAAATAAAATTTGCTAAATTGAATTATTAATAAATTTTGAGTTTTACTTAAAACTAATATATGTACCTATATTGAATAAATAAATAAATAAATAAAAAAATAAATAATATAAGGTATGGAAAATTGTAGGGGGAAACATTGCTGTTGTAGGGATATGTGGGGATTTTTTTATCAAAACGTACGGAACTTTGAAAATTTCATCTGACATCACTGGCCCTTTAACACTTTTTAAGAAGTTCTCAATAGAAATTAGTTAAACCGTAAGAAATGTTCAACCCCTCCTCGAAAGACTATTATGTATTATATGAAGTGCAAGCGCCTTAGGATAAAATCGTACGGATTGTATTTTAAGTTATCAACTCGGATAATTTTTATTACACAAATTAAAAAAAACCGCCAAAAAAAAAGTAGAACTGCTTATACATAAATAAGCCATAAATCTACATACCTAGTATTGAACCAAGCCAATTCAGGTCAAAAACTTACAACACAACCTCTCAGCTAACACACCAGCATCGAAAAGAGTGTACGTTTTACTAATATATTAAAAATACTATACGAAAATTAATAAACCCCATTTCAGGTAAAACGAATAGATACATTTGTAGTAGTTTTGAAATTCACAAACTAAATTACCTGATGCTTCTTCTTGAACATTTGTTGGTTTAGAGACAGTGGAATAAATTGCACCTGAAGACGATATTTTACTACTTGTTGGCGAACCTGTATTAGATGTTGATTTCGAAAGTTTTGAACTTGATGCTCTCGTAGATGAACTACACATTGTTGAAATTTTATATGAGGTTGGTTTTGAAACTATGGAATTTGATGTTTCCGCTGGTGAATCTTTATTAGATGTTGATTTCAGGTCGATTGCAGCTTGATTTAAAACTTTATTTCTTTCTTCATATTTGTGTTTACTCAAAGCTTCAGCAAGTTTACGATCCAATCCTGCCTGTTGTATTTTTTGTATATCTAATGGTGTTATTCTGCGAATTATATGCTTGCGTACTAGATTTGAGGGCCCAGCATTAGCAGACGATACATTGCTAGTAGAAGACGATGTATTTGCGAAAACTTTTTTATTATGTGTCTGATTGGATGACCCGTCCGAAGTAGAACCAGCGGGAAGGGAATCCATGATTTTAAAACAAATGTTTATATTTGCACTCAATATATTTTGTTTAAAGAATTTACAACAATATTTTCATGTTTAAATCATTTGTAATTTCACTTAACAATTTAATTTGTTCTTCTTTATACACTAATGCAGTTTGCAGATACAAACGACGTCATTGAGACGCGTGCTTTTTTTCTTAAATTGCAAATCCTTTTTTAATTAGAATATCGTTGAATTTTTTTTTAATTTCAGTAATTAAACAAAAAAAGTTATTAATTAATACATTATTCTTATAAAATTTATGTACTATTTTCATAAACGAATTATCAATATTTCAAGCACACCTCGTTTTTTTTCTCAATATATTTCGTGAAAAATTAATTTTTAACCACATTTTGACAGTTGCTCATTATCTTCATCACATGGATGCCAGACTTGAAGATTATTGGATATAATAATATATAACGAAACGCACGCACACATAATACGTTTCCTATAACATGGAATATTAATTCAATGTATAAATGAAACGTTTAGTAAATATAATAATAAAAACTTTAAAGGGCTATTAGACACGCATACTTGTCTGCAGACATATACGATGGCATACTTTTCATTTTGCTCTTACACTATCGAACGCTGACGGCATACTTCAGTACACAAAAATGTTCTGTGTATGTAGGTGTGCGACAGACATCAGAAAATCAAAAATTTTTGAAAACCAACATACATGTCTGACGTACTCGACAAACATGCTATTAGACAGTGAGTTTTGGTATGCCATCGTACATGTCTGCAGACAAGTATGCGTGTCTAATAGCCCTTTTAGTATAAACATACATAGAATGATTTGAAATCATGTTGACGTCATTTTATTAAATAAATGATTTTGAGCAGAGTAAATCATTATTCTTGTACTAACTTTAACTTTTCTGGCACCTCTTACAACTTAACGAAATGATTTGTTCATATGTAATCAACTTAAAGTGAATGTCATTGCGAACAAGAAGCATCATCTCATATTATTTTACTAGATGCAGATTGCTACAAATTTAATTTAATTTTTCTTGGTGGTAATATATAAAATTTATAAAAATAAAACATTTAAATTTGATATTTTTCTTAATATAGCTTTGTATTTTTAGTGCTTCTTTAGAAACTGACAATGGATTTTCAAAACCGAGCAGGTGGGAAAACCGGTAGCGGTGGTGTAGCTTCCTGGTCAGAAACTAACCGCGATCGCAAAGAACGCTTGCGACAATTAGCCCTTGAAACTATTGATCTCAACAAAGATCCTTATTTTATGAAAAACCATTTGGGCTCCTACGAGTGCAAACTTTGTCTGACTCTACACAACAATGAAGGTTCATATTTGGCCCATACACAAGGTAAAAAGCATCAAGAGAATTTGGCTAGACGTGCCGCAAAGGAAGCGAAAGAAGCACCTTCTATGATGGCTCCTGAAAAACCACGCGTAGAACCAAAAAAGTTCGTTAAAATTGGTCGTCCTGGTTATAGGGTTACAAAACAACGTGATCCTCATCATGGCCAACAGTCGCTTTTATTTCAAATCGATTACCCGGAAATTACAGAAGGTGTTATACCCCGTCATCGTTTCATGTCTGCTTATGAGCAAAAAATCGAACCTCCAGACCGTAAATGGCAATATCTACTTTTTGCTGCAGAACCTTATGAAACGATAGGATTTAAAGTTCCCTCTAGGGAAGTGGAAAAAACTGAGGGAAAATTTTGGACACATTGGAATCGTGACACCAAACAATTCTTTTTACAATTTTCATTCAAACTGGAACCAAAAATTTTACCGCCCCCACCACCAAATTTACATCGTGCGCTGGGTCCACCTGGAGGTTTTCCTATGCCTGGTCCACCACGTCATATGTTCAATGGTGTTCCGCCACCACCACCAATGGGCGTTCTTCCGGTACCACCGCCGCCAATGTGAGAAGGGGAAAATTCCATTTCCCAGCAACAGCAAAAATTACTACCGGCAAATGGAAATAATGTATAATTTATAAACATACTCTGTAATCACGATTGAAATAAACAAAAATATTTAAAGTAATATATTTTAATGATTTTCTTTAATCTTTAATTATTATTAAATAACTAATTTAATCAAGCTTGAGGTTTTTTTATAGAAACTAGTGTAATTTTTTTTTATAGAAAAATCTTAGTCCTACAAAAACCAAAACAACAATTATTGTTTAATGAATTCAGAAATATTTAAAATAAAAAATAACGAAAATCTCTGAAAACAGCGTTACGTAATATGTGCACAGTCCCTTATATACATGCATGAGTAATACGTGTGAATGTATTAGTATCAACTTTAAATGCTTATAGCTCCCAAAATACTGAACCAAAATATTTTTAATTTGGTATAAAATTGGTTAAAATCGGTTGAGTAATATGGCCATAAGGTCCAGGAGAAAAATCCTAGTTGTCTATTAATTATATGTGTATATTATATTAAAAGTTTGTTAATTTTTGTAAAGTATATAAGCTTAATTAAATTAGTTATTTAATATTTTTACAAATGCAATACCGATTTCAACTTAAAATTAAATTAGTGAAAAAATAAAAAAATTGTTAATTTTTATAAAAAGATATCTTTATAGAACCATTTTTGGAATTAGATTGAAACTTTATTTCAATACCATTGTGAAACTGTTCACGAAATCGGTTTGGTTATGATAAGTTGCAAAATTAATATCGTGTTATTTATTCAATGATTGGAGCATGGGAACAAAATATAAAAAGCATACATATCTCTATAGCGATGCGAAAAAAAATGGTACCTAATCGAACAATTGGACCTTTGAGACAATATATGTTCACATCCATTTTAAAATTTTCACCATGACAATTACCCTCTCACTCTTGGCATTACTTTTACGGCGGGGCTGTCTAACAAAAATTTTTAGTAAGTAAAAATTGGATATGTTCATTTAGATATTATTATGTATGTATGTATTTTCCATAATTTTAGTTACCTTTTCAAATATTATATTTTCCTTTTTATCTATAAACTAAAAAAATATTTTCTCTTTTACTTAATTAAATTAAAACTTACAAAGAATTAAAGATAATTATTATCTGGTAAAAAGAAAAAAGTTTAAGCTAAAGCTGTAGTTGCCACATAAAATTTAAAATGAAGCTATTCACAACGGATTCAATGGAGTGCTGTTTAACTTAGTTATAAGATATTAGTTATATGAAATAAATAAGTATATATTATATATATATATATATTTTATTAAGATAAATGTCATAGAAGGAAAATATATATATACATGTACATATATACATATGTAGTTAAACCTATACATATGTAATTAAATATTTTAAAATAACAAAAAGCTTTATAGTCTTAAAAGGGCGATCTATGATTGCTCTACTTAGGCTTAAGATAAAGAAAACAAGAATACTTTTTACAACATTAAATTATTTATAAAATATATATAAAAAAAGTTTTAAAAACTCAATTCAAGCTTAAACTTTTTCTCGTTTTTTATAATTCCGTTTAGAAGCACATCTATTGATAATATCCGAGACATGAGATTTATGTTCGAAAATTTTCATTATTTGATTTTGTGCATCACTAACACCGTCAACAATAATTTTGCTACGTTGCATATTGCCCTGTGAGATATATAAAAATTAACATCATAAAATTAATATATAAAAAAAATCGTCTATACCTTTAATAAATCACTTATACGTTCGGTTTCAGTTGTTATACCATTTGATTCCATTTGTTTTAGCATTGATGACAGTTTTTCATAACCAAAAGATTCATTTTCACACTAAAATATAAATACACATAATGATAAAATATAACATTTTATTCAAATTTTTTACTTTTTCAAAAATTAATTTAGAATATATGTATAACTGTGTAGTTTATGTTGTTTTGGCCAATTTTGTGTTTCATTGTGTTGTTGATTATTAATATTCAGCTTTTAAGCCCTAACGCAGTTTATGACAATAAAAAACTTTTATAAATAAATGTTTTTAAAGTTTTTTAAAATCTATTTTGCTTGTTAACATACAAAACACTTATATATCGGCACCAAAAAGAATATAAAAGCCATATGTTTTGTTGAAAACTATGATCGGGAAGGTAGTAGTGGGCAATTTTAGCCGCTTGCAAACTATCTAACCGATTTTGATGACACTGAAAGCACATATAGTAAGTAGATTGACACAAAGAAAGATACATACACTATATGTTTTGTTGAAAACTAGTATAGTGGAGCTTAAAACATTGGTAAATCGGATCCAAAAAGGGCTACATGAGCAACATGATTTAAGGTTCGGGAAGCTGATAGGCGGTAATTTTCACCTCACCGAAACCAATTGTTATAAAAATTAAAGCTTATTTAGATATGCTTCCAAAAGAACGCTACTAAAGTTTCATAATTATCGGCAATGTTCTGAAAAACGCAAATTAAAATGCCGACAGCATTCTTACTTTCTATATTGGCTTTAAAAAAGCTACAATAAAAAAAATGTCAATTAAATGAAAAACACTAAGGCAAAAACACTGAGGCAGACAAATAATTGTTATAAAAATTAAAGCTTATTTAGATATGCTTTCAAAAGAACGCTTCTAAAGTTTCATAATTATCGGCAATGTTCTGAAAAACGCAGTGTTTTCAAATCGCATACTGTTTTTTTTTCGAAACGCAAAACGAATTTTGTCATGTTTTGAAAACGCTACGATTTGCTATTTTTCGAAACTGTGTTCGCACAATAAAAACATATGTTTTCTTAAATAAAATAAATTTCAAATTAAAATGCCGACAGCATTCTTACTTTCTATATTGGCTTTAAAAAAGCTACAATAAAAAAAATGTTAATTAAATGAAAAACACTAAGGCAAAAACACTGAGGCAGACAAATAATAAACTCCAAGGAAATTTTAAAATTGCATTTTTTTTTATTAATATTGTAAAATTTTGTATCGTGTTTTCTTCAAATGAAAAGAAAACATATTAAATCTCATCTGTGGATCATTTAATATTCCCTTCAAAGTGCCGTTTATGTAAAATATTCCAGATCGCTTCAGTATACACTGGCGGTTTGAAAACGCCAAATTTCTAGCGCTATCGTTTGTCAGAACAACGCTCTGGCATTTTCAAATGGAAAACGCTAATTTTAAGCGATATGCGTTTTTCAGAACATTGCCGTATATGTTCAGCAATTTAAGTAATCTTACCAAATCTTCCATTTGAGATTTTATATGAAATATTTTCCAACCATTTATTTTCCCCAAAACATTTGTTTGATTAGCTAAATCCATTATGGTTGGTCGTCTTTCTTCACGTGGCTTAATATCTGAATAACGCTGAAAATGATTGCAAGCTGATTTCCAAGACTGTTTGTATGTCTGCAACAAGATGGATTTTGTGGATAATATATTTTAGTTTATTCTATATTTTATTTTATTACTTACACTCATGAGAGTACAGTTTTTAGGGCGTTTAAGAATAAATTCAACTGGTTTTGCGTTTTCTTTACCATTGACAACTGTAAAAAAATATATAAAATAAATGTTGAAATTAATCTTTTTGGGATAGTGCATAATAATATGATCGTATTCTAATCATACTTTTAAACTCAATTTTCATTCTTCGAAATTTGTTCAATGAAGATGAACAAAAATAAAAAAGTAGTGCACTTTTTAGCTAAAGTTTCACAGAGATTTTTTTTATTAATTGTTTTGAATTTAAGCAAATAACTTACCATTCCGATACGAAAATATCTTACCTTCAATTCCAGCAGCAGCGTTCAAAGCATTTGTACCGTTTGCTATAACATTAGGCTCTTGACATATTGTAGCAGCTGGCGGAGCGTTCGATACTGCAGTTGCAACACTATTATTTGCTTGAGGTGGTGGTAAACTTAACGATGTTTGGCTTTGTGTTGACAATTGACTGTCATTGCTTAAGTAGCGAAAATAAATAAATAAATGAATAAATAGAACACATGTTTTTTTAAAAATATCTTAATATGCACATTAAACTTACGTTGATCTTCTTGATTTTTTACGTGAAGGGCAATCCAAGGCCCCACCATTAACACGCTGTTGTATTGTTATAGAAGGCGGAGCCGCTGTACCTGCCTGATGATGCTGCTGGTGCTGATTTAGATTATGTTGGTCCATAACGGCTAAGTTGCGTGAAGTGACTGGAGTACCAGATATAATATGCTGTTGTGGAACCACAGAATGATGATTGGAGTAAAGCTTTAATAAATAATTTTTGACAACAAATATTTTCAAACATTGAAATTTTTTTAATAAAACGAATACACAAGCAAACAAAACTGGTAGCGTTTTAATAAAATGTTACACAAAAACACTTACCTCATTGATGGGATTAAAATGAGAATCGACGGTTGGCAAACGGTTTATAATCATATTATTATCTTGAATCTGTTGTTCGACTCCTGGCGATGAATTGGCTGATACGGTGGTGCTGCCATCCGAAGATGCCGGAGATTCAGCTCTGGTGGTTCTATTTGAAAGTTGATTTGGCGTAACATTGTTATTGTTTAAATTTGTTGATAAAGAATAAACTGCATTTGAACGCTCCTTTTTTGCCAAAGCTTCAGATGTCAAAGTGGGTGCACAAGATGTAACTTGTGTTAAACTATATGAGCTACCCACAGATGAACAGACTGGCAAAGAGTTGGATACCATGGTATTAGAACCCATGGAAAGTAAGGTTGGTTGTAGATTTTTGGCTGCTCTTATAGGTGATCCATCTGCATCACGCTTGCGCAAAAAATTTGAAACCACTGCTGAAGTTGCTGAACCACCAACGCCCGAAGTTAATTTAATAGATGTTTGCAATGGTATGACCATTTGATGGGTTTGTTGATTGTTCATATTATTTATGGAATTGCCACTTTGTTGTTGAGCCATAGAGGCAGGTATGATAATTTGAGATGTTTCTCCTCCGCCAACTAACGTTGTGCCCGAATTGTTCGGCAGGAGTTGGGGTGCACACTGTGATACTGCTATAGTATCAGATGCAGCTGTAGTCAGATTGCCTGTGTTAAGTTGACTGAATCTAACCGGTACTGTTTGGATTTGTGATGGAGCGCTTGACACTGGTATTTGCAACTGGCCTATTGTTCTGCCACCTGTCGAAGGTACTACAGTAAAAGTAGCTGTTGTAGATTGGCCTCCAGAGTGTGTGGCAAATGGCAAAGAAGAAATCGAAAGGTTTCCTGCGCTGCTGGCTATTTGATTTTGCGACATAGTACTGCTAGTCACTGTGGTTGTTGTAAGTGACAATACTCCCGTTGACACTTGAACCGAGCTTGCCGGCACTGATTCATAGTAAATAGTACTGCCAGGCTGCAAAAATGTACCTGTTGCTACATTTCCTGTTGATGTTAGTATATTTGTGGCCACTGAATTGGAAACATTGATTCCTGATTGTGAGGTATTAATACCACTGGTAATGCTGCTATTGCTCAGAGGCCTTTGGGGTGGAGGGGCATGATGTATGAACACATTTGTAGCACCGGCACTGCCAGTGTTATTTGAAGAATTCGTATTGTTACTTTCCAAGGGAGAGGGTGATGATAATTGAGCCTGTGTAATAACTTTGCCAACCGTTATAGTATTTGCACTTTTTATAGGTTGCATAGCGCCAGTCAAAATATTACTTGTGCCACCACTACCTCTTGAGCTTATAGCCAATGGTACTACAGTCGCTCCACCAGCAGCTGCTGCAGCCGAACTTGATGTAACTATATTTTGTGTGGTCAAGAGTTGGCCACCTTGGGAGACATTTACCAATTGGGTGGTGGTATTTGTTGCTAAATTGGTAGCTGTTATACTGGGTGCTGAAATTGATGGAGAGTTGCTCCCAGTACTAGAGTTAATCCCGCCCATATTTTGTTGGCCCAATGTTGTTGGTCCTCCCCCCGTTGAGGAAGACATTTTTCCTATACCTAACTGGGTAATCGTTAAAGAAGGTTGTACTTTGGTTGCCATTGTTACCGGGGGGCGTATACCTAATGATGAAACGTAAATTAACAAAACCTGGTAACACAATCTTATCACTAAATTTAAAATTGTTTTCACTTAAATTAGAAAAAAATTGCTGTTATAGAACCGTTTTAATTTTTCATCATCTTAATCAAACATTTAAAAATCTTATGAAATCTTTTTACATTAGATAGTTTGATTTTATCTTCAATAGTTATCCAACGACTGAATGTGTACTGTGTCTAGATTTTTTTTATTCATATTTTTATTGTAGTAATTTTATGCGTTTTGTTGTCATTGTTTTCATTATTTGTATTGAATTTTGTTGTTTTATACGGTTTCAGTTTTTAGTATGAATCATTGTATTCTTGTATTTGTTCCATGCAGTTCCAATGTTTATTTCATACGTATCATTGTTACTTAGTACATACTTACATACATACATATACTCGTATATATGTTATTTATTTTGTTGTAGATTATATTTAAACAGTAAGACAATTGTTTTTCTGTTTTAAGCTGATAAAGTCAGGCTTTCATTTCTTCAATTAATGACTATTAGTAATGAGAGAACTTTTTCTACAGTAGATTCTTCTTAATTATGTTATTCATAAATTGCTATGTTTAAATATTTGTACGTTTGTTAGTATCATATCTTATCTGAAACCAAAAGAACTAGCGAAAAATAAACTCGTATCGATGAATATTAGGTTTCTTATTTTCTATGCTTTAAAGTGAAAGTAGGGTTTTCATTGAATCCAAGTCAGAATTAAGAACCGATTCTGACTCTGGATTAGTGTCTAGAAACTGTCAAAATTTTGCCTTAATTTTGCAATAATCAAAATCCTGTTGACTGATGCGTTTTGGTTTGTTTACATTTGCTAGTAAAATGTTATCATGCGGGATTGCGAATTTAACATTTTTGATGCTAAATTTAACAGTTGTTTCTTTTCATCACAAATATATGCAGGCCTGTTCTGAAAGCACGGTGATTTCAAATAAACGATTTTGATTTTAGGTGTTCTAAAAATCACAAAATTTTAAATTTTTAGCAGTGATTTCATTGTTCTAAATCACGATCGAACACCTGATTTTCTTTCTTTCCAAACATTTTTTATATATATTGAAAAAATTATTATTTGCTATGTTTTATTATGTGCATTTCATTGTTAGCTAAATTCCAACTCATCAGTAGACCTTTACTATTCATGTTTGAAAAGTTTAAAAACTCATTTAATCATACATGAATGAACTCGCAAATAATATCTGCGGATTGTTAAAACTCATCCAAAAAAGCTTTTAAAGAACTTTAGAAACATCGGTATACTGATACGTTTTGCTAGTCTGATTGGATATACTAATGTTTTTCATTAGAAACCAAACACTAAATCGAATTTTTATGGAATTCCATGGACAAGAATCCTGATATCGCGAAGGGATTTACATAACGTGAGATTTTGGTGGATTCTCTTTGGCAGGGGAGCAAAACAGCTGATTCGAACATGGTTTTTGTTTATTATCGAATCAAGACAAAACAAAGACGTTTTCATAACACCAATTGAAATCATAATCGCTTTTCAATTCTGATAAGCGACAATTCTGACTTGGTTTTTATAACCACCCTGATAAATTGTGAATATGTAACAAACTAAAATAATGGACACATTAAAAATTTTTCTTATTTTACATCGTTTGATTTTTAAAATCGATTGCAATCACATACCTAAAATCTATTATTATTATTATATAATTACTAGGCAATACCATTTTTTGTGATTGACTTTATGGCCACATTATTTAACTGATTTTGGCAAAACTTATATAAGTTTCAAAAAAAAATTTATTTACAGAAGTGAACTAAGTATTGTAGGTTCAGTATTTTATGAGATATACGCTTTTAAAGGAGCTACTAATTCATGTACCCATATTTATCATGCATTTAAGTTAAAAAAAAAAAGTAAAAACAACCCTACCCTAGTAAAGGTAGGGTCATCACATTTGGCAAATATTTGCGCAAAAATGCCTAATCACTAAATACCAACGAACAACTTCTTGATTTAAGTAGATATTTCTTCCTATTCGCAGGTTTCCTAGTATAACAATTGTACGTACATCACCATATCTCCATGTGAACGATGTAACTAGATTTAATTGAAATTGATTGTTAATGGAAATTAATAATTTCCAGAGGAACGTAAGAACAGGACGTTCTTTGTTCTACAGCTAACACAGAAGTTCTTTGAAAATAAGCCAACAAAGTATATGAAGGGAATTACAATTAATCCATTATGGTCACCGAGTAGATGAGTGTTTGTGCATTAGCCTTCCGAGCCTAGTCTAACCCAACACAGAAGTTCAGAATATAAGTGTTAATTTCCCTTTTTTTTGTGTGTTGGTAATCGAAACTAGTGAGAGCCTTTTCTAGTATGTACTTAATAGTTCTGTCTGCGTACACATATTTTGCATAATTTTGTGCAAAATGTTGCAAAATCTTACAAAATGTTGTCTGCGTACTCCAAATCTCTTGCAGCGAGAGAGGCAAAAAGAGAATTTTTTGACAGTTGGAAGTTAGAGAACTTGCAAAATGTTGCTGGAGAAATTTCTGCTTGCAAGATTTTGCAACTACTTTGAACAGCTGTTTTTATTTACTATTTGCATGAAATAATTTTTGTGAAATGAAAATAAAAATTGAAATTTAACAATGGCAGAGGTAAGTAGTTAGAATTGTGTTGATTTTTAACGTTTATAATAAACAAAACATTTTACTTCATGCTAGAAACGTCCAAATATACTTTAATTAATAATATTTTAATTTACCGCGAGAATTCACTTTTGCGTACACATATGGGCATTTCCAGAAAAAGGTCAACCGCGACAGAAATATTAAAAACCGGAAAAAAAAATTTTCTTTATCAAATTTAATTAGAGAACTGTCTAAATTTTTATAATTTATTAACTTAAATAATAATTCTTTTATTTTTGTTATCACTGGAATATATCCTGTTTTATTTATTTTTTATACTTATAAATAAAAAAATTTAAACCTAAAAAATGCCTTTGGAATCATTGTCCCGTTCGCGATTCTAAAAAAAATATTAAAAAAAAATAATAATAAGGATAATTAAAAAAAAAACAAAATGCTAAATAAAAGCTTTATATCTCTGCTTTAGTTAAAAAATAATCTCCATTTAATAAACTGACAAAATTCGCAGAGTTTTAAACAAAACCACACACCGAAAAAAATGACTTACATTTTTTGTCCCGTTCGCGATCGCAAGTTTATCCAAAATATTTGGAGAACGTTCATATTTTATAATTTTCTTTTTGTTCTCAAAAATTGTTCTACTAAAATGCTATTAAATATTTATAAAAAGTTAAAAAAAAAATTTTGAGTTTTCATATTTTTTTTTCAAGTTGAGTGCGTACGAATGTCCCGTTCGCGATCCTGGAAATGCCCATATGCTAAAATGCTTTTGCTTTCTTATTTCAATTGTTTACACACCGATCAGCTGTTTTCTTGCAAGATTTCACTGGATGCTGACTGCGTACTTTTTGAGATATTTTCAGCCGACAGAGTAAAATTGGTCTTACTCTCCCAAAAAAAGTTACTGAGTATTTGCTGCTGGAAAAGTACCCAGACAGACCTAATGTGAAAATACAATATGTATTATGATTAGAAAAGTTTGAAGTAACAGGTCCATATAAAGTAAACTCGATTGAGGTTTTAATAAAGTCACAGCTTTAGGAATAATGACCTAATATATCTTATTGACAATTAAATATTTTTATTTTCGTCGCATACATATATGTCATGTACATCAACAAACTTACCAATTTTGTTTGAACCTGATGTGTTAACAATAATTGGTTGTAGCATTACATTGGCTGCCAAACGCCCAGCGGTACCGATTATTTGTTGTGCCGTTCCACCCGGTTGTTGTAGTTGTATAATACGTGCTGCTGATAAATTGGTCGATGGCAAAACATTAGCAGTAGATGTCACACCAGTAACGGCAGTGCTGCGCGGTGAGTTCGAATTATTATTGCAAATGCTGGCATTTGAAACGCCTGTAGATATTGAGGGCGTTAAATTCGGTGAGCGTATACTTATGCTAGTTGTATTTATTTTCGCAGCAGAAAATGATTTACCAAATGGTATTGGTCTTATTTGACGTGGAGCAGCTGCTGTAACAGAAGCTCCGCCTGTTAATGGGGTTGCAACAGCAAAACGAGGGCCTGTGGCAGCAACAGATGTTTGATTAAATTGTTGCTGTTGCTGTTGGGTAAGGGGTTGAGATGTTGCAACATTGGATGAATAGACAAGTGTTGCTTGATGCCTGGGTGGTAAGACAGTAGCAACATATGTTTGTTGCTGTTGTTGTTGAGTGGCTGCCGAGGAAACCGTTTGAAGATTAGCTAAATTACACCGTATATTTTATTGTAAATAATATTTTTCTTAGACAAATTTACTTACATTGAACTTGAATTTGCGAATTATTCACTTGCTGTTGATTACTAATTCCACCCGTTTGTAGAGCTGAAGCAGTACTAGTAACAACTGTTCCATTAATGGTGGCAACTGACCCACTTGCTGAAACTGGGGAACCACCAATGCCTTGAGTGGTAATTATACGTTGTCGGGATTGATGGGGTATGGCTCGTATTAATTGCACTTGGCCTGTAGGATTAGCCGCCATCCAAGTTGTACTAGTCGCGGGCGATATAACTGTAGATGCAGGTGATGAATTGTTGCGACTAACAGATGTGCCTCTTACAAAGTTTCCCGTAGCAGTTATACCAGTAACCGTAGCACCGCCACCGGTGGCAGTTACGGATGCTGGTGTAGTTCGTATTGGAGTAACTAAGCGCTGACCGGTAGGTACTCCAACACCAACACCCGCCATTTGTGTGCCCGTAACACTAGAACGAGGTAAATATGTAGCTTGTGTTGCTGTCCTAGTAACGGTGATTGAAGTATTTGATACTGATCTCGCTGGAGCTGTAGGAAATGCAGTTATTTGCGTTCGTCCTGGTCCGGAATTTTCTAATTGCTTTATCATAGATGGCGTCATTATGTTTCCCATAACAACTCTTACTTGTGTCGATTGACCTCCAGCGCCTATTGCTCTTATGGATGTGGCACCTGAAGTATTTGCTTGTGGAGTGTTCAAAGCTATTGGTGTTCCAGTCAGAGAAGATGCTACAGCTCCACTGTTGCCAAGTTTGATTGCACCCACGGCAGATAAACCACCACTGGTTACTATATTACCAGTACTACCAGGACCACCAACACCCGGTGGCTGCGTTAAACCGCTTAGTGTTAAGCCGCCATTGTTTGCTGCATCTATAGTTGCTGTTTTAACATGAGTAATTTTGGCTGCAACTGGATTTAGAGAAAATAAATTTGTTACATTTGTGGTATTTTTTAATTGTATGGGAGCATGAACATGTCCTATCTGTGGATTATTAATGTTGGGTATTACTGTACAAGAAGTAGATGTCGGTGTTGTTGGTGAAGGCAATGGTGAATGTAATTGTTGTTGTAAAGATGCTGGGTGTGGATGTGCTATTAATTGGGTTTTAATAATTTTTAAAGGCTCTGTACAAAACGAAAAAGTAAAATAAAAATAATTAAAAATAAAATAAAAATAATTAAACATAAAATAAAAAAATTAAAAGAAGTTAAATAATATAAAATAAGTAAATATATAAAAAAATGTTGTTTTTGTCAACAAAAGATTTACTATTTTTATAAAGCTCGAAAAATGGTTTCATAGTGATTAGTCAACATTAGCAATCAACGAAATGCAGGTGCATCGAATTGCTAGTCCCCAACAAAAATAAGGAATTTATTTGTCTGCTATTACTAGCGGAACTTATTAAAACTTTATTTAACCCTACAGTACTAATGTACGATTATTTTACGTTTAGTTTACTGCTTATTTGTTACTATACAGGTATTTAGCAACCTAAAGTTTATACACTAAACAAAAGGCAGCAACCGTAGCTTTTCACCCGGAATAAAAGCCAAAACCAAAAATTTTTACGGCATTTTTAATAAAATGAAGTATTTTTGGTTTTGGGTTTTTAAAGATATTTTCCATACAAAATACGTTTCATAAACCTTTGACCGTTAATTGTTTTTTTTTTTTATAAATAATGCAGTTTGTCTATAACAGAGCAATAAGTCTGGTAATTGTTGCCACAGGAGCCGTCAAAATCCGTTGCCGATTTATAACCACCCAAGACAGGAATTGCCTGGCAACACTGAAAAGTGTATATTCAATGTGACAGCTTTCAAATGGACTGTGCAGAATTTAAATCGTTTTAATCAAATAACATTGATAAAATAAAAAGAATACATTCTTTAGAAAAATATCAATAATAGATAATTATCTATTAGCATTACAATCCTTAAACTATTGTTTTTAGTTATTTTTATTTATTGAATTTTGTTATTTTTGTATTATTGGCTAAATTTAATTTCTTTGCTAATTTTGATTAATTAATTAATTTTTTGTTTTAACGACGTGTAAACTTCTAGGCATATTTAATTTGTGTTTTAAACATTAAAATAAGTACATACATATGTAACTACTTGTACTAGTCACTAATATTAGATTTTTTTAATTATTTATTTTATTTATTTATTTATCAAATTCATATAGTAATACAAAGCCTATTGGCCAAATAGTCGTATTACAGAGTAATTATATAAAATATATCTATGTAATTAAGTTAATACCAATAATTTTTATTTAATTTTGAGTGTCCTTTTTTTTGTCGAAAAATATGGTCACCGTAAAAATATATAATATTTATTGGCTGCAATTCTTGGTATTTTGGTGAGAGAGGTAAGAAGCTTGGGGAGGAGTACAGAGTTTCATGTGTTCGGCAATTCTCTTTTGCCTTGCAATACGCACTGGGTTCAATGTCAAGTTTTATTGTATTTCTTCAATTATGTGATAAACAAAATAAAACGAAAATTAAATTAATATGTGATGTATTACAATTTTTTAAGTTAAAAATATTGAAAATAAATTTTGCTGTGGTGTAAGGGGCTGTGCACATATTACGTAACGCGGGTTTCAGAGACAAAATGCCTAACCAAAAGCTAATAGTTGGAAGATTTAATGCTCGATGAAGGGATTTTGTAATTGGAAATAAAATAACATGTTAACAAAAAAATATTTTGTATTGCTTTAGGAAATGAATTTGGTGCATGAAGTTTCTTTTTGCAAATTAATTTATTAATAATTTATCAGTAAAGTGAGCGTTTCATTTATCTCACTTGTGTGAATCGTTCAGGAGCTACACACCTCACAAGTACAAATAGCGCACAATCTTCAATAAAATTTTCATATGTGTTCTAAGGCATCTACGTTTTCCCTACCTAAAGATACAATCTGGTACATTGGCAAATAAACAGCTGCTGCAAAGAAACATTTCGCTCACGCTCGCTGCACCTCTAATGTAAACGTAATCTTTAAAATGCATAAAATAAAAATGTTTTCATTGAAAATCCCAACTAAATGTTTTTCATAAATATCTAAAACTTGTGGGGTACATAAACAGTTCAATTTGTAACAAATCTTATTTGATAGGCAGCACTGCCACGAATGCAATACAAAAGAGAGTACAATAAAAATATGATAGATACAGAAAATAATGGCCAAAGAAAAGTGAAGAGGACACACAACCGCACATACATTTCCATATATTTTGTAAATATGAAAACCCAGAAAATTTTCAAGTTTTATATAAAAAAGAAAATTCTAAAAGTAACTTACCTCCACTAGATGTATTTGAGCCTCCTCCAGGTCCAGCGCCACTTCCACCACCTGGTCCTGGGGCACCACCCCCCGTAATGTTAATTCCATCCGTTGTACTCATTTTATTAAGAAACGCGGTATATTTATTGATAAAAATTCTATTTTAAAATAAGCAAATTTGTTTAATTTCTATAAAACCATTTAAAAGTTGTAAAGGAAAAGTACAGCTTGGCGGCTTTCCGTTTATAAAAAAAAAACTATTTTCTTTTTGCATCACACATATACACATTTGTCAGACACACACACACACTCACTTTTTCTTTTCCAAATTGACACAATTTTATAAAATTCTATATTTCTTTTTTCACTCACCTTAATTCTGTTTATAAACGTTTTTTGGATATTTTTTTATATATTTGCTATAATTAATTTTTATATTTTTTCTCTTCCAAAATTTTATAGCTAGTATATGATATTCTTCTACTGAACAGCGAAAATACGTCCGCACACCATAAAGATCTTAAAAGAAATAAGAGAATAAAAGGAAAACGCAAAAATAAAAAAAATTTGCGTAATACAAAAAGTCAAGGTGAATTTATATAAGTACATGAAACTGTCCAGCTGTTTTTTCGTATATATGCATTGCCTTTTGTCAAAATTTCAACTACAAAGCTACTAATCTGTCTAAAAACTGCAACACGTTTTGTACGTATGTAAATAATCATATCTACTCCAGAAAACGCGTCGAAGAAGTGAAAATTTACATTGAAACAAAAACAAAATTTCAAGAATTGTTTTTGCTTTTCATACATTTCTTAAATTAAATATACGTGAGAAATTTAACGCGTTTCTCTCTCTATGAAAAGCGGTCAAATTTATTTGATAAACAAAAACAAATTTTTTAAATGTATTCAATTTTGTTTTTGTTTACCATGTAAATTTTCACTTCGACGCGTTTTCTGGAATATACACCATTTTCTTTTTCTTGACAAAGTGAACAATTTTTGACATTTCGTTTGTAAATAGCCATTTAATTTTTTGACAGCTGAAGACGTGGGGTAATAGGGCCACTTAGTATTAAAATTTTCTTGCAAATTAGGATGCCATAATGTAAATTTTTCGGTGTAGATTGATTTCTCCTTGAATTAACATAATTCTGGCAGCTATAGTTCTTGCACAGGGTGGTAAGGCTTTCATCAGCAGGTCATAAGCCATGGTAAAATAAATAAGGTAGTCTTGTCCCTAAAACAAATACAACGTCACAAAAACAACAGGCATTTTGTTAGTGTAAAAACTTGGCTGTTGTCATAATGTGATGTGTAAACAAAACAAAAATTAAATTAAAAAAAAAAAATCAATTGCATAAAATAAAAATATAAGTTAAAATTATTTACAATACAGAAAACAAAAAGGTGTTGATAGATGTATGTATGTATGTATAAAATCAGGATGTGTCTTTTATTTGGGTACTTGGAACAACTTTCCTTCCCCCTTTGCAAATTTTTTTTTCAGACACTACATACACGCATTTTAACCGATATTTTTAATTTTAATTAAATATTAAAAAATTTTCACGCTTGTTTATTAACTTTTTTAAATTTTAATTATATAAAGAAAAATGTCACAATAGTTTTATAAAAACATAACAAAGTTTTGACAACAAATAATCAATCAGCTGATGTCAATTTTAGCTAATGCGACTACCTTATAATTAATATACCTTGGTCATAAGAAAAGTAAATTTATAAAACCAAGTATATGCATCTAAACAGCTGATTTTTTTTTTTTTTGGTTAGTGGTAATGTATGACTGTCAAAACCTGTTCACAATTTTCGTACGCCATTTTGGTTCATTTGCTTTGTAATACCATGGTGTAATAATATAAGGTGCGCTTATCAATATCATAAAATACGTATTATTATTGTTTGTTTTTTCTCTCCACGTACATTCAAGGCGAATTAAATACCTTGCCTTAATCGCCTTGCGTACATTTAAACAAAAATCACAATCGGCAAACTTAAACAATTGTTTTCCAAGGGAGAAAGAGAGTACAGTCCATAAATATTAAAAAAAGAAATTATTAAACAATTCGAAAAACAAATCTAGTTTAAGCCCAATTCGATTGTAGCCACAAAATACAAAATTTTCGTGTTGTTGTTATCAAGGCGCATATAGCCAGGTGGCATATTTATGGGTTCAGTTATATCTCAATTACCAAAAGGTTTTGTTTTATTTTTACTTAAATTTTTAGTTTGATAAATATTTTAGTCACAAATTGCACACTTTTTTCCTGTTGAGATTTGTTACATATTTGAAAAATTACAATTCAAGTCTATAGCGTGTTCTATGAGCAGGCATATTGACGTACATATATACATGTATAGAAAAATATTTAAAATAGTGGAAGTTCGAAAAATTTTAAATAAGTCTAAATATACAGAAATATGTAATAAAAATATAAGTGATTGAGACTATCAAACTTGAAAGAAAATATAAAATGTGACTAAAATTGAGGAAAACACAAATATATCGCGAACAAAAAACGACAGTTCAAAAATAACGCAAAAGTATTTTATCACAAAATTTTTTATTAACATTCGTTAATTTCCTAATTCTAATTACGACCGTAAGGTGTGCTGTGACAGCATTATTATGAAAAACTATTTTGTGTTTCATTTATTCTAAAACTGGATCAAGCCTTTTTTTAATGAAATTTTTTTGTATACCAATTAAAAATAGACTTCATAAACTTGATTCAATTTTAAAATAAATATTAATAAAAGTTTAAATTCCTTAAAATAAGTTTACCTAAGACTTGATCCATTTTCAGAAATAAATAAATGAAACCACCAAATTTTTAAAACAAAAAAAAATTCAAGTTTTTATTCAAACGAATATTAAAATTACAGAAAAATAATTGAAATATTTTAGAATCAATATTTGCCTGTAGAGAACATTGAATGATTGAATTAAACGTAGGAAAAAAATAACTTACGTTGAAAGATCATTTGAAAACTTGTTTCCGCCAAGATTATTAACTTCGAATCCTTTGAATGGAGAATCCTGCTCTTGGGAACGTAATTTCTGCTGCGAATCCTTCACAATATGTGGGTTATTAGTTTTGTTAATAAAAGAATTAATTCTATTAAATTGATCTATTGATGAGGAAAAACTTTGATCGTTTGTGCTGTTCGAAAGTAATTCATCTGTCGATGATGTTTTATCATGTGGTACATAATCGTTACGTGTAGATTTCTTTCGATGCCAATGATTTTTTTCATCTCTGTAAGTTTGCAAACGTGTTATATCGAAGCCAGCCGGTACCATGGTAATGCTATCGTATCCAGACTATAAATAATAGAATATACATACATACATATAAATTTTTAATAACAATCGTGATCTTAGATTTTTGTATATAAATTTTGTTATACGTATATAGTTGTTTTAAAATTTTAAGAAAGACTTACCTTTACACATTCCATTGTCACATTTTTCGAAGCTGAAATCGTTGAATACATTTGAGGCACCACCTGCTTTGTTTTATCATCTGATTTTGAAACCATTTTGGGTGTAAGTTGAAAATTTAAGTCATTCAAAGCTTTCATATTTTTATCCATATCATGCTGTTGCTCTCTTTCAGTCTTTATATTCGTCAGTATCAAAAATGTATGTATAATCATATACATATAAAGAATTAATAAATTCGTATTAAAAAACAAATTTTGATACGAAAAAAAAATAATTTTTTATAAACTTTATTACCTTAGATGGGTTATTGGTTGAAAGACATTGCGAGTCCATAGTGTTGTTTATTTTGTTAATATCACTAGAAGCTGGAAAAGAAGATGATTCAAGTTTTCTGCGCATAGCCATTAACTCCTTGACTCTTATATTTTTGGCTGGTAATAAACTCTTGTTCTCCTTTAAATGTTTAAATTTTATATACATAAATATTAATAAAATGCTACACATTTTAATTACCTTTGTATTATCAACGACTGTGCTGTTGGGTGTGGATAATATTGATGACTGTTCAAGTAATTGGTAAGGATAGCTATCTGCGTGACTTATTGTTAAATCATTAGTTGCATTTTGGTTGCACTAAAAATAAATTTAAATAAAATTTTACATTAAAAATATCACAACCGAACACAAAAAACTAATAAGACATTCCGCCAAAAATTTTCAACGCACATAGTTACCTTAATATATAAAGGTCCTAACTCATTTTTATTTTCAAATCGGGTATTTATATACATAGTTCGATAGGTAAACTTCAATTTACCAATATAATTTAAAAACCCCGATTTAAAAAATAGTTAGGCCCTATAATAATGTAACGATATACAGTTTCAGAGCTTTTCAAAATCAACTATTATTTATTTACTAAACCATTCATAGTAACCAAAAAAGGTACATTTTTTCAGACTTTAAAAATAGTATCTATTAGACTTGTGCTACATAGTCCATTATAGTGTACGGTCATTATAGTTTATATTTCTTAATTGAACTAAGTAGGTTTTTGTTCAATCGCTTGTTACAAATTGAACTATAAATGAATGGACAAATATGTCTACACAAATACAGATTAGTAAAAAAAATTGTTTCAGCAAAAACATTTTGCATTTTGTTTCATAGTTGAATTGAAACACTGACCGTGAAAACATGACTAGTTTTTTTAGTTCAATTGATCGAATCGTTCAAGATTGTTTATTGTAGTTTTGAATTCGAAATGTTTAGATTCAATCGCAGCACTTACCATTGACTTGTTTTTTATTTCTCTTTGAGCTCGTGCAAGTTTTAAGCGAGTTTCGTATAATATTTTTTGACGCATTTTTACACTAGAAACTTTTGACGATGAATTTGATTCCATGTCAACTAAAGGGCTATCTTTGTTGCGAGTGTATAAAAGTCCAGAAGAAGGACTAATTTTCTCCTCTTTTAAACCATTTTGTGATTTGTTTTCTAAACCAAAAGGATCTTCGGAGCATCCAGGACGTGAAAACACATGTTGCTGTTCTTTCGGCAAATTTGGATCAAGCATTATGTCGACAATTTCGAAAGACTTTGGGAAAGCAAATGGCGGTAAATCTTTGTCTGTTGAATATTTTTGTTGTTTAACTTTTGTTAATATTCCAGCTTTTGCGATATAGTTAATATGCTGGTTATGAGAAACAGATGCAGAGTCATCGAACGTGATATCGTCTATATGATCCAAAGGTAATTCACAGCCAATCTCAAGTACATCGGCAGACATATCATTTTTTTTCCTCTCATTTCGCTCTTGCCAATCTGCGACTTTGCGTTTGGCATTCTCGTCAATTATTGCTGCATTAATTTTGTTTGAATGTTCTATGTAATTATGTTTGATGTTGTTAATTTTAATTTTGCTATTGCGATCATTTGAAAGCCAAGGAGCAATTCTAGTACTTTTAAAATGGGCACAATTGTCTTTGAAAGTTTCATCATCTTCTTCGACTGCGTTCGTAGTATTTAATAAATAGTTCCGTGCATTAATTTCAACATCTTTGTGGTTGATTATAGCCAAGTCACCCCATGTATGGTCATTTCAAGTTTTGTAATGTTTAATGAAACTTACTGAGTTTGCATCTGCCAAGAGCATCTCTAACATATTACAATTTGTTGATACCATTTAACTTTCTTAACCATGACCAAATTAACTTCCATCTCATCGTATTCTTGCTCCGCTGGACTTACATTGACATTGCCACCAAGACGAACATAATCAATATCGTCTTGCAAATGAGTGGGGTAGGTTTCTTATACATTCCTTTTTCGTAAGCAATGTAAATCCATTGTCTTATAGCCCATACAATATATTCCTCTTGCTGGTATTCTGCTTTTTGCAATATTTTATTTTCACAACTGGCTTCTTAACAGCCAAAGGAGCTGGGACAACCTTCTTGGTCACTGGCATCTTATTTTGTCTGGGCTAAAATAAACAAACACAACGCAGTTGAATCAATCTGCTTGGAATCACTAAATCAATGCACTAAGTCTCCACTGTTGTGGCCGTTTTTTTCACAAAACACTTTATATTTATATATATTATATATTTATATCAATATATTTTAATATAATTTGTTAATTTTTCTAACAATTAAATTTTATTCTGTGTTCTATAATTTCCACTTAAATTTTCTATGCATTTTGCTATAGCTTTATTAAAACATATGCTTAGAAATGGTTACGTATAACCATTTCTTCTAATACATACAAATTTCTATGGTAATACTTTATCTTCCGTTTCGCTCTGCAAAACCCTGTTAACATATGAGAAACGCCTTTTTGACCTGTCAAAGTTGAGAATTCTGGTCATATTCTGTGGTCAAAATTTCAACTACAAAGCTACTAATCTGTCTAAAAACTGCAACACGTTTTTACGTATGTAAATAATCATATCTACTCCAGAAAACGCGTCGAAGAAGTGAAAATTTACATTGAAACAAAAACAAAATTTCAAGAATTGTTTTTGCTTTTCATACATTTCTTAAATTAAATATACGTGAGAAATTTAACGCGTTTCTCTCTCTATGAAAAGCGGTCAAATTTATTTGATAAACAAAAACAAATTTTTTAAATGTATTCAATTTTGTTTACCATGTAAATTTTCACTTCGACGCGTTTTCTGGAATATACACCATTTTCTTTTTCTTGACAAAGTGAACAATTTTTGACATTTCGTTTGTAAATAGCCATTTAATTTTTTGACAGCTGAAGACGTGGGGTAATAGGGCCACTTAGTATTAAAATTTTCTTGCAAATTAGGATGCCATAATGTAAATTTTTCGGTGTAGATTGATTTCTCCTTGAATTAACATAATTCTGGCAGCTATAGTTCTTGCACAGGGTGGTAAGGCTTTCATCAGCAGGTCATAAGCCATGGTAAAATAAATAAGGTAGTCATGTCTCTAAAACAAATACAACGTCACAAAAACAACAGGCATTTTGTTAGTGTAAAAACTTGGCTGTTGTCATAATGTGATGTGTAAACAAAACAAAAATTAAATTAAAAAAAAAAATCAATTGCATAAAATAAAAATATAAGTTAAAATTATTTACAATACAGAAAACAAAAAGGTGTTGATAGATGTATGTATGTATGTATAAAATCAGGATGTGTCTTTTATTTGGGTACTTGGAACAACTTTCCTTCCCCCTTTGCAAATTTTTTTTTCAGACACTACATACACGCATTTTAACCGATATTTTTAATTTTAATTAAATATTAAAAAATTTTCACGCTTGTTTATTAACTTTTTTAAATTTTAATTATATAAAGAAAAATGTCACAATAGTTTTATAAAAACATAACAAAGTTTTGACAACAAATAATCAATCAGCTGATGTCAATTTTAGCTAATGCGACTACCTTATAATTAATATACCTTGGTCATAAGAAAAGTAAATTTATAAAACCAAGTATATGCATCTAAACAGCTGATTTTTTTTTTTTTTTGGTTAGTGGTAATGTATGACTGTCAAAACCTGTTCACAATTTTCGTACGCCATTTTGGTTCATTTGCTTTGTAATACCATGGTGTAATAATATAAGGTGCGCTTATCAATATCATAAAATACGTATTATTATTGTTTGTTTTTTCTCTCCACGTACATTCAAGGCGAATTAAATACCTTGCCTTAATCGCCTTGCGTACATTTAAACAAAAATCACAATCGGCAAACTTAAACAATTGTTTTCCAAGGGAGAAAGAGAGTACAGTCCATAAATATTAAAAAAAGAAATTATTAAACAATTCGAAAAACAAATCTAGTTTAAGCCCAATTCGATTGTAGCCACAAAATACAAAATTTTCGTGTTGTTGTTATCAAGGCGCATATAGCCAGGTGGCATATTTATGGGTTCAGTTATATCTCAATTACCAAAAGAATCAGTAGTCGCAAGCATGTCTTCACCACAGGCACAGTTCGTAAAAAATGTCATAAAGGACAACAAAGTTGTGATATTTTCAAAGACATATTGCCCATACTGCACTATGGCCAAGGATGTAAGCTTAACTTTTAAAATTGAAAACGTTAAATGTGTATTTACATCTTATTTACCTCCCTTTTTAGCAATTTAAAAAAGTATCTGTCGATTATCATGCTATAGAGTTGGACAAACGTGACGACTGTGATGAAATCCAGTCAATTTTAGGAGAAATTACAGGTGGCAGAACGGTATGTTTTTTTTTTTGCAAAATGAGTCATTATCACCCAATTTACATGATGACTTTTGCGACGTCGCTTTTTCGACGTCTCTTTTTGCTTGTTGGTGAGCGGTGTAGGGAAGAAAGAGGGGTAAACAAAAAGTCTTGATTTGTGTTTTTCAAGACTTTTCTTCTATTTCTCTTTGTTACTTTTCATTATTTTTCTTACTTTTGTTATTTATCTTTGTTACTTTCATTATTTCAAAACAAAAATGGGAAAAAAGACATGAAACTAAAAGACATCGTCTAAACGCACAAAGATTTTGGTAGCAACTTCAAAAGGGAATTCAGTAAAAACGACGTCGCAAAAGTCATCATGTGAATTGGGTGTATCATAACATAATAAACGAGGAATTGTCTATGGCTTAATCATCATATTAAAAATTAATCAAACGTATACTTATGTACCTGTCATATTTACACAGTGCTTGTTTTAACCCCAATAAACAAATGCTTATCGAACCATTTAAAAATTTTTACAGGTTCCTCGTTGTTTTATAGATGGAAAATTTGTTGGAGGTGGAACCGATGTGAAAAAAATGTACGAAGATGGTAGTTTACAAAAATATTTCAATTAAATAAAAACACTAATTCCTTACAATAAACTGGAGCAAAAATATAGTCATTGATCACTCAATGTAATATGAATATTCAAAAAGCTAAAAAATAAATTTGAAATTTATATATTTATATACATATGATTTTTGATTAATCTGATAAATACCTTTCATACTTCTTAAAATTTAATATTTACGAGTGGATTTTTAACTACTGTATTATAGGTATATTAAGTTTCTTTTTTTGGTAGTTTAGGATTAGACCACTAACATCTGCCGCCTTACCAGCAAAAAATAATTTAAAAAAATCAACTCCAGAAAGTTACAGTTAACGAAGACCACTGTCACTTTAACATATTTCCTTAAGTTTGTACATGGTTAGCTAAAAAATTATTTTGATATCAAACGTTTTTCATTTATTTATTTTTTTTTTTTACTGAAAGGTCTAACTCGGAAAAAAATGATATATGTAATTTAGTTCGTAATTTTTCCTCACAAATTATAAACTTTTCTAGGGTGTTTAGCAAAAAAAAATTTGATGGATGTTTTAAATAATCAAACTATTATAAAACCACATGTTTTGTTAACATTATTACAGATAAATATATTCACACAATAGTTTGCGGTGAAACCAAACAAATTTATTTATAGTTTGCTTAACATTATGATTAAAACAGGACTTAATAATGAGTTAAATGTTTTTAAAAATCGGTGTAAATAAAATTTTTCTTAATATAAAAAGGCGCAACTCGACTTTTTTTGTAAATATTGTTTTTTTGCTTATTGTGTTATACAAATGTCAAATGCACTAAAATATATAATATAAACTTAATTGAAAAATAAGATTTGTTGTAACTTTTTTTAAATAAAATTAGAAATCAACAAATTGAGAAAACCCTTTTTTTATATTAAGCAAACGATATGTATGTACATATGTACATATATGTATACTTGAAACTTGAACACTGGACCAAATTGGATACTTCGTTCTACGGGATTGTTTGTAATTGCTACGAGGAGGTACAGGAAACAACAGAAAATCGGTAATCCTCTATAGGTGACGGACGATGTAGGCACTAACCGCCTAGCATATACAAAATATATACATACAAATATTCATATGCATTTACAAATAAAAAAGAAATAACAGGAAAAAGGCAAATCTTTAAACTAATGTTGTATTTTAAAACATTTTACCAGAAACATAAATTTACAGGAAATATTCGACAAGTATGTATACAAATATGCCGATTTATAAATCCTGGTTTGCATTGAAATTAGTAGTCCAAGGACCATTCGTTTTCAGCTATAAAAGCATCCACTACTTCTTTCATAGTAAAATTTGGTATGAGCTGATCTTGTGTTAATTTGACCCGGGTTACAGGATCAAAGTGTCCAACACGATGCAAATGCTCTTCTATATCTTTTCGTTCATAGGTAATTCCAGATGGTGTTATCACTGGATCAGTTAAGATTTCAAAACTTATTTTGCCACATAGATAGTCGGGCACGTCACGTTTTCTTCTACGCTCATCAACTTTGGCAAAAATATTGTTAAGCTCTTTAACATGATCATCACATTCCTGCTCTATTTCCTGTTGCTTGTCTTTTAACAATTCTTCGTTTGTGGTCTCATCTAATTTTAGTTTAGCCAACCGATTTTCCATGTCCTCTTTAATAAGTCTATTAAGGTAGGCCTGCAATTCTATTTCTTGGCAGATGCGCTTTTCCTCCATAACATTCCAACGTTTTTTACGTGCCAAACGTAGCTGTGATGTTATGTCATCTCCAAAATTTTGCTTTTGTTCCTTGGACAAGTCAAAAGCCCTTTGTAGGTGTTTAATAGCCTCGTCGTACAAATCCATTTCCATAAGACATTGACCTAAAAAGAAATGACCCTTCAAAAGATTTGCATCAATGTCAAGTGCCCGGCGACAATCTTGGCACGACAATTCCCAACGTTTAAGCTTCAGATGACATAAGGCTCGATTGGTGAAATAGGTTGCATTGCTGGGATTCTTAATTATGGCCTTTGTGTAGCAGTTAATAGCATCGTCATACTTTCGTGCAGAAAACAAGCAATTTCCCTGTTCCTTCAGCTGCAGGTCTGTTAAATTGGTAGTTGAGTATATATGCTTGCTACTCATTGTTTTTAATATTCCAGTTTTTGGATTTTCAACAATATTTTAATCCAATTAGGTTATTGTTCTTTACTTCGCCTTATTTGAAAAGTTTAAACAGTACTAAGTGTACATTTTATAAATTAATAAAATCGTAACACAAGTATTATGGAAAATATTAAATATAATATTTTTATTTTGCTACCAAATTATCACAAACTAAAATACTTTTTGGTACTGAAATTATTTTATTTTCTTATTCTCTTCGATGTGTCTCTTCCTTATTCCTTTCTTCTTTTATTTTTATTTTAATATTTCCAGTGGTGATAACCAGGCCATAATTTCACAAAGGCGAATTCGCCTTGAATTTAACCAGACAGTAGCCCATGTTGGAATAATCAGGTGTGCGCAAGAAGGAATATGGTTTTTTGTAAGGTTGTGTTTTGACCGTTAAATAATCTGCAAAAATATGGTAAGTTAATTCGGTCTTGTCAAAAGTTGTTTACATTTTTGGCCGCCATCATGAAAATTTTTGTTTACGTTATGCTTTTTGTTTTGTATACAGCTTTGTTTTGACAATTTTGAATGAATTTTACACAAACAAAATGCATGTCGTTTTTTATTGTTGTATTCTTACGCGCACCTTATTATTCCACCATGGCCTTTACTTACATACTCTTTTCAAACTGTATCAGTTTGTATGAAAATTTGCTATAAAGCGAGCTCAGTAAGCTGTGCTAGTAGGCTCACCTGTTGAATACGCCCTGGCTTTTTATTAATATACCCTACCAGAACGTGAAGGGTTATTGATAAGTAAATTTGCTGTCATTGATAACCCCTCTAGTGGTCACAACCTCAAGTCACATTCTTAAGAGCAATATGAAGATTTTTACCTCTTATTTTGTGTACGTGTGATTTTGCATTTCTCTCGCACTTGTGAATTTTTCTCGAGTGAGTAACATATATCTGTACTGCTCACTCTAATACTTTTTGCTAGTCAACAAGCAATCACAGATTACCAATCATTGACTAGGGATAAAGCAGTCACATTTTACCACTCATTGACTAGGGATAAAGCAGCCACAGTTTACCACTCATTGATAATGTATAAAACGGTCACAGATGACCGCTAGTTGATATTAAATAAACGAACTTCTAATTATCTTGCAAATTTATAAATTATTTTATTTAATAATATGTTCATATGTATGTATATTATATGCATATGCGTATGAATTTGGGAATGTATAAAAAATACCCTTGACGATTGTGTACAATAGAGGGCACATTTTTTAACAAAGCCTCTGTCGTCCTTTCAATATCCAAATCTAAAATGGCAAATATTATATCCATCGTTTTCATCATATCCTTTTCATAAATGAAATAATTTATTTGAGTAAATAATTTTCTTTTTTGCATAAAAAGATTTCTTATTTACCGTTTTATATTTACATTTAAGCATTTTTTCTACCAGATTCCATTACTTGTACTGCTCTGACAGGCACCCAACCATATTCAAGAACTGTATTCCATACGGCTTTAAATTGCTCAATCAGTGGATTCCGTAATACTAAATTTTGTGTAAGTGTAAGGCCACGTGACTTTAGATTGCAAGTGGGATGGACATCGTATTGAATTTTACGTATTATTTGTAGTGATAACCCTAAACGCTTTTTGAAGTTTTCTTGAGAAGATATCTCCTCATTGCCGGGAGGTGATAGAAATTGCTAAAGCATATTTAATGGCCTTAAAAGTTCGTCCTAAGTTAGAGACAAAAATTTGCAAAAGCGCAATATTTTCAATAAGTAAAATTTACAAAACAAAATTATTTAATGGAAAACTATTAAATCCTTCCTTACCTTTTTAACAGAATGCATATAATTAAACAAAAATGAAGCGCCACAGACCGAAAACGAAAACATGCGCCTTTTAATATTGTCCAATATATTTTTTACATCAAATAATTTTTCATTTTCCCATATTATAAATTTATGAAAGTTATTATCCGTCAATTTGCCAATCAATTTATAAGTAAAACGAGCAGTCAAATAACCAGTAAAATTACCATAAAATTACAATTCGAATGTCTAACAGACAATTGTCAAATAAATACAACTCTTCAACGTAAAATTATTGCAAAAGTGTTAGTAAAAATGTTTGAGTGTGTTAGTACAGGTCATATATTTCTGGTAGGGATACTTGCAGCTGTTCCAGTGCGGTAGTCTCATACCAATTTAATTGGTATGAATCCGCGTAAACAAGTCTATAAGAATATTTTATATAAGTTTTCAGAAATTTGATTGAATAATAATCAATTTTAAAATGCCCCGTAATGAAAATGCAGAAAGAGATAACCCTTGCCTAAAAGTAAACTAATTATTACAAACCAGCATGAGCAATGGATAACCAGATTAACTTGATGTCTTTCTAACTTTAGGAACAAGAATTGACGTACAAGTGCTTAAGTAAATCTAACTATGATAGAGAAGCCTGCGAACTATATTTTATTAACTATAAGAATTGCAAAGATTTTTGGGTAAGAGTTGACATAATAATAAGAGTGCTCATTGAAAACCTTTTCTTATAGCACAAAGTATTCTTGGACAGACGATCTAAGGGAATGTCTCCATCTTTACCGCCTGTAGACGAAAGGGAAGCTATAAAAGCCGAATATATGAAAACAAAATTTAATTGAAAGTTTGAGTAATTGTTTTTAGCTTTATTGTAAATAAATAGTTTTCTAAAAGACTAAAATATTACCTTTAATTTCTTTTTAGTCGTGTATAGAACCCGCACTTACAACCTTTAGTCTAGGTAAAGCCTCTTCTAACATAGAACATGACAACTCATATTCAAGTGATACATTTTTATTATCAACTATCAATAGTTTTAAGTTATTTAAACGGTACAGGCAGGATAAGCTTCGAGCTGTGCATTTGGTTCCCGATATATCGAGAATTTCCAACTTAGCGCACTGGGAGCCTGAAACCCTATCTAAACACCAGTCATCGAAAGTTTTTACATTACGGAGTGATAGAAATTTTAGTTCTTGTAACCACCGTATATTTTCCAAACCTTCATAATACAATTTCATATTGTCGCATTTAATCGCTTCCACTTTGTATTGTGCTTGATAGGTAGTAGGTAACTTAAAATCGCCATCTTCATCCGCTTTCATATAATTCTGGCTATTGAGAAATTTTACTGAACCTCCTCGATATAATATAAAATGGGCTGTCGCTAGATCCGCACCTAATATTTCATGCCGATTGGGAATATACTGTTGCATGTAACGTTCTTTAAATTCCTTTTTCTTTTCCCACATAGCCATCCATTCTTTTGGATGAAGTTTAAGCGGCTTTTGCATCATGATTATAAAATCTGATGTCTGTTCCTCATTAGCAAATAGCTTAAGTTTTGTATCATTCTCAGTCGTTTCCGCATACGATTGGCGCCACTTCAATGCTGCCTTATCATGGGCTAATTCCTCTCTTATTCGTTTTTTTATAGTCGACTCCCGTGGTTTCGTATCATCAGTTAAACTTCTTGTTGATAACTGCATGATACGAATTTGCAGATATTTCTTGTATATATTTAACATATTTCCTTAATTATATAAAGTTCCAACATATTTTTTTTGCAATAGCCAGCCAAAAATAAAAATCGTACTGCTGTTTTTATATTTAAATGGACACCAAGGTATATTCATAACAGGTAGTCTCAACAGCCCAGGTGTTATTTACGCCTTTGTTCGTCCATTGCAAGGCGATTTAATTACCAGGTGAATGCAGTGGCGTATTTATCCATTTCTCACACTGTCAAATTTGGTAAATATTTTCCGGCGCCATTTTTCTGTAGTTTTTTATGCATGAGAATAGAATTTTGACAACGTAGGATATAAATTCGCCGTTTACACAAACAAAATGACTGTAGTTTGTTTTGCTGTTGAATTGTTGTAGTCGTGCATATACTTGGTAATGAATTTGCCTTGGGCCCTTGTATTAGTGCGCTTTGTCCAAGGCGAATTAATCAGGTGGATGCAGTGGGGAATTCGGGCGAATTTATCCTTTTTCCACACTGTCAGAATTTTGATAGCGTAGGATATGAATTCGCCGGTACACAAACAAAATGCCTGTTGAAGTTGTTGAATGGTCTTCCGCACACGAGATGAATTTTTAAGACGCACAATTTTTGTTCTTTTTTTTACACACGAGACTAATTCATCTGGCATAAAATGTATACGTGTACTCAGCTTTGTGTGTTAGTTTTTTTTTGTATTCATTTGATGTTTGGCTTGTATGAGGCTGGTTGAAAAATTGTTCCAACGAAAAACCGCTCTCTTCACCCTTCTCGCCAAAAACTCTCATGTTATGCCAGCATAATTAGACTCGTGTGCGGAAGACCAATTGCTTTAGTCGTGTATATACCCGGTAATGAATTTGCCTTGATAATATTCTTTTAATTTTTGACATTCCGTAATACATGTGTTACCATGTAAAAACACCTAAGTCGTATTCTGTCAAAGCTAATTAACACAGGTATTCTATGCTAATTAATTTGGCTGGCATGGTACTTTGTAAATATATGCCGTAAATTATTTAAATAGTCTATCGGCCTGTTTCACACTGTCGACAAGTCGATGTCGTTCTCTTATTTATATTGAAAACAAAAACAAAATATTTAAATTTGTTTTTGTTTTTAATATAAATAAGAGAACGACATCGACTTGTCGACAGTGTGAAACAGGCCGTATATTTTTTACAGTGGAGTACATTCATCCTCATCTGAAAATTAACGTATTTGAAATAAATTAAAAAATTGTCAACAAAATACAAATTTGAAGGTACATCATGTCTGAGAGCATCGTTTATGCACGTAAATCTATACATGAACGTGCAACTTTGCAAAGGTTGCAATCAGAAGAAGATGAATTAGCCCTTAATGATAGTGATGATCAAATGCCCTCTGGTTCGGACGAACAGGATTGCGATGAAGGTATAGTACCAGGCAAGAGAACGTACAAAACTAGAGAAGAAATCGAAACTTCACGCAGCGTTTCGCGTACACCACGACCAACGAAAAGAAGAAATCCTATAAAGACAGATACCATATGCAAGAGTACTGAAAGTTCGAAAAAGCCATTGATTTTGAAAATTATTTCGTTGGTCGTAATACTATCTGCCGCTTGTGGTTTCTTCTTAACAGAATCTAAACCAATGAATTGCTCTTTCGAGATTTTAAAAACTCAATATCCCCAAGAAAGTTCTAATTTGTGGAATTCTTTAAAGGTTGGTATTGAATCGATCTTGAATAAACGTACTGACAGTCCCGCAGTATACTTATTTGCGCATTATGGCGGTCAACAATCTTTTCAATTGATTAAAGATATTGCAGCGCATTCCTCAATGTGTTTTGGTATATAATATAGCGCAGCATTTTATATTCGTGGTTTTTAACTTGTGTTAATGTGTTTTAGGTAAAAAATTAATTCCAATGGAAAGTGATGATTTCATATCAGCACCAGGTACCTTGGATGACTATGGTTACGCCATCAAAAAGTATAGAAACAAAATAAAGGAGGGCGATGTTATATTAATTGCGAATCTTAATGAAGTATGTCACAACGATGCCTTAATATATTTATATAAATTAGTTACTAATTAAATCGTATATTTAGATACCAGCCGAGGCAGCTAGGGCTTTGCATGCTATATGCGATACTCATAATCCTATAGCTAAGAATGTTGTTATATTTTTAACACTTACTATACAAGAAAATATAGAGGGTAAATTGCTCTTGGTATTAATTTGAACTTGCAAAACTAATCCTTGTTGATTTCAGGAAATCCGAATGCTATTGCTGAAGAAACTCTAATAGAACTGTGGGGTTCGAAAATAAAACGCAATGAACTGGATCCCTTAATAACACGTGTCACCGATCATGTTATTATACTAAAAAACAGTGCGAGTAAATTTATAAATTAAAAATAACACATTGTTATATATTTTATACCTACATATGTACATCGAATTTTTTTTAAATAACTGATGGTTTTTTTAGATCTTTCTAAAAATTATACTTCACTTTTCGAAAATGTCTAACGATTTCATAAGAACAATTTTTAGTTTGGTATTATTTCCGTAGATATCTGTTTTCGTCGGGCTTTCCCTGTCGACGTATCTAAATTGCGATTAAATGCAATATAAAATGTGGGAGATTACCTACCTACAACAATTGACTATTGCCGACAGACGAAAATTGACCTTAGAAACAGTTTGAATTGCCACTTTTTTAAAAAACCATGTGGGGTCCCCCAGCTTTTTTTGATAGAAATAAAATGTGTTGAAATTGAATTTGGCAACGAAAACTAGGAACAATTAGGCTGTAAATATATGGCAAAATTTATATTTATTATTATTTTTTTTTAATATATAAAATCAAATTATTGCCAAAATCAATAAAAAATAAAAGACAAAACTTTTAAAAATTAATTTAAGGAATGTTAGTATGCCCCTAATTTTCTTATAATTAAGAACTTGCAACACAATATAACATCCAATTTTATTACAATTTGAACTATTTCGTAAATTATAATACAAAATTCATGAACATTAAGTGGAAAAGTTAAAAAAACAATCAGTGGATTCCACACAAAGTTAAGTTACATACATATCGCTCTGGTTTCTTTTAAAGAGAGTCAACTCAAAATTTTTAAATTTTGACCTTTTGCAAGAAGTCGATGTAGAGTGGTCATATCTATCCACTGTTAAAATTTTACATCATTTTCTCGACTCTTTCGCCAAAAAAAAGCTGCAGTTGTATTTTTCTTTGTGATATAAGAGTAGTAAATATATAACAAAATATATTAAAAAAACAATTTTTTTCCTGTACTGAAAATTTGTAAATTTTTAGTTGACGCCCTTTAGAGGAACTAGTGCGATATGTTAAAGTTTAATGGCTCGATTATGGATAGCAACCGGACTTCAGTTGCGTTGCCAGCCAGCAACTGAAATTTTGTGGTTGCCAGAAAAGCACTAAATAGAAACTGAAAACTCTCAGTTGCCATGCGTAATACAATTGACAGCAACTGACAACGCAACTGGAGTTCGGTTGCAATCCATAATCGACCCATTATATAACTATTAGAAGTTATTTTTAGTTTGCAAAAAAAAAAAAAAATCACAGTTCAGTGTGAATGTCTGAACCATGTTGGACCTTTTCCTCTCGCGTTGTTTGACTTTTGTCTTTTTCAGACAAAATTTGTTCGCCATGATCGACATTTTCCCGATCTTCTATGCGGGTCATTAAGTTTTTAATTTCAGAGTCGTAATCTTTCCATTCCGGCACAATACGTTGAGCGGCTGTTAGTTTTGCTTCCTTTGTCATGGGATTATTACATAAATCAATTACTTTGGCATTTTTGAAAGCACTGTCACTGCACCATGTCTGACACCACAACCATTCATCCGGCAATGATTTAATTGTAACTTGATGTATCATATTATTAGGTAAATCCTGATCTAAATTCGATAAACTATTTGGATCTTGGCTCAATGCTTGATATTGTCCTCTTAGACGATCACCGGCTGCTATCTTGCGGAAACGTTTTAAATCGACAACGTACAAGGCCGAAATGTGATAACGTCTTCCCATGAGATGAGACTTCCAATAGCCTTGCTTCCAAAACCGAAAACCTTCCATTTCTTTCCGTGAATCACAGAAGGGTGTATAAGCATAGGGAGCTCCACCCAACTCCATGTCATATAGTTCCTTCAAATCAGCCCTTACTATGGCATCTGCATCAACAAAAATAATTTTGCGTACGTTTAAGGGGAACAAAACATCAAGGAAAAGAATTTTATATCCCCAAATGGTGCGCTGCTTTTCAGTTTGCTGATGTAACCAGCGAGGCCATTTATACTGAACCAATTCGTATTTAAAGCCATATTCTCTAGCCATATGAGGTAAAAAGTCCGTAAATTGAGGAGATAAATAATTTTTTAAAAACCAAAACTTGACCGGTGATTTCGTATGTTTCATTGCCGACAACATCATGATGCGTAGCAGTCTTTCGTACAGATGCCCAGAAGCTAGAGAGAATATGTTTATAGTTTCGACTTCGTCATCATTGTTAGATCCACCTCCAAATGAACTGGCTATTGAGTTCCATATACCAGTATGTTGTTGATTATCATCGTCTCCCAGTAGATCGGCATGCTGCATGCCCGACTTTTTAGTTACTCTCAGTTTTATGACGTGTGATCTAAGGGAACTTACAACTACTTGGGTATTGCCCTCTTGGTGTACCGTGTTTGGTCCTTCTGCATGTGTGATATCATAGATATCGGCAGACTTGCCTTCGCGCAGACGCAATGTCCACACACCAGGATTAGCTTTTAATTGGAAATAACCCAAGTTCGCCATCACAATAGTGTCGACCATAATGGGATTGTCTTGAGTGCCTAAAGTAACTTGCAGACCTCGAGGTGGTGCACCAGTGGTGGAATCAAAACAATGACCCTCCAATAACAAATATTCCAGTTCAAATTCACTGTGCACTGGTCCCCCAATTTCACTCAATTTTATATTATCTAAATCGTAAACCGATCGCACAGATTCGACTAACCAGTTTTCTGGCACTTGTACGTTTTGCGTCAGCAATGAATTGGCTGGTACTCCAGTAAACTTAGCAATAGGACCTTCGGCTAGTTCTCCGTTAGGCAAAAATTGAATTTCCGGTTCTACTACATAGCGGTAGAAATTCTTGACTGGCATATCGCTGTGCTGGTTAACTGGAGTTAAGTATACTTTCATATTACAATTAACAGTATTACGCAAAAGTATCAAAATGGGGGCAAGTTTCTGAGCACTTCTAGAGGCTGGATCTATTACAGCATTAATTTCAAAATGGGGCAACTCCTTATCTTTAGGTGATAGTTTTACAACAGAAACAGCTTCCTTTACATCTTCCGGTATCTTAAATCTTGTCTTTGACTCCCTGGGTATCAGGCAGGCATAAAGCTTTAGCAATGTGTCGCTATTAAATTCAAATTCTTCTATATCGGAAGATTTAGCCTTTAATATTTTACGTAACTTGTCTCCATATTGTATAGCATTAAATCGATCAATTAATCCAAAATCTTCAATACCAAATTGCTCTTTATCAGTAATGGGACCAATAAACTTTCCATTAGCAATAACCAATTGTTCGCCAGCTTTAAGATTCAGCACTCTTTGAGCATACACCCTTAAAATCTTCATATGCAATTCTGTGGATGATAAGAAATCATTCACTTCTCTTGACATTTCCCAATTATCTGGTGATTGTTTCAACCATTTCAGCACTATATCTGTTGCCTGTTGTGGTTTGAGAGTTTGTTGGGCTGCCCAAATTAAACGATTAAGGTTGGTTTTTCTTGATACATCGATCCCTTCAACATTGGGCACGAAAGCTATACGTACGCTTGAACCTGCTTTAACATATCTCAATGCGTTTTTAAGTAACTCTTTACCACTTTCAGTTTCCGCATTTGCGAATATCCATATGGTTAGAAAATGCAATTTGGCTTCACCTATAGTTTCGAAAGAATGTTTGCCTTCGAAGTATCTAATGTTACTGAGAAGTGTAGCTGTCATATCGCGATTTGAAAGTTGTGCCAAAGCCTTAACATTGTTAAGATTTTTGTGAATCTCCCCAGATAAGTCTAAGAACTTTGCATTTTCATTGTTGCCTAATATTCGTTGATTTAAGCGTGGCATAACATGAGGCTGGTTCATAAGATAGTCCATTAGATCATTTGAATCGGTTAAATCTCCTTTGTAGACAGCCTTTTGAAGTGCAGTGGTTTGTTGAATTATTTCCGCAAATATGGCTTCTTCGAAATCGCTATCGGACAACAAGATATTCGGAGGCATGGGTACTCCGTTTAATAAAGCTTGTGGTGAATCTGTAAAACCTAAACGGTCTACGAATTCCATGGCAAGTTGGCGGCCGTAATCAAAGTCAGAATCTTCATCTATAATATCATCTACAGTTGAACTAGAAATTTTATCAAAAGTTTTCTTAAGCTGCATTTTAATATGTTTCCGCTTTATTTCTTGCTTCGAGTCTACAGCAGTGAACACATCAGTAAGAAAGCCTAAAGCATGTCTTGCATCTTTTTTCTGTGTTACATAATTAAAAGCACACGCTATAGATATGTAGTCTTCCTGGGTAGCATCGGTAGCCTTTCGGGCATCAAAAACTATACCTAACCTAACAGGTGCCGAATGGACCACAAAACTTTCGGCCAATTTGATAAGGCTGCGGCTACTTGCCTTGAGAGGATCAACTACTAATACTAAATTAAACACGTTTTTGCGTATATTCTTCAACATACCGGGAAAGGTAGGCCTTAAAAGATCCATTACTTTTGAAGGCCATCTTCTGTACTGATTATCATTTTCAATGTCATTAATCCATAGAATGGCAGAGTCTCGAATATCGATGGCAAATTCTTTCGAGCCTGAGCCAGCAAAGTCTATAGCTAATAAAGATGAAGCCATAGAACCTTTTACTTGGCTATTATGTAAGCTTTCCAGAACTCTTACTTCAGTCCTCAATGTTTCTATTAAAGAATTAAGGTCCATTGTATCAGCATCGAAAAACAAACCATTAATGAACAAAGCTCCGTCAGGTGGTATAATATTAAGACTACGCGCAAATGCATCACTGTTATGTTTAACTTCATCTTTCAATTCTTCGCTGACTTTGTGACCAAGTAAAGCTTTGGCTTGCATTGGGAAATTGTGTGCTGTAAATTGTAAGATTTTCAAAGCTTCTTCGCCATCTATTTCAGCTATAGCTTGGGCAGCTTGTAAGCCCAAATCTTGGAATTCCCAAGCTTTTAATTGCGCTATTTCTTTATTACCTTGTAATAGACTTTGTCGAAACTTGCCTAAAGAATGTGATAGGGTAGGAAATCTTTCTTTGAGCACTTTAAAGTCGAAACCATGTACTTCCATGTCTTGACCAACACTTTCATCATCTGCAGTTTTACCTTCAGCTGGTTTCGGGGCATCATCTTGCGACTTATACTCTGTAGACTTTAAATGCAATTCAACACCATATCCAGATAGACGCACATTCCTTTGCGTCTTTTGTGATTTTCTGGGTATAAAATGACGAGTCATATATTTTATATCACCAGCCAATGCCTTTTCAACTAATAGATAATGATATTGGGCAAATGCACTTGAACCGATATCTCCATATAAAACAGCCGTGCGAGAGTTGTTCTCCGAGCCTGGATATATATGATCAAAGGCGTATGTTTCTACTGCAGCATCCAAAGATTCTTGTTTACCTAAATGCAGTTTTTTCCTAAGCTCGTCTACGCTACAAGCCAATTCTAAACCAACTTGAGCGAACGCCTCCGAATCTGGGCAAGACCCTTGACTTAAAACTTCCGAAGCAATTTGAAAATGAGTTTGAATTCTAGGCGTTAGACTATGCATTGACACGATCAACTTCATAAGTGGCACTTGCAAATCCGTTAAACGTCTACGCACAATATTTATGGCAGCGATATAACTTTGAGAAGGGGTGTCTAAAGTAAATATTGTTCGTGACTTTTGTGAATTTTTTACGTTATATTTAATATTTACCATGAGCACACAACGTTGTCTCCAATTCAGTTATGTCTTTTAGAAAATCCCAATATAAATTGGTGTTTTCATCTGCTAGATATTCAGCAATTTCCAAGTGCAATGGGGTCTGTTCCCATTTAGCGTTTATAAGTGTTGTTATAGGAAAACTTTTGCTTGATGCTTCCTGCTGACATTCTCCGATTTCAAATAATATCAATAAAAATATTGCTGACCATAAAGCAGTCCACCTAAGGTTAATTTTTGGATAATTTTTATATATCATTATGTAGTTCGGCGTAGAGTTCTTACTGTTGGAACATAATTTGTCTATATACTATAACGGGAAATAAATTAATATATTAAAAACTATTTATAATTATTTGTTTTTATATAAATTATTACCAATTAGCAATTATTTATCAATTTTTCTACTAATTGAAAAAGCTGATGTGGACAATGTATCCGGCTAATATAATTAAATCAGTGCTGCTAACTTTGTTGTACTGCCGTAAATAGCGATTTTTAAATCAGCTAGCAGAATCATGCTGATATATATGTTATATTTCAGGGTTTAAAAAAAAAATAATGTATTTACTAAAAATTGCCCTCATATTTCAAACTAGAAAATTATTTACCAGATAAATACATTTACAGTTTTCCACAAAAATATTTATACTTGCAAACTAAATATTATATTTAATAGTTTAGACGCCAGAAATATGTGCATAATAAAATTTTTTAATAACACACAAATTGAAAATAAATTCTTTGTAATATATTGCTCAGCAAAAATTTCTTGTCAATGAAAAATAGCTATCCACACAAAAATGTGAAAAAACACATGCACAAAATTATTCTTTCACAAAATATTCAAATATGAATTTTCCGTAATACATATGCATACAATCATGGCAAATTCATTATTATTAGTTAATTAATTCGCCTTGCATACAGTTTTTACAAGGTTGTTGATGATGCCAGATCCAAAATACTAATTGCTAGCCAAATCACTTTAAAATTCTGGCATATCTGTGTTAAAAATGATTTAGTTTGTTTATATTTTGCTACAATAATAATAAAATCGAGGAAAAAATTTAAATATTACAATAATGAAGTTCACTTTGGAGGGAATCAACGCTAAAGGTTAGTTTGCCAAGTTTAAAAATTATAGTCACGAATTTCCTAAAAGGTGTCTGTCTTCAGCTGTTGCAAAAGCTGTACAATCTCTAGCCAAAATCGGTAGCGATTTGTGTGTGGAAGCTGATGATGATGGACTACAATTTCGTACTTTTAATTCTTCAAAATCTGCCATGGCAACTATACGTTTCAATCGGATATTTTTCGAAACCTATAGCATCGAAAGCTCTGGGGTAAATTATTGCAAAGTGTGTATGAAAACGATATTGGCGGTATTTAAAAACATGCGTCATGTTGAACGCTGCGAAATAAAGCTGTTGTCCGATCAGCTAAAGTTACAATTCCAGTTTAAATGCAGTTTAGAGACTATGAAAAATGCGTTGATTGGCGTGGTTGATGATGAGATTTTAACAACAAATGTTTCAATGGAGGAAGCCACAAATGTGTAAGTGTTGGATATAAAAAATACAGGTATTAATTAAAATTATTAATTATTGCGCAAAGTATAATAGGGTCAAATAAGATTTTCAATGATATATCCAGCAATTTTAATGTAAATGAATCGGAAATAACTTTAGAAGCCAATGGTAATTGCTTAACGGCAAAAAATTATATTGAGGGAGCACGAGTCAACGAAAAATTTATGAGATCGCAATTGAAATTGTGGTAAAGTAGTATTTATGATAATAAAGACTAAAATCTAAGTCTTGTCTTTTTAGTCCTAGTGAATTTGAGTGCTATAGGATACAAGATGAATCGGCTATAACATTTTCATTAAAAGAGTTTCGAGCATTTTTGGCGTTTGCTGATACCATAAATGAAAATATTACTTTAAATTTTAGCCAAGAAGGTGATCCATTGTTTGTATCAATGAAAAAAGTTGATTATATTGAATGTACTCTTATAATGACCACGGTTATGCCCGAAGATGTTAGTTTCTATGAAGAATATCTTGAGACAGAAGTTAATGAACCATCTAATAATACTAATAGCAAAAAAAATACTACAGCGAAAAAACGCAAAAACATCAATTCTAACACAAATAACACAACAGCCGTACCAGCTAAGAAAAAACTTTCGGAAGAAACAACACTTAGTAATGACACCACTTTATTCGATTTTAACACAGACGAAAATCATACTTCTTTAAAATCATTACAAGCTGTCAGAAATTTAAGTCAACGTGATTGCAATATGATCTATGATGATGATATTATTTTAGCAGCTGCTGCCATGGAAACTCCAGACTTGACATTTCACGATAGCAAAAGTCAAGAAGACAACGAAACTATACCCCAATCCCCACAAAGAGAGCATATACCTAAAATACGTACTATATTTGCCAGATGTTTTGAGGCCACCTATATTCCCAAAGAACCTTCACCAAATAGTGAAGTATTTGTACCTGATTCCGACACAGATGAATAAATTACTGTGTAAACTTTGTAATAGAAAAATAATTATTTATTTTAAATATGTATAAATGTATATGTATAAAAATTGTTTTAAATGTAATTTATTTTATAAATCGTGGTTTGCCTGCTAATACAGCGCTATGTTTTATTCAGTTGCAAATTTACGTTAGGAATAAAGTTTGTTGTGAAAACTGCATCAGTTTTTTCATGCAGCTCTTTTATATTAACCTGCGCTTGGTTAAGAGTCACTAAAACAGATTGCATTGAGCTTTGTGATTTTATGAGCAACTGGTCAGTTAAAAGTAATTGCCTTGACGCAGCGGTAACAATGTTTTTAACAAACAAATTTAGGCTCCGCCAAATTGATAAATTATTGTCAACTGTAAATAAATTTCATGTGTTATTCTTCTGTGGTATAATTTTCAATATCCTCTAAATTTGTTTAAAATTATTTAATAAATAAATGAATTTGAAGAACCTTTTTATATACGTATTGTTTTGCCGCCGGGTAAGCGAAATTTCCTAAGAATTTTTGAATAGTCATTTGAATGTAAATGAATAATATTTATAGGTATGTTCTTTCGAAAACATTGAGCAAGAATTTATTAGAAGTAATCTCTTCACAACCGAATGAGCCTAAAACACACGCTCGTGCAAGCGTATTTTTTTTATTGCGAGTATGTATGACCCAGAGTGGAAAATTACTAACGATTCAAACTCTAATATGAATGTATTTACTTACTTAATTTCCTCTGTAACAAATTATTGTGGTATAGGGAATCAACATTATTTCTAGAATTAATGCCGATTTCCAAACTTTTCTCATAAGCATCTGAAATAAGACAACTTGTGTTTGTGAATGATATACATATATGCAATATATATCAACATACATACCTTCATCAGATTCGGATGCTTCACCAGTTACTTCTGCAGCCAATACTTTCTGAAATATTTTTTTTCACGTCTACAATGCAGTTACTGGAAACATTTTATATGGCCATAATACTAACCTGATTAAGATTTAACCCCAATCCCTCATCTTCAGATTCTGAAGCTTCCCCTCGTACAACTTCATTCATTTCTCAGCACAAACCTAAAGGATTCGTTTTGGATGTTCTTAAATTAAAAGTGACGGTAGCAAATTAGAAAGATAAATAAATTATCAAAGATTACACCATAAGTATTTATCAGGTACTCTTAATGTAAATAAAAAATTAACTGGGTGAGCCATATATATAAAAATTTCAAGTGCTGCCACATTAAAATATATAGGTTTCTCTGATGTTCGCTTCGAAACTTGTTGGATATTTTATTTAAATTGCAATTAGAAAGCATTCGAATCAGATATTTATAAACCAAATTTTATTGTATTAATATCTTTAAAATTCATTATATATCAGCTTCTTTGGTTTTTGCAAAAGGATGATTAGGATGTCCAGAAGCGCTGTTAAATAAAATATACACACAACAATATATTCAATATAATTTTTTTTTTATCAAACTTTTTTAACACAAACCCTGTGAATTGAAAGTAGCGCAAGTTGTGATTCAAGCTTTCAATATTCCTAACATCTTCCAGGGACAGTTCAAAATCGAATATATCAATATTTTCCACAATATGTTTTTTCTGCGCTGACTTAGGTATAACGGCGTGACCAGCCTGGATTTGAAAGCGCAATAAAATCTGAGCCGGACTACGTCTGTGTTTCTCGGCCAACTGAAGAATCTTAAAAAATCCATTGATTTAATTTTTTTTTATTGATAATATGTTGAATTTAAACCTTATAATCTGTTAACAGGGTCCGTTCCTCTAATGTCTTAGCCCAGGGCCTTGCAGGTGAGCCAACTGGAGCATATGCTGTTATACAAATATCATTGCACTTGGCAAAATTAATTAGGTTCTTCTGTGTCATATAAGGATGAACTTCTATTTGCAAGGTTTGTGGTATTATTTTGCATTTCTTTAGCAAACGTTTGATTTGTTGTATATTAAAATTAGATATTCCAATATTTTTGCACATTTCTTTCTCTACCAATTCTTCCATAGCACGCCAGGTATCGATATAGTCATCATTAGAGCATAATAATTTACCATCAGATATAGGAAACAAGTCATTGCTGTGTTGGAATCCCATAGGTGTGTGCATTAAGTACATATCCAAATAATCTAGATCTAAATCTTCCAAAGTTTGTTCGCAAGCTGAGCATACGTTTTCAGGGTCATGAAATGTATTCCACAGCTTGCTAGTTATAAATAGCTCTTCTCTGAAATTATGAAATTTGTGATTTGTTGGATAATAATACGGCTGTACCATGGGATAGTAACAAATATTTTGAAAATAATATTCTTACCTAGATACAGCTTTGCTCTCTATTTTTTGATTCAGAACTTGTCCAATTTCCCTTTGATTTTTGTACAAATGGGCACAGTCTATATGCCTGTAACCGGCATCTATAGCACAGCCCACAGATTCTTTTAATTTTTCTAAATATATCTAAATATTTTTTTATTAAATTAAACTTACTATTTTTTATACAAAAAATGTACCTTAAAAGATTGACTATCGAGCTCATTTTCAGTTATCTATCAAGATTTTTAAATAATAATTACATATAAATATGTATCTTAACAAACATTTATTATGTCATATACAGCCATATCACATAACCGGATTCCGATCGATAGTGATTTCAATTTCGAAAACTTAATAATTAGAACACGAAAAATGGAATTTTTTTTTAAATCAAAACACTTAAAATTCAAAATGGAATTGACAATGAACGTTTCTACTAACTGCATTTGTAGGAATCAATAAAAAACATGCATACTTTTAGGAGCGTTAGCAAAAAGAAGCTTTACGTGTAAAAAAAAAGCGATGTAGTAAAAGCAATTTAAACAAATGTGTTTTGGTATAAAAAACTTTATCACTGTAAAATAACGGAATCTGAAGACTGTATATCAAAACTTGAGACCAGGGTTGTCAACTTTGAAATTTCAAAAGGCACCAAAATGGAGAAAAAAACGCGCCATTCAACAAAAAACGCACCAAGTTCAGAATTTTTTTTTTATTGAATTAATTTTCCGTCCTTACAACATTTACCTTTAGTCCAAAATTCTAATGTTGATATAATATTATGCCATTGCATGAAGTGAATCATTCTCCACCCTTTTTAAATACTAGATAATATTTCGACATCGGATTCAAATTGTAATGCTAATGGCATGATATCATATTTGCAATGGGATAAAACATTTTGTACAATGCTGGTGGTTGATGTCGGTTGTAGCTAAATGGGCTTAAAGCTGCAATGTGTGTCCGTGTTCCAGCATGCCGAACAAGGTTGGATATTTAGGCGTGATGTCGCATTTGTAATAAAAACATCTTGCTTTTGTGTTATTATTTGGTCAAGGCCGAATCCATTGCTTAAACTCACATTGTGATTCCCAAATCTTTTTGTATTTCGCGCATTTCCTTTTTTAGACTCCATTATTGACACTAATTTTAAATATGTCTTTTAGTAAATAAAAATTTTATTAATTTTAGTGTTACAACACTTTATATAAACGCATTTTTTATGCATTTTATAAAAATCGAACATTGATCGCTAGTCTCGAGAATATTTCGTTTTTGCTAAGCTCTTTAACAGACTTGACAGCAACTTTTGCTCTTATTATGGTCTGTAAAATTGAATGTAAAAATTGTACACAATTGAATGAAATGGTATTGAAACAGTTGTATTTTTTGTAGAAAATCCTTTTTTCTCATACTGAAACAAAAAATTGTGTTTAATATGCTTTGGAGCCACCCAAAGTTAAAAAAACGCACAAAAATTAAAAAAAAAAAGCGCACCACGCACTAACTCATATATTTTTCGCACAAAACATTTAGAAAAGCACCAAAAAAGGTGCGAAACGCACCAAGTTGACAACGCTGCTTGAGACCATTCCGATCGGAATGTATGACTTGCCCGATAAATATACACACATACATACATTATGAGCAACGTTTTCCAAGAGAGCAAAATCACTTGTACTCTGGTCAACATAAAAGAAATTAAATAAAAAAATATATATGTATGTATGTATATGTACATATGTATATAAGGCTTAAGCTTTTCAATTCAAAGAATGTGTGCATATGTTTATTTGGAAATAATACTGGAACAGTTTATTCTAAATAGTAATTCGCACCAAGTTCTAGAAATTCAGAATGAATCTTGGTTTTATTTATTTTAGATCAATATCTATTTGTTAACTAATCTATTTACTGCATTTTCGCACTAGATCTTTAGCAACATGCTTGAAAATGGTTAAAAAATATTTTTAAAGCATGGAATATATACTTACATCCTAATATACTACACACTTACATACATATCTACATATGTATAAGTAGAATTTATTTTACTTACACTCCATGTTCCAAGACCAACGATAGGCATTTCATTGCCATTATTCATAACAATTGCTGGTACCTTACAATGATGATAACGAATTCTAAAATTTCGAAATTAAATTTTTATCAAACATTTAAACACAAATTTAATATCTTTATACCCTGTATGCAAAACATTGCATAAGTTGTTTGCCCAATATTTTATAAGAGATGTATGCAACATCGTGTGGTATTATATTTTTTGGAAAATTTTTTTTTAATATTTTTTTTTTTGATAATCGCTCAAAATAAATTTTATTTTTAATTAAATTGAAATTTAATAAAATTGATATTTAAATGAAAAACAACTCTGGTAAAAAAAATATTAAATTTAAAATTTGTTTTCCTTGCGCCAAATTAATGTTTATTATTAAATAGCTTTAAATAAAGCTTTATCGGGAAAAATCATTCAAAAGCTTTAAAGAACACTGCATTCTTATAAACAAATGTTATTATGCATAAATGAAAGGAAAGAACAAATATTTTACACAAGTGTTTTAGTTTTCTTCAGAAATAAATTATTAAATAGTATGAGTTTGGAACCAACACATTTTTTAAATTCAATGCCTTTTATTACGTTAAGAAATGGCCGAAACATGCCTATGATTGGCATGGGAACATGGCGGGTTTGTATTCCTGAAATATGCATTATAAGCATATGAACTTGTAATCTACAAGTTGAATGTCATCCTTACTTAAATCAACAAGAATTAATGGAGTTTTGCAAAATTCACAACATAGCGGTAACAGCTTATAGTTCCTTAGGATCGCCTACTTCGCCTTATGCGAAGCCAGGAGAATATCCAATAATGCAAAATCCCAAAGTTGTATCTCTCGCTGAGAAATATGCAAAAACTTCTGCCCAAATATTACTGCGTTATCAATTAGATCGCGGCAATATTGTTTTACCTAGATCAGCTAACAAAACACATATGCAGGAAAATTTAAATATTTTGGATTTTGCGATAAGCCCAGATGATATGGAAATATTAGACAATTTGGAGGAAGGTTTATGATAATGACAGAGTAAGTTAATATTTGTCTTACGTGTTTATATACGTATATTTAGACTTATTTTTTTTTTAAACAGCTCCAAAGGACATCCTAGTTATCCGTTTTAAAATCTATGTTATTTAAAACTGGTTTGTATTTTTTTTTTTCATTAAAATTACTTGTACCTGTTCATATGTTAGAAAAACTGTTTGTATATCTATGAAATAAAAGTTTGATAACCAGACTAAAAAATACTAAACATATCAACTGGAGTGCAAAACCTGCGATAGACCTTAAAAACCGTTAGACAAATTGTAGATTTAATTTCATGTGTTAGTCTTGTACAATTATATAAACAATATCTTTAAGATTTCCAAACCTGCAGTTTTGAGGTGTTTATGTACTCATATGTATATAGTTTTTGAATACTATTTTGTAATGCATTAAAAATATTTAGCTTTCTTGTTTTCGCTTAATTTATTTTCAAATTCTGTCCATCATTCTTCATATGCACCCTCGCCATTTTCATCATTTTCGTAGTCATTATTATCTTCTTCCTCTTCCCCGCCGTCGTCATCTTGCGTTTGTTGATCCCACCATGATAAGACCCCTAAGCCAGATTCATTTATAGCAGCCTGCAATGTATTAAAATTATGAAAAGAAAAAAAATTTTTTTTTAACTCACTATAATGCGATAGGGCGTCTTGGATTCTGTATTTTGGACCGCTGCTGCAGCAGAAGTGCTCGGAGCTGTTGAACCTGGCTTTAAATTGTCATTTTTTGGTGGTCCTATAGGTGAGCTTTCTTCAAATATTTCCCTTGTCACTCTGAATTTAATAGGTTCTCCTATGTCCATGAATAAATCATGTTTGGCACCATCTTCTAAAGGATATTCCCATACCCAGGCTTGTTCGGTTTCATCAAAACGTGAGGGATGTTGTAATGCTGTAGGCGGTATAATGATATCATCGAAAAAACCCAAGGTAACATGCACACCTTCATGGCTGCAACTACGTATTTTGCCCATTAATACATTTCCGATTGAAGGTCTAAAGACTATATAACGAAATATTACTTCTGTATGTGAAGCACCATCACCGGGTAATATAATAGAATCTTTCAAAGAAACAATATCTTTTAAAGCTATACAAAGGCCGACATTCAAAAGTACCTAAAATATTTGGGCTGTAAATATTTGTTTGAATTTGTTTCATTTTATACCTTATTGGCTAATTTGCGGTTAATTTCATCCCGGATCGCTTCAATAAGCTTTAAATTAAACTGTTCGGGGGCAATACGAATAGTATCTTTAAGTTCCGCTAAAGCAAACATTTGTTAAAATATAAATTTTATTTTCTTATCCTTGAATACATTTATATGGTGAAGACAGTTTTTGTTTTGTTTTCTTGTTCGTAAACATGTGCTACATGTATACAGTGTTGTTAAATGTAGTTTTTGGCCATAGTGCTGTAAAAGATTATAAAAGAGGATTATTGCAGCCAAGGCAAATTAAGTAGAATCAGCTCAATTCCAAGGCAAATTCATATTAATTCATAAAATTCAAATTAATTCGCCTTGCTCAATTCGTTTTGAAAAATCTCCACTTACTTTGTAAAAATATATACCAAAACATGTGTCAATAAAGCATTTGACAAAGCAAGTGGTGTTGAGGCTACTTGTTATGAATTTGCCTTAATTGCAGCTACAAAATCAGGTAAAGCCGAACAAAGAACAAACTACAAAAATTATCGTAGGGGAATATTCGCGTAGAAAAGTACTAAAATATGTTTCTCTCTTATATTATTTCTCACAACGAAATAATATTAAACTGCTACATGCAGAAAGTAATTCAAAATCACATTTAAATATAATAGTATTATGCCAATGAATAATGACAGTATGAAACTTATCGTCTCCAGTGCAATCACTACAAATCGTTATCGCTTATTTTGTGGTCATTCGTTTTCTTTGTTTATTTTATGTTTTAAATTTGTTTGTGTATTTTGATATGAAGCGAGTGCTTTATACTAACAAAATAGATGTTGTTGGATTGTTGTACTTGTTGTAAAATTGCGCATACCTGGTAGTTTTGTCATGTTAAGTAACCATTTAAGCAACAACAACAACACCCAGTGATGCAAAGTAGTCGTATATTTTAGGCATTTGCTGTCATTTACCAATTTTCCTTGATTATTTCTTCGTCTTCGTCGGAAGTGAAAAGTTAAAATACATATAATAAAAGTTAAAAAAACACCCTGAAAATAATATAAAGATATACCTTGCTGAAGAAAAAATTGTTGTTTATTGAAGACAAAAATAATGCAAAAATTTTTAATACAAAGTTGTGAGTTACTAAAAAGAAAATTAAGTTTCACTTCAAGCCAGATGAAGAAATAATAAAATATACATATATATGTACCCTAGACGAAATAAAATTAAATAACATTTGCAAACTAACAATAAAAGAAATACCTAAAAAAATCATTAGAAAAAATTATAATTACGTAGAAAAAATAAAGAAAATGAATTCTTTATAACATTAACTTAGTTTTTAAAAAAGTTTTAAGAAAATAAAGTGTGAAAAATAAATGATCTAAAAAAATAGAGTCGATTAAAAATATTAAAAGGAAAATTCAGTTAAGTGCACCCACCATTAAACCTTTGAAAATTGATTTTCCCCAAAAAGCACAAAGGAAAAAAAGAAAAAATATCAGTTGCACTTAGTGCAAAAATACAAATATTTTGTGTTGTGTTTTTGAGAGCGCAGTAGAGTGAGTGGCTCTGTCAGGCAATAGTTAATAAAAATACACTTTCCTCAACAAATTGCATAGACACCAAGTCTCCAAACTGAGTGTTTGTTGCATGAACTTACATATGTTTTTGTTGTCTGACGTTCCCATAAAGATAAAATAATAAAATTCCCTAAACGACTAAAGCGATAATATTTAAAATCTATAATAAACACATCTGTATTCCGTATGCAACAATGAATATAGTTGGTGATTATGAATACAGTTCCAAGGATATGCTTGGCCATGGTGCTTTCGCTGTTGTTTACAAAGGACGCCATCGCAAGGTAAATTAAAAATATTTACATATATGTATGTATACACATGTGTACATAGTATATTCATAAAAGGTTTATTTTTTATTGTAACTACTATAGATAGTCAACCTTCTATTTAGGAATGTTTGTACATATATGTACATATGTATGTACATACATATGTGTACATCAATATTACTGCATATACTGGTGTATAAATAATAGGGAATAACCATTAGACATTAATAATGTAGAACGTGTTGAAATCCCACTATACTATGTATGTACATTGTACATAGACAGACATAAACTAAAAACGCGATCAGATTGTTATCTTCATTGATAAAATAACAAGCACAAATTACGAAAACAAATACGTATAAGTACATGTCTATAAAGATATCTGTATGTACATATGTAATATAAAAACAGATATCGTCATACATAATAAAAAACATTCTTTGTACTTAAATTCGAACAAAAATATTATTTAAAAGTATTTCAAGACTGATCAAATGAGTGGGTGCTAAATCATACCACATTTGGTTGTGTACAACTTTTAAGATACAAATAAGTTTTAAGCTATGTAAGTGCAAATATTAATATGATTTTATTTTTAAAAACAAATAAAAATTATCTAAATAAATAACTATAATTTTGTTGACAAATAATCGCATGTTTTTATGTATGTACATATACCTATATATATATAGCGCGTAGCAATTTAACCTTTACTTTGGAAGGTAATAAAATTTTTGTTTCAGATATAAATAGGTACATATGTACATACATATGTATGTATGTGAAGTACACCTGTAGACATTCCTAATGTGATAGAAGTCAATGATGTTAACTTTTTGGAAACAAGAAGCACGGTAAAATTCAGAAAAGGTTTTGAAAATCGTCAGTTGAAGAAAAAGAAACGGCAATCGTTTTTTCCATTTTATTAGAAAATGTTAAAAACGACAATTTTTTTCAAATACATACATACATATATATAGAAAAATAACACTGCGACATGCATTTGCAGTTAAATTTCATGGACACCAACCATCAGTTTTAACAGAGCTCAGTTAACAGTTTTACATGACTCTCTTAGGCATTTAACAAAGAATTCACAGATGTTATAAAAAATTTACTAATTATATTTTTAAATAAAAAATATCAAAATGTGTAATTAACTTATTTATTTCATAATTTTTAATTAAAAATGCTATTAAAAAAATAATTAGATATTATAAAAAACCATAGTAAATATTTCAAATAGCAAATCTTACAACATCTGACTCTCCGTGAAAAATTCACACAATCTACTAACATTTTCGTAAAAAGTTCCAAAGTTCTTTTTAATATGAAAATCAAAATTTTTATTTAAACAATGTCGTTTAACTTTTACTTACGCCAACAATGCCCAAATATGGCATTGACAACGATGTTAGGGGCTTATATGGATTCTCTACGGAATCTACGAATTTATAATTGGATTTACGTTGAACCGAAATTTATTCGGTTTACAAAATTAAGCTGTTCGAAAAAGGCAAAAGTCGAAAATATGTCAGTCCAACTCAACCTGCTAGAAAAGGCAATTATAGGATCTTGTAGAAGTCTACAAAACTCATTAATTTCTTTGCGCCCACGTTGAATACTTCCTCAAATAAATTCTGTTTTGCGCACTCATTTATTTGTTGCTTTGTTAAATTCTATGGTTCGTGTATTGGGTATCATATTTAAAATTTCTATGCCAATAGATCAACAAGGTCAGATGTACGAAAGCAGAATAGAAAACAAATTAAATAAATAATTATAAAATTACTAGATGACCCGGCAAACGTTGTTTTACCATACAAAATATTTCTTTTGCATATTTTGGGTGCTATATAAAAAATAGCGAATAAATTAAGTGTGACGATGAGCGCCGATGAAAAAAATACCAAACAATAATTATGTTCTGTTTGAAATATGAACGACGACGATTCTAATGCATGAGGCGGACATAGCGCCATCTGTCACTCAACAACAAAAATAATTATGATGGGGACATAGCGCCATCTGTCATTTAACAACAAAAATAATTATTAGAAGGACATAGCGCCATCAGTCATTCAATAACAAAAATAATTATGTGGCAAACACAGCGCCATCTGTTGGGTTAATATCTTAGTAAAAACAGAAATTGCCCCCTCCCTCACCCAGTGTTGTCTGATTAGGGGATTTATCCCCAAATCGGGGATTTTCTTTTCACAATGCGGATGAAAAATTTGGTTTGGGGATTGGGGAATTCGTTGAGGATAATTTATTTGCTTTGGGGAATTTATGAGATTTTTTGGGGTTTTTTATTTTGTTTACATAATTTGGTTTATTTTTTGGACTATTATTTTAATATCAACACATTCTAATTGTTCTTTTTTGAGTACATAAGCGTTTTTAGTGTGGTAAAAACACTTTGTTATTAAAAGTAAAGCGGACTTGTTTTTTTATACCTAAAAACTTTATTGAAACATTTGCCGTCAAATCTTAACATTTTCAAAACATATAAGCAATTTTCTCCAAACATGTGTTGCAACCCATTAGGACAACCCAAATTTAGTTCAATAATAAAAATACTACAACCAGCGTCAAATGAAAATGTTCCAAGAGATATATTTGAGTAACAGTGGGAAAAAATGCCATTTATAATGTGGAATGATTTATTTGATATACAAATAACAAACAACTTAAATATGTTTTGGACAGAAGTTTATTCATATCAAGATGCCACTGGATCACATCCATTTAAGGACCTGGCAGAGTTGGTATTAAATTTACTTTGCGTATCAACGAGCAACGCTTGCGTTGAAGTTTTTCGGCAGTGAACACGGTAAAAACAAAAATTAGAAACAAAATGCAGTAGAGTTGCTCGAATCTCTGTTGAGAATTAATATACATTTTAAAAATAATGTAATTTGTTGTGAAACTTTTTCTCCAGAAATGGTCAAATTGTTTAATTCTAAAAGCATGTACCAAAAAATTTCTTCAGACAGCGGTAAAGAAGATTTGAACTCCGAACTTTTTGATTTTATCAGTCAACTTAACTAATTTGTTAGAACACATTGTATACAAATATATACTTAGTAATGAACTACAGTGCAAATAATAATAATAATAATAAAGTTAATACTTAAATGAATTGAAAAGAGAAATTGAAGTAGTTTTTTTTTTTAGTGGGGATTTTTGGGGATAGTATAAATTGCTTTTTGGGGAATTTCGGGGATGAAAATTTTCAAATTGGGGATGCGACTCAAAATAAATCTGGGAACCCTGCCCTCACCTCCTCGTGCCACTAGCGGTTTAAAATATACCTTAGAACCTATTCTCATACCTACCAAATATGCATAAAAAATTTAATTAAAATCTGTCGAGCCGTTTCGGAGGAGTTCGATAACAAACATCGTGACACGAGAAGTTTATATATTAGAAGAAATAGTTGCAAAATTTTAAGTTTCATAAATTTCGAATAATTGTTTCATGTTATCTATTTGCTTTATTTTCTTTTATACATGTAAGTATGTATGTATAGTTCTGGCTAACAGGGGAAACTCCACCCCGGTGCTCCCTTGGAACTGGCACCATGAGGTGGTACACTGATGGTTCCAGAACGCTGGAAGGTTCAGGGGTCGGAGTCGTAGGACCAAGGATTAGCTACTATGAGTCCTTGGGAAAAACCCCTACCATCTTTCAGTCGGAAGTATATGCCATTGAGAGATGTGCACAATTTAATCTCGACAGGGGCTACAGAGGAAGAGAAATAGTCATCTTCTCGGACAGTCAGGCTGCAATCAAAGCGCTTAGTTCACATGAGTTCACCTCTAAGTTGACTTGGGAATGCCGCATAAAGCTAAATCAGCTAAGCAGCATGAATAAGGTCACACTCCACTGGGTTCCCAGACATTGTGGAGTGGTAGGAAACGAAAAGGCGGATGAACTGGCCAGGAAGGTGGCTAGTACACCCATAGTCGGACCGGAACCGTTTTGTGGACTTGGACCGGATAAAATCCGCGTAGATACATCGACGGAGATTAAGAATACCAGGGATCACTTCTGGTTCAATCTCTCAGGATTAAGGCATGCAAAGCTAATGATTGGAACGTATAACCAGAAACGATTCATAGCTCTCATGTCCCTGAGTAAAAATAATCTAAGGATTCTCACAGGCTTCCTCACAGGCCATTGTAGACTGAGAAAACACCTCAACAGACTTGGCATTGAGAGAAATAGCCTGTGTAGATTCTGTGATTATGAGGATGAAACTCCAGAGCATGTTCTGATGGACTGTGAATCGTTGTGCCACAGAAGACATAGCCAATTGGGCAAGCACCTATTGGAGGACTGGGAACTGCCAATGCTAGAACCACTGGCAATCTTGAGATTCCTCAGGAAAGTGGGTCTGGCTGAGGTGCTATAGCACCTGGCAGGGGATACAATAGATCTTCATGATCGCAGTGTCCTGCATGTTTTCCCGAGAACCAATCAATCAATCAATCAATCAATGTATGTATAAAAGTTTCTATCGCCCCCCTACATAAACTATACTATAAAATTGAAATTAATTTGTTATACTGTGTGAAACAATAAACTAAGATTGGAATAAATCATGATACAATGAATATAAGGTATATGCAGAAATATAAAAAAAACCAACTCTATGTATTTTGTTGGTTGAAAATTTAATTTCAGAAGTCAAAAGTATAAATATGAATGTGTGTATGAATGTGTATAAATAAAATTTTTTTATTCAAATACGAAAAAAAAAACATTTGCTATGAAATTTTTTCTGAAGATTTATCTTCCCGATTTTAGTTTGGTTTTATCTTTGGAAACTTTAAAAAAGGTTCCTTTCCAATACCTCAACTATTTTTTACATATCACACCCCTTTTGCACAAACGCAAACTCACATTTATTTCGTATTAATTTTCAAAAACTTTAAAATTTTTTAATTTAAATTTAATCAATAAATACAAATCAAAATTTCACACATTAAAGAAAAAACAAGTGGTTTACAACAATTGTCAGCTGCGCTTGTAAGACTACCTTATAGTATCATGGGAATAAATATATGTAGAAAATAAATAAAGAAACAAATAAAACGAATAATAATTAAAATTGCATGTATTCTTGTTGATGTGAATGTTGCTGAAGATGAAACATTTTGCCTCATATTTTATATGGAGTTTGATATTCAGCGTACACAAAAAAACACCTTGTTTTTGTATTGTTGTATTCATTGCCGACTTTCTGTTAGCTAGTAAAAATATATCGCCTTGGCCTGGGCGATGATGTGTAAATCAGTCAGTCTGTAGCAATCAATAGTCAGTGACTTACTATAAATTGGATCACTTTATTAAATATACACATATTATTATTCATTATTCACTATAGCCGATCTTTGACGGTGTGGAGAAGTTTAAGTATTTGTAAATTATTTGAACAATACATATATACATACATATTTGTATACATACACACATACATACATGCATACATACGTATCTATCTGTAGACTTTTGACAAAACAGTGGAACAAAAATGCTATTAATGAGCAGAATGAAATTTTTGATATACGCGTACCGATCCCATTAAGAATTTTTATAATACATTTTAGTTTTTTGAAACATTTCAAATAAGCTGTTGATTAGTAGAAAATTAATAAATATGCAAGACGATAAGAATAATTTTTAATACCTTAAATTTTCTGTAAATGGATTAGCTGGTTAGACCAATGAATGAACTTTCAATTCGGCCTTTATAAATATGAAAATATGTAAAATTGTCCTAACGTTGGTAACGGGGTTGGGAGTTGGAGGAACCCTGCCACCTCAGTTGGTCTTAGCCATAGTTCTATTGGGCTAAGGCATGTTGACCTATTGGGGCAGTTGAACAAGTGCTCAGTGTTGTGCGGGCTCTGGAGACAATCTGGGCATCTGTCTATAGTGCCAAGGACTATGCGCTCTTGGTAGCAGTTAAGGATACTGCTCCAGCCGGCTCTAAGTTGCGCCAAGATTGAGCGAGATTGTCTGGGGAGCTGCCGCTCGCTATCATCGATCGCGGGTGGTCTTGAGTTAAGGACCTTGTTGCATCTGTATCCGTTTGTTGTTTCTATGATCGCTTGTTGATGCAACTTCTTGAGGGCACTTGTGATGGACACCTGTGTAACATCTGGTGGAATAGCGTTTCTGATGTCCTCACGGATGCATCTCGGGAGAGCATCCTGCAACGCCAGTTGGTGGTCTGGGTGTGTTGGCAGCTGACATGCCAACAGAAATTGCTTTGAAAGCATCACATTATGCTGCCTGACGGGTAGCATTAATGTCTCCTAATGCAGATGGTCAATATTGGTAATTTTTACGCATCCTGTAGCGATCTAAGAGCATTGTACTGTGTTGTTTGCAGTGATCTCCACTGTGTATCAATAAGGAACGGGGTCCATACTGGTGCAGCATAGCTTAAGAAGGAACGACTAATGGCTTTATACGTCGTTGCGAGTACCTCTTTAGTCATGCCCCAGGAGGTGCCCAAAAGGGCTTTCAGGACTTTGTTCCGGGCTTTCACTTTTTGGCTGATGTATGTGGGGTGCGAGGCAAATTGAAGGATGCTGTCAAATACTACGCGGGATTTAGGTAGGTAGGCGATATGAATCTCCTTTGCAACATAAGCATTGAGATGCCATCAGGTCCAAGGGCCTTGTAGGGTTTCGCTTTGGAGATCATTTTCGCGACTTCAGCTGATGTGAAGGAGGGGCATTCCAAGTCCCGTTTTATGTTCTTGGTTCTCCGTACGACATACCTTTTGGACGGGTTCTGCTGAGAGGTATATTCGATAACTTGTCTGCAGAACATTGTAGCGCATTTTTTGGCATCTGAATACTGTGTGTTGTTGAAGCCTATAGCAACGAGATTTTTCTGCTTGCGTGAGCCAGATAGACTTTTAATTGTTGACCATAGCTTTTTTGAGTCTATAGAACATTGGTTAAGGTAGGCTAATCATTTATTACGGCGATGTTAGTTAACTTGGGAAGTTATCTGTGCCGTGAGTTGTTCTATGCGTTCATCAGCTGGGTTGCAGGCGAGTAGGAGATCGCGTTCTTGTGCCAAAGCGCTGCACTTGATGGAAAATGTGTTCGGATGTTTGGGATTCTTCCTGCCGGGATAAAGCGCTTGGCCGCCTTGAGGATAGTGAGTCTTAAGGGCTTTCTCCCCCTTCCTGGCACAAGTAGGATGGGGTAGGTGACGAAGTGATTCGTCAATGGCATTTGTAAAGCCTGTCCAGTTGGCTTTGTTGTAGTTCACAAATGAGCGTTTATCCGACTCCACGATGTCACTAGGCTTGTCTATTTAAACCAGGATGGGAATATGGTCTGAGTTGAAATCAGTGTGTGTTTTCCAGGTGGTGTGTGCAAGTAGCGACGAGCAGACAATAGAGATGTCTGGAGAGCTAGAGCATCTAAATGTAATTCTCGTAGGGGAGTCTTCTGTAAGGTTTTGTGAAATGAAATAGATTATTTAGGATGCACTACACTTGATGGCAGCGAAGTCAGATTCGTCTGGTCAGTAATGAGAGTGCCGCGGGGGTCGTTTGGGAGCAGTGAAAACCAGCTCTCGTGATGAGTATAGGAGGTGGGATATGTTTGGGTGATAACCAGGCCCTATGCTTTTAACGGGCGGGATGTAGACGTTGACGATCTCCAGTTCAATATCTCCAGTGTTTATTGAGATGCTCATGGTTTCTAGTTATGGGTCGGGTTCGGAGGGGGCCGTTGGGGCGTTGAGTCTGTAGTCATCGCGTTGTCGTTCGTGAGGGAGAGTCTCGGGAGCTACCTGTGTCTGGTGGATTCAGGCAGCAGGTAGCTATGAAACTTGTGTTCCATTCTCTGCGAAAGCGTAGGGATGTGCACCGCCTCATGTGACATCAATTATTACATCCATTGCATCTGAGGTTGTGTTTCCTCTAATGTTGTACCTATATGTTGCACATACCTTAGGAGATGGCAAGGCCCTATGTTGTGGTGGGGTTACAAAGGGGGGAATATGTGGGATTGTGTTAGGAGGGGGAGTGCTAGGATTTGTTTGGTGTGAGTTGCAGCAGCTCGCTACAAAGCTTGGTGTCCATTCACGGTGGCTGGTGAGACCTGAACAATTTTTCAGGTGACACCAGCCATCGCAAATGTTACTCCTCACAGAGGTGACATTTCGCATTAAGCGAACATGACACACAGAACAATACCAGACTTGGGGGCCTGGATATTGTTCTATGCCAGCTCTGAGCAATAGGATACTGAGCAAGCTCGCTGGCATGAGTTGCTCACCTGTGGAAAAAACTTCCGTCTGACACAGCTGTCGCTGAGTTGACAATCCTTGGCCGAATTGGATTCGGGTCGTTCCGGAGCGAAGATCCGATTGTCGTGGGAACGTGTATAAACAGCTGGTTTCAAATATCTATTGGTCCTAATAAAAACTAGATATGTAGATATGTTGCCAACAGCGTAAACAACAAAAATGTATACAACAAATTACATATGTATGTATGTATATAGAACTTTTGATATGGATTTACCAACATACGTATAGCAAATGTACAAACTGAAAATATGCGCTAATTACACCATGAAAATACTAAAGTTAAATTTTTATACGAAAATGCTCATGTATGTATGTACACATACGTACATATATTCATATATTTCTCAACCAGAAGTCAAACATACATATTACAGTTTGTACAAAATTCGAACAAAGAGTTCTGCTAAATATCAAACAAGACATAAATTATTTACTTAGTAAAGCAAATAAAACTACGAGTACTTTTGTATCCGTTGAACTACTCAATGAATGAGTTTTTTCAACCAAACAGAAGTAAAAAAAAGAATAATGATATCATACGTCTATATTTATGTGTACATACATATGTACGTACATATTGCTTTTTCCGCATAGATGAAAAGCTTAAAGTGTGGAAAGTTTTTTTAACTGGTAATATCAAATGTTTAAAACTTCTTTGTTTAATTTCTCGTTGTGTTTTAATTAAGAGAAAAAGAAAAACCATAGTTGTTTCCACGACTAAAGTAAAACGGTCCGAACTAAGGCGAACTAATTTTACAAGCTTGCAACAAATAGAACAATATAAAAACAACAGGTATATTTTGTTTATTATGGATTTCAACCTACATAGTATAGTTTTTATTTATGATTTAGATATTAGTAGAGTAGGTAATTAAAGCATATTGTAATATAAGCGTTTTCAACTGATCTTGCTTTTGTAAGCCTATAAGTATATATAGACATCGTTATAAACTTTTTACTGAATACATACCTGTAAACAGCATGACTTAAACAGCTTCTGATATTGGGTCAAAGCTTTCCTACTCTAAAGCGGGGCAGCCCATAAAATTTTTGTGTAAAAGTTTTTTTCGCCTGTTTATATGTTTCTTTCATCACTTAGATCCGCTACTGCCATTAAAAATATGTATGTCTCTTGATTATAATTGCATCTGGCTACGTGTCATCGTATAATTAGATAATTGATAAATTAAGTGTGTTCGCTTACGGCAAATTTGCACTGGATTTTTAGTGAAACGCATTCGTTTACACATAAATTTGCAAAAGAGAACAACAATTGAGGGAGTAAAGTAACCATTTGTCTGACTGAGAAACTGCAAATGTTTACTGGACATATTTTTGCCAGTGTAAAACCCAATAGAAAATTAAAACATATGATTCAATAAAGTAAACAAACAAAAGTTAGCAAACAAAATATATAAAATTGTAATAAAAACATTTAAAAGTTTAAAAGCTGAAGTAAAAGTGCTGCAAACACTGAAAATAATTAGTTTCTATGTTTCGAAAGGTTTCAGGAGAGTAGAAAATATCTAGTTTTCTTTTTTGCTTTCCATATTAAAATTTGTCTTTTTATTGGTTTATTTACACTTATGTTTTAGAGATGTAAGGTTCATATATATATATGAATACTTATGACTGCATATTATTTAGCGTACCAAATATCAAAAATCAAATTTTGATGTATTTTTTTGTGTTATTTAACCAGACAAAATTAATTGTCATCCACAAAATAAATAAGTGTAAAAGCTTTTACAGAAGTTCATTTAATAAATACATTTCGCCACGAATTTTTAATTATGAAAACGCATTGAATCAACTACCAAAAACATTATATACTGGGTAGTCAAAAGAACACATACATATTTCAAAGCACTTAGCTATTTAGTGATCAGCTGTTTTGAATAAACTGCAAGTTTTTGTAATTTTTCCGTTCGCGTACTTTTTTGTGGCAGAGCCATTCTTGAAAGTAAAATTTTCAAGTTCGCCAAAATTTACTCAACTACTGGATTTTACTGGAATAACGGACCTATTAAAAAAAAATACAAAATTGTATATACTTAATTACCAATCGTGTTAGATTATTAGGGATTGTCTAATAAATTAATAAAAATTTTTGTCTACTTGATTTTAAAAAGTAAATTAAATTGTATGATCATTTTTATTACAAAATAACAAGAAAATCAATTATAGCTAAACGATGGAAATGTAATCGAACTCCGTATGAGAAAAACAAAATGGACAGAAAAAGGCAGGAGATAAGAATATCAATTATATATATACATTTAAATGTTTTAATTTATTATACTGATAAAAGTTTATAAATAAATATCATTAATTATCTTTCTTTTTTATTTTTAAATTTAAAAGTAAAATAATGAAAAAGATGTGAACAGCGATATTGTCCAGTGTGTACGTAAAGAGCTGAGCGACTTTTGGAGATGCCACATTTAATGATTAAATTTTATACTCAACTTAACGGTCACCTTTTGATATGTTTTGCTACATCCACCTTGACCAAGGTTTTCGTTTACGATACTGCCTATGAACATTCGAGAACGACAATAAAAAATTAATCGAAAAAAGTGCATCTTGTGCTCAGTTTAGTATAAAAAACCAATGAAGGATCTTTAGCATCAGAAGTGTACCGAAATCAAATATTCAGTATATTATACATATGATTAGCTTAATCAGTAAGCCACATATCTGTAAACTAAAATTATCGAAAAGATAAAAAGTACCAAAAAATTGGTTAAAAAAACATACCAAAAGTACCAATTTTATCTTGTTTTTGCTCTTAAAAAGTAGGTACACTATATTTATGCCTGGGTCATATGCTACATATGTATATGTCTATAAAATTTCATCCAAATGGATTGTGCTCACGCTTTAGACATCTCTACAATAATCGAACAAAGTTGCGTTGTGTGGATGCGGCTATTTAAGCAGCGTAATGCATACACAATTGTATACGTAGTATAACGCAATAATTGTAATATAAATTATCAATTCGTTTGAAATTATTATAAAATCTGTGAAAACAGCGTTACGTAAGATGTGCACAGCTCCTAAGAAGCATGCTATACATATTTATGTACGTACTAGGGTATTCACTCAAACAAAGTTTTGCTCGATTAATCGAATAGCCTCCAGATGGTTTTGATGAAAGATCTACGTATTTTGGAAAAACAATCGGCATTAATTTTTATAAGAATAAGATATATTAGTAGACATCTCCTCTTTTTTTTCAACAATATTTTAACTACCCCCTGTTTCCCTAATGAGTGGAAGATTGCATGAATAGTTGCGATTCCTAAAACTAGGGAGCAACTGGACATTAATAACATGAGACCCATCAGTATTTTGCCAACATTGTCTAAGGTATTAGAAAATATTTTGAAAGATCAGATAACTAAGTTGTTAAACAATAATAATTTATTAAGCCAATGTCAATATGGTTTTCGTCAAGGGTGCAGTACAGGTCTTCTACTTACGGAAATGGTGGATAGTATTAGGGGGGATCTTAATAGCGGTCGTGTTGGTGTTTTAATTTCGATCGATCTTTCGAAAGCTTTTGATCAAGTTAAGCACTCATTGCTGGTTACAAAACTTAATAGGAAATATGAATTTTCTAAATCTGCCTGTCGTTTGATTTGGTCATATTTATGTGATAGGAAACCATTTGTATGTGTTAATGGTCGGGCGTCGGAATCTGTTAAAGTTATTTCTGGGGTGCCTCAAGGATCAGTTCTTGGACCCATATTGTTTACACTTTTTATTAACGACTTCTTTGATTCTCTTTTATTTTGTAAACCGTTTGCGTTTGCTGACGACATCCAATTGTTTTGGTCTGGTGAGCAGCAGTTTTCTGATGCTATACAAGCCACCATTAATGATGAGTTGATTAGAGTTAATAACTGGATGGCTAGTAACTGGCTGAGAGTAAATCCTGTTAAAACGAAGGCCATAGTCTTTTTGCCAAAAAACATGACTTAATCTTGAATTTAGAATGGGGAATGAATTAATTGAATGTGTTAGTCAAATGAAATGTTTAGGTGTTATTGTTGACAACGAACTATCTTTTGGACCCCACATTAATAATATGCATTCTAAAGTATGTTTTCTTCTGCGCAGATTATATCATGGTAGTCTATTCTTGCCTTTTCATGTTAGAAAAACAATTGGTCACACGTTATTAATGTCGCGAATAAATTATTGCATTGAAATTGTCACTGCTTGCAATAAGGGCAACAGACGTAAAATTAAGTTGATGGTTCATAAGGTGGTTAGGTTTGTGTATAAGCTTGGCTTTAGAGCGCACGTTTCTGATCAACTTGAGAACTTTTTGAACATGACGTTTGAAAGCTATCTTAAGTTTTGTTTACTTATCTATCTTTTAAAAATTATTAAGGCACAAAGACCTCGGAACGTTGCGAAGTTGATCCTATTTACCAGATCGGTCAGGAATACACAAATTATTATTCCGCGTATTTATAATTCAACTTATGAACAGTCTTTCGTTGTTAGGTCAGCGCGCCTATGGAATGTATTGCCTAGTAACTTAAGATGCTTTGCAATGTCGTTGGCAACTTTTAAACATAAACTTTATGAATTATTTAATGACAGTCATTAGCTGCTATTGGGTCATTTAAAACGATTATTTGCTTTGTGGGTTCTCGGACGTGGTGTGTTTTGGAGTATGTTTTTTTTTTGGGGGGGATTCGGAATTAATACTTAGTACATATGTAGATATAAGGAAATTCGCTTTGTATGTATATATTATTGTTTATATTCTTCTTTATTTAGTTTTTAAATCATAAGGCCCCTGGACTAGCACAATGTCCTCCCCCTTTCTCAGAAAGTCAGAGGATAAATACAGCGGATCCTGCCCTATAGTGATGCAGGTTGATTTTACTATTTAATTCACATTTGTCTCAAAATTTAAATTTGTATGAATTATCACCTATACTTACATATCATTTTTAAAATTATGTACATACATACTCGTATAAGAATGTATTTACATACATATAAGTATGTATATCAGTTTAACACACAATGAATATATGTGACGCGCAAAATAGAAAGGGACCTTAGGGTAAAATGCGGTTTTGTTCAGGAGAGCCATTTTAAAGATTTAAATACGTGTATCTTTGGTGTACCATCACTTTCATAAAACGCGCATATCTCTGGGAGGGAACACTTTTGGGGCATTGGATCGGTCTCATTCGATGCTCAGATGTTGTCCACATCAAAAAAAAAAAAAAAGTGAAAATTGATTTTTTACCCTTTTTCTATGCGCTGTCACATATGTCTTTACAAAGATATTTTTAAACTATAATAAATTAAAATTTCGTGCGGTGATTATATTTTTAAAGAGCCAAAAGTGTGTGCGTGTTTTTTCTATTCTAGTTGTGGAACACGTGGGGACATTTTCTACACATGTCTCACATTGAAATAAAACAAATGTGTGTCGAAATATGTACTTATAAGTATGTATGTACATATTTATGTACTATTCATGTATGAATATGTATGTGTGTATTTAGAAAATTTATATATCGATGGTCACAAGTAGAAAGACCCTAACTCAAATAATTGTAACTTGCAACTATGATTCTACAACTGCTTATAAAAGAGATATTTTTTACATTATTGCAATAAATTTTTGTGACGAGGTGTATTTGTGTGAAATGTATAGGAATCACTGAAAAACTCAATTTCGTACAAAATACGAGTTAGGGCCTTTCTACTTGTGACCATCGGTATACTCGTATTAACCATATTTACAATCTTGTGCAAATGGTCTTGCATCATAGCATATTCCAAATGGTGTATTAGTAATCTACACTTGCAAAATACATACATATATACATACTTAGATATGTATGTAAGAATATATCATTTGAAAATTCTATGCCCATTTGCAGAAGATCGTGAATAGGGGTATTATTGTACGTTAATCTTTGATAAGGAAAACAAGAGTAACTGAAACAATAATATTTATGCATGTATTAATGTTTTGTACTTGAATTATACAAAAAATTTTATCTGTTGATGTTTTTTTCTTAAATTAAAAATACACATGCATAGTTTTTTCAAGAAAAATATTTTTCTAATCTAAAGTGATTATTAGATCAAAACTTTATAATAATAATAGGTAGACAAAATTGAACAGGAGACAATATGCCAAGTATCAAGGGCAAAATTAACGTAATTTAATTAAATAAAATATGCTTCGACACATATGTATGTACATATGTACATTGTTAAATAATAAAGTTCGTTCTTTTCAGACACTCCTTTGTATTAAATTATTCTCATAAATTCGTTAAAAATAAAAGCAAGTGACATCCCTGATAAGCTGCTGGTTGAGATCGTTGAACAAAAAACAAATAGAGATAGTGCGCTTAAAAATTTTCAAATAAAATAAAATCGGTTACATACAAGGTTCTATTTTTTCCGATTTTATTCTTATTTTTCTCAGTATTGTCTTCCGCCACTTCCGTTGATGTGAAATTTCGGTCTAATTTTGTTTACAATTGTATCTGGCGGTTTTAATTCGCTTTGGTAGCCCCCTAATTCTTCTTAGTTCTTGTCATATTTCTGATTTTTATTATGTTTTTAATTTATGGGGATTTTACAATACATATTTTTAATAAATACAATTATGTATAGGTATAAATACACTTAAACAAAAAAAAAAAATGTTTTGAAATAAAGTGAAAATTTAAATATTATGTCTACAAATTTGCGCTTCCTCATACGCAAAAACTCAGTTTATTCTCTGCCTTAACTTATTTTCCAAATTTCATAATTTTACATTTTGTGTACCATTTATTGTATTTTGCAACAGAAAACATAAGTATGTACGTACATATATGTATGTATGTATGTGTTTTCTCTTGCACACAAACTCGTTTTTTAAAAAAATTCGTTGTATATAAAGTATTTTAATAATAATTATTGTTGTAAACGAAATATGCAACTCATACATTTAAATGCACACTTTTTTGTTCACAAATATCTTAAAAGAACATTTCCTTCACAAATTGCACACATTATTTAAATTAAATTTATTTTTAACTTGCGTATTAAACTCAAAGACTTTTGAAAGGAAGCTGTGTGCTTTTGGCAATATATTATATCGTAAAAAGATATTTTTTAATCATCTTTAAGAAACCCGTGATACAGACAATTTCGAACTGGCAACCCTATCCAATACCATCCTACTTAAGCTATGTACAGACGATTGGCAGATCTTACAATATTGTCAGAAAAATGTTCAGAAAATGTCTCACAACGGTCTAAACTTACAATTTTTGTCTTGCAACGTTGCAAGAAAAAGCATTGTCAGTTCATTGTAAGACAATAATATTGTCAGACATCTGACAATCGTGAGAACACTCTACTTTGCCATTATCAGATAATTGTCAGACATTGTAAGCTCTTGTTTTATTGGCAGATGTGTTTAAATTAATGCATCTGATAATGGCACCATTGTCAGATAATTTTTCTATTGGCAATGCTGTCCATAAATACTATTGGATTTGACAGTTCTAACAACACATCTGGCAATTTTTCCACACAACAATCTTACAACCGTGTAAACTGACATTTTTTGTTGGCAGATAAATTTATTTTCTGACAATTGTCTTACAATGAAATTGTAAGGTTTTCTTACAATCGTCTGAACTGACAATTTACCTTTTGGTAACAATTTTTCATTGTCAGTACGTTGTCAGCATATTGACATATCTTACAATATTGTAAGATCTGCCAATCGTCTGTACGTAGCTTTAGGTACAATTTATAGGCGAACATTGTTTGTAGCTTTGCATTACTTTGGAGAGTTTTGTTGCACAGTGTAATTCTTGTGAGGAAATCTTACTAACACCATACTGCAATTTTTTTTCGAAATAATACTTTTGGATACTTTATTGGATACATATTTGTGGTAGCATAACAAATAATGAAAACAAAAGAACTTCATTGCTTAAAATTACTGAAATCTTAAAAGACAACTACCCAAGAAAAATTCAAAATGGTTTGAGATATACTACCCGAGTAGTGCATGTAACGCATTGCGAATCAAAAGATCGTGATTATTGTCAATATTTCGAATCGTAAATATAATGGATCATAATCATAATTTTAAAGAAAATATACTTTAAAGAGTTTTAAGGCTTACTATAGTCAAACTAAAGTTGTACCGTAAAAGTCTGCTTGACTATGAACTTGGTTTCAATTCGTATTAATTAATCATAGGGCTCTTCTTCGTCGTTTGACACAATCGCCGGCGAAGTTTTTTTTTTTTTTTTTTAATTTGGTTTATATGTATTTATAAAATTAATTTTCTATTTTTTTGCAGAAACATTTTCCCGTTGCCATCAAATGTATCACGAAAAAAGGTCTTATTAAAACACAAAATTTACTTGGAAAAGAAATTAAGATTCTCAAAGAGCTAACAGAGTTGCATCATGAAAATGTGGTGGCTTTATTGGATTGTAAAGAATCACAGGACTGTGTTAACTTAGTAATGGAGGTAAGTTGATAAATGCATTAAATATGAAATATTTTTTTTTCGTTTTTAATGCTTAAACAGATATTTAGCATTCAATTTCTAATTGCAGTCGAACTAATTTCAATTATACTATATTTCATTAAATAATTTTAGTTCAAGCTAAGTTCTTTTTTTTTTGGTTTTGACCTCCTTTTATATGCATATAATTAAAAGTATGTAGTTTCTAATTTCTAATAGGGATTCGAAAAATAAACTTTAATCTTTCTAATTATAATTAGAAACAGTTTGACTACATATAAAAAAGGCAAATATTGAAGACCCCTCAAGGTACAGCGTAATTAACATATTGAATATTTAAAAGAAATACATACATACATTTACATATACGCACTTAATAAATAATTATTTGCAAATATAGGTAAGGCTATATGTAAGTATGTATGTATATGACTCATTGTTATTTCCTGGTCAACATTCAGTGAAAACAAAGGCAATGCAATTTAAATATGACGTCTTTCGTTATTAGTTAACAAGATGAAATAAATAAATGAAAAGAAACAATTCTTTTTTTAATTGTTTTTTTTTAACTTTTAAATATGTAAATGTAAGCACGTTTTGGAGACATTTCTAAAGAGTTTACTTGATATTTCAAGCAATAAAAACATGTATCTCTTAATTAATCTTATAATAAAAAAATCTTCGACCTAACCAAACATTTACAAAAGTTACTGCTAACGGATGGAAATTAACTATTTATTATTGGCAACTCTGAGACTAGACTTTGTGGACTTATTTGCATAGATACATACATATGTACATACATAATATGTATCACATATGTACATAATAATAAGCGAACAATATGTTGGTTGGAAGTTGAGAAATTATTTATAAAATAATTGTTTTGCTCACACCTTTAATTTTTCTCGAATATAAATAATTCTTTGGCAAATGCTATCAATTTCAGGAAAAAACGAAAATCGAATCTTTTCGTTCACAAAGAACTCTGTTCTTTGTTCACATAATAATTCTTGTTTGTCTCTCTGTACTATGTACCTTGTATTATTTGTTCTATTTAGTATATTATTATACGTAACAAAAGTAATAAGTCTTTGACCGGCATTTGTTTTTAATTTCTATACAATTTATTCTGTAAATCATGTTAATGTGTTCTACTTGCTTCATTTTTATCGGTCGTTTGTTTAGGTCAAGGTCAAAATTATTATATATGTATATTCTACTTCTTATCAGTAATTGTTTTTTTTTTTTTTTTGTTGTATCTCAATTCATACTCATTAGGATTTTAGTATTTTTCGATTTCAGCTGGTGTTTAATTTTTTAAACCGAAAAATAAACGTTATATTCAGTTGCTTGCCTATAGGAAAATTTTCAGTCACTATACAGCAAAAACTTTCGATATTCATAATCATATTATGCTAAATATTAAAAATTAAAATTTTCAATTAAATGGTGAGACAGATACCTATATATGGAAATTTCTTAAAATTTATTCAGCCCATAAATAATAAGTGGATAAGATGTATAAAGCTGTTGCTTTTTTTTATCAAATCCACAAATTAAATCTTATTATCAGGCATGTTCTGAAAATCACCTTTTCATAAAGTGATTTCAAATCACTGAAAAGGTGTTCTGGGCGCAAAAATGTTTAAAATTTCGTGATTTAAAACCGGTCAGCTAACAGCATGACGATTTCAAATCACTTGTAAGTTTTTTAATAATTTTTCTTTAAAACTCTATAATAAAATTATCACGCACACTTAAAATGATTTGTTCCTTATTTGTTTTTGCAATAAAATTAATTATTTTACTTAGAAGAACCTAGAAAATTTACAAATTGCTCCAGACATTTTTACGATATATTTACAAAAACTTTAACTTCAATTCGTAGATTTATTATATTTATGTGATAAATTTCTTAAAGATACAAAAAAAATGTTTTGTAATGAAAAAAAATCAGCTGTTTGCTCGTGATTTATTTAGAACAATGAAATCACCACTAAAAATATCGTGCTTTTCAGAACACCTAATGCAAAACTATACTTAAATTATATGGTTTTAATTATATTTGATTAAAAATTGGAATCATAAAGTAAAAAAAAAAAAACAAATGCACGCTCCATTTAATTATTTATTATTAAAATTTTTTTAAAGATTTACTTCATTAAATTAAAGATAAATATTTAAATATCCATACACATGAATTTAAATGTTTTATTTAATACAAAAAGATCTAAATAATGCAATATAGGGCTAGTTTTTAGGCCATATACAAAAAGAAGACACTACAAATATTTACGACTTAATGAAATAAATCTATTAATTAAATGCTTAATGTACTAACTGCTATTTCAAACAACATTAACTTGCTATTAAAAAAACACTAAAGATTTTTAAAATTGGAATTATGTAATGACTTAATTAATTACAAGACAATATTTGGCAAGATTTTTGTTGTTTAATTCTACAAACTCACGTTACTTTGTGTGTGTGTGTGTGTGCTGTTATTTGGAATAAATATTTACAAGTTTAGTTTTTTTCTTTGCAATGTAAAATTTGTATTATTTTGTAGCTGAACATTCATTAGTTATACAAAAATTTATATGAATGCGAATATAAAGTGCAAATTAAAGAATACTAAGTTAATTTATTCAAAGGTATCTCCTCGCCCGGTGAACCAGTTTCAGTATTTTTCTCATCTAAAGGTTTTTTAGTGCGACAACATTTTGTCTTAATACCACCCACATCTTTGCGAAAAATTATGCCTATAATGATGCCAATTACTGAAATCACCATGAGACCTGTAAAAAAATGAACGAATTTGAAAAACTATTGCTGTATGTAGTTAGTATTAGTAATAATTACCGATTAACATAAAATTTATAGCTTCTTGTGATATGGGCACTTGATATGGCTTTTCGGTTTCATGGGGCACCACACCCGCTTGCAACACTTCAGTATTATTATTACTGACATTTGCTAATAAAGTCAGATTCGAAGACATTGTGGAAGATTCTTAAAGAAAATTTATTATTTTAAGCTGGTGTTTTTTTTTTTTATAATAACTTGATTTTATTATATTTACCTGGTCTTTTGGCTTGTTTAGCTTGATCGCTACCGATTGATGTTGCCAATTCTGCTTTTGCTTTAGTTTTTTTAATCTCTTCCTCTGTTTCCAACTCTAATACAGGCTTTTTAAATGGCGGATCTGTGGCCAGTATTAAACTTTCATTATATGTTGCACCCAATACCAGTTCATAACAGCTGATATCAAAATGTTTAAAACCAATATTATCGATAAATTTCAAGAGATTACATAGCTCCTCTGTACTTTCTGCATCCAATTCAGGCAGACGAAGTTTAATCAAGTTTTTCAGCGGCACAAATGCTCTGGTATTGATTTTCTACCAAATGCAACAACAACAAAACAACAAATTAATGTATGCGAGAGTAATATCAAATATAGAAAAAACAAAACAAAATAAAAATAAAATGTCAAATAATTGGGGAGTAAACATTGGATAAAAGCTTTTTCACATCAAATAAAAAAACACCTCTAAAAGCTCTTTTTCATACAAAGAAGAAAAAAGTAAGATACTGCCAGGCTAAATATGTGATAAATGGCAACATTCATAAATAACTTTATAGTGATGTCAATGGAAGTGCTTGAAAAACCTAATTTATCGTTATTTTTAAATTAATATGCAACAATTCGTTTAAACAAAACTTAATTCAGATTTTATTTAAAGATAAAACGATGTAGAATTAAGTTTTGTAATAAATACAAATTTTAATTTGATTAAAAGAATTTGATCGTTATTCAAATTTTTGAATATGTATTAAATTCTCATATTCGAATTTATTTTCGAATGTTTTTAAATACATACATATTGCAAAAATTTGTTTCGTATTTTATTTCATGTTTCGAAAGCTAGTAAATTTAAACATAGCTTTCCAAATAAGTTTAATAAAATAATTTTATTTAAGATATTATGTATCTTTAATCGAATTGGATTTTTTTACAACATAGTACATTGTAAACTTTTTAAACATGGCTAAAGATTTACTGATGAGTAGCCAATAACACCCAACGAAATACAGCATATAGATTAGTTAAACCATAACATATAAATAAAATTTTTGAAACATATTTCCGAACTATACAAAATGACAACCAGATCACAGAATTTTTTTATAGATTATTAAAACTTGAAAATCGATAAAATTACATCATTGAGCATAAGCACGAAAGAATTTATTTAAATTGAAAAAAAAGATGAACTTCTTTTAATGAAACACTTACCTTATTAAAATTATTTAAATCAATTCTTAAAGCCGTTAAAGCTGAGGTATTCCTAAATGTGTCATCATATAGTTCTGTCCAAGAACAATTTCTACAATTCAATTCCAACAGGGAAGGTTGATTAAGAACTGGGCTTTCTTTTTTTAAAACTATGGAGTTATTACTTAAGTCCAATAAACTTAAGTCACTAGCACCGGTAAAGGTATCTGGGTGAATTTCGGTTAATAGATTATTTGCTAATCTTAATCTCTGCAAACGTGGTAAGTCCATGAAGGCCTGGAAGAAATAAAAAAATAAAAAGATTACTTTTACATTTTCCGATGTTTAAAAAATACCTCTTGTTCCAATTTCTCCAAGACATTAAAATTTAAATTTATTTCTTGCAATTTCGTTCGATGGGCAAAATCAGTTTTCTTAATTTCTTTTATTTGATTATGACTTAAATCTATGATTGCCGCCGTACTAGGTATATCATTTGGTATTTGTTGAAGGCCCGCGTTCGAACATTGTATATATTTGTAATCCTCTAAACAAAGGCAGGCCTTTGGACAAGTTGGCTCTACTATATGGTTGCTGCGTTCCGGCATATCTGTAGCAAAATAAATAAGATTTGAACAGTTTATTTTATATATTAAATTTTAATTAAACATCTTACCAAATAAATTAAATATGAATGAAGGGATTTTAGTTGTAGATGCTATTATGCTATTAGATGTGGATTTTATTTCATTTGATGATTTCTTTGCATCTCCTGCATCGTCATAATAATCATCATCATAATTGTCACGGTATTCAGTGTCATAAGTAGATGTTTCATTTGCTACGGGGGCAGCTCTCGTGTGATGAAAACTAGAAAGAAATTAATAAATAAGAAAATTATTTTAATAAAAGCTATAGGTGTTTTAATGTTTATTAATTAATTTTTAATGCCACTAGCAAGTGGCAATAAGGTTATGGAGACCAGAATGTCTTTGTAATTTGTACATTTGAAATATTTTGTTTTGTTTTTGACAGTTCTGTCAATTCAGGTAGATTGATTTCATTATTTTGTTGTATTACTAACACCACCTTTAAACTTCATTCGCCTTGATGTATACTGCATGTCAAGGACAACATGTGTTTTTTTCTATTGCTCTACGTTTTAGATATTTTAATAGAGATGCGGAAGAGTTGCCTCAATGCAGCTTTAACATATTTTTTAATTAAGATTTAATTTCGAAGAATCAAGTTATTTACTTGTCATATCATCCTTCAGCTTTTCTAGTCAGTAGAAATGTAAATATGTAGTACATTAATTTAAAATTACTGTGATACTAATTGCCTCTTAATTTGTTACATTCCGTTTACATAAATAATGTAATTGTTTTAAATAATTATAAAAATATTAAAATAAAAATGTTGTTTGTTGAATTAATTGCCAATATAAGAAATAAAAAAGTGAGGGTTACTACTGATTATTCGCATATCTGCAGTTTAACTAAATCCCAAACATTTATAGTAAACGTCATGGATAGTTCTTGCCACCATGATGTCAAGTTTATTGGTAAAAGTGTCCTGGCATGCGTATCCCAAATATTAAAAAAATGTGAACTATGATTATACATATTTTGAAACACTGTCCACCCAATTATGAAAAATAAATTCCGGGGAATTTTTTCTATTACTCATATTATTAATGGCGATTTCTAAAAGGAAACAAGTAAATATTATTAATGTTAAATTATGTATATGTACATATATAATTGGCAAAACAAATTTCTTTCAATAGCGGTTCACATTCACCCCTACCATCAATACTTTTTCCCTCGAAATTTGTCCTCTTTCTTTAAATTTGCAATCGTGAAAAAAATTCTCGTGAAAAATTTCATGCTAAAATAAAATTCCCCTTATCGTGATTGATTTTTTCCCCGCAATTTTTTTAATTTTTGCATTTAATTTATTCACTTAATTTTTGGAAATATACGAATGAAAAAATAATAAAACATTCTTTCGACATTGTGAAATATACAGTTACTGGCTGTTCGCCGATATCGAAGAAGTTCTTTCTTTCGAACAATTACATTTAAAATAAACACAAAATTTTTGAATTTCTTCGATATCGGCGAACGGTCACTTAAACTATCGCTTTAATACTAAATAATTAGCTTTATTTCTTAAACTTTTATTTTAAATACTATAGATATGTATTTGTAAATTTTTTAACAGAAATTTCTTTGATATAAAATTTTTTTAATCTTTCTTTTTTACATTCACTGAGAATTGATAGCTGGAATAAGTTTTCATTACCCTTCAAGGGGAACAAAAATTTCACGGTAACGAAAATTCCATTTGTTATTCACGATAGTGGTAATTATAATTAGCGCCAACCCTCGTATGAACCTGGAAAACGTAAAGTCTAAAGTTGATGGTAAATTACTACGTCATTTTCATAACAAATATTAGTATACACACATACATGTTAATTATACTTTCGAAATATAGTGTGTTGCATAAGTTGGGAAATTTGCAATACAAATAGCAAACTGTATTAATTATTTATTTTCTAAAATTACTTTGTTTAAAGTTTTTGTGTAATTTTTCACAAACCAAATTTTGTTTAGTAGGAAAATTTTAACCAGAATTTGTTCAAACGGTGTTTTTTAAGGAAAAAAAAAATTTGTCAACAAAATTTGCTTTTAATTTGTTTTATTAAACAATTGAAATTAAAAATGTTAAAAATGTTATACTCTTATCACTTTTATTTTTTCCCACTATAAATGATGCCAAATGAATTTATTTAAACGTTTTTAAATGTTCAAATGAAGGTCAACTCATATTCAGCTGGCCTTTCGAGGCTACCCGTTTTATAATTGTTATACATAGTTTTTTATGTGTGATGTTTGATAGTGTGACTCATGCCGACTTCGCTGGAATTTGACAAACCGTCATAATATGTACTTATGTTAAAAAATTTGATGGCGGCTTAATAATTCTTGCTATCTTTCTTGAATATTAGGAATATCGTTTGTGGTAAAGTACAAAATTTCAATAAACTTTCTAACAAAACTCAATAATTAAAATAAAACAAAAAATTTATGGACTTTGAATTCTATTGAAATGAAATTCATTAAGCAACTTATGTTTTAATCGCAACGAAAAAATTGATTATATGATAGACTCTATCGCAAAAATTACCAAGTTAAATTTTGTTAAAAATGTATTCTCTTTTCAATATAATTTCTTTTTTATAGAGTGTTTAATATAGTAGACCTGTGTTAATTTATTTGAGCAAAAATGATTTTATTAAGTCGGCTGAAAGGTCTCATTAAGAAGAAATAAAAATAAAAACCAAAGAAATGTTGTTTCTTATAATCTTTTAAGTTAATCAATCAATCCAAAATTATCGGTTATCGGTTAGCGGATAATTAAATTTATTTTAATTTCCTTGATAATTGTAATCGATGATAACCGAAATATTGGATTGATTTAAAATAAAAACTTAAAAGATTATAAGAAACAACATTTCTTTGGTTTTTATTTTTATTTCTTCTTTCAGCCGACTTAATAAAAACATTTTTGATCAAATAATTTCTTTTTATAATTTCAACACTAATTTGCTGAAATTAAAAGTATGGAATAAAAACACAATTTTTAATAAAAAAAAAAATAGTTTTGCAAAAGTTTGTGGTAGTAGTCTTTTATTTCAATACTACATATATTGGCAAATTTTAATTATATATTTATTTTTGTTTTAATTTCTAGTGTATTTTTTAACATTGACCCTTTTAATATGTGTATGGCCACTATGGGCTTTTAATTTGCTTAATGCTTAATTTTTGTTTAATATTACATTTTCAGCTGTCATTAATGATGTGTGATGTACATACATACATATGTATATCACTTTATTTAATTGAAAGTCCATTTGCACGTTTCTCGAATGTTTTATATCAAATTGAAATAAGTTCACGTCATAAATTTCAAATTTCTATTTGAATAGTTTATGAAACTATTTGAAACAAATCAGATTTTAAAACAAGTTTGTAATAAAATCTTTAAAAAGATTATACATAATAATGATACATTTTACAATATGTACTTATCTAATAGACAACAAATTTGTAACTGAAATAATAGACTTTATCACAATTAACTGTTTTAAAATAATTCCAAACATCGTATATGTATGTATGTATATGATATACATACGTATTTATGCTTAAAAAGTTTAATTCTATTTTAAATAAATTTAAAAATTTTTATTTCAAAATGTAACGTTGCCACAGGAAAATAAATATGTATCAGATATATTTTAATAATCAAGGTGTATTCAATAACATGGCAGCGGGAGGAAAACAAGGTGGCAGCATCAGAAAAACAAGTCATTCTGTCAAAAACATATTTTTAAACTACGAACATTTATATGTATGAACAAAAATTACTTTTGACAAATTGTTTTATTTCAAATGTGTGAAGCAAAAAATTATCACATGTCTTAGCGCTGCTGCCAACTGGTTAAATACGCCTTGGGAATAATGTTCCATATAAGAATGAAGTCATTACAACTTCTATTTCTAATATTATACCTGGGAGGAATTATCTACATATATGTGAATATAAGCATTACACCCTCTCTGAGTAGCTGTACACGACTTGACAACAGTGATGTTAATTTTTTGGGTTTGCAATAGCTTCGTTAGTCATCTGGCAGCCCTACCTTTTTTATAAGGGGTATTCCAGATCGTGTAACTATGTATACACATACATATGCAGTTTGTTTCATCAAAACTGAGGCTAAAAAGGATATTGTATTTAAAAAGGAATTGGTATTTTTATTATGTATGTATGTATACATGTATGTATATAAAGATGTCAACACTAGGAATCTCTATGTGTTTGTATTTCTTTTTATAGCAAAAACACTGTATGCAGGTATAGATTTATAAAATCTGCCATATGTCTGTACCCTCATCATCATCTCCTACTACGAGGAATGAACATATTTTTCTATGTATCCCTTCTTCTTGTTTATCCTGTGCTCTAAGACAGTTTGTTAAAATATGAAGTGTGTCATTAACACGATATTTGTTCTACCCAAAAAACCTGAATAAACAAATCACTAAAAGGAAACGAAAATATAAAAATAGAAGAAACAAAAAAACATTAGAATAAAACGGAATATATGGGTGTGTCAACAATCATAATTTCAGAAATCTTGATATAATACTACATATAAATCTTGATTAAAATGATATTAGGGCTCCAAATTATACATACATACATATGTACATACCTATAAATGTTAATTTTAATATTGCATTGTCAAGTTCATTTTACGAAAACTTGAAGATTTTCAATAGGATTTACCTGTAGGTTATTTATGTTAAACTATTCGTTTCGTTTGCATTTAAACTTCTTCAAGAATTTATAGGTATTTAAAATAAAACTTATAATATACGTAGGTAGGTATTCTTCTATTAAAAAATATGTATTTCGAATAAATTTAATTAAATTTTGACGTACTGTGAATATTAATAAGATCTGTCTGTTGTAGTATTAAGTTCAGCTATATTTTCTTAATAATTGTGTTAAAATCATTTATTTTTAAATATAAAAAAATAAGAAAATCTAACGATTGGCGGCACTCATCTCTTAACGAGATAGTGCGACGTTTAGTCATGTCGTGTTACAACCTTCTTTTAATTGCAATGTACAGTTACAGGTGTAGGTAATAGTTAAAGAAGCATTGTTGAATGACAACAAATTAGAAAATCTACTCCCCATCCCTGATTGGGTAGAATAAGGGAAATTATTTGATTATGGGAACGACATTCCCTTTTGAAAACTTGAAACGGAAAAAATATTGAATAAATAAAATATCGTAGAAAAGATGAGCACGAATGCGGCAAACTTTTACTAAAATTTTTAAACAAAAAATCATTTAATAAATAAAAATTTATGTTATGTCATTACTTTGCAAATTCAATACAAATTTTTAAGTACACACATGCATATGTACATGTAAAACTTGTAAATGTCAAATGTAAAAATTATTGAATACTCTAAACTACTGTGAGCAGTGACTAGCAAAATCTACACTTTGACCTCAAAGGGACACAGATTAGAGTCGTGCGATTTAGCTTCACCGCTTCAACTTTTACGAAAATCCAAATTTGAGTTTCTTCCATGCATTCTGATGACACCCTGTAATCTGTCAGAATATGTACATTTTGACATCTGAGGAAATCGAAATGCAAGCACATTATTTTAACGCCTGAGGATGTCAATATGTACACATTTTGACAGATTATCCTCTATGTTTTTTGATAAACGATTATATTATAACTACATGCTAAGAAGTTATTTTCAAATAAAATTTTTTTTGTCTGTTTTCAATACCGAATTTAAAGTAAATCAGGAGTAAAGGGAACAAGTTTATATCAGGCATGATAAATGTGAAGCATGTAAAAATCTCATAAATTCTTGAAACTAAATATATGCAGGTGTTTCGATGGCAAAAAGCAAACAAAAATAAATTATTCCAAACAGTTAAAAATTCTGAACCAATTTCATAAAAATCTTTTAATACATAAATTTAATAGTGTCTCTAATGAAATTTTTATGTCCTCTAACTACATGAATAATTAATTCTTTCATTTCTATAGAATTGTAGTTTTAAAAACATGTTTGAATAAATACATACATAAGTACTTACTCGTATGTTTTTAAGATATGCTCATTCATAAATTTTGCATAAGCTGAAATAAACTTTATAGAAATATCTACTCGTATGTGTACACATTTAGAGAATATTTAAATATTTGTTAAACAAATTTCAATTCATACCCACCTTATGCTTAAAATAAATATTAAAAATAATCCAAATTTATAAGAGACATGCATTCTTGTGCTGCTGGTATGTAATAGAAATGTTGAAATGGCGTATTTTGTTGCACTTAATTTTAAAATACTTTTTGTTGCAATTGGTTTTTCTTTGTTTTATTATATTTTATTATTTCTTTTGTTAATAACACATGGTGTACTTTATTTTTTATTACTACTATTATTAAAAATATTCGTTTTGTTTATTATTTTTACAAATTCTTTGAAATCTTTATTCTTAGCAAATAGATTGTAAACCGATTTTTCTTTTAAATTTTCTTTAAATTTCCATTTATAATACTCGCTCGTTTGCTGTCTAATATATAACTAACGATGTTTTCTATTGAGTAACTCAGCTGACCAGCATATCATGTGTGTGTTTTTGTTTTTGTGCGTGTATGCGAGTGTTTCATACAAACCTTTTTCTTTTTGTTTACAACCCCATTACGTTTCCATTTGACGATGGATGATAAAATATTATCTACAAAAAAAAAATTATTTTTGCTGGTTGATTTTAATATATAATTTATAACTTAATAAAATTATCCGGCATATTGTTGTTGCCATTTATATGTGTAAAAATCATTATTAATCAATAACTATCACTCAACCGGCAGTCTCTTTATTTCTCTTAATTCCTTCTTTATTTTTATAGCACTCGACGAGCTGCCATCTGTCAAAATCTTTTGTTTTGCAGATATTTTAATGGAATTTTGGAAGTTTTAAATTGTATTTCAAAAAAACTATATTAAATTTTTTTTTATCAAGCTATTGCAGGATTCAACAATTCTTTTTGGATTCCCATTTTATTTTAAAAGTCTAATCGTCAATTTCAATTATCCTAACTATCCACTTTGTATAATAATTAAATAGGGAACTTAGAGGCAATCTTTGACTTGATATTTAGGTTATAATTATTTTTAAGTTGTAATTAAATACAAAATTGTGTTTTTGACTGCAAGTTTTAAAAAAGTACTTAATTAATAATTAAATGAACAACCTTGCATATTTATATAATAATTAAGATTTACGAATTTCCATACCCAGCAAAATCTTACGTGACAAGAAAGTAGTTTAATACTGGTTCGATTTAGGTGAAACATGCATGATTTTAACACAGGCGTGACATTGGAGATCATGTGTTTATGCACCAATTTAAATCAAAAGCAATACTTCAGAACGCATGAACTAAACCAATGCAAAATAGATGATTTAGATACGTTTTTTCATTGGTAAAATAAATCAGTTCTAATACGTGACAGATATTTTTCATATAAAACATTTGCAGAAATGAATGGGATTTTCAGGAGTTCGACAATGACAATTATAATGAAATCTATGAATACTTTAAGAACGCATTATAAAAAATACATTCTTAAGATGTCATGAAAAATCATTTCATTTAGAACCCATTCAATTTTAATTTGCTGGGACTAGAGTAATTCACTAAAGCTTCAACAGTTTTTGTATTCTAGTAGATCTGTATCACAAAGGGACCAATTTAACGGACCCACGTGCGTCACTTATTAAGCTGTGACGGCCCTCGAAACCTAAATCTAATCAATAAAATGAGATCGTATGAACAAAAAAAAAACATATTAAAGAATCGAGTTGGAGATTTAAATCAAATTTTCTGACCAATATATTATGTTGTTATATTTTTTTGTTTAGAGGTTTTCTTTACATTTTTCCAAATTTGGCTTAGGTATTTTTACCAAATTTGTTTATAGGCTGCGAAAAACAAACTATCTGGCAGTACTGTCTAACGATTATGCACGACTCTCTTCGTTAATAATTATTTTTTCTCTCTTTCGTTTTATTAGGCTCTCTAAAATGATAATCTTTTCATTTTCTTATCGGTTTTTGTTTAAAATCTAAACTTAAGATTCGTAATATTTTTGTTATTTGATTAATTTTTAACTACAAGAAATTTGTTTTCCTTTCATGTACAGTCGGTTTTGGATAAGTGCAAGCTGTTTTATGGAAAAAATCGCTAAATTGAAAATAAATATTTTTTTATTTATTATTTTGGATAAATTTCGAAGCACTTCGCTACAAGAAAACCCTAAGCGGGAAACATATTTTGCTTAAAAAAAATGTATGTATGTATATAAAAAACACCTCATACAAGAAAAAAATATTAATTTACTGGCGAGAAAATGCTTTTTAGCAATGGCTCATTATTTATTGTAAAATAGATTTTAAAATTAATCTGAAATCAAATTCAACTCACATATGTATGTATGTTTGAGTTGTACTGTTATATCTTCGTTTTATAGAGCAATTCGAAGTGACCGAAATCTTGTTCACCTATCCGAAGTTCTTTTTATCGAAAATCTCGCATACATACTTGTAATTTTACATTTTCTCTTAACCGAATTCGACTGTATTTGTGTATGTATTTTCAAATTGTTAATCATCAGAGTTTTGTTGTTTTTGTCTTTTATTTATATTGAAAATTGAGGTTTTGCCTTTTTAGCATTATTGTTGTTTTTGTTTATATTATCTCCTTTCAAGCATGGGAACAAGTGTTTAATTTATTGCCTTCTGCAATTACTTAACAACAATTTTTTTCAATTCTTGTAGGTAAGCGATGTTCTCAGCAATAGTAATATCTTTGCTTTTTTTTATTTAATTGATAAATGGTAGTACAGCAGACGCTCGTAAATTAGAACTCTTGGTAATTCAAAGAATTACAAAAGTTTATTTACAATTATTACTAAAAAAAAAACGCTGCTATATGAATTAGTCGACTTTGAACAAACTTTCTACATTCGCATCATTTGTAAATAGTAAATTTAAATAAAAATTCTTTTCCACAAATCAATGTAGTTTTTCAAAATAAAAAGTTATGAGATTTTGGACTCGAAAATTAACCTATTATAGTCAATATATACCAAGACGAATCAGTTCATTCAAACAATATCTAAGATTAGCTGAAAACTGGCAAAAAAATATTCCTAGGACTTCAAAACTTCTGTTACCCAATTTCTCCTTGTCTTTTATTTTCTGATTGCGGGAAATTAAAAGCTCAGAAAAAATATTTTAATCAAAGAATTTAATTTAAAAAAAAATTATCAAAAATAATATTTCTGCTAAAGTTTTCTTTTTTTAAATTGTAATTTAAAATTTTAACAATAGAATATACAATTTTTGCCGTAGTTTCAATTTCAATCACATTTGTTTTTTTCGACAAATATTTGATAAGTATGAACGTAGCTTTACCCTAAGACCTACTTAAGTATATTTTCTATCAAAATTGCAACTACTACTATTTGCTACTTAATATTTTCGGAATTGCATATTTTAGATACTAGAAAATTATTCTAAAAACAAAGAATAAAAAATTGTAAATGTTAACTATTAGAAAGTTACTGAACTCGAAATGGTTTTTATTTTAATTTTTATTAAAATGACACTAAACTTAATAAAAATATAGAAGTAAATAGTGGTTTGGAATAGTGTCGAATATTTAAAAGTATAAGACGAGATAATTAGTATATATACTTATGTACATACATATGCAATATATAAAGGGTGGGCCAATTTGAGGTTAGGAAGTAAATTGGATGTCAAATGATGAAATGTCAAGAATTGAGCTGTCATCCTTTGACATTTATTTAGTAAATAGTTGCGAAATTTTAGCCATGGAACGCTAAACAATTGAACAAAGAATTTTTATTGTGAAAGTTTACTATCATGGGAAATTTACAAGCGTAAGAAATTTCCGCTGGATTATTTTCCATGGGGCCGTTTAAATTACCGGGCTTACGTGAACAAACCAGAAACAACTGATGATCTGGAACATGAAATTCGGCGCTGCATTGACGAGATAAGCGAAGCTTTGTTGCATAACATGGCTCAAAATTTTGTGAAAAGAGCGGAGGTCTGCTAGAATTGGACATTTGCCCGACATCACATTCCATTATTAATTCCCATATTTCTACTTTACATTGGTATCAATAAAACTGAATTTGTCAAATAAAAGTGAGTTCTTAAGCCAATTTACTTCCTAACCTCACATTCATCAGCAATCTGGTGCCGACACAATTTTTTTTCTCATCAAAGGCAAATATAAAAATGTAGACGTGGACAAAAGATGTGACTTGGAGATACTTGGCCCATGGCTTCCTTAAGAGTGTTGACATAGTCAACAGTAATATTACTCCTATACATCCCCATACAATGCTTTGTACTATGTATATACATTTAACATGGGCTTGTCATTGAGAATGTACTACATAGTAACATTAAGAATGTGGACTATGTAGTGATTACGTAGTTCTCATGGGACGAAGTGGAGATATTCGAATCAAAAATTTACTAGTGCATTTCAATAATTTAGGTCTATCTATCAAAGCAAACTAAAAAGTGTAAACATACTGTTGACAATGTCACCAAAAAGATAATAAATTGGTGACTTGTTATTAAACTATTCAAAAAAAGTATGTGACTTGGAGACATTTAACACCAGGCTTCCACACAATTTTGTATTCTTAGAACACGTTATTAGTACATGCTGAATCGAGTTATTCCGGTACATACAAATATATTTATATACATATGTATGTATGTATTTATAATTATATGCAGTAATTTGTATAAAAAGTATATACAATATATTTTAAATGTTTATGCATGTAGTAAATTACTATAGCTGTACATGTGTTTTGTTTTATCGCTATTTGTTGTTTTAAATGTGCTTAATTTTTTTTCGGAATGATCGGATCATCTACTTCGACCTTTAGACTGAATTTGTTTTATTGTTTCATGTATGTACATATGTATGTATGTATTTGTTTTTTATATTTAGTTGCATATAAAAATGTTCATTTTTAATTTTGTGTATAGAGTACAACTTCCAAATTAATCATTTATTTTTTTTATAATTATATTACAAGTTTTAAGTAATCTTTTTATAAACATTTTTTTGCGTAACTTTCATTCTACAACTGTTAAAACACGACATTCCCGCATTTATTTAGCATTAATTGCATTTTTTTATTATATATTGATTTGCAGAAAAAAGAAAATCTTTATATTATAATTCATTTCTTGAAGATAATAAATAATTTGCGGTTGGTTGTTTGTTGATTTCTTGGGTTAATTTTAAGGTTTCACTTTAATTTTTGCATATTTTGTAGGCTATTTTAAAATTTTCTTTTTTCCTCTCCACAATACCGTCCGTCCTACTACCAAGTCAAAATACAACTGTTTTTTGTTTAATGTATTTTATTGATAATATTGTGTTTTTTTTTTATTTGATTTTGTGATTGTTTTTCATTTTGTCTTTGTTTTTGCGCTCTCATATACGAAACTTGTTACTTGTGTTAGTGTTTGCACTTTGGTGGATTTTTTTCCCCAAAGTGGGAATTTAATTTCGTGATTGTGTATGAAATGAAAACACGTTTCGCGTTTTAAGGGATACGTCCTCAAATCGAAAACTTAATTTTTAGATATCTGGCTGATTCTGAGATTACCGGCTAATTTAGACATAATTTTTCGACATTTATGTTTTTTGCGGAATTTAGTATTTAAAGTATGTAGCTTTAATCCTTCAAAGAATAGCTGCTTAATTATCGTAGGTACTCATCAATTTCTTAATGATTAACCGAATTATGTGCAATTACAAAATATGCCCCCCCATGTTAATGACTTATTGGGCAGGGAAAATACGATAACAAATAAAATCATTTTATTTCATTTAAAATCAATTATTTTAATTCAGTTCGTTTATTAGAATTATAAAAAAAAGACATGTGGCACTCGGGGACTGCCGCGGTAAAGCTATTGCACTGCATTTTTTATCAACTTTTGCAATTATATTATTACGTTTTGTTTAATAACTCCGTTGTTATTCTGGCAATACTGTATGTTAATGAAATCAAAATCAATAGCATACTTTAGGGGTTAACATACATTGGGCGATTTAAATACTTAAAAAAACAAGACTTAAGAAACAAACGTTTCAAAATTTCTTGATTCGGGCGCCTCAAAGCCCGCGATAGAAGCTATGTAATAGCTTAAAAAGGCTTATTCTATGCAATTATGTTATAAACTATTAATAACACTGTGATAGTTTTTGACCCGAAAAAAATGAACTTCGATGAATCCTTTTTGAACTATTAGGGGGGAGTCCCCTGAGTACGAAAGTTATAATTACACACTATACAAAATTTACGACGAGTTATGAATACCTCTATTATTATTACTTTCTTTATAAATTCAATTCCTTTCTTTTACTGTTATTTTTTTTACTAAACATTTTTATATTATTATTTATTATAAAATTTAATAATAATTTAATTTATATAATTTAATTTATTTTATAATTTAATAATAATTGAATTTATATAATTTTAATAAACTGAAGTAATTGATAATTTAAATCGAAAAATATTTCTTTTCGTAATCGATTACAAATATGACTGAAAAAAAGAGTCAAAAAAGACTCGTAAACGATCAGAAATACGACTAAAAAACGACTCACAAATGATTCGCAAACGATTAGAAATATGAATGAAAAATGAGTCGAAAAAGACTCGAAAATAATTAGAAACACGACTAGAAAATGACTCGAAAAAGACTCGCAAATCATTAAAAATATGAGTCATAAATGACTCGAAACTGATCAGAAAATCGGGTAATAAATGACTCCCCAAGAAGAGTCGCGGGTAGGGTACCATTTTCTCCCGAGGAAACAAACATTTATGATCAGAAAATGAGCTCATATATGCTTATTTTAATCTCGCAGAGGAGTCATAAATGACTCGAATATGATCAATTTTTTCAAAAAATGCTTGTAGGATAATTCCGAATAAATGTAAATACCTACATATGTACATAATTATATGTATGTATGTGTGTTCATTAATAGTTTGAAATATTTTTATAAAGCTATTTTAAGCTTTCTACATAAATTCTGCTTTTGCTCATGTACAAACATATATTTTTGCATTATTCTACTATTTTTTTTTATACTTTTATAGCCTTTTTTTTGTTTATAATTATGTAGTATGTATCTTCTACATCCGATTTTATGCATTTAATTGTTGTTTGTTTTTACAGCAAAACAAAAATATCTTGTTCTCTTTGGAAAAATAAAAATCTAAAGAAGTCATTGACATGTAAATTGTTTGGAAACTCATTCTGTCAGTCGGTTATTCAGTCCCTTTATTTTTGAATTGTTTTAAACTTTTCATTTCATAGATTTTTTCTTTTTGTTTTTTGTTTGTAAATTAAATGGTTTATGGTTAAAGCAAATGAATTATGTATGTACATACTACATATGTATGTATGTTCATATCGGGGCTTTGCTGCAATACAGTCCTAACTCAAAAAAAGTAATTTTTCAGAAAACGTTTTCAAAGTTTTGAATTCTATAACAACTGAATGGTAAAAGAAAATGTTATTTTTCTCTCACACATTATGAAGAACGATATGACAATTAATATTTTTCGAGTTATGACTCTATTAAAGCAAATGTTAAATGTATGTATGTATGTATGTATGTATGTATGTATGTATGTATGTATGTATGTATGTATGTATGTATGTATGTGTGTGTACATGATTTTATTAAATGATCCCTTCACAACTCGTTTATGCCAGAATATCGTAAAAATTTTAGTCAAAACAAAAAAATCAACAGATGAGAAATTTCCCCCCTATTTGAGTCATGGTTCTTATATTTAATATTGAGTATTTTATAATGTTTTTAAATGGACCTTTTTTTTTTTGTAGTTGCATTGTAATGTCATTAATAAGACCATTAAACAAATTTGCCCAATTCACTAGCCTAGTTGTATCGCTTATTGTTGTATATGAAAAGACAATTTCAAACAAAATTTATGTCAACAAAAAATAAATTTTTGAAAATTGTTTTTGTTTTGAGAAATTTTGTTTGAAATTGTTTTTTCATATACATACAACAATAAGCGATACAACTAGGCTTGTGAATTGGGCAATTGTTTTTACAAAACTTATGGATAATTGACGGTTCTATTGCCAAATGAAAATGTTAGTTTCTTAAAAGAAAACTGCAGTGGACTGTCGACGCTCTTATAAAAGCTTGCTTTATACTTAGTAAAAGTTCTGATCTTTCATGTCACGTTTCGCCCATTCTGCTTCACTAATTTTTCTAAATTTGTGGCTAATTGGCGATTTCACTGATCCATTTATTGATACATTTCTATTAAATAGTCTGATTTATCAAGTGCTGGTTTACACAAGTCAAGTTTCCTTGATTAAGTTTTAATTCAGCTCGGAGGAAAACAGAAATTTATATTGCTTTGTTTGTTTTCTTCCCAGCCTAATTAAAACTTGATCAAGGAAACTTGACATGTGTAAACCAGCACCAATTAGCACGATGAGGGTTTCCCTACAGTAACTGAATATTTCCGATTTAACGTTTTGTCCTTTCAAAGCCAGGCGACACTTGATTGTCCACGTATGGTGCTTAGTTTCTCTTCTTCACGTTTATTCTCAATCACCAATTCCATGGACTTTAGAATAGCGACTTTTGTATATAATTTTGTCGGTTGCTCCCAAATAGTAACCTGAATTCGCTTTGTAACAGTGTAACCTCGACAAACGCAACTAATAGAAATTTAGAGCTGTAAAAACTGAGCAAAAAAATTTAAAAATGCCCGATTTTTCTTTTAAAGAGTTTATTTCAAGCCAAGAAAAAGTTTTATTTAGAAAAACAAGTGTTCACTTTTAAAATAAATGTATAAAAAAAACGAAAAAAAAACTGTTTAAATCAAATTACGAATACACATGCTAATATGAATTATAAATATTTCGGTGTTGCGATTAGCGAGGAATAGCATTTATCGAGGGTTGTGTTAACCGAGGTTACACTGTATTTTAAATTTATTTAAATAACACAGAAAGTAAACTGAAATTTTTTTCCAAATTATATTTTGACCCATAAATATTAATTTGTTTGCATTAAACTAAATAAAAGTGTGTAAATTATTTGATTTAAAGCAACACAAGTAAGCTGTGATGTGGCCATTTAAATTACTTGACATGATGATCATATCAACTGGGATCAAGCGAAGACATTCATTGCATTGCACTTTTGATGTTGTCTTTTTTTAAGAAAATATGAAAAATGTGTTTCAAAATAAATGCGATTTTTTTATGTGTTTAAAAATAATCTAAACAATTTGTTTTAGTTTGCTGGTCAAGTTTAAAATGATTTTTATGAAAGTCATTCGTATTAAGAAAAATGATCTTTATTAAGTGTAATTTTTTTAAGCTCAAATATTATTCTTCCATTAAAATGCTCTACTCGGATTTATTTCAATGCAACACTTATATAAATTTTTGTCTTTCAGTATTGCAATGGCGGCGATTTGGCTGATTATTTAAGTGTCAAGGGTACATTAAGCGAGGACACGGTACGATTATTTTTAATACAATTGGGTAAGTTTTTAAAAAATATAAGAAATTGTAAAACGTTATATATGTATAAATGTATGAATATATGTACATTTGTGTATGTATGTACATATCCGCCAAAAATGCATTAAAACATTGAGTGTTTAGTAAAGTTTTAATTTGTATAAAAGACGCAAAAAAAATTATTTTTTGCATCGTAACTTCTAATTTAATATTTTAATTTCGAACAAAGTAAAAAATTTATTGTGTGTGAAGATATGTATGTAAATATGGCGAGTTAAATATGTTTTACGTAAGAGCTTACGTCATGACATATTTAACTCAAAAGTTAAATATGTTTAGTCGGGACATTGCCAACATAGCTCGATGGAACTTTTTGGTTTACATCTTTGCTAGTTGATATAAATGTATCTTATCTAAGATAAATTTGTATGATCTCTACCAGAATTTGGCTATTTGTGGGCACATTTGGCCAAATTCCCGTAGAGATCATCAAAAATTTACAAAAATTTTAGTTTTCAAAATTTTATAGAAAAATTCTCAAATACAATTGAGAAATCGGACTTACGTAGTCAATAAGTATTGATTCTTGGCCTTAATTTCCCATTGCTCCAAATGAGTGACAAACAAAAATGTGCCAACAAATGGCCAACTTCCCGTAGAGCTCATCAAAATTTAGACAATTTAAATTTTTAAAATTTCATAGAAAAATTCTCAAATACAATTGAGAAATCGGACTTACATAGTCAATAACTATGGATTCTTGGCTTTGATTTCCCATTGGTCCAAATGAGTGACAAGCAAAAATGTGCCAAATTCTCGTAGAGCTTATCAAAATTTAGACAATTTCAATTTTTAAAATTTTATAGAAAAATTCTCAAATACAATTGAGAAATCGGACTTACATAGTCAATAACTATGGATTCTTGGCCTTAATTTCCCATTGCTCCAAATGAGTGACAAACAAAAATGTGCCAACAAATGGCCAACTTCCCGTAGAGCTCATCAAAATTTAGACAATTTAAATTTTTAAAATTTAATAGAATAATTCTCAAATACAATTGAGAAATCGGACTTACATAGTCAATAAGTATGGACCCTTTGCATTAGTTTTCCATTGGTTTAAATGAGTGACAAGCAAAAATGTGCCCACTAATGGCCAAATTCTCGTAGGGCTTATCAAAATTTAGACAATTTAAATTTTTTAAATTTCATAGAAAAATTCTCAAATACAATTGAGAAATCGGACTTACATAGTCAATAACTATGGATTCTTGGCTTTGATTTCCCATTGGTCCAAATGAGTGACAAGCAAAAATGTGCCCACTAATGGCCAAATTCTCGTAGAGCTTATCAAATTTTAGACAATTTCAATTTTTAAAATTTTATAGAAAAATTCTCAAATACAATTGAGAAATCGGACTTACATAGTCAATAAGTATGGAGCCTTGGCTTTAATTTCCCATTGGTCCAAATGAGTGACAAACAAAAATGTGCCCACAAATGGCCAACTTCCCGTAGAGCTTATCAAAATTTAGACAATTTAAATTTTTAAAATTTCATAGAAAAATTCTCAAATACAATTGAGAAATCGGACTTACATAGTCAATAACTATGGATTCTTGGCCTTGATTTCCCATTGGTCCAAATAAGTGACAAGCAAAAATGTGCCCACTAATGGCCAAATTCTCGTAGAGCTTATCAAAATTTAGACAATTTCAATTTTTAAAATTTTATAGAAAAATTCTCAAATACAATTGAGAAATCGGACTTACATAGTCAATAAGTATGGAGCCTTGGCTTTGATTTCCCATTGGTCAAAATGAGTGACAAGCAAAAATGTGCCCACTAATGGCCAAATTCTCGTAGAGCTTATCAAATTTTAGACAATTTCAATTTTTAAAATTTTATAGAAAAATTCTCAAATACAATTGAGAAATCGGACTTACATAGTCAATAACTATGGATTCTTGGCTTTGATTTGCCATTGGTCCAAATGAGTGACAAGCAAAAATGTGCCCACTAATGGCCAAATTCTCGTAGAGCTTATCAAATTTTAGACAATTTCAATTTTTAAAATTTTATAGAAAAATTCTCAAATACAATTGAGAAATCGGACTTACATAGTCAATAAGTATGGAGCCTTGGCTTTAATTTCCCATTGGTCCAAATGAGTGACAAACAAAAATGTGCCCACAAATGGCCAACTTCCCGTAGAGCTTATCACATTTTAGACAATTTCAATTTTTAAAATTTCATAGAAAAATTCTCAAATACAATTGAGAAATCGGACTTACATAGTCAATAACTATGGATTCTTGGCTTTGATTTCCCATTGGTCCAAATGAGAGACAAGCAAAAATGTGCCAAATTCTCGTAGAGCTTATCAAAATTTAGACAATTTCAATTTTTAAAATTTTATAGAAAAATTCTCAAATACAATTGAGAAATCGGACTTACATAGTCAATAAGTATGGAGCCTTGGCTTTAATTTCCTATTGGTCCAAATGAGTGACAAACAAAAATGTGCCCACAAATGGCCAACTTCCCGTAGAGCTAATCAAATTTTAGACAATTTCAATTTTTAAAATTTCATAGAAAAATTCTCAAATACAATTGAGAAATCGGACTTACATAGTCAATAACTATGGATTCTTGGCTTTGATTTCCCATTGGTCCAAATAAGTGACAAGCAAAAATGTGCCCACTAATGGCCAAATTCTCGTAGAGCTTATCAAAATTTAGACAATTTAAATTTTTAAAATTTTATAGAAAAATTCTCAAATACAATTGAGAAATCGGACTTACATAATCAATAACTATGGATTCTTGGCTTTGATTTCCCATTGGTCCAAATGAGTGACAAGCAAAAATGTGCCCACTAATGGCCAAATTCTCGTAGAGCTTATCAAAATTTAGACAATTTCAATTTTTAAAATTTTATAGAAAAATTCTCAAATACAATTGAGAAATCGGACTTACCTAGTCAATAACTATGGATTCTTGGCTTTGATTTCCGATTGGTCCAAATGAGTGACAAGCAAAAATGTGCCCACTAATGGCCAAATTCTCGTAGAGCTTATCAAAATTTAGACAATTTCAATTTTTAAAATTTTATAGAAAAATTCTCAAATACAATTGAGAAATCGGACTTACATAGTCAATAAGTATGGAGCCTTGGCTTTAATTTCCCATTGGTCCAAATAAGTGACAAGCAAAAATGTGCCCACTAATGGCCAAATTCTCGTAGAGCTTATCAAAATTTAGACAATTTCAATTTTTAAAATTTTATAGAAAAATTCTCAAATACAATTGAGAAATCGGACTTACCTAGTCAATAACTATGGATTCTTGGCTTTGATTTCCGATTGGTCCAAATGAGTGACAAGCAAAAATGTGCCCACTAATGGCCAAATTCTCGTAGAGCTTATCAAATTTTAGACAATTTCAATTTTTAAAATTTTATAGAAAAATTCTCAAATACAATTGAGAAATCGGACTTACATAGTCAATAAGTATGGAGCCTTGGCTTTGATTTCCCATTGGTCAAAATGAGTGACAAGCAAAAATGTGCCCACTAATGGCCAAATTCTCGTAGAGCTTATCAAAATTTAGACAATTTCAATTTTTAAAATTTTATAGAAAAATTCTCAAATACAATTGAGAAATCGGACTTACATAGTCAATAAGTATGGAGCCTTGGCTTTAATTTCCCATTGGTCCAAATGAGTGACAAACAAAAATGTGCCCACAAATGGCCAACTTCCCGTAGAGCTCATCAAATTTTAGACAATTTCAATTTTTAAAATTTCATAGAAAAATTCTCAAATACAATTGAGAAATCGGACTTACATAGTCAATAACTATGGATTCTTGGCCTTGATTTCCCATTGGTCCAAATAAGTGACAAGCAAAAATGTGCCCACTAATGGCCAAATTCTCGTAGAGCTTATCAAAATTTAGACAATTTCAATTTTTAAAATTTTATAGAAAAATTCTCAAATACAATTGAGAAATCGGACTTACATAGTCAATAAGTATGGAGCCTTGGCTTTGATTTCCCATTGGTCAAAATGAGTGACAAGCAAAAATGTGCCCACTAATGGCCAAATTCTCGTAGAGCTCATCAAATTTTAGACAATTTCAATTTTTAAAATTTCATAGAAAAATTCTCAAATACAATTGAGAAATCGGACTTACATAGTCAATAACTATGGATTCTTGGCCTTGATTTCCCATTGGTCCAAATAAGTGACAAGCAAAAATGTGCCCACTAATGGCCAAATTCTCGTAGAGCTTATCAAAATTTAGACAATTTCAATTTTTAAAATTTTATAGAAAAATTCTCAAATACAATTGAGAAATCGGACTTACATAGTCAATAAGTATGGAGCCTTGGCTTTGATTTCCCATTGGTCAAAATGAGTGACAAGCAAAAATGTGCCCACTAATGGCCAAATTCTCGTAGTGCTCATCAAATTTTAGACAATTTCAATTTTTAAAATTTTATAGAAAAATTCTCAAATACAATTGAGAAATCGGACTTACATAGTCAATAAGTATGGAGCCTTGGCTTTGATTTCCCATTGGTCAAAATGAGTGACAAGCAAAAATGTGCCCACTAATGGCCAAATTCTCGTAGAGCTTATCAAAATTTAGACAATTTCAATTTTTAAAATTTTATAGAAAAATTCTCAAATACAATTGAGAAATCGGACTTACATAGTCAATAAGTATGGAGCCTTGGCTTTGATTTCCCATTGGTCAAAATGAGTGACAAGCAAAAATGTGCCCACTAATGGCCAAATTCTCGTAGAGCTCATCAAATTTTAGACAATTTCAATTTTTAAAATTTCATAGAAAAATTCTCAAATACAATTGAGAAATCGGACTTACATAGTCAATAACTATGGATTCTTGGCCTTGATTTCCCATTGGTCAAAATGAGTGACAAGCAAAAATGTGCCCACTAATGGCCAAATTCTCGTAGAGCTCATCAAATTTTAGACAATTTCAATTTTTAAAATTTCATAGAAAAATTCTCAAATACAATTGAGAAATCGGACTTACATAGTCAATAACTATGGATTCTTGGCCTTGATTTCCCATTGGTCCAAATAAGTGACAAGCAAAAATGTGCCCACTAATGGCCAAATTCTCGTAGAGCTCATCAAATTTTAGACAATTTCAATTTTTAAAATTTCATAGAAAAATTCTCAAATACAATTGAGAAATCGGACTTACATAGTCAATAAGTATGGAGCCTTGGCTTTGATTTCCCATTGGTCAAAATGAGTGACAAGCAAAAATGTGCCCACTAATGGCCAAATTCTCGTAGAGCTCATCAAATTTTAGACAATTTCAATTTTTAAAATTTCATAGAAAAATTCTCAAATACAATTGAGAAATCGGACTTACATAGTCAATAAGTATGGAGCCTTGGCTTTGATTTCCCATTGGTCAAAATGAGTGACAAGCAAAAATGTGCCCACTAATGGCCAAATTCTCGTAGAGCTTATCAAAATTTAGACAATTTCAATTTTTAAAATTTTATAGAAAAATTCTCAAATACAATTGAGAAATCGGACTTACATAGTCAATAAGTATGGAGCCTTGGCTTTAATTTCCCATTGGTCCAAATGAGTGACAAACAAAAATGTGCCCACAAATGGCCAACTTCCCGTAGAGCTCATCAAATTTTAGACAATTTCAATTTTTAAAATTTCATAGAAAAATTCTCAAATACAATTGAGAAATCGGACTTACATAGTCAATAACTATGGATTCTTGGCCTTGATTTCCCATTGGTCCAAATAAGTGACAAGCAAAAATGTGCCCACTAATGGCCAAATTCTCGTAGAGCTTATCAAAATTTAGACAATTTCAATTTTTAAAATTTTATAGAAAAATTCTCAAATACAATTGAGAAATCGGACTTACATAGTCAATAAGTATGGAGCCTTGGCTTTGATTTCCCATTGGTCAAAATGAGTGACAAGCAAAAATGTGCCCACTAATGGCCAAATTCTCGTAGAGCTCATCAAATTTTAGACAATTTCAATTTTTAAAATTTCATAGAAAAATTCTCAAATACAATTGAGAAATCGGACTTACATAGTCAATAACTATGGATTCTTGGCCTTGATTTCCCATTGGTCCAAATAAGTGACAAGCAAAAATGTGCCCACTAATGGCCAAATTCTCGTAGAGCTTATCAAAATTTAGACAATTTCAATTTTTAAAATTTTATAGAAAAATTCTCAAATACAATTGAGAAATCGGACTTACATAGTCAATAAGTATGGAGCCTTGGCTTTGATTTCCCATTGGTCAAAATGAGTGACAAGCAAAAATGTGCCCACTAATGGCCAAATTCTCGTAGTGCTCATCAAATTTTAGACAATTTCAATTTTTAAAATTTTATAGAAAAATTCTCAAATACAATTGAGAAATCGGACTTACATAGTCAATAAGTATGGAGCCTTGGCTTTGATTTCCCATTGGTCAAAATGAGTGACAAGCAAAAATGTGCCCACTAATGGCCAAATTCTCGTAGAGCTTATCAAAATTTAGACAATTTCAATTTTTAAAATTTTATAGAAAAATTCTCAAATACAATTGAGAAATCGGACTTACATAGTCAATAAGTATGGAGCCTTGGCTTTGATTTCCCATTGGTCAAAATGAGTGACAAGCAAAAATGTGCCCACTAATGGCCAAATTCTCGTAGAGCTCATCAAATTTTAGACAATTTCAATTTTTAAAATTTCATAGAAAAATTCTCAAATACAATTGAGAAATCGGACTTACATAGTCAATAACTATGGATTCTTGGCCTTGATTTCCCATTGGTCAAAATGAGTGACAAGCAAAAATGTGCCCACTAATGGCCAAATTCTCGTAGAGCTCATCAAATTTTAGACAATTTCAATTTTTAAAATTTCATAGAAAAATTCTCAAATACAATTGAGAAATCGGACTTACATAGTCAATAACTATGGATTCTTGGCCTTGATTTCCCATTGGTCCAAATAAGTGACAAGCAAAAATGTGCCCACTAATGGCCAAATTCTCGTAGAGCTCATCAAATTTTAGACAATTTCAATTTTTAAAATTTTATAGAAAAATTCTCAAATACAATTGAGAAATCGGACTTACATAGTCAATAAGTATGGAGCCTTGGCTTTGATTTCCCATTGGTCAAAATGAGTGACAAGCAAAAATGTGCCCACTAATGGCCAAATTCTCGTAGAGCTCATCAAATTTTAGACAATTTCAATTTTTAAAATTTCATAGAAAAATTCTCAAATACAATTGAGAAATCGGACTTACATAGTCAATAAGTATGGAGCCTTGGCTTTGATTTCCCATTGGTCAAAATGAGTGACAAGCAAAAATGTGCCCACTAATGGCCAAATTCTCGTAGTGCTCATCAAATTTTAGACAATTTCAATTTTTAAAATTTTATAGAAAAATTCTCAAATACAATTGAGAAATCGGACTTACATAGTCAATAACTATGGATTCTTGGCTTTGATTTCCCATTGGTCCAAATGTGTGACAAGCAAAAATGTGCCAAATTCTCGTAGAGCTTATCAAAATTTAGACAATTTCAATTTTTAAAATTTTATAGAAAAATTCTCAAATACAATTGAGAAATCGGACTTACATAGTCAATAAGTATGGACCCTTGGCATTAGTTTCCCATTGGTTTAAATGAGTGACAAACATTAATTTGCCCACAAAAAGCCAAATTCTCGTAGAGCTTATCAAAATTTAGACAATTTCAATTTTTAAAATTTTATAGAAAAATTCTCAAATACAATTGAGAAATCGGACTTACATAGTCAATAAGTATGGAGCCTTGGCTTTAATTTCCCATTGGTCCAAATGAGTGACAAACAAAAATGTGCCCACAAATAGCCAACTTCCCGTAGAGCTAATCAAATTTTAGACAATTTCAATTTTTAAAATTTCATAGAAAAATTCTCAAATACAATTGAGAAATCGGACTTACATAGTCAATAAGTATGGAGCCTTGGCTTTAATTTCCCATTGGTCCAAATGAGTGACAAACAAAAATGTGCCCACAAATGGCCAAATTCTCGTAGTGCTTATCAAAATTTAGACAATTTCAATTTTTAAAATTTTATAGAAAAATTCTCAAATACAATTGAGAAATCGGACTTACATAGTCAATAAGTATGGACCCTTGGCATTAGTTTCCCATTGGTTTAAATGAGTGACAAACATTAATTTGCCCACAAAAAGCCAAATTCCCGTAGAGCTTATCAAAATTTAGACAATTTCAATTTTTAAAATTTCATAGAAAAATTCTCAAATACAATTGAGAAATCGGACTTACATAGTCAATAAGTATGGAGCCTTGGCTTTAATTTCCCATTGGTCCAAATGAGTGACAAACAAAAATGTGCCCACAAATGGCCAAATTCTCGTAGTGCTTATCAAAATTTAGACAATTTCAATTTTTAAAATTTTATAGAAAAATTCTCAAATACAATTGAGAAATCGGACTTACCTAGTCAATAACTATGGATTCTTGGCTTTGATTTCCCATTGGTCCAAATGAGTGACAAGCAAAAATGTGCCAAATTCTCGTAGAGCTTATCAAAATTTAGACAATTTCAATTTTTAAAATTTTATAGAAAAATTCTCAAATACAATTGAGAAATCGGACTTACATAGTCAATAAGTATGGAGCCTTGGCTTTAATTTCCCATTGGTCCAAATGAGTGACAAACAAAAATGTGCCCACAAATAGCCAACTTCCCGTAGAGCTAATCAAATTTTAGACAATTTCAATTTTTAAAATTTCATAGAAAAATTCTTAAATACAATTGAGAAATCGGACTTACATAGTCAATAACTATGGATTCTTGGCTTTGATTTCCCATTGGTCCTAATAAGTGACAAGCAAAAATGTGCCCACTAATGGCCAAATTCTCGTAGAGCTTATCAAAATTTAGACAATTTCAATTTTTAAAATTTTATAGAAAAATTCTCAAATACAATTGAGAAATCGGACTTACATAGTCAATAACTATGGATTCTTGGCTTTGATTTCCCATTGGTCCAAATGAGTGACAAGCAAAAATGTGCCCACTAATGGCCAAATTCTCGTAGAGCTTATCAAATTTTAGACAATTTCAATTTTTAAAATTTTATAGAAAAATTCTCAAATACAATTGAGAAATCGGACTTACATAATCAATAACTATGGATTCTTGGCTTTAATTTCCCATTCGTCCAAATGAGTGACAAACAAAAATGTGCCCACAAATGGCCAACTTCCCGTAGAGCTCATCAAATTTTAGACAATTTCAATTTTTAAAATTTTATAGAAAAATTCTCAAATACAATTGAGAAATCGGACTTACATAGTCAATAAGTATGGATTCTTGGCTTTGATTATCCATTGGTCCAAATGAGTGACAAGCAAAAATGTGCCCACTAATGGCCAAATTCTCGTAGAGCTTATCAAAATTTAGACAATTTCAATTTTTAAAATTTTATAGAAAAATTCTCAAATACAATTGAGAAATCGGACTTACATAGTCAATAAGTATGGAGCCTTGGCTTTAATTTCCCATTGGTCCAAATGAGTGACAAACAAAAATGTGCCCACAAATGGCCAACTTCCCGTAGAGCTAATCAAATTTTAGACAATTTCAATTTTTAAAATTTCATAGAAAAATTCTCAAATACAATTGAGAAATCGGACTTACATAGTCAATAACTATGGATTCTTGGCTTTGATTTCCCATTGGTCCAAATAAGTGACAAGCAAAAATGTGCCCACTAATGGCCAAATTCTCGTAGAGCTTATCAAAATTTAGACAATTTCAATTTTTAAAATTTTATAGAAAAATTCTCAAATACAATTGAGAAATCGGACTTACATAGTCAATAAGTATGGAGCCTTGGCTTTAATTTCCTATTGGTCCAAATGAGTGACAAACAAAAATGTGCCCACTAATGGCCAAATTCTCGTAGAGCTTATCAAAATTTAGACAATTTAAATTTTTAAAATTTTATAGAAAAATTCTCAAATACAATTGAGAAATCGGACTTACATAATCAATAACTATGGATTCTTGGCTTTGATTTCCCATTGGTCCAAATAAGTGACAAGCAAAAATGTGCCCACTAATGGCCAAATTCTCGTAGAGCTTATCAAAATTTACACAATTTAAATTTTTAAAATTTTATAGAAAAATTCTCAAATACAATTGAGAAATCGGACTTACATAGTCAATAAGTATGGAGCCTTGGCTTTGATTTCCCATTGGTCCAAATAAGTGACAAGCAAAAATGTGCCCACTAATGGCCAAATTCTCGTAGAGCTTATCAAAATTTAGACAATTTCAATTTTTAAAATTTTATAGAAAAATTCTCAAATACAATTGAGAAATCGGACTTACATAGTCAATAAGTATGGAGCCTTGGCTTTAATTTCCCATTGGTCCAAATGAGTGACAAACAAAAATGTGCCCACAAATGGCCAACTTCCCGTAGAGCTAATCAAATTTTAGACAATTTCAATTTTTAAAATTTCATAGAAAAATTCTCAAATACAATTGAGAAATCGGACTTACATAGTCAATAACTATGGATTCTTGGCTTTGATTTCCCATTGGTCCAAATAAGTGACAAGCAAAAATGTGCCCACTAATGGCCAAATTCTCGTAGAGCTTATCAAAATTTAGACAATTTAAATTTTTAAAATTTTATAGAAAAATTCTCAAATACAATTGAGAAATCGGACTTACATAGTCAATAAGTATGGAGCCTTGGCTTTGATTTCCCATTGGTCCAAATAAGTGACAAGCAAAAATGTGCCCACTAATGGCCAAATTCTCGTAGAGCTTATCAAAATTTAGACAATTTCAATTTTTAAAATTTTATAGAAAAATTCTCAAATACAATTGAGAAATCGGACTTACATAGTCAATAAGTATGGAGCCTTGGCTTTAATTTCCCATTGGTCCAAATGAGTGACAAACAAAAATGTGCCCACAAATGGCCAACTTCCCGTAGAGCTAATCAAATTTTAGACAATTTCAATTTTTAAAATTTCATAGAAAAATTCTCAAATACAATTGAGAAATCGGACTTACATAGTCAATAACTATGGATTCTTGGCTTTGATTTCCCATTGGTCCAAATAAGTGACAAGCAAAAATGTGCCCACTAATGGCCAAATTCTCGTAGAGCTTATCAAAATTTAGACAATTTCAATTTTTAAAATTTTATAGAAAAATTCTCAAATACAATTGAGAAATCGGACTTACATAGTCAATAAGTATGGAGCCTTGGCTTTAATTTCCTATTGGTCCAAATGAGTGACAAACAAAAATGTGCCCACTAATGGCCAAATTCTCGTAGAGCTTATCAAAATTTAGACAATTTAAATTTTTAAAATTTTATAGAAAAATTCTCAAATACAATTGAGAAATCGGACTTACATAATCAATAACTATGGATTCTTGGCTTTGATTTCCCATTGGTCCAAATAAGTGACAAGCAAAAATGTGCCCACTAATGGCCAAATTCTCGTAGAGCTTATCAAAATTTAGACAATTTAAATTTTTAAAATTTTATAGAAAAATTCTCAAATACAATTGAGAAATCGGACTTACATAGTCAATAAGTATGGAGCCTTGGCTTTGATTTCCCATTGGTCCAAATAAGTGACAAGCAAAAATGTGCCCACTAATGGCCAAATTCTCGTAGAGCTTATCAAAATTTAGACAATTTCAATTTTTAAAATTTCATAGAAAAATTCTCAAATACAATTGAGAAATCGGACTTACATAGTCAATAACTATGGATTCTTGGCTTTGATTTCCCATTGGCCCAAATAAGTGACAAGCAAAAATGTGCCCACTAATGGCCAAATTCTCGTAGAGCTTATCAAAATTTAGACAATTTAAATTTTTAAAATTTTATAGAAAAATTCTCAAATACAATTGAGAAATCGGACTTACATAATCAATAACTATGGATTCTTGGCTTTAATTTCCCATTGGTCAAAATGAGTGACAAGCAAAAATGTGCCCACTAATGGCCAAATTCTCGTAGAGCTTATCAAAATTTAGACAATTTCAATTTTTAAAATTTTATAGAAAAATTCTCAAATACAATTGAGAAATCGGACTTACATAGTCAATAACTATGGATTCTTGGCTTTGATTTCCCATTGGTCCAAATGAGTGACAAGCAAAAATGTGACCACTAATGGCCAAATTCTCGTAGAGCTTATCAAAATTTAGACAATTTCAATTTTTAAAATTTTATAGAAAAATTCTCAAATACAATTGAGAAATCGGACTTACATAGTCAATAAGTATGGAGCCTTGGCTTTAATTTCCCATTGGTCCAAATGAGTGACAAACAAAAATGTGCCCACAAATGGCCAACTTCCCGTAGAGCTTATCAAATTTTAGACAATTTCAATTTTTAAAATTTCATAGAAAAATTCTCAAATACAATTGAGAAATCGGACTTACATAGTCAATAACTATGGATTCTTGGCTTTGATTTCCCATTGGTCCAAATAAGTGACAAGCAAAAATGTGCCCACTAATGGCCAAATTCTCGTAGAGCTTATCAAAATTTAGACAATTTAAATTTTTAAAATTTTATAGAAAAATTCTCAAATACAATTGAGAAATCGGACTTACATAATCAATAACTATGGATTCTTGGCTTTAATTTCCCATTGGTCAAAATGAGTGACAAGCAAAAATGTGCCCACTAATGGCCAAATTCTCGTAGAGCTTATCAAAATTTAGACAATTTCAATTTTTAAAATTTTATAGAAAAATTCTCAAATACAATTGAGAAATCGGACTTACATAGTCAATAACTATGGATTCTTGGCTTTGATTTCCCATTGGTCCAAATGAGTGACAAGCAAAAATGTGACCACTAATGGCCAAATTCTCGTAGAGCTTATCAAAATTTAGACAATTTCAATTTTTAAAATTTTATAGAAAAATTCTCAAATACAATTGAGAAATCGGACTTACATAGTCAATAACTATGGATTCTTGGCTTTGATTTCCCATTGGTCCAAATAAGTGACAAGCAAAAATGTGCCCACTAATGGCCAAATTCTCGTAGAGCTTATCAAAATTTAGACAATTTCAATTTTTAAAATTTTATAGAAAAATTCTCAAATACAATTGAGAAATCGGACTTACATAGTCAATAAGTATGGAGCCTTGGCTTTAATTTCCTATTGGTCCAAATGAGTGACAAACAAAAATGTGCCCACAAATGGCCAACTTCCCGTAGAGCTAATCAAATTTTAGACAATTTCAATTTTTAAAATTTCATAGAAAAATTCTCAAATACAATTGAGAAATCGGACTTACATAGTCAATAACTATGGATTCTTGGCTTTGATTTCCCATTGGTCCAAATAAGTGACAAGCAAAAATGTGCCCACTAATGGCCAAATTCTCGTAGAGCTTATCAAAATTTAGACAATTTAAATTTTTAAAATTTTATAGAAAAATTCTCAAATACAATTGAGAAATCGGACTTACATAATCAATAACTATGGATTCTTGGCTTTGATTTCCCATTGGTCCAAATAAGTGACAAGCAAAAATGTGCCCACTAATGGCCAAATTCTCGTAGAGCTTATCAAAATTTAGACAATTTAAATTTTTAAAATTTTATAGAAAAATTCTCAAATACAATTGAGAAATCGGACTTACATAATCAATAACTATGGATTCTTGGCTTTGATTTCCCATTGGTCCAAATAAGTGACAAGCAAAAATGTGCCCACTAATGGCCAAATTCTCGTAGAGCTTATCAAAATTTAGACAATTTCAATTTTTAAAATTTTATAGAAAAATTCTCAAATACAATTGAGAAATCGGACTTACATAGTCAATAACTATGGATTCTTGGCTTTGATTTCCCATTGGTCCAAATGAGTGACAAGCAAAAATGTGACCACTAATGGCCAAATTCTCGTAGAGCTTATCAAAATTTAGACAATTTCAATTTTTAAAATTTTATAGAAAAATTCTCAAATACAATTGAGAAATCGGACTTACATAGTCAATAAGTATGGAGCCTTGGCTTTAATTTCCCATTGGTCCAAATGAGTGACAAACAAAAATGTGCCCACAAATGGCCAACTTCCCGTAGAGCTTATCAAATTTTAGACAATTTCAATTTTTAAAATTTCATAGAAAAATTCTCAAATACAATTGAGAAATCGGACTTACATAGTCAATAACTATGGATTCTTGGCTTTGATTTCCCATTGGTCCAAATAAGTGACAAGCAAAAATGTGCCCACTAATGGCCAAATTCTCGTAGAGCTTATCAAAATTTAGACAATTTAAATTTTTAAAATTTTATAGAAAAATTCTCAAATACAATTGAGAAATCGGACTTACATAATCAATAACTATGGATTCTTGGCTTTAATTTCCCATTGGTCAAAATGAGTGACAAGCAAAAATGTGCCCACTAATGGCCAAATTCTCGTAGAGCTTATCAAAATTTAGACAATTTCAATTTTTAAAATTTTATAGAAAAATTCTCAAATACAATTGAGAAATCGGACTTACATAGTCAATAACTATGGATTCTTGGCTTTGATTTCCCATTGGTCCAAATGAGTGACAAGCAAAAATGTGACCACTAATGGCCAAATTCTCGTAGAGCTTATCAAAATTTAGACAATTTCAATTTTTAAAATTTTATAGAAAAATTCTCAAATACAATTGAGAAATCGGACTTACATAGTCAATAAGTATGGAGCCTTGGCTTTAATTTCCCATTGGTCCAAATGAGTGACAAACAAAAATGTGCCCACAAATGGCCAACTTCCCGTAGAGCTTATCAAATTTTAGACAATTTCAATTTTTAAAATTTCATAGAAAAATTCTCAAATACAATTGAGAAATCGGACTTACATAGTCAATAACTATGGATTCTTGGCTTTGATTTCCCATTGGTCCAAATAAGTGACAAGCAAAAATGTGCCCACTAATGGCCAAATTCTCGTAGAGCTTATCAAAATTTAGACAATTTAAATTTTTAAAATTTTATAGAAAAATTCTCAAATACAATTGAGAAATCGGACTTACATAATCAATAACTATGGATTCTTGGCTTTAATTTCCCATTGGTCAAAATGAGTGACAAGCAAAAATGTGCCCACTAATGGCCAAATTCTCGTAGAGCTTATCAAAATTTAGACAATTTCAATTTTTAAAATTTTATAGAAAAATTCTCAAATACAATTGAGAAATCGGACTTACATAGTCAATAACTATGGATTCTTGGCTTTGATTTCCCATTGGTCCAAATGAGTGACAAGCAAAAATGTGACCACTAATGGCCAAATTCTCGTAGAGCTTATCAAAATTTAGACAATTTCAATTTTTAAAATTTTATAGAAAAATTCTCAAATACAATTGAGAAATCGGACTTACATAGTCAATAAGTATGGAGCCTTGGCTTTAATTTCCCATTGGTCCAAATGAGTGACAAACAAAAATGTGCCCACAAATGGCCAACTTCCCGTAGAGCTTATCAAATTTTAGACAATTTCAATTTTTAAAATTTCATAGAAAAATTCTCAAATACAATTGAGAAATCGGACTTACATAGTCAATAACTATGGATTCTTGGCTTTGATTTCCCATTGGTCCAAATAAGTGACAAGCAAAAATGTGCCCACTAATGGCCAAATTCTCGTAGAGCTTATCAAAATTTAGACAATTTAAATTTTTAAAATTTTATAGAAAAATTCTCAAATACAATTGAGAAATCGGACTTACATAATCAATAACTATGGATTCTTGGCTTTAATTTCCCATTGGTCAAAATGAGTGACAAGCAAAAATGTGCCCACTAATGGCCAAATTCTCGTAGAGCTTATCAAAATTTAGACAATTTCAATTTTTAAAATTTTATAGAAAAATTCTCAAATACAATTGAGAAATCGGACTTACATAGTCAATAACTATGGATTCTTGGCTTTGATTTCCCATTGGTCCAAATGAGTGACAAGCAAAAATGTGACCACTAATGGCCAAATTCTCGTAGAGCTTATCAAAATTTAGACAATTTCAATTTTTAAAATTTTATAGAAAAATTCTCAAATACAATTGAGAAATCGGACTTACATAGTCAATAACTATGGATTCTTGGCTTTGATTTCCCATTGGTCCAAATGAGTGACAAGCAAAAATGTGCCCACTAATGGCCAAATTCTCGTAGAGCTTATCAAATTTTAGACAATTTCAATTTTTAAAATTTTATAGAAAAATTCTCAAATACAATTGAGAAATCGGACTTACATAGTCAATAAGTATGGAGCCTTGGCTTTAATTTCCCATTGGTCCAAATGAGTGACAAACAAAAATGTGCCCACAAATGGCCAACTTCCCGTAGAGCTCATCAAATTTTAGACAATTTCAATTTTTAAAATTTTATAGAAAAATTCTCAAATACAATTGAGAAATCGGACTTACATAGTCAATAACTATGGATTCTTGGCTTTGATTTCCCATTGGTCCAAATGAGTGACAAGCAAAAATGTGCCCACTAATGCCCAAATTCTCGTAGAGCTTATCAAAATTTAGACAATTTAAATTTTTAAAATTTCATAGAAAAATTCTCAAATACAATTGAGAAATCGGACTTACATAGTCAATAACTATGGATTCTTGGCTTTGATTTCCCATTGGTCCAAATGAGTGACAAGCAAAAATGTGCCCACTAATGCCCAAATTCTCGTAGAGCTTATCAAAATTTAGACAATTTCAATTTTTAAAATTTTATAGAAAAATTCTCAAATACAATTGAGAAATCGGACTTACATAGTCAATAACTATGGATTCTTGGCCTTGATTTCCCATTGCTCCAAATAAGTGACAAGCAAAAATGTGCCCACTAATGGCCAAATTCTCGTAGAGCTTATCAAAATTTAGACAATTTCAATTTTTAAAATTTTATAGAAAAATTCTCAAATACAATTGAGAAATCGGACTTACATAGTCAATAACTATGGATTCTTGGCTTTGATTTCCCATTGGTCCAAATGAGTGACAAGCAAAAATGTGCCAAATTCTCGTAGAGCTTATCAAAATTTAGACAATTTCAATTTTTAAAATTTTATAGAAAAATTCTCAAATACAATTGAGAAATCGGACTTACATAGTCAATAAGTATGGAGCCTTGGCTTTAATTTCCTATTGGTCCAAATGAGTGACAAACAAAAATGTGCCCACAAATGGCCAACTTCCCGTAGAGCTAATCAAATTTTAGACAATTTCAATTTTTAAAATTTCATAGAAAAATTCTCAAATACAATTGAGAAATCGGACTTACATAGTCAATAACTATGGATTCTTGGCTTTGATTTCCCATTGGTCCAAATAAGTGACAAGCAAAAATGTGCCCACTAATGGCCAAATTCTCGTAGAGCTTATCAAAATTTAGACAATTTAAATTTTTAAAATTTTATAGAAAAATTCTCAAATACAATTGAGAAATCGGACTTACATAATCAATAACTATGGATTCTTGGCTTTGATTTCCCATTGGTCCAAATAAGTGACAAGCAAAAATGTGCCCACTAATGGCCAAATTCTCGTAGAGCTTATCAAAATTTAGACAATTTAAATTTTTAAAATTTTATAGAAAAATTCTCAAATACAATTGAGAAATCGGACTTACATAGTCAATAAGTATGGAGCCTTGGCTTTGATTTCCCATTGGTCCAAATAAGTGACAAGCAAAAATGTGCCCACTAATGGCCAAATTCTCGTAGAGCTTATCAAAATTTAGACAATTTCAATTTTTAAAATTTCATAGAAAAATTCTCAAATACAATTGAGAAATCGGACTTACATAGTCAATAACTATGGATTCTTGGCTTTGATTTCCCATTGGTCCAAATAAGTGACAAGCAAAAATGTGCCCACTAATGGCCAAATTCTCGTAGAGCTTATCAAAATTTAGACAATTTAAATTTTTAAAATTTTATAGAAAAATTCTCAAATACAATTGAGAAATCGGACTTACATAATCAATAACTATGGATTCTTGGCTTTAATTTCCCATTCGTCCAAATGAGTGACAAACAAAAATGTGCCCACAAATGGCCAACTTCCCGTAGAGCTCATCAAATTTTAGACAATTTCAATTTTTAAAATTTTATAGAAAAATTCTCAAATACAATTGAGAAATCGGACTTACATAGTCAATAACTATGGATTCTTGGCTTTGATTTCCCATTGGTCCAAATGAGTGACAAACAAAAATGTGCCCACAAATGGCCAACTTCCCGTAGAGCTCATCAAATTTTAGACAATTTCAATTTTTGAAATTTCATAGAAAAATTCTCAAATACAATTGAGAAATCGGACTTACATAGTCAATAACTATGGATTCTTGGCTTTGATTTCCCATTGGTCCAAATGAGTGACAAGCAAAAATGTGCCCACTAATGGCCAAATTCTCGTAGAGCTTATCAAAATTTAGACAATTTCATTTTTTAAAATTTTATAGAAAAATTCTCAAATACAATTGAGAAATCGGACTTACATAGTCAATAAGTATGGACCCTTGGCATTAGTTTCCCATTGGTTTAAATGAGTGACAAACATAAATTTGCCCACAAATGGCCAAAGTCTCGTAGTGCTTATCAAAATTTAGACAATTTCAATTTTTAAAATTTTATAGAAAAATTCTCAAATACAATTGAGAAATCGGACTTACATAGTCAATAACTATGGATTCTTGGCTTTGATTTCCCATTGGTCCAAATGAGTGACAAGCAAAAATGTGCCAAATTCTCGTAGAGCTTATCAAAATTTAGACAATTTCAATTTTTAAAATTTTATAGAAAAATTCTCAAATACAATTGAGAAATCGGACTTACATAGTCAATAACTATGGATTCTTGGCTTTGATTTCCCATTGGTCCAAATGAGTGACAAGCAAAAATGTGCCAAATTCTCGTAGAGCTTATCAAAATTTAGACAATTTCAATTTTTAAAATTTTATAGAAAAATTCTCAAATACAATTGAGAAATCGGACTTACATAGTCAATAACTATGGATTCTTGGCTTTGATTTCCCATTGGTCCAAATGAGTGACAAGCAAAAATGTGCCAAATTCTCGTAGTGCTTATCAAAATTTAGACAATTTCAATTTTTAAAATTTTATAGAAAAATTCTCAAATACAATTGAGAAATCGGACTTACATAGTCAATAACTATGGATTCTTGGCTTTGATTTCCCATTGGTCCAAATGAGTGACAAGCAAAAATGTGCCAAATTCTCGTAGAGCTTATCAAAATTTAGACAATTTCAATTTTTAAAATTTTATAGAAAAATTCTCAAATACAATTGAGAAATCGGACTTACATAGTCAATAAGTATGGACCCTTGGCATTAGTTTCCCATTGGTTTAAATGAGTGACAAACATAAATTTGCCCACAAATGGCCAAATTCTCGTAGTGCTTATCAAAATTTAGACAATTTCAATTTTTAAAATTTTATAGAAAAATTCTCAAATACAATTGAGAAATCGGACTTACATAGTCAATAACTATGGATTCTTGGCTTTGATTTCCCATTGGTCCAAATGAGTGACAAGCAAAAATGTGCCAAATTCTCGTAGAGCTTATCAAAATTTAGACAATTTCAATTTTTAAAATTTTATAGAAAAATTCTCAAATACAATTGAGAAATCGGACTTACATAGTCAATAAGTATGGACCCTTGGCATTAGTTTCCCATTGGTTTAAATGAGTGACAAACATAAATTTGCCCACAAATGGCCAAATTCTCGTAGTGCTTATCAAAATTTAGACAATTTCAATTTTTAAAATTTTATAGAAAAATTCTCAAATACAATTGAGAAATCGGACTTACATAGTCAATAACTATGGATTCTTGGCTTTGATTTCCCATTGGTCCAAATGAGTGACAAGCAAAAATGTGCCCACTAATGCCCAAATTCTCGTAGAGCTCATCAAAATTTAGACAATTTAAATTTTTTAAATTTCATAGAAAAATTCTCAAATACAATTGAGAAATCGGACTTACATAGTCAATAAGTATGGATTCTTGGCTTTGATTTCCCATTGGTCAAAATGAGTGACAAGCAAAAATGTGCCCACTAATGGCCAAATTCTCGTAGAGCTTATCAAAATTTAGACAATTTCAATTTTTAAAATTTTATAGAAAAATTCTCAAATACAATTGAGAAATCGGACATACATAGTCAATAAGTATGGAGCCTTGGCTTTGATTTCCCATTGGTCAAAATGAGTGACAAGCAAAAATGTGCCCACAAATGGCCAACTTCCCGTAGAGCTATTCAAATTTTAGACAATTTCAATTTTTAAAATTTCATAGAAAAATTCTCAAATACAATTGAGAAATCGGACTTACATAGTCAATAACTATATATTCTTGGCTTTGATTTCCCATTGGTCCAAATGAGTGACAAGCAAAAATGTGCCCACTAATGCCCAAATTCTCGTAGAGCTTATCAAAATTTAGACAATTTAAATTTTTAAAATTTCATAGAAAAATTCTCAAATACAATTGAGAAATCGGACTTACATAGTCAATAACTATGGATTCTTGGCCTTGATTTCCCATTGGTCCAAATAAGTGACAAGCAAAAATGTGCCCACTAATGGCCAAATTCTCGTAGAGCTTATCAAAATTTAGACAATTTCAATTTTTAAAATTTTATAGAAAAATTCTCAAATACAATTGAGAAATCGGACTTACATAGTCAATAAGTATGGAGCCTTGGCTTTAATTTCCCATTGGTCCAAATGAGTGACAAACAAAAATGTGCCCACAAATGGCCAACTTCCCGTAGAGCTTATCAAATTTTAGACAATTTCAATTTTTAAAATTTCATAGAAAAATTCTCAAATACAATTGAGAAATCGGACTTACATAGTCAATAACTATGGATTCTTGGCTTTGATTTCCCATTGGTCCAAATGAGTGACAAGCAAAAATGTGCCCACTAATGGCCAAATTCTCGTAGAGCTTATCAAAATTTAGACAATTTCAATTTTTAAAATTTTATAGAAAAATTCTCAAATACAATTGAGATATCGGACTTACATAGTCAATAACTATGGATTCTTGGCTTTGATTTCCCATTGGTCCAAATGAGTGACAAGCAAAAATGTGCCAAATTCTCGTAGAGCTTATCAAAATTTAGACAATTTCAATTTTTAAAATTTTATAGAAAAATTCTCAAATACAATTGAGAAATCGGACTTACATAGTCAATAAGTATGGAGCCTTGGCTTTAATTTCCTATTGGTCCAAATGAGTGACAAACAAAAATGTGCCCACAAATGGCCAACTTCCCGTAGAGCTAATCAAATTTTAGACAATTTCAATTTTTAAAATTTCATAGAAAAATTCTCAAATACAATTGAGAAATCGGACTTACATAGTCAATAACTATGGATTCTTGGCTTTGATTTCCCATTGGTCCAAATAAGTGACAAGCAAAAATGTGCCCACTCATGCCCAAATTCTCGTAGAGCTTATCAAAATTTAGACAATTTAAATTTTTAAAATTTCATAGAAAAATTCTCAAATACAATTGAGAAATCGGACTTACATAATCAATAACTATGGATTCTTGGCTTTGATTTCCCATTGGTCCAAATAAGTGACAAGCAAAAATGTGCCCACTAATGGCCAAATTCTCGTAGAGCTTATCAAAATTTAGACAATTTGAATTTTTAAAATTTTATAGAAAAATTCTCAAATACAATTGAGAAATCGGACTTACATAGTCAATAACTATGGATTCTTGGCTTTGATTTCCCATTGGTCCAAATGAGTGACAAGCAAAAATGTGCCCACAAATGGCCAACTTCCCGTAGAGCTATTCAAATTTTAGACAATTTCAATTTTTAAAATTTCATAGAAAAATTCTCAAATACAATTGAGAAATCGGACTTACATAGTCAATAACTATATATTCTTGGCTTTGATTTCCCATTGGTCCAAATAAGTGACAAGCAAAAATGTGCCCACTAATGGCCAAATTCTCGTAGAGCTTATCAAAATTTAGACAATTTCAATTTTTAAAATTTTATAGAAAAATTCTCAAATACAATTGAGAAATCGGACTTACATAGTCAATAACTATGGAGCCTTGGCTTTAATTTCCCATTGGTCCAAATGAGTGACAAACAAAAATGTGCCCACAAATGGCCAACTTCCCGTAGAGCTTATCAAATTTTAGACAATTTCAATTTTTAAAATTTCATAGAAAAATTCTCAAATACAATTGAGAAATCGGACTTACATAGTCAATAACTATGGATTCTTGGCTTTGATTTCCCATTGGTCCAAATGAGTGACAAGCAAAAATGTGCCCACTAATGGCCAAATTCTCGTAGAGCTTATCAAAATTTAGACAATTTCAATTTTTAAAATTTTATAGAAAAATTCTCAAATACAATTGAGAAATCGGACTTACATAGTCAATAACTATGGATTCTTGGCTTTGATTTCCCATTGGTCCAAATGAGTGACAAGCAAAAATGTGCCAAATTCTCGTAGAGCTTATCAAAATTTAGACAATTTCAATTTTTAAAATTTTATAAAAAAATTCTCAAATACAATTGAGAAATCGGACTTACATAGTCAATAAGTATGGAGCCTTGGCTTTAATTTCCTATTGGTCCAAATGAGTGACAAACAAAAATGTGCCCACAAATGGCCAACTTCCCGTAGAGCTAATCAAATTTTAGACAATTTCAATTTTTAAAATTTCATAGAAAAATTCTCAAATACAATTGAGAAATCGGACTTACATAGTCAATAACTATGGATTCTTGGCTTTGATTTCCCATTGGTCCAAATAAGTGGCAAGCAAAAATGTGCCCACTCATGCCCAAATTCTCGTAGAGCTTATCAAAATTTAGACAATTTAAATTTTTAAAATTTCATAGAAAAATTCTCAAATACAATTGAGAAATCGGACTTACATAATCAATAACTATGGATTCTTGGCTTTGATTTCCCATTGGTCCAAATAAGTGACAAGCAAAAATGTGCCCACTAATGGCCAAATTCTCGTAGAGCTTATCAAAATTTAGACAATTTGAATTTTTAAAATTTTATAGAAAAATTCTCAAATACAATTGAGAAATCGGACTTACATAGTCAATAACTATGGATTCTTGGCTTTGATTTCCCATTGGTCCAAATGAGTGACAAGCAAAAATGTGCCCACAAATGGCCAACTTCCCGTAGAGCTATTCAAATTTTAGACAATTTCAATTTTTAAAATTTCATAGAAAAATTCTCAAATACAATTGAGAAATCGGACTTACATAGTCAATAACTATATATTCTTGGCTTTGATTTCCCATTGGTCCAAATAAGTGACAAGCAAAAATGTGCCCACTAATGGCCAAATTCTCGTAGAGCTTATCAAAATTTAGACAATTTCAATTTTTAAAATTTTATAGAAAAATTCTCAAATACAATTGAGAAATCGGACTTACATAGTCAATAACTATGGAGCCTTGGCTTTAATTTCCCATTGGTCCAAATGAGTGACAAACAAAAATGTGCCCACAAATGGCCAACTTCCCGTAGAGCTCATCAAATTTTAGACAATTTCAATTTTTAAAATTTTATAGAAAAATTCTCAAATACAATTGAGAAATCGGACTTACATAGTCAATAACTATGGATTCTTGGCTTTGATTTCCCATTGGTCCAAATGAGTGACAAGCAAAAATGTGACCACTAATGCCCAAATTCTCGTAGAGCTTATCAAAATTTAGACAATTTCAATTTTTAAAATTTCATAGAAAAATTCTCAAATACAATTGAGAAATCGGACTTACATAGTCAATAACTATGGATTCTTGGCCTTGATTTCCCATTGGTCCAAATAAGTGACAAGCAAAAATGTGCCCACTAATGGCCAAATTCTCGTAGAGCTTATCAAAATTTAGACAATTTCAATTTTTAAAATTTTATAGAAAAATTCTCAAATACAATTGAGAAATCGGACTTACATAGTCAATAAGTATGGAGCCTTGGCTTTAATTTCCCATTGGTCCAAATGAGTGACAAACAAAAATGTGCCCACAAATGGCCAACTTCCCGTAGAGCTTATCAAATTTTAGACAATTTCAATTTTTAAAATTTCATAGAAAAATTCTCAAATACAATTGAGAAATCGGACTTACATAGTCAATAACTATGGATTCTTGGCTTTGATTTCCCATTGGTCCAAATGAGTGACAAGCAAAAATGTGCCCACTAATGGCCAAATTCTCGTAGAGCTTATCAAAATTTAGACAATTTCAATTTTTAAAATTTTATAGAAAAATTCTCAAATACAATTGAGAAATCGGACTTACCTAGTCAATAACTATGGATTCTTGGCTTTGATTTCCCATTGGTCCAAATGAGTGACAAGCAAAAATGTGCCCACTAATGGCCAAATTCTCGTAGAGCTTATCAAAATTTAGACAATTTCAATTTTTAAAATTTTATAGAAAAATTCTCAAATACAATTGAGAAATCGGACTTACATAGTCAATAACTATGGATTCTTGGCTTTGATTTCCCATTGGTCCAAATGAGTGACAAGCAAAAATGTGCCCACTAATGCCCAAATTCTCTTAGAGATCATACAAAGTTATCTTAGATAAGATACATTTCCATCAACTAGCAAAGATGTAAACCAAAAAGTTCCATCGAGCTACGTTGGCAACATATTTAACTCGGCATATTTATCTTCACACACATAAAACTTTACGGTTTTCTATCTTTATTATTTGTTTGTTTGTTTTTATTAATTATTGAGCTTACCCGTTTCTCTTTGAAATATAACAGTAATGTTCGAACCAACTAAAACCTTAATGATTTTCTATATTGTAAATATTTTTGTTTTTCAATAATTATTATTGAGTTAGACTTCCGGATAATTTGTTCACACTACGAAGTCGATAGTTTCTTATAATTAGTTTTCGAAAGTTCGAAATCAAATTCTAATTTTCGAACATAATTATGATTATGATTTGCAACTCATTTTGTTCGTAACAAAATTATATCATAAACAAATTTTGTTTTAATTAATTTAAGAACTATATTTTTAGTATTCATAAAAAAATAAAATATATTTCAAATGTTTTTTAGTACAAACTTTCAATTTAAACTTTTCATAAAATAGATTTCAAATTTATTGAAAATTTTTATATGGGTATATGTTTATATTTTCGATTACAAACAAGTTTTTTTTAATAAAATCATATCACTCTTATTGGAAAGCCTTTATTAATAATTTATTTTCTTAATTTTTTAAATTGAATGATCTTATAATTCTATTTATTAAATATTTTGTTAAAAAACAAAAATATAAAGCTACGTTCGCATTTATCAAATATTTGTTCAAAAAAACGTAACCAATAGTTTTGCTTAGGGAAAATGTGATTTAACTTGGTTTTTGTATTAAAAAATAAAATTAATTATTGTAAGTATTGTAGTATTTTTATGCAATTTAAAAAAAATGCGAACCCAAAATTAAAAACAACATATTGAAATAAAAGGAAATAAATTATTATTTTCGTTCTTGGTTACGTTTTTTTTTTCGACAAACATTTGATAAATGTGAACTTAGCTTAAGAATTACAAACTACATATGTTCGAAATTTCGAATATTCCTCAAAAAAATTTATGTTAACGTTTACTCATAAATTCATAATTTTGCCAACATGGGAAGTATTTTTTTTTCTGAATTCAAATTCAGATTTAATAAATTTTCAATAAAAAAAAAATAAAAATTAAATTTAAATAAAAATTCCCACTCAAAAAATATTCTGCAACTTTTAAAATAAATTTTATAATTTTTTTAGCTGGTGCCATGAAAGCTTTATATACCAAGGGAATTGTGCATCGTGATCTCAAGCCACAAAATATTTTATTATCGCACAATTATGGCAAATCACTGCCCGCACCTTCAAAAATTACACTCAAAATAGGTAATTTTAAAAAAATACTGCCAATAAAAAATAAAACTTTTATTTTTCAACAAAAACCGATTTGCGTTTTTTCTCTCGCTCTTTTTGCTTTTTCAGCCGATTTTGGCTTTGCCAGATTTCTCAATGAAGGTGTTATGGCAGCCACTCTATGTGGTTCCCCCATGTACATGGTAAGTTTTAAAAAATTTTACTTAATTAAATGATATTTTTTATATTTATGAATATTTGCTGTTTCTTTTAAAGGCTCCCGAAGTTATAATGTCTCTGCAATATGATGCCAAAGCTGATTTATGGTCTTTGGGTACTATTGTCTATCAATGTTTAACGGGCAAAGCACCTTTTTATGCACAAACCCCAAATGAATTGAAATTTTATTACGAACAAAATGCCAATTTAGCACCCAAGTAAGTGTTGATTGTAAAACAAATGAAATTTTATTTTAGATTTTTATTCTAAAAATATGCTGTATGTTTGTTGTTAGATTTCTTTGTAAATATTTACAAAATTTCGTTTCATGCATTTAATATTTATTGTGTTTTATTTCTATCAAATTTTGCTCTCAGAATACCCAATGGTGTTTCGCCCGAATTACGTGAATTGTTATTGTGTTTGTTGCGACGCAATGCCAAGGACAGAATTTCATTTGAAAGCTTTTTTATTCATCGGTTCTTGCAAGGCAAAAAGGCGGCCACATCACCAGGTGTGTATATATTTTCCTCTTTTGATTATGAAAATATTTAATTAAGAAAATTGTGAAATATTTATTAAAAAAATTTTTTTTTTTTGCTATTTTTTTCAGGCGATATACCAGCAACTTTGGCTATGGGTACTACACCTCCTGCAAAATCAAAAAGTCCATTGCAGCAACAACTTGAACAGCAGCAGCAACAGTTACAACATCAGATACAGCAAGAAAAGCAACAACAGCAGCCACAGCAACAGAAACAAGGTGCTGATGATGACTTTCAAGACGAAAATGCTGGTAAGAGAAAAGTTCAAGTTATCTTGCAATTAAATCCCTCCCAACTTTTCATACTTGCGTCCTAACAAAGTGAATACTTCTGCAAAGGTATTCCGGAAAGAGCATTCATTACCCGCTCGCCACACAACGATGTCAATGAAGACCAGCTCGTTTATGGCCTTAAATCTACGTCCAAGCGGGTCAACTTTTATTTCTGACATGAAATTATTCTTTTGCTCCATGTGTAATTTTTCCGCATTTTATTTATTTTCTTCATCTCATTTTTACAAAAGTTTCATGTACATGAAAGATTGAACTCTTTTCCATTCCTCTTTCCTTTCCCATCGACAAACTCATCAGTTACGCTGGAAAAGTTGATTGGTATAGACAGGCGGCACTAATCGGTATATATTTAATCAAATAATGACTGTGTCTATTATTATCAATGTATGCGATTGGAAAGAATCTTCTCTAATATTAAACAATTTTCTCCCTCAGAATCTATCTCTCGTCCTATCCCCTTCTTTACTACTTTAATTCGTAGTTAAATCTCAATTTTCTTTTTTTTTCAGTTTCTGTGCTTGAAAATCCTGCAATTTGTGCAACAATCACAAATGTGGGAATTTTATGTGAAAGTGAAAATAATACAGATTCTTCGGGATCTCATGAAGATTCCGATGATTTTGTATTAGTACCTAAAAATCTTCCAGAAGATCAACATGTCATCGAATATGAAAAGAAGTAAGTTTTTATTTAAATTTCTATATACATACATATGTATGTACATATGTATAATGATGAGCAAATTTGAGGTTAGGAAAAAACTCACTTTTTTGGACAAATTCAGTTTTATTGATATCAATTAAAAATAGAAATATGGGAATTAATAATGGAATATGATGTCGGGCAAATGTTCACCTCTAGCACGTCACCAGACGTTAGCATTTTTCACAAAATTTTGGACCACATTTTGCAACAAAGCTTCGCTTATCTCATCAATGCAGCGCCGAATTTCATCTTTTAGAGCCCGGTGTTTAAAATGGCACAATAAAAAATAATTGAGCGGCGTTAAATCACAAGAACGATGCGGCCAATTGACATTGCCAAATCGTGAAATTATGCGACAGGCAAATTTCTCATGATAGTAAATTTTCACAATTCTTTGTTCAAGAGTGTAGCGTTCCATGATTACAATTTTCCTACTTTTTACTATATAATTGTCAAAGGACAGCTCAATTCTTGAAATTTCATCATTTGACAGCCAATTTACATACTAACCTCAAATTTACCCACCCTTTATCAACTAAATCCATTTAACGCTATTATAAAAGTAAAAAAGAATAATCTTCTCATTAATTTTTGTGTCAGCATATATGTACATACATAAAGCATATAAGTACATTTGATCACACATTTTGGGTTCTCTAACTGTCAATATCCATAAAGAGTATATTATAAAGTTTTTTTTTTTAGAACAATGATGTAATGAAAATTCCCATTATTTAATTTTTTATTCGCTATATTAATAATAGTGTGAAAGGATCCTTGGAGGAATCTTAAGATCAAAATTTAATACATATATAATTTTAAATATTTTAGACATTCCACTAAACAACAGGCGACTGCAGTGCAAAATCAGGTCATTCCCTTAAGACCCAGCACTTTGCCGATATCAGAACCTAAACCTGTACCAGCACCAGTACGTCGATACTCTACTAATAGTACTGGGGTAGCTGCTACAGCACCAAATACTTCTTCACCAATGGATAAAAATCAAGTGCGTTATAGAGCGAGTAGTGAGCAAATATCGTCGCCAAAACTAGCAACTACTGCTCCGACGGCATCGCCTATACAACAACTACCCAGATCTCAACCGATCAGTGTCAAGGGAAGACCAGATCATCGTAAATGTAGTGTCAGTAGCGATATAAATTCCATATCGCCACCAGCTGTACAGTTTGCTATTGGCACCCCACCTACAGGCAGACATCGCTCGACTTCAGGTGGTTCGCTATCAGAAACTCCACCGCCATCAGCACCCTGCACTTGGCAAGTGAGCCCTGGTGGACAAACACAATCGCCTTTAAGACGCTCCGGACATAGTTCACCAGTGCTTCCGTCCGCTCTCACAAAATTACCCACTTTAGGCAGTCCTACACTAATTGTGGCACCAGGTTCGGTTGGTTCTTTGGGATCTGGTTCGTCTTCGGAAAATAACAATCAGCATCCTATGTTGGGACCCAGAGCTTTTACTTTGCCAGAATTGGGTGCCACGGGTGGTTTGCAAAGCCTGCTAGATACTAATGCCGCTGTGGCAGGCAATCCCTCAGATAGTAACCATCACTTGCACGCATTCCATGCTCCCGAATTGTCAGAAGAAACTCTGATGGATCGTGAACACAATGAGACCTTGTCAAAATTAAATTTTGTTTTAGCTCTCACCGATTGCATACAAGAAGTGGCTGACTCTCGTTGTGCCCCTCTATCCGCTCTTATGGCAGCTGGCTCCAATGAACAGCCGCAAATCCCACCGCATGCGCCGGAACATTGTAAGAGAGCCGAGAGATTAGTACTGTTGGTAAGAGCTTTGCAGTTATTGTCATCCGGCCTAAATTTAGCTTCACAACAACTAAGAAGTGGTAATTTGAAGCCTTCATCCAATGTTAAAAATGGTAAGACATCCAAATACATTCGAATGCGTTTCTATTTGAAGTTTCTGTATTCCAAATCAGGACGAATATGTTAATATTAATATTTTATTTGAGGGTGGTGTTGGCTGAAGTAGTTAGCGCGTTGACTACTAAGCAAACATTTTACTTGGGGCCTGGGTTCAAACCCTGGCCAGAGCAAATCAATCAACATCATTAATTTCTCTAACGTACATTATTAGTGAGACATTGTATTAATTGTTTTCGGACTATTTAAGTGATGAAGGCATGGCACTGGTCACTAAAAACCTGTTGCGACAGCGATTGATGCTGTTCCAAGCTAATGTACACAACATCGCCCTCCTTCGTCGGTTAGCAGAAACATCGGCGAAGTAAAACATTTAATAAAATGCCTGCCAATACAGCTTAACAAAGTTAATACGTCTACGTAACACCGGAGGCGCCTCCAAAACTGCTATAAAATTCAACATAACGCGCAAAGCAGAGTTCTAAAAGAGTTAAGCCTTCTAAATTTTCAACATATATCTTCTCTACATTATCCGTCTCACTGAGTTTCGGCACAATGCACTGCATACGTAGGGGTTGTTAATTCTACCAAGTCGACTTCATACCAGATAGCCTTATCCCTACAACAATAAAAAGCAAATGAAACAATGTTCTTATAGAAATATAAAATGAAAACTAACCTTACTTCTCAATATAGGCCATTTTTGACAGTTCAAGGTTGCGCAGCTGCTGATTACATAGGCTAATAAAGCCACGTGGTAATGGATTCGCTTTGAATTCTACAACAAGTACAACTTCACAACGTCATTTGACATATTTGTCCCTATGCAACATGCATTTCGACTTCTATATGCAAGAAAAAAGTAGGTCATCTGTGGTAATAACAGCACCTGTTAAGTGAATTCGCCTTAAATAATACGTTAACAAAATGTTAGCGAAAATGTCACAATCCTTATTCAAATGTCAAATGGTAATTTATAAAAAATATAAATGAATGAAATTACTATATTATAGTTGATATATGTATGTAATGATAATTTGAGATACCGGAAAGCAATACAAATACCTACACTGTATACTTTACGTGAAATGAAAATGGTTTTATAAATTAATACATACATACATATGTGCGAATTTTTTTTAGCACAATACTTTTCAAAATTTTCGATTTCACAAGAAATGAAAAATAAGTAGAAATGAAGTGTAAATTATTTTCACAGTAATTTTCTTATTTGAAATGCAGAAACACAGCTGTTATATTTTGTCATATATGAACAATACGTAATTTTTCTTTATATTCCAGCTTTGTTAACCATGAACTCAAAATATCGCAGCATTTTATTTGAATCGAAAAAATTAAATGGCACTGGTCTACTGCAAAAAGCCAATGCATTTAATATTACAGCTGATAAAATTTTATATGATTATGCTTTAGATATGGTAAGTTTCTTATAGCCAAAGTACAAAACATTTGTAATATGTACTTACATATTTCATTTTTACTTTAGTGCCAGGCTGCTGCTTTGGATGAGCTACTGAGCAATACCAAAAATTGTTTTGAACGTTATAATACAGCGCACATTTTATTACATTCTCTGGTACAGAAATGTAATCACCCACAAGATAAAATGCTTTTAAATAAATGTAAGTACGAAATGAAAATATGAATGAATATATTTATTTCTAAAAGCAATATAAGAAATTTAATGCGTTTCGAGATCGTTTAAAAACGTTAAATTTTATGTTAAAAACAAAACAAAACTAAATTTATGCAATTTTATTTTCGTTTTCAATGTAACTTTCTTTTCTTCAACACGTTTTTCAGAACAGCCGCCGTTATTTGAGTTTATAAGCAAAACGATTTAAGAAAAAAAAACTATAGATCCATTTATTAATTGAATTAAATAAAAGAAGGCTGGCTTAAAATTTTAATAGTCAATTTCAAACGTATTCGAATTAATTCGCATGTACATACGTTTTGAATCACAGTCGAAACGTTTTACCTCCAAAGTGATTATTATAAGATTAATAACATTTTTAGCCAAAAATAACTCTACATAAGACAATTTTTGAAGAATCATGAGGCGCAACACTCCCTTGTCAATGTCCTTGACTTGTCTGACTGTAAATGTATTTCGAATACATATGAATTTAAATTTTATTTGCGATTGCACGTAAAAAACTTTTGCTTTTATTTACATTCTTCGAAATTTCTTGTCAATTTTTTATTTGTAATCATGTTTAGCACTTAAAATCTGTGGACTTGAGGAAGGTCAACCATTTTCTATTTTTTATTTTTTTTTTTGTTTTTATTAGAAAAGTATGCATCTTATATAAACTTTATTTTATTTATTTCTTCAACTACAGATCGTGATGCTGTGGAAAAACGTTTGAATATTTTACAACAACAAGGCTATATATATGTCACAGATGAAAATTCTTAAGTTAAAAAAACACCACTCCAAAAACAGAAATCATGAACAAATTTATTTAAAAAAAAAATTATTATTTTATTTTTAAGAAATAACTATTTTATTTTGCAATTATTTTAATGAAATGAATGCAAACAAGAAAACTTTGGAAATAATTTCTATAAATGCAAGTTTCTAAATGGCAGCCTAGTATATAGGAAGTAAAGCTGTTTTGGATAAAATTTCAATGTAAATATGTAGATTTAAGCAAATATACATAAATGCATATAAACTTTTAATTTAATATCAACAGTAACATTTGTTTATAACTGTTAGAAAATGGTTGACATTTTGAAAGAAGATATACAACTTTGCTGACGCCATTGTTAACGAAACTTGTGGCTTTTTATTAATTCACAGTTTTGCCTCTTTCCAACTAGGTGGCAGTATTTCGGATACTGAAAAAGATTATTTTGCACAGCATACTAAATTTTGTATGTATGTATATTTATGTTTCAAAATGTGAATCGAAAATCAAAAGGACGAGTTAAAAATAAAAATTTAAAGCTGAAGAAAAGTTTTAATACGTTAATATTGTCTCTTAAGGTTGATTGCATGACAACTATTATAGTAAAAACTAATAAATAATCATAAATAGGATAAACAACATATAGGACAGTGTCATTGTGGTTAAAAAATACAAAATATTCCTTGAGAATGGTTAACAAAGTTAACCGAAGTATCGGAAAACAAGAATAAATTAAGATATTTTTTATGAAACAAAAATTTTAATTGTTTTTATTTGAGAAAATACCTTAAGCCAAACAAAACGGATTTTCATCGTAAAAACAAACCTATTAAGGCATCTGAAGCAAAGTTGTATCCTTAATATTTCAATCTTAATTAAGCAAATATTTTCAGTATTTAAATTATTGATGACATTTTTTTTTTATTAAAAAAGAAACATAAATTTATTAAATCAATGGGAAAATAGAGCTTCAGAATTGTACGCAAAAACTGTTTCATCTTTATAATAATGTTTTAAAATGAAAACTAATTTTAAAAGAGGAAATTTTGAAAGCATAAAACGTTAAATACAAATTTTAGTGTATAATGAAATCAACTTTTGCAGTGTTTAAGCTTAAGCAAATGAAGAACATGAGTAAAATAAAGAAAAACTTAAACATACATATAAAACAAGAATCAACCGTATTAATTTGTGTTTTTATATACTAATTGTGTTTTTCCCCTTGTTTATTTTTTATTTTATATTTTAATAGTTTTATTAATTATGTATATTTTTAATCTTAAAGAATGTTAGACTTACTACGTTAATTAAATTTCAAAGTTAAAATGTTTTATTTCTATTAGACGTACATACATACATACATACATATATTATTTATAATTATATAATTATGAAGGCAATTTTGTTTAACATTTTTATACATACTTATGTATATTTTTTCAAGTTCATAATATTTAATGTTTTTTTTTAATTAGATTTGAAAATCGCAAATTGAAGAGAAAAACCAATAATAATTAAGAAAACAAATAATAATGAAGAAACATTAAGCATACAAAATAATCATGAATATAAATTATATACATACATACTTATATATAAATATGCGTTTTATTTATTAATTTTTATGTGCGGTTTTGTCATTACAGGAAATTAAGTTGAGTAAAAACTCTCTTTTAATACGAATTTTCTACTCAAATCAATTGTTTATATTGTGGAAATCACAATTTATTTAATTTTTATTTTATATGTTTAAATTAATTTTACAGTAAGGGAGCCTTCTCAGCTAAAAATTTCAAGAAGTTTATTTTGCTAGCATCAGCCTAACAGAAATATCAGATCAATTTTGTAGTAATGAAGAAAAAAGAATTAATACCGCTTTTTTATGACAGAACTTTTAAAGCATGCAGAAGATTTTGAGAAACGAATTAGTAGAAATTACTAGTAGCAAGCAGTATTAGATATTGTTTATGCGAGAAAAGCACCTTCCACCGCTAACCAGGCAAACAATTTACTCACAACTTTAACTGTTTCGCACACCCTTTTTCTATAATTTTACAAAATTTTGTAAGTATAATATGGATAAATGTTAAGCATTCACAATACAAAGATAATTAACAAAAATGTTTTTCTATATAATAATATGAATATGTACATATATGTATGGCTTAAAAGGTCTGTCTTTCCACGTTTGCCCACCAAGATAACCCTTTATCCAGTTTAACGTGGTAAATGATTTTTCTTTTGCACTCATCTGGTAACCCCAAATGTGATTAATGTTTGTTGAAACTACACAGCAAAAGGAACGAACAAATACAATAGAAAATTTCTTGAAAGTTCCCAGGGACAAAATTGACGCATTCGAAATTCAAATAGGTGAGTTTTTACTATACATACATACTTTTGCATACATATATTTTCTTAGATATACATATAAATGTAGACGGAAACATTTTATATTAATTAGTATAGACCAAGTAAAATTTATATGTACATATGTATGTATGTATGTATGTATAATTGTATGTACATACATAGATACATACCTGGATATGTGTTAAATGGATTGTAAACTGATACTCTCAGTAAAATTGGCAAATATTTGATAAACAAAAACGTATCCAATAATTTTGCTTATGAGGTTTTGAAATGAAAAACTTTTTTTAAATTTCACATTTACAATTTCACTGTGTTCTAGAAAAGTAATGAAACTTTGTTTTTCCGACGATTTGGCTGGATTGGAGAATCAAAAACTAAGAAAAAAAAAATTAAATAAAAAAATTTGTCATCTACTGGAACAGCGGGTTCGCTGAGTTAAGATTTCCTGCCATTAAGCCATTGTTTTGTTCTGCTCAATATAAAACTCAAATTGAAAAAATGTATGTATTTGTATATTTGATCCGTTTATTTTGAAAGTCTCTTTTTTTGTTGATTGCAAATTTTTTACAAATGAAAAGATACCGTTCAATTTTATTTAGTGTTGCCATTAACTCGATTTTTTTGAAAAAGTGACTTATGCCACTTTCAAAATAAATGTCTCATTTATGATTTGCAAGAAAAAAATTCAGGAATCTTGCATTAAAATTAAAAAAAAAAAAAAAAAAAAAATCGCAAGAATATGGGGGTCCAGTGCAACCCATAAAACTGATTATAATTTGATAAAATTTTTCGCTTTCTGAAAAATTCGCGAAATTTATGAAAGTGTAAAAATTTGCTAAAATTTTAATTTATATGTATATGTATGTATGATTAAAATTCCCTAAAGATATAAGAATGCCGAAAACATTGCAAAAATTACGCTCATTGCGAAAAACTGCAAAAATTTGAAAGAACACTTAATTATGATTACAAATCGCTAAAACTTAAAGCAATATAAAACAAATTGTAGAAATCACGAAAATGGCGAAAAATCGCGAAATCTTAGGTAAATGCAAAAGATCATAAAACGCAATACTGATTAAAAATTCCGAAAAATCTAAAAAACAACAAAAGCTTCGGCAAAATTTTGATTAAAAACCGCCTAAGCTTAGCGAAAATAAAGCTAGGAAAAATTATGTCTATTATTTTTACCAAAAAGTATTTTAGTTCAAGCGGCTGTTTGTCTTCGACTTCAAATTACTTTTGGAGAAAATGATTTATAGAACACATCAATTTCACTTTAAACAGGCTGAAAATTAAATTTTACTTTTTATATCACTGTAAAAAATTTAAGAACACAAAACTAGTGAAATTTTCACTGTACGGTACTTTAATGTGCAGTCAGAATTTTATAAGAATCGGCAATTAAAACAAGTTTGAAAGAAAACCAATGTGACAAATCAAAATATATGTAAAATTAATGACACAGTTGTTCGGTCTGTTGCTTTAAACTCATTTTTATTCATTTTATTTAACATTGGTTCATGACGACGAAAATGAAAACCTGAATTCTACACAACACTCAACTACTCGTGCGCGATCTTGCTCTCCAAACCTAAATATTGATCGAGAAGCAACAACAATTGCACCTATTAGCAAACTTGTCAGCTTAGCTGTACAATCAAACAAACAAACAATGAATACCCAGGTGACCAACGTGCACAAAATAAATAAAATTATAGATGCAATAAGTGAAAATAGTGATAATAAAATTCAAACTGTGTAAAAAAGGGGAAGAAGTCCTAAATCTGCTCAAATCGCGTCAACGGCAAAAGTTCCCAAAGATGGAAAAAATATAAAAAATTCCGAAAATCGTTTCGCGATTTTAACTAAACAAGGTGATGAAGACACAACTATTACAAATTCGAGTAAACCACCACCGATATACTTACGAGAACAGAACTCTAACTTTCTGGTAAAAAACCTTATATCATTAATTGGAGAAAATGAGTTCTATGTAACTCCACTTAAGCGTGGGAAAATCAATGAAAGAAAAATTCAGGTATCTAAAGAAAATAATTACAGAAAAATAGTCTCAGACTTTGAGACAAAAAATACAAATTTTTATACATATCAGCTTAAGAGTGCTAAAGGTCTAACCGTTGTATTAAAAGGTATAGATTCTAGCGTGGAACCAGAAGAGGTAAGGTCTGGCCTTGAAAATAGTGGCTTCAAGGTGAAAAATGTTTCAAACATCAAAAATAGAGAAAAAATCCCCCAACCAATATTTAGAGTCGAGTTACAGCCAGGTGACATAAAGATAAAAAAAGAATCCCATCCAATTTATGATTTAAAGTATCTGTTGCACCGGAAAGTTACCGTTGAGCAGCCACATAAAAGAGCTGGACCTATCCAATGCCTGAACTGCCAAGAATTTGGGCACACGAAAACTTATTGCAAGTTGCCTACAGTCTGCGTTGTATGTGGTGAGTTACACAGTACCGCTAACTGTGATAAAATAAAAGGTGATCCCAAGGCGAAAAAATGTGGCAATTGCGGCGGAAATCACACTGCCAACTATAGAGGCTGCCCCCTTTACTCGTTTTTTAAGAATTCATCAACCAAAAAAACCAATGCTACTCCCGCACAGCCTAAAACCCCTATTAACTATCCACAGTTACCTCAACCGTCCACCAGCCAAAATCAATATTCAAACATTTTCAAGTCTAACGCGACTAGTGCTCAACAACAAGCTAACAACAAATTTTCATACGCTAGTATTTTAAAAAGCAATCAGAGTACGGCGCAAAAAACCGTAAATGTAAATGAACATTCGGGGTATAATTTTAGTCGTATTGAAGCCTCAATTGAGAGCTTAATTCAAACAGTAAATACTTTTACTCTCAACATGTCTTGTATGATGCAGGAAATGTTGAAAATGCAATCTACGTTGTTGCAGTCTATATTGAACAAACCATGAACTTAAGAATCTGTTTTTGGAACGCAAACGGCATCTGCCAACATAAAAACGAAATAGAATACTTTCTTCTGGATAAACAAATCGATGTTATGCTTATCTCAGAAACTCATTTGACCTCTCGAAGCTATTTTAGAATTAGTGGATATAATTTCTACGACACCAAGGATCCTCGAGGTAGAGCTTGTGGTGGCTCGGGAATCCTAATCAAAACGCGAATAAAACACTACCTGTTAAATGATTTTTGTAAAGATTATCTTCAAGCAACGAACATCTGCATTGAAAATTACTATCAAAAACTTGTAATATCATCTGTCTATTCCCCCCCTAGATTTTTCAATTACCGTGAGTCCATATACGGCTTTTTACAAATCACTGGGCTCCCGTTTTCTAGCGGCTGGCGACTACAATGCTAAACACACATTCTGGGGTTCACGTTTAATCACTCCGAGGGGACGAGCTTTGTTCGACACAATATCTAAAATGGGTTTGAATGTAGTTTCAAGTGGTCAGCCAACATATTGGCCAACAGATCGACAAAAAATTCCTGATGTTATCGACTTTGGAATAGCGAAAGGTGTACCCAATGAGATGGTTGAAGTTGAAGCATCTTTGGACTTATCTTCAGACCACTCGCCTACAATTGTCACCATTTACTCATATAAAACTGCAACACCAACATATGATCTGCACGTATTAACTGGCTGAAATACAAAAAATATTTGAGTGCTCATTGCTCGGAAAGAATGCCGCTGAGAACACCTTCTGACATAGACGATTCTCTCAGGTTGTTTGAAGCACACGTTAAACAAGCTGCCTTTAGTGCTTCTTCAAATAAAACTAATCAACAAGTGAAATTCAACACTATTTTTTCTGCAGATATAGAAAGGCTGTTGACTGAAAAGCGGAGAGCTCGACGAGAATGGCAACGCTACAGATCGCCTCAGCTAAAATTAAGGCTTAAGGAGTGTACCAAGCAGCTTAGAAAAGTTTTGCAAACACAAAAAACAGCTTCCCTTCAAAAATTTCTTCAAGAGCTAGATGCAAAATCACAAACAGATTATTCGCTGTGGCGTGCAGCCAGAGGACTGAAAAGGCCGGTGATATGCAAACCTCCCTTACGAGCTTCGAATGGTGACTGGGCAAGAACTGATGCTGAAAAAGGTGATCTATTTGTTAAGCACTTAGAAAAAGTATTTACTCCAAATATTTCTGCTGATATTGTTGAACTGCCACCAGTCGTCTCTTTACCAGAAATACCACTAAAATTTAGCATTGTGGAGATTGAAAAGGCCATTACTAGTCTTAACACCAAAAAAGCCCCAGGAGTCGACAGAATAAGCAACAAAATGCTTCAAGAGTTGCCTTTCATTGCAAAAAGAATAATACTATTCATTTTTAACAGTATTCTACGCCTAGAACACTATCCAATAAAATGGAAGGTTTCGATGATTACTATGATACCAAAGCCCGGCAAGGATCATACGAAGGTTGAATCGTATAGGCCTATTAGTTTATTGCCCAATATTTCAAAACTATTTGAAAAGCTTTATATGAGCAAGCTGATGCCTATAGTGACTAGAAGTGGATGCATTCCAGATCATCAATTCGGTTTTCGCAGACAACATAGCACAATTGAACGAACTCACAGACTTGTGAATGTTGTCAGAGACACTTTTGAAAAAAAGAAATATTGCTCTACGCTCTATAGATATCTCTCAAGCTTTCGATAAAGTATGACACGAAGGTCTTATACACAAATTAACGCAAAATCTTCCCGCAAACATCGTCAGACTTTTAAAAAACTATTTAAAGGAACGTAAATTTGGGGTTCGAGAAGGCAATTTTTTAAGCCCTCCGCAGTCGGTCGAAGCCGGAGTTACCCAAGGCAGCATCTTTGGTCCTTTGTACAGCAATATATGCCTCTGACTTACCGTTAGGCAATACCATTCATACATCAACATTTGCTGATGATACAGCTTTTCCAAGCGTTCATGAAAATCCAGTAGATGCTTCCCGCAACTTACAAGAGTACATATCAAAATTAGTAAAATGGCTCAAACAATGGCAGAAATGTGTACACGTCACTTTTACGTTGCGCAGAGAAACATGCCCGCCTATACAAATCAACACCGAGACTATACCGCAACACACTGTAGTCAAATATCTAGGCGTTCACCTTGATCGACGTTTAACATGGAAATCGCACATAGACGCAAAGCTGATCCAAATGAAATTAAAAGCAGCCCAAATGAACTGGCTTATGGGAAGAAATTCTATACTAAGCCTAGACTGTAAACTTCTCTTATACAACGCGATCCTGAAACCAATATGGTCCTATGGAATCCAGTTACGGGGCACTGCCTCAGCATCAAATGTCGAAAAAATTCAAAGGCGACAGAATAAAATCCTACGTACAATAACAGCAGCCCCCTGGTATATCCGAAACCAGGGAATTTACAAAGATCTTGATGTCCCGTTGGTGAAGACAGTATTTTCAAAACACACTAAAAATATATAAAAAAACTCGAGTTGCACCCAAATGTACTTGCACCCAAAATTCTACATTATAGAGGCGACACCCGGCTGAAAAGGAGGGATACTCTTTTTCTCAGCCAAACACGAGAGATGTAAAACTACAAAAATTAACCGCTGAAACTAATAAATTTTGTTTAGCATTGGCTAAACATATCGTCGTGCCAAAGTTATCTTCACGTATCTCCAAATTTTTTTTTGTGGGAAATTGAGTCTTTAAGTTTCAACATTACATACAAATAGCGGTAATACAATAGAACGATTCTATAGTATCTCAAAAGCCATAAGAGGTAGAGACCTGGGGAATGCGCAGATCGACAGATCTATAAAATTAACTATACACAGCAGTTCTATATAATTTTGTTTGCTTTTGTGCGATACGTGAAGATAACTTTGGGACGACGATATATTAAAGTTTATTTTTATTTTTTAGATTTAAGATTTGAACAACTTATTGATGTTTCAATTTATAATTGAAGATTCAATAAATAATATAGTTATCAAAAAAAAAAATTTATTCCTCCTCTATTGTTTTTAAATGAGAAAAGTTAATAGATTATTGTTTTTCTAAAATAATATTGTTTCTTTCTTTATTTTATTTATTTTAATATCATTTTACAAAATATTATTACATATGTACTTTTAAATAAAAAAAATGCATTTGAAAACATGTAGTGATTCTTTATAAAATTTTAATTAATTTTACAATCTAATTTTTATTACATCTGTGGAAATAAGGAAAAAGTGCCTAAGTCATATATTATAGTTATCTAGAAAAGCAGTGGTTTGATAAAAATGCAATCGCGTTGTACTAAAAGTTGGTCATTCGTTTTTCGAATCTTTGGATTTTTTTAACACATGGTTCTGTCCACTATAACATACATATATTTTCAATTTGAAATTTAATATGTTATAAGATAAAATAAGATATTATTCCATATGGGATAATTATTTAGAAAAATAAAAGATATACTTTTGTATATGGAGAATACGATGTTGATATTAAATCAAAATCAGCTTATCTCGGCTTAAGCACTTTTTTCCTTTTTGCCACAGAATTGGGGCTCAAGTGATTTGAAATTTATTGATAAATCAGTCGAAAATTTTTTAAGTATACATATGTGGGCAAAATTGTTATTGTAATTGTTGTTGCATATACTTGCCTTGTTCCTTTCTTTTTTCAAAGTTTGACTTTGATCATTTACCATTTCGAAATTTCGTTTCGTTATGTGTAGCTCATATAACTGTTGTCGGATGCAGGCAAATTAGTTGTACCCGAATTGCTGAAATTATGTAGCAATTGAATATTATTAGCATCGGTAACATGATGATCGTAATGATTTGTTAAATACGGCTCTCTGCGAAAAGAACGGTGATATTCGAATCGATTTGAATTATCATTTATCACATTATGTGGTTGTAATCTATTAAAGTTTTGTCTTGCAGGGTATAAGTTGGTTGTACAATTTTCATTTGATGATATTCTTCCAGTATTGAAGACATCTGTTGTTGCATGGGTGTAATTATAATTATTTGTTACTGCAGAAGAATTGTTATAGTCGATATTATGTAATCCTGATGAATACGGTCCTAAGTATGACTTGTCATAATTTCGTGCTTGTGTATAAATAAAATTAGGGTATGAGATCGAGAGCGTTGCCTCACTTTTTAGGTAATTTTGTTGGTATGAATTGTATGAGACAGATGATGTTGTTGTTGTTGTTGTTGGATTTTGCATACTCAAGACTAAAGGCTTTGACTTTACCGGTGTCAATTTTTTACGCAGTCTTTTGGTTTTCTCTTTGTGCTTGATATTTTGAGTTTCAGTGTTCAATTCACTTAGTTGTGCATGAACTTGTCTTGAATTATTTGTCGTTTCATTCGTGTTTTTGTTTATTAAATTTGGTAAATTTTGAGTAGCAGAGTTTAAGGGTAATTGAGAAATTTTACTGGCTTTATCACTATCGCTAGTTGCATTTGGATTTAAAATATCTGCCGTTTTATATGTAATGTACTGTGTTGGCATTCTCTCCGCATCTATAATAATTGTCACAGTTTCTGAATTCGATTTCTCAATAACTGGTTGGTTTAGGAGAGATGTTTCTAACCTTTAAAGAAAAAAATTTTTACCCAAAAATATAAGTAAACTTCTTAAAAAAATACACAGATTAAAGCAAATATGTGTATGTATATTAATAACAATAACTTAAAACCTAAATAACGGAAAAATCACCAAAAAGGAAAAAAATTTCTAAAACAAAACAGAAAAACTCACAAACGCTAACAAATCCTCAAAATAAAATTAATGCTTAAACGCTAAACGGAAATCATTAACACAACACAAAAAATAATTGTCAAAATAAAATTTCCCAAAGAAAAAAATAGTTAAAAATCGAAAAAAATGGTAAAATATAAAAAAAAAAATATCCCAATAAAAAAAATAAAAAAGAAGACAGCTGTCTTAGGACACCGGGTTAGAGCTATGCTCATTATGTATACATTTCACGAGTAAAAAAAAAAAAAACAAAAAATTATTTTCAATTAATTTTGTTGACCTAATATGTACTACATTCATCAAAGCATAATAGTTCAAACGCTTGACGTTTTGTTTGACAAAGCAAAACAAAAAAAAATTATTGAATTGATAAAATTGAAGACCCGCTAGAAGTAAAAGATGAGAGTTTAATAGTTATAGCAGATGAGGATTCCAGTGATAACTATGAATTAAATAGTCAGAAAGAGAAGCTAAATGAAAAGCCAAAAAAATAGTTTGTATATTTTTAAATTTTTTACAAAATTTTAAAAGAATTGTGATGGAAACTTTTTAATCACGAATTTTTGTTTGTCATAAATTTAACATGACTACATGCTACTCTACATAAGATAGATGGATTTTGAGTTTTTTTGTTTTGGGCCAAATTCACAATTTTAAAGGGCCAAAACAGATTCGAGAGGGCCAACAAAACTTTTTTGGAATATATTTGATAACAAGCTTTTTATTTAAATAAAAACAATAGTAATACTAATACAGTATATGTGTTTTATTTTAAATAAATTTAAACATATACCATTACTCAAAAGCAACACGAAATTTTATTTTTCAATAAAAACTTTATTCATCAAGAATTTTTTACCGTTAGACAGTCTACTTACTACCTGGCCCACGATGTCGAACGAATTTTTCTTTCGTATGAATTACGTTTAAAACAAAAACAAAATTAATTTTTAGAATTGTTTTTGTTTTAAATCTAATTTGTATGAAAGAAAAATTCGTTCGACATCGTGGACCAGGCAGTTAGTTTTTTTTTTGTGTTTACTTGATATTGGTACTAGCCAAGGCGAATTCATAACAGGTGATCGCACTAATAAAACAAGTACAACATGTAACAAAAACCACAAGCATTTTGTTTTTGTAAGATCTTTGTACAATGTCAAACTCAAAAAGCAAATAGTGTATTTTGACATCCGACAAGGATGAAAATGCAAAAAAAAATTAACAGCTGTACTTACAAGTTCAAATAAAAGTTGGAATTTTTTCTTGACAAACCAAACAATGTTGTAAACAAAAGTAGGGTTCGAAAAAGGTAGAAAATTACATTGAAAATGTTCTGAACCCTTTCAGTACATTTCAAACCGTTCGAACGATTTGAAGCAGTTAGTTCAATTTTGAGCTGAAAGGGCCAAAATAGATTAGAAAGTACCACAGGGCCATCAAACATTCAAAAGTGCCACAAATGGCCCAATTGTGCCACATTTTCCATCACTGCTTCACACTTCACCAATCATGAGCGAAGAAACTTGCTTCGCCATACAAAATATTGAAAACGAATCAATCTACATTTTAATGTGTAGAAGGATGTCTTCATACATATGTACGTCAAAAAGAACTCTTTAAAGCAAAGCAAGCGATTATCTTGTCGTGTAAACATACATAGTATAAAAGTATGTACTTATTTACCTGCTTGAATGCGTCCGCGCTCTTCGTTTCTCTGCTTTTTCTCTCAAATATTCAAGAGATTTATTTGTTTTCAATTCTTCTTCAGTTATATCGTTATAACACCCAATTTACATGATGACTTTTGCGACGTCGTTTTTACTGAATTCCCTTTTAAAGTTGCTACCAAAATCTTTGTGTGTTCAGACGATGTCTTTTAGTTTCATGTCTTTTTTCCCAATTTTGTTTTGAAATAATGTAAGTAACAAAGATAAATAACAAAAGTAAGAAAAGTAACGAAAAGTAACGAAAAGTAACAAAGAGAAATGGAAGAAAAGTCTTGAAAAACACAAATCAAGACTTTTTGTTTACCCCCCTTTCTTCCCTACACCGCTCACCAACAAGCAAAAAGAGACGTCGAAAAAGCGACGTCGCAAAAGTCATCATGTAAATTGGGTGTAAGTTTGCAGTAAAAACTTGGAAAAACTTTCCACAGACATTTCCAAATTTGTGAGATCTTCATTAATGCTTTTATCCATCTCCGAACAATTGTAAATTTGGGAAATTGATGATCTGACCGCATCTTGAAATGTTTTAATATCATTTGTGGCTGTGTTTAAGTAGCCGTGCAATGGATGTTTTACAGTAGAATTTGCACTTTTTATATATTCTTTTGCAGTAGTTTGTTGCTTTATTGTTTCATTATTGATGAGTCCTTGATTACTGGTATTTTGATTGACAGGGACAGACGGTTTTATAGCATTTCCAACTGCTTGTTTTTCCTTATTTCTCTTCGCATCGTTATTGGTTTGAGGAGAAATTCCTACTTGTTCTTGTGGTTTGAATACAGGTTTTTCTTTTTCTGTTACCGTTTCGATAAAGCTGATCATATTGTTGTTTTTATTTGTGCTTAGCGATTTTCCAATATTTTGCAAGTCTTCACAATTGGTGATATTGGTGGAGTTTAAAGAACAATAGCTAATTAGCGCATCCTTCTTAAAGTGCTTTCTTATTTCCGATCTTACTTCACATCCTATTTTGGTACCACTAGTTGCTTCTTTCGTCTCATTATTACTGTATTCTTTTAAAATTTTGCTAACTTTAATTTGTGGAATCTCAGAATCGTATACCTGTTTTCTTGCGTTTGTTTTAGATTTATGTTTGGTGATTTGCGATTTCGAAGAGTTTTTATTCACAACATTAATGGAAATATTTGAATCAGGTTTTTCCAAAATATTAATGTTTGTTGTCAAATTTTGAGATTTACTGTTGCTTTTATCTGAAAAAGAGATAGAATTATATTGATTTATGAGAACAAAGTTGAAAAGTTTACTGCTAAAAATTTTGGTGATGTCCATATAAAAGTTTTGGTGATATTTCGCTAAATAAATGGTGATCTTTACGATTTTTGGTGAATATAGTGAAATATACAGCCCCAACTATAAATAACAATTCCCAAGCGTTTTTCCCTACTCCCTGTTCTCCTATTCTAAATTAAATTTCCCCTGCAAATTTCTCTCTTTTCCGTTTATAAGATAAACGAACTTTGATTATGGAAATCTTTTCTCCTGGAAGAAATGTAGGTATTTTAAATATGAGGGAGCGAAAAACTTGCTAGTTTTTTTTCGAAACTTTGAACAATGAACTTAAATGAGCACCGGAATTTTATATTTTTTTTTTGCTTAAGGGATTTTTACTCACACAGTGCAAAATCATGAACTACTTCTGGGTTTTTCACTTTTGCAAATTTTAAGTCAAAACAAAAGACTGATTAAAACAAAATAGCTGACTGGAAAAGTTAGCAACACTATTCTCCCCGTCTCTAGATAAGATAAGGGAGTTTTCTTCCGGGAAAATAAATTCCGCCGGAAAAATTCATAATTAGGCTGATAGTTTTATTTGATTAAATTTTGAATTTATCATGAAATTTTAAATTTTTTATAAAATTTGTTTTTGTATACTTTTAGTTTCTTCTTTTATTTATATATTTTTAAACTATTGAAATTATATGAGAAGTCTCCGAATTAATTATTTAAAGTGGTCAAAGTCTCGTCTTAGTCCATAAACTTGAAAATATTGGTAAAAAGTAAAAATCAACAGACCGGAAATCTCAAATATTTAAATTAAATGATGAATCGAAAATAAACACTTAAATGGAAAATCACTAAAATTATCAACACTGAAAAAACCGCAAAAGTAAAAGAAAAAAAATCGCCAAACTCTTAAAACTATATCGGTGGCTCAAAGTCTTATTAATATTAATTATTTCGTTAAAGAGATATCGGGTTCGAACAAATGTAGTAAACAGAAGATAGTCTCAGTTTCGTGGACTGCATTCTTATTAATTTTTAAATAAAAATTTAAACTCACACGGGACTTGATCACGGGACTCAGTTCTACTGGAGATAAAATCAAAGGAAAGTTTATCTTTTAAGTAATTTATAACTAATTATGTACCTTTAGATAATGGTTTGTGCGAATTTAATGATAAAGGATCACGCATAGAGCCAGCTGCATCATCTGCTGTATATCTTATTGATTCTTGCACCATATTCGAATTTCCCTCTAGTTTAGATTTTTTCCAATTTCTTTTAACATTCCCACTGGCAGTCACAATACTTGGCATATCCATAGGTTTTTCCAAATTTTGTAGCGCCACCACTAAACTATTTTTCAAATCTTTCGATTCTCTTTTACTTTGTGTTTTCCGCGATTTACTTCTACTATTACGACGCAGCAAACGGATATTGCTCTCCATTGTTTTATTATTTTTATCACACTGCGGCAACTGTTTCGCAAATTTTTCCCTTAAGGGCTTTTGCCACTTTGAATTGATTTCTTGATTTCTTAAATTGCCATTTTCCAAAAGTAATGGCTTTAATTTTTTGGAAATATTTTGATATTTGGCTGTATATTGATAATCAGGTACTCTCTTAAATAATGAAAAAATTTTATTTATTAAAATAAATAAAGTTTAAACGTTGTAAATATTTTATATGAAATACTTACCGGCATAAAGAGCCTTGGTGTAAGTTTGGACCGGATTATGTTAGCAGCTTCACTGAAAAGTTATAAATTTTCTTTTTGGAGTTAAAAATTTTCAGTGAAATTTAAAAGAACAGTAACAATTTAAAATTATGCCAATTTAAATAAGTTTTTGAAATTGTCAAAGAATTAACAAAGTTCAACCCATAGTATAATAAATAAGGTAGTCTTGTCCCTAAAACAAATACAACAGCACAAAAACAACAGGCATTTTGTTAGTGTAAAAACTTGGCTGTTGTCAAAATGTGATGTGTAAACAAAACAAAAATTAAATAATAAAAAAAAAAACAATTGCATAAAATAAACAAATGTGTTTTTTTCAGTTTCTTAAATTTTAATTAAATAAAAAAATGTCACAATATTTTTATAAAAACACAACAAAGTTTTGACAACAAAAAATCAATCAGCTGATCTCACTTTTAGCTAATGCGACTACCTGATAATTAATATACCTTGGTTCAACCCAAATTATATTTATACAAATACATGCAAGAGCCCAGCTGGTCGTGTTTTTTTTTTTATAAAAATTTTCATTGACTATTGTCAAAATTTTTTTTATTTTTCTTTCTACACAATTTTCTTTAAGTTCTGCTGCGCAGAGCTGTAAAAGAATGATTAAAATTTGGTTTTTAATTCAAAATGATTTACAAAAAGTTTAATTGATTAATTTTACACAAAATGTGAATTGAATTAAAACACGAATGCAATCCTCATGAATTAAAAATTCTCGCATACATTCACATAACTAAAAATATTAATTGAATTAAATTTTGAATGAATTTATTGGTGATTTAAAGAAAAGCAATTTTTTAATTCACTGTTTTCACTAGAATTAGGATCATTATCAAAAAACTCGAATGTTTAAAAAAAATTTCAAAAGCGTTTATGATTCGTAGATTCGTTCAAAAAGAAATCATTCCTTTACATCTCTGCTACTTAGCTATTTTGGACAATTGTAAATTTATTTTACACAAGCAAAGAGCCTGTTGTTTTTTTTATTTTTTAAGTTGTTGCCGAGTTGCATCTACTTGATATTGATATGTATACTTTGGTTCAACCCATGGTATAATAAATTAGGTAGTATTGTCCCATGGTAAATAAATTAGGTAGTACCCAGCGGCGGAAAGAAGCACTAAGCAGTCCTAGCCAGCCAAAGCCTTCTAAGTTCCCTTCTTACACAGGCCTTATTCAGTCACAAACTTAATTTTAAATTACCTTTAGAAATGCAAAAACTTAGTAAAAACCTATGAAAGTGACAAAATATCAACTCTACATAATAGTGATTATTGTAGTATTATTATGTTGAATTTCAGGGTTTTCTTTACATTTGATGAAATGTTGTTGTTAACTATTTATTTATTTACATAATAAAAATAAAATTTTTATAAGAGTTGGTAGACCTTCCATAAGGCCTTCTTGAGAAGGCAATGAGTACTAGATCCAAAAGAAGCTCTAGGAAGGCCTTATGAATGAAGGCCTCCAAAATTTCGCCACTGGGTATTGTCTCTAACCTGCCGTTTATAATTGCAAGTGCGAAAAACTCAATACACTCACACCTTTTCACTAACACAAGCAGAATTTTCTACTTACAAAAGAATTTGCTTGTAAGTAAATTTTTGACACTTACGACTGGGCTTTTAGACTCATACCCGGTATACGTCAGTTGATCTTAAAAGCTTGCGCATGCGTGCTGAACTGAACCTCAGCGATCTATAATAAAATTGTTTAACACAAATCTTAAAACTTTCTATCGTTTTAAATATATGTACATACATACATATTTAAAAAGAAATTACTATATTAAAGGTCTGCGCCTTAAAAGGTGCTCAATTCTGTTAATATTTTTTATTTCAAGGGTTTTTAATAAGTACAATTCGCGATCCAATTTTCTAAGAATAAGTAGCTACATACATAAATTTTAAAATTGGTTTACTTTTCATTACTTACATCGATCTTGAGTGACGAGCTTCCAAAGTTAAAACCTTTTTTGTAGGTTGATTAAAAGTTAGCTTGGCTTGATTTGTATTTAAATCCATTATTTTGCTAAAAGCGTACAAAATTTTAACAAATACTAGATATTGTTTAGAAATATGTATGTAACTATCTGTACATAGTATGTTTGTATGTACATATTTATAAATAAGTATGTGTTTTAAAAATAACAATAATTTAATTAAACTTAAAAAATGCTTGTTGCTTTTTTGAGCACTCAAAGAATTGTGTGGTCAACAAAAAAAATATCCCTCAGAATCAATTCCAAGATTTTGTAAATCTTAACAGCTCTGTGAATTCAAACATTCTTTATGTGTATAGATATGTAAGTATATACATGCATACATATATATATATGTATGAATTTTTCAAAATTGTCAATGTTTGTTTGTTTTTGAGAGAGTGTTCAAATCCCAGTTAACATATTTGTGTGATATGTCTGATGGACAAACAAAAATCTTAAACTTTTCCAAACATTCCAACTAGTTGACTAAAACAAGTAACAGAATAGTAGAGAATTTTCTTGTAACGGCGTTTCTGAACATTTTTCTCACAATTTTTTTAACTCCGATGTTCCTCCAGCATTAATACTATTGGTAGTAAAAATATCAGTGAAATCGTAAAATTGCCAAATGTTTTCTAAAACATATTTCTGGCATTTTTCAATCATGTCAAGAATTTCGTTTTATGCGGCCGCTACACGTTGTAACTGGTCGTACAACCGAATTTAATAAACCGGTTGATCGTTCGCTGCACAGGCTATAATTTTTCCACCAACTTTTCATTTAACTTAGGTTAAGGTTAAGTTAGGTTACGAGGGCCGCCACATCTGCGACGTGACACACTTGGGTCCGTTGATTTGGTCCCTTTGTGATACCCTATGGTAGACAGGTCACAGTCAATCCATTTTCATTCAACTTCATTAAGAAGTAATTTTTATAGAGTCAACATGAGTTGTATTATTCAAGAAAATTGCGCATTGGTATTTCATCTTCTATTTCACACATATTATTTACTTTACACGATGTTGTTTACAAAACGTCAGAATGAAAATAAAAAACGAAAGAAAAAATCGCCATCACAGTACAAATTTGATGGCTGAGTTGATCGTCAGTTGAATGAAAATCTAATCTTTTTGATTTTTATTTAATTTGATTTTATTTTTGGTCAACCAGACCTCTAACAGCACCACTTTAAGGCAATTAAATTTAATAATGAGAATTTTATCTATAGGTTATTTAAAATTAGCATTTTTTAACTTGTTAACTCATGCTTGATTAAGTTGTGCAACAAGTCACAACGTGTAGGGGCCCGCATTACAGTTTCCCCAGACAATTTTCAAGAATCCAACGGAAAACTCCCCCATCTTGGCATAGTTTTCAAAATTTCATCGAGCAAAGACATCCGCGTTCTTATCAAGGACTCTGGACTTTCGATAAGTTTTCAGACGGACTTTCGATACGAATTCGGCGTCTGGTAAAGACTTTCTAACCAATTTCGGAGCGAATTTGAAAAAACATGTTCGCTTGGTCTAAAACACAGTGAAATATAATAGTTTGCTTACACAAAATTTTGCTCTTTTAGGAAGTTTTAGAAATCAATCATTTATCATGATATACTTAATAAAAACGTCATTTGTAAATCTTTTGTCGGTTAGCAGAATTGTCGGCGAAGTAAAACAATAAAATGATTGGTCACACAGCTTAAAAAACTTAATGCGTATAATTCACCCCAAGGGCTCTGCAAGACTGCTCTAAGGGCACTACTACACGTACAATATATATTGTGATACTTGGATCGTGATTCATATCCAGATTACGCTAAAATATGAAATCTGAATTATGGATAGCAGATCACAGGTTTTTTTTTGGTTCTCTCCCATATCTAAATATTTTAACACTACCCACACAGCAACATAAAATGTAAATATTGAACATTTCAATCCATTGAAATGGATCACGATGCAAGTATCACAATCAATACATATATATTGTACGTGTAGCATTGCTTTAAAATTAACAAAACATGTAATAGCAGAGTTGTAAAGGAATTAAGTCTTGTACATCCCGTGTGGGTAGTATTCTCACATCGGGCCTAACCTAACCTATCTTCTCTACCCTAACCCTTCCTCCTTAGTTTCGGTACAATGCATTGTATAAGTAAGGGTCGTGCTCCTCCTAAAAAAAAAAACAATAGTGAGCTTAAACTGAAATATTAATTACATTTTAAATCTAATAAATAAAAAAAGTTTGAATTTTTAAAAATTTAAAAAATTATCACGAAAATTAAGGAAGGAAAATTAAAAGAGTTTTACTAGTTCTACCATAAAAATTAGAAAACTTTTTTGGGATATATTGTGCTTATTGTGCAACTTGGAAGTTGTATACAAAACAATAATTATACGGAAACTTTTTGATGCAACTGTAGCATATTTAATGAGTTCCTTTAAGTTGTTTACATTTTTCTTTTTAACATTCATGCATTCGGCTGTGTTGATATTAACCGCTAAAATTTGAAAAAGTATTGTAAATATTATACAAAAACAATAAAAATAAAATCATATTTCACAAGAGAATCAATTCTCTCATAATATTCTTAAGGAAAGTGCTGCCACTTTTTAATTTCTATCAATGCATTTAGTTTGTCCCATTTAAAAGTTGTGTCAACTCGTTTTTAGTGTTCTAGTTTCATCGCAGCAGGAGCTAGAAATACAAATGTATTCATGCTGTGGATGATAAAAGATTCCGACAAATGATAGGACGTCTTCAATGGTAAAAACCAAAAATATTTTTTTTTTTTATAAATACGCCAGTATATTTTTGAGCAAATATGAAAAAAAATCAAGGAAATTATTTATTACCGAAGCCTTGTTGCTAATAATAAAGAGATCTGAAATAAGTAGTACTCTTTAAGTATTTATGTTTCGATTTGTTTTTCTTTATTTTTGCGGAAAAGCCTGATTTTTGTTTGGAGCCATTTTACGGGAATTTGATAATATATCATGATGCTGCCGTACTTTTATTTGTACTTAAATCAGGAAAACTAAAAATGTGTTTAATTAGAAATTAAAATAAAAGAAAATAAATAAAAACGAATTTAAATACTTACCATGTTAATTATTTATGTATATATGTACATACATATGTACATACATACATACATACATTAGTATACTTTTCGTAACTAATGAACATCGTTGCAAATTCCAAGAGATTTGTCTGCAATCATGGGATTTGTTTTCATCGTCGAGGATGAAAATTTATAATTAAGAATTGTGGAATTTTCGATGGATAACTTATTCGGCCTTATTACCAGACAGAAAGCTGTAAAATATGGCAACGTTCACTATATGTTTTACATTGGAGTCATTAAAGTTCGACAACGACACTCGTAATAAGGCCGACTATTTGATTTATTTCATACAAAATCTTAGTGCAAAATTTAATTAGATTTTAACAAGACCCCTAAAATATGTGAAATTGCTGAAAATTTCAAAATTTGAATTTCCAAAATATCAGAATCAAATACATACTACCCACATCACAACAATTCCCAAATCGAAATAGTTATGTATAAAGAATAAATTCGAAAATTCATGCCCATTTATGCCTATTTTACTTATTATTATTCGAATAATAGTACAAACTTTAATTAATAAAATTTGAATACTTTTGCATTCTCAAAAATATTATGGTTTTTTATAATTTTCTTATCTCGTTTTATGACCTTTAAATTATTATATAACTAATTTAATCAAGCTTTTTCAAAATAATTTTCATAATTTTCATTGGGGTTTTGAAAATTATAGAAATAATATTCTTTTTTCCCCTGAAGAAGCCTCCCAACGGTGTGGTGAAATATCGACAATAAAAATTGAGTTAATTGTTAATTTTTATAAAAAAGACCTCAAAATTGATTAAATAAGTTATAGATACATATAATGGTTTTTTTAAATTTAAAATTAAAAAAAAAAAAACGAAACGAAATTAGAAATAGCCGATATTGGATTTTTGCTTGCGTCTTATTTCTTCAGATGTGTAATCTGAAAAATGCAAAACAAAAGTTATCCCCCTAAATAAAGTAATTTTGGGAGATTTTAGGGGATGCAAAATTTTAAATTAGAGATAAGTTGCGACATCAAACTGGGAGCCCTTATAATGAAATCTGAGCTACAATGTATATACATACATAGTAAATACATACATACTTACATAAATACTTACATATGAGAAACTATAAAATATAAAATTAAAAAATTTTATTTACTAAAAAGACCAATCGAACGGACTGAACTTGTGGTTAGTTTTTTACATGTATACAGACATACATCTGTATATGTATGTACATACATATGTATGTATGTGTATATGGATGTGTGAATGTATATGTACAAATGTATAAAAAATAATTTATGTATCCAAAATTCTTCCATTGTCCGATTTATTGTAAAAAATCCGACAAAAATTGATTAGATTTTCCTGTGATTTAAAAAATACAGTGAAAATATTTTTCTGACATGTCTGTCGTCAGCAAAAATCGGAAATTCTTAAGGACATTTATCAAAATATGTATGTATGTATGTATGTCTGTAGGTACTCTACACAATTTCTGACCAACGACTTATGCGTCCCATACACGTTTCAATTCAATTGAATTGATTCTTGGCCACACACTTCATAAACTGAATTGAAAGATTTTCATTCAACTGTCAATTTGCTCTAGCATTTTTATCCAGCCCTGTGTAAAAAATGTCTCGATTTGTATGTATTTGTTGCCCTAATAATACCACCAGTATTATTTCATCATGCTATACAAATAAATTTTGACAGCTTATCAACAGCACAATCGAATTGAAAGACTTGTTAGCCAACGTGAAAAATCAAAATCTTTTGATTTTTCTTCAACCAACTCGACAACTGCCAAACTAATCAATTGACATAGCCATACACGCTTTGATTTGAACAACAACCGACTCAGTTGACAATTGGATTGAAACGTGTATGGGGTGCTTTAGAAGTTTTAGCAGCCACTTCTGTGTATTGTGCGTTTTCAGTTTTCTCAATAATTCTAATTTATTTCTTGAGAACTTGCGCAGAAATATGCAATTCGCTAAAATTATAAAATAGAAGGGCCATAAAGGAGTTTTACAATATTTTTTGTTCTACATACTTACATACAAGATAAATTTATATTTTTAACTTAGATATTTCTCAGCCACTAAGTAATACAATGAATGATAGGCCGTACGAAAGTATCAGAAAAGTCGGAACATTTTCTGACGCCTTTTTAAAAAATTTTTTTATGGGCGTGGCAATTTGTCGCCCTAAATCAGTCAGGTACGAAGACATATTTCAGCCTAACTCGAGAATGGCTCATCAGATTTTCATAAACAAAACACCAAAAGATGCGTAACAAAATTATATTTAATTTAATTCAATATAGTTTTTTTTCTATACTTTATCGTTTTGGAATTATGTATGTGTTCAAAAATTTTAAAGGGAAAAAAATTATTTTCTTGCAAAATTCGTTTTTTTTTCAGTTTAAAAGTGCAATAAAAACAAAGAAAAAGCCAATATTTTATATTTTACACATTTTTCTGAGAGCTAAATAGCTCAAAAATAAAATAAGGTATAAATCATAAAAATCGATTAAGAAATGCCGATTTTATTCTCAATTTACAGGTAGGTACCCAATATTGAACGAATATGTGTGAAGTCAACCCTAAAACGCGATTTTTTAAGGACTAACTTATGGCTGCCAAAGGACAAAATATTTTCGGTTTATGAAACCAATTTTGTATGGAATTTCACTTTATAAATCTTTTTGTGAATAACATATGTATGTATGTATGTATGTACGTACGTCTTTAAAAATTTGGGAAAACTGAAAATTACGACTTAGATAATCCTGGCAAATTATGGTGGTACACTAATCACAAAAAAATGCGTAGAAAGTTAATTAATTAAATGAAAAAAATATGCAAATCGAACAGACTCGCCACTCAATTAATGTTTACTATCCACAATATCATACTTTTTAAGTACACATGACTTTTCTGACAAGATCTAACGATTGGGTGTGATTGTAAAACCACGATTCCAAGACAAAAAAAAAAAAAAAATAAAAATGGCCCCGATCTGCAAAAGGAAAAATTGTCACAAAAATATATTTTGGTGTTTTAAATGGAAGAGCTTTGGGTCCATTTCATATTTTTTTTCAGTTTGGAGCCATTCTTCCATTGGGACCTTTTTTCTACTTGCATACCATCATGGAGAAAATCCTTCGGCGGGGCATGCAATCCTTAGTGCCAATATTCATTTTTGATTTAGTACCATTTTTTTATAGTTCACTTTGCGCCCATTTTTGATTTTGGGGACATTTTTCCTCAAGCTAAAGTTAAAAATGGCCGCAAATTTTTTTTATTACAAGCAACAACAAAATCTTTTGGGATAATTTTTTCTGTTTTTTATGGTAATTTTTAATATAAAATTTTTTATTTTGAGGTAGTTTTTTTATATTTTTGAGGCCATTTTTAATTTTCCAATTAACCTCTTCAAAATTCTATACGTATCAAATTTGTATAACATAAACTTCTAACTGGAAATCTGTAAAATTCGTTGGTAATCCGTCTTTGAAAAGATAAATGCAGCAACACTTTTTCTCGAATGACCACTTTTTCAAAACTGCCTTTGGAAATAAAATTTTTACTGCAAGTTGGTGCATTTTAACATTAATTTTTCATATTTAAGTTTTTATTATTTGAAAATTATTATATGGTAGATGTAATAAAAATTGTTGAAATTCTAAAAATTCATTACACACAAACACATACACACACTCTAAACTAAATTTTTTCGGTTCCATAATTTTGGAATTCAATACTATTAAAATATTTGCAATTGAAACATTCTATAATTAGCAACGAAATTAGCAACAATTGTACCACGACACTTTTGTAATTGTTTTTCTTTTTTCTTTAAAATTTTAAAACAAAAATTTATATATTAACAAAAATTGTGCAATACAACCAACAATGTTGTTAACAATTTAACATCCGCTTTTTTACTGTCATAAACAAAACAAATACCGATTGATTGGCTACGTAGTACGTACGTGGTTATCAAACAGGACACGTCATTTATAAGCATTTTTCCTCAGTTTACATTCAACAGCTAGCCAGTGGTCAACAGTCAGCATTCAGTGGCACTAAATTATCGTAAATGGGGTCGCTCTAAATAATAATTTTTACGAAGAATTATAAATTTCTATATATGTATGTATATAAATTTATATGCTGTTGTTAGTACACATTTTTATTTGTATTTTGAGATTTTAATTATTTATTAATATACCTATAATTACTTTGTGAGTGTTTTGTCACAGAACGGACAATAATTATTGTTATTATTATTGTTTTTAATTGAAAGCATTTTTTTTTCCAACAAACTGCAATTAATTTTTGCGATATTTTCAATCCAAAACATCAAAAACAAAATCGTGTTGACTTGTGTTGAGGTGTTTTCTTCTGTACACACAACAATTTATTTCTTGTAAAAAACAATTCTGTTTGAATTTCATTTATAACTATTTTCTAGGGATGCAAGCGATACCGATACCGATATATCGGCGATACTTCTGGTTTTCCGATAGATCGATATCGGCGATATTTTACTGTCGATACGGCGATACTTCTTATATTTTTCTTTAGAGTTTTTTGAACAAAATATTCAATTTTCAACTCTTTTTTTTGCATGACAACTATGTATGAGAAATAACATATTAAAAGCAGAACATAAAATCAAAACAGAATACATAATGAATTTGTTTCTTCTATTTTGCTTTGCACCATAGTAATGAAATGTTCTCTCAATGCTAAATCTTGTACATATGTGTTGTATAACAATTACAACTTAAAATAACAACTGACATCTCAGCCCCTATGTCAACATGTACAAATTTAGAGGCTACAAAATTCATAAGCAAAGCCACTGCTACATTGTCTGACGCTATTCCGCTAGTTAACAGTCTTCGAACATTATTAGAAAACATAATACATGAATCAACGGAGATGGATAGTAGTTCGGAGTCCCAAAAATTTGCGACTAACTTAGCATCAGCTCTGAATGAAAGATTTGAGGGTTTAGAGAATAATGAAACCTCTTATTTATCTACAATTCTTGACCCTCGATACAAAGCTCGAATATTTCAAAGACAATCGACTTCAATCCTATCGAAAAAACGTCTTATTGAGCTGCTTAACATGACTGTACATTCCGAAAGTGTTTAAGACACAGTCCTTCCTACACCTCGCAAAAGTTCTGATAAGTCTACGAGAAGTACTCGCCTTTGGAGCGTATGTGAAAAAATTATAAGAGAATCCGAGGAGGATGAGTCTCTATCCATCCTAAGCTGTGGTTCTGCTAACGAAGAAGTCGAGAGACACCTTAGATCTCCTAATATTCCTAGAGACGCAGACCCTCTTGTTTACTGGCGCAATGACATATCCTACCCAAACTTAAAGAAAATGGCGCAGAAATACTTAAACTTTCAAATGAGTTCTGTCGCATCTGAGAGACTATTTTTCACTGCAGGTCTGCTTCAAACGGATTTGAGAAATCGTCTATCTACGCAAAATTTCAGAACACTTTGTTTTTTAAACAAAAATCTTATTAATATCAATTTTTAAATATTAATCTTTTGCAATGTTGTTTTTTTAATTTTAATTTAATTTTAACATGATCTCAAATTCAATTCGTTGTCTTTTAAATCTTTTTAATATCAATTTTAAATCTTGAGCCAATCTAAACTGAATGCCATCGTTTATTTTGTAAAATCATAAATATTGCAGCCGTTTTGTAGTTTCAAAATTTGAATTTTAGAAACTGAAATGTATTGAAAATTTTGATGATTTGAATGGCTCATTAATAAACACTGTTATTTTGTATAATAGAAGAATTACTCTACACAGAAAAAAAATTTTCACCAACTAAAAAAATTTGATTAAACATTTAATTTATTTAATTAATTTTTCAATTGTAATAAATAATTTTAGTATAAAAATTTAATTGATACTATTAATTTGTTTACTGGTGAGTATCAATTAAATTTTTATACTAAAATTATTTATTACAATTAAAAATTTAATTAAATAAATTAAATATTTAATCAAATTTTGTTATACTTTTAAGTAAAGAGTTAATTGGTGAACAATTTTTTTCTGTGTACTTGAGTTTTGCTTATTTTTACTTCAGCTCAATTTCAATATGCGTATCGGTATCGGAATCGGTATCGGCGATATTTATTTTTGAGTATCGGTATCGGATCGGCGAAATGGCGTATCGCTATATCCCTACTATTTTCATTATTTTCAGAAAAATAGTGGAGTACAGAGTGTTTTTGATTTTTACATAAACTGTTTTCAGTGGGGATTTTTGTCTGAATTAAAAACTTTAAATTTTTTTGTACACAAAAAAAAAAAGTATTACGGTTGATCTTGTCGGTCATAACTCCTATATAAAATTTGCGGCATTTGACGAAGTGTTTTTCGTAATTTTTCGACACCGATATCTCTTAAACCGTTTCACTAATATTTATGATTTTTATGTATTTGATGCCCAAAAGCATAAATGGATTTTCAATATCGATTCGAGAAGAATTTTGGAATATAAAACCGATTTTTTTCTAATTTATCGAATGATGTTGTTTTTTGAGTTTCAGTCAAGGCAATTATTAATAGTTCAGGATTGTTGGCAAATAATGCAAATTTAGCTTATTATTTATAACTTTATTTCAGTGAGCCGACGAAAATCGGTACATTGTGCCGATAGTGGGATCTAAACTTAACGCTGTCTCAACATAGACTTGAGGATTATCATCACTCTAAATACGGCAGTTTTCTTTATTGACGTATCCATTAAAACAAAAGTGAGCTTCATCGCTAAATAAAATTTGCGTGATACGTATTTTGAACAGAACCATGAATTTCAAAATAAATTTGCACAATTTGGAAGTGTTGTTCAGGCGTCAGTCTATTCATGTTCAAAAGCCAAACCAAACTAAAGCCATACCTAAATCAGAGCGTTGAGCATCGCGTAATAAAATTTTGAGAAGGTACGACATTGGAACGTTTTTGCAGCGCGATAAGTGGTTTTCAGCAAAGTGGGTTTCAACAAATATGAAATAAGGTCATGTAAAATGGGTAATTTTTTGTTCTTCAAGTGCAATATGAGCCGTTTATTTTTAAAGTGACACAAGTCACTTTTTCAAAAAAATCGAGATAATGGCAACACTTAATAAAATTGAACAGTATCTTTTTATTTATAAACAATTTGCAATCATCAAAAGGAAACTTATGACACTTTCAAAATAAACGGCTTATATAAAAAATGTTCGGTGGCAACGCTGTCCCAAGCATCTACACATTATAAATAAAAGCTTTGTGAAAAAGCTTCATGGAAGGGGTATTTTTACCACAAAACTTACAAAAGCTCTTAAAAACTTTATTATATGATTTCACATAAATATTTCCTTTGCAATATCTTTACTTCCGTTTTCTTCCAACAGATACACTCGAAGTAAATGTTTGTAATATTCTTTACATATTAAAACATGTCATGCTTAATTTGTGTTTTTAGTTCAGTTTTTTCTTTTTTTATTATTCTAAAACAACATTTCTTATATATTAACGTTATTTTAAAACTAAAATTATTTACAATACAATAAAAATAAAGCTGAAACAAACACACACTAACAAATAAACTATAATCAATACTTAGAACGGTACAACATGAAATTAAAGTAAACAAAATTATTAAATAAATCCTTTAAATATGCTGAAAGAAACTTATTAATTTTTATTATTACATCAACAATAAAACATTAAATTGTTTAACTGCATAAAAAAGTCAGCGCATTGTATTTCCTTCCGTGTTTTAAAATAATGAACCCCTGTGTTGCAAATTCTGTTGCATGATTTGATGTTCATTGGCCAATGAAAATGAAGACGAAGAACGATGTATTTGTGGGAAATTTGTATCATAGCCGGCAGTATTACCAACAGCTCGAGAACGCAATAAATTATTGCGCATATCAACTCGTGCACGTGAATTGCGTCGCATGGCCGACGGAAAAGCTATTTGCAGTGATAGACGTTTTTGTGACAAAGCGGACAATTGTTCAGGTGACAATTCGATAAATTGTGTATTACCTGAATTGGTTGATATGTTTGCCTGTTGAGCACTACTGCTGTTATTATTGAGGACATTACCACAACTGCAAGTATTAACCGAAGACACTGACACACTGTCCAATTCATTAATACTGTTATCGATATTGTAAATGGAATCTTTGCTTTTTTCATTGGCTTCAAATATTTTTATAATCGGCATGGGAGGTGTGAGTATAATACCAGCTTTGCGAAATTCTTCTATGGCATCATCGTAGGTGGGCAAACCGGAAACTATGGTATACGAAGGCAACGATTCGGCTTCATAATTGGGGGGATAACTTCGACAAATTTCCACATTTTCGGTGTTATTTGTGCGATCTGTAAGATGAAGAAGATGAAGAATAAAACAATTAAAATTAGTCGTTAAATTATTAACAAATATCAGCTGTTATTTGGAGAAACAATACAAGTCCACTTTGAAAATAATATTAACAATTCTTTTGAAAAGATTTGCTGCCTACTTGACGATGTCTATTAAAGTTCTTTTATTTTTGTTCAAATTACAGTTAAATTTATTTTTTTGGTAAAAGTGGTCTTTTAACAGTACTTTTAAAAGTAATATTTATTTATTAATTAAATTAAATAATAAATGAAAAGTATGTATGTTTAGAGGTTTAGACACATATTTATTCCACTATGGCTCGAAAAACGCTGAAACGGTGATTTATAATTTATGACCCAGAAATATAGGGTACTTTTTAAGGAGTAAAAATGGGACAAAATGCTACCTGAATTTTTTTTTTTCTACAAATATTTTTTAACAGTAACATACTTTCCGGGGAATAAAATGAGGAGAAGCTGATACTTTTGGTACATTTTGCTTTGAGTACTTTTTGCTATTTTTTCTATAAATTTGGCATGCAGACAGTCAACAAATATTAAAATGAGCGAAAGAAACGATTTTGTCTTCCCTTGGATATGAGGATCATGCGAATATATGACGAAATTATATAAAATTTCAATTGATTGATGCCACTCTTTTAAACGACTTTAAAAAAATGAGCAGCTGTTTTAACATTGTCTAAACATATTCTGTTTTAGATTTACTTATTCTACATAAGTTTTATTACCTAGGCTAGACACATTTTATTGGTCTATTTTTCTTTAGTCTACATACGTTTTATTACTTAGTCTAGACATATTTTACATTACTTTAAGATTGGTTTATATTTCATTAGTCTACCTACAGTTTATTACTTAGCCTAGACACACTTTATTGGTCGATATTTACTTAAGGTAAATACATCTCTTCTTACACGTGGCAAGTAACCCTTATTACCACTTTCATGTGTTTAAGGTAAGAAACGTACGCATGAGTAGGTTCTATATTAGTTTTAAGATTTTCATTGTTAGTATTTAAGCAAAAATATTTTTAAAATAAATTCATTTTCTTACAAACATTCAGCAAATAAAGATATTCATTGGTCCTTCGAGCCGGACAATTTCTTCCAAATACTTTTCTTTTTGATTTCTTGAAAATAATATTCAGCATACCTAGATTGTTTCAATGCCGAAACTTTACATGATCGCTCCACTCCATGAAAAATCTTCTCTACAATTATACTGCCCTTGTAAGTTTCTTGAACAGCAGCTTATCAATTCGTTTGTATTTATTTTTTAAATGTTTGCGATTTTTTTTTTGCTTGCAGTTGGGTTCCATATTTTTTTTTTTTTTTTAATTTGTGGGTCAACTTTTTCCCCAAAAATATTGAATATCAGATAGCTCCTCCATTTAAAAAAAGATTGTGAATTTTTTTTTTGTTTTTGAACTTTTTTGGCAAATTATAACCGCGATTTTAAAAGTACTTCTTTTGTCTGAACGGATTTCTTTACAGTTTTGTGCTATTATACTTTAGAAAATCAGCGGATATATTTTTCCCATCCCGAATGTAATGATTATCGCAGTTATCCCCTAAGAATGCATTTTAATTTCCGAGTAAAATTTAAGCTGGGAATGGAATATATTGGGTTCTAACATAATCCATAAACGATTTTTATCAGAATTATTATACAATCTACTACCCTGTACATTCTATAGCATTCGTGAGATTTTTCAGTTTTATTCAGTTTTTACTTTTTTCTGCAAAACATTTTAAAACCGAGGTTTTTCCTTAGTATTCTAAGGCACCGTAGTATTTAAAAATTAACTCATGGAGCTTTTGAAGTTCTAACTCAGCATCTTTAAATCAGCAAAACTGTCACTCTTCATTATTAATTATGATAATTATATATTTTCATAATAATATAAAATTAATCATAATACCATAAAGAGTGACTGACTATCTGTTAAAATCGTTTGCAATACTTTCACACAGACACACACGTACACACACAATCTATCTTCCGCTTCTCAGTTACATATTTCTCTTCTATCCAACTTAATTACTTTTAATAATTTTCATATTGTTGACATTAGCATCACCAACATTTCAACCTTAAATTACCGTTAAAATTCTAAGTTTGTTTACATTTTGGATTTTATTAGTCTAGTCTGCCACCCGTTCTCTCCCACTACATTGACAAACATTTAAATTCGTGTTTAAAGTGCTTTTGTAAACAAGAAACTCAAAGATTTGATGTTGTTCATGTCTTTTTTCTATGCGTCTTTTAGTGTATTTTCTGTTTATTTTGCCATTTGATAATTTTGACTAAAATCCACCCCGTTCATTAATTGAAGTCAATTAAACATTTAAAAAGAGACCTACATGTACTGGGTTAAGTGAATAAATTCAAATGTTAAAAATGCCAAGAGTGATAAAGAGTTTTTGAAGGGGGGCATGGAGCGGGTGGTTATTTAAAAATTTCTCACTAATAAAATTATTTTCAAGTATGCAAGGCCATTTCATACCAGGTGGTCTCTACAGCCCCACTCTTGCCAGTTGTATTTTTGATCTCTCTCGGATGTCAAAAAACCTTTTTCAGTGTACTTTTTTCACATCCCACGGAGGTATTTCTTGAAGCAAATTGAGGCGTTTAGGGATGCCAACTTAGCTTTTTTGGAGCTAAATTTAGCTATTTTTCATTAGCTCTGACGCGAAATTTTTTACTTCAGACCTTAAAAAAAAAATAAAAAGAAATCTCTTTTCAAATATTTAATTAGCACATTTGTCACGTTTTAGCTTTTCCAGTAAATTTTCCCGTTCTCTCAACCTTTTGTTTTCGTCATTGTGTCAGTTAGAACCATGTTTTATTTTTTGGGATAAATAATGATATTTTTTTTCAAATAGTGAAATTGAAATGTATATTCCATATTCTTAGAGTCTGAACACAATGTTTGCGGTGCGGTGCGGTACGATTTCTCGTTGCGGGAGAGAAAAATAAACATAATACAACGGAAGACGGCGACGGCAATACTTGTCATTGTTTGTTTACATTTTTATTAATTTATTTGTGCATACTTCAAAATCTTATGAAAACCCGCACCGCAATAAATTATCGTTACATTGTGTTCAGACTCAATGTTGTTAACATTGCCAATTATTCAAAAACTATGGCAACATCAGAAAGAGTGTAAAAAATTGACAGCATAAGAAAGTCCGCAATGAAAATAAAATATATTTTAATTTTACTGCGGTTTTTTACTTCAAAATTTTATGAAAAACTGCACCGCAATAAATTATCGCTACATTGTTTTCAGACTCTACTCTACATTTAAATGTTTAGTGAAATCGGTTTTACTATGAACTTTACCTTTTCCAAATATTACTTGCTACGTTATTTCCATTTTTATTATAATATCGCCAGCCATGACAGCAGAAGCCTAAAATTTTTAAGAGACATGGAATTTGATGGACATAATGTACAGTAGTTAATTAAAATTAGTGTCACTTACATGGTTTTACGTTTCATGTAACGATATGTAAATATTTAATAAATAATTTCAGTGATTTAAAGCAAAAATTAAATACATAATTAATAAAATTGTTACATTAGATCAATGAAATTATTTAATATATTTAATGATCATTTTACATTGAAAAAGTCGCTTTATTAATCTAACAAAGATTGACGTTGATTGTGTTTTAATGAATTTTCGCATTGAATTAATGTCGAAATTTACAGAATTCTTGCAGATGACAATTTCGTTGACATCGCGATCCGTCTCTAGTAGTCTGGTTTGTGAAAATACCAAGAAATAAAATAGTTTTGAAAGAAAATCTTATAATTTTTTGTGCAATTATCACTTAAATAAAATAAATGCTGTTTTGTTTGCTTTCTATTTCTCTATCTTTTAAACAAATGCCTTCTTAAAGTTTAACATTTCAAAACGAGTAACAAAATTAATTATATTTTCATCAATATAATTTATCAAGCTGTCAAATTTTGTGACACGTATCTGATGGTTACAATATACTGCCACATCAGACAACCCCCCAGCATCTAATAAACAAAACTTCTAAATGAAAGCATTTATTATTCTCCCGTCTAAAGACGTTAAAATATGCGAAATATATGAAAGCAGTTGGTTGAATCAAGAAGTGTGAGGAATTTTAAAATGTGAATTTCATTTTAATCGCAACACGTTTTGTAACAATTTTACAAAAAAAGTCTTAACAAACTTACAACTGTGTGTCTAACTACACAGCCACCCCCTCTCTGTTGAAGCAACATTAAGCAGACATAATAAATGTTAAACATTTCCAAGGGACTCTTCTAATATTTGTTCCAAACACGAGACAGTAAACAATAAAAAAGACACATTTAGTTTGGCCTTCAAAACAGCTTTTGCATCCATTTCTTTAAAATCCAGAATCCTTTGCTGAACAAAAGGGTATAAAGCACACATTGTTTTGAAAGTGTGTAAATGTTGGGGCCATAAAAATACTCGTGAAGTCCTCGCATTGTTTGCTTTTGTTTGCAACTACCAAACACTTGGAACTAATTTTGAAGAATAATGAATTTTTGCTTCAGTGACTTTACAATTTTTTTAAGTTCAATTTTTCTTTAATAAAAAAAGCCGTCTCTATGTATGAGTCATCATCAGGGAATTGCTCGTCCCAGAAAACTCTCAGACGTAAGGCAATAAACAAGGATTTCCCCAAAATAAGAAAAAAAAAAAAAATTAATAGAAATGCAGGATTACCTTACTTAAAGGTCATAAAAGAAATTTAGTTGGTCATAAAATGCCAGCCTGCTTGCCTTCCTGCTAGTCACTCACACGGGCAGAAAAAGCGCAACAAATCTTTAACTCACAATACAAAACAGAGAAAGCTTTTGTTCCATAAAAAATTGTATGCGTATCGCTACCACTACCACCTTTTAAGCAAACAAAGAAGTGGGAGGTGTTTTTTTATTGTTGTTATCCCCATGTAAATGTTTTGCCGGTTTATGTTTCATTTTAAACTCATAAGAGGGGTGCTGGATTTTTCACTTGCACCCTGTCATGTTTGTTGGATTCATTAAAATAAAAAGATGAGCATATGTTTGAACAGGTTGCACTTTATAAAATTAGAAAAGAACATACATACATACGTACGTACGAGTACATTTGGCTGTGTAACAAAATTTCATTAATTTGAATAAAATTCCATTAAAAATCGAAAACTACCACTACGAACAAAAAAGTTTTGTCAGCAATTTTTTGTTTTTTTTTTGTAAATTTCGTAAACTAAAGTTGCTTTTAAAAACCGGATGTGAATATTTTAAGCGTTTATTGGAATTCAAAATAGTGGTGAGTGCTTAAGGTGGTGAATGGGTGGAGGGGGATGGTTTGTTTAAAAAATTTCATTACATTAATTTTAATTGAGTTTCAGCGCTCAAATGCTTTCAAAAATTTTTTAAGTAATCAAATCATAAATTCCAAAAGTTATTTACGCAACAAAAAAAAAAAAAAATTAAATTTTTTAAATTAAAGAGTAAAAACAAAGGATTCTACTCTTTTTTGTACTATTTCCTTTTTCAAAATTTACTGTATCTAAAAGGCTATTATCAAAAGCTTTTTGTTTTTTGCAAGTAGTACTTTTATAAGAGGCACTCTTTATAAGAAGTACTTTTATAAAATAATATTTTTTAAAAGATAGCTTTTATAAAAAAGGCCCTTGCTTGTTATATGTATGTATGACAGTTCTTACAACATAAAATTTTTATTTATAAAGAAATTATATATATTTATAAAAAAAGTTAAGTTTTATAAAAAAGCAATTTTTATGAATAGCAATTTTATGAAACATTCTTTTTATAGCCGGTACTTTTTGAAAAAACAAATGCTGTTGTTTTTAAAAAAGTTATTTTTATGTAATACATATTTTTTACAAAAGGTACTTTTTGCTAAAGATAGCTTTCAAAAATCGTACTTTTTATGAAACTCACATTTTTTTTAAACAACTTTTCATAAAAGGTAAAATTTATTTATAAAAAAAGTATTTGTTTTGAAAAGATTGCTTTTGATTATAAAATAGTATAAAGGTACATTTTATGAATGGACTTTTTACAAGAGGTACTTTTTGCACAAAAAAAAAAAAAAAAATACTTTTTGCAAAGGGTTTTCAATACAATGTATATGTTACAAAAGGTATAATTTATTAAAAGGACTTTTTATATATGGAACTTTTCTTAAAAAGTACATTTTATTAGAGATAGTTTTTATTTAAATAAAAAAATATTTTATATTATTTAAAACCTAATTTTTATTTATAAAAAGTACTTTTTATAAAGTTAGTTTGATTAAAGGTACTTTTGATGAAATGAACTTTTTACAAGAGATATTTATTATAGCAGATACTTTTTGAAAAAAATAATTTTGCAAAGGTTTTTTTGCGTATTTTTTATAAAAAATAGCTACTTTTTATAGCTAGTATTTTTATAAAATGTATGTACATTTCATAATATGTATAAAGTTATCATAAAAAGTACCTTTAAAATAATAGATTTTATTTATAAAAACGTAATTTTGATGAAATGTAACTTTTACGAAAGGTACCCTTTATAGCTGGTGCGTTTTGAAAAAATAAATCTTTCTGCAAACCTTTGTTTACATAATGTATTTTGTATAAAATGTACATTTTAAAAATGGAACTTTTTATAAATCGTACATTTTATAAAAAAAAATAATTTAATTCAAGGTAGATTTTTTTTATAAAAAAGAAATTTTTACAACTGGTACTTTTTATAAAATGTACTTTCTATGACAGGTAATTTTGGGTAAGGTACTTTTATAAAAGATACTTTTTTATAAAAGCTGCTTTTAATAAAAAGTATATACTTTTTAGAATACAATTTTTTCAAAGTATTCTTTTTATAAAACCTCTTTTGAAAAAAGGAATTTCCATAAAATAAATTTTTAAAATGCAGTTTTCGTAGAAGCACTTTTTAGAACGCGATTTTATTAAATATTTGAACAAAAAAATATCTACTTTTCAGAAAACCCTCTTTTTTTATAAAAGGTACGTTTTATCAAAACTTGTTATGGGTTAGCTAATCTATATGTATTTCATTGGTTACTAAATACCATCTCATCAGTAAATCTACCACTCATGCTTGAAAAGTTTTCAAACTGATTTACTTATCTATACACAAACTCCCAAGTAAGAAATGGGAATTACTAAAGCACAAGCACAATAGTTTAAAAACTAATAATTGTTTATCTTACAACCTTTGTAAAAGGCTTTCCAATAGGGATGATATGATTTTGAAGTGACGTTTCGGCCATTTGTAATATGTCATGATCTGTCATTTGTTTTTCATTGTATTCAGTAGTGTTTACAATTTCATCATGGAGAGATCTACGCAAGAACAAAGTTTACAAATTATTCAGTTTTATTATCAAAATAATCGTTCTCCAACTTTTCGTGCGCTTTTGCTAATTTATGCTCGCTATTCGTCAAATGGTTGAAAATTTTGAGCTTATAGTTTCTTTACATAATGTTCAAGTGCCAATAAGACAAAGAACCGCTCCATTACGTTCACCTAAATTGACAGTTTGATGTGGTTTTTGGTCTGGTGGAATCATCGGTCCGAACTTCTTTCGAAATGAAGCTGGTAACATCGTTACTGTCAATGGAGAGCGGTATAGATCGATGATGATCAACTTTTTATGCCCGAAATTGGAAGAAGTTGATGTTGATAACATTTGGTTCCAACAAGACGTGGCTACGTCCCACACAGCAAATGTAACAATTGAATTATTGCGGGAAAAGTTTAGAGATTCGATTATTTTAAGAAATTATGATATGGAATGGCCTCCAAGAAGCTGTTATTTAACACCATTAGACTATTTCTTGTGGGGTTATTTGAAGTCATTGGTCTTTCGAAATAAACCAGACTCTCTTCAAGCTTTACAAGTCACTATTGAACGTGCCATTCATGACATACGACTTGATTTAGTGGATAAAGTGCCCGAATATTGGGTTCATCGAATTCGTTCCTGCAGAAGAAGTCGTGGAGGCCATTTGAATGACGTTTTATTTAGAACTTAATTGTATCGATTGTACTTCACATTAAATAAAAAACTTTTGAATTTAATTAACAATAAGTGTGTGTTTTTTTTTTAAGAAATCATATTACTCTTATTGGAAAACCTTATACAATTAGTCTACTTAATATAATTAATTTAAAAAAAAAATAACTTCAAATAAACTGTTGCATTTTGTTTTCGAAATTTGCTTTAAGATTTACCTTTGCATTATAAAAACTTCTAATTTAATCAAGAAACTAACTCTATAACGTGTTTAATGTTTCACAGTAACATATTGACTGCAAATATCTTTAAGTAGATTTCACATATTCCCTGGAATACCAAATTTCTAATATTACAACGTACTAATTCAACGGTTTTTACATGCAACATAAAAACTTTGGTATAAGTGCCTTAAAGTATGCTTTAACATTATATATACATATATTTTTATATGTATATATATAACTGTATATACTGTTTACGAGTTTACTGACTTTAAGACCATAAAAACATCTTATAGCAAAATAAGCATGTTATTCTTATATTTTACTTTGTTTTTCTTTTGTTAAGTATTAAGTAACATAAAACACGAGCACACAAAAACCATATTTAAGTTTCATTTTCAGTACATCAAGAGAGCTTTAAAATTTCACACAGCTCCCTAAAATAACTATGCATGTAGTATATGCGCTCTATACCTTGGAGTCTTTTATTTTCCTTTCTATATTTAAGAAGACAGACTATCGTTGTTTTGGCTTTTGCTTATGAACTAAATAAAACGACCTTGTCTGTTTAAATAAGAAGTCAACAAAAATGTATATACATAATAATACTGGTAATATGAAGACATAAAAAACGTTCTTAGTTGCTAAATTAAACATAAAAAACAGAAATGCGAGTAAAACTTTAAGAAGAAGAAAACAAATTTAAAGTTTGTTGTAAAAATTTTTAAAACAAGGTCATGAAAGTTGATAAAAATTCCCCTCTTAAGCTGAGAGGATTTATAATGGAAAATGTTGTTGGGAAAAAAGAAATGTGTATGTGTGTGTGTGTTTTTATTAAAGGGATATTAAATTCTTAGAGCATACTTTAAGGCTTAGTACTAGTGCATATTAATTTTTCTATTCGAATTTATTTCACAAAACACTTTAAAAGAAAAGTGTTATGGAAATAATAGCCGGCGAGTTTTATGGATAGAATCAGCTTTTCACAAATTAGTTTTACTATGTACTTACATACTTATGTATATAATTGCTTCGAAAAGATCAGAATGTGAAAAACCACAAAAAACCATAATTGTGGAAAATTCATTACTTGCAACATATTGAAATTATGACACCACAAATGGTAGATAAAAACCAATATCAAGTTACAAGAAAAGAACAATACATGTAAAACAAAAATTGTTATTAAAGGCAGCCGTAATCTAAAAGTAATAAATGAAAATATGTATGTACATAAAAATCATTATCATAATATAGAAAGGTCCTAACTCATTTTTTTTTAAATCGCGTATTTCGATAGGTAAACATCAAGTTATCGATACAAGTAAAAAAACGCTATTTGAAAAAATTGAGTCAGGTCCTTTCAATATTAAGGACAGATGAAGAACATATGTTCAGTATTTTCCGCAACATTTCCACATCTCGAACAAAACGCAACAGTGTCGATCCGAAACGTTTTAAATGTGACCTAAAAAAGCCATGCGAACTCGAAAAACAGTGAAATATAGAAGTTTAGGTCACCGTGCCTTGCCGCCTTGAAATCCATGTCCTGTCGTCAGGTATTAAAAAGTTAGTCTATCTCTCCTATAAAGTTGCTGTCGTTTGGTCCTGCCACTTCCGTATGCACGAATCTGTCACACCATCCGTATTGTCTGCTACCACGTCTGTCTGGCTCGATAGGTATCATGCCGGCGATCAGGGTTGTCACATGTGGCGATTTCTCGCCAAACATGGCGATTTTAAAACCCGTTTGCGTTCTAATTTTCAATTTGGCGACATAGCGATTTTTGGCGTTTTATAAAAAAGTTGGCGATTTTGTTGGCTATTTTTGATGGGCCATGAATTTTTTTCAAGCTATTGCATAGCTTCTATCGCGGGCCGTGAGGCGACCGAATCAAGAAATTTTTAAACGTTTGTTTCTTAAGTCTTTTGTTTTTGAAACGAAAAAACCTGGCACTAAGTTTGTTTATTGAGTCTTTTGTGGTGTTAAGTATTTAAATCGCCCAATGTATGTTAACACCTAAAGTATGCTATTGATTAACATTAACATTTGATATCATATTGATATCATTAACATACAGTACTAGCTGATCCCGGTGTACTTCGCTACCCCCCTCGTTATAAAATAAAATTAAAAGTATTTATATATCCTATTGTGAAAATTTAATGACCATCGGTCCAATAGTTAAGACTATATTAAGATTTTTTATTTTCCTATAAAGGGGCGTGGTCCCACTCACTTTTCTCCTAGTACGTATTCCTAATTATGTCAATACTATATGTACCAAATATCATCGGCGTACGTCAAAAAATGCCCAAAATATGGCGATTTCAATTTTTGGGTTATATGGGAGCTGCCACGCCCACTTGTCCGATAACGCCCATTTTTGTCCTGATTACTCACATTAGTAACATATGAACTATTGCAATGTTTCAAAACTCTTGCTATCACAATAGTCAAGATATATGATGTTATTCAATTTATGTGGGAGGGGCTACGCCCACTTGAAATATTAAAAGCCTAAAACCATCCTCTATAAATTCCCTTTTGAATGACACCAGTTTGGGTCAAATCGGTTGGATAGTTTCCGAGTCTATAGCGAACATGGGTACAAACATTTTTTGTATTTTATATATATAGATTGCCAAAATAACAAAGGAGCTATTAAACAAAACGTAATAATATAATTGCATAAGTTGATAAAAAATGCTGTGCAATAGCTTTACCGCGTTCAAATCAATATAAAAAACAGTAAATATTATGTATTATCGAGCTTGAGGTCTTGTTTTTTATAAAAATGATTTATTCTTCCAATATTTCGCCAATCGAATAAAATAAGTGAAATAAATTTTATTTTCAATAAGCAACAAAAAATGGCTTTGGCGAAAGAGTTCACATGGCTACATACTCGCAGGGCTACCAACATATGGGATATAAAATTTACATAAGTATGTATGTATGTAGAATATCTCAGTGAGCCTGTCCATATATTAGATACAGAGCTGTAAAAGAATGACTCAAATCTGATTTTTAACTCACAATGAATTAGAGAAAATATAATTAATTAATTTTGCTCAAAATGTGAATTGAATTGAAACACGAAAGCACTCCTAATGAATTGAAAATTCTTGCATGCATTAACATCACTTAAAAAATTACTTGAATTAAAGTGTGAATGAATTCCACATGAAACAAAGTCTTAAATTCATTATTTTTGTTCAAAAAAAAGATTTTAATTAAAACTTGAATGCATTATCGATGATTTAAGGGAAAGGAATTGCAAGTCATTTTTGATTCACTGTTTTAATTTAAAAACTTATCCAAAAGCGTGTATCCAATTGCAATTATCAAAAACTATGTATGTGTCAACAAACTCAATCTAAAGCCAAGTATTCTGTTCAGTATTCCACGCGGAATACTGTCAGAATGCATGAATAAAAAATCAATCAATTTAATACTATAGTTATAAAAAATTGCAGAACAGCGTATGAGATGAAGAGATCATTTTTGGAAATTTTATCGGATTATAGAAGTGAATGGAAAAATCTTCTTCTATATATATAAAAGAGTTGCGAGAGTGACTGACCCATTCATCATCGCCCAGCGCAAACCGCTGAACCTAGAAACTTGAAATTTTGCATGTAAGTTTCTTTTACAGAGTGTAGATCCACTAATACGGGATTTTTGGAAATTGGAGTTTTTAGGGGGTAACGGAGGGTAAAAACGGCCGAAAAATTACATTTTTAAAAAAAAATTTTAAAAAAGGTCCGAGGAATATCAAATTTGGAACGTAGGTTCCTTTTACGACGCAGACTCGAACCAAAATATGTATTTTTGGAGGTAAAAAGGGATAAATACGGCCCAAAAAGGGACATTTTTAAACATGGTCCCAGGAATATGAAATTTGGAATGTAGGTAACTTTCAGGACGTAGACTCGAACCAAAATATATTTTTTTTAGAAATTCGCACTTTAAGGGGGTAAAAAGCGTCCCAAAAGGGAATATATTTAAAAATGGTCCCAGGAATATGAAATTTGGAATGTGGGGTCCTTTTGTTATTTATTTTTTACTTTAAAAATTACAGGTAACGAAGTACCGGGCGGGTATGCTAGTAAATTATAATTCCTTTCCCTTAAATCATCGATAATACATTAAAATTTTAATTCAATTTTTTTTATGAAGTTAATGGATTCAAGATATATAATTCAGGACGAATTCTCTAAACTTTTAACTCAATTCATTATTTTGTAAAATGAATTAAATTTAAAGTTTGTTTTTTATGACGAAAGCATTTATATTTTGAGTCAATTCATTTTTTGTGCACAATGAATGCATTAAAAAAGTTTTAAAGCAATGCTTGAATGATTCTCAGATTCATTCAGAAAAGAATCATTCTTTTACAGCTCTGATTGGATACATATACATATGTATGTATGTACATATAGGATAATACTTTTAACTGCACTAGTAAGCAATTTCCACTGAATATATTTTGGACCTCTAGTATTCGGCATGGTCCTAGATAGCGCTGTACAGAATTTTGGTGCTATGGAACCTAAATTTTTTTTTTTTTTTAAACAACGGTTTCCCTCGTTTTCCGGCTTCTTATGAGAACCTCTTCTGTTTTACATACATACATATGTATGTACCATTTATGTTTGGAAAGTTCCAAAACTCATCTACTCATATGTACATAAACTCCCAAATAAAATTTGCGAATTACATAGCACAAGCAAATTAACTTTTTAAAAACTTAACAAACATCACACAAAATAATTTTCTTCATGAATGTGTTTACTCTTTTACAAACCTACATATGTACATACATATGTATATACAATTAGACAACCGTTGGTTGCCAACCCGCAACAAATAAATAAAATTAAAAAAAAAAACAGAAATTCTTGATTATTTGCTCGAATAAATGTCTAATTTAATTTTGATTTAATACCTAAGTATGTACATATGTATGTATATGTAGGCTGACTTCCAAAACGTCAAATGCTTTGTGTTTAAACAAAGCATCACATTTCATAACGCCGCAGTACAATAATTATACAATGTACCTATACCATTTCAAAACGTCGTCGCCAAGTATTTTTAACGCAGTAAGAAAGCAAACAAGGTATCGGTTTTATAGTTGATGCATTGTTTCGGAACTTTGTATATGTAAGTGATTTAAATACAGTAGTAATACTGTATACAAACTTTGTATACGAACGTTTTGGAAGTCAGCCGTAATGAAAAAAGTGCAGTACTTCAACTTAGGCGTATTATCAATTTGTCACTTATACGCTAAGGTTTACATACGCACATAAGTATGTACATATAAATATACATACATATGTATGTATGTACATACAATCAATACATTATAGGAAAGTATATTATTTAGATCTACGATAATGATTCCATGCGTCATACACACATACATACATATTTATCAAAGATTTATTAATTATATACACATACATCCAAACAAATGTATTACCACTCCTCCATAGTAGGGAATTTTGAAATTATTGCTTTTGCTGGTTCCTATTGTTTTTTTCTCAAATACATGCATACACTAATATGAAAGTGTGTATATGTAGTCCATACCGCTTTATATCTATGTATGCATGTGTACAGTACAGTTTATAATAAACAGAATATATGTATGTATGTATATATGTATGTAGTATATATATGTCCATATATTTATATTCATACATGTATGTTATTGCAAATGCATGAATGTGTGTCAAGAAAAACCAGTTTTGTATTTTATTCGCTGGTAAGCTTTTCATTACGATAACCTCTCTTGAAATATCACAATGAATTTAAAATTGTAAAAGAAACAGATAAGTTTAAAAGACGTGTTGTTTATTAAAGTATGAGCATACACTATTTAACGGATATCAGAAAATTAATAAAACGCTTCCACACAAATTTGCTGTTTAAATCTGTGCTTTCTAAAAAGATATTTAAGTGAATCTACAAACAGACTCTGATCATTAATAAGAGTTTATTTAAATATCACATGATACACTTCAATAAAGGCACACAATATGCCTTGGCTTTGGGAAATAAAAATAACGATTTTTTTATCAGAAACACTACTAGTTTTTACAACCATTTCGTATAGCCCAAATAATACAACCCTACAAATACTATCCACATTAATGCATATACACGAGATCACTTCAACCCATTAGCAAGAAGAGTATAGCGAATGCAGTTTATACGAAAATTCACAACAGCTATCTTGGTCTGACCTACGACAAACGAAAATGTTAGACAAAAACTATACAATTGTGCAAAAAGAAAGCAGCAATTTGTAAAACAAAAACACAGCAAAAAGGAAAAAATACAAACAAAGAGCAACACCAACCACTAACTGTAAACAGTAACAAATGCATGCACAGCAAAATGTAATTACTCGCTCATGAGAGTGTATGAGTGTTAACATGACAAAAACATTTTTGTGGAATATAAAAAACAGATGAAACAAAACCAACAAGACAATGTAGACAAGAAAAAAGCGGCGTCAGTGGATTTAATTTGTTCGGTGTGTAGAGTGTAAAAAGTAATAATTGTTAAGAAGAATTTGAACAAATTTCCATAAAATTGCAACATAAAGATAAATATTTGTACTTATAAAATATCAAGGTAGTGTAATAAATAAAAAAAAAAATATCAGCAGTTCAGGAGAGAAACAAAAATTAGTATACAAAAAATATATTGTAAAGCAAAATGATCAACACTTTGCTGGAGCATGTGCCCATCAAAATGGAAGTTAAAGATGTTGATGAGACTGCCAACAATCCAACAAATGATGAAGTGGTAGATGATGATAATACATTAAGCGATATAGATGAAGAGCTAGATGATGAAGAAGACGAGGAAGAGGAATCGGATATTGAAAGTGATGCCTTGGAAATTGAACAAGAGGCTACTATGTTAATAAGTAGTGACGAAGAAGCTGAATTAGAGGCACAAAGAATACGTTTTCCCGATGTTGCAAATAGTACAAAGAAATTACGCAAATACTCTAATAATTCCTCGCGAAGCTCTTCCAGAAATAGCCAATATAGTAATACATCATCAAACACACATATTACATACGAAATTGTTACAAGAAATGTCACCATGGAGGAAACACAAGACAACAAACAAAGAATTTCACCTCGGCTTAACAATACGCAGAACAATACAACTTTAGAGACCTGTAATAAAGAAAACAACAACAACACACAAACATTGTTAAAATATAAAAAGGAGAAGAAAAAAATAGAAAATAGTACTACTTTGGAAAATAACAAAAACAAACAAGATGAAATAGACAAACACTTGGAGAAAAGTAAAACTGCAACAGCACCTGACACTCACAAAAAGGTCGAACAATTGCGCAAATCTCCCGTTAATGTTCCCAGCCAAAAAATTCGCCGTGGCAGTAACAATTCCGTCTGCAGTGTTGCATCGACAGTGGCATCCGTTGGCGCGGAAACAGAATCTTGTGGTAATATATACGTTTTCAACTTGCAACAAAAGCTTATTTTTAACTGCGAGTTTTGTGATTTAAAATATGGTGATTTGGATAATTTTGGACGACACCTTTATGAGACACATAAACTTTTCAATTTAAACGAAGGCCCAGAAAAGGAAAATGCATTACGAAATTTACCTAAAACTATTCGTGTAACGAATAATACAACAAAAAGTTGTGCTGCTAATGTTAAAAAAGAACCTTTACAATCTCTAGAATTAATGGCTGAACCACCTGTTGCGTTGCCGCCTTCTGTTTTAGCCGAACCTCTAGATTCGTGCGGCAATGTTTTTATGCTCAATCATCGTAAATTGTTTTTAGTTTGTGGCTATTGTGAGTGTAAATATGCTAATTTGGATTTGTTTGAGAAACATTTGAGGCAACAGCATCGCATATTCGAAGGTTGTTGCAATGAGCTGAATGTCATACCTAAAGTAGAGGTCAAAGAAGAGGTACTTGTTGCAAACGATGTGGTAGATAAAACAGCTGCCGTTATAGCTAATCAGGCTATGGTAGCTATACCAGAGGATATACCCTTAAATATATCAACCGAAAGTGCTGCAGAAACAACTCTTGGTGCTTCAGAAGAACCAGAAGTGGAAGCAGAGAAGCCACCGGAAACATTTACGGAGCTTGATAAAGCACCTGCTACATCTTCCTCTCCTGTTTTACAAACGAATCCCTTAAATTCTAAGACAGACATTGAAGTCGAAAATACAGTCGAAGCTAATGAAATTTCCGTCACTAATGAAAATGAAAAGACTGAAATTGTGAATAACGAGGTCGAGAATAGCGAAAAATCATCGCTTGAGAATATTGTTAGTAACGAAATAGCAGATCCTAAAGAAACTAAAAATGATGAAACAGCATCTTTGACTAAGGCAACCAGAAAAAGAAAAAGATATCTGTCCCCTACCACCAGTAAAAGTCCTAAAAGAAGTACGCGCTATAATACAAAGGTTCAGAAAGAGGTAAGCTAAAATATAGTACTATTTTCTTAATTGCAACATTTGCTATCTAGTTAAAATTTGTCTAAAATTATTCTAAAGTTAATTTTCAAAAGTTCACAATTAAATTCATAAATACTCTAAAATACACAAAAAGATTCACAGTAATTTAATTTAAATAAGAATTCATATTTTCTGCAAGTCCAAAATGAAAATTTTTTACATATTCGAACATTTTATATCGAAAAAATAATCTAAACAAAAACTACGCATCTTTAAAAATTAGGTTTTTTAAAAATGTATTTTTTAGAATTACTAGAATAAAATGTTATTATACATATGTTGTAAAAACTAAACTTTTCAAAATTTATATACATACATACATATGTATGTACCTACATATGTGTTTTTCGTTCTATTTATTAGACTGCCACCACAAATCAAGACAATAAAATTCCCGACAAAGATGCTGAAACTGCGCAAGTTCTGGAAAAAAATGAAGAATATATAACAGAAAATGCAAAGGAATCTGAAGATATCTGCATGTCATCAATTGCAGAATCAATAAAAGATACAAATCCAGAGAATTTAGAAAGAGTTGAATCAGTAATTCCCCAAGAAATTGCAGAAACTGACACAAAAGTGCCTCGGGAAAAAACTGAAAACGGGGATAAAAGAAAATCGAGAAAAGCAGCTCAAACGAAAAAGCGTTCATCTCTTAAAACTAGAAAAAATATAAAAACAGCAAAACCTTTAGAAACAAGAGCAGAAACAATACAGAAAGCAAAAAAAGGAAAAGAAGATGCTATCAAGACTACAAAACCTCCTCCCCAAGCGCTGGAACTCAAACAAGAGAAACTTGAAGTTGAAGAGTGCACCATTGAATCTCAAGAATTCAGCGATGTGGGGTCTAAATATAACAACACGATGAGGCAAAAGGTTCTTGCACATACAAATTCTTTAAAAATTTATGGAGAAAGACATAAGACTCGCAAAACATATAATTGTGAAATTTGTGATAAGAAATTTGTCCACAGAAGCCTTTTGAAGAAACATACATATGCACACGCTTCATTGAAAAGGTTTAAATGTGGCATTTGTTTGCGTGGGTACTCTTCAAAACAAGTATTAAAACAACATATTGATAGAGATCATAAACCGGGTGAAAAAATAGCCAAAAGCAAAACCAAATCAGCACGAAAACAAGTTGATCGAATACCAAAAGTAGAAGTGGAAACGATGCCAGAAAAATTCTCCCCAATATCACCATCTCTTATTGAGTCATTGCAAGAAACACCATTAACCCAAGACAGCAGTACGGATCGAATTATGGATCAAACACAGAATCGAATGACAGCAAATGAATTAGAAAATGGAGAAGTTAATACAGTGACATATACCATTAATGCTCTTGAACCGGATAGTGAAGAAACAAAAAAATCGCTGGTCGTAACACCAAAACAACTCAATGAAACGGAAAGCACAGTCAGTGGACAACAAAGCCAACTTTTGAAAGTTGTTAAACGTTTCTACTGTAATGAATGTCACAGTACATTCGATAAACGTATACGTTTGATCGAACATAAACGTTTGCATACGGGTGAAAAGCCTTTTAAATGTGATATATGTGGCAAACAGTTCCGAATACTCTTGCGATTAAAAGAACACAAACTACGACATTCTAAAGAGAAGAAATTTATATGTCAAATCTGTCAGTTAGGCTGTTGGACCCAACATGATCTTAACCAGCACATGCGTCATCATACCAACGATCGACGTTATCGGTGCACAATGTGTCCTAAGGCATTTGTGCGCAGTTCTGATTTAAAAATACATGTACGTGTTCATACCGGTGAGAAGCCTTATGTTTGCGAAATATGCAACAAATCTTTCCGAGCCAATCAAAATTTATGGGTGCACAAAAAATATCATATGGGCGAGTCATCAAAATTCTACGAATGTCAACATTGTGATAAAAAGTTTATGCGCAATATCGATCTTAAAGTCCATATGAGATCACACACCGGTGAAAAGCCATATAAGTGCGAGATCTGTAAACGTGGCTACTCTTCAAAGCAAACACTAAAACAACATGTTGCCAGAGATCATAAACGGGGTGAAAAATTAGCCAAGATTAAAAAGAAATCTGACTTAATACAAGTAGAACCAAGCCCAAAAGTGGAAATAGAAACGATGCCAGAATTGTCCACAACCTCAACGTCTCTTATCGAGCCAATGCAAGAAACACCATTAACAGAAGACAACAATACAACAGATGATCTTAACGAAGATCCAGTTAATGATATTATTGAACAATTACAAAATGAAATGATAGAAAAAGAATTAGAAAATAGAGAAGTGAATTCAGTGATGTTCACAATTAACGCTGTTGTACCAGAAGCTGAAGGAACAAAAAAATCGCTGGTCGTAACACCAAAAATCTTTGATACTCAAGTCAGTGAATTAGAAAGCACATCACAGAAAAATGAATTAGAAAATGGAGAAGTTAATACAGTGACATATACCATTAATGCTCTTGTACCGGATAGTGAAGAAACAAAAAAATCGTTGGTCGTAACACCAAAACAACTCAATGAAATGGAAAGCACAGTCAGTGGACAACAAAGCCAACTTTTGAAAGTTGTTAAACGTTTCTACTGTAATGAATGTCACTGTACATTCGATAAACGTATACGTCTGATCGAACATATACGTGTTCATACGGGTGAAAAACCTTTTACTTGCGAAGAATGTGGCAAACAGTTCCGTATAGCAATACGCTTGAAGGAACACAAACTGCGGCATGCCAAAGAGAAGAAATTTATATGTCAAATCTGTCAATTAGGATGTTGCACCAAACAGGATCTTAACCAGCACATGCGTCATCATACCAACGATCGTCGCTATCAGTGCACAATGTGTCCGAAGGCATTTGTGCGCAGCTCTGATTTGAAAATTCATATACGTGTTCATACCGGTGAGAAGCCATATATTTGTGAAATATGCCACAAATGTTTCCGAGCCAATCAAAATCTGTGCGTGCACAAAAAATCTCACATGGGCGATGCATCAAAAATCTACAAATGCGAACATTGTGATAAAAAGTTTATGCGCAATATCGATCGCAAAGTCCATATGAGATCACATACGGGTGAAAAGCCTTACAAGTGCGAGATCTGTGATCGTGGCTATTCTTCAAAATTCAATGTACGAGCTCACATCGAAAGAGATCATATAGCGGCAAAAGGTACAGATGATGTGGCTCCGAAAGGTAAACGGAAACCAGGACCGAAACCTAAGGCCTTAAAGGAAGAATTAGAAAAGCAAAAAAAACTTATAGAAGAGTTACGAAATCAACTATGGCATCAACTTAAAAGAGACGAAAAGATCATACAATCCGACGAAGAAATTCTACAGGCAGAATCTTTACTACAAGATTCTATTGCCGCAGACAACTCTCCGCTGAGTACGATGCGTGGTCTTAATGATCCTATTCAAAGCGCTTACGAATTGCTAAACAAACTGAAATCTTCAACAACTACCTCAAAACCTCTGACGGCAATACCATCGCCACCACCTATGGCGGAGCCTCCCACTAATCCCTTTACAAATCCCAAAAAAGACTCAACAACTTTACTACCTCTTACTATAACAGAAAAACTAGAACAACTTTCTTCGATACCAGCAACTTCGACATCATCGACTTCCGTTTCATGCCTAACGACACCATCACCGCCCCCTCCTCCGCCATCAAAGACCACATCTACCAAGGTGGTGTCGCAAAAAACTTCATTGGGCATACAACAAGTATCGGTGACTGTTTCCATGCAAGTGGAAAATGTCACAGCAAGCTCTGCCGACACACACGAAAAAGATAGTGCAGATATTTTGACTACTTGCCCAAACGCTACGAATTCCCCTAAGAAAGAAAGAAAAATCACAAGTTATTTTACCGTAGTCGGTCAGAAAGCAGAAGTTTGAAAACAAAAAATAGCAGCAAGAGTATATTTATTATACATGTAAGAGCGAAAATGTGCAGAGAGCCAGCCGATTCCAAATGCGTCCAGATTTTTTCAAAGGTAATCTTTATTCCATTTTAATAATATTTTATTAAATTTTATGAAGACAATAATAACCATAATAATAATTATAAGCTTACATTTACTGCATTAATTATAAAAAATTAATTTTGATTTATTAAAGGCTTATGAAACTGATTTTATATGAAAATGCACTTTATAAGCTCTTAATAAATCGAAAATATTTTTCATAAATAAGGGCGTTAATATTTAATATAAAATTTAAAATTTTCTGCTGTGTTGTCATCTGAACACAGGTTTTTTCCTTTCGCAACGACACGGATTATATTTCAATTATTAAAATTTTTATTTAAAAGCACATACATACATACATATTTTCAGAAAGGCGGCTATTTAATTTAACATAAATCAAATTTTTTTATAAATTCTTTTATTTTTTTTCTTAAAATTACAAGATTTAAAATTTTTTTTTTGCTGTAAATGTATTTGTAAGAAAGAAAGATATCCATCGATATCGATAAACAGCCAGTTTATATTTCAAGGATTTGATTGAATTTGTTGTTTTCGAATTTTTCTTTATAATTACATTTTATTAATTTTTAAAATAGGAAAATTTGTTTTTTATTTGCAATTTCGTTTTCTCTTATAAAAAAAGAAGTTAATTTACTATAAATTTTTTTTTTTAAATTTATTTAATACATATTTATTTCTAAACAGTCGAAAATTTCAATTACCCTAAAATGTACTATGTCGTTTTTTTCAATTTCTTACCTAATATAAAAAATTCAGGCCATTGTTTGTATAGACAAGTTTTTGTCCCCATTTTAAATTTTTCTCCCTCAACACAGCAGTTTTTATGTTATGTTTTTATGTTCAAAAGGAAGCATGGCACATTATATATACACCTACACACATAACGCTAATAATAAATTAGCTGGAAATCCATCCATCTGACTTAAATGTAAATACATACTAGTAAAAATAATATTATTCATAACGTAAAGTCAAGGCAAATCTAACGAAACATGTTTGTATTAGCAGCTGATCATCAGCTGATTACAACCAACCAACCAACCTGTTAAACACTGATATAAACTTTTTGTTGGCCAGTTTTATATTTTATATTTTACAATTTGTTTAAAAAATTTTTAATGGAAATTACTGCGAGCAAATTCTTTCTGACTGTCTGGCTTATCTAAACCGAACTTCAATTTGAAATTTTCTTTTTTTTTTTATTATAAATTTTCTCTGTGTATACTTCATTTTTATTTAGTTTAACAATGTTTTGCAAGTAAATTTCCTATAAATATTATTTATACTCTTGCAACTACTCTACTTAATTAACCTCGCAGCAGGATTATTTTTTCAGTATATGTTTATCATCTATTCACACTTTATTTAAAAGTATAATTTCAAATAATATTTCTTACATAATATTTTCTATAAATATTAGTTGATAATTTATAAAAATTTTAGCGTTAAAATGGTGAAGTGAATTTTTATTTGACAATGAAATGAAAGAAATTGAATTTATTTAATTTAGAAAAAAGGTGAATTATAATTTGATTATTAAAAAAAAATACATAATATGATCATGATACAGAAAGAAATTACAACAAAGATATTTAAAAAATTAAAAAAAAAACATATAAAAAACTATGGATTCATTAAATTTATTATGTTTATACAAGAGAAGAAGAGCTCGCAGAGATCAAGATATCGAAAAACAAAGCAGAATCGTTTAAATAAAGTAGTAAATATGTAAATATATGAGAGCCCTACCAAGCAGTTGCCTTGAACACCAGAGGTTGGCAACTAGTTTTTTTTTTTGTAATGCTAGAAACTTTACAAGCAATAATCTGATAATACAAACCTTAAGACATAAATTTTTAATCACGGTTAATTTGAAATGCAGCGAATTTTGAAAAACTAAATGTGACAGATACTAAGAAGTTATACATAGTACATATACATATGTATGTACATAGGTGGAATAATGATCACAAATGTTTTATTCAGATCCATGGGAATAGTTAACGTTACACGTTACACACACGTGTAACATGATTTAATTTTTAAATTTGCTACATTTAAGTTTTAGCTAAACAACAAATAAAATGTTGCTGAATTTAAATAATATAAATGACAGTTTAAAAACAAGAATTCGAAGAAATGTTGAAAATGGAAAATATTTAAAAATCTACCTTGTGTATTGATATTATCAAAAACCTATTCTAAAACTCTAAAAGCAGATGTCTGTATTTATAAGACAACAAATGAAAAAAACAAACATTGTTATTATACTTTATACACAGAAATAAAAAGATGAAAATTATTTTATATATATAAATATATTTTTATACATTGTATGTACTTTTTATACAAAATATTATAAGATCGTTTTAAACTAATTATACTGCAAAAAAAAAAAAAGAAAAGAAAAATCACAAGACTTAAAGCAGTTCTAAAAACGTAAAATATAATTCAAATATGTATGTATCTTTACATACATACATATAATACAATTAAATGAAGAAACCCTTTAAAGTATTTGAGAAAAAAAAAATATTGAAAATTTTGAAAACTAACCTCAAAAGAATTCTTATTTGCAATATCATTATAATTTCTTTAACTTGCACACATTCTTCACTTATTTATACTCATAATTAAAAAAAAAAAAACAAACAAAAAACTTATTTTAGTTATAACTTTTACAATAAATAAGTATGATATCACTTTCTTTAAAGTTACCTATAGTCTATGTAATAATTGAAATATGCTATGAACTGTCATGATGAATGAGTTTAATTCAATAGCAAAAAGTTTACATGGGCTTTAAATTTAGTTTATTTTATAATACATATGAATGTATGTTCATACATATGTATGTATGTACATATGTATGTATTTATTCTTTCTTAATTTTTCTTTAATATAAAAGACATTTATATTTTCTTGAAGAAAAATCCTCCATTACTTTGAGCAAAAAAAACTTCCACTAAGTTAAATGCTAAAAATAAACTCATTAAAAAAAATCAGATTTAATGTGTTTGGCGTTTTTCGATTACGCCAAGTACTAGATTAAAGAAAAATTTGGCGTTTGTCTTTAATCTAGTACATAGTTGGCGTAGTCGAAAAACGCCAAGTACAATAAGGCTGAATATATGAATAATTTAATTTTTATAATTTACTTACGAGTACTATTAATTTAATAAGTTTTCTATTATGAAATATATATATATTTTTTGTATACAACATATGTATGTTTGTGTTTTTGTGTAAGTAACTATGTAAACTATTCAAATTTTGATTGGCTTTGACGGATCGTACCGTAATTAAATATTTTTTGAATGGACACATAAACTGATTCAACTCAATAAATTTCGAGAATACGCGCAAAGATGTCTACTTGAAATAAATAAATAATTAAAGGTTCTTTGAAATATTTCCCTCAGCTTGTTGTCAAGCCTTCCATACACACACAGTACAACCTCCCTAATCCGGACAGATATATGTACATATGTATGTAGTTTCAGCTATTGTCCGGATTATTGGATCGTCCGGACTACAGTTAAAATAAATTTTTAAACGCATAGGTACTTATAGATTGTTTTTATTACCGAACAGAAATATGTATGTATAAGTACACATAAGATTTCATTTGTATATAATTAATTTACAGAAAACATAATGAAAAATAATAAAAGTGATCAAAAATAATAATTGTGAAAAATATGAATTTATGTGTTTGAAAAAATTTTTCTGTGAATATCAAAATTACTCAATTGTTGTTTTGATTAATTGATAAATGTTATTTTTGTCTTTTTTAAATACTTTCAAAAATATGCACATACATACATATGTATGTATGTATGTCTAATTTTAGACAATTTTATAGATTCCATAAACTGTCCGAAAAGTTTAAATGTCCGGATTACTGGATAGTCCGAATTAGCGAGTGTCCGGATTAGGGAGGTTGTACTATACTTACATAGTAATGAATTGTGTAAATGAGAATTGTAATTTTCTGGTAAAATAATTTTAATCCACAGTAGGCAGAAACCTAAAAGCTCTAATCAAATAGGAAAAAAAATCTTTAATGTGTACTACTCAGGTCATTCAACTTCGTAAATATGTATGTACATACATAAGTACATAAGTATATACATATGTATGTACCTATTTCGTCTTTAAAAAAAAAATCACGAGTCGTATCTGGTGTCTTACTTGTTAACCCAAATGACGTCATTAGGCATCTTAATATATTTTTGAAACTTAATTTCTGGTTATTCATACGTCCAGTAGTACAAAAATTAAAAAAAAAAAAACACAAGGCACAAAACCAATGACACCATTTCAAATACTAATACGCAATAGTTTAGTACAACCCATACAATTGCACTAACAAGATTCAATAATATTCATCACGAAAGAAATAAAAACGTAAAAAGAACAAAAAAGAAAAAAGCAAACGAAAAATAGAATTAAAGAAAAAACGACTAAAACAAGCTTGCACGAAATCAACCGTCTTGAGTATGAGCAATCGAAAAACAAGCATACGCCTTGAGTGTCACGTCGAATTTACCACCACAAGTGCAATAAATTTATAAAAAAAAAACGTATATTTTTAATAGGTATCATATTTTTTCAATTGAAATTAATATTTTTTGGGGTCTGCATTTTGATATCGAGCGTTACAAAAATTCATGTTGCGTTTGTTACATGTTACATGTTTTCAACTTCATTTATAAACAAAAAAGAATATTAAACTACCACCATATTCTCCTCCCTCCCTTTCTAACAACTCTTATATAAATACTTGCATATACATATGTACATATGTATGTATATATCACATATACTGTAGATTGGAAAGTACATACTTGCAATCATTTGTGTGACACTATACATTGTAAGCAATGCATAGTCAGCTGCCGCTACTATAATTCTCATTAATGTTTTTGTTGCGTATTTAACATGTGCTTTGAGAGCACGTACAAACATGTTTAGTTATAGGTTTATGTTTGTTTGATAAACATTGTGACCATTTCTTATTGAATAAAAACAAAATATCCCTTATAATTAATACTTGAATACTAAGCTCGCAAGTCATTCTCCTAAAGATTTATGTAACATCTCGAAAAGAAGTGCACTCATATAATCCAAAAATTTGGATTTTTCGTGTGTAAATTGATTTTATGGGTCAATTATGGAGGAGACAACCGTACCACAGTTGGGTTGCCAGCAGGCCGAATTCAATACTAGGTGGACTCTTTAGCCTGTCTTAAATCAAAATGGCTATTAAAAACCGCACTGTCAAAATTTTTAAACAGAAAGAGTGTATTTTTATACAAAAAATAGTACATATTCCATTTTATTTTGTTTTTTTTTTATTTTTTTTGATAGATTGTTGTTTTATTGTATAGAATTCAGACCTGACTGTTTCAGTTCAGAACGTTTTATATTATTTAAGTAGGTATGTATCTAATTAGTTAATTTTTGTTTAAATTTATGTTGTATTTAAATAAGATTTCCATTTTTTCAGTGAGTAATTAAAGTTCTTATATAATTACGATGAAAATATGGTAGCACTACGTAAAATAAAAAATTTCCTTAAAGAGCAGGTGACTAGAACAAATAAAGAAAAATCCAAAAATAAATATTTTGATTTTGGGTAAAAATAAGAATAATTACAAACTGCTGAAATTTTTTAAAATTATAAAAACAATTATCAAAATGATTAAAAGGTGAATGGCGATAAAACAAGACACAATTTTATGCAATTTACCAGCAGCCACAAATATTAGCTTGGATTTATTTTATATGAGAAGAACAAGCTGTCAAAAACATATGGAAATTCGTAAATCTTAATTATTATTTAAATACACAAGATTGTTCATTTAATTATTAATTAAGTTCCTTTTTTTAAATATGCAGACAAAAACAAAATTTGGTATTTAATAACATATAATTATAATTTAAATATCAAGTCAAAAATTGGACCTTAGCAGCACGTGTTAAATACTGAGCAAATACTTTAAAATTTGTATTATTTTTGAAATATTTCATAAATTCTAAATAATGAAATTTATAAGTTGGTGTTTCTAAGTCAATGTGACAACTACTTGCCACCAATGACATCGCCGTGTTAAATTAATGAGTTAAAATGCATTCCAACTCATTACTCTTCAATAAAATATATTTCTGGGTATTTATAACAATATGTATCGATGGCTAAATATAAAAAGGGCATAACTAGATTTTATATTGCTTTAAAAGGAAAGAAAAAACTTAATAAAATCCGCAAAATTTTGGTATACATAAAAAAAGATTTAATATAAATCTTCTTAAAAAGAGGTAACAAATCTTATTCTTTAATAATTTATTTTATTGCATATGACATTGTCCTAAACATAGAGTTACTCCTTTTTTTTAATAACCCATCGCTATGTACGTATTTTTGAATCGAAATATTTTCTAAATCTGGTCACACTGTTGTTCACAGTATATTTTTATTGCCAATGTTTTTTTTATAAACACTTCTTTGTCTCTTTGTTATTTTATATATTTTGTTTACATTTGTGTCTTTTCTACTTCACAGCTACAAATTATGCATGTTCTCTTGTATCTGTGCTTACTTTTTGCTAACTTTATGGCACATAAACCCACGAACACATGCAAAAATTTAGCGGTCGTTAACTTTATCTGTATAACATTCGCTGTTAGTAAAAAAAAAACTGAACACATGCATGCATATGTATATGTAGCTGTGTTCATCATGCTGTTTGTATGAGTTTGATTTTGATTGTTGTATCTCAAGAAACCGGTTAAAGTGGTAGTAGGTAAATGTGGAATGTATTTTGGCTGTATTGGTTTTATTGCTTTAAGAATTGGTACTCATATTTTCTTTTTGTTAAAACAGAACAAATATATTTGTTTTTTTTGCATGCTGTTGATGGGTTGCTTAAAATAGTGTGATTTATCATACATCTTTGTGAAAAAAACGTTACAATTTAAATTTGAAATTAAATTTGGAGGGCTATAAATTCGTCGTTTTCTTTGAAAGAGAAAAAAAAAATTCAATATACATACATACATACCTACATATGTGTGTAATTATAAAAATTAAATATGTACTCACGTATAAAAATTTACGAAGAGGTATTACATGTTCCGATTAAATGGCCTCCACGGCTCTCATTACTCTTTTCATAAAATTTTCTAACCGATAGGTATCAGGAATTGTTTCTGGACACTGACCGAGACTTTCAAGCAAAGTATCTAGTCTTACTGACCATAATCGACCCAGTTTCTTAAAATTTTTTTAACACACTTCCAATGGTTGAAAATTCTTCGAAGTTTGCGACCGATCTCAGCACAACTTTTGAAATTTTTTTATGTAATAAGTTCTCACTATTATAATGCGCTGTTCTTTCGTAAAGTGCTCTATTTTTAGTAATCGGAATAAACATACATATCGTCAGCTAAAATGCAAACGGCCCTATCTAACATTTTGAAATTTTACAGGAGAATCAAAATACTGTTTTAAACAAAAAGTATAGTTTCAATCAGCATGATTTTCACCAGTATTATAAAAAAAGATGTGACAAATTGATTTCTGGCAGAATAAAATCAAATTTTGTGATATTTGAATGGTTATGTTAGTTATTTTGTACCTTAATTTTGAGAAACCAAAGGCCCTATCTACACTTTAATGCAAAATAGTTTTATCATTTATTTCACTTATTTAAAGGAACTAAAAATTCCATATTCAGCAGCCTGTATCTTTTGCAATTTTTTACGTTTTTTTCGACAAATATTTGATAAATGTGAACGTAGCTTTATTTGCTTGAATCACAACAATTTTTTTAAGCTATTGTAAAATAATAAGACATTATGACAATACGACTGATATGAGTACAGTGTGAAAACCCCAATTATTTCTTTAATAAAAACTTAAGTTTAAACTAAAAAAGTTTTGGCAAAATTTTTTATATTAAGAAATTTTTGCTTCTCCTATAAAATATTTTTCGGCTTTTATAAATTCCTATGACGGTATGGTAGCCTTTTGAGATTGGAGCTGTAAAGTTGTGATTGTTATTGCAGAATTTCCATAATAATATGAAAATAAAACAGGGACGCATTCGGGGGCAAGGGAAAGGTCTCAAATATCACTATTGACCTCGTAGAATAAGTATTTGTACTATTTGTATTTTTCTTTCAAATTAATACATATAAATATTTACTGTGCATAATTAATCGTTAATTCATTTTCAAATATACAAAATCAAAAACTTTTTCTAGAAATTCCTTAAAAAAAAAAAAACACTGTTTACATTTCATGTATTTTTGTTAGACTTTGAATATTTCTATTTAACTTTGTTAATTAACGGCTTTGATTTGTTGTTCACTTATTTTTAAAATTAAATTTTATGATTTAAATAATACTCTTTAGGTAGACACTGAGTTTAAATTCCATTAAAACTATTTATAATAATAAATAATAATAATAAAAAAAAAACACATGAAAAATGCAAAGAATTTATAATAAAATATTTACAAATCATAATTGTTTTTGACGCGAAAATTTTTATAAAATTATTTATTTGTATAGTAAATTTGCCACCAAGTTAAATTTATATGGAAAGCAACAACAAAATTTAAAATATTTCCAAAATTTATTTTTGTTTTTCACACAAATTCTTCATCGATCAAAGGCAGGTTGTTATTTACTTTTCAAAATAATTTGAAAAATTTTGTATGACATTTTTTTAAATACATATTTTAAATTTTGTTTTTGCTTTCCATGTACATATACATATATGTAAAGGGTGTTTTTTTAGAGTGTCACAACTTTGAGTTTGCATCACTGCTTTATTTGTGCACCCATTTAACAGCTGATAGTTGCTTTTTCTTTAGTTTGCTTTGAAATTCCATTATGAATCGACTCACACCAGAGCAACACGTGCAAATTGTTAAAATTTTTGATCAAAATAATTGTTGTATTCGTCTAACTCATCGTGCAGCGGGCGCTACAATTTATTTACTCAAATAAACTTTTGATGAACAAATAATGTCACCAAGATCGCGTGATTTAACCCTATTGGGGTCATGTTAAGTCACTTGTCTACGCCGATAAACCACAAATCAACTGAACACCTGGAAATCAACATTCGAAGAGTTATCGGCAAAAATGCTGCGAAAAGTTGTTAAAAATTAGTGTTTCAGAATGCACCTTCTACGCGCCAGCCGTGGCGGGCGGCCGCATGACAGAAATCATAATAGTTAAACATTAATTTCATAAAATTTTGTTTCCACTAAAGCCCTTTTCATTGATATTAAAAATATATTTCCTTGTTTTATTATGATTTGAACTTGTGTCACTCTATAAAAAACACCCTTTATATGTACGTAAATTTACGGCTCCAAAAAAAAAAAAAAAAATTGCCGCAATGAAAAATGGCTTGAAACTAAAAATTACGCCCACATTTTTGTATTAAAAAAACCCAAAACGAACTTTGGGACAATTTTTTGTTTTTAAATATTGTTTTGCGAAAAATTCTTTAAAGAATTAATAGATCAAGGCCACGCCAAGTTCGGCCACACAGTGTGTATAATTACACGAAACCATTCGAGCTGTTTTTACCCCCTCATAACTTTGCTCCTCTTGATCATAATATAATGAAACTTGAAACATAAGGCCTCCCCAGAGAGTTGACCTCACAGGTTAAATTTGAAAGTTCTACCGTAAAAGATTCCCGAGATATTAAAGTGTGAAAAGTCCATATTTTAGTACATATTCACTGACTCAATGACTCATCAATATTATTGCGCACTTCCAGTAAAGCTAGAGAGCTGAAACTTGGTACACAGGTAGGTTCTTATGAAAAATTAACAAAAATAACTTTTAAACAGGCACTTTTCACCTGGGGGGACTACGGTTCCCCTTCTTTGTATGGGGCACTTCCAGTAGAGCTAGAGAGCTGAAACTTGGTACACAGGTAGGCCCAGATAAGGAATACATATAAATATTTATACAAAAACAACTTGGAAAAAAGAAGTGAGATCCGCACAAAAACACAAATGTGAAAATAAGGCCAAGTTCCTATCCAAAATATTTCGGCCGTAAAAAGTACTGAGATCAAAATAAGGACCAAGTTCTTGATAGGTTCAATACCATCTCATTTCTAGGCAACCTGTAAGCTTGACAAAATTTGTTTGCCTTTCTAATATGGGAAAGAATTTTTGGAAAAATATTGCCAAGCTATAGGTTGCATAGAAATGAGATGGTATTGAACCTATCAAGAACTTGGTCCTAATTTTGATCTCAGCACTTTTTACGGCCGAAATATTTTGGATAGGAACTTGGCCTTATTTTCACATTTGTGTTTTTGTGCGGATTTTTTTTAACATAAAACCACAATAACTCCCAACTCATACCACTGTGCGTATGATTAATATTAATTAAATCAAAACTTTCAAAGAACTTTTTCAGGCCCAAATTAATTTTTATGAAGTTCTACTAAATCCCAGCTCTAAAGACATCCTTTATATTGTGAATTTTTTTATAAATTGAAAGTCATACCACTTAATACCAACTGTTTCTATGTATGTAGGTACATACAGTCAACACTTAACAGTGGTCTTAAAAATAAGTGTTTTCTTTTCACACTTCACAATTGTTGATGTGTTTAAGTAATCGACACTCAACTACGAACGTACAATTTTAAATAACTGTGCTAAGAACTGATAATGTTAAAGTTTTTTTTTTTTTTTTCATTCTTTTAAATAAAGCAATATAAAATTTATAAGCTTTTGATAAAAAAGATTCCATTATCTTGTTGCCTCCTACAAAATATCATAAAAATCATATGTTCGTTTGTTTTTTTTAAGAACAGAATACAGTAATAAAATAAAGATTTATTTTAAAATTAAATATAGTAAAATGTGAGTGGAAAATTCCATTAGCAACAGGGATGGAAATCATGATGTGGTTGCACTTTGTATTTTTTTTTTCTTGTCGTAAATTGTAGAACTTTTTGAACTTATTATATCGACTGTCTGGATTGTGTAAACAGCACAGAAAATATTACAAATAAGAGGGAAATTGTTAAACCCACACCGGCAAAGAAAACATATTTTGTGTGTTGAACGTTACATCTAAATTTTTCTCAAATGATAAGCTTTGTGCTTTTTCCTATCTCATATTAGCACTTCTATTTAGTAATTATGCACTGTAATTTAATTAAAATGGAATCATAAAACATTAATTTTAATAAGAAATGCTCTGTGGCGGATTGTTTCGAGCTTAAGCTTTTCTCTGTGTCTCTTTCTCCTGGTTTTAACTATTGTTTTTTTTTTTTTTTCATTATCCTAAAGCTTGAAAGTCGAATTATATTTAAGAATTGTGTGAATCTAACGCTCTATATAGTTATTTTTTTACAAATTTAATAAAACCAAAAATATATCTAAGAATATTGTCCTAAAGCTATGTAAAGACGATTGGCAGATCTTACAATATTGTCAGAAAAATTTTCAGAAAATGTCTGCCAACCGTCTGAACTTACAATTTTTCTCTTGCAACGTTGTCAGAAAAAGCATTGTCAGTTCATTGTAAGACAATAATATTGTCAGACATCTGACAATCGTGTGAACACTCTACTTTGCCATTGTCAGATAATTGTCAGGCATTGCAAGTTCTTTTTTATTCGCAGATGTGTTTAAATTAATGCATCTGAAAATGGCACCATTTTCCTATTGGCAACATTGTCCATAAATACGATTAGTAGAAAACAAACAAAAGACATAATAAGTTTAACAACGCATCTGGCAATTTTTGCCACACAACAGTCTGACAACCGTGTGAACTGACAATTTTTGTTGGCAGATAAATTTATTGTCTGACAATTGTCTGCCAATGAAATTGTAAGGTTTTTAGTAACAATTTTTCATTGTCAGTACGTTGTCAGCATATTGCAATATCTTATAATATTGTAAGATCTGCCAATCGTCTGCAAACCGCTAGTGGCACGAGGAGGTGAGGGAGGGGGCAATTTCTGTATTTCCGAAACGGCTTGACCGATTCTTATGAAATTTTTTATGCATATTTAGTAAGACCGAGAATCGGCTACTATCTATTTTTCAAACCGCTAGGGGCACGAAGAGGGGAGGAAGGGGGCAATTTCTGTATTTACTAAACTAATAACCCAACAGATGGCGCAGTGTTTGCCTCATAATTATTTTTGTTGTTGAATGACAGATGGAAATTTGTCCGCCTCATGCAGGACAATCGTCGTCGTTCGTATTTCAAACAGAACAAAATTATTGTTTGGTATTTTTTTCATCGGCGGACATCGTCACACACTTACAAAACATTCGTTATTTTTTATATACCAACCAAAATATGCACTAGAAATATTTTGTATGGCAAAACAACGTTTGCCGGGTCATCTAGTTTATATATATAAATTTCCCATGTATGGAGAAATCGTATTGAACGTTATTTTCAATAAAATTCATAAAAGTTATATATGTACATACATATATATTGGTTATGAATGGGAAATTCAAATAAAATTGTATTGAACGTTACTGCCGGCAAATAATACTTAATTATGATTTGTCTTTCGAGTTTTGACGCGGTAGTGTGCGTTTCCGATATATAAGAAATTCATACAGAATTAAAAATAAAAATGGGCAGTGCCACGCCCATGAAAAGTAATTACATATGAAATTTTCAAAAACTTCTACCAAACCGATTGTTGGGAAAGTTTTTCGCAACCATTAAGTTTTTATGATTAGAAAAGTGGACAGCGTCAGGCGTAAACAAAATAAATTATTATTTTCGTGTCACTTTTAGTTGACCGAATCGTAATCGTCTAGTTAATGTCACAATACAGCGTTATATTGTGCAGTCGTTTTTTTTTCTTGTAAAAATAAATGCAATTTTAATAAAAAAAATTGTTAACAAAATATATAAGAAAATTATTGGCAAACATCGCTACCACCCAGACTTCTTTCTCTGACACAACTTGTCAATGTGTATGAATTTTTAAATATGAAATTTATGACCCACACTAGCATATGTACCAGTAAAAAGCCTTTTATCTTGAAGCCATTAAAAAATAAAAATTGATATCTTAACTTTAACGCAGTCAAATGGAATCAACACAAAATGGTAGTGTATTTTCCAAGTGCTCTCAATTTTATGCCGCATGTGTTTACTAAACTCAATAGAATAAATCTTGTCAATATTAACAGATGATAAATTTTCAAAAATTTTTCCAAAAGTTACATTTTAGTCACTATTTTGTCACGACATACCAGGAAATCTATATCAGGAAAAATCAAGTACTCGCATGTACACTTAACATTGATATCAGTCAGATATCTGTTTATATATTTAACAAATATTTTTTGTATTTAAAGAATAAGAGACAACAAAAATTACCCTTGATAAAAAAAAGGTGCTGTTTGTTTCATGTAAATACGTGTATGTATATGAATTTGTCTTTATTTACTTTTTTTATTATTAATTTACTTGATTGTCAATTATTTTTTGTTTAAGTTTTTTTTTCTTTATTCTTCTTAATTACGGCTGTATGCATGTATGCATGTATGTACTCGTATGTAATCTGAAGTATTTAAATGTTAAACAAATAAACACTTGTTTTATTTTATCAATAATTATTAAATTTTCCTAAATTAAAGTTAAGTTTTATTTAAGCAAAATTTTGTATATATTGATACATATACAGGGTACATGAAAAATGGCCCTAAACGAAAAATGGTCCAAAACTAAAAATGGTCCGAAAATTTGCTATTGGAAGCAACAATACGAACTTTGAAAAAATTTTACCTATTTATTTTAAAAATAATTTTATATTTTTAAAATTTGAGTACATTTTTATAAATTTTGGGGTAATTTTTAATTAGTAAATTTGAATCAAAAGTGAATATTGGTTGCGCTTACTAGACATTCTCTGCCCCAATGCAATGCAGAAAATTTTTGGGAAGCATCGTCGTTTGGTAAATATGTATGTACCATCGTGTAGAGAATCGTTAAGCCAGGCGCAACGTCGTCTATCCAAAGAATCTTTAGTAAACAATGAACTTGTTGGATATTGATGAACAATTTTTAGAAGATTCTTATAATGAAAAATTGCAACAAAATAGAAAAAATTACATCAAATTCAAAAATCAAAATCGCCCCAACATAGGGAAAATGGCTGCAAACATTTTTGTTGTTCTTTTAAAGAGAAATATACGGTTTTCCAATAGGGACGATATGATTTTGAAGTGACGTTTCGGCCCTTTGTAATATGTCATGATCTGTCATTTGTTTTTCATTGTATTCAGCAGTACTGTTTACAATTTCATCATGGAGAGTTATAAGCAAGAACAACGTTGCTGATTTTGCCTTGGAACAACTTGAAACCGATAACGATTTTTTTAAGAAAATCATCTTCTCCGATGAGGCTCACTTTCTGAGTGGTGCGGTAAATAAACCTAAATTGAAAGGTATAGATCGATCATAATCAACTTTTTATGGCCGAAATTGGATGAAGTTGATCTTGACTACATTTGGTTCCAACAAGACAGGGCTACGTGCCACACAGCAAATGCAACAACTGAATTATTGCGAGAATAGTTTGATTTAACACCATTAGACTATTTCTTGTGGGGTTATTTGAAGTCATTGGTCTTTCGAAATAAAACAGACTCTCTTCAAGCTTTACAAGTAAATATTGAACGTGCCATTTATGACAGAAGACTTGTTTTAGTGGATTTAGAGCTCGAAAATTTGATCCATCGAAATGGTCGTGGAGGCCATTTGAATGACGTTTTATTTAGAACTTCATTGTATCGAATGTACTTCACATTAAATAAAAAGCTTTTGAATTTTCTTAACAATAAGTGTGTGTTTTTTTAAGAAATCATATCTAGGCGCACGGTAGTGCGCCAGGCCAAGTTCGGTCTTACAGTGTGTATATTCACACGAAACCATTCCAGCTGTTTTTACCCCCTCATAACTTTGCTCCTCTTGATCATAATATAATGAAACTTGAAAAAAAAGTCCATATTTTAGTACATATTCACTGACTCACTGATTCACTCACTGACTCATCAATATTATTGGGCACTTCCAGTACAGCTAGAGAGCTGAAACTCGGTACACAGGTAGGTCTTGGTGAGAAATTAACCAGAAAAATTCGAAAACGGGCACTTTCCACCCGGGAAGGACTAGGGTGCCCCTTTTTTTGTATGGACACTTCCAGTATAGCTAGAAAGCTGAAATTTCGTACACAGGTAGGTCCTTATGAGAAATTAACAAACAAATTTTAAACGGGCACTTTTCACCTGGGGGACTACGGTTCCCCTTCTTTGTATGGGGCACTTCCAGTAGAGCTAGAGAGCTGAAACTCGGTACACAGGTAGGTCTTGGTGAGAAATTAACCAGAACAATTCGAAAACGGGCACTTTCCACCCGGGAAGGACTAGGGTGCCCCTTCTTTGTATGGGCACTTTCAGTATAGCTAGAAAGCTGAAATTTGGTACACAGGTAGGTCCTGATGAGAAATTAACGAAAATGATTTTTAAACGGGCACTTTTCATCTGGGGGGACTATCATGCCCTTTCCTTGTATAGGGCACTTCCAGTAGAGCTAGAGAGCTGAAACTCGGTACACAGGTAGGTCTTGGTGAGAAATTAACCAGAACAATTCGAAAACGGGCACTTTCCACCCGGGAAGGACTAGGGTGCCCCTTCTTTGTATGGGCACTTTCAGTATAGCTAGAAAGCTAAAATTTGGTACACAGGTAGGTCCTGATGAGAAATTAACGAAAATGATTTTTAAACGGGCACTTTTCATCTGGGGGGACTATCATGCTCTTTCCTTGTATAGGGCACTTCCAGTATAGCTAGAAAGCTGTAATTTCGTACACAGGTAGGCCCAGATAAGCAATACATATAAATATTTATACAAAAACAACTTAGAAAAAAGAAGTGAGATCCGCACAACAACACAAATGTGAAAATAAGGCCAAGTTCCTATCCAAAATATTTCGGGCGTAAAAAGTACTGAGATCAAAATAAGGACCAAGTTATTGATAGGTACAATTCCATCTCATTTCTAGGCAACCTGTAAGCTTGACAAAATTTGTTTGCCTTTCTAATATGGGAAAGAATTTTTGGAAAAATATTGCCAAGCTTATAGGTTGCCTAGAAATGAGATGGTATTGAACCTATCAAGAACTTGGTCCTTATTTTGATCTCAGTACTTTTTACGGCCGAAATATTTTGGATAGGAACTTGGACTTATTTTAACACTTGTTACTTTTTTAAAAGTGGGAGCTGAAATGTACAATAAAAATGTTTATTATAAACTTCTTTTAAAAGACTTTTAAAGAAAGCACCCACCAATATCCAAAAGTCAACTGCAAAACCAACAAAAGTTTTGAAATGGTGATACGAAATCAAACCTTAAACACATTTTATGTTTCAATTTTATTCGAATTTTTATCGTTGGTGTTTTATATAAAAATAATGAACAAATCGGATATGTAAAATTTAAAGATTACACCGAAAAAATAAATTATTTTACATAATTTCAATGAAGCACATCTACATTTACTTATATTCATTAATTGTATGCAAGAATACTTTAATTTAATGTATTGCTACATTGTTTCAATGAAAATAATCATTGCTGTATGTTGATTGCTGTTATTCTTTAACAAAATTAATGAAAAAAATTTAAGTGATTTACCGTACTCCTGTACATTAGGTAAAAGTTATGGAACAATTTATAAAAATAATGAAAATTTTCCATGAACTTTGTGCTTTATAATAACAATGTGCTGAATGGGCAGCAGACTTATCTCGCCAACTAAAATTAATTCCGATTAGACAATTTTCACGTGTATTTGGTCAAGTATATCGGGGGGAATCATTAGTTAAGGCGTAGTTGTTTTGTGCAAAAAGTTTCATTTAATTGTACCATGTACTCGGACTAGTTCTGTATTTCATTCAAATCGAAAATAATATAAATTCCATTGCAATTTTGATAGATATTATTTTCAGCTCGATTGAAACATAGATACATATATAGAACATAATTTGCTTTCCTCAAACACTCCGACTCGATTTTCAATTATCATACTTACATGAGTTTTTCCACTGTTGAAATTTGTGATACAAAAAGCAGGCGCATATGAAAAATATCACCGAGACAATGAGCAGCGTTAATATAACACCAATCCATATGTCACTAACCACGCGTGAATATTCAATTTCTTCCAAACCATGGGCCATGGTAACATGTGGTGGTCCAGCCCGACTGGCTGCTATAGGATCACCCAATAAATCGCCATTGCCCAAAGTCACTTCTAAAGCTTTATGATCCAATGAAATGTTATCGAGTGTGGCATCAACACCCAATGCCAATTGTTCTAATTTGTTAAACAACACCGAATAGTTTTGTATTAAATCCACATTTTGAGTCTCAAAACGTTCTGTAGTATTCAAAAGATTGCTGAAAATTTGTAAATCGGCCATGATTTATAGGATTTTCGAAGTACTTTTTTCTGTTTTCTTATCTTTGTTTTTTATTTTTTGCTTTTATTTTAACGTTTTCTTTTGTTTTTCGAGCTTAAATATTGCTTTTTTTTCTATTATTTTGTAATTTTTTTAATCTTAAACACCAACTTTATTTGCTCGTTGCCATTTTGTAACTAAAATTCTGTTTGAAAATTTTCTTTATTGAAAAGAAAAATGTGTTTTTTTTATTTTTTAGTTTATTTGCAAAATTATATTCATGTTTTTTTTAGGTTTTGTATATCAGTGTTTTTTTTTGTTGCTGCTGTATATTTTCTTTTAATACTGGTATATTATATCGTTCAATTTCATTTATTTTTTAAAGTTTAATTTAAATTTTATTTTTAAGTTAAAAATCGTAGATTTTCATTAACGCTTCATTAGCAACATTTAGCATAGAAATGTTAATTGATTTTGAAAATATATTACGACGACTGCTTCAAGCATATATTTTTTGTTCATTTGCTTTAAATAAATGAGGTAACTTTGATTTGAAAATTTTGAAAAGTTTTTGACACAAAAAACAAAAGACACAAAAAAAAAATTAAACTATGCCATGTGGACTTGGCGGTTTTTGTAAGTTCTTTTTTTTTAGATTTAATAAATTAACTAATAACTTTCTGCTGGATTGTATACTGCTTTAATTTTAGCGATTTTCATAAAAAATTCACTATCTACGCATAAATTTCTGCTAAATTGCCTACTGCAGTCATTTTAGCGATTTTCATAGACATTTTCATGTCAGCACATATTTTTCTGCTGAACTGTCTACTGCTTTCATTGTAGCGATTTTCATAGAAAATTCCCTTTCAACAGATAACTTTCTGTTGGACTGTCTACTGCTTTCATTTTAGCGATTTTCATAGAAAATACCGTAACAACAAATAATTTTCTGCTGGAGCAAATTTCATAAAAACATTCCCTGTCATCACATAACTTTCTGCTGGACTGTCTACTGCTTTCATTTTAGTGATTTTAATATACACGTTCTTGTGGTTTTTGAAAAACGGACCGAAATGATTTGCTTTATAACAATTGTATATTGAAATACTTTTGTTAGGAAAAAGCAGACAGCAAGCGAGCAGATTACGAGCAAGAAATCCCCTTCAAATATAAAAAGAAATTTGAGAGTGGTTCATAAATCGCTCTACAAATTGATTACTTGTGCGATAGTCCAAACTTCGGGGGTGCAAATAACGCCTCCAACAAATAATTATGTGTGCACAGCCTTGAACAAATAAAAAAAAAAAAATAATTTAGAAAATCAGTCCTTAAATGGATCAACAGTCATCTGAAAGTTAATATTTCGGAGGGACGACTTTCCCCTTCGATTTTACAAACCAAAATGCAAGAAACCCTCGAACAAACAACAAAATTATATTGAAAATCGCTGCGTATATAAAGTAGTTACGCGATAATAAATATTTGGGGGCAGGGGTGGACAACTTGCCCCGATTAAAAAAAAAATAGCAAAGAAACTTTAAAAGTCGGTTCATAAATAAAGAAGTTATGCGATAACTCCTGGGGGGAAATTTCCCCCCAGATTTTTAACGGAACCAAACAACTAGCAAACCCGTTCAAATAAAAAGTATACACACAAAAGTATACAATTTATAACTCTCGCCTTTTTTAAAGTCGGTTAAAACACTACCGTATAATTTTGGGCAATTTCGTGCACCTAAAGAAACACGATGCTTAAAAAGAAAACAAACAACATCTTTGTCTTAGTTTAGAAGATTTATTAAAACATTACTTCGGGGCTATGAAATAAATTTCAAAATTTCCGCTTAGGCAAACAATTAATTTTAAAAAGATAAATCATTTTAAAGACCAACCCATCCATAGTCATACAAATCCATAACAAAGTTGAAATTGCAATTTTCTATTCATCGGTCTTACGATCACAGACCGTTAACTATTTTTAAACATCAATAAAAATAAGTTCTGCGGTTGCAAAATTTTTTTCAGTAGAACTGTAAGACAATCAATTCAATGTAACATGTTATTAAAACTGAAAATGGAGGTTAAATCAGAGATATCCTCCCCCACTTCCAACGCACCTTTAGCATTCTCCACAAGGAAAGTAAATTTCATTGTCAATCTTTAAAAATGCCTATAAAATAATTCTTAATATTCAACATCAAAAGTAATTTCAAAACTAAATTTAAATCTCATTTCATGAAAAACAATTAATCAGAATGATGCCCCAATATCGCAGTCAGCGAAAAATTTGTTTTTTAAATTTTCCATACTGACAACTTTGTTTTCGAAATACAAATAATGATAAAGCGAAGTTTTATATTTTTTTTTTTTTGAAAATCTCCTAAGGTTAGATTACTAAATAGCCATTAATGATAAATTACATGCGTCTAAAATGTTAATTGTTTTATAGAAAAAACAAAATTAATGAAATGCTAAATTTTGCAAGTTTTAAAATTAATATTTATTAAAGAATCACATTTTTCACAATTATTTATTTTAATATTAATTCACATACACTTGAGAAAAGATCTCAACAGCAAAACAAAAAAAAAAATATTATTTGTGCATTAAGCCTTGCTCTACCAGCCACTCGTATGATGAGCTTTAAAGCTCATAAATATTTTTATTATAAAGGGTGGGCAAATTTGAGATTAGGAAGTACATTGGCTGTCAAATGATGAAATGTCAAGAATTGAGCTGTCATCCTTTGACATTTATTGGGGAAATTTTAACCATGATAATTTACTAGCCTGAGAAATTTTTTGGTCGCGTAATTTCTCGATTTGGCGATGTCAATTGGCCTCCTCGTTCTTGTGATTTAACGGCGCTGGATTATTTTCTATGTGCCTATTTAAATGATCGGCTTACGTGAACATACCACAAACAACTGACGCTCTTAAAGAAGAAATTCGCCGCTGCATTGACGAGATAAGCGAAGCTTTGTTGCAAAATGTGATTTAAAATTTTGTGAAAACAGCGGACGTCTGCCGAAGGGCTAGATGTGGACATTTGCCCGCGGTTGGCGCGTGGAAGGCGTAATCTGGAATACCAATTTTAAATAATTTTTCGCAGCAATTGCGGCCGTATTTCGCCGAAAACTCTTCGAATGTTGATTTCCAGGTGTTCAATTGTTTGTGGTTTATCGACGTAGACAAGTGACTTAACATGACCCCAATGGGGTTAAATCACACGATCTTGGTGGCCAATTAATTGGGACATTCCGTAAATTATTTTTTCATCAAAAGTTTCTTTGAGTAAATCAATTGTAGCGCCCGCTGCACCATGAGTTTGACGAATAGAACAATTTTTTTTGATGAAAAATTTCAACAATTTGCACGCGTTGCTTTGGTGGAAGTCGATTCATAATGAAATTTCAAAGCAAACTAAAGAAAAAGCAACTATCAGCTGTTAAATGGGTGCACAAATAAAGCAGTGATTGATGCCAACTCAAAGTTGTGACACTCTATAAGAAACACCCTTTACTTTAAATTGGTATCAATAAAACTGAATTCGTCAAAATAAAAGTGAGTTTTTAAGCCAATTTACTTCCTAACCTCAAATTTCGCCACCCTTTATTATTAATCATGAGAAACTAAAGGGTTAAATACCAATGCACATGATCCTAATAAATTTAGCAATGAAGCGGTTCATGATTAGGTTAAATCCCCAAAATCTCCTTACTTGGTCATAGATCATTAAAGGCCCTGATACACGATCGTACGATTCATTCAAGGTACCACACTACGATACAAAAATGATTCCAAAACATAGTTTATTACCTTAATCGCTTTCGGTGCTAATAATATTCTCTGCTAGTTCACAAAAAATACTCCTCTGATCGCATGAAGTCTGTCATTGTATGAAAATTTTTACAAATTAAAGTATGTACTTGCAAAAAAAAAAATTCTGTCACACGGTTGCATTTTTACTCCACACTACTATACTTTTTCAGTAAACATTTCATATTTGGCAGATCGCGCGATTGTGTAGGATAGTGTATCACGGCCTAAAGAGATCTTCCACATCAAGAGAAACTTCTACATCAATATAAACAGAAATGTATGTAATTTAATAAAATAGCACACTCTTTCTCCCAGTGTACTAAATATTTTCGATTATTGATATCTTGAAATATTTTTACCATATTTAAAAGTATTATCGATTGTGTTTTGTTTTTCTCTACTCTGTTCCCGCTGGCAAACAATTAGCAAATGAAAAAGTTGCAAAATTTAACAAATGATTGAAAAAATATATAAAAGTTTTTTTATTTGTAATGCACTGTATAATGTGAGATTTAACACGTATACTACATAACAAATAAAGCATAGTGAAAATTAATGGATACAAATATTGCAAATACTCTACGAAAGTTTCTTTGAAGCCACTAGAGATTTTGTGTATGCAATATAAATTAAAGGGAAATAAAGCCTAAATGTAGGCTATAGTATGTCACAAGATTAAAAAATATTTTTAAGTGGCTACAATCTGCCGACAAGTAGAGGAGACAGATTATTTGCCGCCATTAAAAAGCTGCTCAACTGCTAACTTTATGAACACATCTGTTTTTCATATTCTCTTTCCATTCACAAATTATAATAATTCTGGCTAAACAAAAACCAAATTTTCCCGATTTTATAAGCGACAAAACTGCATGCAAACTTGATCCAACAAAAAAAAATTATGTTGAATATCGGTTCATAAACACTAAAAATTAAATATGTATATCCCTTAAATTGGTGACATCTTTCTTTTTTTATGAAGCTGACCAACGGCAAAACACTTCAACACTGACGAGGAATAACTTCTGCTTTCGATAATAACGGTGTTCTGTTCTACCGTGTAGCTTGCGAAATTAATTAATTTATTTTCTTTGATACTTGACTAAAAACTTTCTTTCCCCAGAAATCTTCCTTACATTTTATAGGGTTAAAGGAAATGCGTTTCTTTCCCCCAGCATAATTTTTACATATTACAGGGTTAAAGACAATTCTTTTATTTCCTCAAAATAATTTTTACATCTTATCGGGTTAAAGAAAATGTTTTCTTTTCCCGGCACATCTTATAGGGTTAAAAGAAATTTGATTCTTTCCACAGAAATCAACTTTTACATCTTATAGGGTTAAAGGCAATTTGAAAGAAAATTTGTTACTTTTGCCGGAAATAATTTTTACTGCTTATAGGGTTAAATAAAACTATTTTCTTAACCCGGATATCATCTTTACATCTTATAAGGTTAAATGCAATTTGCTTCTTACCCCAAAAATCATATTTACATCTTATAGGGTTAAAGGAAATTTGTTTCTTCGCCCGGATATCAATTTTACAACTTATAGGGTGAAATAAAATTATTTTCTTTCTCCGGCTATCATCGTTACATCTTGTAGGGTTAAAGGCAATTCGTTCTTTTCCCCGGATATCACCTTTACATCTAATAGGGTTAATCAAAATTTGTTTCTTTCCCCCAAAATAATTTTTACATATTATAGGGTTAAAGAAAATTTATTTCTTCGCCCAGATATCATTTTTACATCTTATGGGGTTAAAGGAAATAAGTTTCTTTCACCACACATAATCTTTAGGGGCTGTGCAAATATTACGTAACGCTCCAGGGTGGAGGGGGGTTAAAGATATGTTACGGATTGGAAATTTTGCACTGACAAATTAGTAAAAAGGGGGGAGTGTATAAAATCTCTGAAAACAGCCTTACGTAACATGTGCACAGCCCCTTACATCTTATAGGATTAAAATAAATTCGTATTTATATTTTATTTCCGTACATTTCCTACCCATCCATTTAATAAAATAAACTCATATTAATTTAAAAAAAAAAAAAAAGAGAAAAAATATTTAAAATTAATATCGAAAATTCATGTTCATGAAAAAAAAGCCAAACCAAGTGTATGCAAATAAAACACTTGCACTTGATAAATCTGACACATGCTGCGATTCGTTTAATCCGACATGTTTTCTCATTCTCTCCTCCTGGATTTGTGTGTGTATATTTAACAGTTGTCAATAATGTTGTTATTGTTTGTTTTATTTCTTTTCAACCTGATGAGATATTGACATAATTTAAATTAATTTAATTATTTTATTGATTAACACCGATAATTTGTTTTTCAAGCAAAAAGCACAAAATAATATTTCATTTAGCAAATAACTGTGCGGTGTGCGCATCCTTCAAAGGCGAGCTCTGTGAGGCTTTAATTGAACAATATGGACATGCTTTCGGAAAGTTGCATTGCATGTAAATTTTATTAACTGTTTTATTTGAAAACAGTATTCGCATATGCAAATGTGTATACACATACACAAATAGATACACTTATATGTATGCATGTATTGGCCAAGAAAGGTTTATTTCCCTTTACTTTGTTTGTAGATAAAATTTTTCCTTTATCATTTTACGCATTTCCGCATTCGATATTTTATTTCGATAATATTATTTCTCTATTTATTACAAAATTAATTCAAAGTTGTTTTTATGGGTTTTTTTGTGTTTTGTTTTTTTATATTTTTTAATAATTTCGCAATTAGATAACATTCTTACAAAATAAATGTATATTCTGCTACGAACGCAATTAATTATTGCAATAAATTAAATATTTATTGCTGCAAAACAGTTTTATAACGATTTATAAGAGGGTCTAGAGAATCTAATCTAATTAAGTCAATTGTTGATATTGCTATCGTTACTGTTAATGTACGTACATATGTATGTACTTAATGATTTTTTTTTTATTAAAATTTGTTAATAACAAATTAATTAAAATTTTTTCTATAAACATTCAGATGGAAACAATTTTACTTTTCTCTTGAAAGATATAACAAATAATAACACTGTGCAACAAGAATAAAAAATATTTCTGATGCATATTTTTCTTTTTTGATGTGGCCATCACCTTCTCAATGGAAAATCAGCAGGGATAAAATGAAATTCAAGAAATATTGTGCACATATTCTGGTTATTTAAAACTAGATATTTGAAATATGTACATATGTATATCTTTGGCTAGACGATATTTTAGTTTAAACGATTTATTTTAATACATATTTCGAAATTTTTCTATACATACACAAGATTTATACGATGACTAAAAACGCTGACTAAAGCTTAGATCCCACTATCGGCACAATGTACCGATTTTCGTCGGCGCACTGCAATAAAGTCATAACTACTAAACCAAAATTGCATTATTTCTCAATTAATTCTGGAATAAGTCTATATGGCTTTATTACCAATGCAGTGTGGTGCAATTATGTCCTTATATTTAAATTAGTTGACAAATAAGGCAAATTTAGCTTATGACTTATAACTTTATTTCAGTGAGCCGACGAAAATCGGTACATTGTGCCGATAGTGGGATCTAAGCTTAAAATTCATGAATTTTTTTTGTAGGCGAGCGGGGTAGAGAAGAAAGAGGGGTAGAAATAATAATCACGTTTTCTGTTTTCCATGCATTTTTTCTATTTTCCTTACTTTTGTTTCGGTTTTTTTTATTATGTTTTATTCTTTTTCTACTTTCAAAGAAGATTGAGCGATTAACGCTAAAAACTCAGCACTTCAAGAGAAATAAACCATGCTTAAAAAACGATAGTATAAATGCAAGAGGATTTACGAAGATACTTTCAAAGATAAGACGAAAAAACTCATGAATTTTTAATCATCGTATAAATAGGGTGATAGTTGAGTTTTTCGCGTGTTTTAAATTTTTATTTCGAAACAGACAGGCGGATTTTTAAATTATATAAGTTTTGGAGATTTTTTTTATTTTAAGCGTTTTTTCTTTTTTCTCAACTTTGTTGATATTTTTACATCAAACTAATTCGTCTTCAAGTAACTTTCGTATCATTCTCATCTGTACCGAAATAATAAAAAAACTATTATTATTTTTGTGAAAATTAATAAATAGAATTTTTTAAATTAAAAAAAAAACTTGAAAACGTTAAGAAATATTTTTGCCGTTGCATTATCATGAAGCCTAATATACATACATCTAATAAAACAAAGGATATTTACCTAGAAGTTTATTCTAATTTGAGAGTGGTTTGTGCGATTTCGAACAAGGCGAAGAATCTGTAACAGTTGGCCTCGACAGTTCAGCTGATTAGTTTTAGTTATTTGTGATGTAATTTAGAAGTCGGTAGATGCTTTTACATCCAAAGAAAGTACATAATTTTGATAACATAAATCAAATTGACTTAACTCAATTTAACTTAAAAGTCAAATTTGTTTTAGAAATTTGTAAAAAAGACAACGTTCAATACATTTTTTTAATGAGTTTATTATATTTTCCAAACACACAAATCCAATCTAAAACTCAAAGTTAAATTATGGCTAAGGATTTTGTGCAAAATAATGTTCAATACATATTTTTCAGAATATGTGAAATTATATATGTATACAATTTTAACCAAAAGTAACGTTCAATACATTATTGTAGGTACATACAATAATGTATAACTATTTTGTGTGAAGTAAAGCTAAAACCTTAAATCCGATTCATATTTAAAAATTTTAAATACATAATTGTAGGAATAGGTTAAAATTTCGAAACACACAATCATATTTAAGAGTTTTGTGGGAAGTAACGCTCCATAAAATTTTATTAGAATTTCATATATTGTAAATACGAATATTTACAAATTTTGTAACGTTCAAAACATATTTGCATGAATTTGAAATGTTTAACAAAAAAAAAAATGGAGTTGTCAACACTTGAGGTGGATGAGTTTTAACAAAAACTAATTAATTGTAAAAAAAAAATTCATCTCAATTTAAAAGTTGTCGGTAACATTCAATCAGAGATCGTAGCAAAGTGGCGGGACACTGCGTATCTTTTCCGAAAACACTAACTTTTTTATTGATGTATTTTTTTTTGTAAAAAATTTGAAAAAAAAAATATATAAAATGTTTTTATTTTGTTGGATAGTGTAACTTGTGTTTGTAATATTGTTTTTTTCAACATGATATTCTTTAATTAAAATTCAATGATGCCGGTGTTGATGATGTTCTTTTTTAGATTTTATATTGTTATTGTTTTAAACAATTACGATAAATTTTTTTGTTTTACTTTTTATAACTCTCTTTCAGAAACTACGACATGATCGAGATTTGCTACTGTTTTCAACTTAAAAAAAAAATGCTTTTGAAACAACAGCGGTAAGTGATTTTTTATTGAAATTTTATTTATAAATTAACAACACAATTAATTTTATTATTTATGCTAATTATGGTGAGCAAAAAAAAAAAAAAAAAAATTCCACTATAAAACGCATATACAAATATACAAAAATTTAAGGTTCTTATAAAATGATAAAGTGCTCTATTAATATCTGTTTGTTTATATACCCTTCATTCAGGAGGCATGTAATTAAAGCGTAAAATATGGGGGAAAAATAGCAAGGATCTTAAAAGAAAGAGCTGCCGATAGAAACAAGACCAAATGAAATCCTTACGTCTATAGGCATTTTGAAATTTTAAGTCATGTCCTTGTTTTAAGACGATCTAAAATTCTTTAAGAAAAATAAAGCTGTGTAAAACACCTTCAAACGCTCGTTTTTGACACAAACCAATGATCAAACCCATTTAAAATACATGTTCTGGTTGTGTCGTTAAGAGTATGAAACTCATTTTGAATCGAAGCCAACGTGTTGTTAGAGGAACAAGTGTTTTATTCAGTTGTTAAAGTAATTTTTTACTCTTATTTGAATAAATAATTTTTATTTATATTTTTGACACAGTTTGAAACATGCAAACATACATATTTATACTTTTGACTTCCGAAATAAAATTTCCTACCAACAATATACATAGAGTTGGTGTTTTTTGTATATCTGCATATGCCTTATATTCACTGTATCATGCAATCAGATCATGCACATTCGCATCAAATGATCGAAATGATTTACACTTGCTGATGAATTTTCTGCTTGTGCATAAAAAGCGAACGAGTATAAAATTGAATAATATGTACTTGTTTGTGTTGTTCTTAAAATTCAACATTGGGGAATAAGTTGGCTCGATCATACTTGTTGCAGCTCACTGATTCCAACATGCTCTGCAACTTCCCTAATAGTGATTCAGAACAAATTTTTTCACTGTTTCAACGTTTTCTTCACTTGTTGGCCTTCTGTAAAGCGCTTGTACCACTGTTATAAACACTTTTTTGAGACAAAGTTGACTCGCCGAAAGCAACAGTCAATACTTAAAGTCCCTTGGAGCACTTTATTCCATTTTTAATGCAAAATTTAATATATATTCTTTGATTATTTTTTTTAAAGGCTAAAATCGAAGAACACCCCCAAACGTGGCTAAATTTTTCAGTTGTCAACAACAAACTACTAGTCCAAATGGGCTGATAATGCCAACATAATATAGTCAACAAAAAAAAAAAAAAAAAATGTACACAGCCCGCGAAAATTCAAAATCCATATTTTCCTTTGAACAAACCTTGTATATGTTTTTTTAGCACCCTCTACCTGAATCAGCCGTTAGAACCTTATTAATTTTCTTTTGTGTTGTGCAGTGTAAATAAATGTTAAAAACTACTATATTGATTAATTCCTGACTTTTAGATTCGATTTCGATCGAAAATCCATTTTTATGGATGTTGAATTAATCAAAGCCAAATTTCATTATATGAAATGATCTTTACTCGCATTGAAAAATTTCTGGAAATAAAATGATTCGTTTTACCAAGAATTAGCAAAACTTTTATTTCGAAATTGTTTGTTTTTGTTTTTCTTTTTTAAATATTCATTTTAGACACTAATCAGTTTGAAATTGCGTATCTTGATGGGTTGTTGTTAATCACTTGTAAAAACCGGTTATAGGGAATAAATTATAATTCTAAATTTGCTAAAAAAATTTTAAAAGATTTATTTGTCCATATTAAATTACAAGATCTCATCAGTTTAAAAGTAAATTACTTGCTATTTAAAAAAATAGTTTGTTTCCATGTGCCATCAATTTTATGACTTTTTTAAAAACTTTTTAAAATTTTCAAACCGATTGTTGTTTTATTACAATAATAAATTTTAAACTTTTTGGCGCTTTATTGTTTATTTTTTGTTTAGCTTACTTTTCCTTTAAAAAATACTTGCACTAAAGTTTTACTTAGCAAAACTATAATCACGTCAATTATAAGAATTAATGGTTTTAATCAATTTTAAATAAATATTACGTTATTTATTAACTTGTAATAAACAACAAATTTCTTTTATGTTTCTGTTTTCTTAATGAAAAATTTATTTTCCCCTTTTTTTTTGTTTTAAAATTTAAACACAAGACTACAAGATATATTTTTTGTTTACTATTATTTTTTTGGTTCAATTTAAGTGAAATAAAAACTTAAACAAAAAATTCAAAAAAAAAAAAAAGAAATAAAAAATAAACCGCTCTCGTATGTTTACAATAATTAACTAAATGTTGTGCTTGCAATTCTACCAGTATTTCTTTTCGAATTAATTTAGCTGCTTTACTTTTGCGAGATTTTGCTTTCAAATACACACAGAATAATGGTTGGTTGCTTGGTTAGTAGTGAGTCTACGCTTAGCATTTGTATGTATGACTGACTGACTCACTGACTGACTGCCTGACTCACCTGACTAAGTTTACTTAAGTTGACTGGGGTTTCTCGATAGGCCGATTGTTAAGATACTTTCAGACGCTTGTATTGACATACGCTAGAGCTAGACTCTTTAATATACAACATACTCGTACATACGTAGTATGTACAATAGTTTGTTTTTCTATATGTATTATATTGTATCTTATAGTAAGCATGTATGGCTTTTTTTCTCTTTCTTTTCATTCCATCATAAGAATGTGTTGTTGTGTAGTTGAAAAACGTTTGATATCACATTCGTTGTATATGGGTGGACTTAAATCGTTATGTGTTCAAATTAAATTGACTGAGATGAATGAATGAAAAAGATTTTTGTTTTCTTGGCTTCATCCATCTTTCCGGCTTCCTTTAGTTTTGGTGCACAGTGAAACAGATGGAAAAACAATTAGTAGCTAAAGTGATTTTTAAAAATTAAACTAATTTGGGGCATCAATATGAATCTTAGTCATCATCATTAATCATTTTGTTTTGTTGATTTTTTTTAAATATGCCTTAATTTCGAATAAAGGAATTAAAAAAAAAAATTAATCGTAATTTCCAAAAGTAACGTTCAATACATTTTAAAATGAGTTTAATATAATTTCCAAACACGTACTAGCATTAAAAAACTTTAAGACAAATTATAGTTAAACATATTAAGCAAAGTAACGTTCAACACATTTTTTTTATAGAATATAATATATTCTATTCCAAAATACAATTATACATAAAAACTTTGTATAAAGAAACGTTCAACTCATTTATGGAAGAATGTGATATTATTCCGAAAAATAATCAAATAAGAATTTTTGTGCAAGTAACATTCAACACAATTTTGTTGGAATTTCATAATTTTTCTGAATTCTGTGAAAAGTAACTTTCAATACGATTACTGTAAGAATTTGATATAACATTCTAAGCCAATATCATCTTAAAGCCTAAAGAAAAATTATTGGCATTTTGCCTAAGTAACGTTCAATACAATTTTGAAGGGGTTTATTATATTTTCCAAACACGTACTAGAATTAAAAAAAAATCTCAAAGACAAATTATTATAGCAAAAAATATTAAGCAAAGTAACGTTCAACACATTATTTTAAAACACACATATGTATAAAAACTTTATATAAAGTAACGTTAAACTCATGCTTGTAAGAGTGTGATATTATATTCCCAACAAAAATATATATATAAAATTTTTTTGGCAAGTAACATTCAACACACTTTTGTTGGCATTTCATAGTTTTTCAACACACTTTTATAGGAATTCAGTGAAAAGTGACGTTCAATATGATGACTGTAGGAATTTGATATTTTATTATAAACCAATATCATCTTAAAGCTCAAAGCAAAATAATATTAGAGCATTTTGCCAAAGTAACGTTCATTACAATTTTAAAGGAGTTTATTATATTTTCCAAAGACGTACGTACTAGAATTAAAAAAATCTCAAAGACAAATTATTATAGCTAAAAATATTAAGCAAAGTAACGTTCAACACATTCTTTTAAAACACACATATGTATAAAAACTTTGTATAAAGTAACGTTCAAATCATTTTAGTAAGAGTGTGATATTATATTCCCAACAACAATATATATATATAAAATTTTTTTGGCAAGTAACATTCAACACACTTTTGTTGGCATTTCATAATTTTTTAACACACATTTATAGGAATTCAATGAAAAGTAACGTTCAATACGATGGCTGTAGGAATTTGATATTTTATTCTAAACCAATAGATATCATGCTAAAGCTCAAATCAAAATAATATTAGAGCACTTTGCCAAAGTAACGTTCATTCCAATTTTAAAAGAGTTTATTATATTTTCCGAAGATGTACTTCCATTAATAAAAATCTCAAATACAAATTATTATAGCTAAACATATTGTGCAAAGTAACGTTCAAGATTTTTTTTTAACAATAAATTATTATATTCCAAAACACAATCATATATAAGAATTTTGTGGCAAGTAACGTTCATCACATTATTGTTTGCATTTCATATATTTTAAGCACACATGTATAGGAATTTAGTGAAAAGTAACGTTCAATACATATTTGCATGAATTTCATATATTTAACAAACATAATTTGGAACTGGAATTGTGGGTAACGTTCAACATGAGAAGTCGTGGTAATACCAGCGCCAAGATAACTTTCAAGATCACAGGGAACTCTGTGACTTTTCTCGAAATTCCAATTGGATCATTTACCGCATTTTTTTTTTTCTTATATTTTTGTATCATTGTCACAAGACACTTGTCATCATTGCGATGTTATACTTTACATATCACCAATGATAACGATTACAATTCTGTCATCAATAAATTTATTAAAAACAAATTTTTATTAGTTTTCCTGCACATGACACTTGTCATCATTGCGATGCTAAATTTTACATCTACCTATCATCAATAAAAATGATGACAATTGTGTCATAAATGAATTGATTAAGAAAATTTATTGAAATTTTCTTTTTCAATTGTTTCTTTCGATTTTAAAACTGGACACAAATTTTTTACAGACTGTTTATCAATGTTGAAAAAGTTCTCTCTATTTTTGTACAATTAAGTTTAAAACATAAGTTTGTTTTTGTTTTAAATGTAGTTTTAAGAAAGAATGCCTTCGTTATCGCTAAGCAGGCAATTAATTTTGATGCAACATTAATATGATGACAAACTGTCATCAATATGAATACCATGTGACTTATTTTTGATTTCCTTCCATTCGAAACATCAAAATTATTAAATTAAATGTAGAGTTTCTTTTAGTTTCCAAATTTTAATTGAATTAAATTTTTCGAAATTGCAACGTTCGGATTGGGTAAGAAATTTTTAAGAAAGTTAGTTAGTTTACATACGAATCTCTCTCTCTCTCTCTCTTCAAGTGGAATTTTTGTATTTCGTTAGCTGCACTTAAGACAGAAATTTGGCAACAAAAACTTTTTAAATAATGTTATCAATATGTACATTTTCCCTCCAACCTCAACAATCTTCATATTGATACGCTATCGGAATATGTGAACAGGCTAAATTATTTCTTTACGTTTGTTTTGTTAGTTTTCTTTAATTGTCATATCTTGTGTTTTAGATACAATACGAAAACAAATATGAATTAAAATGCTATAAATATTTGTTTATTTGAAAATAATTGATCGATAAAATTGCCCAGTAGTTCTGATGTCAGCAACACTTTTTAAGAAATTTTCAGTAAAGAGCTGTCTAATTTTATCTGATATTGTTGCATTGACATTTATATTTTTTTTATACCATCCACTTAATAGTCTACTTCCACGGCTAGTTTAAGTAATCTAGAGAGCAATTAGATTTTCTATTGAATTTTCTTACAAATAATATGGCAACCTTCTTAAATTGTCTGAAGAAATGGTCACAGGTTTTTCAAATAAGTACATAAGTACCAGCTAAAACTAAGTAGTTTAAGCATTGTCATCATCAGAACTAGTGGGTACTTTGGTTTTTTGTTACTGACGTCTTGTCATACTTTGAAATACTTAACTTTATTTATTTCATATCGCTTTTGAGACCCACTGACGTTCTAGACAATTAAATACTAAACAAATATTGAGATATTAACTATTCTACTACTGAATATTGAGATGTCATATTACTGTCACAATATAATTTTAATGAGCGTTTGCCGTTTAACAACTTCCTTAATGTTCTTTCAGCAAAAGACTTAATTTTTTCAAAGGGACTTTCAAGTTCGACTTAAACCTCCCGTTATTCTACATTTGTATTGATTCCTTTTACTAATTGTTCAATTTATGTTTTTGTTTTTATTATCTTTGACTTGATTTTAATTTGTTTAATGAAAATAATTATTTTAAAATATTTGTTATAATGAAATATAAACGTATATACTATGTTGTATGATAAGTACGATTGTAGTATGACACTTTTTATGATGTTATCAATTTACATTTTAAAAGGGGCAAGTGCTGAATGAAATGAGTTTGTCAGTTAAAAAGATGAAAACGTATTCGTTTTCTCTGAAAAATATGAGTGACAATAAATTGAGTCTCTTTTCTTCAACAAATACTTTCACAACAAGGGGCTGTTGTTGTCATAGAAGTTCTTGGGGTTTCCCAAGCAATAAATTACCATTTTAATAGTTTAATACCGATTGAAAAGCTGTACTGAAAAAATTATTTAAAATAATTTTAATGAATGACATTCATTGTGCTAGATTCAATAATTTTATGCAAAAATACATGGATGCAATGCACGCATACATTTTTTCAATAAAAATTCAACATTGATGTTTAATTTAAAAAGGTTTAATGAAAGCAATCGTTGCTGTTATTTTTTAACGCAATGCATAAACCAGTTCATTGATTTAACATGCTGCTACATTAGTTAAAAATTAATGAACAATTCATTGAAACAATGAATTTTTTTCCTGAAAATTTTGTTCATATTTTGATTTTTTCTTTGAAATAGAAATTAAAAATTTTATATCGTGAAATTATAAAACCATATTCGAAGGTTAGATTTTAAACGATGATTAAATTTTCAGCGAAATTCTTTTATAGCAAGAATTTTGCAAATCAGGGATGGAAAATGGGAGTTTTCTACAAATCAGGAGTGTATTCATTGACTTCCAAGATTGTAAATCTTTCGAAAAATCATGATTCTGAAGTTTTATTTTCCGATTTAATCTTGGATGTATGAAACAATGAAATTAAAAATATTAAAAAGCGTCAATTGTAGAGTACTCTCAATCAGGGATGGAAATGGGAATTATCTACCAACCAGGAATAGATTCATTAACTTCCAGGATTGTAAATCTTTCGAAAAATCAAGATTCTGAAGTTTTAATTTCCAATGAAATTTAAATTATTAATTGCGCCTATTGTATAGTATTGGCAACCAGGGATGGAAAATTAGGATTTTCTAGCAATCAGGAATTCTGAAGTTTTATTTTCAGATTTAATATTGGGTGTATGAAACGATGAAATCAAAAAAATATTAAACAGCGTCAATTGTATAGTATTGCCAACCAGGGTTGGAAAATGGGAATTTTCTACTAATCAGGAGTGGTTTCATTAACTTCCAGGATTGTAGATCTTTCGAAAAATCACGATTCTCAAGTTTTATTTTTAGATTTAATATTGGGTGTATGAAACGATGAAATTAAAAATATTAAATAGCGCCAATTGTATAGTATTGCCAATCTGGAATGGAAAATGGAGAGTTTCTTGCAATCAGGAATATATTTATTGACTTCCAGGACTGTAGATCTTTCGAAAAATCATGATTCTGAAGTTTTATTTTTAGATTTAATCTTTGGTATATGAAATGATAGAATTGAAAGAATTAAATAGCGACAATTGTATAGTATTGCCAATCAGGGATGGACACTGCGGATTTTATACTTATTGGGAATAAATTCTTTACTTCAAGGATGGTAGATCTTTCGAAAAACCAGATTTCTAGAGATTTACTTTACGATCTATTCATATCATTTGCCAAAGATGTGGTGTTGTCAACCAGGTATGGGAAATGGATTTTCTACCACTTACAAGCAATAAAAAAATAATATTTTTTGTCTTCAAAATAACATGACCATTAAACTTTTTCCGCTAGAAATTATGGGCTGGAAATGGCGTTTTTAACAGAAGGTTAATAATTCGTATGTATTTTTTAAATGTTTGTGCAGCCATAACTCGTATGTGATTTGTGAAGCAATTCAAGAAAATCGGTTTTTGTTTTAATTTCTTTCTATTAGGTTTTTAAAATAAAAATATATTTTATTGAATAACTTCTCCTTTTATGGCTTGATTATAATTTGGTCCCATGATGTAAATATTTTCGAAAATCTAACGGCCAACACCTTTAAGTTCCATATTCGCTTTACAATAGTTGGAGAGTTTTTAAATTTATTAATTTTCTTGCGATTTATTGCTTCTATACTCGTAGTATATCTCTGTTAATATTATTAATTATTTACTTTTTTTTGTTAAATTGTATATATAAATTAAAAACATGAGTTTAACTTGTTAACATATTTTATTTGCCCTGCAAATTATCGAGATTGTAAAACTGACATGCAAACATAATGTATGTGTGTGTGTGTGTATAATAAACGCTAGATATTATTTTCGTTGTTAATATTATTTATAAACTGAAACTGAAATTTACGATCTTTAATTTTATTATTTATTACCACTAAATCATAAAATAGGTCATTAAAACTATTTATTTCTTAACTTGTTAAAAATCGTATAAATAAATATTGATTAATAAAAATACACGTTTAAATAAATTCCAATTGAAATTTAAGAGAAATTATTAATTAGGAGGGCCGCATGGCACCATCTGTTGAGTTGTAGCTTCAATAAAAATAAAATTAAAATGAATACCGATTATTATTTAAAATTTGCCGCACCATCTAGCGTAATATTTAATGCGATCAATTATTTAACAATGGGTTTAAATTGTTGCCAAGTGAGAAAAGTATTAAAATTTAAAAAAAAGTTATTAAATTAAATTAGTTATTTCTCAATTATTTAGTTGCGTTTTTAAGTCACAGTAGTGGCTACCAACTAATTGGTCTTTTATTTGCAATACCCAATATTCCAAAGTAGTTGCTTGATATGTTTATAATTTCATATATATTGTTGTTGTTGTTAGCAAAATATAACAACTATAAAATTATATGTATGTAAGAGGTTTTCCAATAAGAGTGATATGATTTGTGGTTAAAGATTTTTTATGGATTGGGAATTTTGCACTAAAAAATGAGTAAAAAGCGTTACGAAGGGGGGGGGGGGTGGTATAAAATCTCTGAAAACAGCGTTACGTAATATGTGCACAGCCCCTTACTTCGAAAGACCAATGACTTCAAATAACCCCACAAGAAATAGTCTAATGGTGTTAAATCACAACTTCTTGGAGGCCATTCAAGATCACAATTTCTTGAAATAATCGAATCTCCAAAGTTTTCTCTTAATAATTCAATTGTTGCATTTGCTGTGCCGCATGTGGCCCGTCTTGTTGGAATCCAATGTTGTCAAGATCAACTTCATCCAATTACGGCCATAAAAAGTTGATTATGATCGATCTATACCGCTCTGCATTGACAGTAACGGTGTTACTAGCCTCATTTCGAAAGAAGTACGGACCGATGATTCCACCAGACCAAAAACCACACCAAACTGTCAATTTAGGTGAATGTAACTGTTTTTCATGAATAATATGTGGATTTTCTTCGAACCAGAATCGACAGTTTTGTTTGTTTACCGCACCAATCAGTTGAAAGTGAGCCTCATAGGAGAAGATGATTTTCTTAAAAAAATCGTTATCGTTTTCAAGTTGTTCCAAGGCAAAGTCAGCAAAGTTGTTCTTGCGTATATCTCTCCATGAAGAAATTGTAAACACTACTGAATATAATGAAAAAGAAATGACAGATCATGACACATTACAAATGGCCAAAACTTCACTTCAAAATCTTATCATCCCTATTGGAAAACCTTATACATACGTTATACACTTTTATCACTAAAATCTTTTATAATCGCTGAGTTCGAGGATTTCTTGCAGTTTCAGCGCCTTTACATCTAATAATATTGTGTTAATAATATAGTTAAAAGAAACAATTGAAGGCTTACAAATCAGTACAAGATTAACTCTCTTTTTGGATTAAGACCAAAAGGTATAAAAAACTTTTTCACATATATATCAGTATCCGCTTACCCTGCGAAAATAATAAAAATTAATTTTTTGAGGATTTTCCAAAATTTCTTAAGGAATCTGACATTTTTTATCTGATAAAAAACAAGAGCTTTAGAAACTACATTGATTAATATCCAAAAGTTATAGAAAACTTTTTAACATGTATATCAGTATCCGCTTACCCTGCGAAAATACTAAAAATTCTCTGTTTGGGGATTTTCCAACATTTCTTTAGGAATCTGACATTTTTAATCGGATAAAAAAAAAGAGATTTTGGAGGTAGATTAATGTCCAAATGTTACGAAAAACTTTTTCATATGTATATCAGTATCCGCTTATCCTGCGAAAATACTAAAAATTCCCTTTTTGGAGATTTCCAACATTTCTTTAGGAATCTGACATTTTTAATCTTATAATAAAAAGAGATTTAGGAGGTAGATTACTATGTTATAATATTTTTTTTGACATGTATGAGTATCCGCTTATCCTGCGAAAATACTAAAAATTCCCTTTTTGGAGATTTTTCCAACATTTCTTTATTAATCCGTCAATTTTAATCTGATAAAAACAGAGATCAAGAGATATAAAAAAATTTTTTGACATGTGTGTTTGAATTTTCGCTTACCTAGCAAAAATATGGAGAAAATATTTAAAAAATCCCATTTTTGGGATATTCGATTTTTTTTTTGGTAATTGCGGGATTCTCAGAAAAATGTTTATATAATTGTTTATATGGCATTTTCCAGCTATTTCTTGCCGAAAATATTAGTAAATACATAAAAATTTTACAGCATCTTTTTTCTGAGAACTTTATCGTCTTCTCAGTATTTATTTATGAAAAGAGGAAACTCTTGTTCTACTGTGTTTTGAGATTTTAAAGAAAATATGAAAAAAAAATATCTATCCGATATATATGTATGGATGTATGTGTTTTTTAGGTCCAGAACACAGGGGATGTCCCCTATTTATGCAATTCATTGTGCCAGAACTTAAGGAAAGGGATAGCGTACAGAAAAAAGGCTTAATTCTTTTTACAACTCTGCTATTGCTCGTTTTTGTTAAATTTTAGAGCAGTAGATGTATGAATTTCTTAAGCAGGCATTTTATTAATTGTTTTACTTTGCCGACGTTTCATTAGCGAAGGACGAAGGACATTAGCTTGAAACACTATCAATCGCTACCAGAATAGTTTCTAGTGACCAGTGCCTATGCCAAAATCACTTAAGCAGTCCGAAAACAATTAATACAATGACACACTAATGCACATCAGAGACATTTATGATGTTGTTTGACTTGGGTTGACCAGGGTTTGAACCGAGGCCCTAAGTTATGGTTTGCTTGGTAGTCAACGCGATAACCACTTCAGCCAAAGTACACTTAACCGCATGGCATAGAAATAGTATAATTAAACCCAAGTTTCTTTTTGTAATTATGAAAAGTAAGCTTTTAAATTATATATATATATATATATATATATATCTGTCCATTGCATTTTGTTAAAAAAAGGGAATATTTGGTTTTACTCTTTCGAGGATGTAATGTATATTAGAAATGTGCTTGTTTTGCTGGATTATGAATCATGTATATATACTGGTCTCATAGAGTTTATTATAACCGGGTTTTACTGTTCATCCCTACTGAAAAATAAATTTAGGTTTTCTTCTAGTTAGATGACAAACAAACTTCATCATTAGTAACACATTCTTTAGTAATTCGCCATCATTGTTTAGTTGAATTAAATATTATTTTTAATTATTAAAAAATTTTATTATTCAAACAAGTTTAAATAGAATTTCTTATCTATTTTTACTATTAAATGTGACTTCATACCGAATTTGTGGCTTCCAAGTTCCTTATTACGTCATGCACAAAACCATATTAACTCATTATTTGTATTGTAAAAAAATGTTAAAGTAAAAACGTAAGTAATTATTTCTTGTTAACCTGAAAAAGGTATTTCGTTAAACACACAGACACACTCTTAATTATCTTGTCCACACAGTATTCCACAACTTCATATTATATTTTCTTTAGTCTATTTAAAATATTTGTTGTTTCCATGTGGGGATCAGTATTTCACATGTAAACATGCTATTGTATGGAGGTTATTCCATATTTTTTTTAGCACCTGTGTGTCAGGAAAGAATCTTTTAAATAAATATTTGTAAAAAAAAGATAAAATAACACCTACACAACGTAACAACAACATCATGTAGATGAAGTTGTCATCATCATACATCTTTTTTTTGTATCTTTTCATCATCATGTTTATGCAGGGATAATACCAAGACGAATGATTTCCAAAAGCAAATACATACATTAAAGACTATTAAACTGTGTTGCTGGTTGGAAATGAAAACGAAAGTAGCAGAAAACTGCATTTCTTTTTCCATCACACTGGCGAAAACGAAAAAAAAAAAAAAAGAAAACAAATTTATATGAAGACAAGATAAAAAAATTCTGACATGAGAGGATGTTGGCTGTTATAGACAACAAAGAAATTCTTGGCATTCCTGCAAATACCACACAAAAAAGGAAAAATATTTTCTATTTTTCTCTTTTTTGTAATAAAAACAAAAATCCATGAAAAAGGGTAAATCTGTCGGAAATGTTACTTTTCTTTTTATACATTTTTAAAAGGATTTCTAGGCAAATTAAAACCAAAGTCACAGATTTTGCATACATACACCAGTATGCATAATGAAAATTTTGCATAAAATTAACAAAAGTGACGAAATTGAACTGAAGTTTAACGAGTTTTCTTATACAATTTAACATTGAATATTACTGTAGACACTGTACATTGTGGTCGGGATTACTGACTGTAATCAATCTATGATGATTTCTGATTTTAGAACGTGTGGAAAAACTCGATAAGATCCAGTCCAGTTTCGTTATCTGTGCAATGTTTTCATTATGCATACCCGCGATAGTCTTTAATATCAAAGAACGTACAATTTTTAATTTATTTCCTAAGGTTGCAAGCTAAGAGCAGGGGTCGAACACTTAAAAAAGCACTTAAAATATGCATTTTTAGCATAATATGCAAAAATATGCATTTATCATAAAATATGCAAATACAGTAATGCTGCCATTTTTGTAACAATCCTTTGATTCAAAGGATAAATTTCTTTGTAAGGACTCAATAAAACTATCTTTCAAAAAATTTTAAGCAGGGCTGTATACTGGAAATTTTAAAATATTTGCTTTTATGTCTCGAATATTTTTACATCATTTAAGACGTTTAGTGCTTGAGCTGCAAAAAATTTCAAAAGTTATTTAATGATTCTAATTTTAGGAAACACAACACAGGAAGTTTTAAATTAACGCTTCATTTATCTATCGAAATTAACAATATGACAATAAACATGACTCGATAAACTGAACTGACGGACATATATAAAATGCAACTGCTTTTCGTTTGAAAAAAAAAAAAATCCAGCGTACAAATTAAATTAAGAATAAAAAAAAATACCAATCGATTTTATTGTCCAAAAGTCAGCCAAAAAGCTATAAATTATAACAAATTATTATTGTTTTGTCATCTTTTGTCACCTTTGTGCCAGTTACACAATATAGTGTCAGTGTAGGGGTTTTAAAAAATTATTTTTTACAAATTTCCTTTAAGCCATTTTTTAATCGTATTTACGAGTTAGTGTGCATGTGTGCGGTCAGTTGCTTTTTATCTCCTTTTTTTTGTCTTCTTTAAACTCATGATGCAACATTTATATAGTCGGTGTGTGTCCTCTCTTGTTCGTGTCTGTTTTTCACAGTAGCCGGATGTCCCAAATGAGATCAATTAGGTCATATCGAAAGAGCCCTGATACCTTCCTTTGCAGCGCGAATAAAATAATAGTGTTTAAAAATGTTTTTTTTCCATAAACTATAGAATTAATAGACAATTGTCATCTAATAGCGTGACAGTAGTTTTCTTTTATATTAAATTGATTAGTGATGGTAATTTTATGCATTTTAAAACAGGAAGAGGGACACAAGGACATCACATTTATTTACATTTTTTTCCGGTACAATTTGTATTTGCATATTTAAAATTTTAAAAAAGGTTTTACATGTCCAGTTCTTTCTACAAAAAAAAAATATACAATAATTTTGATTATTCATCTCATTTGAGGTTGTGCGATGCAGTCGTATTGCAGTCCTTTAAAAACCAAATCCTGCTCAAATATTTACTATGACAAAACTAAATAAATTATCTAAATAATAAATTAATAAAAATCTTTCAGCTATCAACAAGGCTTAAATGAAAACATTTTTATAATCTTCTATTTATTCAGCTGAGCTAACAATCTTGCATAACCTTTTATCATAGAAAAACGTTAATCCTTTAAGTGCTTGTCAATCAAACTTTTATATTCATAATTTTTCAATTTAATCATTTTGAAAAAAGAAAGAAATATTTTTAAAAAAATTACCTGAATCAAATAGACAGACAAACATCAAATACAAAAGAGATAAATCTTACAAATTATTACCAAAAAAAAAAAGAACCCTTTTCTTAGACAATCTTGCAGCATTCGATGAATTAAAGAAAAATAAATTTCCTTTCAATAAATTTTCACAGAAAAATTTTTCATGCTTCTGTTGGGTACATAAACCGTTTCCTTTTTCATGAGTTAAAATTCAAAGACAATCGAAAAACAACAATAATGCAGAAACGAACTAGGCAAACAAAAAAAATTAAATCCTTACAAGATCTTACCAACAATCAACTTTTTTTGTTTGTACACACAAATATTTGAAGTTAGAAATGTAAAGGAACAGCTACAACAACAGCAACAAAAGAGTAGCAGTTGTTGCTCTTCCTTCAGAATTCGTTTCAAGGGACCTGCGTGGTTGAACACTATCCAATTGCCAAATGACGCGAACATTCAATAATAAATAAAGAGTTTTTAATTGTACCTTTTTATTTCCGTTTAATAAAAATAACATACTTTGTTGTTCATCCCGTCTCTCTTCTTAATGCACGTTAATCAATAAATTTCTTTCGCTCGATCTGTGGTGATCAAGCGAACATTTTATTAAAGGATGTCATCACTTAACACGATTTAATGGTTAGGAAATTGGTTTGTTTAGGAAGAAGAAGGTACAAAAAAGAAAATCAACAAATTTTGTCTGCTTTTAATTAAAAAAACAAAAAAAAAACATATAAAAAAAGAATTTAAAAATTATTTAAACAGAATTAAAGAAAAGATTTTTTAAGAAAAGAGGATGTTACGGAGTTTAGAAAATTTCTTATTTACAACCATTAACCAACTGTTTCCTTTACTGAAATAATAAGGTACATAATACGGCATGTCTCGTGTGATACCATGGCCCGGCCCATGGGTAGATATGACGTCCTTGATTCGCTATCAAAGAAATGTTTTGCCATTTTTATTCTTAAAACTTCCAAGGTGATTCCCTGATTAATACGAGGGAAACCAGAAATATGCAATTGCATATTTTTTTTGCTGTGCAATGAATTTTATGCTCAAATAAAATATTTATACTTTTTATAATTTTTTTGGAATGTTTTTTTTTTGTGTAGTTCAGAATACTCTCTTATTCACTACACACATGTCATCCCCTCATTTAGTCACATTGGCCAAAATCCCTCAGAGATGGTATGTATGAACAAAGTACAATTTTAGTGACCTATAAATTTTTTCACAAATTTTATATAGGGTGTTTTTTTATAGAGATACAGAGCTTTGAAATGGAATAGAAGAAAGATGAATTTTTTAAACTGGTATGAAATTTACTTTATTCGAAAGATAATCTTCTGGCATTATAATTTAAATATGACTTCTGGCATAAGACCGCCATGGCTGGCTCCGACGTAGTCTAATGTGAAGCTCCAATTTTCGATATCGTTTTTTTTTTTAATTTTTGGCCGTATATCGGCAATAACGCGGCAAATGTTGTCCTTCAAGTGATCAATCGTTTCGGGCTTATTGGCAAAGACTTGCGACTTCACCTTCACATATTCTCACAGCAGCGTTAAATTGCACGATCTTGGAGGCCAAATCATGTGACCGAAACGTGTAACTCTGTGGTCACGAAACGTTTCCTTCAATAAATCAATTGTGGGACGAGCTGTGTGACATGTTGCGCAGCCTTATTAAAACCACAGCTCCTGCACGTCATGGTTATTCAATTGATGAACGAAAAAGTCAGTAATCATGGATATATAGCGGTCACCATTGACTGTAACATTCTGATCAGCATAGTTTTTAAAGAAGTACGGACCAACACAAAATTCGCTTATAAAAATCATATTTACTTATTTCGAACAGTACCATGACTTTCAAAATAAATTTGCACAATTTAGAAGCGTTGTTCAGGCGTCCATCTATTGATGTTGAAACAGTGATGGGAAAGTTGGTACAATCGTATTTTTTTTGACACTATTTGATAACGAAAAGTACCGTGGTACTCCCCCAATAACTTTGATACTCTCACACACATATTTCAATATTTTAATTTTTATATTTTAATACGATCCATTTACTCCTCAACAAATGTAGAAAGGTTTTTATTTTACCAAAATTTGATAATAACTAAGAAAACGAACAGTCTTTATGTTCGGAAACTGTCAAGTCTTACTCCGGTCAAAGATTTATTGACAATATTATGTTATTGCTGCTCGAAAGATATTTTGGTTGTGGTACTATTTGCCACGAGTGCAGGACTTTAACACGCTAAAAATATCCCTTCATACTGACCTAAACGTAACCAGCTTTACATGGCTTTACAACATGAGGTGAAACGGGGTCCTGAACTCTACCTAAACAATATCGATTCTTCTATGAATCTCTTTCAACCTACGAAGTTCCAATAGAACCAATTTAAATAAGTGCACACATGCGTCTTCTAAACACACGTCCTTGAACTTGAATTTTCAAATCGTGGACAGGTAGGTGAAAAATACATTTTCCGCATTCTCCACAACATTTTCACCACATCTTGGTCAAAACGGAACACAAGCATGTCCAAAACGGTTTAAATTAGATCTTAAACAGCCATGTCTACTCCAAAAAGTGTTATACACACACACATATGTGAGTTCCTAGCCATGCGTGTGTGTGCTTTGTATTCCTTATATATTTTTTTAAACTGAATTTTATATAATTCTTTTAATAAAATTTATATTAAAAAAAAAACAATTTTTGGTACTCTTATCCTCAAAGAAGTACTCAACAAAATTTCTTTTGGTACCCAAATGCAAATCTTCTTTTCCATCATTATGTGGAAATGCTAAGCCAATTAAACATAAATCACTTGAAAGCTATAACTCTATAACTCTATAAAAAGCACCCTTTATATGTTCTTTTCAAATATCTATTTACTTTACACTAATGTGACGTTACATCATAAGATGTACGAGCATAACTTCACACTGAAACAAAGGTCCTTATGTGGAAAAATATTTAACTCAGCGTATTTATCTTCATAAAAATGCCTTAAAGTATGCTACATAAATATTTTTGCTTCTAAACAAATCAATAAGTTAAGTTTATTTACTAAGATTTCAAATATAGATATATATGTGTGGGTGTCCCTAATACATATAAATATATTAAATTTTCCTTTATATAAGAATAGACTATTATACTCGTAATACATTCATTCACTCACTCCATTATTTTATTTCATAGTTTCTGATATCAGCTGCCATCAATCATAATTGTTTATGTAGAAAATTTTTACTCGACAATATCGAGTGACAGGGAGTTGTTGTTGTTTTATTTTTTACATAAAAGTGTGTAAATATAAGAAAAAGTGTCATGTAAAAAAAAAATACTTCTAATAAATTACTACTAAAAGTAGTAGATTGTCGTTTGAACTTTATAGATAGTGTTCTATTTATTTGCTCTTCTCCTGAATGGGCATGTGCATTCATGTCTTATTGTTTTGTGTGCATAACTTGATGGTCCATCATTCCATCTGTCGAATGAGTAAGACTGGTTCACTATCTTTAATAAAATGTTTCGTTTATTTGTATTTTATTTATACTTGCATTGTATAGGCTGTTATGTAAAAGTGTGTGTGTGTATCTATGAATTTGCATCTTTTGTAATGTTCTCATAAATTTAAAATTTTATTTATTAGTTGCGGGTTAGCAATATCTAGATATATATTTCGTTGGTAGCTATACCAATTCATCAGTAGATGTTTTACCCTTTATGTTTAAAAAATTCCAAAGCTCATCTATTTATACAAAAACTCACAAATATATTTTTGTGAATTACAAAGCATAAAAATAGCCTTTAAAAAATTTTTTCAAACACACACAACAATAATTTTCCATTATGAATGTATTTACTTTTCTATACCTATACAATTAGACAACCGTTGGTTTCCATTAAGAGTATTTTATAAGGCAAAAATGAAAAGCAAATCTCCCCGTTACAAAATTTTACATTTATTTGAGCATGTACTCAAGTATTTATGTTTAAAATTTTATTTATTAGTTGCGGGTTAGCAATATCTAGATATATATTTCGTTGGTAGCTATACCAATTCATCAGTAGATATATAGGTATAGAAAAGTAAATACATTCATAATGGAAAATTATTGTTGTGTGTGTTTGAAAAAATTTTTTAAAGGCTATTTTTATGCTTTGTAATTCACAAAAATATATTTGTGAGTTTTTGTATAAATAGATGAGCTTTGGAATTTTTTAAACATAAAGGGTAAAACATCTACTGATGAATTGGTATAGCTACCAACGAAATATATATCTAGATATTGCTAACCCGCAACAAATAAATAAAATTTTAAACATAAATACTTGAGTACATGCTCAAATAAATGTAAAAGTTCTCATAAATTTATAAATATATAGTTAGTCCTGAATAATTTATAAATAGTTAGTCCTAAAACGACATGATGTTTGAATAGAATAACAAGGAAATTATTTAGAATTAGTTCAGGGAAGAATGTTAACAGTATAGAAGCCTTTTGAAGTTCAAACTTAAAATATATAAAAATTAATTCTCGTAATGAAGCCACTTATTCAACTATGTAATCAAGTTGACACCTTACTACATTACATATAATCTCAGGCAGTATCTGAAAGTGTATTCGACAGCCTGTGGCTGGTCTATATCTTGCCTAAGTCTAGGGAAACCGAAAATGCCAGCGCCCTAAATGCGTGTTCTTGACCTGGTATAGTAGTTATCTGGCAATGCGATTATAAAGACACCTTTAAAGCCTCCCGATATTTCGCTTTTACTCATATTTTGGGTTCACAACTACATGGTCCTTCGAACCGCTAGTATCTCCGCCAAATATAACATAAATTTTACAAAAACTCTAATTTGGCTTTAATCACCACTTTTACAGCAGAAAACACAAAATAATTTTTTTTTAAATTTCAGTTTTTCCATTTCGTAATTTTCCCATATAAAAAATCATACTTCTTGTAAGTAGATTTGTAAACTGTAGTAATACGTACGTATGTACTTCTGTCCCTTACAAACCTACTTCTATGTAAGTTTCATTTTTTATGCTCTATATGAAAATGGTACACATGCTATACTCAACTTAATAGACCAAATGATAAAGCTATAGCGCATCACTACTTGTATAATATGGAAAAATATCAAATAGGGAACAATTGTAAGCAACAGTTTTTATGCGATAACAAAAATAAATTTTCTCTATCATCACACTCAAATGTTTGTTGTTGTATAAAAATGCCATCGTAGTAGTTAAGGGTTAATAAGAAAAGGCCTTGCTAGAATAACTTATGTATATAGCAGAACGACTAAATGATTACTAATATCCGAAAAGATGACCTGTAATATAATTTTAGTTAGAAGAAGGATAAAAATCCTTGATACTGACTGCTTAGGATTTTTGTAGAGGTTTAATCCTCACAAAAACACAAATGTGAAAATAAGGCCAAGTTCCTATCCAAAATATTTCGGCCGTAAAAAGTACTGAGATCAAAATAAGGACCAAGTTCTTGATAGGGAAAATTCCATCTCATTTCTAGGCACCCTAGTCCCCCCGGATGGAAAGTGCCCGTTTTCAGATTTTTCTGGTTAATTTCTCACCAAGACCTACCTGTGTACTGAGTTTCAGCCTTCTAGCTATACAGGAAGTGCCCAATAATATTGATGAGTCAGTGAGTCAGTGACTATGTATGTACTAAAATATGGACTTTTCACACCTTAATATCTCGGGGAGCTTTTACGGTAGAACTTTCAAATTTAACCTGTGAGGTCGCCTCTGTGGGGAGACCTTATGTTTCAAGTTTCATTATATTATGATCAAGAGGAGCAAAGTTATGAGGGGGGTAAAAACAGCTCGAATGGTTTCGTGTAAATATACACACTGTGCGGCCGAACTTGGCCTGGCGCACTACCGTGCTCCTAGATAATGATTATTTGGATCAAATAGTAAGTAGACATGAAATATGTTTGGATGAAGGCCTGTTGAATTTTAACCTAAATACCATTCTAACCGCCTTACCATTTCTTCCATAGTCCTTCTCATATTCTAATAACTATTGCTTTTACATGTACAAATACACTATGTTCATATGTATGTAAAGGGTTTTATAATAGGCATGATATGATTTTGAAGTGACGTTTTGGCCATTTGTAATATGCCATGATCTGTCATTTGTTTTTCATTGTATTCAGTAGTGTTTACAAGTTCATCATGGAGAGATGTACGCAAGAACAACGTTTACAAATTATTCAGTTTTATTATCAAAATAATCGTTCTCCAATTGCAACTTTTTGTGCGCTTTTGCCTTTTTATGGTCGTAATAATCGTCCAAGTGTGCTCGCTGTTCGTCGAATTGTTAAAAATTGTGAGCTAACATTTTCTTTACATACTGTTCAAGTGCCAATAAGACAAAGAACCGCTCGAATTAATGCAAATATTACTGTCGTTCAGGCAAGTGTTGCTCAAGACCGAAATTTGTCGATTCCACGACGTTGTCAACAATTGGGCCTGTCTCAAACCACAACCTGGCGGATTTTGAGAAAGGACTTGCGTTTGCATCCGTATAAAATTGTTCTCATTCAAGAACTGAAGTCATTAGACTACCGTAAACGTCGTGAAATTCCTGATTTTGCCACACATCAAATGCAACTATTGAATTATTGCGAGAAAAGTTTGGAGATTCAATTATTTCAAGAAATTGTGATATTGAATGGCCTCCAAGAAGTTATGATTTACTACCATTGGTTATTTGAAGTCACTGGTCTTTCGATATAAAACAGACTCTCTTCAAGCTTTACAAGTAAATATTGAACGTGCCATTTGACATACGTCGTGATTTAGTGGAAAAAGTGCTCGAAAATTGGGTTCATTGAATTCGTTCCTGCAGAAAAAGTCGTGGAGGCCATTTGAATGACGTTTTATTTAGAACTATAATAAAAAAACTTTTGAATTTCCTTAACAATAAAGTGTCTTTTTTTAAAGGAACCATATCACTCTTATTGGAAAACCCTATATTATGCCAGTAGTATATCCCTTTTGTTCTATTTGTAATCATCATACGTTTTATTTCTTCTTATCATCACCGTTCAGTAAACAAGAACAACAACTTCTGTATGTCGGGTAATATGAAGCAAATATCATTGTCATGCAAATGCATGTTCAATAAAATTTTCATTGAGGTTATGTGTTGTTGCTTTTGTTATTATGCTAGTGTTTATTTTTTTGTATTCTTCTCATTATTCTGTAAAGATATTACAGGGTTCACAGGTACATACAAGGCAAATTCATAACAGGTAAAATTAATACTACAATGAAGTACAAACAATAAAAACATATGACATATCGATACGGTGACCATCCGTCCTTTTTTAATAAGGACAGTCCTCTTTTTTGACACAACGTCCTTTTAAATTTATGGCTCGATTATGGATAGCAATCGAACTTCAGTTGTACTTTTTGTCCTTTCTTTTTGATGGCTAATGTTCTTTTTTAGTTTCCAAAATTAAAAGTTTTATTTTCTCAAAATACCGAAATTTTAAACCCAAGACAGGAATTGCCTGGCAACACTGAAAAGTGTATGTTCAATGTGTCAAATTTTCTGTCGGATTTCAAATGGACTGTGCAGAATTTTAATGGTTTTTAGAAAATAACATTGATATAATAAAAAAAAATACATTCTTCAGAAAAATATCAAAAATATATGTATGTATATTCCTTAAACTATTGTTTTTAGTTATTTTTATTTATTGAATTTTGTTATTTTTTTGTATTATTGGCTAAATTTAATTTCTTTGTTAATTTTGATTAATTAATTAATATTTTTTAACGACGTATGAACTTCTAGGCATATTTATTTTCTGTTTTAAACATTAATACATTAGTACATACATATGTAACTGCTTGTACTAGTCACTAATATTACATTGTTTAAATTATATTTTTATTTTATTGATATAAAATATATTTATGTAATTAAGTTAATAACAATAATTTTTATTTAATTTTGAGTGTCCGTTTTTTTGTCGAAAAATATGGTCACCGTACATATCGGCCCTTATGCTTGCATGTACAAATTTTGACATGTCGACCTCCATTATGCAAGAAAAAAGTAGATCAGCTGTGTTTTCAACTTGTCCTTATTAATGGGCCTCAGGTACATATATACTTATAAGTAAATATAGATAGGGAGAGGTTTTTATTTAAATTAGTATAGCTAACAAACGACACAATCGTCCGTATTCTAGATGTAAAAAATTCTATTTTTTTATGTTTATAGAGAAATTATCCGAAAGTCATGAAAAAACTCTTAAAAAATAGTTACACATGATTGCAATCAGTTAAATTATGAATAATTTATTCCGGGGAATTATTTTGCTCTTTCAATTTCGATTCCTATAAAAAAATTTTTTTTTTGGGGATAAAAATGGGGATTTTTGGAGAAACTACTATAAAACTGGCGGCCATGAGGCAATATTTACCTGACACATGGCTTACAACTGCTTTATTTTTTTAGTTTTACCGAAAGCTCTTGTTTGATGGGATTTGTTTGTCCCTCTTCCCATATCGACTTAATCAAAAAGTTCAATACAAAAAACAAAAAAAACTACGTTCAACATTATTATGCATATTGCTGTGCTGTGTCTGTTTGGCATACTCATATTATGCAGACAATGCCAATTTTCTACGATAATATGAATTTTTTTCTCTCTATCCCTGTTTTTATTACTTTTTCTTTTTCTTTTTTTTTTCTTGTTTGTTATACGAGTATTTCACACAATCTACTCAGCTTTATGATTGCATTAAATGACAAATAAAAATATACGAAAATACGTACGTATGTACATATGTATGCATGTAGCACGCATCTAAGAGTGACAATAAGTTTTCAATACATATTAATGTTTAATGCAATAAAGGATAACAATAGCAGAAGAAGCAGCAGCAACAGCTATAAGAAAAACAAATATAAGAATAGTATTTTTATAGATATGATATATTTTTTTCCTTTGATATTTTTATAGTATTATTTTTCCACTTCATTATCATGCTAAATACGAGTATGTGACATTTTCTCCCCAAAGTATGCTTTAAATAATATTATGTGACGAACGCCTAAAGGTAGAAGTTAATAATTAATATATTTCCATAATTAACAGTTTGTGCTTCATAATTGTAAGATTTTTTTAAAGAATCTTATAAGAATTATCTTTTTTTTTTTTTTAGGGCAAAGGAAAATAAATTTTTTTTCCACAAAATGGTGTTTTTGTTAAAAAATTATTGAAACTTTTCTTCAAGCTCTTAACAGAAGTTTTTTGAAAAAAAAAAAAAAAAAAAAAAAATGCTATATATTAACATGCAAGTGATAAATCGTACTATACATCATACTTGGTAATAAATCCCACAGTTTTTAAAATATTGGTATGATAAGATAAGAGCTATCAGGCCAACTAATCTGCTGAAAAGCAACAGGATACTCGTATAAACAGGTTTAAAATAGCTTCAAATATTTATTCTAACATCGCTTTTTTAAACATTTTGTGTTTGTTTAAATCCTATAAGTATGCAACACGTTTTATGAGTTATGATAATAATCATCTAAAAGTATACTAAGCATTTTTAATAAATAATGACATTAAGGTAATATCTCCTAAAAACATACTTTAATTTTTAATTTTTTTTCTCTTCTCTATTTGCCCCGCTAAGGAATTTCAAACTTTGTAATATTTTACTTCTTCCACTGGATATTTAATGCAAATTCCTATATAAAACTTTTAGCATTTAAAGTAAAGAAAGCAAAAAAAAAAGATAAAAAAAACGTAAAATATAAAAAATGGAAGTACAAATGAAAGTCTATTTTTAACAAAATATAATTTGTTTGTTGTTTAACGGCCCCATTGGAACGCCTTAAAGGAATGACATTAAACGATGACTGTATAGATAGCACTGAAGCACCAAACAGCATTGAGGTAGGGCAAATGTTGTGTCAAATTTGCTTATAGCTCAGCTTTATTGGTTAATTTAAAAGACAGTAAAATCCAACTCAGCAAAATAATTTGTAATAAAAACAAATCAACATAAAATGGAGTAGTAAATGGTAAATGTATTTAAAAGAATTTGCACGAAATTTCACTGTTCAGGCCTGAAAGCACAAAATAATTTTCAGTGTGATATGAGATAATTTTTTTTTTTGCAAAATGAGTGAATCATTTTTTTTTTTTGTATAATAAAAAGAAGAATAAAACATGTCATTACTTTTATGTGTCTGTCTTCTTTCTGTTTTCTTTTATATTTTAAACTAATTTAAATTCATGACCAACAGTTGGCAATAATTCTGTTGTTTACTTTTAGGCAGACTATTTATATATTTCATCAAGATAAATGAAGAAGAATTTTTAAGAAAATTAGAGAATTTAGTTGATTGTCTAAATGAAATTGAAAATTGATGTAGCTGAAAATTTTTGTACAAGAATAAAAGAAAATTGTCTTGAAAGAAGTTTTTACGAAAATGGAGGTGTAAGAAAAGAATTTTATTCTAAAACAAATGTGGAGCATATGAGAACTACAACGAGGAGCTTAAGGCCACATAAATCAAATGTCATTGATACCAATGGAAACAGGCTGTTAAAAAAATACTACAAATTAATTAATTAATTTGATTTGAGGTTTTTTTTTTTGTTTCAGCGAATTATCGCTTTGATATCATGTACCGTTTTGGCGATTTGTCTCGTTTTGACGATTTTTTAATTTCGTTATATTTATTGTGTTATTCAACATATTTTCCAATTAGATATTTCTTTGGTCTTTTGTTTTAATGATATCCACAGTTTGGTTTTTACTTGAATACCCTTTAACTAATTAATTTTATTCATGTTGTAGTCTCTATAATCATAAATTAATTCATTGGGGTTTATTACGGTTCTCGATTCGACTTCGACTGCTGTAATAGATTAAAGAAAAATGTTGTGTGTTTCTTTAATCTAGTACAACAGTTGAAGTCGATTCGAGCACCGTAGTAAGGCCCATTGTGAATATTTTAAATGTATAATTATAACAGTTCATAAGATGCATTTTAAATTTAAAATGACATTTCCTGATAGGGTACCCTTTAATTTTTATTTTATTTGATTTTTAGAATTCATTAATCACACGACGATTTTAAGTGCCCAACTTTTTCAGAATTCTCTTTTGAACTTGCTTTTATGTTCACACACGACAATTTCTTCGGCAATTCTTCTGTTTTGTTTTGTTTAGCTTTTATTTTCTTACAATTTGACATTTGTGCTTTAGTCGTAAAGAACAATAACAAAAATAAATACATACATAAATTAATTTAACTGGTTTTATTGAAAAATTAATTCAAAAGAAAAAAAATTAAATAATAAAATTTTTACACTAAAATAACTTTTTAATTTTTAAATATTATAAACGTGTAATTTTTGCGTTTAATTAAAATGTTAAATTATTTACACACCAAGAAGCGAAACATAAAATAAAAAGAAATGTCAAATATTCAACTAAAAAAAAAGCATGAGAGAATTGCTTGAAATAGCCGGGTAATGGCTATTATTTTTCCCTTTTTATTCCCCTCACTATAAACTAAAAAAAACATCTATAAAATCAAGAATTGCCCAACTAAAATCGCCGTGTGTGAACTTACGTAGTTATTCATTTTCACCAACATATTCTCTTTACACATTTAAAAGCAGTTTAAACAGTCAGCAATCTCCTTTTAAATACTGATTTTGCATCTCTCTCACACCAGCTGTCTCTAGCGACACACATAAATAAAAAAAAAATTTCATATTAAATAAAATTTTCATATTAAATGGTAGCATACTTTCTGGTGTTTTATTGTAGAAGTTGGTGAAAATGGAATTTTTTTAAACAGAATTTAAATAGAGATCTTTAATTAAATTAAACTGTGCTTAAATTTGTTTGGTGAAAGAGACTCTTAGTGTTAAATTTTTTTAATTAGCTGAAAATTTCAGGAGTCTATTTCTTATAGTTTTTTAAATCCAGTACATTTTCACAATAACATTAACGAATCAAATACCCTTTGATGTTTATTTTGTTTGATTTTTAGGAATTATTACCACTATCTTCAAATATATTACTGTCAGAATGCCATTAACTGAAAAAAAACCCTTTGATTTTTATTACGTTTGATACCTTTAGAATTCGGTTTCGATAACTTTAAAATTTTACATAACCTAAAGATATCAAGAGTTTATCTCTTATATTTTCAAAAATACAGCTCATTGTCAGAATAACATTAACAGATAGAATACCCTTTAATATTTATTTTCTATGATTTTTAGAAATCGTTACTACGTTAACTTAGAATTTCCAGGGTCTTTCTTGTATATCTTCCTAAATGCAGCTCATTCTCAGTGTAACATTAAATGCTAGAACACCCTTTAATTTTTCTAGTTTTATAATTGTTTACAGTTAACTTTAAAATTCTGCATTTTATGAGTTTATCTATTATAGTTTTCAAGATGCAACAAATTGTCAGAATTACATCAACTTAGAGAATACCCCCTAATTTTTATTATTTAAAATCTTAATATTTATTTTTGTAGTTGGTATAATAATACATTAACTGTAAAAATGTCAAGTGTATAGTACGATACATAATAATTTCAACATGTTACATTGCTCGCTTTAGCACACCCTATATATTTTAAATTTATGATTTTTTTAGTACATATTTGAATAATGTGTTAGCTCCTGGCCTATACTTCTTAAGGTTTTCAACATATAAGCTTGTTGCAGACAAACAGACAGACAGATGGACGAACAGTGGTGTAGCGGTACCATTAGGGTGGGTTGAAAATCTTTTAAAACAATTAGCATTCAAATTGAGATTCAAATGTTTAAAATAAAAAAAATTCAATTTGTAACGACGCCTAAAAGTATGCTTCAGAAATGACATAATAAAACATTTACGCACAGCTTTTCAAATGCTTTTAAAATAAATAAAAAATAAAAGAACTTTTGCAGCTGCTTTTTAGATAAACCCTTTCTCTTTTTCTCTTCTTAACTGATCTTCAAAAGTACATACAAAGTTTTTTTTTTCTTAAATAAACAATTAAGTAATAAACTTACCTACATCAACCGCTACACTCGTTATGCTGTTTGTGTCATACCAATCGTCACCACGTTCACTAGCAGCGCCACCATCTAGGCCACATGAGAGCCACTTGCTGGACCAAAAACGACCCTTAAAACACTGAGAACAGCAGCAAAGAGAAAAGCTTATTATCAATATGAACCAAGCTAAAGCCATCATCACCACTATTGAAGTATTATCGAAAAAATTGTCCAAACTTGCAACCGTATAGAGAAGCACTTGATCATTATTGTGGATCATTTGCCCGTAAGTTTGATTCGTCATGATTAGTAAAGAGTTACGATAGACAGACGTCACGTTTAATTAAAAGTGATCGCAGTTAAAAATCATTTCTTTTTTAATTAATTTTTTTTTTCTTAGTCTTTTGTAACTATTTGCATTTATTAAGCGCTTTAAATTTTTCTCTACCGTTTTTGTTAAAACTTTGAAGGGAGACTATTCGCATAAAAACAAGAAAATAATAACCTTTTTTCTGTGTTTTTAATAAAGAGAGTAAACAGTATAAGGAACGGAAGGTGTCTTTCTGTTCTTGTTGTTTTTGTCGCTTCTGCTAATGATTAAGCAGAGATGTTGTCAGTCAATCTTTTATCATTTTATTTTTGTATATTTTCTATATGTACTCATACAGTGGAACAACATTGTAATGATCAAGTGTAGCATATAAGGCAATGAAACAGAATGTCCCAAAATAAAACCCAAAAGTTACGAACACTTTTCATCTAGCGGATACTGCGAGCCCAGACGATATCAATTTCTCTATGAAATTAATTATTTTGGATCGTTCAAGACGGCAGCAACATAATCATATCCGCTTTGTACGAGTACTTCCTACATTATATTCATCTCAAAATCGTGTCAGGCTCATTGACAGACCGTATAATCGCCGTTAGTAAAAGCTTAATAGTAAAAACTAAGCGTCAAATATATTTAGTATGGCAAGTTTCGTTATAGCGCAGCTCTACTGTATTTTGTCATATATGTATATAGTTTGTTTATATTTGATGAGCTTAACGAATCAGTGAGTGCTCGCTTGTGTTTGCTCGTCTTAAGCATTTAAATGAGAGAACAACTAGACGAATAGATCTTGAATATTAAAGCTTTTACTAACTGCGTTAATTCATTGTTAAATGTTGTTGATTGGAAAGCTTTTTTTTGCTTCTTCTATGAAATAGCGACTGTGACGTCAAAATACCCAGCGAACAATTTTTTTTTGTCGTATTCGATCAGAAACTTAAACAAATATATAAAATATTTTATATTTTATTTATTTGTTGCGGGTTAGCAATATCTAGATATATCTATGTAGATATTGCTAACCCGCAACAAATAAATAAAATATAAAACATAAATACTTGAGTACATGCTCAAATAAATGTAAAAATAATATATAAAATATTTTGTACGTTCATCACATAGGAAAGGCAGAAATATTTGTGCAATGAATAAATTGTAGAGAAGGCACAGTTTCGATTATAGGGTGTCATATTCAATTATGGACTGGAAATTTGAAGAGGAAACAATTACTGGAGCTACGTTTCCATATTGTATGCATACCCTGATGATAACAACAACAACAACCTGAAAATGATTCAAGGTGGTCTTGGCTGAAGGGGTTAGCGCGTTGCCTACTAAGGAAACAATGACTTGGGGCCTGGGTTCAAACCCTGGCTAGAGCAAGTCAATCAACATCATTATTTTCTCTAATGTACAGTAGTGAGACATTGTATTAATTGTTGTCGGACTATTAAAGTGATGAAGGCATGTCACTGGTCACTACAGCGATTGATGCTATCCAAGCTAATGTACACAACATCGCCCTCCTTCGTCGGTCAGCAGAAACATCGGCGAAGTAAAACAATTAATAAAATGCCTGCTAATACGGCTTAACAAAATTAATGCGCCTACTTAACACCGGAGGCGCCACAACACTGCCTTAAAAATTAACATAACGCGCAAAGCAGAGTTGTGAAAGAGTTAAGTCTTCTAAATTTTCAACATCTATCTTCTCTACCCTATCCGTCTCCCTGAGTTCCGGCACAGTGCACTGCATACGTAGGGGTCATCCCATGAGTTCTGGTCCTAATTAAAAAAAAAAAATGAACACTGCCAGAGCTGTAAAACAGCAGATGCATGAGCTCGATGAAGAACTTCTAAACTGTCGTTCATACTCTCCGGATATTAATGTAACAAAAAAAAAAAAAAAAAAAAAAAAAAAACATATAACCCGCACAATAAATATAAAACGCAATGATTAATTATAAAACTTAGCTAATATGAAATTATGAGAATCGCATAATGCAACAAAAATAGTGCTGACGTTATAAAAGGCTTTCCAATAAGAGTGATATGATTTCTTAAAAAAAAAAACACACTTATTGTTAAGGAAATTAAAAAGTTTTTAATTTAATGTGAAGTACAATCGATACAAATAAGTTCTAAATAAAACGTCATTCAAATGGCCTCCACGAGTTCTTCTGCAGGAACGAATTCGATGAACCCAATTTTCGAGCACTTTTTCTACTAAATCAAATCGTATTTCATGAATGGCACGTTCAATATTGACTTGTGAAGCTTGAAGAGAGTCTGGCTTATTTCGAAAGACCAATGAGTTCAAGAAATAGTCTAATGGTGTTAAATCTTCTTGGAGGCCATTCAAGATCACAATTTCTTGAAATAATTGAATCTCCAAACTTTTTTCTCACTATAATTCAATTCGAATCGAAAAATCGTTATCGTTTTCAAGTTGTTCCAAGGCACAATCAGCAAATTCACGACGTTTACGGTGGTCCAATGGCTTCAGTTCTTGAGTGAAAACAATTGTTTACGGATACAAACCCAAATCCTTTGTCAAAACCCGCCTGGCTGTGCTTTGAGACAGTCCCAATTGTTTGGAACGTCTTGGAATCGACAAATCGCGGTCTTCAGCAACACTTGCCTGAAAGGCAGCAATATTTGCATTAATTCGAGCTGTTCTTAGTCTTATTAGCACTTGAACATTATGTAAAGACAATGTAAGCTGAAAATTTTCAACAATTCGACGAATAGCGAGCACACTTGGGCGATTATTACGACCATAAAATGGCAAAAGCGCACGAAAAGTTGCAATTGGAGAACGATTATTTTGATAATAAAACTAAATAATTTGTAAACGTTGTTCTTGCGTAGATCTCTCCATGATGAAATTGTAAACACTACTGAATACAATGAAAAACAAATGACAGATCATGACGTATTACAAATGGCCGAAACGTCACTTCAAAATCATATCATCCCTATTGGAAAACCTTATATTAAGACCACGTCAACTGCCGTGTTATTTAGACATATTTTTACTTGATGGTCAAGTGTATAAATTTCGCTTTTTTTGATATGGTCAAAAATTCTAAATATCTTAATAATTTATTTAGCATTTTCTCTTGTCAAATAATTGAAAAAGAAATTATAATTTTTATAATTAAGAATAAAATACAAATCACAAATTTAAAATAAAACTCTTGCAGAAATAAGCAGCATATTATATTTGCAAATGGTATAAAATGCCCCATAGTGCGTAATTTTCTTAACTATTGATGCCATCTGTGAACTCGTATGTAAATTAAATAAAAAAAAATTATAAAATATTTTTTTTATTGCTAAGATGTTGTAATATTGGCCCTTTTTGTTTTATCATAAATTGGAACAAACTTTTGATGGCATATCAAACATATCAATTTACTCAAGTGCTTTTCAAATAATTAGAACAAATTATTCAAACACTTACAAGACTATAAAAAGTTCAACATTTAACATTAACAAGTTAGTGTTCTTTCGAAAAAGTAGACCAAAGTTAAACGGGTTTTGGACAAAAAAAAAAAATAAAATAAATTATTTCATTAACAAAAAAAAAAAAAAAAAAAAAAACAAAAATGCATTTTAATGGAAAAGGAAACATTATTTTAGGTCAGTATCAGAAAAATAGATGAAAAGAAAAGAAATGTTTAAAATTATAAATTTATCTCACAGCCATTTTCGTATTGGCATCATTTGCTCACAATGTCGCAGGACAATTCGAAAATGTTGTAAAACATTTACATGCTGATTCGGAAATTGTTTATGATGGTGACTTGTATCCTTCCGATTTAAAAGAAACGAATCAATGTGGCATTATCAATTGCAACGAAGAGGAAGAGATTGCAAGAAATGAAAGTAAAAAATTTAAGAAAAAGAATGAAGATGGATACGATGCTGATGTCGATTATAAGGAGGGCATTGACGATACTGATGATTCACAAGATATAATTCTCGATTATAATGATAATTATGATGATGCTAACGATGGTAACGGTGATGAATACAATGAAATTCCCCAAGATGATAACGATGATTTGGAAGAAGATTTGGAAGAAGATTTAGCCTACACCGATTATAATTTTAAAAAATAACTCAAAACTGTTTTAGAATGATTTTAAGGATCTGTTGTTATGAGAAGATCATGATGCTCTTTTTTATTTGCAGAGAATAAACACAGGAATTGATTTCACGGCCATTTAATTTTAAGTTTTAAAAATCATGATGCATTGAAGGAGAGATATAAAAGCACAAATTTACCACTTACTGAAAGTACAAAAACACACATAGACTTAAACTTTTTGTTCATGAAACCGTTTTTTTTTTTATTTACTTACTGCATTTGAGGCTAAGGAAATGGTGTAAACAAATTTACTAAAAAAAAAAATCATCATGCGACAAAATTTTATGAAATATTTTATGTTTTTAAACAACATTTTATTCGATATGCATCTCTTTTATTTTTCATACAACCTTCAAAAATTAGTCTATCTTTGTTTGATAATAAAAGTACAGTACAACCTCCCTAATTCGGACAGAAATAGTTTCTGTTCTATTATATGTATGTACATAATGTGTTGCATTTAAAAATATATTTTAACTATAATCCGGACGATCCACTAATCCAGACAATAGCTGAAATTTTATCTGTCCGGATTAGGAAGGTTGTACTGTATTTATAAGGCGAAATAAAAGAATAAACATCCCTCTTACAAATTTAACATTTTATTCGAGCAAGTGTTCAAGAATTTCTGTTTCCAAAAGTTAATTAATTTGTATAAGTTTTTTAAACTGTTTTGCTTACTCTTGGTAATTCTCATTTCTTGAGTGGGAGTTTATGTATGAGTAGATGAGTTTGGAATCTTTTCACGCAGGTTGGCAGAGATCTACTGATGAGTTGTTATTTAGCAACAAATGGAATTACAGCATACAGATTAACCCATAACAAATAAATTAACTTTTGAAAACATAAATTCTTGATTACTTTCTCAAATAAAATCTTATATTTAAAATATTTTATCGTGTAAATTTTTTCTTAATAAAAGAAATCCCTAATATTGACCCTTATTTATGTTCTTGAGTGATTTTAAACTTTTGTACTGGATTAAAGAAACACGCACAACATATTCTTTAATCTAAAAGGTTTACCAATAGGGATGATATGATTTTGAAGTGACGTTTTGGCCATGTGTAATATGTCATGATCTGTCATTTGTTTTTCATTGTATTCAGTAGTGTTTAAAATTTCATCATGCAAAACAACGTTGCTGATTTTTCCTTGAAACAACTTGAAAACGATAACGATTTTTTTAAGAAAATCATCTTCTCCGATGAGGCTCACTTTCAACTGAGTGGTGCGGTAAATAAACAAAACTGTCGATTCTGGTGTAAAGAAAATCCACAAATTATTCATGAAAAACAGTTACATTCACCTAAATTGACAGTTTGGTGTGGTTTTTGGTCTGGTGGAATCATCGAGAAAAGTTTGGAGATTCGATTATTTCAAAAAACTGTGATATTGAATGACCTTCAATAGTTGTGATTTAACACCATTACACTATTTCTTGTAGCGTTATATGAAGTTATTGGTCAAAATAAACCAGACTCTTCAAGCCTTACAAGTCAATATTGAACGTGCCATTCATGACATACGACTTGATTTAGTGGAAAAAGTGCTCGAAAATTGGGGTCATCGATTTCGTTCCTGCAGGACAAGTCGTGGAGGCCATTTGAATGACGTTTATTTAGAACTTAATTCTATCGATTGTACTTCACATTAAATAAAAAACTTTAGAATTTCCTTAACAATAACTTTGTTTTTTTTTTAAGAAATCATATCACTCTTATTGGAAAACCTTAAATTACAGCTGTTCGGTAAATAAACAAGTCATAATATTCTGTTATTGTAGCGTGATAGTATCGTTGTCTTTGCTTATCATGCGTATAATCAATAGTTGTAAAAGCAAACTTTGAAACCCGTATTAAATTAATGTGCTGTTTTCACATGACGAACAAGTGATTTAAGTGTAAATTAAAAACTGAGTGGTTTTCATATAAATTTTAAACTCAAATCAGTTGTGGTGGTCATGTGAAAACAGCACATAAGTGAGGAGTAGAAAAAGAAAACAGAATAACTTAAAATGGCTCCTGTTCAATGCTCAATTTTTTTTTTAATTTTAATAAATGTTTAATAATTGTTGATATTTATACAGGCTAAAGTTCGTAAATTTAATAATCAAAGAAATATAAGAAAGACATTGTTAACATATTTCAAGCAACAAAGGAAAAAATGTAATATATAAACATCCCTTTAGATTTCAACTACACGGCTGCATAGAACAAACGTTGTTTTCGGTAGTAATTAAAAAAATTAGAATTATGTATTATACGATCATTTATACGAGTTATTATCATTATTATGCGAGTACATTTAATAAATTTTGTTTGATCAAAAGTTTATTTAAAAAAACCGGCGGCTTAATTAAAAAAAGGCACAAATAAAAAATGGTCCAAATCAAAAATATTAAAAATGGCCCCAAAGTAAAAAATAAAAATGGAGAATGCCCCCAAAAATAATTTTTGTCATTTTAAATAGAAGAATTTGGTTGCGATTTTTCATTTTAATCACCCCTATCGTGAATAGCAAGTGAAATTTTTGTTCCCGTGAAATTTTCATTTCACTCGAAGGGAAAAATGGTATCGTGAATCTCCCGTGAAAAATTATTCCCGCTATTAGTTCTCAGTGAATGTAAAAAAGGGAGTCGATTAAAAAAATAAGAAATCATAGAGTTTTTTGTTCAAAAATATACACGAACATATTTATTTTAAAGAAAACTTCAAAATTCAAAGTTAAATATTCAGTGTTGGAGCCTTAGTTTGGTTGCTCCGTTTGTTTATTGCATTCTAACTTTTAAGTGGTAAAATAATTCCGCTACTTTTTGGAAAGCCAACAAAACGAAAAAAAATGCCAACAAATTAAAGCTTCACAAATCCGCTGGCAATCTGTTTTTTTTTTTTTGTATTTTGTTGAGGAATACATCAGTTTGTGCCTTATTATCAGATCTTTTCATTAAAATAAACTTTTTAAACATTAATATTCGATTTATAAGAAGAAATACATGCATGTTCTGTTCTGTTCCCCATCAAAAATAAAGTGAATAAATTGAAGGGAAAAAGTGAAAAAACTCGTGGGAAAAAAATTATTCACGATAAAGGGAATTTTTTGAAGTGAACATTTTTTCACGTTATTAATCTGGACTGAATAAAATTTTTTCATGCGAGTTGTTCGCGATTGCAAATACGTGAAAAGTGAAAAAATTTCATGTGGAATATTATTCACGATAGGGGTGAAAATAAAAAAAAAAATTCCCCAAAATTTTGAAAAAAATTTCCCCAAAATTTAAAAAAAATTTCAATTTTCATAACAACAAAAAAAAAAAAAAAATAGGAATCATATACGCAAATTTCGTTTTGCTGTTTTCAATACAAAATTTTGGGGCAATTTTTCATGGAGTCTTATCGGCAAAGCAAACAGACCAAACTGTAAGTGTACTGGTCACTGCCGTCCGAGCGTTAAAGTAAATTTTTTAAATTTAAATTTTTTTTTGGTATCAATATGAAACACTTCCGCTTTATCCTTCTCCGCTTTTAAACTAACTTTCTGAAGTACAATTGAAATATTATTTAATTCACTAAATTCTTACTGAAAATTTCCAATAAAAACTGAAACTTCAAATCAAAAGGGAAGTTAACTTTTTTTTTCTATCATCACTTTTTATGCTTATTATCGCAAATCTTTAACAACAAGTTATTCGATTTGTTTTATAGCAACTTTATCATTTCAAATTATTTCACAAGTCTTTTTCTGATTAAAAATCTTTAGCAAAGAAAAATTCAATACATGCTTCATACAACGAAAAAAAAAACTCACTGAAGTGCAGTTTTACAGTCATTCCAATAATTGTGGCTTTTTGTTGGTCGGTGTTTAAAGTTGGTTGCCAGCTACTTCATCACCTTTTTTAGTCACTTCAAAATTGTATGTGCTGCAGCTCTTGAGTGTTTGTTGTAATGGACGATAAAGTTTTATGTTGTTGATGCGGTTGATAATAACGGCGATGATGGAATAAATACGGGGAGAAATAAATTGCAAACCAAAAAAAAAAAAAAAAACAAAATAAAAAAAAAAATCAATTGAAACGATGCGCCACCACGTATTTGAGCTAAAATCAATATAAAGTATTTGAGAATTAAAGCTCTTTAAGTTTGTTTTCAATTAAGTTTGTTTGTTGTTTTTGTTGTAAATTATGAAAAGAAATATATATTTAAAAAAAATTTAAGGCAAAAAAAAACATGATAAAACAGAGTTTGTATAAAATTACAAACGGTTAGAGAAAATGTGCAAGGACGAAGTGATGAATTTAAAAACTTCGTGATTTGAGTGTGTACGATGCGAAGAAAATCATTCATAAAGTCAGATGGTAGTTATCTACTCGTTTTGAATACTAGTACTTGAAGGAAATGCTAATACAACAATAACTTTTAATTTCGTCGTTGTAGGATCAGTTGTTTTAACAGTCGATTGGTAGTTGTCTAATTCCTTACTTGTCACAGAGTTTTTTTAACATTTGATCAATTTCATATCAAATTGAAAAGAACTTTATTTTGGATGGTGGTGTAAAATTTACTCAGAAGAAATTAAGTTACCACAGATTGGATGACTGGATTAGCGGCAGGGCAGCGACATCTGAGAGCTTCCTTTCTCATTACATAAAAGTTAGATGGAGGAAAGGGCAATTATCAACGAAAACGTTTAAATATTGTACGTGCATGAAAATAATGGAGTAGTTCTGGAAATCTACTGATAAATACCAGGAGTTAAGATCTCTGTAACAGTGGACCGGACGCTCAAAACGAAAAGACAATTACCAAAAAAAATTTCCTGCCTTCAAAATATTTAAAAAAAATTCCTAACTTTATTTAGTTGCTACAATTTTAGAAAATTTAATTTTCATCTAATAAAACATCCTTAATTTTATCAAAAATCAAATAGTTATTGTCTTTGAAAATAGTTCATAATATTACTCAACGTGCGGGCAGTCGGGGTGTGGTGTTTAGAGTGTGTTTCTACTAAACCGCAGTACCCCGGTTCGAATCCCAATAGACATCTGGATTAATTTATAATATTTCAATCCCACTCATTCCAGACTATGAATCTACTTTTAAATAACAAGCCCCGGACATTCTAGCGCTCAACTGACATCAAAAACTTTCACAACAGCACATGGACATTTAGGAAGCGCCATTTGTAGGGGAAACCATGGCTAGCAAGGTCAAAGACCACATATCTAGGAACTGCACCACTGCTCAAATGATATGAAGACAGTTTTGCGATCTTGGCCGATATTTTGCGAGTTTTTTAGACTAATTTTTAGTAAATAGCTTTTTTTATTTTTTATTTTTTTATTTGTCATTTTAAGCAAAATTTACCAAATTTTGCATAATAGTTTTTTTAGTGTATTTATGTCGGCAAATATTGCTACCGTTATCGCGGTGTTGGCAGTAGTAAAGGCTTTTCGAAAAGAAGGGCAGACAGTAAGTAGTCCTCCTACTGGTAGAATCATATTTATCTTGCATAACTTGATTTTTGAGCTCTGAAATGAAAAACAAAAAACTCCCGCCTTTGAAATACTTGTGGTTGAGACTTGGCCTTGTGATATCGTTGCCAGGGAAGTAGATGATGCTATCGGTAATCAACAGTGAGTGATCAAAAGTGTCTTAGATAATTGACTTTTGAGAGTTGTACATTTAAGGGTTTCCATGATCTGTTATAAAATTATTGTTTGCCAATGCTGTTGATAGTAAAACTACATACTGGTTCGAAGGACCAACGAATGTTAGCAGTTTTAGCTTCGGTTTCTATTGCCCGGCAGATGTCGCCATAATTTTAAAAACTTTTTTTTAGTTGTCTTCCATTATAAATAACTGTTGCCTTGTATAGGGTGTTTTGTGACACTATGTCACAACTTTGAGTTGGCATCACTGCTTTATTTGAGCACCCATTTACCAGCTGATAGTTGCTTTTTATTTAGTTTGATTTGAAATTTCATTATGAATCTACTTACACCAAAGCAACCAACGCGTGCAAATTTCGGAAATTAAAATAATTGTTCTATTCTTCAAACTCATCGTGCAGCGAGCGCACGATTTACTCAAATAAACTTTTGATAAAAAAATAATTGCGCGTAACGGCCTAATTAATTGGCCACCAAGATCGTGTCATTATTTTCTTTGCGATTATGTTAAGTCACTTGTCTACGTCGATAAACCAAAAACAACTAAACACCTGGAAATCAACATTCGAAGAGCTATTGGCGAAAATGCTGCGAAAAGTTGTGGAAAATTGTTGTTGCAGAATGTGGTTTCTACGCACCAGGCGTGGCGGCCACATGGCAGAAATCATATTTAAACATTAATTTCATAAAATTTTCTTTCCACTAAAGCCCGTTTCATTGATATTAAAAATATATATTTCCTTGTTTTATTATGATTTAAACTTGTGTCACTCTATAAAAAACATCCTTTATGAAAGTATTTTAACTCTAATAATTTATAAGATTATGTGAGGAAATACTTTTAAAGATCTCTTTTTTAAAATTTTATTTATTTGTTGCGGGTTAGCAATATCTAGATATATATTTCGTTGGTAGCTATACCAATTCATCAGTAGATGTTTTACCCTTTATGTTTAAAATCTTGATCTCTTTTTTATTTAAAACTTCGTCTATTAAATTAGAATTACTTTTAAGTTTTATTTCTTATTTATTCTCATAAAGAAACAAATAAAATTTACAGGAAAATATCTGTTCTTATGAAACTTACTTTTACATATCGTCATATGGTTTCAAAAAAAGCGCTAATTGAAAAGAAAATGCTAAATCGACTTTTTGATTAATTATAAAGCACCGTATCAAAAAACATGTAATGCAAAATTTACCAATCCTACAATTCAAACTTATAATATTTATACTTTAATAGAAAATGAGTTTAAAGTGAAACATTTTTAATTTCTGAATTTTAATTTCTTTTCCTTTAAAAATTTTTCAATGTATCTTATGGCTTTTATAAATTCATATGGCGATATGTATATTCATACATTTGTATGTATAATAAATACATATGAATCTCTCAGCTGATTTACATATTTATTATGATATTTTTATAGTTAACAGTGATTTTATATTGTTCTTTAGCTAGATTTTGCGAGAGATGTCTCATAAGTTTACATATAGCGACACATTCTATATGTCATGTGGCTTAGAAGATCTGGTGGCAATTTTTATAATTTTCAGTAATGATGCTTGAACACAAAAGATTATTAATACTGTTTATGATTCTTTGAACTTCAGAATTTAAAGCATTTAATTTTGTTGCTTGTTTCATTTTTTTTAATAAATAATAACTTTTCTCATAGCCTGATTAACTTATCCAGAATATTGATTATACTTTCACCTCAGTCTACTTCTTTCGTACTCATCAAATTTAAAATCATAATCATTATTTCTCATCTTTTATTATTTTTCTTTCTACACATCATCTGCATATAAAGTACTTGATTTTGATTTTTAACTAGATGTTTTACGTTTCATTCATTCAGTTTTTATAAAAAAAAAAAAATAGTAACTTGTAGCATATTGGCTGTTGCATGATAGAAAAAAAAAATGATTACGTATGCGTGACCATGCTGCTTTAAGTTAGATTGAGAATGAGCATCTAACTACAGCCAGTTTATAGTTTTACGAGGGAGGTTTGAGAATTAACTGACTGACAAGAATAACATATTTATGGATCAAGACTTACTGCTGTGATTGTGTTACACTACACGAACGTTTTTTTGGCTCAAGTCAGATCTTTTTTTTTAATTAGGGGATGACCCCTACGTATGCAAGGCATTGAGCCGGAACTAGGAAAATAGGTTTTGGATGGAGGATAAAGGGAGTAGTGTTTGTGGACATTCGATTTGAACCCTAACACACTGAAAGTGGCAGAAAAGACCTCTGCGGGGATTTTATTCCACATACGAACAGTACGGCTAAAGTACGAATTCTCTCTGTAATGCGTGGTGCGGTTCACTGACATATCGACCACAAAGGGATGTGCCCTTGATGAAGAGCGTGTTGTACGTGAAAAATGACGGGTTTCGGGAACTAGTTCCCTGATTTCATTAGAACACATTCCGTTGTAGTAGCGATAGAACAATGAAACACACCCAACATTGCGTCGATGCTCCAGTGAGTCAATAGACTTGGCTACCCTACTGTCACCGATAAGCTTCTTCGCCCTATCCTGTAACGGGTCGTGTAACTTCAAAATAGATTTTGAAGCACCGGACCATACATGAGAGTTGTCTTAACAATTTTACTTGTTTCTGGTACTTTTTTTTTTAATTCGTCCAGAATTTAAATCGCCTAAAATTATCAAAACCCACGAGAGTTTGGCATCCGTTTGTTTGGACCGATCTTCCTGAAATTTTCACAGCATGTTACTGTGACTCTGGAAGGAATAATAGGCACCGCCCATATAACCCGAAAATTTAAATCGCCATATTTTGGGCATTTTTTGACCTACGTCGATGATATTTGGTACATATGGTATTGGCATAATTAGGAATACGTACCAGGAGAAAAGTGGGTGGGACCACGCCCATTTTTAGGAAAATGAAAAATCCTAATATAGTCTTAACTACTGGACCGATCGTCATTAAATTTTCACAATAGGATTTTTATTTTATAACGAAGAGGGTAGCGAAGCACACCGGGTTCAGCTAGTAGTAAATATATAAATAAAAGCAACAGAAAACTCTTATGTTAATGATGATTATAAAAATTCAAGGCAATCTGAATCCCTTTACCTAATGTTCGAATTTTCTTACATGTAAAAATGTGCAGAAAAGATATCCGAAAAAAATAAAAATCAACATAAAAGTCTATTTTAATAATATTATATTAATTTAAGATAATTTTAATCCCTTTATATAATATTCGAATTTTCGAACTTTGCTGAAATCTTACAGATTTTTATTTTATTGTAAATATATAAAAACACCTAATTTATTGCCACATATACCTTTATTGACTTTTAAAAATTAGTCCCAATTCGAAAGTTAAAACTATATTATCGAAATTTCGAACACACTTCAAAGAAGGAATATATTTATGCCAATAGAAATTTTTGCTGTCATAGTTAATATGAAATTTTTTTTCGTAAATTCGTAAATTCGAAATGTGCTAAATTATGTTCGAAATTTTGAACTTACATATCTACTTAATAATGTGAGTTTAAGTAGTAGAGTATTAATTTATGCGGGTTTCAAACCACCCGTAATTTACAAATTAAATTCACTTGCTGAATCAAGTTCGAAGTATCCTTTTTTTGTATATTTTCTTTATTATATAAATATTTTTATGTTGGATTAATCACAAATTCGAAATTTCGAATGGACATACATATGTACATAAATACTTTAGAAAATAATAATTTGCAGTTATATACGAAACTAAAAATTTATTCGTTGCCTTTGGACTATTCAACTGGCATATTTCGTAAATACGAAAGTCTGTTTTAAATTTCGAATTTACATAATTAAGTATATACATACATACTACAGTAAATCATATTGTGCGTTTAATTTAGAAAAGTATTGGTTTATTTGTGTGATTTGAACTTTAAAATTTCATATATCGAAAATTCGAAATGTAATTCAATTGGTGAATCATGTTCGAAATTTTCTTTTTTTTTCTCTTTAATTTTAGCATTATTACATTCATATCAATATAACTTTTAGTTACTTGACTACATATGCGAGTGTAAAATCGAAATTTGAATTCGAATACGCGAATATAATTTCGAAATCAATTATTTTACGATTTTGCATTATAATATTAATTTTTCAACTTTTCATTTCCGTGTGATATATGATTAGCAGAAAAATCATACACATGAGTGATAAAAATTATAGATTACTTAAAAAAAAATAAATAAAAATCCTCTGCTTAACAAATCACCAGCTGTTAGTTATTGAAATTAGCAGGATTTAACATCAACAGGAAGAGTGAAATTTTTATCTAAAATACCATAATTTTGTCGTTGTGCAAAACTATTATGTTTTTTAAGGCTATTTGTAAGACCTCCGTCGTACAGGGTGCCTTTTCCTTGTATATGTAGCTTACTTTTCTTAACACTTCATTTGTAGTTATATTGTTTGTGTTTTTCAAGATTTTTCTCCTTAATTTTCTTTTGTAGTTTTCTTTTCGATATTGAAAATGCAATGAAAAATGCATGGAATAAAAAAGCGTTTTACGTTTCTTAATTTATTTGATTTCAGTTTTTAAATCATAAACTTTAAGATGTGCATGCTAGTTAGTGTGCCAGTGAGTGTTGTTGATTTTATCCCAAGTTCTTTGAATTTTATTGTTTACTTTTGTTAAGAAATCATTTTTTTAAAGTATTTACTAGAATCTCCAAATTTAATTTTGTTACTCTCCATGTATCCATTCCTGCCGAAATTCTGATTTGTTTGTGTTCGTATCGAAAATAACAAAGTAATAAATACTATTTCCTCATATATAATAAAATATGTTAATATTATTATATTGATTGCATACCTCCTACCTTGAGTGCCACATAAATTTAAATCATTTCATGGGCTTAGAGATGAGTTAATTGTATTCTACTTATGTTGAATAGGGCATTGAAAATTCTTTATTAACTGTCAAATTCATCTCACATTATACTTGATTTAGATGTTTTGCACACATGTATGTTTCATATATCTTGTATTAGTTTTACTTTTTTTTTATAAAATATTTACAACACAAGTTAGTGCAAAATTCAATTAATATTCGAAAACAACTTGAATATTTTTCTATAGAAATCATAATAATATACACTGCAGTTCACTTATTTAAAGGCACTAAAAAATCCATATTCAACAGCCTGTATCTTTTGCAATTTTAAACCGATTGCAGAATTTTAAAATGGAAATGGTAGTTCTAGACATCTTGAGATATACAAAAAATCATGACAATAGTGGTTTCTTAATTAAAGAACTTTTTTTTAACAATTTATAAAAAAAAGTTAAAAAATGTGCTATTTTTTTAGTTCACTTTAGTTTTTCATTAAAATTAGTTAAAGTGCCTTTTTTCAAATGAACCAAAAAAATAGCACGTTTTTAGACTTTTTTTATAAATTGCCCAAAAAAAAAGTGTCTAGCTTCCATTTCGATTTTAAAATTCTGCAATCGGTTAAAAATTGCGAAAGATAAAGGCTGCTGAATATGGAATTTTTAGTGCCTTTAAATAAATGTACCGGAGTGTACGAGTATATGATCTGTCTGCATAAAATTCATAATTCGATTTAATATTAAATTTGAAATCAAGATAAAATTTATAAAAAAAAAAAATTTAATTTACTTAAAATAGTTTTTGCCTGCCACCTGGAGAGTCTACGAAGTTTCTAGGCAAAATTTGAAATAAAGTTTTTCTTTAGTAAATACAGGGTCCGCCATTTAACGTGTTGTTTTTTCAACTAGTGCTTATTTCGTGCATAGTAACACTTAGCTCATGTCTGATTTGACAGATAATTAGTTTTATCCTTCCGCTGAACGAATATGGTTGCGTATACGCTTGAAAAACGCTGGGAAATATTGCGACATTACTTTGAAAATCATGATAATGTTTGCCAAAAAAATCATATTTTCAGATGAAGCTCATTTTGATCTTGGCGGGTATGTAAACAAGCAAAATTGTCGCATTTGGGGCACAGAAAACCCGCACGCATACATTGAAAAGCCGACGCACCCAAAACGAGTCACTGTTTGGTGCGGATGTTGGTCCAGAGCATAATTGGGCCATTTTTCTTCGAAAATGATCAAGGAGTGGCCGTTACAGTCAATGGCGATCGTTATCGGGCCATGTTGAACGAATTTTTGTTCAAAAAAATTGAAGAGGAGGATATTGGCAACATTTGGTTTCAACAGGACGGCGCTACGTTGCACACAACAAATGCAACAATTGAATTATTGCGAGAAAAGCTTGGAGATTCGATTATATCAAGAAATTGTGATCTTGAATGGCCTCCAAGAAGTTGTGATCTAACACCATTAGACTATTTCTTGTTGGGTTATTTGAAGTCATTATTCTTTCGAAATAAACCAAACTCTCTTCAAGCTTTACAACTCAAATTTGAACGTGCCATTCATGACATACGACTTCATTTAGTGGAAAAAGTGCTCGAAAATTGGGTTCATCGAATTTCTTCCTGCAGAAGAAACCGTGGAGGCCATTTGAATGACGTTTTATTTAGAACTTAATTGTATCGATTGTACTTCACATTCACTTCCTTTTGTGGATTCCAGAAGTTTATGTTGGTATACGAAGGGATCCAAAACTGGAGTCTGTGGACCCAACGTGAAAATCTCAGTGCCCATGGGTAAAGGGCCCACGGTACTTCAGACGGAAATACAGGTAATTACCAAATGTGTTCATATTAATTTGAGCAGAGGCATTAAAGGCACGCATATAGCTATCGCTTCCGATAGTCAGGCTGCCCTTAAGTCCTTAGTTTCATGGGAATTCCGTTCTAAGCTCGTTTTATAGTGCTTTGGCTCACTACAGAAGCTATCGATACGGAAAAAGTATCCATTTACTGGATACCTGGCCATAGCGGTCACTCGGGTAACGAGGTAGCGGATGAATTGGCCAAGTGGGCCTCTGCCGCTCCTCTTATAGGCCCAGAGCCCTTTTGTGGCGTAAATTGGTCGACTGTAACTACTCTAATCAGAGAGAACGACTTGTCGACCGCTAAGGAAATTTGGGTGGGTTCTCCCGGTCTAAGGCGGGCCAAATCATTGTTACAGCCATTTTCATACAGTGGCATCCTGAATTTCAGCAGGAACTACTTACGGCTAGTTACTGGTTTCCTCTCCGGTCATTATGGACTGATTGAACTACCATCTTTGTAAAAGTAACCTAGTTCGCTCACCCTTGTGCCGTTTATGCACGGAAGAGGATGAGCCAACGGCACACAATCTCTGTGAATGTACAGTCTTATGTTATTATAGAAGGCGTGTTTTTCTTTCTGAATTTTTGTGTTCGGATGATAGTAGGCGGGCTTCTCCAAGCTCTGTGCTGACTTTCATAAGGAGAGTCAAATGTTTTTCTAGAAAAAGTCTTAAATTTGCGTATAATACAGATGGGAAAAAAATCTCGCATGCAATTAAAAAAAAACATATTTAACTCATTTTCACACACACACACACACACACAATTAAAATAAAGAAAATGCGGAAAAAAAAATTTAAGAAAATTTGATAACCTTCGGTTGCTTTTTGTGATAAAAAGATTGAATATTCATTTTTACAGTCAATATGACGAAAATTTACCCCAAAACAATATTTTTAACCCTTCAATTCCTGTTCTTCAATTTCTAGGCCTTTTTGTAATATAGGGCCTTGTTTGAGGTCCTTTTTATGGAGCCATTTTATTCTACTAATTTCCTAACACTTGCAAACTCTGCTTTTCAATTTCGTACATAACATACGAGTATGTTCCCTCTCGTCCTCTTCACGTGGAATGCCCCTTATGACAATAAAAAAAAAACAAGATTTTCACAGAAGTGATTATAGAAAATAAAAGAAATTTTATTCAGATTAAATTCCATAAATTATAGAGTAAAACAAAAGGAACAACATTTCGAATAATTCTTTTATTTAAAAATAAATATTTCAAATGCAACCCCTTCTCTGCGATAAAATCTAATAAAACGAAATCCACTTGAAAATTTATTTGCTTTTATATCATCACAGCTTAAAATAATCATAAGTTTGTTTAACAAAAACCAAAAATATGATTGCTTTTTTTGTGTTGATGTTGATGTTGTTTGACTCGAAAAGCAACCACCCCCAAAACTGCATTAAAATGCCACCCTCTTGTGCAACCTTTTGCTACATACACTCCCTCGTACAATAACAAGTGCACGTGTTTAACCCCCGCAAAAGTAGCAACGCAATAATCCCCCAGCAAGGAAAAGGAAAAATATGCTAATATGCATGTAATCCCTGTTGTTGTACTGTCTCGGTTACACTGTTCCGAGAATGAACAAATGCCTTTAAACATTGCCATCATAACTCAATGTCACAAAGGACCACCACCATTGTCAACCAACTGACTGACTGGCTGAATAATATAAATAAAAACGCATCATAAAGTTTTGGAATTTTTTAATGATATTCTTCTATTGCGGAAAAAAAAACTAGAGTTTAAAGTTATTTCAAATATTAAATATCACCACTCTTCCATGTTCGTTTCTTTGTCTCTTTGTTAGTTCGGCTATTAGACAAAACAAAAAGATTTTACTTGTCGTTTTTACACTTTTAAATGCGAATGCAACCCTAACCCGGTCTTATGTCTTATATGTTTTTTTTTTTTGTCAAACAGCAGAAGGTAGTGTGAAATTTGGAACGAATTTTTGGATAACAATTTAAAATTTGTTTTGGTTACTTCTACGCCCTTCCTCCTTTCCAATTTGGGGTTCGTTTTTGGTTTTTGAAATGTCAACATTTTTAACTTGTAGTATTTGTTTTATGGTTAAAATATGTATTTTGAAATATTTTTTTTGGTGAATGGAGAGGAGCAGGGAGTAAGAAAATTAATTAAATTTTTTTTGTAATAAAAAGAAAATATGAAATAAAAGTGGCAAGAGGTGGTTGGGCCATAAATAACCAAAGAATTGCAATGTACGAGTGTTTAACTTGAATGAAACAACGACTTCCTTCCCCTTGATGTTTCTCTTACACAGCGCCTTTTTCAGAAGGAATTCTATTGAAACTTCAACCTGGCGCTCGTTTCGCATTACATCAATTTAGACTACCGTAATTTGCGCTAAAAAAACACTTGGATCATGTTTCATGCACTCTACTTATTAAATGCTGAATTTCGTTGCAAAAAATTTTTAAAAATTTATTGAGTTAAAAAGAAAATATATGCTGAAAAATTTATACACTAAGAACCCATGTGAAATTTAGAAGGATTTTAAAATTGAGTTTTTTGTTTTGCTTTGCCAGAGGGTTGTTTTTCAATTTTGGCTATTTTTTTTTTTCGTTTAATCGATTTTGATCTGTTTTCAGAATTCTTTTTTCCAATTAATCGTTTTTTCCTTCCCGTTGATTTTCCATTTCTTTCCCGTTGATTTTCATTTTTTATTTTGGCGTTTTTTCGGTTTCTGCAAATTATTCCAATTTGGCGATTTTTCCTTTTTAAAGATTTTGCTGCTCTATTTTTTTCCCATTTCATCGTTATTTCCTTCGTGTTGATTTGAACCGCTTTTTCTGTCTCAAAACCTTTTCCGATTCAGTTTTATATTTTGATCTGGTAATTTTTTTGTCTTTAACGATTTTTTTCGACGTATTGGCTGTACTTAACCTTTTTTGAGCAGTTTTTCCTTTTGTTTTCCTTTTGTTTTAGCGATTTTTTGGTTTCAGTTTTATTTTCTGATCTGTCGATTTTTCAAATTTAATAATCAGAGAAATATTAGAAATACAATGGGCGCGTTCAGCAGAAAAACCTGTTTACTAAACTAAATTTGATTCAAAAGTCAAACTGAACTGAAATATCGCCATTTGATGAAATGTATCGTACTTTTTCTTTGCTACCAACAACAGTGTGCACTCACTCAATATGTTCGCTCATCGCTCTGTAATCAAAAACTTCAGCAGATTGTTGAGCAACAGTTGTGTAGCAAACTGTGTCTGCTGAACGCACCCATTGTTAACATCCCTACGGAAAATGTTGTACCAATTGTCTAAAATATACCTGTCCTATGAAAGGTGTAAATGGGAATGGTACAAAGTGTTCCTGAGTTGTGACTGCTGAAACGAGGACATATCACAAAACTAGAACAAAAGTGCTAACAAAATTCCATCACTCAGTGTCTCATCGAAAGGACTAGATTTTATACCAGGCTTTAAGGAACTATTTTCTGACATGTTCATTAAGGACTAGTTTTAGATAGGTTACTGTACAATAATCCTATTACCGGTTTTTATGAAACCATAACTGAGACTAGTACTTAGGAAACCACCACAGGACAAGTACCTTAAGGTTAGGTGTAGGACCTATCACCGGGTATCTTAATTATGTCAATTGACCCCCTCAAATGACAACGCCATGTTAAAGTTACTGGTTTCTCTATATAAAGTTCCGGAACTTCTGGGAACCAGTCACGTGACGTGTCCTGTGACAGGTTCTTTTCCATCTAGGGATATTTCAAGCAACAAAGGAAAAATTTAATACTAAACATCACTTTAGGTTTCAACTACACGTCTGAATAGAACAAACGTTGTTTTCGGCAGAAGCCATATTCATGTGTAAATGCTTTCACTACTCGTAAGGTAGCCCTCTTGAAAGTGATTACATATCTTATTTAAACATATTTCGAAAACAAATAGAATACGCGACTTCGTACTACTAATTTGATGTTAGGTGGTGACATTAGAGTGTTGCCAATGAATTATATCATAATATGCCCAATCTTCTGATTTTTTTTTTCATATATTTTTATTTTTAATTGTTTTCCATTTCATTATTTACTTCGTGTTTTTTCAAGCATCAGTTTTTTCTGTTTTAGTATCTTTTTTGGTTTCAGTAGGTTTTGCATATTTTTTTTTTTTTTTTTTTGGAATTTTATTATTTATTGAATCTTCAATTATAGATTAAAATATATATAAGTTTTTCATATCTTAAATCTAAAAATATTATCTATAAGTTTAGCCCATCCTAAACAAAATTTTTAATTTCAACCGTTGAAATTAAAATTTTGTTTAGGTTTTGCAATTTAATGAGATATGGCAACTTTTCGACTCGAACAATTTCTCGTTTAAGTTCCTTTTGATCGTTTTTATCTTTTCCGTTTTAGGCAATTTGTTTCTCTTTCTGATATGGCGATGTTTCAGCTTCCACCTTTTTTTCAACGTTTTGCTTGTAAAGGGTATTTTTTATAGAGTGACACAAGTTTAAATCATAATAAAAAAAAAAGGAAATATATTTTTAATATCAATGAAACGGGCTTTAGTGGAAAGAAAATTTTATGAAATTAATGTTTAAATATGATTTCTACCATGCGGCCGCCACGGCCACGGTGCGTAGAAACCGCATTCTGAAACACTAATTTTTAACAACTTTTCGCAGCATTTTTGCCAATAACTCTTCGAATGTTGATTTCCAGGTGTTCAGTTGTTTGTGGTTTATCGACGTAGTAGACAAGTGACTTAACATAACCCCAAAGAAAATAATGACACGATCTTGGTGGCCAATTAATTGGGCCATTACGTGAAATTATTTTTTCATCAAAAGTTTATTTGAGTAAATCAATTGTAGCGCCCGCTGCACGATGAGTTTGACGAATAGAACAATTATTTTGATCAAAAATATTAACAATTTGCACGTGTTGCTCTGGTGTAAGTCGATTTATAATGAAATTTCAAATCAAACTAAACAAAAAGAAACTATCAGTTGTTAAATCGTTGCTCAAATAACGCAGTGTTGCTAACTTAAAGTTGTGACACTCTATAAAAATCATCCTGTACTTATCGGTAATCGTTTGATGGTCGTATTTTCATTACGGTTATTTTAACTATTTTTTTTCGGAAATTTCTTCATAAGTTTTTACTTTTAAGGTTTTTCCAAATTGAGGCAGTATTTTGCACTTGGCTTTTTGTTAATTTTGATTGTTTATGCGACATTTTGTGTTTTCAAATATTTTTCCTTTTTTTGTATATTTTCTCATTTTGCGATAATTTTTTTTTTTAAACAGAGTTTTTACAGTTTTTTTTTGTTTTAGTGTTTTTTCCTATCAGTGGTCTATTTTGCTGTTGAAGCAATTTTTGAAGATTTGACTATTATATTTCGCATAACACCTTTTTGGAGAGGTTTCCAATTTTTGCAATATTTTCTTAAACAATTCCTTTGAAGATTTTAATGTTTTTGAGATTTGTTTTCATTTACAAACTTTTTCTCATTATAAATATTTTCTTACTGGCGATTTTTTCCAGTTTTATAGACTTTATTTCATATCAGGAATTTTATCAAATTATTTGGTGTATCGGTTTATATTCCTTCTGGTAATTTTTTTTACCTCTTTGACGATTTTTTCGGTTTTAGTTTAAATTTTTTGTTGGTTTTATTTCGTTTCGTTGGTTCTTTAGCTAATGACGATTTGTTGCCGTTTCGGATAAATTTTTCGGTTTTTTTTACATTGTATTCATTTTTGTTAATTTTTCTCGTTTTGACGATTTTTCTCGCTAAACCCGATATATTAAAACTTTTTTTTTTGGCAGTGATTTCCGATGTAGTGTTTTTTTTGACAATTTTGAGTATATTTATTTTTCGTTTTAATGGTTTTGACTGTTTTCCCTACTTTTTTGTTTTTGTGCGTTTTTAGCGATTTTTGTTGTCTGTTTTTACTTATTTAATGGTAATCCGTTCCATATGGGTATTTTCATTTCATGTGTTCGTTTCAACATTTTTTCGCCAATTAAAAATATTGCTTAGTTGCAAATTCAAGTGACATTTAAATAGGCTCCATTCTTTTCCTTTAAAAAGATTCATCAATTATTAATTGCATGAAAAACTCAAAACTCAAACCTTAAATTGAAAATAAAAAATTTAATATTGCATTTATCATAGCAAGCGTCAATCTCTGTTTCATACATCTGCTGGAAACTGAAAGCTGAAAACTTTCCTCTCCCTGATGATTTTGAATTAAATATAATTTTTGAACTTGCTGTCCTTACTGCTTCTTCTTTATTTTATTTGTATATTTTTTGTTTTTGTTATTTAATAAATACGAGTAGATTTTGCAAATTGTCAACAACGTTTGTTTATTGCCTTTCTTGTGCCTGATGATTATTGACATTTCGTCTCTGGAGTCTGAGTGTGTAAAGGAATGTGATTTTGATTGCGAATGTAAATTTTGTTTAATTTTATTTAAAGAAGTTAAAAGTATTTTTCTTGTAATATTTATTTAAAAACACATTCAAAAGTTATACAAATACAACCTTTACTTGCTGCAACATATTTTGATTGACAAAGGTAAAAAAGCAAGCATCTTACGAAATGTCAACAACTTTTGAGTTGTAATCAGAAGTTAAATTTTGTAGCTGCGTTGTTGACAAGAATGAGTAGAAGAGTGTTCATTAGTTGAGGTGGGAATAAGAGCAAAATTAGTTACAGATATGGAAATTATTTAGATGCTGAAGGTAATGGAAAATTCATTTCATTAAATTTCTCGCTGTCAACTGTTACACTGCCAAAAAAAAACTATTATAACATTGATGTGCTTTGGCAGCAATAGGTAGGAAACTTGTCGTTGTTTTGTAGATTAATACATTTGTCATTACTGTTATTTATTTTGTTTTAGTCATACCATAGATGACACTTAAAAGATGACAAACTATCTTTGTAATGGCAATCATTAGATAAGATGACCATCTTGTCCTTCATATACGACACAAATTGATGTTGTTGCTATAGTCATAGCATAGATGACATTTTAAATATGACAAAGTTCCGAGATGACTTTGTCAGCGATGTAATGTAAACCTATATATGAGTAGGCTATCTTATCCTTGATATATAATGAGAAATTTATATTGTTGCTATAGTCATAGCATAGATGACATTTTCAATATGACAACGTTGTGAGATGACTTTGTCAGCGATGTAATGTAAACCTGTATATGAGTAGGCTATCTTATCCTTGATATATAATGAGAAGTTTATGCTATTGCTATAGTCATAGAATAGATGACATTTTATATATGACAACGTTCCGAAATGACTTTGTCAGCGATGTTGTCAATATCAAATTTTAGATAAGATATTCATCTTGTTCCTGATATTTAATGACAAATTTATGGTTTTGCTGTAGTCATACCATAGATGATATTTTAAGTATGACAACGTTCTGAGATCACTTTATCATTAGTTTGATGTTCTATTTCGCTTTGTTAATGAAATTTATTTTTAAAAAAGTCATTATTCTGATGACTACTTGTTCGTCATCTATTCATAAACAAATTTTAAGATGGATAAACTACCAATGATGCTGTTTATTACTTTTGGATCCTATTCAGTTTTGGACTTGAAAGGACGGAAGTCCAAAGCTGTCCATTGCAACAATTAAAATTAGTTCAAAGGTCTCATGTTATAGAGGCTGCTACAATTATCTCCCCTTGTAGCGTTACAAATAAAAATACTTAATTTGACATAAATATTTTTTCCATTCAGTTCACACTTAATTAATGTCTCTTGATATCATCTACATCAGTTTATGACTTTATTAAAAAAAAAAAAAAATTACTAAATTAAAATTCCTTAAAATAATCAAAATCACGTAAATTTGTTAAATGATTTAAACAAAAAAAAAAAAAGAAACAAACGCACAACTCACAATCCTGCCATTAGGATAATACGTTTTGTGCCCAAAGGTTTTCTGCTCTATGCATTCTGCATAGCATTGCAGAGAAGGGATCACTTATCTAGATCTTTGACACATGTCTGTTCAACAAAATTAACTCGAGGATGTGTTAAGGAAATGTTTAAAATAATAATGTTTCTGTATTTTATGCTGCCAAAAAATTCTCCACTCTTGCTAGATACAAATTCAAACAATAATAGAGCAGCAGGAAAGGAAGGTGAGTGAGTGAGTGCAAAGGAAAAAGTAACTTATATTAAGTTGTGAATAGGAAAATATAATAAACTTGTTTTTTTTTTGCTGTTCTAGAGACACGTGTCAGTAACGGATGTGTTAAAGCTAAATATGAAATTGAATTATCTAAGTATTTGGAAAATGTGTCTAAATTAATATTTTTGATTTTAATCAATAACCAAATACTTAATAACTAAACTAGAAGTTGAAAACATTTCAATTAAATATCAAAATCAATTGGTTGGTAAGAAATAAAGTTTTAATACTTTTTTCTAGAGAAAATTTTACTTCTCATAGAACGATATTATTTAAAGATTTTTTCACACTTTTGATATTTTCGAAAATTAATTTAATTTTTTTCAAGACTATTTTACACAATTTTCTTACTTGGAGCTTTGGAAAAATTCCAAAAAATTCTTTTGTTGCGCTCGGAAAGCTGACATTTTTTTAAATAACTATTTGGAAAAGCAGAAACCAGTTGGACCAATGAAGTCTCATTGTGACCTTGCAAAGTCTGCTATCGTAGTCTGGTACTCATCATCAATAGGTACGCCTACTGTGGTACAGCCCTATTGATGCTCCTGCTACGAGATTGAATAAAATTATTAAAATGAAGAGTACCTTCTCCAGTCAATCATCTCTGTCAATGTCTATCTCTAGCCAACAATAAAGCCATTTACAATAAATTAATTTAAATTTAATAAAAGATCGAAGAAATTAGAAGAAATATATAAATTAATTTATTTAAAACACGAATTGGTTTAACATCGAACTAACTTTAGGTTAGAAAAGGAATTTTCATGGAATTGTTTGTCCAGCATTACAAAACGGATAGAAAGGAATCCAGACGACGACGTGCATCCTAATCCAACTTAAAGACGTGGTGTTATTAATAATGTTATGGTTAATATGAAATCAACGTATTCAAGGTACTGGATGGATGATGTGTGTCCTTGCTGTTGGGTATGTGTTGTATGTGTATTGCTTTTGAAATCTGTTGGGAATTTTACACCTTCTTCTCCTCTTCCTCTTACTAATTGCGATTTCCATTAGAAAAAAGGTCAATATTGTTAATGTAAGGGATGGTAACAATTTTTCCATATCTCCCACATTTAGAAGAATGAAAAAAACCTTGGAAAAATTCCATGGGAATTATTATAATTGGGATGATAGAGTTTCGTAGTTTAATAGAAAACGTTCAATAGTCTGTTTCCGATTTTGAAAACAAAATTTTTTAAAACTTTAAAAAAATGTTGGTCCATCTGTAACATATAGATTTTAAAAATGGTTTCAATTTAAATCGACTTGATTTCGCTCTGCTGTAAATTTTTTATTCGATATTTCTTTTTGTGACGAAATCGGGGATGTTTATTCAGTTTGTAGAGCAGTTTCTCCAAAAAAAATCAAGATTCATTTAACTAATAAAAGTTTTAAACCCATATTCATAAAAGTTTATTAAAGTTACTGTTGGTTTAGTGCACGAAAATGCCAAAAGCTTTTTTAGTTTATACTTTAACTTTAACATTATCAATCTTTTATGAATATGGGGGATTGCGTTTGATATTTTCCATGAAATTTAAAAAACTTTTTCAATTTCGTATTATTTTTTTTTTTATAATTTCGGTCTGAATAACTCTACCACCATTGAGTTTATAAATAATGATCTGAAAATATTTCAAAGGTAATTAAAATTTAAAATAATTTGCATTTTTAGCAACAAAATTAGACAAATCATTCGAAAGTTGTATGGAAAGCTTAAAATGATCTTAAGCAATTGTTATTGGCTTATTAAGAGGTTATCAGGTGAATTTGCATATGAAATTAGTTTCATCAACCTTTATTAAATCAATAAAGTAAAAATTTAATATCTAAACATCACTTTTAAATTTCAACTACACGGCTGAATAGAACAAACGTTGTTTTCGCTAAAGGCCATTAAACCTCGTCAGCATTCATGTGTAAATGCTTTCACTACTTGTTGGGGTAGCTCTATTGAATATGATTACATCGCCATTTGTATAAATTTCGAATGCAAATAGACTACGGGAATTCTCACGATTAAATTGGTAACTTTCACAAACTTAGCCTGTATAAATATCAACAAGTATAAATAAAAGGTTTTTCAATAGGAATGTCATGATCAAAAAAAAAAAAAAAACCCAGTACTCTTTTCTACTTTACTGCAACGATTAAAGGCCCTTGCTATTAAGCTGCAATACAATTAATTTATTAGGCTACAGTTTGGTTTGTAATTACTTAAGAATTATTTATATTCTCAAAATATCTTTAGATCCTTATATCAAGTATAATTTTTTAATTGCTTTTACAAAATAATAATTTCTATTCTGCACTCATACATACATATGTAAATACTCGTACATATGAATATTGTTATTTTTTTTTTTGCTGCTTTTATAAACTCATTTACATTTATATTAAATTTAACCTTCTTTGCTCTCATATTTTACGCCTTTTTCATTATTAGACTTTGATTAAGAATCTAGCATCCCTTCACTGTTTATGATTTTGCCCCCCCAAACCAAATCGTCACTAACATCGTTCATATTTCTACAACATTGAACATGTCTAGTCATGTCTCATTTATGTGTCATAAACCGCAGCTTATGCAGAGTTTAATTATGCCTCAGAGTTGTAAATGATTGCAATCGATTTAATTGCAATCACATGATTTCGCTTTAATGATTGCTAATTTTTTGATTGCATTCAAAATCGTAAATTGATTTCATGATTTCAATTTGAAATCATGAAATCAATATGATAAAAACGATTGAATCAATTTTTTGAAATCAATTTATATATAAATTGATTGCAATCAAATTTTATTGCAATCGATTTGATTGCAATTACTTTAATTGCAATCAAATCCAGTAATTGCAATCAAAGTTAAATCAGAATCAAAATCTTCGTTCTTTTCAAATGAAAAATGGCAATTTTTATTTACAAAGTTTTGTAAAATTGGTCAAATATAAATGGAGGTTTGCAATAGAATCTGTTGGTTTTCACCAAAACTTTAGTGATTTTTACTAAAATCTAGTGGTTTCCACCAAAAATTTGGAGGTTTCCACCAGATTCTAGTAGAAACCGCTAGATTCCAAATGTAAATTATTTCATTGGACTTTTACTATAGTTGTGATTTTAAGGGATTTTATTGAAATCACATGATTTCAACAAAAATTTGATTGCAATCGAATTGATTGCAATTAAATTAATTGCATTCAATGATTTCTAAAAAAAATGATTTCAAAATGATTGCAATCAAAAAATATTGCAATTTTTACAAGATTTCATTTTGAAATCTGAAATCATTTAGAAATCAAAGAATGAAATCAGTTTGGTTGAAATCACTTTGATTTCAATGTCAATTGATTGCAGCTTTTTACAGCTCTGTTATGCCTCATATATCAGCAAATAGTATTAAAGTACATACTGATATTTTTGCCCCCTTCGCCCATTAGAAGAATGCAAACAATGGACGTTTGTTGTCCCCCCCCCCCAAAAAAAAAATTAAAAAAAAATAAATATTTTCCTCAATAGTCGTAATTCTCTCTTCTTTTTCGATATTAATGGCCTGGAATCCATACACATACACTTGTTTCATTCAAATTCTAATCCAGCAATTCCTTTTCTGCCAACTTTTGTTATAATTTGGTTTTGATTACAATTATTACAATGATGACTTGCCGGCCGGGCTTCTTCTACAACAAGGGTTGCATTGTCTCCCCACCTCCTCCTCAACTGTTAGCAAAAAAAAAAAAAGAAAGAATAACAAGTGTTGGCAATTGTTGTTTGAAAACGTGTCACTTGCCCCATAAAATGATGCACAAACAGTTGCAATATGGATTTGTACTGAAACTTCTGGCTTTAACAAGCATACAAAGTTGCTTTTCTAAAGAGTTCTGCCTTAAAGTTTATATATTGATACAAAATTTTTCATTGATTATTAGATTTTTCTTAGTTTAACCACTAAAAATGTGAAAGAGGGTTTGGATAAATAACAAATTTTTATGAGTTTTTTTTTTTTTCACTAGAATAAACTCGTACGTGTCTAGTTTTGTGGTAAAAATGGTTTTGAATTAAAGTTTAATTTTACAAAGTGGCAATAATAATGAAAATTTGTCTCAAAATATGAAGAGGAATGAATGCATGGAGTTATTCAATTGTGGGTTGTGCTCACAAAAAGGGGTGTTTTTATCACAAAATTTTAAGATTAAATGGGGAAGGCAGCAGCCGCATGAGTTAAAAAGAAGCTGGCTGCATCATGATTTTATGAAATATCGAAGTAATTTGTTTATTCGTTTCGTTTCGAGAAAAAGGGACAATATTTTTCTAAAGTTATTGAAGTGTTAAGTTTTGGAAATTAGCTGAGGGAATTGTTGGTAAGATTTTAAAGCCGTAAATCAAAAGCTTTCAATTTATATAAATTTTATTGGGGATTAAAAGAAACATAATGTAGTTAATTTTGTGAGTCTAGAAAATATTTTGCGTATTTGAGAAACAGCGAATTCACTAAGAATTTATTGCAAGACAAAGTGCCCTTTAAGAAGGTACGCAGAAATATGCAACGAAAAAGAAAAACCAGAAACTGTTGCATAAAAATAAAATTATAAGTATTTACAAAACAAAAATCGCCAAAACAAGAAAAACAGTCACTAAAAAAAATTACAAGAGGAGAGGAAGCAATTAATCATGGGAAGGTCGAAAAACAAAACTAGTGCGCAAAACGAAAAAACGTCACAAAATGTGGGGCAAAATTATTAAAATGAAAAAAAAACTTCAATACGCGGAAAAAGCGCTAATATAAAAAAGAGGAGTAAAAACGGTCACATAATAAAGAAAAAAAATACTTTAACTTGAAAAGTTAGCAAAAACGGCGAAAAACGCAAAAATTGTTAAAATCGCTACAACGAGAAAAATCGTTTTTAAGGAAAAACTATCACCGAAAATAATAATTAGAACAAGAAAAAAAAAAACTGCGAAAGCAGAAATAATACCGAAAATAAAAAGTAAATTACGAAATACGAGTATAAGATTGGAGCTTCTGATGGGGAAATAGCCGTGGTAAGTGAAAAAAAAAAAATCACTAAAACAAAAACAAAAATACTAAAAAAAGGAAAACTATTAAGCCAGTAAATCTCGAGTAACAAAAATAATCAACCAAACGAAAAAGTCACAACATTTTGGGGAAAAATATTAATAAAATTAAAAATAAATCTTTTATATTTTATTTATTTGTTGCGGGTTAGCAATATCTAGATATATATTTCGTTGGTAGCTATACCAATTCATCAGTAGATGTTTTACCCTTTATGTTTAAAAAAATTCCAAAGCTCATCTATTTAATGGCAACCAGCGGTTGTCTAATTGTATAGGTGTAGAAAAGTAAACACATTCATAATTAAAAATAAATCTTCAATCTGGAGAAAAAGTCATTAGAACGGAAAAAAATAACAAAAACGTAAAAATACTCAAAACTTAAAAAGCTCCCTTAAAACTGCAAACAATTGCTACAACGGGAAAAACTGCCTTCACAAGAGAACATAACAAAAAATAAAAAAAAATCACCAGAACGCTTAATAGGTTGAAAAATCTAAAATAAAAAGGACCATAATAAATAAAATTCCAAATAGCGATAAAAAGTTAAAACAGTATTAAACGTTCCAGTCAAAAGAACATCGTCGTAATGAAAAAAGTAAGTAAAACGAGGATCAATCTTGCAAGAAGTGGCCAAAACTAAAAATAAACTCTAAAGCTAAAAATCGCTTAAACTAAAAAAAATTTCGCTAAACTACAAAAATTGCGGAAACTGCAAAAAAACGCTACAACGGAAATAATTGGCTTCGCAGAAAAATATTATCGGAACTGAAAAATGTCGTCAAAAAATACCGAAAATGAGAATTATATCGCTAAACATCTGTAAATTTTACATCGCAAATAAACGTCTAAACGGGGAAAGAATCGTTGTAACTGAAAACAGTCGCTTAAGTCGCTTAAGCTTACAGAAAAATAACACCAGAACTGAAAAACACCTTCAAAGCTGAAATAATACCGAAAATGAGAAATAAAGTTCCAAAAATGGGTAAAAGCCTATAGCGCAAATCTAATCTAGTCTAAACCTGAAAAATCTTCTTCATCAAAAAATCGCTTAAACTAAAAATCGGTTAGACAAAAAAAACCGTTCAATCAAAAAATCGTTTAAGCGAAACTGTATTTGCTTTTCTTTTTATTTTAAAGAACAGAAACTATGATGGCAAAAATCCAATAATTAAATTTTTAATAGAATTTACAGTTCTAAAAAACTTTCACTTTCATAAAACTGACAATGAAAAAAAACTATAAGTTAGCAAATTCTTAAAAAGGACTTCCAAATAAAACAAGAATTCTAATGTCTGCTAACGCCTTCTTACAACAAAACGAACGAACAACTCAACGGCAATCAGACTACGCTACAAATTTTAACAATTTGTCTTCTTTTATTATTTGTTTTTTTCCGACAAATAAAAATCGACTCTTGTGCAGGGCCTGTGGTTACACCCACTTAATAAAAGAATTGATGTGAAATTGAAAAAAAAAAAAAATGATTCTACATCAATTTCAGCATTTAAATGCAGCCTCCTTTCATACACGTCGTATGTCAGGCAAAAAAAAAACTCTCATAATGTTGCATAAATAATTGCTGAAAGCAGTTTAGAAAAAAAATAAATTTATATTTAAACAAAGTTCTTTAATATTCTATCGTCCCTCCTCCGTCCAACAGTTGTTCCATCGGTCAGTAGTTATTTTACAGGTACTTTGCTGCAGCATATGGCTTGAAAATATAAAATATTTGTTTTTTAGTAAATTTTTCTTTTTATTTTAGTAAATTATAAAATGAGAAAATTTTTTTTATTCTAAATCACCAACAAATACAACGTTATTTCAACAATTCATAAAACGAAAAGTTAAAAACGGAGCCAGGCAACATATGAGGGCTAACTGCTGACCGCATTATTTGTTGCATGTGGTCTTATTGTGTACACAAAGTAGTCGGTGAAAAGAAATGCAACAAATCAAAAAGTACCCTACATTAGTTACGATGGATTTAAAAGGTCTCGTTTATTATTTAATTTGCTTGAATACAAAATTTTCAATTTGTTGCTTCAACTGAAAGTTGTGAAGTCAGATTCTGTCGAGTTCAGCGATAAATTTCGAGACCTAAAAAAATAACATCTAAATAAAAACGGCAATTTAATATATTATAATTACATCGGCACTTCATTGTTGTCATCATTACGACGACAATCAATCCTTGGAACAGTTGCTTATCTTATAATCCGCGTCTATGATGACAGAATTGTCATCAATATAACTATAAAAAAAACTAATTATTAATATACTTTTTCACTGTTAATTTTCTTCTTTTTTAATAATGTTGACCCTGGTATCTGGATCATTCAGACATCGATTGTATATGAAAAAAAAACAATATAATTGTATTTTTGTTTATGTTGATACGACATACATGCATATTTACTAAGTACCATGTGGTGACTAAGTGTCATCAATATGCAGACAATGTGTCATATTTTCGTTCACGTACATTTTTGCTTTTGCATGTAAATGTTCTTTTTTTCTACACAAATAAACAATCGTAATATACGTGACAAAAGAGCAATATTCTGTGAAAATTATGTATGTGACACTTCAAATCTCCAGAATATCTTATTACGACAGTTTTTACCCGATTAATGTTAATTTTGTTCTTATTGATGAAAAATTATTCTAAAATGAATATCACAATTATGATGCCAAAATAAACGTTAAATAATCTTACCACTGTCATAGGCCATCAGAATGATGTTAATTTCGTTCTTCATGATAATATATTTTTGTAACACTGATGTCACAATTAAGATGACAAAATTCTATTATGACTGTGGCTATCACTTTAATGTTAAATTGTTATTGATGACATTTTGTTTGTAACACTGATGTCACAATTATAATGACAATATTCTCTTATGACAGTAGTCATCAGTTTAATGTTAGTTTTTTGTATTATAGGCGACTTTTTGTTGTAACACTGATGTTAAAATTATGATGACAATATCATCAGTTAATGTTGTTATATATGACATTTAGTTGTAACACTGATGTCACAATTATGATGACAACATTTTATTATGACAGTAGTAATCATTTTAAAGTTGGTTTTTTTTATTATTGATGACTTTTTGTTGTAACACTGATGTTAAAATTATGATGACAATATCACCACTTAATGTTGTTATATATGACTTTTGGTTGTAACACTGATGTCACAATTATGATGACAATATTCTATTATGACAGTGGTCATCAGTTTAATGTTAGTTTTTTTATTATTGATGACATTTTGTTTGTAACACTGATTTCACAATTATGACAGTGGTCATCAGTTTAATGTTAGTTTTTTTGTAATTTATGACTTTTGGTTGTAAGACTGATGTTCCAATTCTGATGACAATATCATCAGTTAATGTTGTTGTTGATGACTTTTTCTTGTAACACTGATGTCATAATTATGATGACAAGATTCTATCATGACAGTGGCCATCATAATAATGTTAATTTCGTTCTTCATGATACATTTTTTAAATGGTGATGTCAGAACTATGATGACACAGTGTCATCATCATGAAAATTGATTTTTAAAGAGTGTTAAAAGAAATATAGTAATTTGTGATATAAAGTATTTTTAATTTATAAGACAATAATGACAATTTCAATAAAAATTAATCTTAATTCCAGAATAAGAATTAATGTTACAAACATTCCAATAAAACTTAAAACACTTAAATATTTTAAGCCAACAAAAAAAATCAAGCAGAAAATTTATTTGATTAAAAACAATAAATAACAAGCGAAAAAAGCAAAATATAAAATAAAATCTACAAAATGACAGAACATAAAAAACTAGCTTGTAAAAAAAAAAACGGAAAAATACAAAAGGATACGTTATATTTTGGAGCTTAGAAACAAAAGGAATTTTTAACAATACATTTTTGTAAAATTTTCGATTATTTTGACTTTAGACTCCTTAACAAAGCACTCATACAAGGAAATAATCATAGTTAAAACTGTTGTTTTGTTGCGGCATTTTGCTTTTATGACATCAATTGTTTCATGATGTTGTTAAAATTAAGTTAAGGTCTGTGAACCACAACGAAAAATAAATAGAGCTCTTGTTGGCTCATGTAATAATAAAGAATCTAGTTTAGTAACTGACAACAACAGCAGACGTTAGTAATGCAGTCAGCAAACGAGAGAAAACTATAAAAAAAGGACACGCGCTCTGCAGGATATCTAAAATACTCAAACACTAAAAATTATCCTAATTATTCTTTTCAAGTGGCATTACAGAAACATTTTGCAATATGGTCAACACTTGTTTCAGTAAACGTAAGCCGCTTGTTTTCCCTCTGTCTCTCTCTCTCTCTCACCTTCTTTATAATCTCTTAAAGAACACACAATATGAGTACATTTCTTTTGATTTCCAATATTCTGGGAACTATAAATTTGATTTTATCTCATGATCTGCACTACACTAATCACACATGAATATCGTTGAAAAACTCAACTGGCAAATATATTTTGGAAATCAAATAAACATTAGAGTATTTTCTTAATTGTTGTCTAAACCTCATCGATATTCGATTTTAATTGTCATTGAATATTTTTGTATCTTTTTATCTCACGTTTTCATATTCGTGTATTCACGTGTTAGTTCTTGCCATTTAAGATCGTTTAAGGAAGGATATTCACTTAGAAATGAGATCCTTTGGACACCGGTTTTACTTCAAACAAATTTATTTTTCAAAGTCAAGTACGGAATTTACACGAAGATGACTTTTTATCTTAAGTCACTCTTGGTATTTAAAACAATTTTTGTTTTTTTAAGCATTTTGGCATGTAATGCAGTTTTTGTAGTAATTGATGATGGGTGTTCCTTAAAACATTTTAATATAAAAAATGCAAAAGGAAAATAAAAAAAGTGGAATTAAACTGCCTCAAGGAAAAAACATTTTAAATAATCAATTGTTTAACTAAACTTATGAAAGTCAAAATTAAACAAATAAAATTAGCAACAAGTAGAATTAAACTAATAAAACTTTTTTTTTTATATGAAAATTTTGAATTGAACATTTTTTATATAAAAGTTTTGGTACTAAAAGTTTAGTTTTACATATTTTCGGTACAAAAATTTGGTTTAGAAAATAGTCGGTACTAGAATTTTGGTAATATCGGTTTTCTATAGGAAAAATTTCTATGTAATTTTTCGGTACTTAACGTAAAAATTTTCATAGGTTATATTTGGTAGTAAAAGTTTTTTTATAGGATATTTTAGAAATTTAAAATGTTTTATATAAAATTTTTGGTACTAAAATTTTTCTATGGCCAATTTTCGAAACAAAAACATTGTTATAGAAAATTTTCGGTACTAAAATTCTGCGCTTAAAAATTATCGGTCAAGTAACTCACCAGTAGAAGCATCGTTATTTGTCCAGAATGAAATTCATCTTCTAGAAAAGTGGCTCACAAAGTGGAATATAAAGGTCAATTCAGATAAATCCAAACATATAACTTTCACACTACGGCAAGGAGACTGCTCACACGTGACTATTTATGGTAATCAAGTACCTAAAGAAAATTCTGTTAAATACCTAGGAATGACTTTAGACAGAAGGCTGACTTGGAAGCACCATATTAAATCTAAGCGAAATCAATTAAAGATAAAAACTAGTAGATTATATTGGCTACTAGGGCCAAAATCAGAACTAAATTTAAACAATAAACTTTTAATCTACAAGGCAATTCTAAAACCTATTTGGACATACGGAATTATGCTTTGGGCAACAGCAAGCAAATCAAACATCGATATTCTAGAAAGATATCAGTCCAAAACTCTAAGACTAATAACTGCAGCGCCATGGTTCGTCACAAACAAAAATATTCGTAGAGATTTATGCATGTCTTCAGTACGCGAAGAAATACAAAGGTTCAGTAAAAACTATCTTCAAAGATTAAGTAACCATACCAATCCTCTGGCTATTACTCTATTAGACGATACCAATGAGTTACGAAGATTGAAACGAGTGCATGTGTTGGACTTGCCTTTCATAGGCTAGTCAGCTTTTTATACATTGAATAGCTTATATTATATTTTATCTAAATTAAATTGTAATTGTTATGTAGTCCATTAAGGCTACTAAACTACTGTAATTTTTGATTTAAATTATCACATTTGCTTATTGTCTTACAGAAGATAGATCGCAAATAAATAAATAATAACAAAAAAAAAAAAAAAAAAAAAAATATCGGTACTAAAATTTTGTTATTAAAAAATTGTGCTACATTTTCTATAGGAAACATTTGGTAGTCAAATTTTTCTATAGAAAATTTGAAATATTTCTATGTAAAATTTACGATACCAAAATATTACTATAAAAAATTTTTGGCAATAAAATTTTGTTTTAAAAAAATTTGTGGTACTATACTTTTTATAAGTAGTATTTGGTAGTAAAATTTTTCTAAATGAAATTTTAGAAATTCAAAAATTGCTATGTATATAAAATTTGTGGTACTAAAATTTTACTATAGCCAATTTTCGAAACTAAAACTTTGCTATAGAAAATTTTCGGTACTAACATTCTACTCTTAAATATTTTCAGTACTAAAATTTTGTTATGAAAAAATTATGCTACTTACAGTTTTCAATACCAAATATTTGGCCGTAAAATTTTTCTATAGAAAATGTTCGGTACTAAAATTTTGCTATAGAATGGTACTAACAGCTTTTCAAACGAAAATTATAGTGTTAACATTTTTCTATGGAATTACGAAATTTCATAAATTATTCCTTAGAAAGTCATTCACTCAAATCTACAAAATTCCAAGTCATCAATAACAAAAAAAAAAAAAAAAGAAAACCTTTGATTGGCCTCATTTAAAGGATTTCAACATTCCAGGAAAAACAAGACACATACAGGACTATTACATGATTGAAACAAAATCTACTTAACAAAAGTCGATAGATTAAAAACCACTGATAACGATTCGACCAAATGGTTTCTAATTAAAGTTATTTTCTTTTATTTTTTTTCAATTCAGTTTGAAAAGTGCAACAATTTTTAAGAATCTTGGATTTAAGATAAAAATCTCTGTTTTTAAGGTTTTTAAACAAGAGCAGAACATGATCATTGTTGGTGGTGGTTATGATCTTTTTTTTTTCTGCTAAATTTTATATAATTTTTTTTTGGTATTATATGATACATGATTTTCTATAAAAACAGCAGCCCCAAATGATTTCGTTGTTTTGTATTTTTATTTTGCTTTTTAATTTTTTTTTTGTTTAATCACAATCGATATCGAAAATAAATGTTAATCACATGATCACATTGATATTTCTGTATTTTTAACGTAGTCTTGAGAACATGGACTCAACGTGTACAATTCCTTTGAATTGAATTGAAGTATAATTTTATTTTGAAGTGTTTGAAGAAAACAGCGGTTTTGGGTATAACGTTGTTGTTTCTTTTTATTTTCAAACAAACATATAATTAAGAAAAATGTTTGAAAATATTAAATATGATTGGTTTTTTAATAAAAGAAAGGCAAAAAAAAATCACCTGCCGGTTTTTTTTAAATGAAAACAAAAACTTTGGCGAAAAACCATAACCGTCAGTGGTCGGCTTAATAGTTTCACTTTAATTTTTTTAAGTTTATAAAAACTTATCCAATATTTCCAATAAACAGATCCTTGTAAAACCTTATTCAAGTCATGATAATACAAAGGGACTTTAGCACGCCCATTTTGAAAAAATTTCTTTTTTTTGATTTCTTCGACTTGCATATAATTTCTGCCACAATATGCACAAGATTTTAATAAAAAAAAGAGGGCAGCCCCCCCGGCCATTTTTAAATAAATATTAAAAAAAAAACCTTAGATACCCATTGCATTTCTGTTGAAATACAACATAAAAAAAGTGGGCGGTGTCATGCCTATTTGAAATAAATATAAATATAGCCTGTTTTATTTAAATAATTTTTATGAAACTTTACATGTAAATATAGTTCCCATCATAGTACAAGTTTCTGTGGACCAAAGTGTCATTGCCACGCCAATTTGATGTAAGTTTTATTAATTTTGCCGCTTTAATTGTTAAGCATTTCCTATAAAAATTTGCACGCTCATAAAGCTGTCGTTACATGTATTAGCTGTATTAGTGAGCGTAAAGTGCTTGTGCCACGCCCACTTTAAAATAAAAGTATTTGTTTTTCCTTCATACTGATGCAATTCTTATGAGATTCTGCGCACATGCTTAGTTACCATCGCTATGCGCGCCTTTTTTTGTAACTACTTGTACCTTCAAAGAATTTTCTCAAACTGTTTTTTTAATAAAGATCATGTCAAAAGTTAAGTTTTTGGCAAATCATGAGAATGGATAACATGTTTCTATATATTTTGTCAAAACTTATCCCAGACTCTTCTTCTTTGGATTGGTGACAAACTGTCCTCAAAGTTGTGACATTTTTGTAATGACAAAAGTTATTTTCATACACTCATACTGTCATCTATGACTTGACAGCAATGATATATTGTTGTTTTCATTCTCTTTATATGTAAAAGAGGAACTTTATCCAATTTTTAAAATTTTTATGTATTTACAAAAAATTTAATAGATTTTTTTTTTCGAAAATTCGTGCAAAAACAAGGAATCACATTTTTTTACAAAAATGTATGACAAGTCAAACAAATTTCATTGCTTGATGTATTTCGAGAGAGCTTAGCCTCATCTTTATGTCGATGACATGGATTAACAAAAGCAATATAGATGACTATGCGGTTTTTGTTCTGTTAATATTTTAAATAGGGACATGACTAAGGCGGCACAAACCCTGGATTATAAACATCCAAAAACATAAATTGAAGAAGCTAAGTTCTAGACAGCAATAAAAACATCGATACGATTAAAATTAAAATGCAAAATTGTAATAGCAGGAACATTTAAATTCAATTTTACAATCTTTCCTTTGATGACAGAATTGTCATCATTGTCATTGGTGGCTAGATTTGCAATTAACTTTACATTCTTTACCTTTATGGCAGAACTGTCATGAGTGTTATTTCTAGCAAATAATTGCTAAGTCATTCACACAAATGTCATTATTTTCATTATCAAAATCCTTACCTTAGCGACAGAAATTTCATGATTGTCATCGGTGGAAAGATCAGCAACTAACTTAAAATTGTTTTCCTTAATGACAGAATTGTCATCATTGTCATTGGTGGCTAGATGTGCATTTAATTTCTCATATTTTCTCTTGATGACTGAATTGTCATGATTGCCATTTCTAGCAAATAATTGCGAAGTCATTCCCTTGAAGACAGAAATGTCAATATTTTCATTATTAACATCCTTCCCTTAATGACAGAAATGTCAGGATATAAAATTTTTCCCCTGATGACAGAACTGTCATCATTGCTGACAAATTACTTTAATGCTGTCATGTTGGTCACTACCAGTATAAACAATCACAATATGCAATATAACAGGTATGCAATAGTGTACTGATCCAGAATTTCACTGCTGCGTACTAAAACAACATTATAATCGCGCATTTTGTAGAGTTATCCCATAAAAAACGAGGAATAGCTTGAATAATAATCGTGCAATATTATTTATTAATAAAATACACACTCCAAAATGACCAGTTGTTGCTTTGTGTTTGTTCTTTCTACCTGCTGTGTTGTCTGCATACATTTGTGCTTATGATGGGCCTTTGGTTTTAGTTTTCAAGGGCTGTGCTTGTTTGTTTTTATATAAGAAATAAATCCTCTTACAAACAAAACGATCACTTGAATAAAAAAAATTCAAAGATTTTTGTTTATTCTTTATTTAGGCAAAACAAGAAATAAAATTTCGGCCAAACGCCAGATGACTTTTGACCAAAATGAAAAAAAAAAAAAATAACCATCATTACATATTTTGGATATCTTTTGTTTTACAGCTGCTGTGGCTGCCAGTTTCTGCTGTTGATTTGGATGTATTTTTATATGTATATAAATTTTTTTTTAACAAAATGTTGGCCTTGATATTGGCTTGAAAATTGATGACGACAGGTTAAACAAGCTGCAATCTGTTTTTAAACTCACTTTTTTTTTTTTTTTGGTAAATTTTTATTTGAAATATAAACAATTTTCTTAGTTTTTCATTTCAAGCTAAAATACTTTTGAATGGTCTTTTGAGACATTAAATTTATTTATTGTGTTTTGTTTTGGTAAAAAGATTGACGTTAATCGCTTAAATTGAAACAGCTGAATCTGTCAGTTTTGTTAAATGTTGTTGTTTGAATAATTTAGATGATCAGCTTGTTAATAAAGGATGTTTTGTCAGTCTTATCCTGCTACAAATGCATTGTTAATAAGATTTGATTATGTGTGGCTTTTTTTAATTGTAACAAAATATTGATGTTTTAAATATTTTTTCGGATAATAAATTACAACAAGATGACTTTTGAAATATAACAGATACGTGAGATACGGTCAAATCAATTTGATGGTTTTCTAAAGTGACCAATAATTCTGAAGTTTTTGGATAGAGACAATTTGTTTAATATACTTTAAAGAATAGAATGCGATGATATTATTTTCGCGAAATTTGTGTTTTAAGGAATTTCTAAAAGTAAACTGCAGTTTCCAGAAGTTTTTTTTCGCTTTTTTCGCAAAGGTTGAAAGATTAGGAGCCGCACGATCTCCCGGTTCGGATTCAATGTGTTCAAATAAATTTTCTAATCTAAAATTCAGTTTCTTTTTTTGCTTCCTCTAATAAATTGAAAATCAAATACATGTTTCCAACACCTCATTCGTGTTACTAACAAACTCTAATCGTTATCATCATCCCCTTTTAAAAATCTTAAGGACCAAAATAATTACAAAACAAAAAGTCAATTTTAATTTAAGATCATTTATTTTCAAATAAGACAAAAAAAAATCCACTTAAAATTTATTTACAGTCGAGTAAAAGACAAATAAAATAAATGAATAAAAATAAATAAAAAAAAAACGCTATAAATTCCAAAACTTTGCGCCTCATCAACTTGAATTAAACAAACAGTGAAATCTCTCTCCCATAAGAAGAGTGGTAAAAAAAATACTCATGGAAATATCCAATAGTTTGGGCAAATAATTCACGCAAAGTGGGGGAATGCAATTGAAACTGAACATGTGGTGTTATGAGCCGCAACAATTGTAGTGAAATCCCCCAGGGTAACATACGCACAATATTAAACTCACCCTGTGCCATACCAAAGAATCTAAAAAAGCAGCCCTTTATGAATTTTGTTCGGTCTTTCTTGTCTTCTTTTTGTCATAAAACAGCAAGTGCAGTGTAATTTTTTTAAACTTCCTGTTTTTTATTTATTTTTTTTTTGTTGTAAAGTAATTTTTATGCAAAAAAGAAAAAAAAAGCGAAACTACTCGTACCTTGTTATTGTAACAAAATGTGTGTAACAAAATAGCAGGCTGGCTGGCGGTGGTGGGCGATTTATTCATTCTTTCGAATCAAAGGAATTCCTTTTACTGTTTTTCTCTCCCTTTTTTAAAACAATTGCATAATCTTACGTAATCCTCTAAAGGGAATGAAAATCGATGTAGAAAAACGTTTATGGAATTACAACGACAGTGCAGCTTAAAGAGCCAGAGAGAGAGAGAGAGAGAGTGAACAACATTGCATATTTTTAGGTGTTAAAGCTAAAGCATACTTTAAGAACTAAACTTTATGTAATTTCTATGTAAAATTTACCGGCATTTTGTTGCCTGTTGGCAGTTTTCCTCTATTGTTTTCAAGGTCTTGGCCAAATAAATATGTGGGGAGTTTACAAAGCAGCCTTAACAAGAGGGTGGGTGCGTAGGTGGGTGGTTGGTTGGATAATTCGCTTTGCCATCATGGGGCTACACATAATAATGACTTTGATACGTATAATAATAATGACGACGAGTTGAAAATTTCACTTTCATAAGGGTGTTGAACTATAAATTGAACTTTTTGTAACATTTATTGTACTACTGAAATCATTGTAATATTATACTCCCGTCCAATTTCCCCCAATTCTTAGAAATCGTTCATGTAAAAAAAAAACTAAGAAAATGATAAAAATTTTCGGGCAATGCCAGAAGCAACCCTTGTAGCGCGATGGCTCCAGTAATAAATTAAATTTGAATCTTGCCAAGATTAACTAGATTGCCTTTATAGAATGAATAATGATGTACGTATGAATAAGTATTTGAACAAATGAAATGTAATTTTAACGTCATACTCACACTATTTGATAAAAAATAAAATACAAAAAAAAAAATATTAAGGAAATCGAACAGAAAATTTATCTGATTCAAGAAGATATTTAAGGATAACTATTTCTTAGATAATTGATGATGTCCTTGTAAATTTTTCTTGATTGAATTACACCTGTTATAAAATGAAAATAATTGACCAAGTAATACAGTTCGATCGGAATGGTTTCAATTCAGTAATTGTATTGCGATCGTTGTTGATTTACAGTCTGTAGATTCCGTTTATTTTTTATTTTGATTTTACAGTGATAAGGTTTTATATACCCACAGTCGTTTGCTTAAAGTCTTTTGAACATCAAAGCTTAGATCAACCTTTTTTTTATTAACATAAAAAGCTTATTTTACTGACGCTCCTAAAAGTATGCATGTTTTTTTATTCCTTACTACAAATGAAGATAGTAAAAAAGTTCTATTTCATTTTAATGTATAAACTGGTTGGATTCTAAAAAAAGATCATTCTCAATTTCATTTTCAATTTTAAAAGTGGTTTAATTACAAACAAACGATCATTTTGTTCCAAATGGTTTTAATGCCGTAATGCGACAACGGCACACATTCTCTGTGAATATATAGTCTTTTTTAATAATAGAAAGCGTGTTTTTCTTTCTGAATTTGTGTGTTCGGATGATATTAGGCGGGCTTTCCCAAGCTCTGTGCCGACTTTCATAAGGAGAGTCATTCAGAGCTTGGTTTAATTTACAGATCTATGGCACAACAGATCCAATAGGTGTCTCAGAGCCGGTCCTTGGACCAGATCTTTCCACTTTTCTATCTAATGCCGTAATTTTATTCCGATCGTTATTGATTTACAGTCTGTAGATTTTAATGGTTTTTTATTTTCAATTTACAGTGATAAAGTATTGTATATCCACAGGCATTTACTCAAATTCTTTTTACATGCAAAGCTTACATTAATTAAGCTTTTCTATATATTAACATACAAAGCTTTTTTTACTTACACTCCTTAAAGTATGTATATATTTTATTGTTTACCACAAATAAATTTCGTAGAAAAATTTATTTTAAAATTTAATTTTGAGTTTGAAAAGTGGACTGATTAAAAACAAAACTTTTGGTTTTCGAAAGGCAGAACTTTCGGAATAGGGTTTCCAATAAGAGTGATAAAATCTTAAAAAAAACACACTTATTGTTAAGGAAATTCAAAAGTTTTTTTATTAATTGTGAAGTACAATCGATACAATTAAGTTCTAAATAAAATATCATTCAAATGCCCTCGACGACTTCTTCTGCAGGAACGAATTCGATGAACCCAATTTTCGAGCACTTTGTCCACTAAATCAAGTCGTATGTCATGAATGGCACGTTCAATATTGACTTGTAAAGCTTGCAGAGAGTCTCGTTTATTTCGAAAGACCAGAGACTTCAAATAACCCCACAAGAAATAGTCTAATGGTGTTAAATCACAACTTCTTGGAGGCCATTCAATATCACAATTTCTTGAAATAATCGAATCTCCAAACTTTTCTCGCAATAATTCAATTGTTGCATTTGCTGTGTGACACATAGCCCCAACCAAATATTATCAAGATCAAATTCTTCCAATTTCGGCCATAAAAAGTTTGTTATCATCGATCTATACCGCTCTCCATTGACAGTAACGGTGTTGCCAGCTTCATTTCGAAAGAAGTACGGGCCAATGATTCCACCAGACCAAAAACCACACCAAACTGTCAATTTAGGTGAATGTAATGGTTTTTCATGAATAATTTGTGGATTTTCTTCGAACCAGAGTCGACAGTTTTGTTTATTTACCGCACCACTCAGATGAAAGTGAGCCTCATCGGAAAAGATGATTTTCACGAAAAGTTGCAATTGGAGAACGATTATTTTGATAATAAAACTGAATAGTTTGTAAATGTTGTTCTTGCGTATATCTCTCCATGATGAAATTGTAAACACTACTGACTGAATACAATGAAAAACAAATGACAGATCATGACATATTACAAATGGCCGAAACGTCACTTCAAAATCATATCATCCCTATTGGAAAGCCTTATATATGCGTTCGTAATTGAGTTCTATGGCATGGCTGAATATATCACTATATCGAGTGGATTGCTAAATAGACATTTGTTTTGGGCGATCTTGCGCTCCTCCTGGCGATCTCCTAAATATTTAGGCCTTAAAATCATTCCCAACGAAACTTTATGAATTGATGCACTTAAGATGCACAGGATTATGAATTCATAATGTTTTTGATATCAGAGGGATTTAAATTATTTATCCTACCAAATGACATTGCTGAAATTACGGAATTATAAATCCTAAAATGTTTGGAAGTGCATGGCTCATGTGGCAAAAAAAATATCCATCATTACAATAACAAAGAAAATTACACCGTAGTTATGGCTCCAGTGTCAGGGAAGGATATTAAGATGATAAATTGCTTTGGAAATTTTTTTTTTTAATCCTTAAGAAATTAATTTGTGACTTAGTACTCCTTTGCCTTAATTAACATATTTTTAATTTAAATATTTTTTAATCAAATGCTCGCATTTTTGCAAGCCCCTTTTAAGCATTTAAAGAACACTTTAAAGGGATTTATATGATTTTCTCGCCCCAATTTAAAAGCTCCCAATTAGATTTTGCTTTCTATTATATAAAGCTTTTTTCTTTCCTAATTTTTTTTTGCAGATTTAAGTACATACTCTTTTTTTATCTAATAAACAAACACATTAAAACGAAAATTTCCTTTCAAGTCCTTAACTTTTTTTCTTTTCTATTTTAATAGAGAGATTTGTTTGTTTTAGCTATTTTTCGTTCCGTTTTCTTGGAACTACAAAAAAGCACCCCTTAAATTAAGAAAAACAAAATAAACTTAAAGACTTTTCGCAAAGTGTTGTAACAAAAAAAAATTATTTGAAGTAAAATCTTTTTTTTTTTTTGCAAATCTTAAAGATAAACATTTAGAAATTGTTATTCGTATCAAAGGAAAATGATTTTTATAAAATAGCCAAAAAGATTTAAGTTAATAAAAAAAAGCAGAGCAAGTAGTTGATATAAAAAGGATTTGCTCTTAATAAAGGACTAAATCGATTGAAATGATTGATATTTTGCGTGATGTGAAGAAGTAAGATATGAGGTATATAGAAGAAATTTAAATAAAATATAAAGAAAGTCTAAAGTATAAAAAAGTATAAAGTATTTGAGAGCTATGAACTCTTTATTTTTTTTTTTTTTGTGGTAGTTTTATTATTTATTGAATCTTCAATTATAAAAATTGAAACATCAATAAGTTTTTCAAATCTTAAATCTAAAAATACATTAATATATGTTTAGCCAGTGCTAAACAAAATTTTTAATTCCAACTGTTGATTTTTGATGTTTTACATCTCTCGTGTACGGCTGAGAGAAAGAGTATCCCTCCTTTTCAACCGGGTGTGGCCTCTATAATTTAGAATGTTGCGTACAAGTGGATTTGGGTGCAATACTACTTTTTCAATATATTTTTTTGCATGTTTTGAAAATACTGAAATGAACTCTTTATGACAGTGAAACAATCTTGCTGAAATTTTCCCCAATCTTATTGAGATAAATGGTCAGGAACAATCAACACCGTAGTAATTTTTAAACTTCAACTTGGATCAACATTTTATTTGATGATATTTATAGAACTAATGAAGCTTAAATTATGAAATTTAATTAACAGAACGCGCAAAGCAGAGTTGTAAAAGAGTTAAGCCTTCTAAATTTCCAATATCTATTTCCTATACCCTATCCCTCCCTCTGAGTTCCGGCACAATGCACTGCATACGTAGAGTGCTGGTCCTAATTAACAAAAAAAAAAAAAAAAAATTTGGAGAATAACTGACACTTTCATTTAATAGAAAGTAAAAGGTTTAACTACTGAATCGTAATGACAATCAAAAGAAAAATAATAGCGACTTCACATATCCTCAAAGAAAAAAATCTAGCGGTGTTAAATCGCACGATCTTAAAGGCTAATTCACGGTTTCGAAACGTGAAACTATGCGGTCACCAAACGTTTCCTTTAATAAATACATTGTGACACGAGCTGTATGACATGTCGCGCCGTCTTGTTGAAACCACAGCTCCTGCACATCATTGTTGTAGAATTGATGAACGAAGAAGTCAGTAATCATGTCTCTATAGCGTTCTTACCAGCATCGTTTTTAAAAAAGTACGGAGCAAGGATTCCATTAAGCCATAAATAGTAAATTTTACTAGATTTAACGGTGTCTGAACATAGACTTGAGGATTATCATCACTCTAAATACGTTAGTTTTGTTTATTGACGTATCCATTAAAACAAAAGTGATCTTCGCTAAATAAAATTTGTTTATAAAAATTGCATTTCCGTATTTCGAACAGAACCATGATTTTCATAATAATCTTGAACAATTTGGAGGCGTTGTTCAGGCGTCAGTCTATTCACGTTGAAATGCCAAACCAAACTACACATAAATTACTTGAAAGCTGACAAAATAGCCGCCAGTGATAACAGTGTTGCCAATATAAAGTTCTGTACCTCTATAAAAGACGTCCTTTATAAAGCAGAAAATATTCAAAAATTTAATCATAAAGGCCAAAAGTATAAAATATAATGTATAAATAATATTTTATTAATAATTAAATATCTATATATATATATATATATAAAAATAAGTTGTCCTATGTTCGTGATTTTATAACTCGAGAACCGCTAAACCAATTTTCAAACGAGTACATGCGTTGGAAAGGCATACTTTCACTGATGGTTTATGTGATGTTTGCACGGCTCAGTGGTTCCGGAGATATGGCATTTAGATTTTCCTATATACTTCCATACAAATATCAATATACATATACATATTCTTATACATATTCATATCCCGTGCGACCCCGGGGCGTTCAACTAGTAAAGTATAAAGAATAAAAAATAATGTATAAAATATAACTTATGAAGTATGAAGCTTAAAATTTAAAGCAAAAAGTATTAACCCTTGTCCTGTATTTCAAAAATAAGACGTATGTGACATTAGTGGGTCAATTTTGCCCAATTAATATTTATATATGTATATACATATATTGATTTTGATTACATTTTTAAGATTCCTGACATGTAATAAAGGTTTCAGAATGAGTTTTACAAATAAAATTTTTACATGCAGAACATTTCTTAGAATATTATGTTGATTGATTTGGGCAAAAGAAGCACCGGACTCTCTTCAAATTGCTTATTTTTAAATGTAAGCTTGAGTCATTTTGAAGATTTTTTACAGACGATTTAGTATGAGTACCTTTTTGGCATATTCGATTTATATCTAAGTTTTTCGAATAAATGCGTCGTTTATACGTTTTATTTCGATTTCAGTCTCGATTCATACTTAGAAAAATAATGTACGCATTGTATGTTGATATATCCAAACTTTTGTATAATAGTTTTAGGCCATCGATTGGTTCTCCTCTTACAAGTTTTAGTACTAATTAGTTGGTCTAGTGTATCGACTCCGGACTTCGTTTCATTGTAAAAGTAAATGATTCGAGGCTTTTTTTTGGTGTTAGCTTTTATTTCTTAGGCGTGGATCGGCGTTACAAAACTATGGATCGATTTTTTTTAGGTACATATCTCAATACACTTTGATGAAGGGACAGCGTCCGCGGAAGGAAGTCTATCGCGAGCTCGGCTTTCATTACTATCCGACCTCTTATCAAATCGTATTACTCGCGATATATTTTGGAACTTACGTAAACTCTCTGTCTATTTGAATAGTGGTCTGACTTTGTGGTCATCCCATAGACTGCAAGGCTTCACCATGAGATCGGTATACACCAGCCAACAACAGAAGTCCGAAATATGCTTTAATGGTTATGTTATTTACAGGAATCTAGCCGCACGGTAGTGCGCCAGGCCAAGTTCGGCCACAGTGTGTATATTTACACGAAACCATTCGAGCTGTTTTTACCCCCTAATAACTTTGCTACTCTTTATCATAATAGAATGAATCTTGAAACATAAGGTCTCCCCAAAGAGGTGACCTTACAGGTTAAATTTAAAAGTTCTACCGTAAAAGCTTCCCGAGATGTTACGGTGTGAGAAGTCCATACTTTAGTACGTATTCACTCACTCACTCACTGACTCACTCACTAGCTCATCAATATTATTGAGCACTTCCAGTAAAGCTAGAGAACTGAAGGTTGGTACACAGGTAGGTCTTGGTGAGAAAATAACCAGAAAAATTTTAAAACGGGCACTTACCACCCGGGAGCGACTATGGTGCCCCTTCTTTGTATGGGGCACTTCCAGTAAAGCTAGAGAACTGAAGCTTGGTACACAGGTAGGTCTTGGTGAGAAAATAACCAGAAAAATTTGAAAACGGGCACTTACCACCCGGGGGGGACTAGGGTGCCCCTTCTTTGTATGGGGCACTTTCAGTATAGCTAGAAAGCTGAAATTTGGTACACAGGTAGGTCCTGATGAGAAATTAACGAAAATGATTTTTAAACGCGCACTTTTCATCTGGGGCGACTATGGTGCCCCTTCTTTGTATAGGGCCATTCTAGTGTAGCTAGAGAGCTTAAATTTCGTACACAGGTAGGCCCAGATAAGCAATACATGTAAATATTTATACTAAAATAACTTAGAAAAAAGAAGTGAGATTCGTACAAATATTTTTCCAAGAATTATTTCCCATATAAGAAAGGCAAAAAAATTTTACCAATTTTATAGGTTGGCTTGGAATGAGATGGAATTGTACCTATCAAGAACTTGGTCCTTATTTTGATCTCAGTACTTTTTACGACCGAAATATTTTGGCTGTGAACTTGGCTTTATTTTCACATTTGTGTTTTTGTGCGGATCCAATTTTCTCCAAAAAATTATTGCCCTAAGATCATTGGTCGAATACTGACAATACTAAATTATTAGTTACCCTTTAAACTGGTCATATCAACTAAATTTATAACATCACTTGGCATAAATAATAAAAATGATGACTTGTTGCTGTCTCCCCTAGAAACACCAGGAACGAGATTTATATTATAAAGCCTGCCAACCACTTTCACTATCGATGTTTCGGTCGAGTTCCATATTTAGAATTTATTTTGTTGCATCATTTCTATTTTATTGCAGAACTTCACTGCTACTATTACTAGAGCATGAAGATATAATTGGATCATATATATTATCAACTTCAGGAGCTGAGTTCTTTCAGTTTTATCACTTTTTGTAATCCCGTTTTTAAAACCAAAAGCATAAAAACACTTGCTTCCAAACAGATTCGATGTGTGTTTTTCGTGTTATTGATATTTGTTAAAAGCACGTTAAACAGACAAAAAAAAATAATATTGTTTTTAAAGTCAAATCGCATTGGGCAATTTTAACCCAAGTATATCAAAATCCGCTAGTTTTTTCATACAGCCACTCTACAAGACTTCTATTTTACACGTGAATAGTATTCATTAAAATAATAATTGTACTAAAGTTTAAAAAAAATCCAATAAATATTTCTCAAAAAAAAAAAAAAAAGCTATGAAACCCGTTTGGGCAATTTTGACCCATTAATACAGGACAAGTGCTAAGTACAAAGTGCAAAGTATAAAGTATAAATCATAAAGTTTATAACTTATAACTTATAAAATATAAATTCTGCATAAGAAACTCCACTAATTTTCAACCAAACAACTATCGTCAGCTTGAATAAAACATGATTATAATAAAGTTAATAAAACGCTTTAGATTAACTTAATTACTGCCAAAGCATTTTTCCATTATACTCGAAATCCTTACACTTCTTTTGCACTTTCAATTTTAACACCTTGTCGTGCAGTAACTAATTATATGTACTACTCTTCATTTCATAGAATTTTTAAAGAAATTAAAAACATATTTTTGTTTTTTTTTTTGTTCACACTTAAATTTCAAACAAAACTCATCATAAATTTCCAACAAATTGCAATTAAAACAAACTTATTTACAGAAAATTTTATGAAATAATAAAAAAAGGTGTATTTGTGTGCTTTTTTTTATTAACTTTTTAATGAGTTTTGTTGAGTTTGAAGGACTGACTGTTTGGTTGTTCTCCTTGTAGAACAGAAGCAGAATTCAACAAGAAATAATGTGGCACTACTTAAGATACTTTTATTATTTTTTTTTTTAGGTAGAAATGGCATTTGCAGGAGTTGAAAAGTGGAAAAAATGTAAATAAAATGTGTTTGCCAAAATTATGACGATACGCCAGAAAAGTACAGTGTGTTGTTGATGACGACACCCCCTTGAGATCATTAAAAATAATTTTACTTGTTTTCGACGTGATTAATGATGAGTTATCACGAGGATGGCAGCCAGACATAAAAACTAAACAAAATTTTTGTTTGTTTGTTCTTTAAGTAAATATGTCCTTATTTTAACAGAAATACAGAGTGGGTGGGTGTTTTTCTGATTCCTGTCCGTCGTCTAGGCAACAAGATCTCTTATATTTTGCTGTTTTCGCTGCTGCTTGTTTGTTAATTATTGGCTTGACTGACTAGAAGTCATAATTTGTTTGCACTGCATTTGTTGCATTTTATACTTGCCAGAACATGATTGTGCTGGTGTTTGGTTTTTTTTCTTATTTAAAAGGAAAAAGGCTGGTACTTACAGTTGTGGCTAATTAGACCTCATTAAAGCTAACAAATTGTTAAACAACTTGGATTTCGTTAAAAGTTTTTAAAATAAAAATCCCTAGGCTGCCACCTGGGAATGAAATAAGAGATACTAGAATAAAGCTCAACTTGAACAAGATAGACTTTGAAAAAAGTATAGTAAAGTTCCAACCCATTAAAAATGATAAAAAGCTGCAGTGCAAAAACTTACATGTAATTCAGCAGATTCAATTAATATAGAGAATCTTTAACTGGTGTGATTGCAGCTGCCGTGGTGGCAGTGAGGTCTAGGCGGTAGACAACTCTGGTGATGAGACTGTAGTTAGTCTCGAAACATCGATGTCAGTCAGTTCAACCCTCCGCGCAGTCAAAAAACTTTTTCTTTGTCCGTTCAAGTATTAAGAGCCACTAGATTTTTCTTTCTTTCTAATTTAAATAATAATTTAATTTATAACAAAATTAAATTTATAGAAAAATTAAAAATTTCTTTGATTAAGTTTTTATAATTGTTAAAACATTTTTATAAAAAAAAAAACTTGTAGCGGCGTCATAAAAGTTTTTTGATCTGCATGCATTTGAGGAAAAAAAACGGTTAGAAAACCTTGTAATTTTTAGTTTGACATATAAGATCTGTTCAGCTTATTTATGAAAAATACTACCATGAATATTTGTGTAGAACATTTTAATCCTCTAACTTTACGCCTTATGGGACTTTTTGTACCCTTCTTAAAAAAATTGAAAAAAAAAACTCTACTTTAACAGCATTTTAGCGCCTTAAAGTATTCTACAAAAATATTTGTAGTCACACTATTCTATTATAAACTCCCATCTAAAATTTTATGCCAGAAATCATTCAAAACTTAAAAGTGGTTTTACGATTAATTTAGCACTCATTCCCAATTCGCCAAAATGTCCCAAAAAACCCATTTTTTTTGGTTTATTTTTTTTATTTGTCCTGTTTTTTTTTTGTTAGGACCAGCACTCTACTTATGCACTGCATTATGCCGCAACTAAGGTAATTGGGTTGTGGGAAAGAGGATAACAGAGGGAGTAGTGTTTTTTGGACATTCGATTTGAAATACTAAAGGCGACTAGAACAGTTCGGCTAAAGTACGAATTTTCTCTGTAATGCGTTGTGCGATTCACTGGCATGTCGACCACAAACGGAACGTGTTGTAGGTGAGTTTCCGTAACAAGTTCCCCTGATTTCATTAGAACACATACTGTTGTAGTAACAATAGAACAGTGAAACACATACCACATTGCGATGATGCTCCAGTGAGTCAATAGAGTTGGCTTCTTCGCCCTCTCCTGTACGTAGACGTACTAAATATGCTAAGCTGTCTGAGCAGGCATTTTATTAATTGTTTTATTTCGCTAAAGGTTCTGCTAACCGACGAACGTGGGCGCTGTGGTGTACATTAGCTTGGAACAGCATCAATTGCTGTCGCAACAGTTTTTAGTAATCAGCGCTATGCGCTGCTCATCACTTAAATTAATTATATTTCTTACGTAAATTTTCATCATAACTCAGCATACAAAATACAAGTTCTACAAGAAAAGTTGGTTTTGTTTAACAGTGTTTTTTTTACCCAAAATCAGTTTTTAATTAAGAAAAATTACCAACAAAGCCACTGCAATAAAAATCAAAGAAATTTATCAAATTCAATGTCGATGCCGCCTGGCTCTTAACAGAAATGAAATTAATTATACAACGAAGAAAAAAACACACTTTAAATAGAATTGAAAATCACACAGATGTTTTAAAATTGTTGCCCGCGTTTATAAGCAGGTGTTAAACAAATAACTTTCGGGAGATGTATGAAGTGGCATGAGTACATAAATTAAAAGTAATTATGGATGAAAAAAAAAAAAATGTCAAACATCATAGTCAGCAATATTTTATGTTAGGGAGCCCTAAAACACAAGCCATTTGATTTAACTTCCTTTGGAAAACATAATCATGCTGCCAACAAGTCCCTTTCTTAACTTGCCTGACGTATAGGAGGAAGAGGAAGGGGGAAGAGAAATTTTCAATTAAACTTATTTATTGTTTCACACTTTTAATTTCCTGTCTTGTCTATTGTCTTTGTTCTGAAACATGTTTAACCTTTGCATGCTCCCATATCTTCCTCCTTTTTATGCACAATAGTTTTTTTTTTTTTGTTCTTGATCTCCTTAAACTACACACATGCCTTAAAAAAAAAGGGACTTTGTCATTGTGATTTGTTTTTTTCCTTTTTTCTTATTGCATTTGAGTATTTAAGGAAGTGCGAAGAACATTTCATACATGTTAATGACAAATTTAACCTTTAAGCAACTAAATTCTGTAAGTTTATGTTTTTTTTTTGGGTTTCATTGTCGACACTTCCCCAAGTTTCCTTCCACTTTTTTTTTTCGTTTGAAAATTTCACTCTTATTAATGAATAAAAAAAAATAAAATAAAATAAAAGAAAAGAAATTTCCAACACACGTACCAAGTTCCTTGCAGCTATTTTTATTGTTTGCATTTGCACAAATACATACATAAGTACATACTTTCATATCCCATATACATAAACATGTATGTAATTATATGGCTCTGAGTGCATGCATGTGCGTGTGTACGTTTTGGGGATACATGTCAGTTTTATTACACCCCGGGGATATCATCCTTCTTGTGTGTGCTTGCAAACGAAAGTCAATATTGTTTGGCTACACACCTCTTGAGTTTTGAATAAGTAAGTTTTAAATTAAATTTACACTTGAATGCAGTTTTTGCCATAAAGTCATTTTGATTTGAATTTTAATAAAAGAAAAGCTGATATTTTGCACAAAAGTAGTCGGTAGAAAGGTTCTTAAAAAGGAAATAAGAAAATGGTCATTTGTAAAATAATTTTTTTTTTATTTTTATATAAACAATTTAAAAAAGAACTCAAATAAAATTCTCAAGGACCAAAGAAAAAATAACTGTTTACTTTTTTTTTCCAATTAGATGTTTATGCAGAAAAACCTTTTTGTTTGTTTTAGGACCAGCACTCAGAGGATGACCCCTACATATACAATACATTGTGCCAGAACTTAGGGAAAGGGACAGAGTTGAGATGATAGATGGTGCAAATGTAGAAGAAGACTTTATTCCTTTACAACTCTGCTTTGCCCGCTATGTTAATTTTTAGAGCAGTATTGCAGTACCTCCGATGTTACGTAGACGCATTTACTTTGTTAAGGCCTTTTTTTTAAATTGTTTTACTTCGCCGAAGTTTCTACCAACCGACGAAAATGTTGTGTACATTAGCGTGGAACAGTATCAATCGCTACCGAAATAGTCCCAAATGCACATTATATTAATGATATTGATTGACTTGCTCTGTACAGGGTTTGAACCCAGACCATAAGACATTGTTCGCTTATTAGTCAATGCGCTAATCACTTTAGCCAAGACCACCCTCAAAATACTTTAACATTAGAAAAACAACATATTTATACAAGGTTTTCCAATAAGAGTGATACGATTTCTTAAAAAAAAAACACAGTTACTGGTAAGAAAATTCAAGTTTTTTATTTAATGTGAACTACAATCGCTACAATTAAGTTCTAAATAAAACGTCATTCAAATGGCCTTCTGCAGGAACGAATTCGATGAACCCAATTTTCGAGCACTTTTTCCACTAAATCAAGTCGTATGTCATGAATGGCACGTTCAATATTGACTTGTAAAGCTTGAAGAGAGTCTGGTTTATTTCGAAAGACCAAGGACTTCAAGTAACCCAATGGTCTAATGGTGTTAAATCATTTGCTGTGCCGCACGTGGCCCCGTCTTGTTGGAATCAAATGTTGTCAAGATCAACTTCATCCAATTTCAGCCATAAAAAGTTAATTATCACCGATCTATAAAGCTCTCCATTGACAGTAACGGTGTTACCAACTTCATTTCGAAAGAAGTACGGACCGATGATTCCACCAGACCAAAAAACACACCAAACTGTCAATTTAGGTGAATGTAATGGTTTTTCATGAATAATTTGTGGATTTTCTTCGAACCAGAGTCGACAGTTTTGTTTATTTACCGCACCACTCAGATGAAAGTGAGCCTCATCAAAGAAGATGATTTTCACGAAAAGTTGCAATTGGAGAACGATTATTTTGATATTAAAACTGAATAATTTGTAAACGTTGTTCTTGCGTACATTTCTCCATGATGAAATTGTAAACACTAGTGAATACAATGAAAAACAAATGACAGATCATGACATATTTCAAATGGTCGAAACGTCATATCATCCCTATTGAAAAGCTTTTATATTCTAAGAACATTTCTTCAACAAAAAATTACTTTCAGAAAAATTTTCATATTCAATTAATATTTTTATTGAATTAGCAATTATTTGAATTGGTTTCATTTTCAATCAATATTTTTGTTGAATTAACAAAAATTTCAATTTATTTTCTATTAAACATCTTCATGTATCAATTAATTTGTTATTCAGAAGAACTTTTATATTCAATTAATATTTTAATTAAATAAATTATTAATTGTCAAGAAGCACAATTATCATTAAACAAAAAGCAGCTATCAGCTGTTAAAAGGGTGCTCAAATCAAGCAGTGATGCCAACTCAAAGTTGTGACTTTCTATAAAAAAAAAACCCTTTAGTTCTTATGAAAAATTTCAAACGACGGCATCTGTACATTTCAAATGATACGACTTTTATTAAAATCGGATGACGCGCTTTTAAATTATTCAAACCAAAAAACAGAAGCATTTAAAAAAAATTATACAGTGAAAGCTCGGCATTTGCGACTACCAATTATCGTGACGGCTCGGTTATTGCGACGCATTAATTTCCAAATTTCTTTAGTCGTGACACTTTTCGAAAAACGGATTTTATTTTAGCGACTTGTCTATAACCAAGAAAGGGACATACCCGTCTTTGGCATATTAACCTCTTTGGATGATTTTGATCTTTAATTTGGGAAAAGTTCAACATATATTAAAGACAACGATTTCTCAAAAATTAGCGATTTATTTAGCGTTGCAATTTATAGAAAGCTGAGTAGCCAAGAATGGAAAAAATCCGATTCAGCTGTTATTTTGAAAAATAAGTTGCCAAAAAAACAACTCAAAATCTCCAATTTCTTTAAAAATATTTCAAATGTAAAAGCAATTATAATTTTAAAAATTACATGCATAGAATTATTCAATAAAATTTTGAGTTCTGTTATCGCGAAAATTCAGTTTTCGCGACAGTTCTGGTTTTTAATTAGTCGCGAATATCGAGCTTGTACTGTACTTAAAAAAGTATGTAGTATGTATGTTTACTAGTTCTGCTGTTTGTTCTACGAATAACTCATGGTTAAAAGCTAGTTTAAAATAAACTCGAATAGTATTTAATTGATTGATTGATATGTTGATGTTAATGTATTGAAGACAATATAACAAAGAAAAAAGTTTACGGGCATTTTATAAATATTCAAATTTTTGTCAGATTTATAAAAGCTGCACTTAATTACCCATCCAACGATATATAATAAGTAGTAATTTGTATATCATTTGACCTTAAATAATTCATTTTAATGTGTCATTGACTTTAGTGCCTACTATGCGCTTTTCAAAATTGCATGTAAGCTTTAATTTACAATAGAATATTTTGTTGCATACTTATGTCTGCCACTTGCATTTTTCGTTTTGAAATTCAATTTAATCGATGCATATGTGTGTGTATGTATTTACAAGTTGAGGAATTATACAGTGATGGTCATATTTGGAAAATACGATTTTTAATTATCTTCTTTTTTTATGCAAAACTTGAATAAGAAAAAAAAAAAAAATTATATGTAATTATATATTAAATCGGGTAAAGTCAGATTGAAAAATTTTAATTTTTATAAATTCCAAAAAAAAAAGCTTTTTTTAAAGCTCTTTAACATATAAAGCATTACATGAATTTTACATTTAATCTTATTACAAATAAATACCTTTGCTCAAAAAAAAAAAAAAAAAAATAAGAAACTCAATATCATTGAAGCGTGAAAAATGTTCTCAATTTTACACAACAATGCCGGCAATTAGTGCATCACCTACTTCCATGTATTCTTTTTTCTTTTTTCTGTTTTCATTTAATATCTAAAGTTTTAAACTAGTAAAGTCATTCTGTAGAAAATTAAATAATTTTTCTTTATCAATATGAAAAACTACCGTAATAAAAGCAGATAAAAAACAAATACACACATACCCATACTAAACACTGCTCTGCTGCATAAAAGGAATGACGACGACAAAAATAAAATCAAGAATTATAGAAAAAGGAGCACAAAAAAAAAAACGAGAGGTATAATCTTAGTTAACAATTAATCACATTGGCAACACTGTTAAATAAATTCATGTTCTTACACATACCGGGGTACATAATAAATGCAATCGGAGGGAGAATAAAATGCAGTGTACTAAAAGAATTTACTCTCTTTTATGGTTGGGATTTCATCTTCTAATTGTAATGAATTGGATTTTTTTTTGTAAAGGGACACGTAAAAGTTATTAACACATCCAAAGATGACGTTCATCGAGCTGAAAAGGGGTCATAAATTACATAAATCTTTATAACTGCCACAGAATAATACATAGAGAGTTAGAATGCAGGAGCCCCATTTTTAACGACCTGTACTGAAAAATCGTACAAAATGATATCGATACATATGATCGTCATTTAACATGGAATTCGCATATAGACGCAAAGTTGACACTAATGAAATTTAAAGCAGCCCAAATGAATTGGCTTATTGAAAGAAATTCTATACTAAGCCTTGACTGTAAACTTCTATTATACAAGGCGATCCTGAAACCAATATGGTCCTATGGAATCCAGTTATGGGGCACTGCCTCATCATCGAATGTAGAAAAAATTTATAGGCGACAAAACAAAATTCTACGTACATTCTCTGGTATATCCGAAATCAGCGAATTCACAAAGATCTTGATATTCCGTTGATATTCCGTTGGACATACCCTTTCTCTCAGCCGTACACAAGAGATGTAAAACAACAAAAATCAACCGTTGCACCTAAAATTTTTTTTAGAATTGGCTAAAATTATATTTAACATTTTTAGATTTAAGATTTGAACATCATCTTGATGTTTCAATTTATAATTGAAGATTCACTAAATAATAAAATTATCAAAAAAAAAAAAAATAATGATATTGAAAGGCGGGTTTAATGCACTTTTAAAAACTTATTTGGCCATGAATCTTACAACACAACAAAGCTCCACCAATTCAAACTCACATTAGCTGAGCAGTGCTGACCGAGATATCTGATATTTATTATTATTAGAAAAGTAAAAAATAATGGGTCTTTTAAATTAGGTTCTTATACTATAACCTAATTCCTTATAATCGAGTTGTGCTGTAGTAAACTTTTTTTTAGTACTTTCAAAATAACCCTGGGTCTTTCTCTACACAGAAAAAAACTAAAAATTTTTTTCAATCAATTGCTTACTGAGAAAAAAAATATTTTGAATTAATAATTTAATCGAATCAACATTTATATTAATTGATTTTATATTCTTTGAAAACAATGTTAGGGGCTGTTCACATATTACGTAACGCTGTTTTCAGAGATTTCACACCCCCCCCCCCCCCGCGACACCGTAACGCTTTTTAATAATTTTTCAGTGCAAAATTTCCAATCCGTAACAAATCTTTAACCCTCCCTTGGAGCCTTGCGTACCTAATATGTGCGCAGCCCCTTATCAGTAAAATTGAAATCAAGAAAAAAAATTATTGTTGATTCAATTAAAATGTTAATTGAAATTAATTGGAAATAAATTTATTTCTTAGCAAAGTGAATTCAATACTAGGTGGCCTTATCAAAACAATGCAATGCAATGCAACAATAACAAATAAGAGTGCTATATTCGGCTGTGCCGAATCTTATATACCCTTCACCAATGCATAAATATGTGATTCACAGAATATGATACAGGCTTTCCTTTCTCTTATAAATATAAAATTTCAAACAATAAAAAAAGTAAGTTTAAACTGCATACTTGAACACACTTTCATATTTAAATTATTATACAATTTTCCATCCATCAGTGAATACGAAAAAATATATGAAGTTACTATTAAGTTAATATACACATAACACTTACAAGCCTCAGTAGCACTGTGGTTCGTGCGTTGAATTATAATCGAAATATGCCATATTCAATACTGGGGGCACCGTCATGTATTTATAAATTTATTTCTGAAAGGGTTACATATTTCTTCATTTATTTGTATATATAATCCAATATCAGAATCGATGTTTTATTTTTGCTGATTTTCAATACGAAGCATCTTAAGAAAAATCCTTACATTTCAGTTCAAGACCCAAGTCTCTAGCTCTTCTAGTATCTTCGGAAAATCGATTTCACGTACAGACAGATGGACAGACGGACAGACGGACATGGCTCATTGAACTTCCCTATCTATAAGGATTCAGAATATATATACTATATGGACCTCATATCAATATTGTGGAAATTACATACGTAGTGAAAAACTTATAAACAACCTTACCATTTTTGGTGAAGGGTATAAAAAGAACCACCCGCACCACAAAACTACAAATCTATAAAAAAAAAATGCTGAACTTTTTGTATGAAAATATTTCTATTTGTTTACAAATTTTTGACAGTCCGAGTCTAAATTGCCTTTTCGATATTGGACCGCTGATGATGATAACTTAGGCTAATTAAGCCGTGTAGTATTGAATTCGCCTGGTTTCACAATAGATTTTGTTTTCTGTTTCTGCTTCATGGTTTAAAGAAAATTTATTGTATATCTTTTAATTTTAATTAAATTTTTAACTAATGTACGATTGTTTCAATAAAAAAAAAATTTTAATGTTTCCAATTAATTCCGGTAATTAATTATTTAATTGAATTTTTGTATTGAGTTTTTTACAAGTGCAAATTTGTTTGATTCTTGATTTTACTTTTTTTCTGTTGTTTTAATAATAATGAAAATATTTAGAAAATTTATAATGTATTAATACCTTTGCAGCTCTGTTTGTGTGAGTAAAACGATAAAGTTTTATAAAATATGCATACATTATTAATGTTAAGTTTCTTTTTAACTAAAATCGTTTTACTTCTAGTTTTCTCCGCTAAGGTTCATTAGTGCCTGCAACATGCTGTGAATAGTAGTGATTGTTCATTTCGTTGTGCTGTTGTTGGTTGCCCTGAGTACAAATTTTTGAAGCCACCAAAGAAGAGTTTTTTTTTTCATTTAAGCCGCTTTTTAGCTGCTGTATCGTTTTTTCTTTTTCTTGTTTTATTGAGAAGCTGCTGACAAACGATGATAATCAATATGTAACATTGTCGAGATATTTTAAGCTGTTAATTTTTTTTGTTGGTTCGTCTAAGAGGCTTAATTTAGTATTAATTTATTGCATTAATTTAGTTTGATGATGTTTCTGAAAAAAAAAAAGAATTTTAATTGAAAAAACTTAATACTTAATACCTGATTAATAGGATAGTGTAATAATATTTGAGAAAACATTTATTGTTGTCGACTTCATCATGTTGTATTCACACATACACTCGGGGTTACATGATTAGAACTACTTAAATTTCGAATTTTTGTAAATCATATCTTTCGACATTCTTTATTGACAGTTAATATTTCACTACAATCGGAAATGGAATTTTCTTGAGCTTGAGATTGCAAAAAATAACAACTACAAAATTTAATTTATACTAAACGTCCTTTTCCAAAAAAAAAAAAAAAACCAAGTAAAAGTAAAGCCAAGAGTAGCAAAAATAGAAAAACGAGGTTTCAATTAAAAAATTAATTAACTTTCCAGGCAAGTTTTGATTTTTGTCAATTAAAAAAATTGTATATTAATTAAAAATTTAATTGAAATATTTTTTCAGCAATCAATTAATTTTCTTGAAATAATGTCACATACTCAGAAGAACTATTGATGGCTTGATTTCCAATCTTTTGAGATCATTGTTTTAAATAAGAATTAAAATAATTGATGAATCAATAAAAATGTTAATTGAAATTAAAAGTTTTTTTTTCTGACTAAACATCCAATTGGAAAAAAAATATATAATAAAATATTCCTAACAAAAAATTCAATTAATTCAGTTAATTAAAATATAAAATTACTTTCAATTAATTGCGTAATCAAATCAATTCATCGTGTAATCAAAATAAAATTTTTCTAGCTTTTAATTTTAAATTCTGAGTTATTGAAAATTTTAATTTTAGTGATTGAATAAACAATTTTTTTTTTAATGTAGAATGCACTTTAACAACGAAATTAATTGAATCAGCAGTTTTCGTAATTGAAATCGTAATTTCCTTTTTCCTGTAGCCTTGCCATTTGAAATTTTCAAAAATCTCTTATTAATGAATCTATTAAAGGCTGTGCCGTACTATCCTACACAGTCGCGCGATTTGCAACATATGACATGTGTGCTAAAAATGTATGGTAGTGTGGACTAAAAATGCAACTGTGTGACAGATTTTTTGGCAAGTTGTGCGATTTGTAAAATTTTGTGAAAATTTTCATAAAATGATAGTTTTCATGCGATCAGAGGAGTATTTATTGTCAACAGATGTTTTGGCATAAGATTTGTATGATAGTGTGGCACCTACAACACCATTTTGAAAAGATTTTTTAAAGTCGGTCAGGTTTTTTTAAGATTTTCCTCTGAATGAGTCGTACGATTGTGTAGGATAGTGCGGCACGGCCTTAATTAATATTATAATTCTGAGTGGTGTTTAGCTATCGCTTCAAACAATTTTTTAATTGAATTCGTTTTAATTTTTCTTGTAAGCATGAAACATTTTCACAATCCAAGTTACCCAAATAAATCTGTGTGTGGTCTCTGCTAATTAAACCAAAATATTGTTAAAGTTAAAAACTGGTAATGATTTAGTTTTAATTTTTAATTAAGTTTCAATTTAAATCTTTCCCCATAACCTCCTTCTGATATTCTTAAAAAAAAGAAAAAAGAAAATCATTTAAACGAACTAAAATTGTGTACCGAGAACAAACATCATCAGATACACATGAGTGGCACATTAAGTAGTTCTCCTGTGTGTGTGTGGGATAAGGGTGCAATGAAAACTGACATCATCTTTCTCATCATCAACACTTTGCTGCAGGTTTTTCTATATCAACTTAAGCTCTACACACTTTCTGCAAGGAATGACTCTCATTATTGTAAGTTTTTCATGTTTTGTGCTAACGAAAGACTTTAAGGCGTATTGATGGATGTCGAAATGCATGTAATGACCGGGGTAGTTTCAACATATTGATGTCTAATCAACATATGTGGTCTTAAAGGAAAATAACAATCTTTGTGTACAAGATGTAGAATAGCATCCACCACCACCTTTAAATTTTAATTTTGATTGTTTGAACAGCAAGTGGTCAGTGGCAGTAGATACGTACTTACATACGTATGTATCTTGCACTAAGGAACTATTATTGTCGTTGTTGTTAGTATATGATGGTGTTATAAGAACGTTTTTAAGGAATTGAGAAGGGGAAAAAGGAACCCACTGTTAAGGCCATTGCAATCACCTCAAAAGTCATCAAACATCATCAATTTAATCAGCAAGTAAATCTTTACACGAAATTCTGAAAGACTTCTGTCCTGTTAAAATTTTACTATTAGTGGTGGTTGTTTTTTCCGATATTTATAAATCAATAGAAATTAAATTTTTCCAACCATAAGGGACACACAAACACTTGCAACATCTTTGAGTTTTTTCTTTGCACATTATAAGAGGTGGAGGTGGGTGAATTAAGTTCTTTTCTTCGTATTTACTAAATTGTTGTCCGCACAAAAAAAAATAATTAAGCATGTAGAATATGGGTGGGGTGGCTGTAAATATAAATATATTTTTGTGGGGGGGAGCTGCTTAAGACCATCTTAAAATATGTGATAAGCAAAATTTTATTGTTCAACTTTAGTTGTTTGTCTTTTATTAAATGGTTCATAAAATTTTATGATTTCTGATTAAGAAGAAGATACTTACAGGATCTTTAACATGAGATATAAAAGTAATAATCGGTAGAATGATGCGGCCGGGAAAATTCATTAGATTCGAGTAAAAAAAATATGCATCTTTAACATTTACTTTGTTTTTCCATTAAACTTTGTGGTGATTTGCTGCTTATGAGCATTTCAAAAATGCCAATAAAATTTTGTTTTAATTAATGTGCAAAAAGAAACTCTCAACAAATTTTTAATTAATACATTTAATCAAACTTAAAAATTAGTTTCAATTAATTTTGAAATAAAATCAATTAAACAGATGATCAAATTATAACTTTCCTAATTTTCTTTTTTACAAATTCTGATTAAGTGCAAATTTTAATGTTAGAGTTTGAATATTAAATTTTCGTTGTACCTTGTACTTCAACAACGAAATTAGTTGAGTTAGCAGTGTTCGTAATTAAAATCGGGTTCTCATATTTCTGTTTAGTTAATCTCGTAGTAAATAAAACGTATATGTTTAATGCAGTTAGACATCTTTTCAGTGATAGTTTAAACCTTTTGGGACTGTCATATGCGTTTTCTAGTGCTCTAATAATATGACAACGTAATTGAGTAATTATCACAAATTGTCATCTAAATAATTATGTCATGAACAAGAAGAAGAAATCAACAAAATTCTTTGCAAAATTATATTAAAATAATTTAAATAAAAGTTCAAACAAAATTATCCGCAAGGTTTCAATATAAAGACATGTCATATCTTTTATATGTAGCTAATGGGGAGGAATAAAACAAGACTCCATTGAGTCAAAAACGGCCGAGGAATACATTTGTAATTTTTCTTAAATTTCGAATACTGTTTTATTTAAATAGTGAAATGAATCGCAATCACTTAAATCTTTGCTAGCACTCCGAAATTCGATTTATATATACACAAATTTTCATTGTATTAATTACTTTTGTCATAACATTGATGACATTTGTCATAACATTTATCACATTTGTCATAACATTGATGACAGATGATCATTAACTCGAAGATGAAATTTTCTATTAGGGTGGATACAAAAAATTTCAAAAGATGTTAATAAACTGTAGTCCTTTTCTTGTCATGACAAAAAAATTGTAGTTACAATTTTAAAAAATCAAACTGCCTATTTCTGTCCTGCGAAAGACTTCGATCATTCGTACAAATACATTTGAAACAAAAACAAATTCTAAAATTTTGTTTTTGTTCGCAGGACAGAAATAGGCAGAAAATCTCTTCAATATAAAAAACTCAGAAGAACATCTGAATTTACACAATACACTCTATTTATAAATAAGTTGCGTGTAGAAATTTTTGAAATTTTATGGGGTTCTTAATTTATATTCTAGTCATAACGCTGTTTTAAATAAAAGTAAAAATCCATTAAAATAATTGTTGATTCAATTAAAATAATTGTTGATTTAATTAAAATAATTGTTGATTCAATTAAATTAATTGTTGATTTAATTAAAATATTAATTAAACATATACATTTTTTTTTTCTAAGTAAACATTTAATTGGAAAATAATTGGACATACATTTTTTCAGCGTAATTTCTATAAAAATTAAATTTGGATTTTGAAAATATAATAGAAACGATCGCTTCAAGGTGGTTAAAGCTGGCTGATCTCCAAAGATTTTACAAAAATATTAAACTGTACAGATTTTTATACAACCAATTAATGAAAAACTATAGAATTTTATTTCCAAATCAAATGTAAGTTTTTCATTTAAACAATCTGTTATTTTATATGTTGCCAAAAATATCTTCTAGTTTAATGTTAAATTTCGCCAAATGTTGCGCTATCCAGAAATCCAGTTTCATTTCCTCTTCCGGTGATAATTCATATTTGTAGCTGCCCACAATACCACGGCGCATAAATCTAGAAAATTTTTGATAAGAAAAAGTGAAAAAAGAGTAATGGAAAAGGGTGGCAGAGGGGAAGAGGGTCCACTTACTCAAAATTATTGTGTACTCTATGACTGCCATGACCCGCTTTAATGCTCAAAGTAGGATTGACAAGTGTATTAGCTAGAATTGGAAGATATAAAAGAAATCAGTTTTACCGTCGGCTTTCACGAAGCGGGTTATTTGAAAAAAGATGTCACATGTGAAAAATTTTCTTGTACTCTAAAATTGTATTAATCATATATGAGTTCTTCTATATGGAGTAAATAAAGAATATTTTCACTTACCCTTCATGTTGTCGAAAGATAAATGTTTTTCCAATTGATTTAATTGATCTTCACTCAATTCTGGTTTCTCTAAGAACTTATTTAGATCAATCAACATCGCTCTCAAATCTCTTTTCATATTCTCGTACGTGGTAAAGAATACATTTTTCTCAGCACGCATTCGCCAAAAATCTATTATATGTTCCCAATAAGGTGTGTACATAATATCATTGTTAATAAGATCTTCGATAAATTCACTTAAAGATCCATGCCATGTTCCGACTCCACGAAGAAAGTGATAATATGATACAGCCATATCTTTAGGATTGCGGGCACAATAGACGATCTAAAAAAAAAAAAAGAATTTGGGAAAACTATTTTTTTTTTCGAACAGAATATTACGGAAAATTTAATTAGAAAAGTGCTTTATAATATTAAAAAAAAAAAACCAAACATAATGACAATAATTTAAATTATGCTCAAGGCAGCAAATTTTTCTCTTCTCTTCTCACCTTATTTTTCTTTTCCCATATTTTTTTGGGTATTAAATGGGCCGGTAAATGAGATTTTAAAACTCTTGGGGAAACAGTATTATTCGCCAAATCAATTGTATTTTTGGGCATTGTGGCACACAAACCGCTTAAGCTTAAAATTTAAACAATGAAATATCAAAATTCTTTAAGACATACAATTTATTCGCAAAACTTACTCTATATAAACACTGCGAAAAGTTAAAGGTTCTTGTTTTGCTAGACCAAAATCCAAATTGTTTATCAGAAGCCAAGTGGCTTCTTGTATCCAAGTTGCGCCACATTTAGGAAATGTCACCACATAAACATCATCATCTTTAACTTCAAACTCGTACAATTGTTGAACGAAATCTTCGCTAATAGGTAGGGAACACCATCGTTCCTGCCATTTCTCTTCCTCTAATGGTATACCAATACCATTTGCGGCCACCTCTATAAAATGACGTTCTTGACGTTTGGCAATATTGTCTGAAAGACGTCTACGCTGCTTAAGCATTTTAATTGAAATGATGAATTATTTGAAAAATATTTGTTAAATTTTGATTTTTTTATTATGCTTTAAATCGTAAATGGCTTTTAATGGTATCTTGATTATCAACAAAAACAAAAAAATCACGTACTAAAGAGGTTATACATATTAGTGATGTTACGAATATCAATTTTTAGTATTCGCGAATACGTATACGAATACGAATATTTGAAACAACATTCGCCGAATACGAATGTTATTTTTAACGTTTAAAGAAACTTAATATTTAAAATTTAATTGGAAAAAATCCCTCCCTTTGCGTCAGTAACAATAAATTGAAAAAAATATCACACTACTTTAGATATTTAACGTTATTATGACATTGAGATTCCCCGAATTCGTAGATCACAACTGAATATTTTTAAATTATTTTACTTACATACTTTTAGATTTCGTGTTTCTTACTCTGTTTGCGCTTTTAGTTAGTAATTGCGTCGGTGGACTTTTACATATTAAATTTTAGTTCTTCCATTTTTGAAGTTCAACATTCCTCTACTAAGAATTGATTACTAACTGAACATGATCTAAATGTTATTTGCAAAATATATATGTATGTATTTGTGTCTGTTTTTAAAGAAGGTTATTGTCGTGTGTCAAATATAAAAGGTTTTCTTTAAATAAAAATTATTATATTTTTGTACATTTTATGTACTTTTTTTAAAATTTATAAATTTATTTTTCTTTGAAAAGTATGTCCAAATTATTCGCTTGAATTTGGCGAATACGAATACGAATATCTTGAAATAGGCGAATAGTCGAATAATCGAATACGAATACGAGTATTCGTAACATCACTAATACATATATGTATGTTTTGGAGATGTGATCGTGATTAACTTGCTATGCGGCGTTTCTTTGTTTGCTGATAGTCATGTGCAGGTTCACGTAAGTGCTAAGAAAAGTTTGCTATTATATTATCGAAAATGCTGTTTCCACATGACATTCGACTGAGTTGGGTGTAAAATTTTTATAGAAATCACTAAAAAATTAAAAAAAAAAAAAAAAAAAAAAATGGGAGTTTATACATGTCACCCAATCATATGCAGGATGACACATATAATATTAGTAGGATTTTTATATGAGTCACCCTGAAAACCTAAAAAAATACGAAAATTTACATATTTCTGCTGACTCATCCTGTTTTTCTCAGAAAGATAATAAACTTCTCGATGCAATAAAGTCTCACATTCGTTACAGAAACGAGGCACTGCAACTTAAATCTTTTGTTCGCATTGTGGAACCAGAACTTTGTTAAAGAAAAAAATTTACTTACGATTATTAGGAGTTATCGCGTGTGACTGTTGCTCATATCTAGGCAACTAAAACAATGGCGGTATTCAGTGTTTAGTGCAAATGGTGTTGCGAAAATGTAAGTGCAAAATATAGTGGCTTTATTTTATATTAAATTTAACCCCAGCTCTGCATGTTTTTTTGCTGGATTTTGCACGAATCGCTGAATACCGTCAATACAAGTTGCTAAATTTGAAGCTACTTCAGCCATGGAAATTGGAGATTTTGAAATCCTACTAAGCTTCTTAAAACATGAAAAGTTGAAGAAGAATTTACGACCAAAAAACTTATTCTTTTCCCTACAATTAAATTTAGTAGAACTAAATGTGGCTACTTGTATTTTAAAATATAAATACAGCTGAATTTTCCAACCCTGGATGATATTAAAACCTTTTGTAAACAAAGTATTTAAAAAAAATAAACATTTTTAAACTTTAAATTTCACTCTCTTTCTATCTTAACCTTAAACTGGAATCATTTTTACGATCACTTCTTATCATAAGTTAAATGTCTGAAATATTACTTCTAATCTTATCGAATGCATAAATTAATTTTTAATATCCAAATAATTTTTAATTATTTTATTAAAAAATTAGTTAAAAATATATACAGTGATTTTATATATTTAAAAGTCCTAAAATTTAAGACTTAAATGTAATAAAATTCTAAGGGATTTTATTTCAATTAAATTTCTAGCAGATTTATGTGCTTTGAATGCTTTATATAAAAACACTCAAAGAACAAACAAGAATTTCACGAATGCAAAAACACAACAACGGAAATCGGTTATCATCAATTTATGAGCATATAATTTTTTTAAAAAATGGAAAATTTGCCAAAATATAAAGAAAATAAATTTAATGGGAAAATAAATTTAAAAATAATTTTTATTTCATGACTTAAGCTACGTTCACATTTATCAAATATTTGTCGAAAAAAACGTGACCAGGAAAGAAACTAATAATATGTATATTTCTTTTAGTTCCAATATTTTTTTAATTATGGGTTGGCATTTTTTAAAAACTGTATAAAAATAATTTTTTTTAGACTAATTAATTTTATTTTGCAATATAAAAACCAAGTTGAAAAACTAGTGGTTACGTTTTTTTGGACAAATATTTAATAAATGCGAGCGTAGCTTTAATAGTTAAAAAAAATGTTTTTATTAATGTAAGAAATTACAAAATTAGGGCTAATGCCAGTTCACATTAGGGTAGGTGGTGGTAAGCTGTAGTAATGTGGTCCTTAGAGTTCCTCTCTACTAGACCGAAGTACATACATAGGTTCGAATCCGAATAGAGCTTTCAGTTTTTATTGAAAGGTTTTCAACACCCCTCATTGCAGACAATACCATCTACCTGTTGTAAAAAAGCTTCCTCTCCGGACGTTCCGGACTTGTAGTTTCTTCCTTTGGTTTTAGTTACCCGTCTGAGGAACTTCTTGGGCTCAATTAACGTTGTTTTATGTAAAATAGTATAAGAAACATGTTTGTCGAATGTTTTAACCCTCTAACTTTTTCCTGTATGAATATTTTTCTAACTTTCTAGTAAATTAAAAAAAAAAAAAATTCCCCACGACATAAAACTCTATTGTAATTGTTCTAAGATACATACCACATTAAGTCCCGACAACTAGAACCAAATTTTGCAGTTCAGCGCTTAATAGATAGAAGATTTGATAGTTTTAAGGACCACTTTTTTTTTTTTGTTAGAACCAGCAATCAGAGGATGACCCCTACTTTTGCAGTGCATTGGGCCGGAACTAGGAAAATTGATTGTGGGAAGGATGATAGAAGAGGGAGTAGTGTTTATGGAAATTCGATTAGAACTTTACCATAGTAAAGGCGACTGGAAAGGCCTCTGCGAGAAGTTTATACCGCAGTCGAACGGTTCGGCTAAAGTACGAATTTTCTCTTTAATTCATAGTGCAGATAAACTTGTGGTGTATCGGATGGATGTGGGTGCTCTACATGAAGAGAGTGTTGTACGTAAAAAATATTTCGCATTTCGGGATCAAGTTCCCTGATTTCATTAGAACACATAACGTGATAGTAACGATAGAACAGTGAAACACACCCCTCATTACAACTATGCTCCTGTGAGGCAATAGAGTTGGCCACCCTTCTGTCACCGATAAGCTTCTTCGCGCTCTCCAGTACGCGGTCGATTAACATCAAAATATATTTTTAATCACCGGGCCCATTCATGAGACTTGTATTCCATTTTCTGTGGAATAAAGGTGGTATGAATATTAAGGAGATCGGATGGAGTGAAGTATGTCTTATACGGTCTAAAAAAACTGAGGCACTTGATCAGTCCAACGAACATCACACCGAAATTTCATGCTAAGAACATCAAGAGCTTCTGATCGAATCTATTCGCAATAACCAATTTGAAGGTCATTAAACGGTCGCTATTATTCATGTTTTGCCTCATTTCCTTAACCTTTGACCGGTTTGGCCCGTTACTGAATAAATACAAATGAGCTGTCATCTTCAAAAGAGATTGGAATAAATTAGTCTTAAGTTAAACCCAAAAACCACTTTGACATAATAGAAAGAGGTGGAATATCATAAATTCCAATTAGCATATATACTTCATACAGGTTTTTTTTTCATTTTGGATTTATATTAAAAAATAACTAAAATACGAAAACTTACCTAAACAAACAAAGAGATTAGTTACTAAGCATTGATTAAAAATTAAATATTTCAAAATACTGATACTAATTATCCGCTAATGAATATTTTGGGCGTGCACTAAAATTAAATTTTACTTAAATCAAGTTTAAAATGGTTGTCGTATGATGCCAGTGGCTCTTTTTACAAAAATTCTGTAAAAATATTCTTTATGTAAGGAAATACAATTTTTGTCTTTTACATGAAATTTTTCAAAATTATAAGAAAATATTTATTTATTTCATAATAATTTGCGTGTAGAAGTTTTTGAAATTATATGGGGGTCTTAATTTATGTATATTCTAGTATTAAAGTTGTTTTAAATAAAAATAAAATCCATTAAAATAATTGTTGATTCAATTAAAATAATTGTTGATTCAATTAAAATAATTAATGATTTAATTAATATATTAATTGAACATAAACATTTTTTTCTAAGTAAACATTTAATTGGAAAATAATTAGACATACATTTTCTATAAATTTTAATTTCTATAAAAATTAAATTTGGATTTGAAAAAAACTGTACAGATTTTTATACAACCAATTAATGAAAAACTATAGAACTTTATTTCCAAATTAAATGTAAGTTTTTCATTTAAACAATCTGTTATTTTATATGTTGCCAAAAATATCTTCTAGTTTAATGTTAAATTTGGCCAAATGTTGCGCTATCCAGCAATCTAGTTTCATTTCATCTTCCGCTGATAATTCATCTTTGTAGGTGCCCACAATACCACGGCGCATAAATCTAGAAAATTTTTGATAAGAAGAATGTGAAAAATGCGGCGGAGGGCGAAGAGGGTCCACTTACTCAAAATTATTGTGTACTCTATGACTGCCATGACCCGCTTTAATGCTCAAAGTAGGATTGACAAGTGTATTAGCTAGAATTGGAATATATAAAAGAAATCAGTTTTACTGTCGGCTTTCACGAAGCGGGTTATTTGAAAAAAGATGTTACATGTGAAAAATTTTCTTGTACTCGTATATGAGCCCTCTAAAATTTTATTAATCATATATGCTTTCTTCTGTATGGAGTAAATAAAGAATATATTCACTTACCCTTCATGTTGTCGAAAGATAAATGTTTCACCAATTGATTTAATTGGTCTTCACTCAATTCTGGTTTCTCTAAGAACTTATTTAGATCAATCAACATCGCTCTCAAATCTCTTTTCATATTCTCGTACGTGGTAAAGAATACATTTTTCTCTGCACGCATGCGCCAAAAATCTATTACATGTTCCCAATAAGGTGTGTACATAATATCATTGTTAATAAGATCTTCGATAAATTCACTTAAAGATCCATGCCATGTTCCGAGACCACGATGAAAATGATAATATGATACAGCCATGTCTTTGGGATTGCGGGCACAATAGACGATCTAAAAAAAAAAATAATTTGGGAAAACATTTTTTTTTTCGAACAGAATATTACGGAAAATTTAATTAGAAAAGTGCTTCATGAATTTCCAAAAAAAAAAAAAAGAAACCAAAAACATTATTTGTCTCTTCTCACCTTATTTTTCTTTTCCCATATTTGTTTAGGTATTAAATGGGCCGGCAAATGAGATTTTAAAACTTTTGGGGAAATAGCATTATTCGCCAAATCAATTGTATTTTTGGGCACTGTGGTATACAAACCGCTTAAGCTTAAAATTTAAAATTTAAAATAAAAATTCTTTAAAACACACAACTTCTTCGCAAAACTTACTCTATAAAAACACTGCGGAAATTTAAAGGTTCTTGTTTTGCTAGACCAAAATCCAAATTGTTTATCAGAAGCCAAGTGGCTTCTTGTATCCAAGTTGTGCCACATTTAGGAAATGTCACCACATACACATCATCATCTCTAACTTCAAACTCGTACAATTGTTGAACGAAGTCTTCTCTAATAGGTAGGGAACACCATCGTTCCTGCCATTTCTCTTCCTCTAATGGTATACCAAAACCATTTGCGGCCACCTCTATAAAAGGACGTTCTTGACGTTTGGCAATATTGTCTGAAAGACGTCTACGCAGCTTAAGCATTTTAATTGAAATGATGAATGATATGAAAAAATATTTTTTAAATGTTGGTTAAGGTTTTTTATTTTGCTTTAAATAGTAAATGGCTTTCTATGGTATCATGATTATCAACAACAACAAAAAAATTACTTATAAGAATAAGCTTTTAACTTAACTATAATAAACACTAAAGAGCTTATAAATACATACATATACATATGTATACCTTCCAGGTGTGATCGTGATTAACTTGCTAGTGCAGGGCTTTGTTTGTTGGCAGACAGTCATGTGCAGGTTAACGTATGTGCTACGAAAACTTGATCATATTATCGAAAATTTTCTTTTTAAAAATATTCATTAAAATATTTTTTTAATTTATAGAAAATTTCTGGTAATCTTTTAGAGTTTCGCAATCGGTTATCACCCTTATCGGTAATAAAAGTGAAATTGAAATATGTTTCATTTTCCTAAAATTGTGTTTTAATTTTGTTCACCATATTTTTTTAAGTTGCCTAAGTGCGGTTTCCACAAGACGGACGAATAATATTAGTACTTCTTTTTTGAGTGATTTTCATAAAAAAAATTTTCAGTCAAGTGATGTTTCCACTTGACATACGAATGACTTTGGTTTAAAAGTTTTATGGAAATCACTAAAAAAACTGAGTGCTTATCATACAAAATTTACACTAAAATAATTCGATGGTTTTTATTTTGGAATCAGTACCTCGTTTCTGTAACTTTTGAAAAATTCTCATATCGAAAAAAAAAAAAATGCGACTTTATACTTGTCATCCAATCATTTGTAGGATGACTCATATAATTATAGTAGGATTTTTATGTGAGTCACCCTGCATACCTAAGAAAAACACGAAGATGTACATTTTTCTTCTCTCTCTTCCTGTTTTTCACAGAATGATAATAGACTTTTCGATGCGAGAAAGTCTCAAATTCGTTACAGAAACGAGGCACTGCACCTTAAATCTTTTGTTCGCCTTGTGGAACCAGAACCTTGTTAAAGAAAATAAGTTACTCACGATTATTATGAGTTATCGCTCCCACGTTGTTCATATCTAATTTAAACAGTAAATTCAGTATTTAGTCACATGGTCTTGCGAAAATGTAATTGCAAAATATAGTAGATTTATTTTCTATTAAATTTAATGCCAACTCTGCTACGATATTTTGCAATTGCACTTTCGCAATTCCATTTGCACGAATCGCTGAATACCGTTAATACAAACTTCTAAATGTGAAGCTACTTCAGGCTTGGAAATTGTTAATTTTGAAATCGTATTAAGCTTCTTAAAACATAAAAAGTTGAAGAAGATTTTACGACCAAAAAAACTCTTTCTCTTTCTTGCAATTAAATTAAGTAAAACTCATTGTGGGTACTTGCATTTTATAATAATGAATTTTCCAACTCTGGTTGATAATAAAATCTTTTGTAAACAAAGTATTTTCAAAAAAAGCTTTTAAAACTTTAAATTTTACTCTCTTTCTATCTTAACCTTAAACTGGAATCATTTTTGTATGAAGTATTACTTTTAATCTTATCAAATGCATTAAATTAATTTTTAATATGCAAAATTTTTTTTTTATTTTATTAAAAAATTAGTTAATATATAATTTCTTTGCTTTTAGATATTTAGATGTCCTAAAATTCAAGACTTAAATGAAATAAAATATTTCAATTAAATTTCTGTTAGAATTAAGTGCTTTACTTTTCCTTTCATGATTCTTAGATTAGATTTTTTCTAAAGATATAAAAACTGTATTAGAATTGGGCAGAAAAAAAGTAGAAAAAGGTTTTAATTACTGAAACTGTTGAAACAATCAAACAAATTTTCAATTTTGCACTTATCAAGTAAGTGATTGAATCAAACAGGTAATTGATTGAACTAATCAATACATTCCAAAATGTTTAATTAATAAGTTAATAATTTTTTTTTAATTTTTCCTTTTTTAGTTAAAAAATTAATTGAATCAATTAAAAACATAATTGAATTTCCATAGTATATCAAACACTAGCGTTGATAAATAAAAAAACTTTTGATAATTTTATCTGCGTGTTGTACAAAAGCATCCTCTCCGGACGTTCCGGAGTTGTAGTATCTTCCTTTGGTTTTAGTTAACCGTCTGAGGAACTCCTTGTGCTTAACACTTTTATGTAAAATGCTATAAGAAATCGGTTTGTCGAATATTTTAACCCTCTTACTTTTTCCTGTATCAGTGTTTTTCTCGCTTTCTTGAAAATTATAAAAAAAAAAATCCCTATGACATAAAACCAATGTAAGTGTTCTAAGATACATACCACATTAAGTCCCGACAACTAGAACCAAATTTTGCAGTTCAGCGATTAACACATAAGTAGAAGATTTGATAGTTTAAAGGACCATATTTTTTTTTGTTAGGTCCAGCAATCAGGGGATGACCCCTACTTTTGCAGTGCATTGGGCCGGAACTAGGAAAATTGCTTGTGGGAACGATGATAGAAGAGGGAGTAGTGTTTATGGACATTCGATTAGAACTTTACCACAGTAAAGGCGACTGGAAAGGCCTATGCGGGGATTTTATTCCGCATTCGAACGATTCGGCTAAGGTACGAATTTTCTCTGTAATGCGTACTGCATAATCACTGCTAACACATCGACCACAAACGGATGGATGTGGGTGCTCTTCATGAAGAGACTGTTGTACGTAAAAAATTTCCCTAAATTCATTAGAACACATAACGTTGTAGTATCGATAGAACAGTGAAACGCACCCACATTGCAACTATGCTCTAGTGAGTCAATAGAGTTGGCCACCCTACGGTCAGCAATATGCATCTTTGCGCTCTCCTGTCGATTAACTTTAAAATATATTTTGAAGCACCGACCCCATTCATGAGACTTGTATTCCATTTTCGGTGGAATAAAGATGGTATGAATATTAAGGAGACCAGATGGAGTGAAGTATGTCTTATACGGTCTTAAAAAACTGAGGCACTTAAATGCTTCTTTTTCGACATGAAAAATGTGATCAGTCCAACGAATATCACACCGAAATTTCATGCTAAGAATATCAAGAGCTTCTGATCAAGGCAATTCGAAATACTTCAATTGAAGGTTATTAAAAGGTCGTTATTATTCATGTTTTGTTTCACTTTCTTTACCTTTGGCCGGTTTGTTAAATAAAATTTCTTTTCGTATTTTTGCACCTGATTAGATGTCCAATGAGTCGTATGCTTCAATTTTACAAAAACGTTCTCAATTTTTGCAGGAAACAACCAGAAAGTCGCAATTGAGACCCTACATAATTTGTCCATTTAAGTTTAAAACACTGCCGTATAAAAAAAAAGTACCACGACTTCCGTGCGCATTAAAACTTCTGTATTTAATGCAGATCATTTTTCGTCTATCGACACAATTCGTTTGGACCACTATTTACGGGACACCCTGTATACTTACTTCATAAAGACTTTTTAAGCATGTTTATCTTATCTTTATTCACTTTGGATTTGTATTGATAAATAAGAGATTAGTTACTAAAAACTGATTAAAAATTATATATTTTAAAATACTGATACTAATTATCCGATAATGAATTTTTTGGGCGTGCACTAAAATTTAATTTTACTTAAATCATGTTCCAAATGGTTTTGCTATGACGCCAGTGGCGTTTTTTACAAAAAATCTGTAAAAATTTCCTTGCTGTTAGGAAATACAATTTTCGTCTTTCACATGAAATTTTTCATAATTATAAGAAAATATTTAATATATTTTATTTGCCGTGGCTAGGAACAATGTTGTCATGAAATTGTGAAGTGACACATTTATTTGCTAAGTGGTTGTGCAACTACATATATTCTTTGACTTTCCTGCAGGAGCATACCTTTTATATGTACAAAAAATAAATTTGTCTTCTTTGTGGATAATGCCATACCCGTATGTCCAATTCGTATGCTTTTTTCTGGAAAGCATTGCAAAAAATTACAAGATTTTTACCTTATTAGTTTAAAAAATATTGCAATATTGTTATTCATTAGCGAATGTACAAGGTGCCACTCCCACTCATATTATTCTGACCCTTTTTTTAACAGTATGTACTAAAGCAACGGAGTAACTCTCAACTCATTTGGTTCATTACTTTTCAATATATATAAAAATTATTATATGAAAGTTGCCACGCCCACTTCTCTATTATTAATAATTTTTCGTTAAAACCTTTCTCTCCAAAGAAAAAATATTAATAATGATGAAGAAGTGAAATGCGCAAAAAATTTCAAGTTTCAGCCGCCCACTTGAGTACTCCTGCAAACTTTTTCTTTAAAGCCAATATAAAAAGTAGTACGCGCACAAAATGTTACATTTCAAAATCTTCAATAAAAATCACAAAATTTAAAGTTCCTTTATATGGGATGTACCACGCCCACATTTTTTTCTTGTCTAGAATAATACACTTAATTAGCAAAGTAGCTCTCACAAAATTTCATGTCATTTATTTTACTAGTTCGCAAGATATATCAAAATTCATATGTGGAAAGTGCCACGCGTACTTGTACAATTTTTAATATAGTTTCTTTGAAACAAAAATACGAACCCAGCAAAAAATTATAAAGTTTCTGGAAGCAGTAACAAAATTTTATGCTTTCGTGATGCACAGTTTTGAAGCGCTTCCGGGGCTGCACAGAAAGAAGGCAGAGAGATCGCTTTAACTTATTTTTAAACTCGTTGAAGTTGGTCGGGTAGTTACATTTAGTTGACACGAATAAAATAAACAGCGAAGGGAAAATAAAATTTAGTTTAGATACTCTCTGCCTCTCTCTCTCTCTCTATCGCTTTATTATTTATTTAAACTTGTGTATTTTCCTATAGATGAATTATGTATGTTAGTAGATGACGCAGGAAAACGAAGGCATAATTCAGATAATTCAAACAAGATTTTAGCGCATTTTGGATGATTAGAAAAAAAGCGCTCTTTTATGTAAAAAACCAGAGGTTCGAAGCGCTTTTCGCAGCAAGAGGCACTACAACAACAGGCATCTCTCCCTTACAAACCTGCTTCGGTTGAAGCAGTAGTTTTTGCTGGAAAGGGCAACGTTCAAATTTGTTACTGATTGGAAATTTTGCACTGAAAAATTAGTAAAAAGCGTTACGAAGGGGGGGGTGTATAAAATCTCTGAAAACAACGTTACGTAATATGTGAACAGCCCCTAAGATATTTTAAATATCGCATAGAAGAAACAAAATTTCCCCCTTCATATGGCAATTATATTTTATGGTGTGTTCTTTTCTACAAAAAAAAATGCAAAATGTGCACTTTGGTGCTCGTTTCTTAAAAATGTGTTGCTCTCTAAAAGGGCAGTGTGTTTGGTGCGAAAAGAATCACCCTCACTAATGGTGGAAGGCATTGCACTTAATGCCTCGTAAAAATCGACAGTGTTGATAGTGCCCTGTAAAATTTACCTGTCAGCTGGTAAAAACAGGGCGTTCCATTTTTTCATAACTTGTGTTTTGAAATAATAATTTGCTTTATGACAGGGCTGGCAAGTTATTTTATACATGTACCTTTCAACATGGTGCCATGTTGTGTGTAGAAAAGAAAACACCATTAATTTTCATTTTGGCATTAATACCACTTTCCTTGCGAATTTTTAGTGTGATCATGTACGAATTCGGAGAAGTGTTTGTACATATTTTTTTTATTAGAAAAAGATTTTATAAAAAATACCAATTTTCCATAAAAATAAACAAGTCAACAAAAATTAATCTGCACTTTAAGCTACAACTTAAACTGTTAGCTAACTGGCTTTCTTGGCCCCTTCTGAGACCGCTTTCGTACGTTCTATGTAATTTCCTGGATTAATCATACAATATAACATATAAAAAAATAATTTTATTAACAAATATTAAAGATATAATGCCTGATAATGTGTGCAGATAAAGTGTTAATTTAAATTGTGACAACCAATCAATTAAAAATTTAGTTATCAAACAGGCAGTAAAAGGCAAGTGTACATTGAAATTATGCTGGAAAATATTTTAAAAACAATTGATTATGAAAGTGAAAGTACCAAAATCCGATTACCTTATGCCGTTAAAAAATATACCAGCGATGGCAAAAATATACCATTAAAGAAAATTTGGTCGGATAGCTGGTGCACATTGTCCATTTATTATGATAAATTCATAAATAAAGTATTAAGTTATGAGATACGCAGTGATGACGTTTTCCTGGTGACTTACATGAAAAGTGGTACAACATGGATGCAGGAATCTGCCTGGTTGCTGTTAAATAATTTAGATTTTGATCAAGCCAAGGAAACGCCTGTTATGATCAGGAGTCCTTTTTTAGAGTAAGAACTTTTAAATGTGAGACTACAGACAGAAAATAATAATGGTTTTTATTGTAAAGGGCTCAAGGTTTTGCACCCGACTTAATGGATATCATCGAAATATCTAATCGCAGCCCTCGCCTGATTAAGTCTCACATGCCGGCTAATTTGTTGCCGCTAAAAATTTGGGAAAACAAGCAAAAGGTTTTTCAAGAAAATCAATTTGAAATATTTATTAATTCCGTTGTTTTTCCTCCAGACAATCTATGTTGCCCGCAATGTTAAAGATGTCATTGTTTCCTCTTTTCATTTTATGAGAAAATTAAATCTCTGGCAGGGCAATAATATAACGGAGTACGTTGAAGACTTTCTCAACAATGAAATACTTTAAACCCACTTTTGGTCGCATCTCGTAGACTTTTGGCAGATGCGTCATGAGTCCTTTATATTCTTTACGACTTATGAAGAAATGCAACAAGATTTGGCAAAAGTTTTGCAAAGACTTTGCAAGTTTTTGGAGAGACCTTCATTGACCACAGAAGAAGTGGAAAAGATGGTTAATTATTTGTCATTTGATTTCATGAAAAGTAACTTGAATATTTAATAAAATACTGATCTGATCCGCTAATTAACGATCAATATAATTTCAGATCACAAAAATGGCAATATGACAGATGTAATCAAGAAAACGATTCCTGCAGTTCAGGAAGATTTCGAGTAAGTGAAGGCTACGATTACTCAAAGCAACATTTTGAGATAATCTTGTGTTTTTTGTGCAAAAAAAAAAAAAAAAAAAAAAATATGGACATGATGAAAAGTGAAGCAACAACAGTAACACTGGATATTGTTTGGATAAACAGTGGAGATAAACATTAATTTCGTATTGAGTTAATTCTTCAATTACGTACCAAATTTTGTAATTTTCCATCACTTACTCACAACGTGGCGGCATCTAAATTTAACGTTGTTTTGTTCTGCTGTGTACGCTAAAAACTAAATTGATATTGATTTATCTGTTTATCCTTGGAATATTGATCTTGAAAAATTCCTTTTGACTATAATGTTATGAAATCAAAATAACTTTGGAGTAGATCAGTTTTATTTGTTAAAAGGATATGCAGCAAAATTTGCTCCACCTCAAGCACTTTATAAAAGAATAACAGCGAACAAAGCTTAGCAATATTTTTGTCTCAACCGCCTAAAATAATAAACAAATAACATTACATGCGTGTAGCAATTGTCCAATTTCTGAAAGATTAAAATCTATTGGCATATGTGGCAAAAATTGCGCCAAACACCAATTGACTGCTTTTACTCTTGCTTCGTCTCTGTTTAGTATTATTTATTTCTTCATTTTTTTTTTTATTTGTTTCTTTCTGTGTTTCACAATCTTTTCCATAATAGATTTATGCGTCGTGGCATTGTGGGCTCTTTTAAAGATGAATTGACACCCGAATTAATTGCCAAAATTGATAACTGGTCTGTGGAATTTTTAAGTCAATATAATCTCACGGAGGAGGATATTTTTGGAAAACTCTGAAGCGAGTTTATAATTAATTATAATTTCCTTTTTTTTTTTTGTAATATATCTTACAAATATTATTGTCATACATTAAATATTAATTTTATACCAAAAGGCTAAAGATTTTTTTAGAGAATTTTGGAGTATTTCTTAAAAATTTAGAAATATGTTGCATTATCTTGGACGCTGTAAGGAAGAAAATAGAAAAAATAAGTTCGTGCAATTTAGTAGTTCGGCCTGAGGTCACTTCTACTGTGAACTGTTTAATAAAACGATATGTTATTTATGTCTGTTTATAATATACTAGTGTGTACCAACGGTCGACCCAATCGACCGTGTTCTAGTCATAGAAAGAAAAATCATAAAAAATGTCTTATAAAACAGTCATACAACTACCAAAACTGCAATTATTTAATTTAATTTAGTTAATTAATTAATTATTTAACATTTATATCATTGATCGTCAAACTAGCCCCTAGGGGCCGAGCACCAATCGTCATTTTCACATACACAACACGAACCAAACAGAAGAGACAAACTAAAATACGAAACATACTCATTTGTATGATAGCAGTCAATGAATGAGGTTCTTTGTCGCTTTATTTTAGAATTTGCAACAGCAAAACACATGCAAAAGAGGGCAAGAAAATATTTATTTTTTCTCTTTCCATATTCTCTTTATTTGTTATTCATAGTACACTGTGAATATTTTAATTTCTCAGGATGTGGAATGTTGAGTGGGAAGAAGCTTTTTTGTATATATATTTTTTAATATAAAATTTTTTTAATTATGTAAATTCATTCATTCGTTCATTCTTTCGTCCATAAACACGCAAAACCAATCCACTATGTATGCATACAAACTTTTAGTAAAAAAATAAATGTAACAATCAATTTCTACAAGTGTAAAAACATCAATACATTGATATTTCCTACATGTTCTCTTTATGACAAAGGCTGATTTATATGAAATTCACAAAAGTTAAAAATAAAAAAAGAACGCTTAAATAAAAAAACAAAATAAATTCCACTGAGCTAAATCAATTTACTCAACTCTGTCATCTTTTTTCCTACAATTCTCGCACATCTTAGTAAAAGGTTTTCCAATAAGAGTGATATGATTTCTTTAAAAATAAATAAAAAACAAACTTATTATTAAGGAAATTCAAAAGTTTTTTTATTTAATGTGAAGTACAAACGATACAATTAAGTTCTAAATAATTTGTCTTTAAAATGGCCTCCAAGACTTCTTCTGCATGAACGAATTCGATGAACCCAATTTTCGAGCACTTTTTCCATTAAATGAAGTCTATTGACTTATAAAGCTTGAAGAGAGTCTGGTTTATTTCGAAAGACCAATGACTTCAATTAAAAGTCTAATGGTGTTAAATCACAACTTCTTGGAGGCCATTCAATATCGCAATTTCTTGAAATAATCGAATCTCCAAACTTTTCTCGCAACAATTCAATTGTTGCATTTGCTTGGCTTGGCAAAATCAGCAAATTCACGACGGTTACGCTGGTCCAATGGCTTCAGTTCTTGAGTGAGAACAATTTTATACGGATGCAAACCCAAATCCTTTCTCAACATCCGCCAGGTTGTGGTTTGTGACAGTCCCAATTGTTGAGAACGTCTTGGAATCGACAAATTGCTGTCTTCAGCAACACTAGCCTGAACGGCAGCAATATTTGCCTCACTTCGAGCGGTTCTTTGTCTTATTGGCACTTGAACACTATGTAAAGAAAATATAAGCTTAAAATTTTCAACAATTGGACGAATAGCCAGCACACTTGAACGATTATTAGGACCATAAAATGGCAAAAGCGCACGAAAAGTTGCAATTGGAGAAAACGTTGTTCTTGCGTATATCTCTCCATGATGAAATTGTAAACACTACTGAATTCAGTGAAAAACAAATGAGAGATAGCCGAAACGTCATTTCATATTCATTTCATCCCTATTGGAAAACCTTGTATGTATACATAAGATGTCTGGTTGTTATTTTTCTCTTTTCACCCAAATGTGTAAGACACAAGTATGTATGTGTTGTATGTTTTTTGTAGTAGGAACTTTAACCGGTTATAGCTCCCAAAATACTGAACCCACAAAAAACCACGTTCACTTCTGTGAAAAAATTTCTTTAATTTGGTACAAGTCTTATAAAAATCGGTTGTATAATAGGTGCATAAAGGGCAGCACATAAAAAAGCAATTGTCTATTGATTATGCAGATATCTTAACTGTTTACCTTTTTTTTTGTAGTATTTTTATTTGAACTAATTTTTTGGAAAAATTGTCTCTAGTAATTTTTATTTTTAATATATTTTGCGAAGAATAACTATTTTACAAAAGAAATATACTCTTAAGAGCGACTTTGAATGAATGACATCAGCATAAATGGGAGAGAATCGGTAGAAATTTGTGTGAGAAAAGAAAAAATAAATAATAGGCCTTATCACGAGTGTCGTAGTCGTAGTCGAACTTTAACGACTCCCATGTAAAACATATAGCGAACGTTGCCACATTTTACAGATTTCGTCCCGACTACGACACTCGTGATAAGGCCTAATAAATAATTAAAATTAAAACTTTAAAATATTTATAGAAATTTCTAATAAACGTTTGGTGGTGTTGACAGTTTGCGAAGATTGTGTTGTTTTAGTTGCGTGTGCTTCTGTGTGTAATTGAGGGATTTAAGATTTATATTTGCAAGATCAGCCATGAGCATTAACTCAGTACGTGGTTCCCCGATTATGATTTTATGATTCATTGACAGGAAAATCTTACAAAAATCTGACCAACTTTAAAAAATCGTTTCATAATGGTATTATAGTTGCCACCCTATCATACAAAACTGATGCCAAAACATCTGTTGTTTTGTGCAATAATTTATTTATATTAGAAAACATATTACATTCCTTTCGTTGTATAACACAAAAAGAATAAAGTGTTACGTATAAAGACAAAGTTAATATTTTTAGCTGGTTGATAATAACTACTCGTACTCCTCTGATCGCTGATCATTTTATGAAAATTTTCATAATTTTTACAAGTCGCACGGCTTGCCAAAAAAATCTGTCACACAGTTGCATTCTAAGTCCTCACACTACCATACTGTTTCAGCACACATCTCATATATGCCCGATCGTACGATTGTGTAGGCCTTTAATGATCACTTATTTCTTTCCAGACTCTGAAAGACCTCTCTTTATTTACACCCTCTGTATATTTAAAGCAGCATTACAAAAAAAAGCAAAATCATACATTTCTTTTTAATATTTGAATTGCCGAATTTAATATTAGAGTATCACAAATAAAAAGTTATTCAGTCTGTCAGAAACCATTCAACAATCGTGTTGATTGCATTGAACAAATCCAAAAAGACAAAGAAAAAAGAAAATGCCGGAAAACATTCTAAAAAGTCGTCCGATCGATACAGAAGCATCTCGAGCACGCTTGCCTTATCCCATGAAACAATATGCCACCGATGGCCAAAATATACCCCTAAAGAAAAATTGGTCGGACACCTGGTGCACTTTACCAATTCATTTTGATAAAGTTTTGGATGATATTTTGAATTTTGAAGTGCGTGACGATGATGTTTTCGTTGTCACCTTTATGAAGTGTGGCACTACATGGATGCAGGAATGCGGCTGGTTATTGTTGAATAATCTCAACTTTAAGAAGGGCAAAGAATCACTGGTCATGATCAAAAGCCCATTTATAGAGTGAGTAAAGTATAGAGTGAGGAAAAAAAGAACAATAGAAAAAACTTGCAAAAATAAATTAAAGAAATTTGCAAGTGGAACTGATAAATTTAAATGCCAGCAAAAATTTCTTTAATTCTATAATCTTTTGATAACCTGGCTTAGAATAAGAGATCTCTTTTTTTTTTTTTTTTTTTTGTTAAGAGCTTTGATTCCGTCGATAAATTTTTCATGCTACTAAGTGCCTATAAATTTAGTGCCTTTGCGTTGTATTTGCTGCACCACCGAACAACTTTTTATAACTAAGAAAAATTTTCAAAAAGTGCAAACTTTTTAATCTAATTTGCAATCGCATCACTCTTAAGTTCGAAAGTGGCAAACCCCCACCGTCTATCAGTTCCTAGAAGTTTGTCATATATTTTTATATATGAGTATGTATACATGTTAATTGAGAATATAATCTATGACTAGATTGTCGAAAAATTGTTTAGATTAAAAAGACCTTGAAAATATACACACAAAAAATGTGATAAGATAATCATTTAATTTTTGGTAATGAAAATTTTTATGGAAGCAAATCTTTTGATATAGAAAAATGGCAAACAAACAAAATATGCTTGTGACACAATGTCAAGTTTGACGACAAACGTTAATTGGGGTTATCATAAGTTTGCAATAAACAAACGCAGGTTTATATTTAATTATTACATTATTAGGATTCACAGAAATTGTAACGTAGTTGAAAATAATATATGGTTAGAAAAACATAATGACTACAAATATAGTTTAGTTAAAAATATAACTATAGTGCGATAATTCTAATTCTGAGGGTAGTGTTGGCTGCAGTGGTTAGCGCGTTGACTACTAAGCAAACAATGACTCGCGGTGTGGGTTCAAACCCTGGCCAGAGCCAGTCAATCAACATCATTAATTTCTCTAATATACATTAGTGAGATATTGTAATAATTGTTGTCGGACTATTTAAGTGATGAAGGCATAGCACTGGTCACTGAAACCTCTTCAGACAGCGATTGATACTGTTCCAAGCTAATGTACACAACATCACCCTCCTTCGTCGCTTAGCAGAAACATCGGCGAAGTAAAACAATTAAAAAAAATGCCTGCAAATGCAGCTTAACAAAATTAATGCGTCTACTTAACACCGGAGGCGCCTCAGCACTGCCTTAGAAATTAGCATAACGCCCAAAGCAGAGAAAATTTTCAACATCTATCTTCTCTACCCTATCCCTGAGTTCCGGCACAGTGCACTGCATACGTAGGGGTCATCCTCTGAGTGCTGGTCCTAATTAAAAAAAAAAAAAAAAAATTGTAACGTAGTTGAAAATAATATATGGTTAAAAACACATAATGACTACAATCATACTTTAGTTAAAAATATAACTTTAGTACGATAATTCTAATCATAATGTATAAGGTTTTCCAATAGGGATGATATGATTTTGAACTGACGTTTCGGCCATTTGTAATATGTCATGATCTGTCATTTGTTTTTCATTGTATTCAGTGGTGTTTACAATTTCATCATGGAGAGATATACGCAAGAACAACGTTTACAAATTATTCAGTTTTATCTTCAACATAATGGTTCTCCAATTGCAACTTTTCGTGCGCTTTTGCCATTTTATGGTCGTAATAATCGTCAAAAAGTGCTCGCTATTCGTAAGATTGTTGAAAATTTTGAGCTTACATTGTCTTGACATAATGTTCAAGTGCCAATAAGACAAATAACAGCTTGAAGTAACGCAAATATTGCTGCCGTTCAGCAACAGTAGAACACGGTCGATTGGGTCGATCGTTGTTACACACTAGTATGTATAAATGCATATATGAAATATGTATGGATCATATATAGAGCATATATTTCCAGATCCACTCATATATAATTCATTAAAAAATTCTACAAAACTAAAACAGATAATATTTTCCCTGAATAAAAAAGTAAAAATTTTTACCAATATTTTTTTTTTTTTGGGTAAAAAATGATGCTGAAATTATACCAATATTTGAAGCTTTAAATTGACCGACAATTTTTTTTTTTTAAATTTCGAAGACTTTTATTTTCTGCTTATAAATAAAATTTAGACTTAGCCGTTATTTTATCATTATAGTTTTTGGTATCCTAGCTCCCAAACGATATTCTTGAGTCGAAGCTAAGGATACCATTAAATCGTCTTCTCAACAAAAAAGGAAAAAAAAAACTATATTGAAAACGTCCTTCTTTTCCGAAACCTAAAACTTAATAGTAAATTAATTATTCGATTAATTGCATAATGATTAATCGACTTGATATAGGTTGATTGATTAGAATCCATATTTTCATTAATTTCAAAAACGACTGAGTTGCTGATAGCCGGCAGACAATAACACCGAATGACTTCCATAAAAGTTTTACACTGAAATCATTTCTTTGTCGATTACTTTTGTTCAAACTTATTGAATTTATATAAAAATTTCAAAATTTCATTGATATTAAAAATATATTTTCTTGTTTTATTATGATTTAAACTTATGTCACTCTATAAAAAAACACCCTTTATAAGGCAAAATGAAATGCAAACATCCCTTTTACAAAATGTCATTTACTTTTTGTGGGTTAGCAATATGCATTTCGTTGGTTGCTAAAAACCACCTCATCGGTAGATCTTTACCACAACAAATAAATAAAGTTTTATAAAAACATAAATTCTTGAGTATTTGCTGAAATAAATGTCATATTTTGTAAAATTAATTTTAAATAAAAATACTATTTTTGAAAATTGTTATAAAAAAAATAAGATTCTTGAGAATTTTTTCCAAAATAATTAATAGTTTGAAAACTTTTGCTCTACATTTTTTTATTTAAAAAAATGATTGTTTTTAAAGGGTTAAAGTTTAAAAAGACCGCAAGAATAATGATTAAAACATATAAAATCCTTCCAATTGTGAAAATTGGAAAAAAATCTTTGAAACACAGCAAATTTTCAAGAATTAAAAAAAAAAAAATAGTATAAAAAATAAAAAAAATTAAAAAAAAAATGCGCAAAAAGATAAAAATGCGAAAAAATGCTAAAGAATTCCACATAAAAAATTTTATTAAATTATAAAAGTTTTGACTATTTATTTGCACTAAAATGCATCCTTTTATAGTTTCCAAGGCATTGTGCCCACCGCGCCCAGTCCTATAGAAATGTGCAAAGAGTTGCCAAGTCCTCGTTTAATAAAGACTCACATGCCAGCCAACTTAATGCCATTAAAAATATGGGAGAAAAAACAAAAGGTAAATAAAAACACTGCTTACAGATGTACTCGAAAAAAAATATATATCTCTCCTTCTAGATAATATATGTTGCTCGCAACGCCAAAGATGTAATTGTATCCTCGTTCCATTTCACCAAGAATTTGGCGATGTGGCGTGGTAATAATTTCCATGATTTTGTCGATGATTTTCTTAACAATGAAATCATTTATACAAATTTCTGGACACATATTGTAGACTTTTGGAAAATGCGCAATGAACCTTTTATATTCTTTGTGACATACGAAGAAATGAAAAAGGATTTGGCGGGTGTTTTACAAAGGCTTTGCACGTTCTTGGATAGGCCTCACTTGACTCCAGAGGAATTGGAAAAAGCAATTGAACATTTATCGTTTAGCAGTATGAAGGGTATGAGAGAAATTTGTTTTTAATAACAAGTAATAAATATTTGCTGGTGCTGATCTTTTTTTAGAAAATAAACAAACTAATTTGACGGATATGTTGAAAGAAACAGTGCCAGGTGTTAAGGAGGATTTCCAGTAAGTCTTGCAAGAGTTATTTTTAGTTGTTTTAAACCAACGAAGTTTTAATATTTTATTTTTCCAATAGATTTATGAGACGTGGTGTTGTGGGTTCCTATAAGGATGAATTAAGTCCTGAACTGCAGTCTAAAATCGATAAATGGACTGAAGATTGTTTAAGTAAATATGGCCTAAAAGAAGAAGATATTTTTGGTAAACTTGCAAACTGATAAATATTTTGTATTGAATATTTTTTGATTTGTTAAAGGCCTATAAATTTATACAAAATCAGTTTAATAAACCTGTAATAAACCAACAATATTTGTTTATAACTAAGAAATTATATCTGTATATTTTTATTCCATTAATTTTATAAGCAAGATTCGAAATTTTGAAAATATACATATAAAAATATGTCTATGTATGTGTTTCATATATTGCAGCATATACACTCCGGTTCACTTATTTAAAGTCACTCAAAGTGCCATATTCAGCAGCCTGTATCTTTTGCAATTTTTAACCGATTTCAGAATTTTAAAATGGAAATGGAAGCTAGACATCTTGAGATATAAAAAAATCATGACAATAGTGTTTTCTTAACTTAATTCAAGTGAACCAAAAAAATAGCACATTTTTGAACGTTTTTTTTTTATAAATTGCTGAAAAAAGTTCTTTAGTTAAGAAGAAAAGTTCTTTAGTTATATAAAGGGTCCGCCATTTAACGCTTTTTTTTTTTTTTAAATGCTACAAAAAAAAAAAACTACTGAATATTTTCTCAAATTTCTTTTTTTATTTGAAAGTACAATCCTTCCGGTTAATAATGAAAGATAATTTCTTTCAAATGGCTGCCTCAGCTGGCCATGCAGTAGCCTACACGATCGGTCCAATTTTTAAGCACATTATCGATTGTATGCAGCTGTATTTCACCAATGGCTTCACGAATATTGTCCTTTAAAGCGTCGATTGTCTCTGGCTTGTCGGCGTAATACTTATCTTTGACGGCACCTCACAAATAATAGTCCAACGGTGTCAAATCGCAGCTCCGAGGTGGCCAAACGACATCAGCTCTGCGTCTGATAATGCGATCTTCAAAAACAGTGCGCAAAACATCGAGTGTAGCTTCGGCTGTGTAGCACGTAGCGCCGTCCTGTTGAAACCAAATGTTGCCAATATCCTCCTCTTCAATTTTTGTGAACAAAAATTCGTTCAACATGGCCCGATAACGATCGCCATTGACTGTAACGGCCACTCCTTTCTCATTTTCGAAGAAAAATTGCCGAATTATGCCTCTGGACCGAAATCCGCACCAAACAGTGACTCGTTTTGGATGCGTCGGCTTCTCAATGTATTCGTGCGGGTTTTCTGTGCCCCAAATGCGACAATTTTGCTTGTTTACATACCCGCCAAGATCAAAATGAGCTTCATCTGAAAAGATGATTTTTTTTGGCAAAATCGGCATCTTCTGTAAGTCGATCGCAGGCCCACTTAGCGAAGCGTGATCAAGCGTATACACAACCATATTCGTTCAACGGAAGGATAAAACTAATTATTTGTCAAATCAGACATGAGCTAAGTGTTACTATTCACGAAATAAGCACTAGTTGAAAAAAAGTTAAATGGCGGACCCTTTATATATAATATATATATATATATATATATATGTATATATATATATATATATGTATAACTAAAAGCAAAACATTTATTCACCAATATCCATTTTTTCCCCTTCAGAGTAATCCCCCTCAGATATAATGCACTTATGCCAGCGCTTCTTCCAATCCCCGAATCACTTCTGAAATGCGCTTTTCGATATGGCCATTAGCTCGTTCTTCGATTCTGACTTTATCTCATCAATTGTGGTAAAACGCTTTCCTTTCATTGGTCTCTTCAGTTTTGGGAATAGGAAAATGTCGCAGAGTGCCAAATTTTGGGTCAAAAATTGAAGAACATACACAAACGTGACTATGCTTTGCAATGGGCTGATAGTGCCAACATTGACTAACACACATGTGCACCAACATAACTAAAAAAAAAAATTCAATAATCGAATGAACAAAGCCCGCGAAAATTCAAATTTCACCTTTTCTTTTCAACAAACCTCGTATTCCAAACGTGTGTACATTATTCTACGTTTTCCCAAAAAATCAAGGATCGAAATAAAATAACTAAATACGATTTTCTTCTTACTGCTTTAGCCAAGACTATAACCTCTTTTTTTATTTACATATACAACACATATTGAATTAACATCATTAAAAAAGAAATTCAAATTATTGTAGCCGTTATATTATTAAAAAAGCTTTTTATACTATACATTACCTCTAGCTATTCTCTTTTGAACTATTCAAGCTTTAATATGAAAAGCTTTCAATCTATAAAATAAAAATTTAAATAATACAATTTCACTCCCAAGCACGATCTCTTTTGTTTAAACAAAAAAAATAAAAAAAAATCTCTTTAATATCGTCTTCTTGAGTACGTTTCGCTTAAAACACTCTCATCGTTGACGTTACAGAAAGAACTATTTTCTACGGAGTGCTTTAAGTACATACCTATTTTTTATTGACAACCGTAATTTAATGTTGTTAACATTTTTCAAAAACAAAAAAGACAACTTCTATCCTAATAATTATAATGTGAACAGCGGCAGCAGCATTAGCACAACAAATATTCATCAAAAAATTTAACAAAGAAACACGTAGTTGACTCTAATAAACAACTACGTGATTGGCATATTAGCACACACACATACAACATCTACAGGTAACACGCGATCATCATCAAACTGGTACGAGTAATCGTTCGAACAACCGGCAGCGACAACAGCAACAACAAAACAGACATACATACTAAACCACACGACATAATTTTAAGTTTGGATGCGAGTAAATTTGGTCAAATAGCCAATACGACCATCACGTACAACTTGAAATTGATTGAATATAGAAATATTAACAACAACAACAACAACGATAGCAAACTAAACAGCAATAATACTAAAAGAAAAAAAGTTCGCAATTAACCGGTTTTAATGTTGAGCTCTCAGAAAGTTTACCAATCGTGCGTTTAATACCAGATACAAGACACAAAAGGTTAATGCGGGCAGGGCAGCATGATACAAAAGTTGTGTTTTCCAAATGGAAAGATATTAAATCTTAAAATTGTTGAAGATTGCCAAAATATTTGTATGGCGTAGCATTGTAGGGATAAAATTGTGAGCTCAACAATTTTATAAAATGACGATGCAGTCCACATGGGCATTAAAATTTCAAATTCGAACTCGTTATTAAATCTGCTGATTGAAGCTCTTCTCTAGATGTTTATTAACGAAGTGTGTTTGAAAGGGAACGGTGACAGCATTCAATATACAAAATTTTGAAATCGATTTTGAAAATGAAAATCTTAAATTACTTAGGAAAATTCCAATTTTATTAAGAAAGTTCAAAACTGATTTCGAAAAATTCTTACTTCTATTAATTAAATATCTATAATTCTATAATACACATTGTTTGGTAGCGAAATATCGAAAAAAATAATATAAAAGGAGTTATTTGTTCTCGTTATTTTTATGTAAAAAAAGTGGATCTTTTACTGGGAAAAAGCAGACTTAATAAGTCAAACTTAATTTCAAAACACATAAACTCAAACTTTATATGAAAATACAAACTTAATTTCGATAACAAGAACTTACTTTCGAAAATTCAAACATAATTTGGAAAATTCAATATTACTTTCGAAAATTCAAACTGAATTTCGAAAACCTACAATTAATTTTTAAAACTTAAACTTACTTCTAAAAATTCAATATTAACTTCGAAAACTTAAAATTCCTTTCGAAAATTCAAACTTATTTTAAAAACTCAAACTTAATATATTAAATTCAAACTTAATTTCGAAAATTTAAAATTAATTTTCAAAACTCAAACTTACTTCTAAAAATTCAATTTTAACTTCGAAAACCTAAAATATCTTTCGAAAATTCAAATAATTTTAAAAACTCAAACTTACTTTTAAAAATTCAATTTAAACTTCGAAAACCGAAAATTCCTTTCGAAAATTCAAACTTAATTTCGATATCGAAAACTTACTTTCAAAAATTGAAACATAATTTAGAAAATTTAAAATTACATTCGAAAATTCAAACCTAATTTCAAAAATTTATAATAAATTTTAAAAATTCAAACTTAGTTTTAAAAATTCAATTTTAACTTCGAAAACATAAAATTGCTCTCGAAAATTCAAACTTAATTTCAAGAACTCAAACTTAGTCTTTTAATATTCAATTTTAACTTCGAAAACCTAAAATTTCTTTCGAAAATTCAAACATAATTTCAAAAACTTTATATTCAAGATTCAAACTTAATTTAGATTGAAACTTAGTTTCAAATGTTCAAAATTTCTTTCGAAAATTTAAACTTGGTTTACAAAAATTAAACATAATTTTTAAAAATCAGACTTAATTTCTCTGAGTGATTGTAAAAAAATTGTACAATATTTTTTTTCTGTGTTAAATTGCTTGAAATGAAAATAAAATAAAATTAAAATAATTGTTGAACACATTAAAATATTATTTGAAAATAATTTAATTTCTGATTACAAAAATAGGCAACACATTTTTCTTGTTCGATCGTTTTAAATGAAAATAATATCAATTAAAATAATTGTTGATTCAATTAAAATCTTAATTGAATTCAACTTTTTTCCATGTAAATAATTAATTAGAAAAAAATTACTGTATAACTTTTTTCTGTGTATTATTGCTAAAAATTTCGAGTTCTTTCATGAGGCACCAGTACCTGAAATGAATACTTAAACTACAGTTATAGTTAATTTATGTCACCATCATCATCATCATGCTCTGTAGACAACGAATAATAATTATTTGCAAGATTTATTGCTTGTTTTTTTCCCCTCAATATGAATTTATGCATGTTACGTTCCAACCAATCCGAATTGTTATTGACAGCACAGCACCATTAAGCCGCATACAAACAAAATAAACAATCAGTCAGCCAAATAAAAACTGAAATTTAAACAAATAAGTTTAACAAAAAAAGATGTCATTAGTTTTTAAAATAAAAACTCAAGTGGTTAAGGTTTTCTTAATATGGTATACCCTACTTCAGCATTAAGGAAAATTAAAACTATATCTATACAACAGTTTGCCACATCTTGATGGCTACAAAGATTAGATTAGATAGAAATGATTTGGGGGGAAAAACAACCTGGATTCCTAACAAATGAAATTTTACTTAACGAGATTTTTGATTAATTAATAATTACTAAACCTTTTTTTCAGTAATTCTCAAAAGGTTTCAGAAAGTTGGAGCAACAGTTAAAAAGGTTTTGTAACGTTTTAAAAATACGGTTATTGAATCCATTGATGATTTGCAATAAATATCCATGAAATGCAGCCATAAAGATATACTTTACACTGTGTAAGACTAATCCTTCAGTAAGCAGGATATTTCATATTCGACCTTAATGCACTCTTATATATATCCAAATTATTTATTTATAGTTTAAATAAACATGAAAAAGTGGGTAACAGAATGTGTTAAATAAATTTAAAACAAATTTGGTTTTTCTCATTAAATACAAAAAAAAAATGAAAAAATAATCTAAACGTTTCTTAAGCGGATGCTGTTGGTGTTTCGAATAATTATTAGTGTCAACACGCTTTGTGTGTCTTCTTTTTTTTTATTTAAACCACTTGAATATTTTTAATTTTTTTTTTAATTTTGTTAGTCTATTGAAAAAAGCAAACAGATTCGTGAATTGTTTGTTTGAAATTTTGTTTATTTTATCGATTCATTCATTTGTTCAATCATTCATTGATTTCATACATGTCTATCTTTTTTTTGAGGTACGAAACCAGTAACTTATTAGAGAAAGAGAGAGACTATTGTTGCTAAAGGTACCCGATAATGACGGACGGAGCTCGATAAAATTAGTTGCGTTTACTCCAGACTGACTGACGGCTGAGGTATTTATTTTAATCGACTGCTCAGTATAAACGTCATCACATTTAGATTATCCTTATATGGGTTTTCCAGATATATGATAATTAGAAATTACTTTGTACAGGGAGTACCTTTTTCCTCCTGCTCCTTCAGTAAATTAATTTTTTTTTTGCTGGGAAACGAACCAAGTTCTCAGAGTAACCCAAAAGTGTGTCCCACTAGTGTAGTTGTTACATAGGAAAATATATGGTGGGAAAATATATGAGGGGCGGGATATTTGTTCTTCTATAACAGGAAAACCGATCAATTGGTTTGTTATGAGACACAGATTAAAATATAGGGCATTCTTTAAGGCGTAAAAAGGGACATCAAATTGGTAGTTTTGGTACTTCTTATTCTTGTACAAATATTTTATAAATATTTTATGTTCAAATGAAATACAAAAACAGGTACTTTTTTACTTGCAGTATTTATTTTTTGCTTTTGGTACTTTTTCTCATGAGAAGCTCTTATTGGATTTGAAAAAAATTTGGTTAACGGATGGCTTGTGACAATGATTAAAATATAGGACATTTTTAAGGCGTAAAAAGGGACAATAAAGTGGTAGTTTTGTTTCTTTTTGTTTTTGTACAAATATTTTATATACTAACACACTTTTTGGGAGTTCAAATTAAAAACAAAAACTAGTACTCTTGGTACTTTTTTACTTGGGGTATTTTTTTTTTGCTTATGGTACTTTTAATTTTGAGAAACTCTTAATGGATTTAAATGAAATTTAGTAGACGGATATTATGTGACTCAGATTAAAATATAGGGTATTTTTTATAGGCTTAAAAACGGAAAAAATGGTACTTTTTTTATTGCAGCAAACTTTTTTTAAATTATTATTCACTGTAGGGATTAAAATAAGGAAAATCTGGTGTTTTTGGTACTTTTTGTTGTTTTTACAATTAATTTTTTGCATTATTATACAGTTACCTGTGTCCTCTCCTACACATCTAGACTTGTATTAAAATTGATCATTTATTCTCAGTACAATCTACACAAAATTTAAAGTTTCGTCAAAGTGGTTTCTTGGATAAATTATATTTACAAGTTACTTTCTACAGGGTGTACCCTGCTCCGGCTTCTTCTCGTATGCCAGCAGGATTTTGTTTGCAATCGCTTATATTTCTTAAAGTGACCCAGTCTAATTAAGAGGATCTCTTTGCATTTGATGTAATTTATTAAAATTAAGAGTCTCGTTAAGGTCATTCTCTAGATATAGGTGGGCACGACTATGATCTGCATTCGGAAAAACATAAAGTTTTTATACATTTCCTTAATCGTGCTTGTCGATTAATCGGTTTTAATTATTCGAATAAACTTTTACTCGAAATTAGATAAATTTTAGTTGATTGAAAATTATTTGACCGAAAATGTTTTGCGATTAATCGTGCAAGCAATATGCAACTGAATACCCTACTTTTGCTTGATAATATTGCATGGTGGTTCAAGTATTTTTTGATGATTATATGAAATCACCACTTTCTTTATCGGCAGATGATTTTTCAAGTTTCTTTATTGAGTAACTTTTTTCAGTCTTTGATGTCCAGCCAACGGGGAGTCCTAAGCATCATATGAAAACTTTTAATCGGTGTTCAACCACTGTTAAAGCTTTAGTTTTATATTACACTCACCTGCAAAAATATTGCTTATATGTTTTTTTTTTATAAATTTAAGTTCAAGGTCAGCATGAGACCGTAGATGTGCTCACTTTAGATTGGGAAAATTTTTGTAAATAATTATTTTCTCAATACATATTCGATTTTATTTGGTCAGCAACGCATTTTTACATTCAAAACGCAGACAATATTTTATTCGTTTTTGTTGAGTATTTAATACTTTAAACCAATATTTTTTTTTATAATTATTTTTCATCATCATCATTAGTTATGTTTATTTTTCTATTTATTTACAAAGTACATTAGTGTATTTTTTTATTCTAGAGTTTAGCCTCGTATGAATATATAGGAAAACGTTTTATTTAAATATCTGATTAGGAAATATTACAATACATACATTATTCGTACAATAACAACAATGAAATGTACTGAATTTGAAAAGGAAATCTATTATAAGTTTGACGCAAAATCTTTCCCCGGAAACTTCTGACATTTTTTTCACACAAATTGATTAGATTTTAGCTGTGACTTTGCATGGGTCTAATGCGAGAGCAAAACACTCGACTTTAGTCCTTGACTTAAGTGAAGTGAAGGTATTTTTGTTTTGCCGGGTTATTTTCATTCAAAGGGATCTTAACCTTCTGTAGGCGAGGAGTGCTGGTTAACACATGTCAAATTTTTGTAATCAAGTTTCAATTCAGCTGGAAGAAAGATTGAAAGGGGTAAGTTTTTCTCGAACTCTTTGAGTTACGGGTGTTAATCAGGTCTTAGCCGTCAAAATAAAAGAAACTCTACTAAATTTAAGTATTTTAAGATTTTTTTGAGTACAAGTCGTACTTAAAAACTTCAATCCAAAATGTATTTAAATTAATCCCAAAAGCAATTAAACGCTTTTTAAACTGCCTCTGTTCAATACCAAAATTTTTTTTCATGATTTTTATTGATGAATTTTATTATTCTAATGTGGCTGAGGTGTCTAAGGCGATGTGTTAGAAGTATGTGGGTCTAAGTTCAATGCCAACAATGGACAAAAATTTATTGGAAATTGAAACGAGCAATTAAAAAAAATGTTATTTAAATGGTTTTTCAATAGCGTTTCAGGACATAAATGAGCGTAAATATTATCGATAAGGGATTTATTCAAGTATGCCCGGGAATTGATTTTAGGTAGAAGAAATGTGAACGTCTTGCAATTGGATGCGATGATGTTGACGGAGTTTAATTCAGCTGGGAAAAACTTCCTCTTTCTTTCTCTCTCTATCTGTCTGCCAGCTGCATGAGATTTTGACAAAGAAAACTGTTGGTGTGCAACAGGACTCAAAGTTCCTGATATTTTTTTTGGCAAGAAAAATTATAGATAATTTTTTAGAAAAGGATTTAATGTCAAAAAAAAAATTACATTCATAAATTTCTTAACGTCACCTTACATCGAAATTAAGACAATAATTGCGAATATAAAATTTTGATGCCGACAAATTGCATAAACATTCCTTAACTACCAACAGTGGTAAATTGCATTTTATGCCTTTTTATAGTAAAATATATATATTTAAAAAAAACCAATATATTTCCATAAGACCTGGGGTATGATCTAATTCATCCTTGTTATCACATTCTTTTCAAAATGATCCTGCATAAGGGTTGCAGTATAAACAACCCCTATTTAAAAAATAACTTGTCTGTTAAAACAGAAATTCCATGAATGATACTTCATGTGTTTTTTTTTTTTTTTTGGAATATTTGTTTATATCAAAGATTAGAGATTTTTTTTCTTAAAATTTGTTACATTATTTTACTAAATCACAATCACTGTTTTGCATCCATCTTTCAATATGCAACTTCCGTTGCACATGTGTAAGACGATAAGGAAACAATGTGTGTGGATGACAGAAATGTGTTCAGATCATGTGCTGAGCAATTTGATTCTAGGTGTTAAGGAGAATGGCATTGTATCGATCCTGCGTTTAAAAAAAAAACAAATCTCCTTGCAATTTTTTCATAAGATCCATTCAGTCGTTCAAGTAAACCTGTCATTGTTCACTATAAAAGAAATCATTTGAGTTTCTTGCTAAAATATCGGCTCATATTTCTTGTAGCCAAATATAAACAAAAAAAGGAATAAAAATATGATATCATATTTGTTAATAACTGAAACATGATATTTTGCATGATACTTTCAAAGGCTTCATGTTTTTGCACACAAAAAAAAAAAAAAAAAAAAAAAAAAATCTGCCAACATAGTGAGGAGTACGCTAGTGTGAAACCTTTAAAAGGAAATCCTGTTTAATTACAAGTAAAGTGTACAGACTCTTATAATATATTTACATGCTTAAAATTTGCAACTGACTCATACATTTATAATCATTGCTTTGCTGTTAGGCCCAATTTTAAAAAATTAAACAAGTAAGAGTGCCATATAAATATTTTATATTTAAAAACATAACACGTTATAATATAATTTATTTAAATTTGGCTGATTTTCAATACCAATTGTCTTAAGATAATTCCTGACTCATCAGTCCAAAGCCCAAGTCTCTAACTCTTTTAGTGGCTGCGGAAAACCGATGTTACTTACAGACAGACGGACAAAACTCAATTAACTTCTTTGACTATAAATATCTATAATATATATACTTTATGGGTTCTGTTATGAATATTAAATTTGCAAAATTTACTCAAATGAGATTCAAAAGTTTTTTTTATTTAATGTGAAGTACAATTAGGTTAGGTTAGGAAGGGTAGTGTGAAATACACTTCCACTCGGGGACCCAATTGGATCCATTGTGATTCCCTTCATTTATATATTATTGACTAATTAGTCTTCTTACTGCCCAAGCAGAAACAAAGAGCCGTTATCAACCATCATTCAGCCATTTAATTCCCATGATAAAGCCCCTGCTGTTCTCAAGTTTGCACTTCGCGATATCACTAATGCCCTCATGGAAACGTCTGCTTAGCCATCTTTGCCTATGGCGTTGCACCCTTGGGAAATGACAGATGATATGCTCGATAGTTTCTGGCTCCTCTTCATCCCCACACATCCTACAGAAATCCGGAGTGCCATTTTCCCATATGTTGGTCTTCGCTCTAACCCAGCAATGGCCGGTCAAGGCGCCTACTAAATCTCTCAAAACCTTTCTATTCATACCCAGCAGTATATCAGATTTACCTGAGTCTAGTTCTGTCCATATGGACCTCGAGACTCTACAATCTTCTCTATTCCTCCAGTTAGTTCTGCTAATTACCCAATTACTGAGTTCCCTATAGTAGTAACCAATTGGAGGTTTAACCGACCTGTCACTAACTGCCACATCTAATGCTGACCCTATTCTTGGCAGTTAAATAGCAATTTCGTTTCCCTCAATATTGCAATGTCCTGGTACCTAACTTAGCCTAACGGCAAATTTGTCCATAAGCAAGTTGAGAGATAGCCTACACTTGCTGACCAGCTTCGATTTGACACTATGCCCCTTCAAAGCTTTCAGCACCGCCTGACTGTCAACGTAGAATGTTACCTCCACGCCTTCAGTTACGTGTTCTGTCACTAGGTCCGTGGCCCTGAGGATCGCTAGGATCTCAGCCTGAAATACACTACATTCGTTTCGGTAGCCTAAAAGACCTACGAATATCCGTTCCTAAAAAATAGACGCCAGCACCCGTGCCTATTTCCATTTTCGATCCATCTGTAAAGACCGCGCAGCCCTCGTACAGTCTACCAAATTTGACCCAAAGACCGCTATCCGGAATGACTAGTGAAGGCGTTCTAATAAAATTAGTCTCAATAACCTTTTAGTCCGTAAAACCAGGGATCGATACAATTAAGTTCTAACTAAAACGTCAACCAATTTCTGCCGGAACGAATTCGATGAACCCAATTTTCCATCACATTCCACTAAATCAAGTCATATGTCATGAATGCACGTTGACTTGTAAAGCTTGAAGAAAGTCTGGTTTATTTCGAAAGACCAATGACGTCAAATAAACCCAAAAGAAATAGTATAATGGTTTTAAATCACAATTTCCTGAAATAATCGAATTTCCAAACTTTTTTCGCAATTATTCAATTGTTGCATTTGCTCTGTAGCACGTAGCCCCACCTTGTTGGAACCAAATGTTGTCAAGATCAACTTTTTCCAATTTCGGCCATAAAAAGATAGTTATCATCGATCTATACCGCTCTCCATCGACAGTAACGGTGTTACCAGCTTCATTTCGAAAAAAGTTCGGACCGATGATTCCACCAGACCAAAAACCACATCAAACTGTCAATTTAGGTGAATGTAATGGTTTTTCATGAATAATTTGTGGATTTTCTTCGCACCAGAATCGACAGTTTTGTTTATTTACCGCACCACTCAGATGAAAGTCAGCCTCATCGGAGAAGATGAATTTATTAAAAGAATCGTTATCGTTTTCAAGTTCTTTCCAAGGCAAAATCAGTCACGTTGTATATCTCTCTATGATGAAATTGTAAACACAACTGAATACGGCGTTTCTATTTGATATTTTTAATGCAGATCCATGTTTTCAGGCGCAGTGCCTAGAAAGGAGAAAAAAAGGAGTATTCTGGCACCTCTTAGTGCGAATTAAAAAAATATTCTTTTTTCCATTCAGTTTTTAAAACATTTAATTTAAAAATTCGTTTTGCAAAAGCTTAAGAACCCATCCTTCCATTGCTGCATCTCTGGGAAGCTAAAGGGCTGCCAGAAACGTAGATAAAATACTGGGAATGCCTGGGGAAGTTTGGGAAGTTGTTCACTACTGTGAACGTGTTGATAAGTTTTCAGAGCTTCAGAGCTGCTTCGTACACTATTTCTGTAAGAATGGTGTAGTGTAGTGTTACCAGAAACACAAGCAAAATACTGGGAATTGCTCCGTTTGCTTAGGAAGCATTGAAAATAGTCTGGCATTAATGAAGAAGTGTTAAGAAGTTGCTGAATCAGCTGTCAACGCTTTGTTGAGTATTTATGTAACTCTTGGAAGTTTAAGAGTTACCAGAAACACAAGAAAATACTTGGGAATGGCTGCGGAAGTTTAGGCAGCGTCGGAAATTGTCTAAGCGCTACTGTGGTGGTGTTGAGGCGTTAGCAGAGCAGCTGTAACCGCTTCTTTGAGTATTTATGTAACCCTGGAAAGTTGAAGAGTTGCCAGAAACACAGGAAAAATACTGGGAATTATTGTGGTAGCCTAGGAAGTGTTGCAAAATGTCTCCGCCTTAGAGTCTGAACACAATGTAGCGATAATTTATTGCGGTGTGGTTTTTCATACAATTTTGAAGTAAAAAATCGCTGTGCGGAACGGCATAAAATTAAAATCTATTTTATTTTCATTGCAGACTTTCTTATTCTGTCAATTTTTGACACTCTTTCTCTTTCTGATGTTGCCATAGTTTTTGAATAATTGGCGATGTTCACAATGTATTGATAATTTATTGCGGTGCGGTTTTTCATACGATTTTGAAGTATGCACAAATAAATTAATAAAAATGTAAACAAACAATGACAAGTATTGACGTCGCCGTCTTCCGTTGTATTATGTTTATTTTTTCTCCCGCAACGAGAAGTCGCACCGCACCGCACCGCTCGGCACCGCAAACATTGTTTTCAGACTCTTACTGTGGACATGTAGAAAGGTTGCCGGATCAGCTATAACCGCTTCTTTGAGTATTTATGTTACCCTGGAAAGTTGAAGAGTTGCCAGAAACACAAGAATATGCCTGAGAAAGGCTGGTAAAACCCATTTAACGTTCCAAACTGTCTGACGGGTTGCAAGAGCAACTAGAAATGTTAGCCCATAATTTAAGACATAAATAAAGTATTTTTTTAAAAGTTTTTAAGTCTAATTTTGCTAAAATATGCTTTTGGTGGGGTTTTTATAGACAAAAAAAGTACACTTTACATGAAAAAGTCTGTTTTTAAACAAATCTTTTTGCACTTTATATATAACTAGCTTATTCCGGTGTCCTTAATGACGATAAGTCCAGTAGTTAAGACTATATTACGATTTTTAATTTTCCTAAAATGGGGCGTGGCCCACCCACTTTTCTCCTGGTACGTATTCCAAATTATGCCAATACCATATATACCAAATATCATCGACGATGGTCAAAAAATGCCCAAAATATGGCGATTTAAATTCTTGAGAGTTCCAGTTAAATACTGTGAAAATTTCAGGAAGATCGGTTCAGAGGTTTAGCCTCCTATAAGGAACAAACAAGCAAACAAACAAATAAAAAAAAACACACATTCGGTTTTATACAGGGTCTGCCATTTAACGTGTTGTTTTTTCAACTAGTGCTTATTTCGTGAATAGTAACACTTAGCTCATGTCTGATTTGACAGATAATTAGTTTTATCCTTCCGCTGAACGAATATGGTTGCGTATACGCTTGAACAACGCTGGGAAATATTGCGACATTACTTTGAAAATCATGGTAATGTTTGCCCAAAAAAAGCATATTTTCAGATGAAGCTCATTTTGATCTTGGCGGGTATGTTAACAAGCAAAATTGTCGCATTTGGGGCACAGAAAACACGCACGCATACATTGAAAAGCCGACGCACCCGAAACGACTCACTGTTTGGTGCGGATTTGGTCCAGACCATAATTGGGCCATTTTTCTTCGAAAATGAGCAAGGAGTGGCCGTTACAGTCAATGGCGATCGTTATCGGGCCATGTTGAACGAATTTTTGTTCACAAAAATTGAAGAGGAGGATATTGGCAACATTTGGTTTCAACAGGACGGCGCTACGTGCCACACAGCCGAAGCTACACTCGATGTTTTGCGCCCTGTTTTTGAAGATCGCATTATCAGCCGCAGAGCTGATGTCGTTTGGCAACTTCGGAGCTGCGATTTGACACCGTTGGACTATTATTTGTGGGGTGCCGTCAAAGATAAGTATTGCGCCGACAAGCTAGAGACAATTGACGCTTTAAAGGACAATATTCGTGAAGCCATTGGTGAAATACAGCTGCACACAATCGATAATATGCTTAAAAATTGGACCGATCGTGTAGGCTACTGCATGGCCAGCCGAGGCAGCCATTTGAATGAAATTATTTTTCATTATTAACCGGAAGGATTTTACTTTCAAATAATAAAAGAAATTTGAGAAAATATTCAGTAGTTTTTTTGTAGCATTTAAAAAAAACAGTTATCTGGCGGACCCTTTATATATAGATTTTAGTTCTTCTAAATGTTCAAAACATTATACATATATGACAATGTTTTAAATGATACAGAACTTCTCACAAAAGATGATCATTTGCAGAATTATTCTAGTCTGTTAAATTCCAGATATAAAATAAACTTAAACATATAAAACAAAAATATCGCTAGTAGAGAATACTGTTAATAACATTGAGTTTTTTTTTTCACTAAAAAGATGGGTGTGATAAATCTGTGATTTAATATTCCAAAAAATATTTATTAGACAACCGGTGGTATTAGTTTATTAACGCTTGTGTTGAAATAATTAAAAATAAAATGACTGTTCTACTCAACCAGTTATTGTTGATGGCTATAAATCGAAAATAGTTCAATAACACCGGCTTAAGTAAGAAATTTAATAAAAACCATAAACCGAATATGTTACTAATCTAAAATAAGAAAAAAAAAAAAACACCGCTAACAATAAATTGTAAGTCTAATAAATTGCAGCTAAATATTTATAATTGTGTTTTTGTCTTAGTAATTTGAATTTTTATTAATTCAATAAAAACTAAACTCAAATATTTGTGATTTTTCTCTAAACTTGTTGCTTTAAAATCCCCTTAAAACTTGTATTTCAAAATATGCATACGGAAATTTCTTAATATCAATATAATTTATTACAAAATGTCACATTATCACAAATAAACTAAACAAATTTTGTTCACACCTCATTATATACATATAAATTAAAACAGAAAAAAATATATACATATAAATCATTTACTTTTTTTTTGTGTAACGAAAAACTCGCCGAAAAAGTTGAAGAGTTCATCATAAATTTGTAACGTTTCATATTTTCTATTTCAAAATGTAAAAGAATTTGTAATAAATCCCCCCTCACTGCATAAAAACTAAAGCAAACCATAAAAAAAATCATTGAAATCATCTAATATTTTGTCCTAGGACGAGGAGCATCGAGTGTCATAAATCATTTCAATTCTAATAAAAATATTAATAAATGTTTATTTATAAAAAGACAAAAAAAAATTAATCTATTTTAAAAAGTAAGAGTGTGTATTTTGTAGACCTTAACAAAATTGATTTGTTATTGATTTTCTTATCAATTTGTTTTGTTTTTTTTATTTATTTTTTATTTTCAGTTTGGTGTGATAATAACAAGAAAATTTCAAATAAATCTACGATTAAAATAAATCGAAATAGAACAGAAAATTTTCGAAAATATATCCCAGCAAAAAAAAAAAACAAAGTGATCAAACAGCACACTTTTGAACACAAGCTATTTATGATCTGCATTATTTACCTGTAGTGAATTCTGGTAGTTTCTAGTAAATAATTTGACTATTACGTAATTATTTTACTGTCACAGTAGTAAAGCTTGAGCTTATCATAGATATGATAAGGAGTTAAATGACTGCCAAAGCAAAGTGGACTTTCTTTTCATTGTGTGAGAAAACTAATTTATAGGCCGTAACAGAATAGTTGTGCAGCTTCACTAGTAAGCAAGACTATCTACTTAAAAATTGGCGGTTTCTTGAGCTGGCGTGAGTTCAATTCTCAGCCAAGACATATTATTTGTTAATATTTTCTGTTATCAATACCTTTTAAGTAATAAAATTTTACGTTATTATTTGAATTACCCCCCACCACCCCACAACTCCCAAAAGCACCATCTTAAAGTATTTGTAGTTTATTAAAACGCCTAAGTAGAAGTAAAGATCTTTGAAGTGTTGGCGAGGCTGATGAGGAAAACTTACGTGAAATTATTTTTTTCATCAAAAGTTGCTTTGAGTAAATCAATTGTAGCGCTTGCTGCACCATGAGTTTGACGAATAGAACAATTATTTTGCTTAAAAATTTTAACAATTTGCACCCGTTGCTCTCGTGTAAGTCGATTTATAATGGAATTTCAAAGTAAACTAAACAAAAAGCAACTATCAGCTGTTAAATGGGTGTTCAAATAAAGCCCTGATGCAAACTCAAAGTTGTGACACTCTAAAAAGAACACTCTATATTGCCTTAAAGATCTACTGAAGAGCTGGGTATTAGCACCCAACGAAATGTAGCATATAGATTAGCTAACCCATAATAAATAAATTCAAACTTAAATACATAAATTAATTTTAAGCCGAGAAAAAGCCAAGTGATTTTAAAGGATACTTTTACATCACGATTAAAATTTCAATTCTAAGTATTTTTTTTTCCTCTGTTAGTTAGCCCCTGCTTAATAAATGCGATCGACAATTATTTCCTGCCTATGTAGGGTAAACGGTTTTAATACCTATATATATATATATATAATATGAAATTCTTGATCTTTTTCATTCATTAATTTATCATATTATTTGGTAAATTAATTGTCAGCAGATTTTTATATCGCAGTTAAACTTAGTTTAAGTTACCCATGTGGAGAGGTGGTAGTCTCCCATCGGGCGCGTCCCCAGGTGGCGGATAGGGGTAGAGAAATGTCAATGTCTTATTAATCAACAAACGGTTGATAAGTCAACGGCATGACTCGGGTCGGGCCTAATACTACGTGCGCTCAGCACACCAGGGGTACACGTGGTACTATGCCAGGCCGAGGTCCTAGGTGCTCTTAGATCATCCTAACGAAACATGAGGGCACTCGTCTCAAGCAGGTAGCTTATGCTGGTGCTTGGTACGAGTGTGGTCATGAGGGAGGGTCATCCCCCAGCAACCCCTGAGCAAGACCGGCATTCCATCATGAATGAGTTCTTGCTGAAGGGTTGCTGCACGACGCAGGGTCGGCTGCAATCTCACACCCTTAGGTGGTCTTGCGGCAGACCTCGGGTCGTGGGCATGACTATCCTACACCCTCGTGACGGTGACTAAGACTACCGGACCCGTGGACCAAAACAAATCTACTCCACTTGTAAGTACAAGGTGGCTGGAAGCCGTGCCGAGGTACGCATGGCCAGTAAGTGGTTAAAGAGAACTGGTCCCTAACGGCTCCCCTCCGATGCCAGGGCACGATTCGGTTGTAAGACTATTTGCCTAATCCATGCACGCCATCACTGCATGGAGTGTCCAACACCTTACGTGCCTACTCGTGGGAACAAAACTGATGAACAAAACAAACCCTAAAACAAAAACAAACAAACTAACAAACCAGCTGCCCTGTCGCTAGGTAGGGCAAGAGTGCAGCGGAGTGTGTCCAGGGATGAAAGTCCAGGCACCTCCGCGGCTGGTAAAAACCTAGCCACCAACATTAAAACGGGAACGCCGGCTGAGAAAACTTCTGCTGTGCCTCGTGTACCCAAACAAACATCTGCGGGTGCGCCGGCTGCGGTCAAAGCAGTTGTGCCTAATGCACCAGCTATAAGTGAATCGAAGGGTGCGCCGGCTGTACATGCTAACCTAACCTAGTGTTTTTGCCTGTCGTTTTTATCTGTTCTAACATATTGTGTTTACTATTTTTTGCCTACAAATAATGTACATTTTCAATTTAAAATGTTTACTTAAATTAGAAAGTGTTAGTTGAATTACATTTTATCTGCTGTTATTTTAACTTTGAGCTCAAGTACTAAGACAAAAAAATAAGTTTAAACTGCAGTTAACTATCAAATATAGTTAATTTTTATCGCTGTTTTCTTATCGAATTACTAGTGAAGGTATTCACAATATTTTAGTTAAAAAACTAGTTGTCAAATTCTTATAACTCATATTAACCAAACTTGGTTGTGAATCATACTATAGAAAAATTGTTAGATTAAGATGCAACATTGGGCGCACTCAGCAAAATATCCTGCTACTCAATAGTTTAGCTGTAACAGCATTTTATTTTAATAATTTTTCTGAACGATGAACTCACTTTTTTTATTAAAAATTTGGTCTTTTCAATAAAACTTAATTAATTTGATGTTTCAATAAAAATTTCATTAGGTTTTTGGGAATTACAATCAATTAAAATTTAAAATTTTTTTTTTTTTTTTTTAAATTAGGACCAGCACTCAGGGGATGACCCCTACGTATGCAGTGCACTGTGCCGGAACTCAGAGAGAGGAATATGGCAGAGAAATACTCGTAGATGTTGAAAATTTAGAAGACTTAACTCTTTCACAACTCTGCTTTGCGCGTTATGTTAATTTTTAAGGCAGTGTTGGGGCGCCTCCGGTGTTAAGTAGACGCATTAACTTTGTTAACCTGTATTAGCAGGCATTTTATTAATTGTTTTACTTCGCCGATGTTTCTGCTAACCGACGAAGGAGGGTGATTTTGTGTACATTAGTTTGGAACACTATCAATCGCTGTCGGAACAGTTTTGTAGTGACCAGTGCTCTGCCTTCATCACGTAAATAGTCCTACAACAATTATTATATAATGTACATTAGAGAAACTAATGATGTTGATTGACTTGCTCTGGCCAGGGTTTGAACCCAGGCCCCAAGTCATTGTTTGCTTAGTAGTCAACGCGCTAACCACTTCAGCAAACACCACCTTCCAATTAAAAAAAAAACCGATTCAAAATTCAAACTGAGCTGATATATCGAAGCTTGATGGAAAGTATCGCACTTTTTCTGTGCTATCAAAAATAATAAGCATTCACTCAACAACATGTTGGCTCATCGCTCAGTACTCAAAGTATTCAGCATTTTGTTGAGCAACAATTGTGAAGCAAATTGTGTCTGATGAACGCATCAATTGTCAGCTTAACATGGTTTGGTTGTGAATCATAATTAAAATTATTAATAATTCACTGTTTGTCTAAAACATTAAGAAAAAATTTGTAATAAATAATAACAACTTATCAGTCAGTGTTTCATTTCCTTCAAGAAGTTGTTACTTTTATTATTATGGGGTTAGCAATATAATTGGGTTGTGAATCATAATATAAAAAAAAGTTGAGTTATTTTCGTAAAACTGTCAACTAAACGTAATTGTAAATTATCAATTGATTAAAATTCCATTCTTATCTTATTATTGTTAGAAAATTTTCAAAAAATCAATAACAAGTTATCATTTAATATTTTCTTTAAATTATTAAAAATTGTATTTTAATGTTAAATGTCCTTTAGTTGTCTTCGATAAGTTGTTACTTATATTAGTATAATTTAACCCAAATTGATTTTGAATCTTAATATTAAAAAACATTTATTAAGAAGTGTTGGGTTGTTTTGAGTCGAATTATTATAGTTTTCAATTAAAATTGGTTGTGAATCGTAATAAAGATATATACTTGGCTTGAATTGTAATCTATGTAACTCAATTTAGTTGGGTTTTGAATCATAATAGAGACTTAAGTTTATTTTATTATAACCAAAACTATTTTTCCAAATATAAAAAAAGCACTTATTTACTTTTTGTTTATGAATCTGGTTTCGTAGGTTGGCTTTTGGCAGATTCCTTCTGGTTTCACTCATACATTCAATGTTGTCATTCGACATACATACGAGTACTTAAATAGTTTATTGTTTCACCAATATTATTCTTCCTAAAATGAAGCCTACTTCAAATGGTTAATATGATTTTTTGAAATATACTGAAGACATTTTTTTGAATGTTAAATAAGATTTAAAAAATTCTAGATCTATCACTATATATGGCAAATTAGCAACGCTGGGTATCAATGTAATTATTAGGCAATAAGGTTTTTTGTGATAGATCGTATTTTGGTAGCTGTAAGCGATTAATCTTGCTACTAATACATCATTCACTCATATTACTCATGCATGCATGAAAGTTAAAAAAGAAACAATCAAACAAACCATACGTGTGTTTTATACATTTGGTGGCAACGAGAGTAACAATTCTTGAAAGCTGCTATTTTCAAAGCATATTTTTTTTTTGGGCGTTCAGAAATATTTTTTTCTTGAATCCAAGAATACTTTGAGTAATTTTTTGGGTTGCTAGTTGTTGATGCAAGGAGAAAACTTTTTAAATCTTACTCATTTAAAGAGCGGCATGTTTGTCAACTAGTCGAAGTTGTGTTTGGTTGGATTATCATATTATTTTATTGTTTGGTATTTTTTATAGCGGCATATTGTATGAAAATAATATTTTGTATATGTGTGTTTTTGCATTTTTGTGTGAATAGCTAGTTTTCATTGACAATCAATTTTTGCTGCACAATATATTACAGAGAATTTATTTTCATTTTGTGTGCTAGTAAAAAATTTTACTGTGGAGATACATATTTATCTCGTGTAAGCTTTTTTTTTTTTAGAAAACTGTGAATGTATTTGTTATCTTATAAATATTTTGTTTCTCTACTATAAAAAATGGAAACTGATAATATTTTCTCAGTAGTCGGTAGTTTAATAAATAAAAATAAAAAACTAATTTTAAACCCTGCATATATACGAAGATGTGGAAGAATTGTGGGATAAACAATGAGGGAGATAGACATAAATTGTTTTAGCTAATTTAATTAAGTTTTAATATTTTCAAATTTATGCAAATGTACAATTTAAAAATTTTACTTTTCGTAAAATAATATTTTATATGACTGTTTTATGATGATTTTTCTGTGAACATTTTAAAAATAAAATAATATTTTATATGACTGTTTTATGATGATTTTTCTGTGAACATTTTAAAAAAAAATTATTTACATCTAGAATACGGTCAATTGTGTCAGCCGTTTCTTACACTACTGTTAATTAACATTTCAACTTATTACTTGCCCATTAAAGTATTGCTGGGATATTTTCAAATAAAATACATAAAAAAATTTTTTATAAACTTTTTTGTATAGTCTCAAGGCAATATGCTTGGAAATTTATGATTAGCAATTTTATAAAATTTCTAAGTAATTTATTTAACCAAAGATTGTTGTGTAGAACAACTTTCAATATTCACGTTATTTAAAGTATTTCAGTATTACGAGTTTATTGTGTTTGAAGAAAAATATTCCACAATATTCAAAATAATTCCATTTGATTTAAATATTCATCACACTATTGCACCTTTATTTTTAAATAAATAAATACAGTTTTGTTTTGTTGTGGACGACACTTAACAGCTTCTATTGTTTTAATTTTCTGTTAATATAATTTTTGTATAGTTTCCAATTCTTTTTTGCATACTCTATCTGCCTGCCATTTTTATTTTTATATGAAAAACGTGATTAAGTTCTTATAATATTTCATGGCATGACTTTAACGAAAACGTGAATATATTTTCTTTTTAATTTTATTCATTAAAATTGTCTCGTTAAAACAATAGAATTTGAACAACAACTAAAACGCTCTACAGATACCAGAAATGTTAATTTTAAAAGTTAGCATACATCTGTTAATTAAAAGTAACATAAGCGAAAAGTGTTTTTAACAAAACTTGTTGTTTAATATGAGAAAATAAATCAAGTTTAATTTATATGCAGCGCATATTCTTAACTAAAAGAAATTATTAATTTGTAAAAAAATGCTTATAAAAATTGAATAAAATATTTTTCCTTAGTAGCAAAGTAATAAAATTGAAGAGAAAAATATATCAGTTATTTATGTATTTCATATATAAAATTTGTTATCTTATTGAAAAATATTATTATTAATGCTTTAAAGCAATTGGGATTAATTTGTCTCCTATTTACTTAAAGATACGAATACAACATACGAATAGAGTAAGAGAGAGTTGCAATGTTGTTACACATTTGTGCCGAATTTCCAACACGCTGCAACAAAAACGTCTTATTAAAAGAGCAACTTATAAGAGTATGCATTTCGTCAGTCATAAGAATATATTTTAACCCTTCAAATCATATTACTTTTATTAAAATCAGCTGACACAGTCCAAAGTTATACCAAATTGAAGAATAACCATTTATCACAAAAATAAAAAAAACTTGTGTCAAATTTTAAAAATGTTGCAACTTTAAAGCATGTCATCAGATTTTCATAAATTTAGTAACATTGGAAAGGCTTCGCATTCTACTCTCAAAATATATAATAAAATGTTGCTATGTTCACACTGCCTGAGTCACAGTGATCTGAGAATTTCAGAAAAGAAAAACGGGAAATCAATTAAGAAAAACGAGGAATCAATTAAAAAACTTTAATTAGTTCTCAAACAATCACGTAAATCGTAGTAATAATCTCTATTTGGCATTTTTCAAACTAAAAATACTGATAATATTAATCAAAACTTTAAATGAATTTTATTTCAATCAATCAATTGATTTCCTTAAAACACTATCGCATACTCAAAATACTTACTGAATCTGCACACGTGTAAAATGCAACTGACATGTGAAAATTTTGATATTTCCCTAATTTTTATGCCCATATTGTTGATGTAATTAAAATATTAATTGAAGTAAAATTTTTTTCTAATTAAACCGTTAACTGGAGAAAAAAATTTTACAATAATTTTCAATTACTACACTCAAACCAAATTTTAATTGAAAAAATTAATCATGTGATTAAAAACAAAATTTTCCAAAACTATATTTTGTATTCAATTTAAAATAAATAAAAATGTGAATTTTAGAGATTGATAATACAATATTCAGTTTTCGTGTTTTTTTTTTTTTAATTAGGCCCAGCACTCAGGGGATGACCCCTACGTATACAGTGCATTGTGCCGAAACTCAGGGAGAGGGATAGAGTAGAGAAGATAGATGTTAAAAATTTAGAAGGTTTAACTCTTTTACAACTCTGCCATGTGCGTTATGTTAATTTTTATAGCAGTGTTGTGGCGCCTCCGGTGTTAAGTAGACGCATTAACTTTGTTAAGGTGTATAACCGACGAAGGAGGACGATGTTGTGTACAGTAGCTTGGAACAGCATCAATCGCTGTAGGAACAGTTTTTTAGTGATCAGTGCTATGCCATCAGCACTTAAATAGTCCGACAATAAATAATAGAATGTCTCATTAATATACATTAGAGAAATTAATGATGTTGATTGAATTGCTCAGGCCAGGTTTTGAAACCAGGCCCCAAGTCATTGTTTGCTTAGTAGTCAACGCGCTAGCCACTTCAGCCAACACCAGCCTCAATCATATTATAGGTTTTTCACTGTCTTTTGCTGTTGTTTTAGAAGAAATTGAAATCAATTAAATTAAATGTTGATTCAATTAAAATATTAATTGGAAAAAGTATAATATCATATCTGATTAAACAGTTGATTAAAAAATTGGAGACAATAATGTTTTCTTTGTTCCACATATTTTTATAAAGGTTTTGTATAGTTTTACAAATATAATGATAATGTTAGTATACCGTATAAAGTTGCACAGTGGAGCATTTCGCCAGACTAACTAACAAAAATCTATAACTTTTGATAGAATAATATACATATATTTTTAATTGTTAGATTAATTACATCTAAATTTTAGAGTTTTACATTAAACATTTTAAAGAGAAATAAAAGTAAGCCTATAAAGCATTAGGCTGGATTGAATGAGCTACCCACATGGTACCCCGGGAAGTATTAATGGAGTAGTCCAACGCGTTCGTGTTGATTTATATGGGATTTACCAACAACTTTCAATTTACGTCTAACCACTTATTATACCGATTACCAATAATATTTCCTTTTGTTCGTCCACCAAAAAAAAAAAAAAAAAAACAGAAAATGTTTTAGGGACACTATATTTTTTGATCAGATAACTAAATTTGCTGTGATCCTTACTTTTGTGAAAAAATTTCACATACATATATATTTTAAAAACCATAAATCACTATTTTCATTAAAGTTTTTCGATATTAGTAAAATTTGTTATATACATACATATGTTTCAATTTGGTAAAATAAAAAATTTTTTGTAAAAGTAAAAATTTTTTTTAAAATTATTAAATAATTAAAATATTTAATTTTATTTAAAATTTTCTTGTGACATTCATTATTGGCCTTTAAGTTTATAAATGCAGAGATTGAATTTAAATCTATAATTTCCCACGCCTTACTGCAAAATGTGCCACAGTGCAGTAGCTATAAAATATTATCAACTTTCAATACAATACAAGAAATCAACAGCCAAAAATTAAAAACATGACAAAAAAAACATGTTTTCGTAAACATTTGCCATAAGAATTTTTATCACTATCGAAGAACGAAAGTACAGAAAACAAACAATACAATAAAACTCTGGGGAAGCAAAAGAAAATGCAGCGGCAAAGAAGCAAAGAAGAAGTTAAAAGATACTATTATCAATACAAAACACCAAAAAATACTTGAAATTTTTGAGCGTTTATCTTAAGAAAATTTTTTTGTAAATTTGTTTAAATTAAAATTTGAATGGATGTGTTTTGAAAATGATTTAAAAACAATCATAAACGGAAGTAAAATTTAATCAAAATTTTACAGAAATTTTAACAAAAGCATGAATTATAAAAAATTTAAAAAGAATACGCGGTTATACTTACTGAAGTGGGTATATTTTTTATGAAACTTTAGAAATTTTAGACTTAAAAACTTTTGTTTGTCAAAACATCATTAAAACGGTACGATTATCGATCTTTTCGTTTTTATTTTTTCAGAAGTAAATTCCCACGTTTAGTATTGATACAAGTATAAATCTTCAGTCTTCTTATCTAAAGCTCTAGCTTTTGTTAACACTTTTCGTTTAAATTTTATTAATTGTCTCTAGTTTGCAGTGAAAATTTCATAGACAGTTACATTTCGATGGCTTAATATAGAAAGGTCGTATCTCAACTTTTAGCTACTTTACAGGAGAAGGAAAAAACTCAATGAAATCGTAAGTTAGTTTGGGCTTTTTTTAATTACTGTAAATCTGTAATTCGTCAACATAAGAAACTGAATTTTTTAAGGGAGGTGTATTTGAAATTAGTCTACAAGAACATGTAAAAAAAAAACGAGATAAGACCTTTCTATATTAACCCATCGATAGAAATATATGTGACCTTCTCCGAGAAAAGGGACTAGGGACTGTGTCAAAAAACGGGTTTGGACTTAAGAGTGGATTCTGGTACCTAAAAGTGTGTAGAATAAGATGAAATGAGTTAGAGGTCTGATAAAAAATTATTTACCTCAAATCGCATCTCCCAACTGAAGGTGTGTTCACAGTGATAATGCGTTATGAAACTTTAAATTTGTTTTTCTCAAAACTTCATTTTCACACACTAGGTCCCTTTTCTCGGAGAAGGTGACATATAATGTAAACGCAAACATGCGATTGCATATTTTCTTCTGTGCGATGAATGTGAATCAAAGTAAAATATTTATACTTTTCAGACACTTTTATGAATTTTGTAATCAATTTATTAAAGCATATTTTTGCATATTTTACATAATTCCGATTACATAGCATATTAAGGGGCATATATGTTTTACTTATTTTTTTTTTTTTCAATTTCTATAAATTTTTTTCAAGATTTTTTTTTAAATGTTACTGCCTAACCCACGATATCGAACCATTAATAATCGATTTTATTTAACTTATTAATTGTTTACTGGAAGAAAAGCTAAACAAATAAATAAAATCGGTTATTAGTGGAACGCAAGATAGATTTTTTACGTCTAAAAATCAAGCGATCGACATCCTTCGATATCGTGTTTTCGGCAGTTAATATCTCGTTTTACAAAAAAAAAAAAAAAATAAAAATAAAAATATAGAACAGTTCGTGATTAGAAAATATTCTTATATATATTATTTTTTATCTATATTTTTTAAGCCAATTTAGAATTTTTGTCATTATTGTCGTAAAATTTTTCCCCACAACTTTTAACTCGTTTTAAGGATTTTTAAGTGCATATTTTTGCATATTAGGGACTAAACTGCACATTTGCAACAATTTATTTTTAGTTTTGAGGCACATTTTATAAGTTTTTTAAGTTTTAATATATAATTATGATTGTCATTAGTAATTTTTCCAAATTAAAGGAACAATATCCTACTTTACTTTAAACAAATTTTTCCCAATATTTTTTTAAAAAATTTTCAAATTTATTTAATTTATTCCGATTTTATATACAGATTTAAAAATTTTAAATTCATTTTAGCGATGAATTTTTACTGCACATTTTATCCTCTTCTGTATAATTTTGGCTATAGCCGACTACAACATATTTAGGGCATATTTCATGCATATATTGAAATATTTTAATTTTACTATTCAGTTTTATCAAAAACAAGTTTCAAAATTTCAGATATATTTTCATAATGCTATTAAATTTATTTATAAAAACTTATTGAAAAATGTTGAAAGTTATTTTATTACCAAAATATGTTTATTTTATGGTTTAAAAATAAAATTAACGAGTTTTTAATGAAGCGGTTCTATTATCTACCACCCAAGCTTTTTTTAAAGCTTTTTTATATAAAATCCAATAAATTGTCACACTTAATATGTTTTGAATATCTTTAATATGTTAATATTTCTAGTTCCCATCGTCATAAATTAACCTCGTAAAATGAATTGCTAAATTATTTATTAAAAAAATAAAAATAAAACTAGTAAATTTCTGCAATCTTCACCGCGACTATGCAATATTTCAAATTAAAATGTGAATTCTGTTTTTATGGTGGTTTCTTCTTTTAAGATTTCATCTTTTTTTTATATATATTTAAGAGTATTGAACTGATTAATAAAAATAAAAGCAACAAAATGTGATCATAGACAAATTTAAGCAAGATCGAATGACAATGTCACAGAATACTATTCCAATTATGTATACGTATTTCTGGTAATTCAGGATATGTGTATATGTACCACAAAATTCCGCCCACTTGGAGGATAACCATTTACTTTTTATACACAATTGTTTAAATTAGAGACTCATATAAAAGTAATTTTTTTCTTTCAACAAAAATATGTTGCATTTCTTTACCTACTCTCGCACTAAAGCTCAAGAAGCTTTGTATTGAAAACAACAGTTCATGTTGTTTGAGGCCATTTTGCCTATTAAAAAGAGCAATTTTTTCTAAATTTAGGGCAAATTAACATTTTTAAATTTTAGACCATTTTCCAAATTAAAAATGGGCTCAGAATACAAATAAGAAAATGTACCCGAAAACACGAATATTTGCCCTAAAATCAAAAATGAAAAATGGAAAAAAGTGAAGTATAAAAAATGGGTCTAAACTAGAAATAAATATTGGTACAGTTTACTAGGAATTCCCTGGTTTAAGATTTTCTCCACCATGGTATTTTCCGAAACAGTGATGCTTCCTAAAGATTTTCTGCCTTCCATTATGTACATACTTCATCCCAATGCAATTTTCGGGAAATATTATGGTGGAATACATCATTAAGGGAATCTTGAATAAGCAGTGCACTTTTTGAAAAATTTCAAGATTTAGTACTTTTATTACCAAAAGTTCTTAAAATGAAATATAGCCCAAAATAGGAAAAATGCCTCCAAAAAATAAGTCATCGTTCTTTTGAATGAAAATATTATATTTTAAAAAGTAATTTCGTGCCTGCTTGAGAAAAAAGTTCAATGAAAAATGGTACCAAACTGAAAAACGAAAAATGGCCCCAAAATAGGGAAATAAGCTCCAATAATATGTTGTAGTTTTTTGAATGGAAATATATTTTTGGGCCATTTTAAGAAGAATTTTGTGGCCTACTTGAGAACAAAAGGCACAATAAAAAATGGTACCAAACTGAAAAACGGATCAAAACTGAAAATTAAATAATTAAAAATTTATCCAAAATAGGAAAAATGGCTCTAAAAATATTTCGTCGTTCTTTTGAGAAAATATATTTTTGGGCTATTTTAAGGAGAATTTTGCGGCCTACTTGAGAAAAAAAGGCCCAATAAAAAATGGTACCAAACTGTAAAACGGACCAAAACTGAAACATAAAATAATTAAAAATTGCTCCAAAATATGATAAATACATTTTTGGGCCATTTTGAGAAGAATTTTGTGGCCTACTTGAGAAAAAAAAGTCCCATATAAAAAATGGTAGCAAACTGAAAAACGACCCCAAACTGAAAAATGCACCAACATTTTTCTATTGAAAGCAATTAAAATTTTTTTGGAGCGATTTTTATCTATTTTGGGTCCATTTTAAATTTTTGGTTTGGGATCATTTTTTTCCTCTTTGGGGGCCATTTTTATCTTCTTTTAACTTTGCCGCATTTATCATTGAATTTTTTTTTTGTGGATCTCGAAAAAATACGTAAAAAATATGCATTTTTTAAATAAAAGAAAAGACTTGGAAATATATATAAAAAAATCCAACCCAAAATTAGCATAGAAATTATATTTGTTGGAATCAAAATATTTTAGTATTATTTTTACTATTACGGCAGTTAAAATTTATAGGACAATCTGTGACAAATTTTATGTCCATAAATTAATTTTTTGTTTTCTTTTTTATCTTTATAGGCATTCGAACGACAGACTTTTTTCGTAGTCATCTTATTTAAATGGTGAGTATTATTTTTTTTTATAAATTATTTATATAAAACTAATTAGTGTTAAATTATCGAACTCCTACTGCCGATAAACGTATTCCTTTCGATTTCTTCTAAGAAAATCGACCATTTAAAACCTTAAGTTAAAATTAAAATTGTGATGTACAGTGTGTGAAAATCTCTTATCGTTTTTATATAAAATCATAATTAATTTTGAAGAGAAAATGTGCCTAAAATGTTACAAAATTTGCTGCTGGAGTTTCTTTAAAATTGATTAAATCATAAAATGTCTTATCACATAATTCGTTTTTATTATAAACAAAAACTTTTCTTCTTGTTAAATTTATTTTCTTAAACATTCACTTACTTTGTGCGAGTAGTTGTTTATGGTTAATAAACAATTTTTCAACTTTAGCCTTTAATTAATAATTTCTTTAAATAAATGACAGCAGCTTTACTTTCACATCAACCAACCAACTTTATCTTGTAGATTTTAGAGGCAATAAAAAAACAAAACACCGAACACCAAATTATAATAGAAAAAAATAAATTAAAAAAACCGACTGAAAAGACTGCGTTTTATGTTCCGAAAGCATCTTTATAAAGATTTAGTTCTTTTGTAAGAGATTTTCAAATTAAGGTTATAAAAGTGCCCTGCTGCAATTGCGTTACGGCTCAATTTGTGTGTATGTGTGTGTTTGTTTTTTTTTTCATGATCTATACTTGTAATAGTAATTTCTTTCAATTATCAAAATAATTTTTATTTGAAATTCAACAAATAAATTTAATTACTTTCACGTTAAATTCAGAAAAAAGAGAAATAGTTTTGTTTTTAAAATTAAAATTATATTTCTTTTTTAGAAAATTGTTTTCTTTGACGCAATTGCAGCTTTAATACTTTTTTATGTCTTTACACATTTTTTCGATGCATCAAGTAAACCTTTTCACTTTGATTCGGTTGTGTCGGAAATTTGTTACAACAAAAGTTTTTTCTTTCATTTCCTGGAACACATCATCTGATTTTTAATTTAATTTCATTTGTTGAGCCCATTTTTATTCAAAAAAAATTTTTTTTCTTCAAAACGATTTTACATTTTACTCCCATATGAGATTAAAATGAAATCTTAAACAAAAAAATTATACCGGTCCATAAATAGCAGATTAATTTTTAAATCAATGTTTCAAGCCGCCTCTCATTTTTCTATGGGACAAAATTGAAAAAGAGGAATATCGAAAATCGGTTCATAAATAGAGGAGTTATGCGATTATCAATACTTCGGAGGAAACAGTTTGCGATCCGATTTAAAGAAGAAAAAAATTTGGGACAAAAGATGAAAACAAACACATTCGAAAAATATTGAAAATCGGTTCATAAATAGAAGAGCTAATCCATATTGGGACAACTTATCCACGATCTAAAAAAATACTAGAGAAACTGCAAAGAAACCCGGTCAAGAAAACTTTATTTATATTTGAAATTGGTTAATAACAAGAGGACTTGTTCCGTAATAAGTATAAGGTTTTCCAGTAGGGATGATAAGATTTTGAAGTGAAGTTTAGGCCATTTGTAATATGTCATGATCTGTCATTTGTTTTTCATTGTATTTAGTCAGTAGTGTTTACAATTTCATCATGGGGAGATAAACGCAAGAACAACGTTGCTGATTTTGCCTTGGAACAACTAAAACGATAACGATTTCTTTAAGAAAATCATCTTCTCCGATGAGGCTCACTTTCTGAGTGGTGCGGTAAATAAACAAAATTGTCGATTCTGGTGCGAAGAAAATCCACAAATCATTAACCTAAATTGACAGTTTGGTATTGTTTTTGATCTGGTGGAATCATCGTACGGAAATCGGTCCATAACTAGGAGAGGACCTATAATATAATCACAATATCGGGGGAACAGCTTAAACCCGATTTTCAAACAAATTTGATAGAGTCAACTGCCAGTAACTCATTGCAAAACAATAAAGCATTAAAAAATCGGTCTTTAAATGGCAGAGCTATGCCCAAACGAAAATTTAAGGGGGGCCAATATACACCTTCGATTTTCCAAAAAATTAATGGGACCAAACTGCAAATACTGCTGCAGCTCTATCAATAACTCTAAATTGAAAATACAGGGTGTTGAGCTAGAAGAAGTAAAATCCTTTTGTTATCTTGGTAGTATTTTAACGCAAACGGGTGGTTGCAGTGACGATGTAGGTCACAGAATTTCAAAAGCTAACCAGGCCTTCGGTATACTACGGCCTGTATTTCGAGGCGAAATAAGATCAGCATATTCAACTCTTGTGTGAAATCGGTTCTGCTATATGCTTGCGAATCTTGGAATACGTCACCACACGACATAAATGCCATCCAAGTATTCGTTAACCGCTGCTTTCGAAGGATCTTAAAAATATTTTGGCCAAGCATAATATCCAACACGCAACTCCGGCATAAAACTGATCAACGACCAAACCACACGGAAATACTTCACCGCAAATGGCGCTGGATTGGTCACACGCTGCGCAGACCTCCAGGTGACACCACAAAAGCAGCTATTGATTGGAACTCCCAGGGTAATACACGAAGAGTTGGCCGCCCGTCGCATACCTGGCGACGTCAACTTGATAATGGAGTCAACCAAAGTGGTATAAGCTGGAGAGAAATAAAACATCTTGCATCAAACCGATCGGAGTGGAGAGAGTTCGTTGTGGCCCTTTGTTCCTAATAGGAACCACAGAGCATACATAATATATATATAAACTTCAAATAAATCATTAAAAAAATTTAAATGCGCGCAAACTGATAATCTCTTAGTTATTTTGGAGTAGATTAAAAAAAATTGGGCAGGTTTACAAAGAAATTGTGGTTTGAGACCAACACTGAGAAAAGTCCTCGTCAAAAACTTTCTACAAGAGTTTTTGTTTAATTAATCAAGAGTTTTTGAAAAATGGGCCACATTTTTAAACATTGAAAATTGTGTCAAGGTGCTGCCAGTTTTGAAATAAAAGCTCTTTACATTTTTAATCACTTTATGTTTGCAATTTGTTCGAGGTTCCACATTTGTGCCATACAAGGACAACTGCTTTAACATACTAAATTTTTTATTATTCGAAATATTGGAAATACTTAATTTTAAATATTGACTTTTATCTCTTCGTTAAACAACGCAACGTAATTTGCATAATTTTTTTTTATCTCATCAAGCATTGATGTAAGATGTTTAAATTTAAATAATTATTTAATTAAATGACTTAAATCAAATGGGTGACATACAGTCAGTCATTGTGCTGCAGGAGACTGGGATAGCGCGGCCGAACTTAAATAAATAATTGTGAAAAATATGTAAATATTTTTCAACACATCACATTATTGAAATCAGTTAAACGGCTTAAATAAATGTTGATAGGAGACAATTAATTTATTTAAAAATTACTATTAACACACTCTCTGCCAGACACCTCCTCCTGCCTTTAATTTTTAAATTTTTCAATAAAGCTTTACACGACTGAAATGCATGAATTTCTTTTTTTTTTTTTTTTTGCCAACTGCCAAAACACTTCATTATTTTATCTGATTTAATGTGATCCGTACGTATGTACGTTTTGCACACTATAAAATTTAATTGTTAAAATGTTTTGTTTTTGAAAACAATCAATCTATTGAATAATTGCTTTTTTTTTATTATAATTTTAAACGTTAGAAACTATAATCAAATACATTGTTTCTTTTTAACAGACAAATAACAAAAACTATTATTCGGTTAATAGATTTTTCAATTAATAGTTAAACTTAAGTGAACTAAAGATCATCATGAATAATAGTTGTAATTAAGAGTGATTCTTGATGTACAGTTCTAACAAAGTTTCTATCTAGTGTTTTGCTTGTTCAAGGGGCGAGAAAAACAAGGACGCGAGATTTTCTTCCGACTTTTTTCGATTTCAATGGTTTTTTTTTTTCATTTGATTTGCAACACAGAAAAAAATATTTTATAAATTTTTCCCAATTAACTGTTTACTTACACAAACATTTATTTTTAATTAAAAGTTTAATTGAGTCAACATTGAGTTTAATATCTTTTTAAAATAATGTTTTACAGAAAAACAAAATTTTCTGTTTTTCCCACTTAATATTTTACTCAACCAAACATGTATTTTCAATTAAAATTTTTTATTGAATCAACATTTCTTTTAATTGATTTTAGTTTCTTTTAATACAATGTTTCACATAAAAAATGTTTGTCTATTTTTTCCAATTAACTGTTTACTAAAGACAAAAAAATTTGATATTCAAATAATATTTTAATTGAATCGGCAGTTATTTTAATTAAATCCACAATTATTTCAATTGATTATATTTCTTTCTTTTAAAAGGTTGTTATCAATAGAATTGAAAGCAAAACACTATACAAAATTTTAAAATTTTTGAAATAAAAAATTTCAAAATTTCAAAATATTTTTTCAAAATATGCGACAGGAAAAACAAATAATTTTGTTTAAAACATTTTAATAAAGTTTTGAATTAATTAAAAAAAAATTCTAGAACTTTGTTTGTATATGTCCAGATTCAAAATTTTTTCAAAATATACGACAAGAAAAACAAATAATTTTGTTCAAAACATTTTAATAAAATTTTGAATTAATTAAAAACAAATTTTTTAATAGAAAAAATTTAAAAAAATTCAATTGATACTGTCGAGTTTGTTTTAAAAATTTCTTTATTCGTTGAGATCTAATTAATATTTTTATTGAATCTTTGTTTTTCTTTAGTGACTCTCCCGTTTTTAGTTTTTTTCTTTGTTTTCACTGTAACTTGTATTACAAAATACTTATACAGATGTACAGATGCATGAATGAAAAATCTGATATAAAACTCTCATGCATTTTGTAAATGCATTGATTTTTTGGTTTCATCTTTTGATAATTGTTGCTGTTGCTGTTGCTGTTGCATTAGTAATTACATATATATTAGCGGTATTCACTGTTTGGTGCAAATGGTGTTGCGAAAGTGCAAATGCTAAATATTGTAGCTTTTTTGTGAAATATATCGGCAGATGTGTGTGTTTTGTTGTTAGATTTCATTCAAAAGCTCCCAATATTTTCCATATGCACTTTTGCAGCACAATTTGCACCAAACACTGAATACCGACATTCATTTTGTTGTAAACCGAACCGAAATCAACCAGGCGAAGTTATAAGGCAATTAACAACTATTTTTCTGAGGTTGATTTTTTTTTCACTGTAAATCCAGCAACAATAACCAACAACATTAATGAATGTTAACAGCACACACAACATCGCTTTAAGCCAATGAGATAAAAAGCAATAATATCAACAAAAAAAAAAAAAAACCATCATGAGGAGTGTACTGACTGCGGCAATAACAGCAGCAAACACCACAACAACAACGACGGGCACGTTAACAAAACATCAGCTTCATTTACATCGCCGAAGTAGGTCATTTATTCAAAATGAACGAATAAAATGAAATGATTTAAAGGGTGATGTCGAAATTTCGGTAAAGAAATAAAAAAAATTTGATTTTGAAAATAAACTATTTTTCTTATGGACTAACAAGTTGAGCTAGAGAGATAACCATTCAGAGATAGGGTATCAAGTGTATGTGTGTGCGGGACAAGGCTCTCATATATTTTTTCTTAAGACTAATTACCAATTTTATGGATTTGTTCGCTAAATATCCCTAAAGTAGCAAAAGTTTTTTTCTAATTTTTCTACCCTTCACCAAAAATGATAAGGATATTTTATAGGTTTGTCATTACGTGTGTAATTTCCACAATTATTATAAGGGGTGGTTCATTTCGAGGATCCCTACTTTTTTAAAGAAAAAAAAAAAAAAAAACAGAAAATTCAAATTTAATGGAGAATGTTTATTATCATTTGAAAGAACATTCTTTGTCATTTATTTTTTGAAGATTATGTCTATCAAATGTTGGCCGTGTTGGTACGTCGCAGATGATCCATCCGTTTAGTCCAATTTTCGATGACTCGTTCGAGCATTTCGACTGGTAACTGGCGAATGACACGCGTGATGTTTGAATCGAAGCGGGTTTGTCCGCATAAACTTTAGACTACATATGCCCACAGGAAAAAGTCTAACGGTGTGATATCACACGATCTTGGTGGCCCATCGACCGGCCCAAAACGTGAAATTATGTGCTCACCGAAATGTTCTCTTAATAAATCCATTGATTGATGCGATATGTGGGAAGTGGCGCCGTCGTGCTAAAACCAAATGTCGCCGAGATCACTAGCTTCAATTTCAGGCATCAAATAGTCGGTTATCATGGCACGATAACGGTCGCCATTAACGGTTACGTTCGCACCTGCGTCATTTTTAAAGAAATATGGACCGATGATTCCACCGGCCCACAAACCACACCAAACTGTTGTTTTTTTTCTGGATGAAGTGGCAGTTCTTGAATCTCTTCAGGTTGCTCTTCGTCCCAAATGCGGCAATTTTGTTTGTTTACATACCCTCATCGCTAAACAAAATTTGCCTCGAAACACATTCCTCACAGAACGTGAATTTCCGTAATAAAGTTGAACGATTTGTAAACGTTGTTTAGGCGTAAGTCTTTCCATTATGAAATGCCAAACAAAAATAACCTGACAGCATGAAACGACTCTGTCAAAAAAAGGCTATTGAAAACTGTATCTCTACTTGGATCACCCAATATAAGGTCCATATAGTACATATATTCTGAATCCTTATAGATAGGGAAGTTGAATGAGCCATGACCGTCTGTCTTTACGTGAAATCGATTTTCCGAAGACACTAGAAGAGCTAGAGACTTGGGCCTTAGACTGAAATGTAAGGATTTCTCTTAAGATGCTTCGTATTGAAAATCAGCAAAAATAAAATATCGGTTCTGATCATCTATACAAATAAATAAAGATATATATAAGATTTATATATAACCTTTTCAGAAATAAATTTATAAATACAAGAGGTGCCTTAGTGTTGAATATGGAATCTTTCGATAATAATTCAACGCACGAACCATCGTGCGTGCTACTGAGGCTTGTTAGTGTTATTTGTATATTAACTTAATAATATCTTTATATATTTTTTCGTACAAACCCTCTTTTTGTTCTCTGATGGATGAAAAATTGTAACATATTTTAAACAGTCTGTGCATAGCACTGAAGAAAATATGAAAGTATGTTCAAGTATGCAATTTAAACTTACTTTTTATATTGTTTGGAATGTTATATTTATAAGAGAAATGAAAGGCTGTATTATATTCAGTGAATCACATGTTTATGCATTGGTGAAGGGTATATAAGATTCGCCACAGCCGAATATAGCACTCTTACTTATTTTATTCTAGAATCCTTCAATTGCAATTTTTTTAAAGTATTTTGAACGTTTGACTATACCATTTTTAATTTTATAGTCAAATGTCAATAGTCTTGAATATGCAAAAAATTTTAGAAAATGTTATGGTACGAAGATAACTCTAGTAAAAAAAACCCACTTCATTAAAGTTTATATTTGAATCCCATAAAATATAAAATTACTTTCTAAATAAAAAAAAAAAAATTAAAATTGGTCCATAAACTGCGGATTTATTTATTTATCAACATTTCTAAACAGGGTCCAAATTATGGCACTCAATATCGATCGAAATTTCAATACAATTTAAATGGAAATTTCGATCGATATCGAATGCCGTAATTTGGCCCCAGGTCCGCAAATGGTGGAGCTAGCGATAAACAATGTTGCAAACAAGCATCTTGTTCCGTCGACAAACCAGCAAGAAAACCACTTCAAACTTAAAACTAAATTTGCAAATAGGTCCATATTGAGGAGCAAATTGCCTCTTTAAATTTGAATAATAAATATAGGATCACACAGCTCTAAATTAAATTTTAAATGACCAACAAATGTTTTTTTATACGGTGATTAATATTTCGGCGAGACTACTTGCACCTCCTGTTTGGGGAAAAAAACTTGTGCGACCAAACTGAAAGAAATCTTAATAAAAAAAAAAAAAACAAAGGATTTTCAAAATCCTTCTGTAAATGGTGAAGTTATGCAATAGACAATATTCGGGAAGAAAACAGAGGATGCAACCAAAAAATTTTAATGGGATCGAACTGCTCGCGAATGGGTCATGCGATAATAAATAATTTGGGGGAATACTTTTCCCGATTAAAAAAAATGATTTTGGCGCATATTCAGAAACCATAACCAATGTCAGAAATAATAAAACAGTAACTAAAAAATAGTTAATAGATCTTATTCACAAATCATAACTAGCGTAGCAACTGCTCTTAGAGGGTAAAAGAAATGCAACCCTGCATATTGGCAAATAGAGAAAACAAAATGTCTTTAATATTTTAAACGATTACAGTAAATTATTAATTAAAAAGAGCTATTTAAAACAATTTTTGTTCTTTAAAAAATTCATATAATTTATAAAAAAGTAATTTTTTTGTTTAAAGTTTGTATATAAATCATTTAAAATAACGGCGTGTAAAAATAAAATTATTCAACAGAATTTTGTTGACCAAAAACACATCTCTAGTTTATTTTATTTTTTGTATTGATGTTTTTTTGGACGCAATCAGCAATCATCAGCTGTTCTTTTAATGTATGAGTTAGTTGGCATTTAGTGACAGTGAAAGTAACCAACTGTGAATAACTTAAATTGACACTTTAAAACGTGATCACTTAGTGATAATTTAAGAATATGCGCCTATGTGACCAAACTGCAAGCAAATTTTTTTTTAAACGAAAAGAGAATTATGAAAACCGATTTTTAAATGGAAGTGAATAATCAATATTTCAGAAAACCAATTTGATCGCTGATTTTGTAAAAACTGCAAAAAATTATGAAAATCGTTTCATAAGCAAACGAATTATGCCTGTTCCAAAATAAAAAAGCAATAAAAAATATACACGAATTGGAGTTTGTTAACAAAAGAGCGGCTAAAAGCCCCACAATATTTCCAAAATTCTAATATAAAAATTTTTACTTTTAAATTTGTTAGGAAATTAAAAAAAAAATTGTGTTTTAATAAAAAATTTGTAGTCTAGATTGATTGTCGTATACTTTTTAGTATTTTATTTTGCACTAATATTGATGAAACACGGTTTAAAATGTTTTTTCTCTAGATATGTATTTAAATATTTTTGGCTGAGAACCCGGTTGCAAAACCGGATACAAACAAACCCGGATAAAAAACCGGTTACAAAAAAAAACCCGGTTACAGTTAAAGTGTTCGAATTTCGGCCAATGTGCACGATTCTAGTACACATAAAAATCTTAACCTTTTCCGTGTTAATTTTAATACCGGTTAATATGTAGATATTTAACTTGATTTTTACAATTGCCAAAGCTACAGCTAAACATGTTAATATGAAAAAACACGATTTAATGCGATACAAAACAATGCAGTTTCACTCGTTTTTTTTTTTTTGCGTAACCCTGTAAATATATCTCGTTGAACCTTTTGAAAAAGTTTTTTTTTCCAATAATTTGATTAAAAGCAAAAATAGTTACCAATAAAAACCGGTTATATTAACTTTCAGTTTCAATTTTAATCTAAAATTGTGCTTTTGGTTTTTAAATTAAGTTTAGGTTGATATTTTTAGCCATCAAATAAACAACAAAAAACCTAAAGCCACTAACTTAAAGCAGTGTTTTTTTTTGAAATTTAAATAATCTGTGATAAATAAACCACCTTTTTATGGTTTTATCGAGTAGAAGATTAACATAACATCAAGTGTTAAACACTTATTTATTAAAACTAATAATAACGAACCCAACAACAACAACATTAGAAAAGCTTTAGAAGAAATATTAAGAGCTCAGCAGCGTGAGCTTAAATTTTTTGGTGACCGATATTTTGAAAAAATGTGCAGCTAATGATGATATTTTAGAGATTCTTAATCTATAAATTAAAGTTTGGTAACTGTATTTTTACCACATAAAAAATGTGTATTCTAAAATACACTGAAAGAAAATTTGTTTAATATTTTTTTTTCATTTTTATAAACAGACATATATTAAGCAGCAAATTTTTGCTGTTTATTTTAGAAAAAAATTGAAGATTATCTTTTAAAATACACAGGAATAAAATTTAATGTTTGAAAACAATATGCTTAAAGAGATTTGCTGGATTTTTTTTTTGTCGTATTTCTTTTTTAACATTTTTGCAATTCAGTTTCTCTAAAGCTTAAGCGCTTTATTAAAAAAAAACTGAAGTAAAAGGTTTTCCAATAGGGATGATATGATTTTGAAATGACGTTTCGGCCATTTGTAATATGTCATGATCTGTCATTTGTTTTTCATTGTATTCAGTAGTGTTTACAAGTTCATCATGGAGAGATGTACGCAAGAACAACGTTTACAAATTATTCAGTTTTATTATCAAAATAATCGTTCTCCAATTGCAACTTTTCGTGCGCTTTTGCCATTTTATGGTCGTAATAATCGTCCAAGTGTGCTCGCTATTCGTCGAATTGTTGAAAACTTTGAGCTTAAATTTTCTTTACATAATTTTAAAGTGCTAATAAGACAAAGAACCGCTCGAAGTAATGCAAATATTTCTGCCGTTCAGGCAAGTGTTTCTGAAAACCGCAATTTGTCGATTCTAAGACGTTCTCAACAATTGGGACTGTCTCAAACCACAAGCTGGCGGATTGTTCTCACTCAAAAACTGAAGCCATTGGACCACCGTAAACGTCGTGATTTTGTCATGGAACAACTTGAATTATTGCGAAATTTTATTAATTATTGAATCTTCAATTATAAATTGAAACAACAATAAGTGTTTCAAATCTTAAATCTGAAATATAAAAATAAAGTTTAATATATGTTTAGCCAATGCTAAAGAAAATTTTTAATTTCAACGGTTAATTAATGTTGTTTTACATCTCTCGTGTACGGCTGAGAAAAAGAGTATCCCTTCTTTTCAGCCGGGTGTGGCCTCTATAATTGCGTGCAAGTACATTCGGGTGCACCTCAAGTTTTTTTATATATATCTTTTAGCATTTTTTGAAAATACTGTCTTCACCAACGGAACATCTAGATCTTTATGAACTCGATGATTTCTGACATACCAGGGGGCTGCTGTAATAGTACGTAGAATTTTATTCTGTCGCCTTTGAATTTTTTCGACATTTGATGCTGAGGCAGTGCCCCATAACTGGATTCCATAGAACCATATTGGTTTCAGGATCGCGTTGTATAATAGAAGTTTACAGTCTAGGCTTAGTATAGAATTTCTTCCAATAAGCCAATTCATTTGGGCTGCCTTTAATTTCAATTGTGTTAACTTTGCGTCTATATGCGATTTCCATGTTAAACGACGATCTAGATGAACGCCTAGATATTTGACCACAGTGTGTTGTGGTATAGTCTCGGTATTAATTTGTATAGGCGGGCATGTTTCTCTGCGCAACGTAAAAGTGACGTGTGCACATTTCTGCTCGTTAACTTTTATACGCCATTGTTTGAGTCATTTTTCCAGTTTGGATATATATTCTTGTAAGTTGCGGGAAGCTTCTACAAGATTTTCGTGAACGCTTAGAAAAGCTGTATCATCCGCAAATGTTGATGTATGAATGTTACTGCTTAACGGTAAGTCAGAGGCATATATTAAATAAAGTAAGGAACCGAAGATACTGCCTTGAGGGACTCCGGCTTCAATCGACTGTGGAGGGCTTAAAAAATTGCCTTCCCTAACTACAAATTTACGTTCCATGAAATAGCTTTTTAAAAGCTTTACGATGTTTGCTGGTAGATTTTGTGTTAATTTGTTGATAAGACCTTCGTGCCATACTTTATCGAAAGCTTGTGAGACATCAATAAAGAGCGCAGAGCAGTATTTCTTTTTTTCAAAAGTGTCTCTAACAACATTCACAAGTCTGTGACTTTGTTCAATTGTGCTATGTTGTCTGCGAAAACCGAATTGATGATCTGGAATACATCCATTACTAGTCACTATAGGCATCAGCTTGCTCATACACAGCTTTTCAAATAGTTTTGAAATGTTAGACAATAAACTAATAGGCCGATAGGATTCAACCTTTGTATGATCCTTGCCGGGCTTTGGTATCATAGTAATTAGTGAAACTTTCCATTCTTTAGGATAGTGTTCTAGGCGTAGAATACTGTTAAAAATGAATAGTATTATTCGTTTTGCAGTGTAAGGCAATTCTTGAAGCATTTTGTTGCTTATTTTGTCGACACCTGGGGCTTTTCTTTTGTTAAGACTAGTAATAGCCTTTTCAATCTCCGCAATGTTGAATTTTAGCGATATTTCTGGTAAAGAGACGACCGGTGGCAGATCAGAAATATTCGGAGTGAATACTTTTTCTAAGTGTTTAACAAAAAGTGCACCTTTTTCAGCATCAGTTTTTGCCCAGTCACCATTAGCGGCTCGTAATGGGGGTTTGCATATCACCGGCCTTTTAAGTCCTCTGGCTGCACGCCACAAACGCCATGAGACTATTTCTTGCGGAGTTATTTGAAGTCAGTGGTCTTTCGAAATAAACCAGACTCTCTTCAAGCTTTACAAGTCAATATTGAACGTGCCATTCATGACATACGACTTGATTTAGTGGAAAAAGTGCTCGAAAATTGGGTTATTCGAATTCCTTCCTTTAGAAGAAGTCTTGGAGGCCATTTGAATGACGTTTTATTTAGAACTTAATTGCATCGATTGTACTTCACATTAAATAAAAAACTCTTGAATTTCCTTTACAATAATTGTGTGTGTGTTTTTTTAAATAAATCATATCACTCTTATTTTAAAACCTTTTACATATTTCTAAAAGCTCTAACTAATTTCTCTACGTGCATTATTTTTTTTTTTTAATAATTTTAAATTTATAATTTTGTATCGACTATTTAGGGCTCTAAAGAAGCTTAAATGGTTTTGTTTATTTCTAAAAAAAAAAGAAAAAATGCGTTGGCTGCCAGACAACTTTCTCTTTACTAAAAGCAAGAAAAGCTTTTTTCTTTTCTTTCGTGTTCTTTAATTTCAAATTTATCTTCTTCTTTATTAAACCTTGGCTTACGGCTGTTCATTTTCTTCATTTAAATATTTAATAGTCATAAAACATAATTATGTGTATGGTTTTTTAATTAAAAGTTTCCAAGATAAACCACAAATCAGACAGACGGAGTACATATAGTACGTGTGTTTTTGTGTTTGTGTGCATTTATTTGAAAATTATAAAAAGAATTTAATTTATTTACTTGAATGCCCCAAGCAAAAGATAAATATTTTGAATATTATTTAAATTTCAAATTTTTATCCAAAGTGTTTTTTCTATTAATTAAACACAAATATTTTATAATAATTTCCAAAAAAAAATTTAACAATTTCAGTGAGGGAATTTTAATAAAAAAATTTTTCTTGTTATCTATTTATTGTTTTTGTATAATTTGGTTTTAATGACGCCTGCTATTGTTAAAAACATTTATAGCATTAACACTTTAACTGTTTCTGTCTTGTTGTTCTAGTTGTTGTTTTGTTGTTGTTGTTATTATTGTGATTAATAATTAATTATTAATAAAAATACTTGTTTATATATTTTTAGAATTTATGGCTCATGATGTGTAACTAACAAGAGATACTAATAGTTGAAATAAAAATACAAAAGTACTTTAGTATTCTAGTTGATTTATAATTTTGTAGTTAATGACTTTTACATGCGAAGGGAGATTATTAGAAATATTATCTATGAAAAATAAATAATTATAAAAATGGAAATATATTTTTTTCTATGTACACTTTGATCCGTTGCAAAATTTAACAATATGGCCCCACATGAGTATTTGGTTAATGTATATGTTAAAAAGTACCAGAAACAGGTACAGTATCTTTCCTTTACATTTATTAAAATTTTAAAGAGTACAAAACTCAGTGTTGTCAGATTAAGGGATTTATCCCCAAATCGGGGATTTTTTTTTCAAAATGGGGATGAAAAATTTGGTTTGGGGATTGGGGAATTCATTGAGGACAATTTATATGCTTTGGAAAATTTATGAGATTTTTTGGGGATTTTTATTTTGTTTATATAATTTGGTTTATTTTTTGGACTATTATTTTAATATCAAAAATACTACAACCAGCGTCAAATGAAAATGTTCCAAGAGATATACATACGAGTCGTATATGAGTCACAGTGGAAAAAAAATGCCATTTATAAGGTGGAATGATTTATTTGATATACAAATAACAAACAACTTAAATATGTTTTGGACAGAAGTTTATTCATATCAAGATGCCGCTGGATCACGGCCGTTTAAGGACCTGGCAGAGTTGGTATTAAATTTACTTTGCGTATCAACGAGCAACGCTTGCGGTGAAGGAGTTTTTCGGCAATGAACACGGTAAAAACAAAAATTAGAAACAAAATGCAGTACGAGTTGCTCGAATCTCTGTTGAGAGTTAATATACATTTTAAAAATAATAGAATTTGCTGTGAAACTTTTGATCCATCTCCAGAAATGGTCAAATTGTTTAATTCTAAAAGCATGTATCAACAAATTTCTTCAGACAGCGGTAAAAAAGATTTGGACTCCGAACTTTTTGATTTTATCAGTCAACTTAACTAATTTGTTAGAACACATTGTATACAAATATATACTTAGTAATGAACTACAGTGCAAATAAAGTATTCATAAGTTAATACTTAAGTGAATTGAAATTGAAGTAGTATTATTTTGGTGAAGTAGTTGGGGATTTTCGGGGATAGTAAAAATTGCTTTTTGGGGAATTTCGGGGATGAAAATTTTCAAATTGGGGATGCGACTCAAAAGAAATCTGGGAACCCTGACAAAACTAATTTGAAGGAGAATTTTAAAAAGTCATATTTACAAATACAAAATATTCGAATGAAAAATTCGTGGGTCATGTTTTTCACACAATGGAAAATAAAGTACCAAAAATTTGTGTAATATTTTTCCATAACATTTTTGGTATTAAAAAAAAACCTTATCAAAATTTTGTTTGTACGTTTCCAAAAAATAGTTTCATTTGTAAAATTATTACTTTAGCAGGTAAGTAATGGACTAAAGTACTCAAAAGATGTTTATACTATTTTTTTTTTGTCTTTCGTCAAATAAAGTACCAAACTTACGTGCGCTTTTTGTCGAGTCTTTATTATGATACATTTCCACGTTTTACGTTTAACTTGGATATATTAGGCTGTATAATTGGAACTAATTTATCCGTTTTTAAAACTTTTTATATTCTTAGGAGATCTACATACCACCAGAGGTCCATTCCTCTTTAGGCCAGGCCCTGGATAAACCAAACATTTTTGCACCTATTTCGTTCATAATCTTACTAAAATAATAAGTTAGAAAATTTAAATTGTTTGTGTATTTATTTCACTAAAAAGCGATAAAAATATGGGTACTTTTTCTAGGGGTAAAAAAACGGACCTTATTGGTACTTTTAGGAATGTTTATTTTTTGGTTTATTTTTTACATTAGCATATTATGCACTTTTTTAGCAGTAAAATAAACAAAATCTGGTACTTTTGGTACTTAATTTATTTTTGGTACTTTTTTTTACTGTTGCTTCTTGTTCTCTTTTTGATTTGTATAAATCAAGTCAAGGGTAAAACCTGCTATATAAATAAAAAAAAAAAACAATATATTCAATGTTTAAGATATATTTATATAGTTTTTTATATAAAATTTCCTTTTACAGATCGTTTTCGAAAAATTTGTAAAAAAAAGCTTACAAATTAGTTAACATTAAAATAATAAATATGTATATGACTTTAATATTACTATTGTTTTACTATTTTTATATATGTATGTATGTATGTTGATTATAACATAAAAGAAATGAAATAAATTATAAGACACAAAGAATACAGTGAGTGTACTACAGTTACAATATATAATCACATTTGCAAAATCTGAAAATACACTTGGAGAAAAACTAACAATTTATTTATTTATCTATTTGCCTGCAGTTTATGAAGATATTTGGAGATATCACAGTCTTATGTTTAAAGTACAATTGAATTTTTAAATCTTTTTCTTAAGAATTTCAAAAAGTTATAAAATTAAGCTTTAAATTGTTTATCAGCTTCACTCATGATAGGTGAGGAGGCATTATGTGATTTTGTTTTGCATTGTGATGATTTTGGTGTAGCAACCAGCGATAGAAGGCTGACCAAACTGTGATTATAGGTTAAGGCAGGTGCTGTAGCACTATTAGCAGTAGTTGTCGTAACGTTATCAGAAGTAATCTCATTATTGGTAGGAGGCAGCATAATGCATTTCGTTTCATTGTGGCAATTGCTAAGTAAAGGTGCTGAAACCTCCGCCATAGCACAGTCTTCCGTATTTGCAGAGTTTTCGTTGTGAGATTTTTCATTCCTATTGAATACTTCAAATACTGAGGGTGGTACTATCAAACAGGATTGAGGATTTTTATGCAATAACTCTAGGGCAGCTTCGTAGGAGGGAAGGCCAGATACTAAAGCGTATTCAGGAACTGGATCGTCCAAGTCAATATTTAGTTTGACCGCCTCGCAATCAGTTGATGGTGGTATTACAGTGGTACGATCTAAAATGAAAAATATTTTTTTTTGTTTTTAATTAAAAATACTTGTTTGAAATTTTATCTTTATCTTTTATTTACGTAACGAAATATATCTATGCCCAACTAAATGTATTAACTTTTCTGTTGTTTCGTTTTGTTTTGTTGACAACTTGACAGCTGTCATATAATATTTGTTTGCAAATGTTTTGTTTATTTATTTAGTTTCTAAGACATAATCTCTTTTTGTTATCAAAATGAAATTTAAATAATAACATTAACATCTATAGAGAAACAATTAATAGGTATTATTGATAAACTCTGGCGTCTATTATTGTATTTAATGTTGATATTACGTGCTTGATTAAGGACAACAATTACCAGAATTAATTGTGATAATGGCCGAGTACGAAAAGATTCATTTTTAAAAGCTGGGAAAAAGTTTCGTAAATACGTTTTAAATTTAGTCAAAATATTATTTTCATTTTAGGACCGACTTTATGATGCTTTTCAAAATATTTTTTTTTTTATTTTTCAAAAATTAATTATGTATGTTTTTTTTCTTCTTCTTAAACTCTTTTTTCAAGGCTTTTTACAAACAAATTAAGGAAATGAATGAAATAATTTTAGTTGAATAAATAAATAACACACAAAAATTTCCATAATAATTTTTTGGGCCACATTTTTAGGTATGAAAACCAATATAAAAACCAAATTTTATGTTTTAAATAAATATCTTGAATTTATTTTTGAAGTTGAAAGTTACACAACTTCAAAGTCGAAGGTTAAAGTTTTAGAACAAAACCTCTTAACATCTGAAATAAATGTTTACAGCAAAATATATAAACTAATTTGACAAAATCTAATAGAAACACTTTAAATAAAATTTTATAATTGTAATTATTTAAAAAGTCTCCAAAACAAACAAGTTGAAGAAAAAGTTTAAAAAAATGCTTTTAAATAAAACTAGAGAAATAAAACGGTTACTCGTTTATATATAAATAAATTTTATATCCCACAAAAACACTTAAAATTAAAATTCCCTTAAAATTAAATTGAAGAAAAACCCAACTAAAATGAAAATATATGTATATAACAAAAAACTAGAGAAATAATTAAACGGTTACCCGGTATTTATATAGAAAATAGTAATAGTATTTGAAAGTTGTATTCAACAAAAATTTTTATCTGTTTAAATTACTGTGAAAATTTATTTGAAAAATGTTAAATTCTGTGGAAATATAAAATTAGTACCGGTTACCCTTCGTTATTTCTAGCTTTATAGACCAATATTAATCTTCTTTATATGCTGCTTTAAAAAAGTTTTACAAACTTGTGCCTCAAAGCCAAATTTTCAAAGGATTTTCACATAACAAAACAGAGCGGGTAACCGTTATTCACTTATACAATTATCATATAATGTAATAAAACACTGCAGGAAGCCAGCCAGGTATGATTTCAGCTGAATTTTTTTTAATCTAAAATCAAAAATTTCAATATCTTTATCATTCAACTATCATTCTTTAAATGAATACAATGAGTACCCGTTTGTTTACGAGTATATTGGGAAAATAAACACAATTCAAATAATTAATGTAAGCTTAACAGAGACTTTCGTATGACCAGACATAAAATACTTTATAAGTTTAAAAATTCTGATAGTGACGAAGCTGTGACGTTATAAATCATAATGGGTACTCGTTGCCCGCTAATAAAATCAAGCTCTAAATTTACAATTTTTACTGTTTTAAAGTTAAATAGATTTTCTTAATATATTTTAGTATAACTTTTTTTTGCAATTTTTAAACTCTATAGAAACTAATGAAATGATTACCCAGTAAAAGTTACTAAAACCCGGTTTTGTCTTTAAGTTAAGCCGTAAGTGCTCTTGATCTATCAAAAGCTAAGAAAAAGGAATATAATACAACTGTTATAAAGACTAAAGACCTTTTTCCGGCTAAATGATCGCTAGTTTTTTTTTTTATGAAGTTGTAAGAGAAATGACTACCGACTACCCGTTACTAAAACAAATTTTTTTACTACTATCAGAAAGCTTTTTAAAATATATTCAAACAAACAAAAAATTTTTGTTTAAAATTTGAGTTGAATTAACAATAAAAGCGATAAGAACATTCTACGAGTACCCTTTACCGGCAATAAACTTTAGCTGATGTCGAACGTAAATTTACAAATATTAAGACCGGAAGTGTTTGTTTATTATTTATATTTTTTTTTTGCTAAAATACGTCACTATACACCAAGTTATCATAACAAAGTAGTTTGTTGACTTTTTAAGATAATTTTGGAAATTTTTATTGAAAAAAAAAAAATCTCTTAAAAACTGGTTTTTGCATATAAAACGTTTAAATGAGTTAAGCTGTTTTAATCATTTTGTTAAAATAGGTCAGTTACATACATATATACGAGTATGTATATAAAATGTTCGATGACTTGTAGTTTTATTAATGAATTTATTGATCATAAAATATAATTAAAAAAAAAAAGTTAAAATAGAGCTGCTGGCGACGGACGGTAGTAAAAGTTTCTGACGAATTTCCAGTTATTATTTATTCTTTAATAGTGAAATATAATGGCACAATTTTCAATCTTCATATGTTTCAAAATTCTAGAATTGTGTTCAGTTCGTTCCGTAGCTCATTTTAGAGTCAAGCCAATGTTCAAACCCTTGGAATTTTAATGGGTTTGACAATTGGCTTAGTTTTAAAACTATTAGTTGCATAGAAATTTTCATAATTCAAATTAGAATTAATGTCGTAATTATTGGAATTATTTCTAACAGGTTTTCCAATAAGAGTGATATGATTTCTTTAAAAGAACACACGCACTTATTGTTAAGGAAATTCAGAAGTTTTTTATTTAATTTGAAGTACAATCGATACAATTAAGTTCCAAATAAAACGTCATTCAAATGACTTAAACGACTTCCTCTGAAGGAACGAATTCGATGAGCGCAAAATCTAATAAATTGTCAAAACTGGTAGAATGTCGACCAATTTTGGAACTACTGTGGAGTTTTAGGTTAGATTTTCTTTAATATATTTTTATAATTAAAATATATTTGATTTTAAAATTATTCAGTAATATTCTAATAATGTCGCAAGAGACAAAATTACCGCATTCTATATTGATCAAAATTTAGATTTTGATCGATATCGAATGACGTCTTTAAAACGAATTTCAATCTATACAAATTATACTGTTACGTATTTCGAAAATACCATTTGCATTTTTAGAATACAGAAGTAAAAAAAATTACAGCATGTCGGTCAAAATTTCAAAACCATCCAAATGTAAATTTTGATCGATATCGAATGACGTCTTTAACGCCAACTCATCTATAATAATTATACTCCTGCGTATTTCGAAAATAAGGTTGTTGTTTTTTTTGGAATACAGAATTAACAAAACAATACAGAGACAAAATTACGGCATATTGACCGAAATTTTAAAACCAGCTAAATATAAATTTTGATCGATATTGAATGCCGTAATTTATCAACAACAAAACATATAAAACATCTGTTAGTATAACCTGCTTTTATAAATCGAATGATTTGAGAAAATTGTCGCTGCACAAATTAGGTAATGAATTTAAAATTTTGTTCGAATCTTCGAAATTATAAAATTACTTGCTTTTTATTTACACCTCAATTAACCAAAAAAAAAAAAAATAAAAAACTTGCTTGAAACCTTCAAAATTTAAACCAGATCAAGAGTTGGTAATAAATTTATACAAATGGGAGATAAATATTTAAAATAGTCAGTCGTATTGAAAATTTTACTTGATTAATAAATTTTTAACAATAAGAGATGACAAGGTCACAACCGATTGGAAAAAAATATTATTCTGGTTATAAATACAAAACGTTTTAATTATAATTATTGGTTTTTTTTTATTTTCTTATCGTTTTAATAGTGACCTAGTTTTTTTTTCCCCATTGCAATTTAAAAGTTTTGTTGTTTTGTTTAATTTTTCTAGTCCATCCCCCTTCCATAGTGTTGTTCTTGTTCTTTTTAATCGGAATTGTGATTAAACATTTTGATTGTATTAAAATTTGTTGAATTTCTCATTTTCCGTAGATTACGATCAGTTTTGCTTATCACTTTTGCTTATCATTTATTAGCGGCTTTTATTATTAGTTTATGTTAAAACTTTTACAAACTCACTATTAGGCTTTTATAAATTTCACTTCCGCCTGAATTGGCAGTAAGCCAATATTTCTTTTATTTGTTATTTAGTTTCATTATTTGTTTTTTTTTTTATGAATTTCACTTTTTTTAGCTTATTTTGTTTTGAAAGTTTGCATATAAAACGTTAAAAGAATTTTTAATAAATTACACCAGGCAACATAAGTAATATTTTTAATGCAATATAAAGATATTTTTTTATTATCTAGCTGTGTTTCACTTTAGAGTCTAACGGCCATATTTATAATTGATTGCAAAAGTTAGAGTACATAATTAAACCGGGTTTTCTCTACAAAGTTTGTACATTAAAGCAGCCTATAACCTTAATAATCGTTTATGAATCGGACAATAAACATGTAGATGTGATCGATATTCCGTGTAGGCTTATCTTTGTTTTAACGTTAAGAACTTTAACCAGATGGAGGCTTAAAGCAAATTGCTTTGAAATAATTTAAAATTCGTATTTTTTTTTTCTTCATTACAAGATGTTAAATATTTTTCAACAAAATTTGGCCACAAAAAATTACTATCTATTGTATTTTTTCTTTTTCTTTTTTTTTTTTAATTAAGGTCAACTTCAATTTAAAGTATTTATATTTATTAAAAAAATCGTATACCATTTTCTCCATTAGAAAAATCTGCTTTATAATCAAAAACGAAAAAAAATTTCGAATTGTGCCAAATACAATAAAATTGTGAAATTTAAAAAGAATTTTTTATTTTTTTTCGAAAAAAAAAAATCATTTCAAATTTATCAGAAAGGTAACGAAATATCGTCCCAAACGACACTATGCCCTAAAAATTCACAAACGTATAGACAGACGCGTTCCAATTTGTAATTTTAAAAAAATCTAAAATTTATTTAAAACTTTTTAAAATCTTTTCAATGAACAGAAGAAAAATAATTACTTTGTTATTACAAACAAACACAAGCGGAAATTGCGCCAAACATAAACCAGTTTGAAATTATAAAATCTTAAATTTTTGAAATTAACCGGCTAATTTTCGATGAAAAAAAAATTCATAACAAACTTGCCCAAAAAAAAAAATCACGAAATCGGTCAAAAAGAAATTTTTTCTATAAAAATTAAAAAAAAAAAAAAAAACACTTTGTCAAATACTTACAATTTCTCTTCCACATGCGGAACTGATGATACAGGAAACAGGAACAAAAACAAAAGATCATTGAGATCAAGATCAATGTCAGCACAACCCCGATCCATACTTCGTTCATAAACTTATCATAATCTAATTGCTTTTGTATGTCATCCATGGCACTATTGTAGTTATCGGAATCCATAAGCAAATGATGTGGACCAAATTCCATATCCATATCGTTATCAGGCAATAATGGTGATGATGATGACGCTGATGAAATCTTGTGAACTGTACCACCAGGATAATATGAGCTATCCAAAGTACTTGCCCGTGGCAACGACTGCAATTGTATGGAATGTATAAAAGTGGCTCCTAATTTCTTTAAAAATTCACTAGTTGTTGTTAAATGATTCGTTTGTTGGGGCAATTCCAGGCTTGTTAGGCTGGGCGAAGAGTCCAACGCTATTGTGGCGGTATCGGCCAAATTGGGTGTTCTGCTATTTTCCAAAATATGCTGTGCGTATTTATCGAAATGTAATTCTTGTGGTAGTTCGTAATTTAATGAGTGTACTGAGCCTTCCATGTTGAATTATATATTGTAAGTATTTAAAATATATTAATTGCTTTTCTTTTTATAAATAATTATTGTATTCTGTTTAAAAAAGAGCTTCAATAAGTTTCTTTATATTAATTTTCTTCTCTAGATTGCTTTTTCTTTTAAGTTTAATTTTTATTTAAAATTTTTATTTGTTTTTGGGATCTCTTTTCTGTCAGCGTTTGTAAAGACAGTTAATTTGTTGTTTTCTTTTCTCAAGCGTTTCACAAATTAAACACATCCGCACTGTATGAATTCTCTAAATAAACTAAAAATTTAATTTGAAAATGATTAAGCTATAAGATTGTGTGTTTATATTTTCTTTACGTTAAAGTATCCCTAAGATTTAAAACTCATTTTAAATGAGTTTAACGCTCAACGATCTTAAAAATAAAATAAAATAAAAAAAAAACCTACACAAGCTGGCACGCATGCAAAACTCATTTCAATTGAGCTAATAAATATCGCTCTCTCAAATTGTAATAGATTAAAGGAAATAATATCTAAATAACTCTTGATCAGTTTTCTTTCTTTTCTACCTGCTTTTCTTTTACTTTCCCAAAAGAGAAAAATTTAAAAAAAAAAGAAAAAAACAAAGAAAATCTTACACACAAATGAAATTTTCTGCTGATCATTTGATGCTTGGTTACGCTCGGGCACACATCTTATATTTTTCATAACTGAAAACTCAATTGTATCTTTTCGTTCAAAAGTACACATTTCTTAAATACTAAAAACAAAACTATCCCTTATTTTTTTTTTTTTTTTTCTTTCATTTATTAATTTTTTTGTTGCAAAGGCCTGGGAATTTGTGTACATGTTATCGAAAGAAATTCTTAAAATGATCATAATGCTCACGCATGATGAGCCCCCTAATTGGCGTTACAAACCTCTGGCATAATTATAGTTTTGCTACCCTAAAAATATTGTACCAAGAAAAGTAGGAACAAATGTTTGAATTTTATATCACACAATAGCAATTAAAATTTATTTGTAACAAAATAATACAAAAACAATTGAAAGACAAACAAGAAAAAAAAACGCCAATCTTTTAAAAATTTTTATAGACGAATTTTCAGAGAAATATTTCGGTGTAAACGGGTGTAAAATATGAAAATTCCTGGTTAGCGTTAGAATTTTTCGTTAGTTAAAATCTAAACTAAATGAGAATTGTAATAGCAAAATACTACCTTAATGCTAATGAGGCTATAGCGAGCCATTTCAAAACGAAAACTTCTTTAAAATACAAAATAAATACTGAAATATTTTTAAATAAACATAAGAGCTTTTAAAAATTTATGGAAACAATTAAAAAAAAAAATTTGCAAAAATAAATATTTTATTTTTATTAGTCTAACTCTTGCATTGTTAAGCTCACGCCATATAACAGAGCTCTTCGACATTTTAAGAGCTGGCGAGCGAAGGGTAAATTTGTGTAAACTGAAAAAAAAAAGTTTTTTTATAATTGATAAAGTTCTTTATAACACATTTCAAATTAAAAAATTAAATATCGCACTTGTTCCTCAAAAGCGTAACAACTCAAAATTTTCAAATTTTCACTTTCTGCAAAAAACCAAACCATAGTCGTCATATCTACCCACTGTAAAAATTGTACACCATTTTCTCCACTCTTTCTCCAAAAAAATACAGTTGTATCTCTCTTTGTGATAGAAGAGTAGTATTAAAAAAAAAATTTTTTTGGCCTCTACTGAAAATTCATGAATTTTGAGTTGCTATGCTTTTGAGGAACAAGTGCGATATGTAGATGTGAAACTACTCCTCTCTAATTTTTGATAACAGCTAAAGTTTATTAATTAACATGAAGTGCACTTGAAAAGGAACAGTTAGCATGGTGAATTTAATTTCGATAATAAGATTTTGATTCTGAATATACGAAGTTAATTCCGAAAATTCGAACTTAATTTCTGAAATTTGAACTTAATTTCGAAAATTGGAACTTAATTTCGAATATTAGAACTTAATTCTAAAAATTCGAAGTAAATTCCGAAAATTCGAATTTAATTCAGAAAAATCAAACTTAATTTCGAAAATTAGAATTTAATTTCAGTGGTTAGTTCATGTTAAGAAGGGGGTTGCGAGGCATCCATCCACTCCCAGACCCAATTGGATACATTGTGATTCCCTTCAGCCAATAATTTTTTGAACAATCTTCTTTTCCTCCTTTATGCCTAAGAAGAAATAAATAAACCTTTATCATCTATCATTTAGTGATAAAGGTCATGGTATCCTTAAGTTTGCGCTTCGCGACATCACTAAGGTCCTCATGGAAACGTCTGCCCAGCTATCTTTGCCTACAGCGTTCCAACATTGCGCAATGACAGATACTATTCTCAATAGTCTCTGCGTCTTCTTCATAGCCGCACATCCTACCGAAATGCAGAGTGTCTTTTTTCCATCTGCTAGTCCTCGCTCTAACCAGTCAATGCGCCTATTAAGAATCTCAAAATCTTTCTATTCATTCCCAGTTGTTAAACAACTTTTCCCCAGTCAAGTTATGGCCATTTGCCACTCGAGACTCTACAATCTTCTCTACTGTTCCAGAAATTTAATTTCGAAATTTTAAACTAGACTTTGATAAACTTGATTTTAATTTCGAAAATTTAAAGTATATTTCGAATAATTTATCTCTACTACGAAATTTCAAAAAATTTAAACTTTATTTTGGAAAAGCATGCAAAATTTTGAAAATTCGAAACTTACAAATTCTACTCCTGGTGGCTCAGCTCCATGTAAAGGAAGAGTTTTGTTATAAATAAGTATTTTCTTTAGATTTAAAAATTTAAAAAAAAATTTTTCTGTTTTTTCCAATAGAAATTAAATTTTTTTTAGTATTAAGTTATTTTTTTGATACACCGAAAAATCAGGGAAACAACTGTAAATAGCTTGACTATTATATCCTATGGGGAAATATAAATATTATTGGTAAGTCACTTAGTTAGAAATAGCATCATTCCGATCCTGCCTCAGTGTGTCATCCCACATCTTATGAGTGCAACTAGAACTGCCTTGATTATGAGAGGTTACTTCATATCCGAAAAATTTGTAAAACAGTTCAGATGAACATTGAACATTGAACAGCCTCAACATCCTTTCGATTCGGAACCCCAAAGACAACTTTACCATTTTTTTATTGTGGCTGATATTCGTTCATGTTTGGTCAAACCATAAGAGGACTATTAAGAGAGACAAAATAATAAACGCCTACATACTTCTGAAGAATACTTTTGGGCCATTTAGTTTTTGTTTTCTTTGAAAACCCAGTTATTTAAAAGTATTCAAAATCTCCCTTTTTATATGACAATTTCTCACGTTTAAAAATTCTTTTATACACACCCACACACATATATACAGAAGATGAATTCAGTACTCTTTTCTACACAAACTGTAGCAAGAATTTCGTGTAAATGACACCAAACATTTGTTTTCTAATATATTCAAGTCTTCTTGTTCTTCTTAGTGGGTCAATTCTGTGTGGACGCTGTTGTCTTGTATTTTATACTTTTTTCCATTACCAGGTATTAAATTTCTCAATTCTACAGACAGATCTCTAAACAAATGAGTTTCTTTATTGTTAGTGAAGGTTTGGCAAAATTATTATAATTGATTTTTTATTTTTGGGTTTCTTCCTTTTTTTGCTTTGTCTTTCTTTGTTCATTACTTTTGTTTTCGACAATAGAATTAAATTGAGCTTGGAAACTTCTTAATTTCATTTTTCTTTGAGGAGTCTTTTTTAATGTGATTTTTTGTTTTTGTTGTTTGCAATGGAGTTTTTTTTTTTAAACAGAAATCTGCATTTAATTTAGTATTTGTATAATGAAAAACGATGTTAAATGTTGGGAAAAATTCATTTTGAAATAATTGAAAATAGAAATCACTCATCATTCACCGCCGAAATGAAGTTGTTAGTAAAATTGTGAATTCGAAGTAAAGAATATAAAGAAAAACTTTAATTAATTTAAAATTCAATTTAAAATGATAAATTTCACTCTCTACAGTGTAATTTTGCATAATTCGTACTGCAAGATTTTTACTCACAGATGTAAAAATTTTTATTTCAATTTAGTGTTATTTTTACCAAATGTTTTATAAACTTTTCGCTTATCTGCAGTTAATGAAAAAAAAGGGAGATAATAAACGAGTTTTACAAGTATTTTAACTATTTCTGAAAATATATATAAAAAAAATATGCGATGTTTTAATAAAAATTTAAGAACATAAATTATCAGACATGTCACACAACTGAATATCGATCGAAAATATTGAAATCTAAAAAGGGATGTTTAGATATTAAATGTTTCCTTTGTTGCTCCAAATATGTTAACAATGTTTACTTAATATTTCTCTGATTATTAACATTTACGAACTTAAGCCTGTATAAATAAAAGGTTTTCAAAAAAAAAAAACACACTTAAGGAAATTCAAAAGTTTTTTATTTAATGAACAATCGATACAATTAAGTTCTAAATAAAACGTCATTCAAATAGCCTCCACGACTTCTTCTGCAGGAACGAATTCGATGGACCCAATTTTCGAGCACTAAATCCACTAAATCAAATCGTATGTCATGAATGGCACGTTCAATATTGACTTGTTAAGCTTGAAGATAGTCTGGTTTGTTTCAAAAGACCAATGACTTCAAATAACTCCGCAAAAAATAGTCTCATGGTGTTAAATCAGAACTTCTTGGAGGCCATTCAATATCACAATTTCTTGAAATAATCGAATCTCTAAACTTTTCTCGCAATAATTCAAGTTGTTCTAAGAAAAAATCAGCAAAATCACGACGTTTACGGTGGGCCAATGGCTTCAGTTCTTGAGTGAGAACAATCCGCCAGCTTGTGGTTTGAGACAGTCCACATTGTTGAGAACGTCTCAGAATCGACAAATAGCGGTCTTCAGCAACACTTGCCTGAACGGCAGCAATATTTGCATTACTTCGACGGGTTATTTCTCTTATTGGCACTTAAACATTATGTAAAAAAATTGTAAACACTACTGAATACAATGAAAAACAAATGACAGATCATGACATATTACAAATGGCCGAAACGTCACTTCAAAATCATATCATCTCTATTGGAAAACCTTATACTTCAAAATGTAGTTTACTATAAATTTTTCTAGATACTAACTTCATATTTGTAAAACATTAAAAAACATGCCAACTTTTAGAAGCTTCTGTAAACTTTGCATGCTGATACTAAAACTTAATATGAGCATCGATATTAAAAAAACAAATTTAAAAAAACGTCTATGGGTGGATATAAAAAACTTTATCACTGCAAAATCGAAATACAAAATAAACGGAATCTGAAAACTGTAAATCAATCAATCAATGGATCGGAATACATTTACGCTATTGAAACCAATCCGATCGGAATGTGTGATCTTGGTGTAAATAACGAGCCAGTATTATGATTCGTTGTGTCAGAATTTGAAATTATTGATAATTAGTCTTTTAGAGCACATACATATTTTGCAATTTATATGTATATTTCTGGTTTCCCTGGTTATTAGTATGATGTATGCCAAAGCAGCATGCTGCACCTACAGATAAATCAAATAGTTTTTACACTTTGGGTTTGTTTAAAAATAAATTTTCTTTTATAAATAGATCGGTGGTTTCAAGTTCAACATAAATTTTCGGAACTCTTAACATTTTAATTGAATTTATTTCCTATGTTTTTTTTTTTTTTATTAATAAATCGTTTATATTTTCACAATAACTCTTAATCAAATTTACCTTTTGCAACATGTTAAACGTATGCTTCAGAAAAAAAAAAATATTGTGTGTTTGAAATATGAAGTTAAACAACCTTTCTAGATAAATACGGATACATTTTCTCAAAATAAATAAAGATAAAAAAAAACAAAACACGGTCTGATAGCAATTTAACAAATTTAAAGTGAAAAAAAAAGACAGAATCGTTTATAATAATTAGCGGATATTCTATGCTAATTTTTATATCACATGAAGGTTATTAACACGAATATTAAGTAATGGCGAGATAAAGTATCTCCGGTTATACGCATAAGAATAGAACAAAAAAAAAAGAAAAATAAATAAATAAATTAAAATTAAGATGCAAAAAAAAAATCCTAGAAGTTGTGTAAAAATTCAAAAATGATCGCAAAATATCAAACTTATCTAAGATCACTTGTAGTAGTATCTAATATAATTTTTTTTATATCTTCAGTCAAAATGAAGGGTGTTTTTTATAGAGTGTCACAACTTTGAGTTTGAACACCCATTTCACAGCTGCTAGTTGCTTTTTGTTTAGTTTTAATTGAAATTTCTTTATTAATCGACTTAGATCAGAGCACTACGTGCAAATTGTTGAAATTTTTAATCAAAATAATTCTTCTTTTCGTCAAACTCATCGTGCAGCGGGTCGCTACAATTAATTTACTCAAAGAAACTTTTGATGAAAAAATAATTTCACGTAATGGCCCAAATAATTGGCCACCACGATCGTGTTATTTAACCCCATTGGGGTAAACCACAAACAATTGCGCCTTCTACGCGCCAGCCGTGGCGGCCATATGGCAAAAATCATATTTAAACATTAATTTGATAAAATTTTTTTTCTAATAAAGCCCGTTTCATTGATATTAAAAATATATTTCCTTGTTTTATTATGATTTTAAACTTGTGCCACTCTATAAAAAGCACCCTATATGATTTCACACACAACACGATCAATATATCGTCGTCACCTGTTAGAAATAACGCTTTTATTAGAAGAATATAAATTTCTAAGGTAAACTAATAAAAAGTTCAGTTACGGCCTTCATGATCTTAGGTGACGATATGTAAGTTTTTCTATTGCGTTGGCTTAAATACATTTAGCTTACTAAACATAGAAACGTTTGGATCGTTGATAAGATCTCTATAAAACAAAGAGGAAGGATCATTGTAGATCAGTATTGATCAAGCACCTGCTGTTATTCCTAAATTATTATTGAAAAATGACCGCAATGATAATTATCATTAATAGCTACTTCACTAAGTAATTCTAAAATTGTTTTTTTTTTTACAAAATTTTTAAAATATTTTCAACAACTTTTGTTTGACAAAATCATTTTACCGCCAAGCAAAATTGGTCGTACTCCCCTTCAACAACACGACAAAATTCCAAACTTAAATATTCTTGTTTGTAGCACTCTTTAAATGCAAAAAAAAAAAATAAATGACCTCAGTATATTTTTTTGGTACTTAAAGGCATTGACTTGACTTGATGCCTGAAAATGCCTTGATTCTGATCTCGTAACAATTTATCTTAAAAACCAAAACAACTTGAAAATCTAACTGAAAAAAAAAAAACAAACAACTACAAAGCATTAAGTCAGCTAATCGATCAAAATCATTAATAATGCGAAGGAAAAAAAACCAAACAACAATTGGACATGACTACAATCACTCACAAAAGAAAATCATAAAACATGTTTGGAAAATATAATGACATTACTGGTATTCATAAAACAAAAAAAAATATCACCTGTTGTGTTGTTTTGAGCAATTTGAGGCAAACGCGCATTAGAAACAGTCACTGTTGTCGTCCACCTAACCGTGGGGAGAGAAGTGCATTGAGACGTCAGCCATCAAGATAAATAAATACTCTCGTAAATACCACGAAACCGCTAAAAACAAACATAAAGAATAAACATGAAATGAATATTTGAAAGAAAAAAAATTATAATAAAAAAAACACACGCTTACCCAGCAAACATATGTAAGTGCAAACGTTGTTACAGCAAAAGACACTTGGATAAATATTGATAAGCTTTTCGAATATATCTTTAAAAAATTTACTTAAAAAGTATTAAGTCTTAGAAGAAAAAAAAAACAGAAAATTATCTCACAATTTTTTGTGATATTTTTGTGATTTTTTGAATAGAATTTTCCCTTATATATGTTATATATTTCAACTAAAGTGTTTTTAATCGAATATCAACGACAATTCCATCTGCTATCATTCAATCTTCACATGGGATCCCAGCGTTATGTTCCGCCTTATTCCACAACAATTTGGCGACGTCACGTCAACACAACATCAAAAGTAGAACCATAACATACCATAGAATAATAATAGAAGTAAATTCTATCTCTCGCATCACATTAAACACAAAATGTTTGATGGTCAATACAAAACACGAAACAATAAACACTAAAAGTCGCTACAACCAACATTGAGTCAGTTGCATTGAACTCATTTTATCTAAACTGACTGACTAACGGTCATTGACTTGAGAGGTGTGCAGCTTAAAGTAACACGACTAAGCCGATGAAGAAAAAACCGAATAATAGTTTTTAGTGTCGATGTTTAATTTTATTGTTCTTTTTCTTTTGTAATTTTTATGTCATGCTTTAATGATCCGATGAGAAAAATTATATTGTGACACGATAGGCAACGACAGTGTTGGGAGAAGATATCTATGGCGCAACTATTTGGTGATAAAAAGGTATTGCTCTTAATGCGAGCTATAATCTCTAGCAAATGTATTATTTATATGTATATGCAATAATTCGATATAATTAAAGCTTAACATTACAAAGCTCTAAGTTGTTACTTTTTTAGTATTGTAGCTATGTGTACTGCAAATATAACTACAGTAATTCTCATTTACTTTGAAAATCATTCAAATACATATCTGTGGATTAGTATATACACATGTATAGTATAAAACATACGCCAAATTTTGGGATGTTAGTTAATGTATTGAACGTTACCATCCATATTTCAGTGTTCTATTTTGTTATTAGGAGTACATACTTATCATTTTTGAAATATCGTTATATTAATATATAAGTTCTCTAACTCATTATTTTTTTCAAAGCGCATATTTATAATATTTCGCTTAGTAGCCGTCTAAGTTACCGATATAAGAAAAAAAAAAACGATTTAAAAAACGAGTTGGGGCTTTTTTAGATTAACGTGACGTTGTACGGCCCTGTTAATAAAAGTGAGTTAATTTAGAATCGCTCAATTTAAAAAAAAATACTTATTGTCCTTCTTTTTAAAGACTTTTACGATAGTTTTCATGCAGATATGTGTCATTTGGGCCTCAAAGTAATTGGAAATTTAAAAAAATTATTAAACGAAAACTGGTGATTTATTTTAAAGGTCTTTCTTATGATACGTATTATCCAGCTTTAGTTTTAACATTATTGTAGCATCTTACAACCCAAATAAAAACACCTACTAAAGAGTTTTGTCGAAAGTAACGTTCAATACAGCCTTCACTTGTCATTCCTGATAGGGATATTTGGATCAAATCTGATAGACTGTACGAGGGCTGCACGGTCTTTATAGATGGATCGAAAATGGAAATAGGCACGGGTGCTGGCGTCTGGCGTTTTTTAGGAAGAGACATTCGTAGGTCTTTAAGCCTACCGAACGAATATAGTGTATTTCTGGCTGAGATCCTAGCGATCCTCAGGGCCACGGAAGCAGTGACAAAACACGTAACTGAAGGCGTGGAGGTAACATTCTACGTTGCATTACGTCAGCATTAGATGTGGCAGTTAGTGACAGGTCGGTTAAACCTCCAATTGGTCACTACTATAGGGAACTCAGTAATTGGTTAATTAGCAGAACCAACCATTTCTGAAGGAATAAAGAAGATTATAGAGTTGCGATGTCCATATGGACAGAAATAGACTCACGTAAATCTGATCTACTGCTGGGTATGAATAGAAAGATTTTGAGAGTCTTAGTAGGCGCCTTGACTGGCCATTGTCGGTTAGAGCGAGGACCAGCATATGGGAAAATGGCACTCCGGATTTCTGTAGGATGTGTGGGGATGAAGAGGAGCCAGAAACTATAGTGCATATCATCTTTCATTGTCCAAAGCTGCAACGCCATAGGCAAAGATGCCTGAGCAGATGTTTCCATGAGGGCATTAGTGATATCGCGAAGTGCAAACTTGAGGATATCAGGGGCTTTATCATGGGAATTATATGGCTGAATGATGGATGATAACGGCTTTTTGTTTCTCTTTGGGCAGTAAGGAGACTAATTAGTCAATAAATTATAAATGAAGAGAATCACAATGGATCCGAGTGGATGTGTATTTCACACTACCCTTCCTAACCTAACCTAACCTAACCTAACGTTCAATACATATACGGATGTCATAATTTTTTTTCAAATAAGAACTGTAATTTTCTAATTCAAAATCTAAACAAGAATCCCCTTCAGTGGCCGAATTTCGACAAATTTGTAATGTAACCGGGTTTGTTTGTAACCGGGTTATTTTGCAACCTGGTTCGTAACCGGCTGTCTAGAGAAAAATACATTTAAATCATATCCGTTGCTATTCAAGTGGTGCTATTATTTTGACAACAGCTATACATATAAGTTGTAAAGTCAATGTAACGTTCTATACAGTCTCGTTGGAGTTTCATATATTTTGTAGTTTTATTTGGAATTGATTTTGTTTTTCAATTTCAGCCATAGCATAGGCTTAAGTTTTTAGTATTATATAGTAAGCAAGACTTGGACGTTGTCAATATTTCAAGGATTCTGTGATCATTACCACCAATTTAATTTTCATTAAATGCGGTGGAACAATTTTCTATGAAAAATTGTAAAACTTCCTTAACTGCCCTGTTCAACACAAAATATTTTTTTTTATTGCTATTTACTATAGTCGAGGGCATATTAATGTTATTTGTAGTATTTCTCTTTAACAAAAAAATTTCACAGCTCTTCTTATATCTAAAATGCAAAGCTTCCCATGCCGATTCATGTCCGAAAAGATTAAAATCAAAATAGATCTCTTGTGTCAACTTTGTTTAGTTTCATTTACCACAATTTTCTAGTTGCAAAATTTGCAAATTTTAGTTTTACACAAAACATAAACAGCAAAATAATTTAAAAAATATAAGAGTAACGTTCAATACATTTCCTGGGAATAGAAAAACTTTCAAATAAATAAACTTACAAGAATACTCTGTTGATATTTTTAATGTTTTTAATGTAACTTCAGAACAAACTAACGTTCATTACACCAAACTGCATTCAACAGGACATTGTGCAAATTAGTGTAATCTGTATTATAGCAAAAATATTTGCTTATTTGTATACTAATGACATGTAATTCTTACATTTTGAAGATGTTATCAATTTACTGTCGTTCTTTGATAAATTTGTTTGTCTTTTATATGCAGGAGTCTGTCTCTTCATTTGGCCAAGGCAAGTTGTATGATGGTGGCATAAATGGGAATCAATCTAAACTTTTTTTTTTTGTTAAAAATATTTCCAAGAAAAAATTTCCACTAAACCTCAAAAGTACGAAAGATTTAAAGATAACTTTAGCTTTTATTAAAAAATAACCACAGTGGTTTTTCATAAATACACCTGTTTGCCACCAGCATCATCTCTTTTCTCCTTCCATATACAATTAAATAGTTCTAGAATAAAAAAAAAAAACCCTTAACCACAAAATAAAATCGTTGTTGTTTTTTTCAATTCCGTAACTCATGCCGAGAAATTATCATTTTAATAGCATCTCCCTCCAATATTTTAAGGGTTGTTCCCCATTAAGACGTCCAAAGTCGTAATAGTGTAAGCATTCATGTAATTGTAGGCAGCCAAACTATGTGTCTTGTAAACACGCTAAAGGAATTTCTTAAATATTCATGAATACAAAAAAAAAAAAGGAAATAAATAAATAACCCTTAGAAGAAGACATAATATTATAAAAATTAACTGAGAGAAATTAAAAAAAAAATATTCCCATCATATAAAATTAAAGTAAAAGAAAACTAAAAATTATGACAAATGTTTTACGTCACTGCAAATGACTTTTGTAATAATTACCTGTCATTTTCTTTTCATTTTCTTACAACTATTTTTCATTTTCTTAGCATTTCCTCCTCTTTTGTTTTCGTTTAGTTTTTTCTTTTCTTTTTTGTTTTTGAGAGACCACATCTCCGAAAATTATAATGAAGCCATATCAGTGTATCTAGAGCACAAGAAAGACCCCTGTTGTTTAGTTCAGCAGCAGTCAGTTGCAGTAGAATCGATCAAGCTTGACTTATTGTGCCGTCTCAGTAGGTTAAATTTTTTTTCGTTACATTTCTTTTTCTTAGTTTTCATTATTCATATGCTATTTGTCATGATGATGTCTTTATATTGCTGTCAAAATGTTTTGTATCCTTTTTTTCTCGCAATGCGTTATTCCTTTCGTTTTCCATATGTAGTTCAGAGAAATCCTTTTCCTTATATCACTTATGTATATATTTGGCTAACAAGTGTTTGTTTTATTGATCAGCCATCTTGAAGATGGAAGATGTTTAAAATATTTCCTAATAGTTTTGAATAATTTCTGTAAATCTATTAAGAATTCTAAGAGGCATCTAAAGGTCGATTGCAACTCATAATCGAACTAAAAAATTATTTGGGAAGCTAAAAATATTGAATTTTTTTGACGGCATTTGAATTTTGGAAAATTTAGCCCCACTTATTTTATCATAACTTGAGTTCCTCTTATACAATTTTGTTGTAAAATAAGTATAACATAATATATGGATTTTAATCAAAACTTAAAAGTGATGTTTATATAAATTTTTGATACAAATGGCAAGTTTTTGACTTCATACTTTAGTACACATGTAATTAGTTAATTTTTATTTAAAATTAAGTTGTGTTTAAATAAGATTCAATTTTTTCAGTGAGTAATTAAAGTTCTTATATAATTACGATGAAAATATGGTAGCACTACGTAATATACAAAATTTCCCACAAGTTTCCCAAAATAACAGCTGATTCGATTTTTATTTTAGCTGAAATGTTTTAAAATAATGAAAGCAAATTTCAGAACGATTAAAAAGGTAATACCGAAAAAACATACCAAAATTTTATGCAACTTGTCAGCAGCCAAAAAATTTTTATTTGCTTTTTTCCAAACAAGAAGAACAAGAAGTCAAAAACATACGGAAATTCGTAAAACTTACATACATATGTATGTACATATGTAGAGTTCAAATACACAGTGTTGGCTATTAAATGTTGATTAAAATATTGAAGGAAAAAACAAAATTTTGAGTTTAAATGGGTTTTAAAAATAAATGAAACATTATCATCCACCTTTGTTGCCCCTAAGAAAACTAAAATTATTGAGATGTATTTTTAGCGGTGTGTTAAAAAAATGTTGTACAGATCATACGATACATACATATGTATATGTATGTATGTATATGTATACATATTTATATATGTATGTCGGTGGATCCATAAAATTATATTATATGATCCAGGTCCTACATACAAGTATCATTATATATGCAGTTATATATGCAGCATATTTAAAATATACTTATATGTAAGTAAGTATTTATCCTAACTTTTCTAATTATATATGATCCATATAAAACTTATTTAACTGGGTAAGATTATGCTTCATACAGAACTAAATAAATTGTCTGCATTGTATTCCACATAAACACACTTTATCATTTTCAAATTTTTAGTTTAACCATTTTTATGAAATTTTAAAACATTTAACCGCACAAATATAAGACATAATCAAAACTTAACAGCTAAAATAATTTTACATCCACAAGGTGAGAAAACATGTATGTTCCAGAAAAGTGAAATGCATATTATATATTATGCATATTATTTCATAAATATACCTTCATACATATATGTAGTCAAGTATGTATGTATATAATAGAACATATATGAAATATATATTGAATCATATATTCTAAACTAGCATACCCGCCCGGTACTTCGTTACCTGTAACCTTTAAAACCTACATTCAAACGTTCATATATCTGGGGCCATGCTTAAAAATATCCCTTTTTGGGCCGTATTTTCCCCTTTTTAGCTCCTTAAAGCGCGCCTCACAAAAGGACCTCACATTCCAAATTTCATATTCCTGGGACCATTTTTAAAAATATTCCCTTTTGGAACGCTTTTACCCCTTTTTATCCCCTTAAAGTGCGAATTTCGAGTCTACGTCCCGAAAGGAACCTACATTCTGATTTCATATTAATGGGACCATGTTTAAAAATGTCCCTTTTTGGGCCGTTATTATCCCTTTTTACCCCCTTAAAATGCGAATTTCAAAAAATGCATATTTTGGTCCGAGTCTGCGTCGTAAAAGGAACCTACGTTCCAAATATGATATTCCTTGGACCTTTTTTAAAAATTTATTTTAAACGTCCCTTTTTGGACCGTTTTTACCCCATTTTACCCCCTAAAAATGCGAATTTCCAAAAATCCTTATTTTGGTTCGAATCTGCGTCCCAAAAGGAACCTACATTCCAAATTTCATACTCCTGGGACCTTTTTTAAAGATTTTTTTAAAAATTTAATTTTTTGGTCGTTTTTACCTTTTTTTACCCCCTAAAAATTTGAATATCCAAAAATCCCGTCTTAGTGGATCTACACTCTGTAAAAGGAACTTACATGCCAAATTTCAAGGTTCAGCGTCTTGGGCTGGGCGATGATGAATGAGTCAGTCGGTCAGTCACTCACGCAACTCTTTTATATACATATGTATATAGAAGATTGTCGAATCAAATAATATGTGAATTATAAAAATATGCCAATATGAAAAATACAAAATATTTAAATATATTCTAGTGTCATATGTATATAACACACAAATAATATTGTCGTTGCTTCAATCGCTCTGCGAAATAGGACGAACTAAAAATTCAAATATTTAAGAAATATTTCTTTCTACACAATAAATTAAACAAAAATAAATTGAAAAACTTAAAAAGTATATGTATATCCCACTTAAAGTTACCGGTTAATTGTGTTCAAATAACTGCTGAATTTTATATTCAAGAAATTTATATATAAAAAACGCCGGCTTAAGCAAAATGAAAAAACCCATTAAAACCGGTCGAATAATAACTGTCCGTTTACAAATACATAAAGTTTCTCCTAAATGGATATGAAATATAAATGGAGTTCTACGAAACAAATGAGAAGTTAAAATAACAGTGCTGCTTCCACAAGAAAAACGGTTGATTTGATTGTGAAATTTGTGTGGCAATCGCTGAAAAAAAAACCCCAATCCTTTTCATACAAATTTTAAACTGAAATTATTTGGCTGTATTGTGGAAACAGCATCAATATTTTGTTTATAATTACCATATTTATCTAAAAATTGTTCACAAGCATTTACTGTATCAAAAAATTTTTTTTAAATTGCTGCAAAATCACTAAAAAGATTTTTTTTTTTAAATTACATAAAATACTTTCATAAATGCAATTTCTTTAGATTCTGGCAACTCTGCTCTTTGAATTCCAAAGAAATTTAGTTCTCACGTGTTCGCCGCTAACATCACTTGGAAAAAATTTACTACCGGTAAAATTATTTTTTCCAATTGTGTTAAAAGTGCCAAAGTAATAAAATATTACAAATGAAATATAATTTATTAATAAAACAATTAGAATTACAAGAAAAAGTGTCGAAAACTATAAATTTACATGCACAATGCACTTACGTACATAAGTATGTATGTATGTATGTATGTACACATGTCATACATGCGAGTATATTAAAATTTCGTTTGGAAGCCTGTTAATCACCCCTATCGTGAACAAATTTTCCCTCGTAACTTTTTCCCTTTTCCCTTAATGGCAATCGTGAACAACTCCCATGAAAAAATTTTATTCAGTCCAGAATAATAACGTGAAAAAATGCTCCCATGAAAAAATTCCCCTTATCGTGAATAACTTTTTTCCCACAAGTTTTTCACTTTTCCCTTCGATTTATTCACTTTATTTTTGATGGGGAATAGAACAAAACATGTATTTAATTCTTCATACAACTTGAATATTAAAGCTTAAAAGAGTTTATTTAAAGAAAAATATCTAATAATAAGGTACCAACTGATGTATTGGTCAACAAAATGCAAAACAACAAGTCTATTGCCTGCGAATTTGTGAAGCTTTAATTTGTTGGAATTTTTTCGTTTTGTTGGCTTTCCAAAAGTAGCCGAACCATTTAAACACATAAAAGTTAGAATGCAATAAATAAAAGCTGCAAATAAACTATCGCTCCAACACTGAATATTTAGCTTTCCTTTTTTTAAGTTTTCTTTAAAATATATATTTCCAAGTATATTTTAAAACAAAAATTTCTTTTATTTTTTATTTTTGTTATCTTCTTTCTTATTTTACATTCACAACGAATTGATAGCGGGAACAAACGTTCCCATGAAATTCACGATACCAAATTTCCCTTCATGGGGAATGAAAATTTCATGGGAACAAAAATTTCACATTTTGTTCACGATAGGGGTGAATATTAAAATGGTAAAAATGTAGTAACGTTACTGTTGCTGTTAATTTTTTTGTGTGCGTTTTTGTACATGCAGACACTCAACTGCATTGTGTGTACCTGTATGTATTAATGTGTGTATGTTTGCTATTTAAAGTGTACTTGTTATTCTGTTATTTAGCATTGTCGAAATGCAAGAGAATAAAAGCAACATTCTCAGTAGCAGAGGAAATTTTGTATAAAAGCAGATCATCAAGTGTTTTTTTTTGTTTTGTTTTGTTTTGTTTTATTTTGTTTTCATGTCAATTTAATTTAATTATTAAAGTAGTGGGTGTTAGAGTTGCCAGTGCGTGATTTATGTATGTAATTAATATTACTAAATCAGTTTTATTTACCTACGGTCATTTTATAAATAATAATTTCCTAACGTGCAACAAATGGAAAGGTAAGTGAACTTAAAACATTCATATTTATGTACAAGAAACATTAAATGAGAAATATTTGGTGTTATTCTAATTGATATTAAGTATCTTTCATTAAGACACTTTAACCTTTAAATCCATTTTCGTTCTGTGATAAAGAACGAGAATCGATCATAAGAAGTTTTCACAATACAGGGTCTGTTCGTTAACGAATCACTGCAATACATCATATGAGCAAACTTATTTCAGATTACCAATGTAACTATTTTTCTACTCCGTATTTCTCAACAGTTTGTGTTTTATCTGCTACAGCAAAGTATTTTAAGATATTTTAATTTTTATTTGCAGCGGAGTGATTAATTTTCAAGTCTGTAGACCGATTGATACATTTTAAAATTATAGAAATATAAAATAATATGAATTTTTATTAATTTGAACTGCTTATTAGGCTGTGTTGAGTTTTATAGGCTAATGTTTGTAGAGAGACATTGTTAATATTTCAAAAAACAACGGACATTTTTGTAATATCCAACATCAAATAGATTTCAATATACACGGCTGAATTCGTTTGCGGTTGAAGCCACTAAATATCGTCAGTATTAATGTTTTTTATATATTACAGTAATTGTTTTAGCAATGCCAATCGACAAACATGACCACAGCGAGCCTGGTATTAAAAATAAATATGTATTATGAAAATTGAAATCGAATCGGGCCTTTAGTTTTTATTATTTTACGACCATATGTTTAAATGTCTGCCGCATGTTTGTTGAGTATCGAACACGTTTTAAAAGGCGCGTTTCTGGCTACCCTGCTTATTAGCATTTCAATTCAATACTTTGCTATAATAATGTTTTGCTGGGTACGCCAAATGTGGTTGCAGAGAGTTTGCAAAGTGTTGATAAAATTGAAACAGCTAAACAATTTTACTCACTTACTTAATATAGTAGTGGCACTTGAAAATTGGGTGAAAAGTCGTATAAAAATCGTTAAATTTGAAGTAGTTACAAAAACCATTTTAAGATAGGCATGGCACTGCCCAAGGAGAAAGTATAAAAATTATATAAAAATACTACTTGATAGTCCCGGCTTCGCCCGGAAGCTATTTCCTTATATGGGGGAAACATTCGCCCCACTCATCAACCCATTTTTCCAATTTTGATAGGCGGAGGAGCATCTATCCTTCAACAACATAAATAATTTTGTTCTACTTGAAATACGAACTGTGACGCTTCTCGTGAATAAGGCGGACGTAGCGCCAACTTTCTGTCAATATGATGCGACTTTTCTCGTAAATGTGGCGAACATAGCGCCATCTGTCATTCAACAACAAAACTGATTTTGTTCTGTTTGAAATACGAATTGGGTTAATAGTTTAGTAAATACAGGAATTGCACCCTCCCCTCCTCGTTCCCCTAGCGGTTTAAAATATACTTTAAAACCTAATCTCATACCGTCCAAATATGCATAAAAAGTTTCATTAAAACCCTTCGAGCCGTTTCGGAGGAGTTCGATAACAAACATCGTGACACGAGATTTTTATACATTAGAAGCTTAAAGGGACGTGGCATACTAAAATTTTCTTATGTGTAAAGTAATATTGTCAGATGTACTCAATGTTGCCATATTTTTTTTTTTACAAAAACTGACAATTCAGAAAAAAAAATCTGTTTTTTTCAAAAAAAAAATCTGCACCTTCAAAACCAAATTAAAGAAAATCTAATAAAACCATATTTGTATATGTTTAATACATTTTATTGAAGAGAAAAAGAAAAACAAAAAATATAATTTTTATATTTGATGTAAAAAATAAATGTATAATATTAAAAGTAACAACATAACGTATAATATTTCATTTAATTTATCATATTCAGAGATCATAGTTAATTATTTAATTACACATATTTATGTATTAGTTGTACATATTCTTATTAAATTTAGTTTCCATTTCTTTTGTTTTTACAAAATTTGTGCAATTGAAATTATTTTTTTTTGAAAAGTCTTTGGTTCGCAAAATTCCACATAGAGTAGGAATATCTAAATTATTCCTTGTTTTGGTTTTATTTAAATTAATTTGAGAAAATATCCTCTCAACGTTGGCTGTCGACACTGGTAGTGACAAAATTGCGTAAAATATTTTTTTTTAGATTCGGAAATGGTTCAGAACCATCGCAACATTTTTTGCTAAAGATTACCTGCCAAAAGCGTTCAATACTTTTTTCTTCTAACAAATTATAGTATTCAAAATCAAAGTGCAATAAGTCGCGCCATTCATCGTCAAAATCTTGGATATGGTCCAAGTCCACGACATTTGGTATGAAATTAAACAATTCGGATTCAATTGGCGATAAATTGTTTTATTCTTGTATTGTTGTAGGGAAAGGGCCACCTGGTATTGAATTCGCCTTCGTTAATAATATTGTAATTGAATGTTTCTTTGTTTTATTCGAATAAAATTGAAAAAACTGCACTGATTTAAAAAAACTGTTTTTTTGAGTAAAAACCTGGAAGCCTGTTTTGCACTTAGAAAAACTGCAAAAAACAGATAAATCTGCACATTTGGTAACGCTGGATGTACTAGGTGCGAAAATAAAATTTCTAAAAATTATATTTTAAAAATTTTTGGGGCGTGACTCTGCCCAATTTGCAATTATTTAATTGTATCAGAGAAATTCAATGGTCTCGTAAAGTTTCGAATTAATAATTTAGCTAGAACTAGGTTAAAGTTAATACTACCTTCTGGAACTGACCATTGTCTTGATAACTTAAAATGAAGGAAAGTTACGTGAAACAATTTAATGAGGTCTTCTTTGTGTGGAAAGCACCACGACCTCTGATATCATCGCGGCTGTTGATCGATTATTTTGCAGAATTTTAGTATGATAAAAAGCTTCAATCCAATTCTCTACGTAAATCAAAATAAATATTATAAAAAACTTTTAATGGAACCAAAGACATGATCGTTTTAAACTTCATATTCACCATCACTATCAATCTACATATTTTTAAGATGGGAAAATACATTTTTCCATTTGTATTATTTTAGTACAGAATATAGATTAGTTTTGTTTGAAATGTTTCAATGGTTTTATGTGTTGCACTCTAATCGTTTTAAAATGTGGTAAATTATTGAAATGGTATTTAAAAAAAAAACTATAAACCGATAGACAACAAAACGTTTCCAGACAGGTTTACAAATGATGGGTAATTTATAACTTTAAGCAACAAAATATTTAATTTTATTTAGAAAAATTTTTTCTTGCTATATTTTTTTATAACACCCGCATTATTATGTTTTTTTTTTTCTTAAACAATAGACTAAAGAAATATGAGAAACACCAAAATTAATTTATCAAAAAAAAAAAAAAAACTAATATTAAATCTAAGCAGCTTTAAATAACAAGAATTTTTAAATCAAAGTTTTATTTGTGGCGGGGTTTTAGAATTTTAAATTCAACAAAAGGCTTAAAGTTAAATTACTGAAACTAGAATTAAAGATTTTAGGCTGGAAAAATAAATGCTACTGGTCTTGTAGTAAATAATTAATTGTTATAAAGAATTTTTATTTATTTCTCTTTTTTTTTTTGTAAGAAATAACTTTTTTCTATAATGAGCATATTAAAGGATTACAGGCAATAATAAAAAAAAAAACGTTAATAAACTTATTTATTACAATTTTATGTAAATCTTTAATTCAAACAACAACAAAATTGTGTATTTCAACTGAAAATATTCTTTCCCTTACCTTCTTCTTCGACTGATTTAAATTTCCTTTTGTGTTCAAAAATACAATAGTTAAATTTTTCCTCAATCAACAATTTGTATAGTGTTTTTTTTTTAAATCTTAAATGATTACGTAAAATTTTACCTAGAAATAAAGAAAAAAACGTTTGAAACCAAATCTTATACACACGCACAACTGTCACCACTTTTGACTTGAGTTAAACCGCCCATTCTTTTTACATTTCTTTATATAGAATACAGATCTAATTGATTTTCTTCTTATGTTTTGATTTTCGCCATAACATTTCTTGTTTTGCATGAAATTAAAAATATATCTAACCATTGTTGTTGAAGCTAATGAAATGCTTAGTCAGTGCACAGTGGGACCTGACCACTGACTGATTCTAAGTGGCTCATTAACGACTAGCCCAAACTAGAGTTAAACTCTAGATTTTATATGCATATGAATGTAAATTTTGCTCTCGATATTTTAATCCATTAGGAAGGAATTATTGGAAATTCGAGTTTAATTAACTAAAAGGATAAAAATCTGCGGACCTAATCTTAAGTAAATACATACGACCAAGTTCCAGAAGTGAAAATTCCTCTTAATTTGTGTTCTTAAATTTGTTAAAGCAAAATGAAAAACAACATGTTTTTTAGATCACATCAATTACTTTTAAGAAAAACTGGATACTAAATTTTATTTTTCACTTTTGGATGAAATTATATATGTATGTATGTAATAGTTTTAGTACCTGTTTTTTCTATACAGTTAAATATAGAGGAGTCCAAAAAGGCATCAAGCCGACGACACTAATCGTATACTCGTGTGTAATATTTTTTAATTTCGAAGCAAGAAAATTAGATGGCAAAATAATATATGTACAGTAGGGTGGGTCAATTTTTTTTGCCTAATAAGCGTATAGCAAAATCGTAATCTACGGGAAATTCTAAGAACTTTTCCCAAAGAAACCATGGTTCTAAAATCAAAATCGAGCTTCCGGTTTTTTAAGAGAAAATTTGGTGCTCAGGACATCAGTTTGACTATTGTTATTTTAACATAAAACTCCAAAACCATTATTTGGGTAAATAATTTTCTATAAATGAGGACAGATATAGAAAGCTGAGAAAATTTCCTTTAAAATAAGCCCTCTTCCAGCGTTACAGGTCAACTATTCACCAATTGCAATGAATTGCAATTAATATTTCCAAAAAAAACCATTATTTTCGGATTTACTACTACACTGTAGTTCAAGTGGCTGTCTCCGAGCTGGTTATAATACTAGCCCCTTTATGACACAACCAGTCCGAATGCTAGCCATATGACTGGCCACTTTAACAAGGGGATGTCCTACGATGGGGTTAATTGTCACCAAGAGGCCACAAAAAGACAGTTCATAAGCCGGTTCTTCTTGGCTTACCCTTAACTGTCTCCTTATACCTGCCAAACCACTCCCTTAAAAACCCCAAATCATTCCCTATTTTTTATGAAATAAAAGTCATTTTATAATTTATTTAACTTAAAAAAAAAAATTATTTCGTCAAAAAAAAACATAACAAATTCATTTATTAATTAAAAAGATAATAATAGTTTATTAATATAATAATTAAATTTTGCTTTCAGCTATTTTTTTATTAGTATTCTTATTATTTTATTTATCTTCATCCTGGTTATTCCCACTGCAGTACAATAATGTTCCTACAGCCCACTTGTAACTTAGTAAGGATGCGTAACATTGCACTATTTTTGTAAATGTATTTTGACTGTATTGAGAATTGAACTAGCAACCTTCCGACTGCTTAATGACATACATTTTTTACTATCCACCATCTGCGACACAAAAAGACAGCTAAGTGCCTGCACAAAGTGACAGTAAAATTTTCTACAGTTTTAGAACCAGTCTTCCGAGTATAGGATCAATGTGGATAGTTTTATAACCAGTCTTCAGAGTATAGGATCAATGTGGATAGTTTTAAAACCAGTCTTTCGAGTATAGGATCAATGTGGATAGTTTTATAACCAGTCTTTCGAGTATAGGATCAATGTGGATAGTTTTGTAACCAGTCTTTCGAGTATAGGATCAATGTGGATAGGTTTATAACCAGTCCACATTGTATAGTACTGCCACTTTTGGGGTAAATTGTCACGAAAAATCTACAGGGTAGTGCTCGTAATATGAATAGTATATACATACATACATACGTACATGCGTGTAAAAGCTAAAACTTGAAATTACATATAGCAACATTGCTATTGCGTATTAATAAGAAAATGTGAGATGAGAGCGAGAAATTCGAAATAAACATCGTTTCCAGTGATGCCAACTCTTGCAACATCAAAAGCACTGTGAGCCCATGGAAATAGGGTAAAAAAGGGTAAAAATAAAAAAAAAATTCGGGTACAAAGCACTTACCTAATTTTGTTTTGGGTCTGGTGGATCAAAAGACAGATCTATAGCTTTTTCATGGCTTTTTGTGTGACTTTGTCGGAGTAAATCGCTTTATCGAGCTTTTATTTCACAATAACAACAAATAAAATATGCTTTTAGTTCATCTTTTGCTGTTCTAAGCCACGTTTTAAAAGCTGGATCATTTTCCCAAGCTTTTCTATATAAGTATTTGTTTTTCGATCTAAGGGAAAGCCATTATTAGATGATGAACTTTAGCACATATCAACTTCAACGTCAATGAAGAACTTACTTTTAATAACTGTGCAGCTTAATAATAACCAAGGCACTTTCTTGCTTAAATTTGCATAAAAAACAAATCAAAGGATATGTACTAATATTGAAAGTAAGATCACTACTAAACAAATAAATCATAAAAATTTCTGAACAAATTTAAAAAAAAAGATGCTTGAGAAATTCTAGAATTCAAACTCTTAACAGTTTGCGAGTACTAATCAAAATATAGATGCAAATTATACGCAGTTGGTTAAAAAAATATTAGGTGTGTTTAAAGAATAGTAGGAAAATGGTTCAGTGTCAAAAATGTTGATTATTTAAAACGCACCTAAAAGCACTGTGAGAAATTCTTAAAAGCACTATAAATACCCTCTTTTCAAAAACGGGTATTTAACAAAATTTCGGGTATTGATTAAGTTAAATAGCACCAAAAAATACCCGAAAAGCACCAAAATGGCAACGCTGATCGTTTCAATGAACAAACTCTTTGTGTTAACGAAGTGAAACAAAATGTTCTCAGTCATGGTATGAACAAAGCAACAGTTTGTTTGGTGTTCTGATTTTTATACGAAATAGAGTTTTAGTCAATGAACATATGAATATGTTCATTGATGACCACGTTCATGCAACTCTCTAATAGATATACACATTTATATGACCCCACTGTGCAGCGTTTTCTTTACATACCTAAGGTTTATTTTTTTTTCTAACATCATCATGGTTCGTAATTGTTTTAATGATTCATTAGTCTGATATTTAAAATAAAGATTAAATTTAAGTATGTATGTATATCAAATATAGAAGATATGACTAAATCAAACAAACAAACAAAAAAATCTTATTCCAGATGAGGCATAAAATAAATAAAGAAAGAAATGTGAGAAATTTCATAACAATTATTTGCACAAGATAGATTTCACAGATACCAAACAACAAAAAAAAAAACAGAAAAAAATTATATAAAATTATTTAATGAAGACTCAGTGGTGAAAACGCAGATTGCTACATGCCTGTCTTTATAGGAGTATTTGAATTTTGTTGTGGCCTCTACACTGCGAATCAGATAGATAAGGAAGGAATTTTAATTTATAAAATTTTAACTTTAGAAATTGCTGCATCGATTTAATTAAATTGCAAGCAAACCAATTTTCTATCGTAAATGATACGAGTCATGCGTAAACACATACAAAAAAACTCCTACAAAATTCAGGTATATTAGAATTACTTTGAGTACAGGATGTGCTTACAACATTTTAATCCGAATATCCCCAATTTGTTCGATTATTTGAATAAATCCTCAACGGGATCAAACATTTTTTCAACTGACTCTGTTAGATAGCAGCAATCAAGAAAATAAATTTGAATTGGCTGTTATTTGTTGCCTAAGGCGATGTGTTTCAAGGATCTGACCCTATGTTAAATACGAAAAATAGTAAAAAAAATTTTAAATTGAAAATAATAAAGTAAAAAAATGAAATGTAGTTAAGTATTAAATATATTAATTCAATTGACTGGCAGGATAAAAATGGGCATAAATAATTCCGATATAGGATGGTGTTGGCTGAAGTAGGTTAGAGCGTTGAAAACAAAGCAAACAATAACTTACGACCTGGGGATCGATTCCTGGTCAGGGCAAGTCAATCAACATTATCAAATTTATCTAATCTACATTAGCAGTGTTATTGTATTAATTGTTGTTAGAAGTCAATAAAAATCATAAGTTTCTCTAATGTGCATTGTAATAGTTGTTGTTCCACTGTTTAATTGATGAAGGCATAGCACTGATCACTTAAAACTCTTTCAGCAGCATTCGATAGTTTTCCTAGCTAATGTTCACAACAGCCCCTCCTTCGACACTTAATAGAATCGTCGACGAAGTAAAACTATTAATAAAATGTTGGCTGCACCCATAGCTTAGGAAAGCTAATGGATCTACTTAACACCAGAGGCGCTTCAACACTGCTCTAAATATTAACAAAATTCGCAATAGCAGAGTTATAAAAAGAATTAAGCCTTCTGCTGAATTTTTCACCATCTATCTTCTCTAACCAATTCCTATATACTACTTCTGGCCCAGTCAATTGCATAAGTAGAGATTATCCCCTGAGTGAAAGTCCTAAAAAAATCCCGATTAAAAATTGATTCAAGTATGCAACAGAATTGATTTTTGGCTATAGAAATGTGTATGGCTACATGATGATGTTGGGCGTGGTTTCTTGCCGACAATCTACAGACGTTAATTTTCGTCTTCAATCGAACCAGACGTTTTTTTGAATAAATTTTGTTTTGGGATTGATTTTTTTTTTTTTTTTAGATTAGCACTCAAGGCATTAGCACACAAAGCATTGTGCAGGAACTAGGAAAATAGGTTTTGTGAAGGGAGTATAAAGGGAGTAGTGTTTGTGAACATTCGATTTAAACATTAACACACTGCAAGTGGCTGGAAAGACCGCTGCGGGGAGTTTATTCAACATACGAACAGCTCGGCTAAAGTACGAATTCTCTCTGTAATGCCTAGTGCGGTTTACTGGCATATCTACCACAAAGGGATGTGCTCTTAATAAAGAGCGTGTTGTAAGTGAAAACTGACCGGTTTCGGGAACAAGTTCCCAGATTTCATTAGAACACATTCCTTTGTAGTAGCGTCTATTCTCCAGTGAGTCAATAGAGTTGGCTACCCTACTGTCACCGATAAGCTTCTTGGTGCTCTCCTGTACGCAATTAAGCAAAAATATATTTTGAAGCACCGACCCATACATGAGAGTTGTATTCCATTTTCGGTCGGATAAAGGTGGTATAATTATTAAGGAGATCAGATGGAGTGAAGTATATCTGATACAGTCTTAAAAACCGAAGCACTTGAATCTTTCTTTTGAGACATAAAAAATATGATCATTCCACCGAACATCACAATGAACCTTTTTACATACCCCTTATACCGTTTTTGAGTGGCTACCTTTTCCTTTGACAAAAGCATTTCCTTTTGTTATTCGATGACATAATAAGTGCGCGCAACATATTAACTCCTTAATTCATAAATGATTATTAAAGTTATTGTGGCGTTAATGTACGAATTTTGTATGAGAAAACCGGTTTTAATGTGCACATTAACGTTATGAATCGTTTATGAATTACACCTTAAGTATTTAGGGATTAAATAATGTGTACTCGGATCAATATTATTATCCTTAATTCAAGAAAATCCGTCTTTACCGCATTGATTTAAGTATTGTTTCCAGTGTATAAACATGATAAAAATTACACGCGAATCATCCTTTTTGAAATGGGTTAAAAATTAAAATTAACTTTCAAAGAAAACTAATCCGTTCATAATTTTTACTAAATGTCTTGGAAAAATATGGTTCATAATTTTGTAATCTTCTAATATTTGACTTGCATTATATATTCCTTCAAAGTTATTAAAGTAACATTCCTTTTTTATGTGGCTCGTAGTGTACTTGCAAACAATTGAAGAATATTTACTTAAAGCTTTTGCTCTTGAAAAAACGGGATCAAAGTACCAAAAATAAATATACTGTCGCAAATGGATCTTTTGTTAAATGTTTCCTATATTTTCGCTTAATTTATGTGGTTCTTTTCCCAACCAATATTTCTTAACTAATAATTTTAAAATAAATAACAGCAACAAATTTCTTATCTTTTTCCCGCCAACGAAAAATGTAGTAATTCATGCTGGATTATTATTAACATGAGCACCTGTCATATCAATTGTTTTGTTAAATTGCTCCGAATAACTGAAGCGCTTGTCAAACATGTAATGTGTCAAATGGGAAATGTTTGAAATTAAACCCAATCTACACATAAGCAGTTATAAATTACTTGAGAATGTGTCGCAGTATGAAAAAAAAATATAATAAAAATAATTGAACACAAAATTATTGAATGCGCTTAATGGTATTAAATCAAAGTAAAATTAGGAGAGAAAAAAAAATATGTTACAAACCTTAATTGGACTGACATACTTCTTAACTACAAAAGATATACTCGTAGATATTTACTGTACATTTACAAGCATATACGGACAACAATAATGATTTTATCAATAATTGAATTTAAATTTTCCCCTCCACTCCCACACAGTCAGCACACATAAATACCAATAATATTGATATGACACGAAAAATAAATTGGTATTTGATTAAAGGTACTTCTTGAATATAAAGTAGATACCAAAATATCTCTAATAGAATAAGGAGAAATTTATTTTTATAAATATAAACTTTTTCTTAACAAGTACAGCACTTAAAAAAAGTTAATTAACACGTTATTTTCGAAATTTAGTAATTTAAAAATATCTTTTGTATATTGATCGATTGTACGATCTTTTTGTATTGCATGAGTTTTTAAAAACACATGCTTCATTTCTTTTTATAAAAAAAGAAAACAATAAACAAGCGGACAGACAGCCAGACAGAAGGACGGACGCAAGAACAATAAGAGATCAATGACTTGACAATATATTTATTAGATGTTTACTTACGAGTAATTTGTGTAAATATTTTGAATTTTAACCGATCTTGATAACAAAATGAAAAAGAAAAAATATAAATAAAAAATTGTAAACAGTATTTTAAAAACTAAAAAAAAAAAAAAATTAAAGTTCAAAATGTTTGAAAAGAGGTGAGAAAACACAAAGACTGGCAATTGTTTTAAACAGCAGACAGATAATTGGGCAATTTCAATAATGTCACTTTGCACAATCCATGTTTTTAAAGCATTTCAGTGAATAAATAAAAGCTGATACCGATAAATTTTTATTTTAAAGGATTCCCAATTTTCGTCTGATAACCTCCAAAAAATCTCCTGGAATCAAATAATTTTTATAGATCAGAAGAAACTTGGTAGTGTGTTGCAATTACCAACCAACCCCACTTTTCAACCGCAAACTAAAGGGTTTTTTTTTATAGAGTGACACAAGTTTAAATCATAATAAAACAAGGAAATATATTTTTAATATCAATGAAACGGGCTTTATTGGGAAGAAAATTTTATGAAATTAATGTTTAAATATGTGGCCGCCACGGCTGGCCATAGAAAGCGCAATCTGGAACACCAATTTTTAACAACTTTTCGCAGCATTTGCGGCCTTATTTCGCCGATCACTCTTCGAATGTTATTTTCCAGGTGTTTAATTGTTTGTGGTTTATCGACGTAGACAAGTGACTTAACATGACCCCAATAGGGTTAAATCACACGATCTTGGTGGCCAAGTAATTGGGACATAACGTGAAATTATTTTTTCATCAAATGTTTCTTTGAGTAGATCAATTGTAGTACCCGCTGCACGATGAGTTTGACGAATAAAACAATTATTTTGATTAACAATTTTAACAATTTGCACGCGTTGCTCTAGTGTAAGAAATTTTAAATCAAACTATAGAAAAAGCAACTATCAGCTGTTAAATGGTTGCTGAAATAAAGCTGTGATGCCAACTCAAAGTTGTGACACTCTATAAAAAACAGCCTTTACATATCGTCCGAATTATTTAACAGTAATTACACCAACTACTTACTAGTAAACACACAAACCTTTTATTGTCTAATTAGCCTAGTAGTAGTCTCTGTGCGTATCAGTTCGATGTTTGGAAGTTCAATTCCTAGCAAAGTAAAGTAAATTTTTTTTTAGAATATACCAGTGCGTAAAATACTTAGCAAAAATCGCACTTGGCATGTGTTCAATACTCAAAACAGAGACTTTTAATTTGTATTATATTTGTAAATATTTAATAAATTCTTAATATTGAAGTTTTTAAAGTTGCTATTTGCAAGTAAAGCTGACATGTACAACACTTGGCTCCAATTACATCGTCATGTTAAAGTAATTAGTTGAAATGCCAAAGTACATACACTGACTTACAAAGTATCGTTATATTTCCATCGAAAGTTTTGCTGGGTAGTTGTGCTTTGTACTTTATATATTTCAAAAGATCTTTGAGTTAGGTTAGTTGTCGAGGTCCGTCACAGCTAAAGAAGTGATACAAGTGGGTCCGGTCCGTCCAACGTTGGCTTTGTTAAATATTACCTTTTATTAGATTATTGTTATAATTTTGATGAAACCTTGTCTATTACCAAAGACTATAAATATATATATGATTTATATACTTTGCTATTACTTTTCTTTTGACTGCCACTACGATTCAGCAGTTAAACCTTTTAATTTCTATTGAATGACAGTGTCAGTTATTCTCTTATTTGGACAATGGCAACACTTGCACTTGTCATACAGATCATCATTAGCTCAACACCTGGAGTAGCAAACTCTCATTATTAGATACAAACTCGTAAAAATAAATTTTGTAGAATTAATAAAATATAGGTTTTCCAATAAGAGTGATATGATTTCTTAAAAAAAAAAACACACTTATTGTTAAGGAAATTCAAAATATTTTTATTTAATGTGAAGTTCAATCGCTACAATTAAGTTCTAAATAAAACGTCTTCAAATGGCCTCCACGACTTCTTCTGCACGAACGAATTCGATGAACTCCATTTTCGAGCACTTTTTTCATTATCAAGTCGTATGTCATAAATGGCATGTTCAATATTGACTTGTAAAGATTGAAGAGAGTCTGGTTTATTTCAGAAGACCAATGACTTCATATAACCCCACAAGAAATAGTCTAATGGTGTTAAATCACAACTTTCTGGGGCCATTCAATATCACAATTTCTTGAAATAATCGAATCTCCAAACTTTTTTCGCAATAATTCAATTGTTGCATTTGCTGTGTGGCAACATCAGCAAATTGACGACGTTTACGGTGGTCCAATGGCTTCAGTTCTTTAGTGAGAACACTTTTATATGGATACAAACCCAAATCCTTTCTCAAAATCCGCCATGTTGTGGTTTGAGAAAGTCCCAATTGTTGAGAACGTCTTGGAATCGACAAATTGCTGTCTTCAGTAACACTTGCCTGAACGGCAGCAATATTCGCATTATTTCGAGCGGTTCTTTGTCTTATTGGCACTTGAACATTATGTAATGACAATGTAAGCTGAAAATTTTCAACAATTCGACGAATAGCGAGCACACTTGGACGATTATTACGACCATAAAATGGCAAAAGCGCACGAAAAGTTGCAATTGGAGAACGAATATTTTGATAATAAAACTGAATAATTTGTAAACGTTGTTCTTGCGTATATCTCTCCATGATGAAATCGTAAACACTACAGAATACAATGAAAAACAAATGACAGATCATGACATATTACAAATGGCCGAAACGTCACTTCAAAATCATATCATCCGTATTGGAATACCTTTTAGTTGTGCTGCAGAACTTAAGGTAGAATTAGTAAGGTGAAATTAGTAATTACTGTAAAACGCTGAATTAAATTGCAAGAACTAACTTGAAACGGCCCGAGTTCAATGCTCAGCAGAAACAATTGTTTATTTTTTATTATTTATTTAACAACTCCTAAATATTAAAATATCAATGTTTTATTTGCTTCAATAGCGACGTTAAATACCACTTGAACTCACAACACTTTGCCGTAGACATTTTCGCTGGAGTTGTTTATTTATTTATTCAATATAAAAGTTTCTTGTTTGAATAATCTACTTTCAAAGAAGATTGAGCGATTATATGCTAAAAACTCAAAACTTCAAGAGAAATTAAGCATGCTTAAAAATCATAGTATAAATTAGAGTTGTCAATTATTCGCCTTTCAACTTTGTTCGAATAATTCAAATAATTGATTTTGTTCGTTCGATCAAACGATTAAAGCTGAAAAATTTTTCGATTAATCGATGAGAACAACGAATAAAAATGATTTAAAAAATTTATTGACAAAAAATAAACATTTCATACAAAAAACTTAAAAATAAAATAGTTAATATTTTTATTAACAAAAAAAAAAAAAAAATACATAAAACTATTAATTCAAATAAACATGCTTCATTCAGTCAAAAAATATCAAATGTTTTTTTTTTTTGTGAAATCAGACAATTTGGGTTGTTCTTAAGAAATAATCTTTTTCAAATAAAAGTTGACCAAATTTTTTAGCTTTCAAACGATTTTTGGTTTTGGTTTTTGAAAGAAATCTTTCGCTAATTGTCGATGCAGGTGATATTGTGAGAAGAGCATAAAATAGTTTATCTAATTTTTCTGTTCGAATATATCGCTGAAGTCTTTTTATATTTTGAATTTTGAGTTTTTAATACTTTTAATATAATTATTTAATTCGTATAAAAGATTGTTAATTTCATTACTAGTAACATCTTCTTTATCATTACTTTCATCTAAATTATTATGGTGACTTTCAACATAAAATAATCTGGAGTATAATTTATTCTTTAGTTTCACTTTTTGAAGAATATTTTAAAAAACTTTCATTGCTCAGAAAATTTCTAGAATTTAAAAAATATTAAATTATTTAAAAATGTTATACGTCCCTCATTTATTCTTATTTTAATACGTTTTCGTAAATCTGTTGCAAAAGAATTATAAATTTTTTTGTTGTTGATCCAACAATTTTGTATACTTTAGGACACATGTTACATGTGATTTTGTTTTTTATTTTCATTTTTGTGCTTGGTAAAATACTTCCAAAACGAGCTCAATTTTTTGGCTTTAGTGTATTTCTAATTTCTAATTTAGTGAAAAAACCCCATTCTTGAAAATTTTTTAACGTTTCATTCAAAACATAGCACGACTACTGGGTATGCGCAGTTCGACAACAACTGCAAACATCCAAAATAATATGTATTTGGTTGATAGAAAGTACTCGCTTTGTTTCATATCATACAAACAAATTTAAACATTTTTGACGTATGCATTTTAAACTAAAAAAAAATTGTTCGATTAATTGACATTAATTAATCGATTTATTCGTTATTCGAAAATCGGCATTTTAAAATTATTCGAACAAGAGTTTCGTTTTGTTTGATCGATTAATCGAATTATTCTTAATCGGTTGACAACTCTAGTATAAATGCAAGAGGATTTACGAAGATACTTTCAAAGATAAAATGAAAAAAATTCATGAATTTTTAATCACAGTGTAAATCGTATAGATTTGTGACTTTATAACTCACGAACCAGTGAAAAAAACCTAAAACAAAATGTAGCCAAAACAAAAAAAAACTCTAAAATAAAATAAACGTACAAACAGAAATAGCCGCTAAAAATAAAAAAAAAACACGAAAGAAAATCACCCTAAAAAAAAAGACTTCAAAACATAAAAAATCGCTGAAAAGAAAAAAAAAATCATTCAAAACAAATATTTGGCGTCATATCGGGCATCCTTCTCGAGCGAGTGAATCGCACACTTGCAGAATTAATTTTTTTTCATTTAAATGATTTAAAAAAAATTCTATAAAATTACCCACAAAAATATTTCAACTGGAGCTTTTGAATGTAATATGAGGTCATATTACACAATTTCTAAACGAATAACGAGTGCCTGTTCATAAAATATAATTAGGGTCGTTTATGGCCAACGTATTTGGATAATTTTCGTTCAATAGACAAACAACATAAATTCATAATAAGTTTGTTTGTCTGCAAAATATTTTTGTTGTATTTTAGAATTTATTTTCTATATCATTTTGTTAAAATATTTTCAGTACGAAATATTCAATTAGGCGACAAAAAAGTGCATTAGTATTGCCGCTAAACTACTTGTTCAAAGTCAAACAAAATTGGTTTAATCAATTTAATTAAATAGGCCCCTATGAAAAATGGTCTCAAACCAAAAATGAAATATAGGCCCAAAATTATTATTTGTTGTTTTAAATTTAAAATTTTAGTGGCTATTTTTCATTAAAAATTAAAAATTATCCCAAAGTTTAGGAAAAATGACACAAAGTTTAAAAATGAAGAATTTAAAATTTTCCCAAAAAATAGGATAACTCACCATAAGGTTTGTGTTGTTGTTTTCAGTATAAAAATTTTGGGGTCATATTTAAATTTCGTTTTGGGCCATTTTTCATGGAGCCGCTCCAATGTGAACAACTTTTGAAAATATTCTTTATATTGAAATTATCAACAAGTTGATTTAATTTAACAAATAAACTTAAATATAAAATTTATACTATATAATATTGCAAAAAAGACAACAGTTTTTTTTTTCAATAAAATAAAATACAGACAATCAAATAAATTATTTGTTATATGTACGAGAGTTATCCACATGGTGTGTAAATAAGAATATAACAAAATTTCTATTCAAATACAGGCAGCTCGTACTTAAATGAATGCTAATTTTTATGATTCATTTATGGAAATTCGTTCGATGACTGAGTATACAAATAACTAATTTATAACTTATAATCCGAGTTAGAATCCAATATTTGGGAAAAATATTAAGAATTATTTGTTATCATTTTAAAAAAGCAGAGTGGCGCAGTGGAAGCGTGCTGGGCCCATAACCCAGAGGTCCGAGGATCGAAACCTTGTTCTGCTAGTCGTAAAATTATTTTATGATTTTTTTTTCATTTTCTGTTGATATTATTTTTATTATAAACTTGTTGTTTTTTTTTTATTTAAGTTTAAAATCTTGTTATTTATTTTTCCTCAACATCATTTCATTTTTAATTATAGTTTTATGGCAAAACTGCTGGAAAAATATTTATTAACAAATACAAAATTTTTTTTCACAAAACTAAAAGCTATTATTTATTTTAACACTTTTAAAATGAATAAAAATACCAACAACAACAAAAAACTCATCACATTTCAATTTTGTTTATCCAAAATTTATTTAAAAGTGCGAAGAAACAAAAACAGCAAAAAAAACTTGAAAGCTGATATATGGCCTGCTTTGAGATTCAACTGACACATCTGCCACATGCCACACATGGCCATAAAATTTAACAACGTGTTGCTTTCATTCAAGCCAGCCAACAAAAAAAAAAAAAAAAAAAACACCAGAAAGTGAAAAAATACAAATTCAGCAAAAAAGAAAACAATTTAGCAACATCATTTCAATGTGGCAACTAAAAAAAAACCACGCACACACCAAAATACACAAACAGCAACAAAATAACAGTGGCAGAAACACTGAAGCATCAACTTGTATATTTTGTGTGAGTGGAAAAAAATTAGTTTCCAAAACAAAAAATATAATAAACTTTGAAATCTTTTAGAGCACTGCAAACCCTGTAGGAAATAAGGTATATACCGATATGTACGATTCTAAATGACCAGTTGTGTGGTATGACCTCACGTTCTTAGGTTTTCGAAAGCCACTAACCAACCCACTAAATGAGCGATTTACTGATTATTCGTATAAAATTTGTTCGCACTCAAATAGCTTAAACAAAATTAATCGAATAAAAAATTTTCTATTAAAAGATGTTTAGTTTATTAAGATTATTCACAGTGAAAAGTTTTTCTTTTGTTCAAAAGAAACACCGAAATATCTTACTTTAGAGTGTTGCGCTTTAGTCGGATTATAGATTTGTGTAGGTGGGCATGTTTCACTGCGAAAAATAAAGATAAAATTTAAACATATTTGCTTGTTAACTTTAAAAGTAAAATTTTAGCCTTAAGTACAAAATAATTAATTAAATAATTTGTTAGAAAACAGCAAATTAATTGCTAAATACTTTAAAAAAGTATTCAAGGAATTTCAGAGCATACTGTTCGGAGCACAAAAATCATCAAATATTCTCTATTTTTACCAGATTGTATTTAAATGCTGACATATTTTTTAAATTAATTTTAAATAAATATTTTTAATTTCATATTTCTTTTCGTTTAAGCATTTGTATGTAACAACACACTGATGGTTTCGCACACATTCTAGGTGCGATTGGATGTGACTTCAATGTATTTTGTGGAAAATACAAAAATTTTTACATCTTGAAAACGGGGTGAGTCAAACTAATGTATCAATTTCGTTTTTAATTTAATACAATTTTAATAATTTGGATGTGAAGCAAAGGCAACCCTAAAAAGATTAAAAATCGTATGTTATGCCTTTTTTCGGACACCACAAAGTGTGTTTACATTTTGGTGCTTTATAGGTATGAGAGTCGATTTTTTGTACGACCAGCACTTAGGGGTGATCGCTACTTATGCAGTGCATTGTGCACGGAACTACTCGTACTAGGGAAAGGTATAGGGTAGACAAGATAGATTATTGAAGTGTAAAAGAAGACTAAATTCTTTTCCAACTCTGCTATTGCGCGTTTTGTAAACCACAGCAGCGTTGCTGGTGTGAGGTAGACACATTAACTTTCTCTATGTGTATGAGCACGCATTTTTATCAGCGTTGTCAACTTTGAAATTTAAAAATGCATTAAAATGGAGAAAAAAAAACGCGCCATTTAACAAAAAACGCACTAAGTTCAGAATTTTTTTGAATGAAAATTTTTATTGAATTAATTTCGAATTTTAACAACATTTAACTTAAGTCCAAAATTCTAATGTTGAATCAATATTGTGCCATTGCATAAAGTGTATCATTCTCCACACTATTTCAATACAAGATAATATTTCGACATCGGATTCAAATTGTACTGCTAATGGCATAATATCATATTTGTAATGCGATAAAAAACTTTGTACAATGTTGGTTGTGGATGTCGTTTGTAGCTAAATGGGCTCAAAGCTGCAATGTGTTCCAGCATGCCGAACAAGGGTAGATCCGAATCCATTGCATAAACTCACATTGCGATTCCCAAATCTTTTCGTATTTCGCTTATGATCTCTTTTTTTTGAACTCCATTATTGACGCTAACTTTAAATATTTCTTTTAGTAAATAGAAATTTCATTAATTTTTGTGTTACAAAACTTTATATAAACTTTTTCGCCCTTCTTTTACGCATTTTTTATGTATTTTATAAAAACGAACAATGTTCGCTAGTCTCTAGAATAGTTTGTTTTTGCTAAACTCCTTGACAGATTACTACAAAAAAAAAAAAAAAAATTATGTACTATAAAAATCTAAAAGGTAAAGCAAATGTCTTCTAATGAAATGTTTCATAATAAAAATTATCTACAACAACAGGGCGGTTTTACTTTGTGCATATGTTTTGGTACGTCTTATGGTGTTTGCTTTTCTACACACAAAATGGCACCTTGTTGAAAGGAACATAAATAAAATGTCTTGCCAACCCTGTAATAATGGAACTCGTTATTTCGCTAGAACAAACAACAAATTATGAAAAAGTAAAATGCCTTGTTTTTAACAGCTGACAGCTAAGTTTTACAGGGCACTATCAACACTGTCGATTTTTACGGGGCAAAAAGTGCAATGCCTTTCACCATTAGTGAAAGCGATTTTTTTAGAATCAAACACACCACCCTTTTAGAGAGCAAAATATTTTTAAGAAACGAACACCAAAGTACACTTTCTGCATGGAGATGTACCATTTTCTTGTAGAAAAGAAAACACCATTAAACATCATTACTGGTTGTTCTAATTGTGGTCTGTAAAATTTATTGTAAAAATTTTACACTGTTGAATGAAATGGTATTGCAACAATTGTATCTTTATATACAAAATTTTTTTTTCTCATACTGAAACAAAATATTGTGTTGAATTTTCTTTGGTGCCACCCGAAATTTAAAAACGCACAAAAATTTAAAAAAAAGCGCACCATGCACCACTCAAAAATTTTTCGCACAAAACATTTAAAGAAGCACCCATAATCGTGCAAAATGCACCAAGTTGACAACACTGATTTTTATTTTGGTTTTTACTTCGCCGATGGTTCTGCTAATCGATGAAGGAGGGCGGCTATGATAAACATTAGCTGAGAACAATCGCTACCGGAACAGTTTTTAGTGATCAGAGATACGCCTTCATCAGTTAAACAGTCCACCAGCAATTAATTCACCAATCTAATGTAATTTGCCCTGACCAGACATCGAAGCCAGGTCCTAAGTCATAGGTTGCTTAGTAGACAACGGGTTAACCACTTCAGCTAACCGGGCCAGCCTGTAATTTAATTCTTTCAAATTTCATATCCTCGGCACTAAAGAGCCCCAAATAATTGTTTGACTTAATGAATTTGATTTACTAATAAATCGCACTTGTTGAAACTATTTCTTCTCTAAATCAAAGAAACCGACTAAATACACATTACACAAATTAAGACTGTTTTATTTTTATTATGTTACTATGAAAATGTAATAAATAAATAGTATCGAAAATATTGGTAATTTCTCTCGCAAACTCATCAAAAATAATTCCAGCACGTCACAAACACTTTGGGAAACGGTCACATGACTAGTTGCATTTAGCAATTATCTTAAGTTTTTTTTTTTAAATATATATACAGGCTAAAGTTCGTAAATGTTTATAATCAGAGAAATATTAGGTAGACATTGTTAAAATATTTCGAGCAACAAAGGACAAATTTAATATTTATACATCCCTTTTGTAGATTTTTCAACAGCACTGACTGAATAGAAGCCTCTCAATTATCTTAAGTTGTTTTGTATTTAAAAACATTTTCATTAATGCAATCAATTTATTTTAAACCAATAGTTTACTTTTTAATATAAAAGAAAATTTAGTTTAAAACCAAACTTATTGTCTATACACTTCCAAAAACTTCATTCAGCCCACTTAAGGTGATAACCATTTGAGTTTTGTATTCTCCAGCAAAATTTGGATCAGGTAAGGTTACCGTCATGTCTGTCAGACTATTGAAATGGTATTTCCTGCCTTTTGTAAGTGGACATTTTCTATCTTCCACGGGAATTTCTTTCGTATAAATGCTCCAAAATTCCAATGGATCAAAAGCTGCTTTACAAGTAGTAGTATCGATCCAGTTACCACGACTTTTCTTATACAATTGTATCGTTAGGACATTATCTAATGTTAGAAAATCTCATATTACAAATTCATTGATCCATTATCAAATGTCAAAATGCATGTCGGATATGTCCGCATAATCAGTCATGAAACTAAAGTTTCCATGATCACAAGGTTGAAATATATTTTCGTCTCTAATTGTACCACCATATTTAAAGCAAATATTTTTGGAAATAATATTTGAATAATAACAGCTCCGTTTAAAATAACTTTAAAAATCATTTTAATTTTAAAATTTTAATTTCACTCAGGATCTCTTGCTTTTATAGTTTAATTTTGCTTCCTAATTTTAATCATATGAATTTCATCGACAAATATAAAATCAGTGGTTTGAACTTATTGTAGTTGTAACATTCTATTAATTATAAGTTGTGAATAAAAGAAAAATAATCATTATTTTTTTTGCAATACAATTTTGATTTTAATCGAAAATTGTATAGCTAATGGTTAGGTTAGGTTAGGAAGGGTAGTGTGAAATACACATCCACTCGGAGACCCAATTGGATCCATTGTTATTCCCTTCATTTATAATGTATTGACTAATTAGTCTCCTTACTGTCCAAGGAGACACAAAGATCCGCGATATCACTTATGCTCTCATGGAAACGTCTGCTCAGCCATCTTTACCTATGGCGTTGCAGCCTTGGGCAACGACAGATGATATGCTCTATAGTTTCTGGCTCCTCTTCATTCCCACACATCCTACAGAAATCCGGAGTGCCATTTTCCCATATGCTGGTCATCGCTCTAACCGAGCAATGGCCAGTCAAGGCGCCTACTAAGACTCTCAAAACCTTTCTATTCATACCCAGCAGTAGATCAGATTTACCTGAGTCTAGTTCTGTCCATATGGACATCGAAACTCTATAATCTTCTTTATTCCTTCAGAAATGGTTGGTTCTGCTAATTAACCAATTACTGAGTTCCCTATAGTAGTAACCGATTGGAGGTTTAACCGACCTGTCACTAACTGAAACATCTAATGCTGACCCTATTCTTGCCAAGTCATCAGCGATTTCGTTTCCCTCAATATTGCAATGTCCTGGTAACCAACATAGCCTAACGTCAAATTTGTCCATAAGCAAGTTGAGAAATAGCCTACACTTGCTGACCAGCTTCGATTTGACACTATGCCCCTTGAAAGCTTTCAGCGCCGCCTGACTGTCAACGTAGAATGTTACATCCATGCCTTTAGTTATATGTTCTGTCACTAGTTCCGTGGCCCTGAGGATCGCTAGGATCTCAGCCTGAAATACACTACATTCGTTCGGTAGCCTAAAAGACCTACGAATGTCCGATCCTAAAAAATAGACGCCAGCACCCGTGGCTATTTCCATTTTCGATCCATCTGCAAAGACCTCGCAGCTCTCGTACAGTCTATCAGATTTGACCCAAAGATCTGTATCCGGAATGACTAGTGAAGGCTTTCTAATAAAATTAGTCTCAACAACCTTAGACAATCTTCTTTCCCCAACGCCTCCCACCATACGACACATCCATAAGAAATCACCGGCCTGCCAATCGATGTATGTATTGTATAGCTAATGATCAGTAAAGCAACCAAGATAAATGGTTACGTTTAGACGTCGCAAATATTACGCGTTTTTTGTTGCAAATATGCATTTATCGCTAACGTACCAATAAAATAATGCAGCTCAATTTATTTTTAAATATTAAGGACCAAAAGGTACTGTGACGTATAGTATCTCGAATAACATTATTAATCGAATAAAGTAAGAACGAATAAAATATAAAAGGCATACAATTTTGAAAGAATAGAATAAAGTCCATTAAAATAATTCAAAAAAAAAAAATTAATCGATTAATATTGATTTGAATAAAATAATTTAATTAAAATATTAACTATTTGAGAAAAAAAATTCATGGCCTTAAATATTTCGAAAAAATATTATTTATATAAAATTATTCGAATACAAATTTTTGGCTTCAAATTATTTGTAAAAAAAATCCGCACAAAAACACAAATGTGAAAATAAGGCCAAGTTCCTATCCAAAATATTTCGGCCGTAAAAAGAGATCAAAATAAGGACCAAATTCTTGATAGGTACAATTCGATCTCATTTCTAGGCAACCTGTAGATGTTATTCGAATAAAACTATGCATCTAAATTTTAATTATTAAAATAATTATTAAAATAAACATTTTTTAAATAAAATTATTCGTATAAAATGTATTCGAATTTCTATATTCGAATAAAATATAAAAGTGAAATGTCAGCAAGTTTCCTGAGTATTTAAATGAACTATAAATATAATTTGTTTCTAATATTCTGGCAAACTGACAATAAATACCTTTACGTTATGCACAACTTAATTGAATAGTTTTGCCTGTAGGGTACAGTGCCTAGAATACCAACAGCAACCACAATTTATGGCAAAACTCGAAAAAAATATGATATAAACTACCCAAGAGCACCCACCAACATCAAGTAGTACAACAAAAATGTTTCAACATGTTGAAGACTGGATTTTGCAAAAAGTTGTCGATTTGTTTATTTCCATACAAAACGAGCCTGCATGTCTGCTGGAATATTTCTGATGATGTTGTTTCTTTTTGTATAATTTTTTTTCTGTCTTTATGGGATGGGGAATTTGCTTGGGCTGTCAGTGTGCAACAACAAAGTCATCATCACATTCAAATACCAAAAAAAAAAAACACAAAAAAATCGACAACAACACAAAAGCCATAAACAGATTTATTTAAATTTTCTTTATTTGTTGCATTTTGTTTCTTTTTTTTTTTTGTTTCCACTTTATCTTAAATGTTGCTGTTAAATGAATATTTAACAAATTTATTTCAATATTTTTTATGTTATTAAATGTTTTTTTTTTCCACTTTTCCCACACCCCCTCCCGATTTTATTGTTTAGTTTAGCAATGTGGCCGGTTGGTCAGTGTAGCTTTAACATCATACCGGTTGTACAAGTACTCGCTCGACTCCTTAATGAATTTGTATTTTCTTGTTGTTGGTGGTTTTTTTTAGCTAAACACGAAATGTAGGTCAGTAGTGACATTTAAACATTTTAGTTGTTTCAAGAAAAAACATATATTGAGTGTGAAAAAATTTTAAATTGAAAAAAGAAAAAAAAAACTAACACAACAACTTTAGTTTCATTTGCTTTGTAGATACTTTTATAAACTTAAAATGGACTTAATTTGTTGTTCAACTTGTCAGTTCACTTTTATACTTGTACACTTACTGTGACTATAACTTCTATTAGTCGCTGTACAACAACTACATTTTATTTTTTATTTTTTTGCTTCATGTATTCAATTTAATTATGTCGCAAGTACGAGTTCAACAGCACGTTCATTCAACTGTGTTTATGTTACACTCAGAGAAATTTGGTTGGATGGAATGTAAAAATTTCCGCAATGATATGTATGATCATTTGGTTAAACGTTTTTGACGCATGATTACAGCAACGCATCTGATGTTTTGTGTTCGATGATAAGTTACATACTTTAATTGGTGTCCTTCAGATTGATTCCAGGAACTTTATTTTGTGTCATTAGATAAATGGAAACACAATTCTCCTCAAATATTCTCTAGGACAAATGAGGGCGGTTACAAATGGGTGTTTCTCAAGAATGACGCTGATATATTAAATGGAGAACTTAAAATAGTTTAACCTACTGATAGCTCTGTTGTTAGTTCTGTTGGTGATACATCAAACATGTTCTTTTCTCGTTAGTTCGAAGTATGTTGCTTTCAAGTGTATGACTCATCTTTGATCCAAAGTAGTACCAGTATTTAACATTATTATTAAATTGAGAACTTAGAATATTTAAATCCGAAATTTATAATGATGCGACATACAACATCTTCGCTTCTCGTAACTCTGAAGCATGTTGACTTCAAGTGATTGTCTCATCTATGACTGATCTAAAGTACTACGAGTATTTAACATTATTATTAAAAGAAAAAATTAGAATATTTAAATCTGAATGCTCTGTTGATGCAACATCAAACATTTTATATTCACGTCAGTCTGAAACATGTTGATTTCAAGTGATTGCCTCATCTATGACTGTTCCAAAGTAGTACGAGTATTTAATACTATTATTAAATGGAGAACTTAAAATAGTTAAATTTGCGAACTCTGTTGGTGCAGCATCAAACATGTTCTTTTCACGTCAGTCTAAAGCATGTTGCTTTCAAGTGTATGTCTCACCCATGACTAATCCAAAGTAGTACCAGTATTTAACGTCGTTAAAGAACTTCATAATTACAGTCTGTCGTCGTTATAAAAGTTTACATCTCGGTTTGATGCTAGCGGAAGTTAAAAACCATTTACCTCTATACATTTTTTACCCTTTCTTACAAAAAAGGGGCGAAAAATTCTCTGTAAACGACGATATAATGCGTTGAAATATTTTACAAAATATTTGCTTCTTAAAGTCTATGGACACCGCCGAGAAGATAGTGCCGTCTATCGCTCTGATGACAAATGGTTTCAGGAGCAGTTTCCACAAGACAGGCGAGTGGTTTAGGTGTGAAATTTGTATGCAAATCACTAAAAAAAACTTACTGATTTTCATATAAATTTTTCTCTCAAATCATTCGTATGCATTGTGGAAACGGCACTTAATTCTCACCAAAGTGTTTTAAAATGTTTTCCCATAAATAAGCGGAGTCGACAATGTATTCCCTCAACCAAATGTTAATTTTACTATCTCCCCACTCATATACTCGAATGCTTAAGCTTTTCGAACACCTAAAATCTCTCTTAGCCAACATTTTCTCTTGACTGTTTTTTGTTTTAATTTTCATGCTGCATGCTATTAAAGTCCAAAGTATATTTTGCTCGACTGTTCACTATTAAACTAGTTTTTATAGTTTTATTTAATTTTAAATTTTTCATCGTTATTTTGTGTTGTTCTTCCTTTTATTTTCGTTTTTATTTTCTAATAATAATTTGTCCAAAATAGAAAATAAAATGCAGGCTACTGCTGTTTTGCTTAACATTTGGCACATGACTCCTTAAAAAAATATATTGAGCTTTAAAGTCTTAAGTGTGTTTTTTGGTGTATGTGTGAATGTTGTTATCATGCTCTTGTTTGGATTTTAGTTGCAATAAAATTAGAACCTCTTGCTGCGGAAGGAAGCTTTTAACTAAAAGTTGTAAAATTGTAAAAACCCAATTTTGGACTTAATTAAATTTTGGTTTCTGGTTATTTGCTATTTTTACAATAAATTTTTTAGCATGTTTTTAAAATAATTTTTTTTTAATTTCAATTGTAGTCAGCGTTGCCAGGATGCTATGGTGATGATTCATTTGAAAAAAAACCGCTTTCATAAATTTACTTCCTTAGAATAAAATAATGATTGAAATTTACGAGATATAAAACCAGGGAGCATTAGAAGCATCGGCCTTTAAAAATAAACTTCATACAGATATTTTATCTTTGCATTTCATTATAGATTTGCCGATTAAAAAATTATATAAATCGGTTACCATTTACAAAAATTGCAGCTTCTGAAAAATGATTTTATACACAACAAAGCTAAATTTGAAGTCTATTCGATATCGTCTGTACTCTAACAGGTTGCTTTCAAAAGCAATACTCGAGCATTATACTATCTTTACTATTCATAGCAATTCGTTTTATGTAAATCGGCCCACCGCTGTAGGTACACTAATGCCAACTATTCACTTCTCATAATAGAACGTAAGCATCGGCATTGGATCCTATTTTATTTTTCATTTCGTTTGTACAGTTAGTAACTTAAGTAAACGAACTGCAACCACAACTCAAACGAGTTCAATGTTTGTGTAGTGCTTCAATCGAAGATTTTTCTTGTTGTGTTTAATTAAACCAATGGTTTTAAATTTCTTCAAAGAAGGTGCAGGGTATATTCTGTGTGCATTTTTGTATGTGTGTACTAGTGATGTTACGAATATCAATTTTTTGTATTCGCGAATACGAATATTTGAAACAATATTCACCGAATACGAATATTACTTTTAAGGTTTAGAGCCACATAATATTTCAAATTTAATTAGAAGAAATCCCTTCCTTTGCGTCAGTAACAATAAATTGAAAAAAGACTGTCACACTACTTTAGTTATTTATCATTATTATGACATTGACATGCCGAATTTGAAGACCACTGCTGTTTAGGCATATGACGCAGTCACCTGTCTCGGTGGACTTTTACATATTCAATTTTAGTTCTTTCATTTTTGAAGTCCAACATTCCTCTACTGAGACTTGATAACTAACTTAACATGATGTGAATATTTAAGACTTTAACTTTTAAATGTTAGTTGCAAAATATATATTTATTTGTGTCTGTTTTTAAAGCTAAAGAGTTTTCTTTAAATAAAAATTATTAAAAATTTATTTTTGTACTTTATAAATTTTTTTCTTTGGAAAGTATGTGCAAATTATTCGAGAAATATTCGCTTGGATTTGGCGAATACGAATACGAATATCTGGAAATAGGCGAATAGTCGAATAATCGAATACAAATACGAGTATTCGTAACATATAAGGTGTGTTCATGCATAACTTTATCATCATCAAAATTCTTTTTTTCATTTCAAACATTTTTTATTCAAACTTTCAGTTCATAATGTTTTGAAAGTTTTCGTAAAATTTTCCATATCAAAAATAAAAAAACAATCATTTTAATTAACAAATGTATTAATTTGTTCTCAAGAATTAAGGTATAAAAACATATTTTTGTTTTTTTTTTTTTTTTGTTATGGGCTAGGAAAAATGAATGGATTCCAATTTCGGGCATAAAAAGTTGGTTATCATCGATCTATACCGCCAGGTTGTGGTTTGAGACAGTTCCAATTGTTGAGAACGTCTTGGAATCGCCAAATTGCGGTCTTCAGCAATACTTGCCCGAACGGCAGCAATATTTTCATTACTTCGAGCTATTCTTATTGGCACTTGAAAATTATGTAAAGAAAATAAGAGCTAAAAATTTTCAAAAATTCGACGAATAGCGAGCACACTTGGACGATTAATACGACCATAAAATGGCAAAAGCGCACGAAAAGTTGCCATTGGAGAACGATTTTTTTGATAATAAAACTGAATAATTTGTAAACGTTGTCCTTGCGTATATCTCTCCATGATGAAATTGTAAACACTACTGAATTCAATGAAAAACAAACGACAGATCATGACATAATACAAATGGCCGAAACGTCACTTTAAAATCAGATCATCCCTATTGGAAAACCTTATATATGTTTTTTAAAGCTATTATGTGTTTGTATTTGGGATTCTAATTCCATGCGTTGACATTATCAGCCAACGCATTGCAGTCAAACTTTTTAATTATTTCATCAGCAAAATTGTTACGAATTTTTTGTTTTTATATAAAATTATTTTCCAATATACATACATACTCGTACATACATATAATAACGATATTTAATATTTAGTTTTTTGTATTTCATTGTGGGCCTTAAAAATACTTTTTTATTGTAACATTAGCAAAAGTGACTAGTATGGGATTCGCAAAGTACCTTGTCAGCTACAATTTGTGATAGAACATTGTGTTCTTTTACCTAATGTGTGACAAACAATTATACGTTTTTAAACTAAATTTTTTTCCACATTATGGACGGTAGCCGATTCTCAGTGGGGTTACCTACCAGTTGCTGATAATTATATCACCAATGGCAACTGACAATTTAGAGCTTATATGTAGTTTCAGTTGATTTTGAATGCTGGCTTGGTTGCTATCCATAATCGTGTAATTATTCCAAATATAAATGTGTGTGTGTATGTATGTCTGTATATACCAATTCTAACCGAACATATCTTGTAAAACACAAAATTTTGAAATTGAAATTTGGTAAAATTTGTTTTCTTAGGATTTGCTCTAAATTTATATGAAATTACTTAAGGATGTCCTTAAGGAAAAGTTTATGAAAAATAAACAAATAAAATATTTTTTTTGTTGTTATCACTCCTCTGGGATTTTTTTCAATAATAGTTTACACATCCTTTAGTTAGAGAAAAAAAAAACTATAAATGGTAAAAAACTACTTAAGAAGTATTAAAAAAATAAGTTGAAAATTGAGGTTTTTTTCAAAAATAAGAAATGTATATTTGAAGACATAAATCTGTTTATTCGAATAAATAGCATCTTCTTCCTATTTGTTATTTAGAAAAAAGAACTTATTTATCCTTCCTCTTAAACATATCTTAAGTAGATTATGTGGTAAAATTTTTCCCCCTATAATTTGTAATCTGAGCAAATTGTTTTTCCTTATATTATTTTTTCTTAATTGTGTCATTGATTGTGTTGAGTACATACTTTTATTTTTGGAAGATTTTAGAGATTAAACATTTTTTTTTTGTTTTTATGGTTTAGAAAAACAAACGATCATGTATCATTCAGTTTTAAAATTTTTACAATATACTCGTATGTATTCTTTTTTAGCAAGATTATCTGTGTATGTCTGGTGTGATTCCTTAAACATTTTATGATCTTTTTTTTTTGGGTTTTTAAGTTGATATAAAAATCACTTCAATACTGCCAAGTGGTTAGGACGATAACAACTTGTGTGTGCTAAAAAGGCAAATCTTTTTTGTGTAAAGAAAATTATGTAAATATGAAGTCTACAAATTTAGAATAAAAATAAAAGATTAATCTAACCGTACTTTGAATTTATAAATGTTGTGGAAATGACAAAAAAATATTTGGGAAGCTCCATAATTTAGCGAGCCATCGTTGCGCAGAAGCCTTTATAATTTGCTCATTATGATATATATTTTTTCTGTGCCATGAATGCATACCCAAAATAAAATATTTATACGTTTCAAAACTTTTCAAGAATTTAGGCATCAGTTTTTTATTGCATATTTTACTCTTTATAGCATAAATTTGCCTATTTCCTACGACACTGCATATTTAGAGCATTTATCAACTTTTTGTGGCAAATATACATAAAAGTTAATAATCACTTTAATGAAAACGAAGTAAACAAATTGGTTTTTCTATCAAATAATTTTGAAATTTCTCTGTAATTTTTCCAAATTTATGAAATGTGTGATGTGTACGTCTTGTAAGTCTTGGTGTCCAATTTGTATGTAATATTCGGGTAGACGAAATAACAGTCTGGCATTGTTTATTCAACTGCCGTACCCATAAGGAGCCAAAATTAAATTTCGTAGGGTCAGAAATAAATATTATTCAAATTGGGAACATATTTTTAATATTTCTTTTCATTTTTAAAGCGCATAAAGCACTTTTTAAGCAGATATCCGGTTTCTTTGCTAATTATTATTGTACTTATGTGATATCATATTATTATTAAAATAAACAACAATATTGTATTTACCATAGACTTATTTTAATAACAATATGATTGGACTTCAAACTATAAAAAAGTATAGCACGTAATCACATTATTGTTAAAATAAGCAAAGATATGATAGTCACCATAGATATATCTTGATAATAACATGATTGGACATCAAACTACATACAAGTATAACACGTAATCGTATTATTATTAAAATAAACAATAATAATTTCTCATTTATTCATTAATAAACAACAGTATGATAATCAACATATGTATATCTATGCACGACATTATATTATGGTTAAAATAAGCAATAATATAATAGTCACCATAGATCTATCTTAATAATAATATGACTGAAGTACAACTATAAAAGAGTAGCTTGTTGCCCTTAAGTTATGCTTGGATCAATCATGTTTTTATTATAGTGTAATATCAGAATTATAGTTGCCTCAACCATGTTTTTTTTTTATTGTTTTTATAATTTTAAAATTCTTTTGAAACAAATAATTAAGAATTCCAGCTCTTGAGTATACTCATTAGTTTTATTTTATTGGTTGTTTGTTGCCACAAAAAAAAAAAAAAAAATAAAGCAATAAAAAATGCTTGTCATTTCAAACATATTTAGATAAATTTTTTTAAAATTTTTAAATTTATGACTTGTTGTCATAAATACCAGCAGTATTTTAATGGCTTTTCCGTTTGTAAATCAAAATTATTACACAAATAAACTATATTTCGAAAAGTCTCAGTTTAAAAAATTGCCATAAAAAACTCAACGTGCTGTTCAGTATAAAAACAATCGCCATGATATTTTGTCAAGGGTAATATATATTTAAAATATTTCTTTAAAATTTAAGAAAATGAATGAAGAAAACTCTTTGGAATAGTCAACTGATCGGTTTTACAATTAAAGTGGTCTCTTTAGAGAGCCACAGGATTTCAAGTTCTTTTAACTACTCCAGGTGCCTGAGACTTTGACACTTTTATAAACATAAAATAACAAACAGAAACCCCATTATATTTTGTTTAAAAAAAATCCTGAGAAATTTAATAATGCTAGAAAACATTTTGCACATCTTTGAAATTGACATGTTATATCAGATAATGAAGTGATCATCCTACAAACCAAGTTGTGCTGTCGTTGAGCACAAAGAAAAAAAATCCCTGCTGTTCGTTCTTTTTCTGCACACTGTTTTCTATTTCATAGGAAATTGAAACAACAGAGTGGAGTTGTTATGAAAAACAAGAAAAAAACGCACACTTACATACTTGTACGTGATTTTGCGTATTTTTATGGTGTCTTTTGTGTTGCCCACAAAAGAGTTTCCAAAAAAAAAACAAAAATTTCTTGGTACTCGTATTTTGCATTTATTGTATTGATATGATGTTTTTGTTGCTTTGTTGAATTTTCTCAAATGTTTTATTGTTAAAGTTTTGCTTTATTTTGCTTTTTAGGAAAATTTCTCTTTATTTTTAAAGAGTGTTTACTTTTGTTTTTCTTTCAAAATTTAATTGTTAAGCGTGAGCATAATTATGATTGCACAATGACACTAGGTAACAAAATCAAAATTTGGTTCTCAAAATAACAAAGATGAAATGTTTGATGGTGTTAGTGTGCATAAAATGCAGGGTGGATGGATTGGCGTTCCAGACTTCTTACATTTCTTAAGGGCAGATAAACTTCCTAACTTTTTTCACATTACTTTCGTAGAAAACTTTTTGCAGCCGCTTTTTCATCATTCAAGGGTTTTTTTGTTTATTAAAAAAAAAACGCACACAAGAAACAATTAAGGCCGTGCCGCACTATCCTACACAGTCGCGCGATTTGCAAAATATGACATGTGTGCTAAAAATGTATGGTAGTGTGGACTAAAAATGCAACTGTGTGACAGATTTTTTGGCAAGTCGTGCGATTTGTAAAATTTTATGAAAATTTTCATAAAATGATAGTTTTCATGCGATCAGAGGAGTATTTATTGTCAACCAGATGTTTTGGCATCAGATTTGTATGATAGTGTGGCACCTACAACACCATTTTGAAACGATTTTTTAAAGTCGGTAAGATTTTCCTGTGAATGAATCGTACGATTGTGTAGGATAGTGAAGCACGGCCTTTAGAGGTGGTAAAATATTCCACAATTATTTTCCATGTATGTTCCACATTATTATTTCCATCCATGTTCTACATTAAAATGCTAAATGAATTGTATCTGAGTTTAGCTCAGACGTAAAATTTTCTATGCCGATTCACTCTAAAAAAGCGCAATATGGGGAAAACGTTAAAACCTCGTAAAATTAATTTAAAAAATTATGTAAAGGATGGTCAAATTTGAGGTTAAGAAGTAAATTGGTTTAAAACTCACTTTTTTTTTTACAAATTCAGTTTTAGTGATACCAATGTAAAGTAGTGATTTGTGAAATAATAATGGAATATTATGTCGGGCAAATGTCCATCTCTAGCACGTCGGCAGACGTCCGCTCTTTTCACAAGATTTTGAACCACAATTTGCAACAAAGGTTCGATTATCTCCTCAATGCAGTGCCGAATTGCATCTTTCAGAGTGTCAGTTGTTTATGGTTGTTTCCCGGTCTTTCAAATGGCCCCATAGAAAATAATCCAGCGTCATCAAATCACAAGAACGAGGCGGCCAATAGACATCGCCAAATCGAGAAATTACGCGACTGGGAAATTTATCATGCCAGTAAATTTGTCATGATAGTAAATTTTCACAATTAATTAAAATTCTTTGTTCAAGAGTGTAGGGTTACATGCGTAAAATTTCCCAAAATTTTTACTAAATAAATGTCAAAGGATGACAGCTAAGTTTTTTACATTTCATCATTTGACAGCTAATTTACTTCCTAACCTCAAATTTTCGCATCCTTTATTACAAAAATTTTATAAATAACATCCATTTATCTATGTAGATTCATTAAATATTCCTAAAAATATGTACGTTGATTTAATGAACGAAATCGTTGTTTCAATGAAAATATTCATTTAAGTTCACTGAAAACGTTGGTTATTCTTATTTTATTTTTATAAAATTGATTAGCTTTAGGAATTATTATTTTTCTGTTGCACAGTGTTATTTTCGAAAGATTCATAGTATTGATATATTGAAACAAGTTTCTAAAAGAAATATAATTAAAATGTTTAGATATGAAAGAACATTGAATCAATGACTAGAAAAACGATTGTTTATGACACTTAAGGACATAAACACTGAATTGTAGCGAATTATGAGGACTACAAAAAAAGCATGTACCCCAACAACAAGATATAGATTTAATCCAAATTTATGATAAATTTTTGGAGCAACACCGTTTGAAATATTTCTGGCAACATTAATCAAACGCGGCTTTCCAATTTACACTATCATTCTTGTGTATTAAGCAGAGAAAAATGCTTGTTTTGTAAAACATAAATTATTATATCCTGGTAAATCGTTAAAAACAACATACTCATTTGTCTTAACGCACATGCCTTCATGCAAATAAGACTTCTCGTCTTTACAACGTATCCTATTTGTTTTAATACACTCATATACTGACTGCTGAATCATCTTGTTGTAGAAATTTAACAAATAATTTGTTCTATAAAACACATGCAACAGCACTTTATGAAAAACCACTTACTTTTATTTCATAAACATATTTTTCTTTTTTTACAAAACAGAAAAGAAAAATATGAAAAATAGTAGAATTAGATACAAATGAATTGTAAAAATAAAATCTCACATAACAAGATGACATCTGCAGTTTCTTAGTCTGGTATCACAAATGCGTTTGTAGAGTAGTTGTTTTATTTACAACATACCTATAGCACATGTTGCTTGCTGCTCGGCATATTGTTACTTGCAACAACACATAATGCTTTATAATATTCATTCTCTATGATATTTTTTAGTTTCTTGTTCTTTTTCTAAGGTAAAATAGTGTTTTTCATGTTATCATCATCTTTTTTTTACTCATCTAATTGTTGGCAGGACAATAGTTTTTTTTTTCAAAGGCAAAATTTATGCATTTCAAATTGTTTTGAATTGTATTATGTGTGGGGGTTTGAATCCTTATTTATGTTGCGTGTGGTAATTGCAAACTCATGTTAAACATTTCAAATGGGAAGGCAAAAAAAAAAAAAAACTTGCATAAAAAATTATACAGTGAGGAATGAATGAATGACATGATATAAATGTCCTTTTAAGGATCTCTTAATGTCTGCATTTCTTATTTATAAAACAAGATTTTTAATAGTCTAATATAAAATACAAATTAGAATTTAATGTGAAAAGCAACAACTGTTTAAAGTTGAAAACAATTCTATTACCCTGATTTTCAATATTTTGATCGGGTTCTCCTGCAGTTTGGTCCCATAATTTTTTTTCGGTCGGAGGGTGAATTTTTTCCCCCCGAAATATTGGTCCCATGGAATTGTAACTGGGCCCCCTGTAATATTGTTTAATAAGTAAATCAGCTATTTTTATGACAGAAGGTACTTTAATCTTTCGTGGGAGTACAATATAAATTTGAAATGAACAACAATTGGTTTGAAGCTTTTCCACAGTTCTGTTCGATTGCCTTTTGGAATTTTGAAGTCGGGGATTTTTAAGAGTAAAGTTTTCTTCCTGTCCTTATTGAAATGTAATTAATCCGCTATTATTTTTTTTTTTTTTTTGTTAAAGAATGTACTTTCGTTGAGGAAAAATATAAACTAGAAATCAACTAAAAGGTTTTCTAATACGAATGTGACTTCTTAAAAAATAAAACGCACACTTATTGTTAAGGAATTAAAAAAGTTTTTTATTTAATGTGAAGTACAATCGATACAATTAAATTCTAAATAAAACGTCATTCAAATGGCCTCCAAGACTTCTTCTAAAGGAACGAATTCGATGAACCCAATTTTCGAGCACTTTTTCCACAAAATCAAGTCGTATCTCATGAATGGCACGTTCAATATTGACTTGTAAATCTTGAAGGGAGCCTGGTTTATTTCGGAAGACCAATGACTTCAGATAACCCCACAAGAAATAGTCTAATGGTGTTAAATCACAACTTCTTGAAGGCCATTCAATACCACAATTTCTTGAAATAATCGAATCTCCAAACTTTTCTCGCAATAATTCAAGTTGTTCCAAGGCGAAATCAGCAAATTCACGACATTTACGGTGGTCCAATGGCTTCAGTTCTTGAGTGAGAAAAATCCGCCAGGTTGTGGTTCGAGACAGTCCCAATTGTTGAGAACGTCTTGGAATCCACAAATTGCGGTCTTCAGAAACACTTGCCTGAACGGCAGCAATATTTGCATTACTTCGACGAGTTATTTCTCTTATTAGCACTTGAACATTATGTAAAGAAAATGTAAGCTGAAAATTTTCAACAATTCGACGAATAGCGAGCACACTTGGACGATTATAACGACCATAAAGTGGCACGAAAAGTTGCAATTGGAGAACGATTATTTTGTTAATAAAACTGAATAATTTGTAAACGTTGTTCTTGCGTATTTCTCTCCATGATGAAATTTGAAACACTTCTGAATACAATGGAAAACAAATGACAGATCATGACATATTACAAATGGCCGAAACGTCACTTCAAAATCATATCATCCCTATTGGAAAACCTTTTACATCGAGTTTTAAGCTTCTAAATAGTAGTGTGGATTTAGTAATCTGTAATTTAGCATGTAATTAGATTTTCGAATTAAAGAGAGTTTATTGCGCAGAATTATTCACAATCAGTCAGTCGGTAGAGCCCTTTAATTTCCCAAAATTAAAATTTTTTTTTTTACTATTTTGACTAATTCCGTGAATGCAAGATTTTTTTTCAACAAGACGAACGATTTTTTTCCCAAAATTTAAATCCAATTTCTAACCTACCCTGAAAAAATGAGACTACTCCATACATACGTGTATGGAGTACCCCACAATGGAGTAGGACTACTCTAAATCTAATCCAAATGTATGGGAAAAACACGTTCCAATTTACATTGCGATGTCCTAGGGCTGGACCACGTAACCCAAAAACTACTCTATGTTACTAATCCAAGGGGTATACACAGGGATTAGTTTCGAAACTACTCTATTTTGGTAATCCATAGAGCACTCACAAGGGTTAATTTCGAAATCATTCAATACCTACATATGTATATTACGAACTCACTGTTGGTAGCATAGGCGCTAGAATGCCTCGCATGTCATACAAATCTATCAAATTGAATTCCTATTGAAACAAAAGTTTTCTGTGTTTCTTTAAGTTTCCATGAATTTGTTTTAATTTTAACAGGGAGCTGCCACAGTTTCAATTTTACTCCAAACATTTTTAGTGTTGCCAAATTGTATTTAACTATAAATGTTTGTGTACAAATGAAATGGTCCACGGCTGTATTACATATGAGTAGTCCAAAAACTACTCATTTTATCTAAAATCGACCATGTACTCCAATAATTTTTGTAGGGTAATTTTTATAACAACTATTCTCTTCTTGAAGCTGCCATTGTGTCATAAATACAAATTTTTTATACATATATAATAATCTACTAAGGATTTTAATGGCACTATTACAACATGTGCTAAGTTGCATTAGAAAATCCCTAAACATTCATAGTAAATCCTTTTTTGTTACCTTAACTACCTTATACTAAATATAAAATTTTAGCACTTTCATAAATTTTAATGCATTATTGTATTACTGAAAATTGGTGGCCAACTCTAATGCACAAACAATACAGGTATAAATATGTTAAATTCTTAAATAAGCCTTCTAATAGTTCCCAAAACGAAAAGAAAGTAGAGCGTAATAAAAAAAAAGAAAGTAAACTAATTGATCTCCATTTGTGAGGACAGCGAAAAAGATGTGAATAAAAAAAGGCTTATTTCGAATATTTTTAACGTAAATTATCGAAAAAAAAATAATCTAAATATATTCCACATTATAGTGCTAAAATGCCCCTAAGGATATAAAACACACACACACACACACATACACTCTACTTCTCCATAAACATGCTCTCTATATCGCACTTTATAAATTCCAACACAAACCAACAAAATATATTTTGTAGGTCAAACAAGAAATTAAATTTTATTTTATACAATAGTATTTACTAAGGCTGTGTATGTGTGTGTATGCGTGTGTACTTGTATAGGTGTTGGCTTAGCACCACGTTTTTCTACGCTAAATACCATAAAACCTAAAAGGAAACATATTGTTCTTGCTGGAAACCAAAAAACACTTGCCAGCTACCAGTTGAAAGGACTTTAGTGCTGTTATTGGAAATATTAAAGCTGCCAACTTTTAGAGGACTGCTGATGATGATGATGATGATGATGATGTTCCTGCCAATGAAGTGTAGAAAATTAAATAGAAAAATTAAAAAGCCCTGAGGCTGGACATTAGCGCACGTTGTCGTGGCAAAGGTCACGCATTCTAACTTCAATAAACCTGATGCTAGTTGTTGCTTTTTTCGTTTCTTTTATATGTGGAAAATTCAAACAAAATTGTGTTGTCACCAAAATTATTCGTATGTGTGAAATAAATAATGACCAGAGAATGAATGAAATATAAAACGGATAAAGGAAAATAATTTTATTATATTTTATTGCATAGAAAATGTAATGAATTTCGGATTGTAAATAAAACTGGTACGTGATTGGCTTTAAATAACAAAAAATTTAATATGTGCTAAAATTGTAAAGAAACAAATTAAGGAGTGTTTTTGCAACATCTTTTTTCTTATACATATCTAGAGTATTTTCACAATTTATTGGCTTAAAATTAAATTAACTGGTGTTGTTTTTTTTTTTGGTTTCCAAATAGTACGGTTAGAAGTTGAAATCACAGGGATGCATAGCACATCCTTTTTGGGTCTGAGGGTGGTGTTGGCTGAAGTGGTTAGCGCGTTGACTACTAAGCAAACAATGACGTGGGGCCTGGGTTCAAACCCTGGCCAGAGCAAGTCAATCAACATCATTAATTTCTGTAATGTACATTAGTGAGACATTGTATTAATTGTTGTCGGACTATTTAAGTGATGAAGGCATAGCACTGGTCACTAAAAAACTGTTCCGACAGCGATTGATGATGTTCTAAGCTAATCTACACAACATCGCCCTCCTTCGTCGGTTAGCAGAAACATCGGCGAAGTAAAACAATTAATAAAATGCCTGCCAATACAGCTTAACAAAGTTAATGCGTCTACTTAACACCGGAGACGCCTCAACACTGCTATAAAAATTAACATAACGCGCAATGCAGAGTTGTAAAAGAGTTAAGCCTTCTAAATTTCAACATCTATCTTCTCTACTCTATCCCTCTCTCTGAGTTCCGGCACAATGCACTGCATACGTAGGGGTCACCCCTGAGTAATGGTCATAATTAAAAAAAAAAAAGAAAAAAAAAACTAAAAATTGAAAAAGTTACGCATGACCTCGGAGAGAGAAATAGAATAAAAGCAACGATAATACGAATACCATAAGCTCTCGTATCAATCAGTATTCTGTACGTACGCTGATTTAGGAAGACCGATAGATCCTTCAGATCATTCTTATCAGAAGGAAAAGCGCAAATATGCAATGGCATATTTTTTGCTGCTCGATGAATGGAGACCGAAATAAAATATTTATACGTATCGTTTTCTTAGTTTTTATTTTTGCATATTTTTTGTTTTTACAGCTTATTTTTGCATATTTCCAACTAGAGCACATATTTAAAGCATTATATTTTTGTTGGTTGTTTTTAGCATGTTTGCTTATTTTTTTCAGCATATTTTGTTTTATTTAGATTTTTAACTCCACTTTAACAAAAAAGAACCAAATAAAACAGAAAATTTTTTCAATTTTTAAAGTTTTTTTTAACTGTTTACATTTCTTTGATTTATTCTGAGTTTATTCACAAAATTTAATAATTTTTAGTAAATTTTACGGATGATTTTTTGATCTATATTTGTGCATATTTTATATTTTACAACTTATTTTTGCATATTTCCAATTAAAGGGCATATTTCAGGTATATATTAGTTCATGCATATTTGCTTGTTTTTGCTGCCTATTTTAACTTGTTTAGATTTCGAAACCAAACAAATCTGTTTTTCGATCAAACAATTTATTTTTTTTTTATTTTTTAGCAATTTTTCAAATTTTTATAAAAATCTTTTTCAAAAACCTGCTTAAATTTCTTTGATTTATTCCGAGTTAATTCATATCATTTAAAAATGTTTAATGCATTTTAGAAATCGAAAGTTATTATTTTTGGTTTTTTTCCAGGACATATTTTGCTGTTTTCTTGTTGTTTTTTTTAATTTTAAAATATTGAAATTTTAATTTTAAAACATTTAGTAAATTTTCCAATGTAATATATTTATATATTAAATGTTTTCATTAATCTCTTTGAATTTAAAATACTTAACATATTCCGCAATTTTAAATTCATTTTAGGAATTCATTAGTGCTTATTTTTTAGATTTTACTAAATATTATCAGCATAATTTTGCATATCTCGGACAACACCGGGTATTTAAAACGTTCCTTTTTCAGTTTGTAGGCTACATTTATTTGGGTGTTTATTTCAACCCTATTTTGAAACTTTTAAATTTCAATTAATTTAAAAAAATACATATATATATGGAAAAAAAATATGCTCTTTTTGTTGCAGTTTCCACAACACAGCCAACTGATTGCAGTAGAATATTTTTCATAAAAATTTTCATCTCATATCAATTGTCTTTTTTATTATACATAAAACTATCTGAAACATGCATGTGCAAGCATGTATGTACGTGCTCCCGATATCCAACTTCATTTGAATGTGAACCTTATTGAGAGCAATTATAAGTATATATTACACTTATACGCATATCCATTTGCTTCATAAGTATGTCTATATATTTTTCCATTACAATTTTCTTATCAAGACCACCTTTTTGTATTTAGAATAAAATCGTGTTTCAAATATTTAACGATAATTTGTAGCCAACGATGCCATAAATACTTATTGTATTAAATAAAATTTTAAAAGGTACAAATTTGTATTTATTTCATGACATCTATGCCACAGGTTATCATCATTATGAGCTTATTTGGTGGTCGTTAGACTCTCCTACAGAGAGTCAAGCGGCAGGTTAAACAGCAACAGCACAAAAACGAAACTAACCAAAAATCCCTTCTTTATTTTTTGAGGAAGTCATAAAATAGATAAACTTACATTAGAGTGAAAATGGCCTGTAAGACGCTGTTCAAGAAGAACATTAAGAAAAACCGAAAATGAAACTAAACAAAGAATGTGCTTCCTTTAGTAGCCTTAAGATACTCTCTTTTTTTAGTGCATTCAACTAACAATAAAAATTTTACGGAAATTAAAATAGAAAAGAAAGGAAAATCTTAAATCAATACTAATAAAAACTTAAACTAGAATAATATGACTCACTCATCTACTCACTAACTCACTGTCTTTTTTTTTGAAGGTGAGAAAGATAAGAAAATGGAAATAAAAAAAAAAATTAAACACAAAATGGTCCATTATTTTCCACATCAGGTTGGCCGTACAAATGTTGTCTGCTGGTCTTTATCAATCAATTATTTGTTTGCGTCAAAGGTTTAATAACGAATTTGATGTTGCCAACAATCAGCCTTCACTACGTCATTCACACATTAATTAGTTCAATATAATTGTCGTCTAGTTCTACGCACTCACACACAAACACACACGCAAACACATAGACCAGTTGCCAAAGTATTTCTTATCCATTCGTTTAAATGCAGACCGGTGACGTCTACGGGTGTTACATATAATTTGAAATACATGTAGATTATATTGTAACTTATGTATATTAGTTAGACAATTGTCTACATAAATATCTAGCTGACTATCTGTGTGTCTGTCCCTTCGTCTGTCTCCTCATCTAGTCTCTTTGTTTGTGTGCCTGTCTCGTATTTAAAAAATAGTTTTGTTTGTTTCACCGCCTTACAAAATAATAATAATAATAGAAATACTGCTGCTGATTATCTTTTCCTCCTGCAATTAGTTGGTCGTCTGATTTGTAGGCCAGTGTCTAAAGCAGTTGAATGATCTTACCAATTTAGAATATTGATTAATGAATTGTAGTGTGGGCTATTGTAATGAGGATAAGTCAACAAATCTTTAACAAAATAATTTAAAAAGAAATTATTTTAGTTGAGACGTTTTTTCTATATTCCGTCCGACTTTGTCTGTTTTTTTTAATCGATTTCCTTCCTGTATCGATGCTCTGGCTTTCGTAAAACCAACTGAATGATCTGCAGGAGAAACATCTACGATCTCGTTTGAAATGTTTTTCTTTTTTTTTTTAATAAAATTTAATATCTTATAGAATATAAATCACAACGATCTTGATTTCGTAAATCATCCAACCTTAGCAATTAAATGGGGTATTATTTTCTAATTATTTAAAAAATTTTCTTTTAAATCATTTCAGACTCTAGACAGTGTTTAATTGTTTAAATATTCAATAGTACTGCAATAAATAAGTGTTAATAATGCTTGTAGTTTATATTATTTCAATAACTATACTCAAACCTGAAACGATCATGCAAATAAGATGATTAAACGACCATGTGATCTATTAATAGTAAATTAAAAAAAAATCAAGCTACTATGAAAAGGTTTTTAACTAAATGTAAAGTATTTCCCATAAACTACCAGACCCCGAGACTTTTGCACAAAATATCTGCTTATAACCTCTTCAATATAGCAGAAATATCCTTGGAAAATGTGTGATATTTTACTCATATAAAAATAAATATACTCGTATATCTCTCTCTTTTTATAGAAAACCCCTTATCTAGAAAAATATAGTGACAACAGATTTCCTAATATCCAAGTGTTCCAATTTCCAATTTCAAAATGAATAATTAAAAATGTTAATAAAAAGCACGTTGGAGAAACTCACACAACATCTTATTTATCTTAATTACTTTTGTAATTGTCGTTTAATATTAAAAATTATTTCAAATGCAATTAAATATTTATAACCGATCGTGTTGATTAAATATTTATGAGCTTTTATTATATATTTTTCATAGATGCAAAGGCAAATATTTAATACTTTTATAATTATTAATTTAATTATTCAGATTTATTGACCTGATGGTATTAAATTAAATATAATTGTGAGATATTGTATAATGAAAATCGAAACAAAGTAACGCTAGAGATATTTTATGTGTATATATTTTATTAGAATAACTATTCGAAAGAATTTTGAATAAAAACGATCATTAGAGTCTAATAGTATTTTCTATCAGAAAAGGTATTTTCTCTCAGAAAAGATCATCGGACTTTGTAGATATTTTCTCTAAGAAAAGATCGTCAGATTCTGCAGATATTTTCTGTAAGAAAGATCATCAGATTTTGAAGATATTTTATATAAGAAAAGATCAACAGATTCTGAAGACTTTCTATGATATTTTCCCTAAGAAAAGATTATCAGATTTTGAAGATATTTTATATAAAAGAAGATCATCAGATTTTGAAGATATCTTCTCTAAGAAAAGATCAACAGATTCTGAAGGCTTTCTATGATATTTTCTCTAAGAAAAGATCATCAGATTTTGAAGATATTTTATATAAGAAAAGATTATCAGATTTTAAAGATATTTTATATAAGAAAAGATCATCAGATTTTGAAGATATCTTCTTTAAGAAAAGATCATCAAATTCTAAAGAATTTTTCTATGAAAAAATGTCATCAGATTTTAATGATAATTTCTATAAAAAAGGATCTATAAAATCATCACATTCTGAAGATATTTTCTATAACAAAAGACCATTCGATTCTACAAATTATTTCTGTAAGAAAATATCATTAGACTCTGAAGATATTTTGTACAAAAAAGATCAACAGATACCATAAGAAAATATCATCAGCCTAAAGATATTTTATATAAGAAAAGATCATCATCATCATGTATAAGAGAATAACATCAGTCTCCGAAGATTGCTTCCATAAAATTCTTATGACTTTTTGTTGTGGAAAAGGATCATCACAATATGATGAAATTTCTGTAGGAAAAGATTTTCAGATTCTCATGGATTTTATATATAAATTGATTGCCAGATTTTTTCCTCAGTTTCGTTTGCCTTTATTTACCGTCAGTTTTTGTTTTAATTTATTTACATAAATTAAATTCCATATTTATTTGCCATTTTAAAAGAGCGTGTGATTTTTATGTCTTGTCGATTTCTGAGAAACTGACGATTATAGAATATTAATTTACTAAATTAATTTATATTCTTACAAAAATCCAGTTTAGCTCAGCGGTAATAAAATGTTAGTCAAGCACGTGTTGCTTAAAAATTTTTTAATTATTTAAAATTTCTTCTCATAATTTGGCATTAAACTATTAACAAATTTACATCAGAGACGTAATCGAAAAATTATAAAAGCTTAAATGAAAAAAAAAAATAAAAAACCCCATGGAATAATTAATAAAACACTGTCCACCATAAATTTCTTTTCATACAAAAAAAAAAAATATATAAATAAATAAATATACATATAAAAACACTATAAAAATTGGCGTAAAATATTAACGCGGTTTTGTCCATTTGACAAACAGTTAAACAGCAAAAGTTGCAGTTCAGTAAAAACAACTTTTTGGCCTGATGATGAACTACGCGTTAGTCTGCACACAAGTACATGACAAATGACATTCATTAATTGTCTTAACAGTGTTTTTTTTTTTTTTTAATTTTATAGAAATGAATAAAAGAAAACAAAAAATTAAGAAAATTTTTCTCTTTTTAAATATTTGTTTAATGAAATTGCCGACGTTGTACAAAATAAATGAGGAGGATATAAAATAATTTGCATCAATTTAACTTCATGAATAATAAAAATGTCCTTAAGTATGTACACAGAAGAAGATCAGCGGTAATGTTATTCAGTTATAATAAATATAGTAACGATAAAATATATAGTGTATGTGTTCACATGATAATTTATCAAAAAGTTGCCGAACATTCGTTCCCCTGGTTTTCGCTTGTCGCTTTCATTGTAATTTCTTACTTACTTTTCGATTTTTCATATGAAATAAAAATATTGCTCACTACTTTTTTTTATTTTATTATTTTATTCATTTTTATAATTAATATTAAACATTTTTTGCATTTTTTTCAATTAATAGCTTTTTAAAAAAATTTCTTTTTTATTTGTTTTAACACTTTGTGCTTTAAAAAAAATTTTTATCATAATCATGTGCTTTAGCTGAGCAAGTGATGTATGAAACCGATTGTGAAAGATGATTAGGTGGTGATTACGATGGTTTATATTTTTTTATTCAATTTTAATTTGATTTGATTTTATTTTTGCTATAAAAATTTTAAAGAAAATTTAAAGATACATTTAGGTGCTGATTCCTCAAAAGAGAAAAATAACTTGTGTAGAAATTTTGTATGGAAATTACTCAAAAAACTGAGTGGTTTTCGTACAAATTTTCTACTCAAAGCAATTGTTTGTTATAAAGAAACCGTACTTAAGTTTCTCCCAGAAAAGTGGCTTAAGTGCAATTTTCATATTACAAACAATTTGTTTAAGTGAAAAAGATGCTTGAAAAACACTCAGTTTTTTGAGTGCTTTTTATACAAATTTTCCACTCAAATTATGCGCCCGTCTTTTGCAAACAGCCCATTAAATTCTCTTAAGAATTGATACAAGAAATGAATGCTGAAAATAAACTGAGACGGATTTGATTGTTTAAAATACAAAAATAGTGTTGGAAATATATAAATTTATCGATTTTACATCAATCTGACATATCTTTTCATACAAAAAAAGGTGTCAAGATCTGAAGATCGTTATCATGTAAAAATTATTACAAAGATTTTCAAAGTTTTATGTAGAAAATACATTGTAATCTTGACGATATTTCATATAGAAAATGCTAAAGAATCTAAAGATCTTCTAAATATCTCAGATACTATATTCGTATGAAGTTTAACTTTGTTGTTTGGTGTATGTGTTTGTGTGTGTAATGTGTTATGTATGCAATTGTTTTTATTTTAGCCATATTGTAATAACACAACTACCAAATTATTTTTGTGAAATAAACAAAACTATGGTTGTACTCCTACCATATTATAGTGATGTTGATAAATAGTAAATAAAGGGTGTTTTTATAGAGTGTCACAACTTTGGGTTGGCATCACTGCTTTATTTGAGCACCCATTTAACAGCTGATAGTTGCTTTTTGTTAAGTTTACTTTGAAATTTCAATATGAATCGACTTACACGAGAGCAATGCGTGCATATTGTTGAAATTTTTTTATAAAAATAATTGTTCTATTCGTCAAACTCATCGTGCAGCGGTCGCTACAATTGATCTACTCAAAGAAACTTTTGATGCAAAAGTAATTTCACGTAATGGCCCAAATAATTGGCCACCACGATCGTGTTATTTAACCCCATTAGATTATTTTCTTTGGAGTTATGTTAAGTCACTTGTCTACGTCGATAAACCACAAACAATTAAACACCTTGAAATACCCATTCGAAGAGTTATCGGCGAAATACGGCCGCAAATGCTGCGAAAAGTTGTTGAAAATTGGTGTTCCAGGGTGCGCCTTCTACGCGCCAGCCCGTTTCATTGACATTAAAAATATATTGCCTTGTTTTATTATGATTTAAACTTGTGTCACTCTATAAAAAACACCCTATATTTTACTGGTCTGAACAAAAACTATAATTTGATTGTCACATTAAAAGAGAACTATATTTGCAATGCTCTCTATTTTGCTCTCTATATATTACACTCAACTGGTTAAGTTAACGAATTTAAAAAACTGAAAATTAAAAAAAATAACTAAAATTACAAGAAAAACTCAATAAAAATTTTTTTTAATTTTTTTCAATAATTTATTTTTAATTTCAATTTATTGTTTTACACTTAAATAACTACAAGATCGCTTACTTAAAATTATATAAATTAATTTAAAATAAAGAAATTATATACAAAAGAAAATTGAATTAAAACATAAACTATTCAGTCTTTTTATTGTTATAAAAAAATATATTTATTTCAAATTTTTACAATTTAATAAAATTAAATAAAAAATTAACAACATAACATACGAGTATGTTTCAGGAAAAAAAGAAAACTTAAAACGAAAAATTTTAAAACAGTAAAAATTCCCCCCAAAAAAATATGTATAGTTTTGAATTCATCAAAAATAATTTCTAAAATTTTCAAATATTCGGCGGCATATTCTCAAAAATAAACATATTTTGAATTTGAATTATATTTCATCCAGATAGTTTTGTAGTCCATGCGTACCGAAAATTTTGGTAATTGTTATTGTACGTATCAATGTGTAACAATAATTATTTTCAATCCGCTTTGGAATACCAAAAACCTCCTGTGCAGTAAATTTTTTCGATTGCTGTGTTAATTATTTAGAATTTTCACTTTTTTTTTAATATTTTTCTCTATGTTGTTTAAATTTATATATTCCTTTGTCTCTTGCTTTGTTGCATATATATTTACAAACTAATTTACATATAGATTTTTTCACAAAAAATAAAACTAAATAAAAATCTATTTCGTTAACGAAAAAAAAACACAAAAAAACTTTTTTTATAAAGTTCTTCTTTTAAGATAATCATACTGTTATGACATCTGTTAAATCACTTGTAATTTTTACTGATGCACACGAATCTAATTGGGGCATGTTAATGGCAACATTACCACACATTGTCGCCTGGTCTGGCAGTAATGGCATAGAAGCAGCCACCTCATATGTGGGTGGCAGCAATAAAGATGATGTTGGTGATGTTGCTGTTGAAGCTTCCAATGTAAAAGATGTTGGAATTAAGGATGTAGGGGATGATATGGCTGATACTGCTGCTTCTTTGTATAATTTGCTGTTGTTATTAGTTTGTGAAGATTTACATTTTGTTGTTGCGTTGGTATCAACAGTTTTTTGGTCTTTACTTGTTATTTCATATTTTTCCCAGGAGCTAATTAAATTTGAGGCCTGATGATGTACAGCAGCTAAAGTGGGATAAATGAATTTCATGCCAAAGGCAAAATGTTGTTGATTGTTATGTAAAGCTTCGTCGTAGGTAGGCAATCCGGTAGCAATGGTATAACAAGGTGGTGATTCTACTTGATAATAAGCCGCCTCAGGGTTGGCTATAGTATCGCATGGTATTAAAGCACCCGGATAAATGTCATTGTTAAAATGAGCGCGAATATCTTTATCTAAAAAGAGATAAGAAAAAATTACTTAAAACTTTGTTTGTATAAAATTTAAAATAAATTTGGCAAAATTTCAAAGATATAGAAAAATGGAACATAGTTTAAGGGGCAAATATATTTAATATGTTTCACAGAATACATGAAATTGTGTAATGATGTAAAAATTAATAAAATTCCTGCCTGCTTGTTGGCCATAGCACCGCCTTGGATGATAGGTATCAATGGTAGCTTATTAGTCTGGACGTTGTCGGTTCAATTCCAACCAAAGACCCTGAGTGTTTTCTGCAGACAAGCTAATCGCTTTGCAGGTTGTGTTACAAGGGAAAAAATTCAGTCCTAAAAGATATCGATTTCTATGCGTCCTTTGAAAAATATTTTTTTTAACAAATAAAACTATGAATCTTAAATTTTATTCATCTGTGTTACACCAGATAACATAAAAAAAACTGTTTACTAAAAATTTTAGTATTGAAGAATTAAAAAAAAAAAATTCTGCATATTTTTAGAATGCTTCCCTTTTTAGTGTAGGTTAATTTAAGTTAGGTTAGGTCAAGACGGGTAGTATGAAATTAAAACATATCCACTTTGAGACTCAGCTTGGGTCGTCTTGATTCGGTTCGATAATACCCGAAAAATTTTAAATTTAGAGAATTTTGTAAAAAAAGAAACTAAATTAAAATAAATATTCTTCCAAACTTGTTTCAATTTATTTGATTTTACAAATTAAAAATTGTATGTATTGTAAATTTATGAAATTTTAAACATATTGCATACTTTAAGGACCTTGGTATTCATAAGTTTTTTATTGTCCTAAATGGATTTTTTAATTCTAATTAGCTTTTTCTTCTTTATGCTGAAAAAAAAGTTTCACTGAAAAATAACATACTTTCAGGCATTACGAATATGTTGTCTATTTTTTGGCATCTGTTACATTGTTTTCGATCAATTCCTTTTTTTATAAAAATTTGTTAAAAAATATCATATCGTTAATTTAATTTAGAAAGAACATTACTGACATGTTAAAAAGTGTGCAGGAGGCAAAAAAAAAATTATCCTTGATAATAGAAACAAAGTTGTTTCTTTTCTTAAAATGTTTATGAAAATGTTAATTTTTCGAGGAGAATATGCCATAAAATTATGCCAAAAACACATATTAAAAAAAAAACAATTTTGAAACCAAAGTAACGATATGTACTTTTAGATAATTAAATATGTTTTAATATCACTTATTTAGTTCACAATCTTTTATAGGATTTGTGTGTAATTGATTTTACAATAGTTTTTATTTATTTTTGGAAATTTCTACGATTTCAATTATACATGCTTTTATTTTACAACAAATTAAGATAATAAATGCAGCCTACTTTTAGGGTTCCTATTTTTATTTCATGCAAAATTCATACTCCTCTATGAATGGGACCTTGTCTATAAAAATACATCAATTCCAATTTAAAAAAAGCATATTTTTTAAAATATGTATGTGCTGTATTAAATTACCCTCCTAAAAAAAATTGCCCGTAAATTTTTTCATTGAAATGACAAAAACATAAGTGCTATAGAAAATCAAGTAATAATTTTTAAAGCAACCATTAAAAAGCTAATAAAGCTTTTGCAAATTTTATGCGCCGAAAGCACACACAACATTATTTTAGTCATCTCAAATATTTTATTTAGCCAGAGGATATACTACATAAACTTTTTTATGTAGTCACCGTATTAAAATAAGATAAAAAACAAAAAAAATGGCAAAACATTAAAAGCATAAATTAGAAATTTTTAAAGTAAAGAAATTTTTAAATTTGGAAAAGGCAAAACAGCTAATTTTTTGAAAGTAAGGATAATACGTACAACGTATTATATTGTAAAATGATAACAGGTGTTTTGTTTCAAGCTCTATATTTATAAAAACTTGAAAAAAAAAAACAATCTAAATTGATTTATGTTTGCTTTTGTCCAAACTTGAAGAAACTGTCCAAATTAATAAAAAAAAATTTTACTTAACTTAAACTCAACTTCTTTAAGGAATATTAAATGTTTTGCCCCAGCAATTTAGGCTTCTAATTACTTTAGTTCTTTTATATTTCTCTCTTACTGACACTTGTCAGTTAGCAATGTAATTTTTTTTTTTCAATGTTTTCCACCTTCATTTCTTAACGAAAATTTATGGCCTTGGAGTATTTACTGGCAGTAAATTTGCCATCTATAAATAAATAAATAAATAAGTTGTAGCGTAGTAGTTGAGATGTTTGGGCAGAAAAATGAAAGAAAAAAGCGTTTCGGTTTATGTTAAACATTTATTAAACTGTCAAATGTTTTTTTTGGTGTCTACTTTTAGGCAAACAAACAGGTAGCAAGATTAAGGTTTATTTGCAATCAATTAGTTAGTTATTTTTTATGGGTTTATTTGTTTGGTAAGCCTAAAAGTAGGCTTGGCTATAAAAAATTGTGTATGTGTGTGTGTGTGTGCATGTACAGTCATATACATAAATGTACGAGTATGTTTTGTTAATGGTATTGTTTTTCACTTTAATTAAGTTGTAAATAATGTTAAGGTTGGTTCGTTATATTTCGCTAGAAGATAAGTTTAGGGGCAATGAAATATAACAAAGATATCACACATTTGCTATAATAATGTAATAACTCAATAATATGGTTTTACTGTAAAAAGTTTGATGTTTTTGAATTTATTCATAATTGAATAGAAAGTCAAAGTATCTATTATTCTTCTCTCAAATGTTGAACATTCAAGATATTTGTGTGAAATATCTGAAAAATTTTAAGGACTTTATAATCAATCATTTTAAATTTCTGCAGCATATTATGCAGAAAACAATATTGTTAAGGTTTCTATCAAGATTTTTAATTAATAAACAATATAAAATTTTTAAAAAGGTAAAAAAAAAGTTTATTTTCTTAAATATTTTTGTAAGTGATGGTGAAACTTTTAATTTCGGATTCTTTTGATATCAACACACGTATAGTGAGTATGAAAATCACATACATGCTTCGTAGACAAACACATAATATAATAATGTGTGTGCGTGTGCACTATAAACCCCATTAAGTAGGCAGTAGTTTCCAAAAGGCATTTGAGTGTAAAATTTGTATAGAGATCATTAAAATATAATCCAATATCTCAGAACCGATATTTCATTTTTGTTGATTATCAATACGAATCATCTAATGAAAAATCCTTACATTTCAGTCCAAGACCCAAGTCTCTAGCTCTTGTAGTCTCTTCGGATAATCGATTTCACGTACAGACAGATGCACAGACGGACAGACGGACATGGCTCATTCAATTTCCTTATCTATAAGGATTTAGAATATATATTATACTATATGGACTTCATATAAATATTGTGGAAATTACACACGTAATGACAAACATATAAATACCCTTAGCATTTTTGGTGAAGGGTATGAAAACGGAGGGCTTTTCATACAAATTTTGCATTCAAATAATTCGTCCGTTTTGTGAAAATGGCACCTTAAGGGCAATGCTACACGTTCAATATATATTGTGATACTGTGATCGTGGTCCATTTCAATGGATTAATGGATCGCGAGCGTATGCTACATGTTCAATATCTATCACGGCAGTATTTACATTGCTTTGTGATGTGCGGGTAGTGTTAAAATTTTCAGATATGGGAGAAAACAAAAACAAAAGCCTATGATCTATGTTCCGCAATTCAGATTTCATATTTTAGCGCAATCTGCGATATGGATCGAGATCCATCAATATTGCATGCTATACGTTCAAAAAATATCGCGATACTGGATCGCATTCAATATATATTGAACGTGTAGCATTGCCCTAAAGCTCTGTAATTTGCAAATAAAATATATTTTGGCTACAAAATTTTTTCCAATATTAAGAATTTTATTTAATGAGGGGCTTGGAATGTACCTCTGATTCAGTTCGTCTAAGGAAGTTGCTCTGCAGAGACTTTGGTATTAAACATTTTTTTTTTATATTTTAAAGTTAAAAGAGATGAATTTAAAAAAGAGGCAATTAAATAACATAAGCCCACACCGCGGGGAAAAATATCATGTGAATATGAACCGATTAAAATCGGTAGATTTGATTAGATCAACAATGATAACATTGCTGTTGATCAGCACAGCGATCATGTCGCGTGAAAATAAAATTTATAAATTTATGTAAATGGTTTTGCATATAAATTATAAGGCATTGATTGTTCTGATCGAATTCAAAATTCAATCAGCTCTTAATTTAAATACCTCTTAATTTTTTTTTAAATTGATTGGTTTATTTGAATGTTTTTTTTATTTTAATGACAAATCAATTTTCCAGATTCGTTTACTTCTTCAAAGTTTTGAAACTGCTTCAACCGACTGCTGTAAAATTAATCAAAATAAAGTTCTTCATTCGCTAAATATTGATTTTTTTTTTTTTTGTTAATAAGATCAAAATTAGATGAAGAAATTGTTTTGAAAATTTGTTGCATTAAAAAAATTGTTTTCATTACAAGATCAGTAGATAAGCAACCGATGTAGGAAATTGGCTTGACTTGAACTGCATGATTTTTTTTTTTCTATAAAAATTCAGGGCTGGCATTTTTTTATTTAATAGTTTTGAAAAAATTGCATGGACATTTTGAAATTATAAGTAGGCAATAAAAAAAATTCTATAAATTTTGTAATTTTTTGGAATTTTATTTACATCAAATGCAGTAATTTAACTTTTATAGGTTTGTTGGTTCGATAAATAGAGTTGGCAAATATTTTCAATCGGTTTTGATACCTACAGGAAGCTGCAGGGTTGGTCTTTAAGGACAGCCATATATTTTTTATTGAAGCTTTGCAATAATTTTTTGTTTTTATCAAAGTATTTCAGTTCGAGGATCTCATATCGTATTTCTCATTATTTTAAAGCCTGACAATTTCCTTTTAACTTCTTTAAAATTAATGAAAAAAATGTCTCATGATTTTTCCGCAATATTCCTTAGGCTAAACTTATACCTATAAAATTCTGTGAAAATTTTTCCAATTATCTTTTAGTGCTTCTACGTATTTTATTATTAAGATAATTATAAAATACAGAAATTCCAGAGATATGTACACGAATATTTCATGAAATCGAAATAATGCAATTTCTCCTACCCCGGTAGTATCGTTAAATTCAAGTAAAAATTTCCGCGTGCAAAGTTGAGTCTTACACGATGAAAACATGTAACATTTTTTTTTAAATTATGATTTAATTGAAAACTTTAATTTCGGGTTCATAGAAATAATTTTAGGCTATTGTTTTCACAAGACGAACAAATGATTTGAGCGTAAACCTTTTATAAAAATCACTAATATTTTACATAATTCCATACAAATTTTACACTCAAATCATTTCGTCCTTAATGTGGAAACCGCAGCTAAGTTAATTTTTTTCCAGTTAAGTGTAAACTCAAAACTAATTTTTTTTTTATTAATATTTAAAATTTAACTTTTATTTTCTTTTCAAAAAATGTTCTCAATAGAATTGAAATCAAGACACCAGCAAATTTAAAAAAAATTTCCACATGCCAATTGCTTAAAAATAAAGTAAAATCAGTTTGATTGAATTAAATAGTTCGTCTGAGTATGCAACATTATTTCAAGAATTTTAATGATTTTTTTTTTTAATATTTGAACAACATTTTTAATTAACAAGCACTATTTTTTAACTGGTAAAACTTCAAATATTTTCAATGAATTCTAGTTCGAAAATTACAATTACAGTAATTAAATAGAAAGTTATAGTCGTTGATTGAACTTCAACGACACGATTAGCTTAAGCTGTTGTTTTAGTAATTAAACTCGTATTTTAGTTTAATCTGTTGTTTAACTAATTATTTTAATTCAAAAATGAAATTTGCCAATTACTTTTGCCAATTGATGATCTTTGAAAACAATCATTTTACTTACTGCATTTTTTCCATTCACGAAATTTCCTATAGAAATAACAGCTGAACAGTACAAATATCACGGTTAAAACTATCAACGAGGTAACAACTCCCACCCACAAATAGTTGATGAGGGAATGCATATCGGTGCCGGCAAAAAATCTTTCTATACCCGTCAAAGCATTATTTTTTATATCGGCCAAATTTAAAACGGCACTATTTGAAATTTGTTCGTGTGTAATCCGTTGACCCATAGAATCAATTAAAACATCAGGCTCGTGATGTTGATAACCCGATGTTATCGTATCGTAGGCAGTATTGCCCACCTGTTCTAATAAACGTTTAAACTGCATCATATTGTCGATATGCTGATTATCATGTTGACTAGGTATGACAAAAGATATTTCCGGATGATCTTTTTGCAATTGTGCCATCCACATATCCATCATTGTGGGTGAAGCAGTAATTGATTCCTCTTCTACGGTGGTGGGAGCAATAGTGGAGGCTATTAAATAATCCGATATTAAGGTGGTGGTGGTAGGTAATGATGACATGATGTTTGTTTGGTTTGTTTAATAAGTTAAAAAGTATTTGGTTGTTTTCAATAACTTTGGTTTGATTTATCTTTTTCTAGAGCTATTTGCTTTTTTTCTCTGTTTCTTCTGAAAAACTCACTAATAATATTAAATTTCAATGATTTTTTTTTTTTGTGGCAGCGAAAATTTTTTTCTGTGATTAATTTCACGTAATTTTTTGTATCTTAGATGTGTGTTAATACTAAATATTTTTTTTTTTTCAAATATTATTTGACTGTTGCATTAGCGCACATTTGTTAGCATGACCGTTGTGTTTGATGTCAAGAATGAAACTGTTTATAAAATTCATTCGATTTTGTTTAGTTTGGCTTCATGTTAAGCACGTTGAATTTCATTCGAAACTCTGACAAAATAATTTCCTTTCTTTGTTGGCGATTGTGCAGCACAAATATATTTTGAGATATTTGTTGTTGGTTTTGTGTTGAACAAAAATCATACGCACTGTTTTCTTCTTGTTTGTTTGCTAATTTTATGCTCAAAAATGTTTTATAAAAGTGGTGTGGTTTTTTGTTTTTTTCTAAAAAATCCCAAAACAAAAATTTCTGCTCTCTTGTTTCATAGTTGCACTCTTTTAATAATTCTTGAAAAAATCTATCTAGGAAACTTCTTTTGTAAAGTTATTTTTAACAGGTTGAGTGAAATTTTATCACAGATTTTAGCAACTCAATCTCACTGTATTTCTCTCTCTCTCTGTGCCGTTCCTTTTAAAAATTTGTGTTTATTTGATTTCCTCTTGTGTTGTTCCTGCCAAATATTGTTGTTTATTATTCTATATCATGGCATTGTTTTCATATCTAAATGGGATTTATTCCTAAAGGATATTTATTTTCTTAAGGATATTCGTTTTTATGTTGGTGTATGTTATTTTTTTATTTCAACTGCTTGTTGTTTCTATCTAATACTTGTTTGTGTAGATATTTTTAAATTGTAGGAGTTTATTTTTTCTTCTTCTTTTAGGTTTTCTCTACTATTTTAAGTGTTTTCGCTTGTATTTGTTTAGTTTGGAAAAACAAGCAAAATAATAGTGACCTAGTTTTTGGTCATGACTTGGCTAAATGGAGAAACTTTTAAAACAGCATTTAAAAAATTAAAATTAAATGAAATCGTGTAAAGTTTAATTTATTTTATGTTGATTTTGTGTTACGAGTATATGACTCGTACACTATAAAATAAAGCTAGAAAAAACTTTATAAAATCCAAAACTAATGTAAAATGAATTTTTTTCCACATTGGGATCGGTGATGTTTTCAAAAAAGTTTTACAAGGCCAAAATATAGTGCCTACTTATAGGAGCTATCATCAATACTCATGAAAAAGTAATGTTCACAGTGTCCCTTATTGAATCGAAAAATATCTTTTTCCTATGCTGGATCTTGTGCTACTCATTTAAAAATTTCATTGACAGCGTTTAGAATAGATTAAAATTTGTTTTTATATATTTTATATTTTAATTGTTTTTTTTTATTTTGTAAACAAATTTTTTTTTTAAGTCTTCTAAATTTTCAACATCTATCTACTCTACCCTAGCCATCTCCCTGAGTTCCGGGGCAATGCACTGCATACGTAGAGGCTATACCCTGAGTGTTGGTCCTAATAAAAAAAAAAAAAAATATATGCATTGCACAAGTGGGGCCTCCCCTTTGTACAGGTCCTACAAAAAGAAAATACATATTTTCTATAACAAGAGATTATCTGATTCTGAAGATTTTTTCTCTAAGAAAATGTTATCAGATTCTGAAGACATTTTCTATAACAAATGATCCAAAATATTATCAGATTTGAAGATTTTGTTTATATGAAAGAAAAGATCATTCGATTCTGAAAATACTTTGTAAAAGAAAATAGCATCAGACTCCGAAAATTTCTTCGATAAATATCTTATGAAATTTTTTCACGGAAAATGATCATCACAATCTGATGAAATCTCTGTAGGAAAAGATTTTCAGATTCTCATGTATTTTACATATACATACATATATGTAAAATTATATTATATGTAAAAATATTGTAAGATTTTTTCTCCTCAGTTTCATTTACCTTTATTTACATAAAAACATCTTCTAAGAAGATCGTCAGTTTTTGTTTTAATTTTTTTACATAAATTAAATTTCATATTTATTTGCCATTTTAAAAGATCGTGTGATTTTTATGTCTTGTCGATTTCTGAGCAACTGACGATTACAGAATATTAATTTACTAAATTAATTTATATTCTTACAAAAATCCAGTTTAGCTCAGCGGTAATAAAATGTTAGTCAAGCACGTGTTGCATAAACATTTGTAAATTATTCTAATTTTTCATATTTTTTTCACATAATTTAGCCATTTAGGGGCTGCGCACATATTAAGTAACGCTCCAAGGGGGGTGGGTTAAAGATTTGTTACGGATTGGTAATTTTGCACTGAAAAATTATTAAAAAGCGTTACGGTGGGGGGTATAAAATCTCTGAAAACAGTGTAATATGTGCACAGCCCCTAAGCTTCTAACAAATTTATATCAGAGACTTAATCGAAAAATTACAAAAGCTTTAATAAAAAAAAAATTAAAAAAATGGAATAATTAATAAAACACTGTTCACCATAAATTTTTTTTATACAAAAAATATAAATAAATAAATAAAAATGCTGACAAAATTTGCATAAAATATTAACGCTGTTTGGTAATTTGACAAACAGTTAAACAGTAAAAGTTGCAGTTAAGTAAAAAAAAAAACTTTTTGGCCTGATGATGAACTACGCGTTAGTCTGCACACAAGTACATGACAAATGACAACCATTAATTTTCTTTAACAGTGAATTTTATTTAAAACTTTGAAAATTGATTTGTGTGTTAAAGTTTAGCTAATCTACGTGCTGCATTTCATTAGCTAACCCATAACAAGAAAATTACTTTTTTAAAACATAAATTCCTGAGTATTTGCTTCAATAAAATTTTATAATTTAAAACTTTGAATGAAAGACAATATAAAAAAATAAGAACATTTGTCTCTTTAAATATTCTTGTAATGAAATTGCCGACAAAAAAAAAACACTCAATCTTTTACAATTTTATCCATTGACATCGCACTCACATAAAACCACTCTTAACTAACTCTCTATTAACTCATAATTAACTCAATTTTGTTTTGTGTTACACATAATTGTATGTTTTAACTGTTAAATGCATTTTTATTGGCTTCTGAGAGTATAAAATGTTCCCTTTCGAAACAGGGAAATTTTCATTTTGAGAATCATTTATGCCAGAGAAAAGAATTGAAATAAATATTGTGATAAAGAGAGTAAATTGTAAGTGAGATTACAAAAGAGTAAAAACATATTGTGTACGTTTATTTTTATTCTTACAAATATAGTGTGAACATATTTTAAAACTGCATTTAGTTGCCCCTTTGCCATGCCAGGTGAAAGGTCAATGTAGAAAGTAGGTTGTCGATGTGTGCAAGAAAAACTTACCACGTTTTTAATGAAATTACGTGAAAATGTGAATGGTTTGCTTTTTGGATGTTGGTTTTTTTCAAAGCAAACGTAGAAATAATGATTTTAAAGACGGCTTATTAATTTTGCTCACACTGAAAAATTATTGAAAAAGAAATTTGCTAGTAAAGCAGATATTTTTTTATAAATACCATAACACAGAAAAAACATTAATTTTTTTTTTCAATTAATTCTTTAATTAAAAATATAAAAAAATTTGATTAAATATTTAATTTATTTTATTAAATTTTTAATTGTAATAAATAATTTCAGTTAATAAATGTATAAAAATTTAATTGATACTATTAATTTGTTTACTGGTGCAAATTTAATTAAATTTTTAATTGATATCACAAATTTTTTAGTTGAAATCAATTTTTATTTTTTTCTGTGTAACGTAAACATAATTTTTCTCCAACTGTTATTCATTCAGCTTAAGAACTGAATAGACGTTTGTTTAAAGAAAACTCCATTCAACTCCATTCAACTCCATCCATAGAGCATACCAGTAACAGCTCTTACCTCTCTTTCACCTAGAATGCAGTTTCCATTTACACTTGATTTTATTGTAAGTTTTTTAATCTTTTATCCCTCACAGTTTGTCCATATTACAGACCAAGTTTCTACTTTGATTTCGGTTTTTCTTAAAGGTCCTTAAAGTTTGCTGATTTTTATGTAAAAATTATGAAATTGTGTCCTAAACATTATAGTTTTTGATATCAAATTTTAATGGTAAAAGTAGTTTAATGGTGAAAAAAGTTTTGTGTATTGAACGTTACTCTATTGAAAATAATACAGATAATTTATTAGCAATTTTGTTTTAGTATTTTTCTTTATCGTACATATTTCTTTGATTTTCCACTAACTGTAGTTCTAATTTTATATGCAAAAAGAAATTAAAATGAAATCTTACCTTAGAATTTTAGCAAAGTAACGTTCAATACATTTTCGAATAAAAAACCGAGGTGATTCTTCAATAATTAAATATCTTCGTGTCTTACTTTTAGTAAAGTGTATATCCGAGTACGGTGATCCAAACTCTTTTATTAATGTCAGGTTAAGAGTTATTAAACCAATCACGTGAAAGATTTCTTTTGTTTCTTTTCTTAGTACATAATTCTTTTTTAAATTTCAATTCTTTTTGAACTATTATTGTAACAAACTATTAGTATTTCTTTCAGAAAATTAATATAGAATAAATATTTTAAGTTTTTTTTTCTTTCTGCTTGTAGTCATATTAAAAGCGAAGTTTTGTTCTTATATGTTTGACATTAAACATTTTGTAATCTCCTGTTTGTGTTGCTTTCTATCCCTTTGGTACATGTCACAATCAGTTGACACATGACACAGTGACATAATAAAATTTTACCTCTTGTACACTGACAGTAGAATTATTAAAAAAAATGGAAAATATACAAATTACAAACACACATTCATGCACTCATATATAAAGCAAAATAGTATACAATATTTATAAAATATTCTTCTTTTATGAATAGTCACAAGGGAAGGGAATCCCAAATAGTCATCTGTCTGTGGGCAACCATATTTATGTTATGGAAATAAATTTTCAAAATGAAGGATTTTCAGTGTAAAAGAAACTATTTAGAAATTTTTTGAAAACTTTTTTTATAAATATTTTTCATCAGCTTTTGGAAAATGCCAGTCTTCGAAAGTGCTTTCAATTTTGAAAGTTTTTTTTTTTTTTTGAGAAAATGATAACCGATTTATTCGGATTCAAATAAGCATTTTTTTTTGGCAGTTTTTGAATTTAAATTTGTAAAGTGGAAAGATCTGGTCCAGGAACCGGCACAGCGACACCTTTTGGATCTGCTGTGCTATGGATCTCTTAATTAACTTCCTGGGTCATGATGTCGACCGATTGATAATGCTGAAATTGTAAACGAAAAACAAATGATTTGTGACCTTCAAACAATCCATTTTATTTATTTGTTTAGCTCTTCTTCAAGTAAACAATTAATAAGTTAAATAAAATCGGTTATTAGTCACACGCTAGATTTTTTACGTCTAAAAATCAAGCGATAGACATCATGAGCCAGGCAGTAAGTAACGTTCTGTATGATTATGGCACAATGTACAGATTTTCGTCGGCTCCCTGCAATAAGGTCATAATTACTAAACCAAAATTCCTTTATATCTCAATTAACTCTAGAATATTTCTATATGGATTTATTACCAATGCAGTGTGTTGCAATTATGTCCTTATATTTCAATTAGTTGACAAATAAGGCAAATTTAGCTTATTACTTATAACTTTATTCAGTGAGCCAACGAAAATCAGCACATTGTGCCGATAGTGGTATCTAAGCCGAAAAGGCGCTTTTAAGTACATATATTTCAAGTATCAATTTTAAGAAATTTATTACACTTACTAGTTGAAAAGGCTATCCATGCCAGGCACACCGTTCCGCTCACAGGCCGAAAATCAAAAACTCCGGCTTCGTTAGGTTCTTCGTCGCGCTTAGTACTATAAGTATACCAATTTTCAGCTTTCTCGGCCAACTGGTGGCTTCAGAAAGTTTTGGAAAGACAAACAAAAATTTACGGAAATTATATATGTAGATTTTTTTACATTAAAGAACAACTGACAATTGCAAACATTTCCTTAAAATATTCGAATAATAATGCTGATGCAATTAAAAGTTTCAAGATTTTTCATTCGTACACTTTTCTTTATATCCTTGTTTTTTTTTTTTATCTTTGATAGATGTTTTCTGTTTGAGAACCTCTGTTTCAATTACTTTTGTATCATGGAGGTTTGCAGATAAAATTTTTCTATTATTATATTCTTCTCAGAAATTTCATATAAAATTTGTTAGAAATTTTTTTTCTAACCAAATTAAGAATTTATACATAGAGGATTTACTGCAGATTTTTAAAATAAAATATTATTTGCCGGTAACAGTGAGAAATAGAGAAAGAGAGAGAGAGGGTTGCTTGCAATATAGATTTTCAAGAAAAATGGTTTTAACTTTATCTCTGGTTTTGTGATTAAATAGAGCACAACTGATTGTTCATATTAATCGTGTATGCAGTGAAATAAAATATTGATAGTTTTAGTTTAAATTCTACAAGAGTTGTTTTAATAAATGTTTGGCATTCAAGTGAAGCTTCAATGGCAAGTAATTTTTAATAGAAAAATTTCCGTATAACATCGATCCAGCTAAAAAAGATGGCGAGTTACTATTGCAAATTCCTCTTACATGTCGCTTAAATAAATGAAGGAAGTAAAAAAAACAGTTGATGTTATACAAAAATACTATAATAAGGTTGTCCAATAAGAGTGATATGATTTCTTTAAAAAAAAATACATTTATTGTTAAGGAAATTCAAAAGTATATTATTTAATGTAAAGTACAAGCTATACATGTGCATCAGCAGAACGAATTCGATGAACCCAATTTTCGAGCACTTTTTCCATAAAATCAAGTGGTATGTCATATTGACTTGAACTTGATATTGACTTCAACTTGAACCTTGAAGAGAGTCTGCTTTATTTCGAAAGACTTATGACTTCAAATAACCCCACAAGAAATAGTCTCATGTATTAAATCACAACTTCTTGGACGCCATTCAATATCACAATTTCTTGCAATAATCGAACCTCCAAACTTTTCTCGCAACACAGAAAAAAATAAAAATTGATTTCAATTAAAAAATTTGTGATATCAATTAAAAATTTAATTAAATTTGCACCAGTAAACAAATTAATAGTGTCAATTAAAGTTTTATACATGTATTAACTAAAATTATTTATTACAATAAAAAATTTAATTAAATAAATTAAATATTTAATACAATTTTTTTATATATTTAATTAAAGGGTTAATTGAAAAAAAAAACTTAAATATTTTTTTCTGTGAATAATTAAATTTTTGCATTTGCTGTGTGGCACGTAGGCCCGTCTTGTTGGAACAAAATGTTGTCAAGATCAACTTCTTCCAATTTCGGCCATAAAAATCTATACCGCTCTCCATTGACAGAAACTGTGTTACCAGATTCATTTAGAAAGAAGGACGGACCGATGATTCTACCAGATATTACTTCGAGCGGTTCTTTGTCTTATTAGCACTTGAACATTATGTAAAGAATATGTAAGCTGAAAATTTTCAACAATTCGACGAATAGCGAACACACTTGGACGATTATTACGAACATAAAATGGTAAAAGCCCACGAAAATTTTCAATTGGAGAACGATTATTTTGATAATAAAACTGAATAATTTGTAAACGTTGTTCTTGCGTATTTCTCTCCATGATGAAATTTTAAACACTACAGAATACAATGAAAAACAAATGACAGATCATGACATAATACAAATGGCCAAAACGTCACTTCAAAATCATATCATCCCTATTGGAAAACCTTTTATAACCAATGACGGACACAATTGAGCGTATTTTAGATAAAAATATTTTTTTAAAAAATCTCTGATAAAAAGTCTACGGAGAAGCTCTATTCTCTTTTGGTCCTTTAACATTCCTCCAATTCTTCCACATCCAAATAGAGAAAACAACTTTTTTTTAATGTTGTTACTTTCTTTGGAAAACTAATTGGCGAAAAACACATATATGTTTTGTGTGGTTTCCCTGCGGGAAATGTCAATAATGAAACTGTACTGATTCACAACTGACATTGTCACCAGTACTAGTGAATTATTATACACCAGACAATTCTATTTAGACATTTTACATGTGCGTGTCATTGAAAATCCACTACTGACATAGGAACTGTTGACTAGTTAGTTCTTTTTGGACCATATAGACATTGGAACCAGTGATTCGCTAGTTCATTTTAGTAATTATAGTCTTCACTTTTGGTACTTTTCTAAAGCCTAAATCGATAATGAAAATGTATATTTTGTTACCTTAACCGACACATTAACAGCCATCTTCCGCCAACACAAATTTCTTTTTTGTCATCAAAGCCTAATAGTCACGAAAATTGTAGACAAAGGTGGTGACCTGGCGACATATGCCCCCAGGTTTCCTTCAGGCTTGTTTTTTTTACTTACATGCGTGAGTAATATGTGTGCATGCATTAGTAGCAACTTTAAACACTTATAGTGAAATCAAAATAACCCATCATATCTCATTCACTTCTGTAAATAAATATTTTTAATTTGCTGTAAGTTTTATCAAAATTGGTTGAATAGTGTGGCCACAAACTTCATCACATAAAATGCTCTCGCCAATTAATTATCTACATAATTAAATTTCAATCAACCTTTTTAAAGTTACAACGACACATAAACCTCTTAATTATACAATATCATCTTTTTTGTTTCGATTAAGTTTAAACTAAGAACATTATCAACTTGATATGAGTTTGTATTCACTTTAAATAACTCCAACAAAACTTTAATCTACAAAGATACTCTGACTCGCTTATTTATGTAAATTTCAAAATTTATTTCAAAAAAATATACATATAAAAATAAAAGTAAACGAAAAAGTCTTAGCTAAAATTATACTAGTTATCGCATTTAAACAAAAACACAGCACAATAGTTTTTCCAACAAAAACAAATTCACATTTAAAACAATTTTTGAATTATGACTATCAAGGGGGAAGTTGGTTGGTTGAATTTTCGGTCGGTCGGTCGGTCGCTTTGGTTTAGTTTGTTGCATGAAATGTGAAATGTAAAGAAATAAAATAAAGAAAGAGCAGAAAACTGGGTCAAAGATGATGATGACGTTGATAAGTTTATAAAACTTGCATAAATTTTGCAACACAACTACCACAACAAAATAAAAGTAAAAAGAAAATTGTATTAAATTAAAGGAGAGTTTATTCAAAATTAACAACAAAAAATAAATAAATATTTATAAGGAAATACTACAACGTTTTGCCAGAGGGAGGAAATGAGATAATAAATGAAAAATGTAAAAGTGTTAGTTTGTGGAAGAAAGAAGTGCAAATGGTTGTTAAAATTTTTTTTTTTTATTTTTCTTTTTGAATAATAATAATTATGTTAAATAATGAGAGCTAATTTGGAGGGTATGCTGCTGTTTTTTTTTTTTTTTTTTTTTTTTTGCCTTCAAAGAAACTACTGAGAATAAATGACAAAATTAATATTGACGAAATGTGTAGTAAAGCCAAAGTAACTGCATTTCGTTTCATCATAGTATAGATAATCTTTACAATTTGCAACTCGCATTATAACAAATACGTGAGAATCTGATTATTTTTTCTTGTGAAAAATACATTTTAAAATGTGTACATTGAATGATCACAAATCTAGTTTGCAAATCTTTTCATAAAGACAAGATGTCAGATTCTAACAATATTTTCAACTGTGATAGACGTTACGGTTTTAAAGTCTATTCATAAGTATAAGGCTTTCCAATATGAGTGATATGATTTGTTTTAAAAAATTAATGTGAAGTACAATCGATACATTTAAGTTCTAAATAAAACGTCATTCAAATGGTCTCCACGACTTCTTCGATGGATCCAATTTTCGAGCACTAAATCCACTAAATCAAGTCGTATGTCACGAATGGCACGTTCAATATTGGCTTTGACTTGAAGCTTGAAGACAGTCTGGTTTATTTCGAAAGACCAATGACTTCAAATCACCCCACAAGAAATAGTCTAATTGTGTTAAATCATAACTTCTTGGATGGCATTCAATATCACAATTTCTTGAAATAATCGAATCTCCAAAATTTTTTCGCAATAATTCAATTGTTGCATTTGTTACCATGACGTTTACGGTGGTCCAATGCCTTCAGTTCTTGAGTGAGAACAATTTTATATGGATGCAAACCCAAATCCTTTCTCAAAATCCTTCGGGTTGTGGTTTGAGACATGTCCCAATTGTTGAAAACGTCTTGGAATCGACAAATTGCGGTCTTCAGCAACACTTGCCTGAACGGCAGCAATATTTGCATTCCCTCCAGCAGTTCTTTGTCTTAGTGGCACTTGAACACTACGTAAAGAAAATGTAAGCTGAAAATTTTCGACAATTCGACGAATAGCGAGCACACTTGGGCGATTATTACGACCATAAAATGGCAAAATCGCACGAAAAGTTGCAATTGGAGAACGATTATTTTGATAATAAAACCAAATAATTTGTAAACGTTGTTCTTGCGTACATCTCTCCATGATGAACTTGTAAACACTACTGAATACAATGAAAAACAAATGACAGATCATGACATATTACAAATGGCCAAAACGTCACTTCAAAATCATATCATCACTACTGGAAAGCCTTTTATAACTTTAGAGATCTAATGATCGTTTCTTATGGAAAAGGTGCCAATTTTTTCGGAACTTTGCATATAAAAAGACGAATGATTTTTACGAAATTTTTTAATATGAAAAGAAGAAAAAAAATCTGAAAATTGTTTGTTATAAAATATACATCAAAATCTAAAGATAATTTTCAAGATTAAAGTCATGAGAGATGTTAGCTTATACCCGGCAAAAATTACAGCTTCGCCGTTAGCAAGTTTGTAAGGGAATATCAGGTGATATTAGCTTACAAACCTGCTTACGTATGGCATGATATTTGTTCGTGATGTCCCACTTTGGAGCATTTCGTTTTAAGTGCTTATTTCAGAGCAGTGAGTATGAAGTAAATTCATGGAACGAAAACAATACCAACTGAATTATATTTATTTTATTTTTTATTGCATCATCCAAACATTCGTACTGTCGTCTTGTTATGTTCGTTACACTTCGTAAAATTTACAATTGTAATCATTTCCTTACAATAGTGCTTTCTAGTATGCACTAGTGTAAGGGAGCATGTATAGAGATTATTTGCTTTAGTGTTGTTTGTTTTTGTTTCTACATTGATTAAATAAAGTTATCAAAAAATTTTAGATTTTCTGCCATACATTTCTGCATTTATTAAGATAATACATATGTATGTGCTTAATACGAAGCACGTTCTTAAGGCAGACAAAGTATGTACTGCTTCCAAAAACTTGACTATTTTTTGCTGGGTACTCATATAAGGCCGTGCCGCACTATCCTACACAGTCGCGCGATTTGCAAAATATGACATGTGTGTTAAAAATGTATTGTTGTATATTGGACTAAAAATGCAACTATGTGACAGATTTTTTGGCAAGTCGTCCGATTTGTAAAATTTTATGAAAATTTTCATAAAATGATAGTTTTTATGCGATCAGAGGAGTATTTATTGTCAACCAGATGTTTTGGCATCAGATTTGTATGATAGTGTGGCACCTACAACCCCATTTTGAAACGATTTTTTAAAGTCGGTCAGATTTTTGCAAGATTTTCCTGTGAATGAATCGTACGATTGTGTAGGATAGTGAAGCACGGCCTATAATATGTAGCTTCTGAATCTGATGATCTTTTCATATGAAAAAAATGTGCAAATTTGGAGATCTTTTTTTTTTTAATTTAAAAAAGAAAGCATTAAAATCGAATGATCTTTTCATATAAAAAATATATTTTAGAATTTAAAGTTTTTACTTAGAGTAGATTAAGCAGAATTTGAAAATATTTGTATAGAAATGACGTCTTAATTTGATGATCTTTTCATATAAAAAAGGTATACGAATTTGATGATAACATTTTACGAATGAGAAATACTTTAAAATTTAATATTCATATGGAAAGTACATTTGAATCTCACGATCATTTGATACTTGTATAGCAAAACAATCAGAATTTAACGATCTTTCCATATAGATTAGGTGTCCCAATATGGTTATCTTTTCTTATGAAAAATACTTACGAATTTGATTATATTTTCGCGTAAAAGTGACATTAGATCTGAGATATTTTCATGCGGAAAACGTGACAGAATTTAATGATCTCTTTATAAAGAGTAAAGCCATCCAAAATCTAAAGATGTCTGCATAAGATCTTATTTTCATTTAGGAAATTTACTTACAAAAAAACAGACGTATGACTTTGAAAATATATCAACATCTGAAAAACTTTTCTGATCTGGTGATGTTTTTATACCGAAAATAAGTCAAGTGTAGAAATAAGAAAATAATTAAAGAATTAGTTACTTGCACAAAATGTTAATAAAAATCACCTTAAAGTTCATTCAAATCAAATAATTTGTTGCAACAAAGTGTCTTTAAAAATATCCCAATTAAGTTTAATACAAACTATCAGATGATTAAGTTTAAGTAATTGTTAATTTATGGTATTCATTGTCGGATTTCATGTATACAACTTAAAAATTCATAAATATTTAATGAAGAAAAATCGTTTATAAATATTTAATTACACATGAAATAAATTTTAATATGAAGCGACAATTATTGAAACAATTGAGACATATTTTTCTTTTTAATTAAAATTCTTAAACATCTTACTAACTTGTTTAATTAAGTCATTTGAATTTGTTAACATCACGTGTTGTTTTAGAAAAAGGACTTCTGTGAGTCTGCTGTATGTTTTACCTGATACATGTGTATATTTTTTTTTTATAAAAATAAGCAAAGATGTCCGGATGACATTTTCTCTATATGAAAATGTGCATTGTCGGAAATTTTTTTTTTTTTTATTTTTTGTTTTGCATTTGTAAGTGTCTGACATTTATGAAAAAAATAGTACTTTAAATTTTATTCACAACGCATACAAAGTATTTTGAACTGTATGAATTCATTGTTAATGAATGACAAAGCCGTTTAATTGTTGTAAACAATTTTTTTAATATGCAAATCTTACAGGTTTGGTAGACATTTGCCTAATAAATGGAACTGTAATTAATATTAGTCAATTGTTTAATGGAATATTATGGATTATTCAAATAGTTACAAACAAAGTTATAAATTTTAGATAATAGAAAACAAAAGCACCAAGTAGGGAAATTTTATTATAAATGGCTGGAATACTTAAATAAGATTATTGTTAGTTGCATTTAACAGTTACATATTTGAGAATAGATAATAATGTGTTAACTTTGTTCCTTGTGGAATTTTTGTCTAGAAAATTTGTGTTTAGCAAAAAAAAAGTTAATTTTCTTCCACTTTTTCTCTCAAAAAGATTTTGTGAAACAAAAATAATTTTTTTTCTAACTCGGCTTTTAGTAATCTTGGACTGCTTTCCCTCGAAAATTGTCCAATTTCTTTCTTTATTAGTTTAACTCGCTCTTGTTTTAAAACTTAATATTTTTGTGCGAATAATTTATATTCCCATGTAGTTTTATCAAATTTTATTCGAATAATTTTTATTAATATTTTCTATTAACATTTGCAATTTTATTCGATTAATTTGATGCAAATATTTTTCATTTGCTAAATTTTAATCAATTATCTTTTATTTATTGAATATTGTTACTGTAATATTTATCTACATAATTCTATTCGAATAAATACTGTTTGGCTTGTTTTATTTAAACATACAAACCATTTTAAATTGAATAATTTTGTGCGAATAATTTTTGTTCGCATGTAATTTCTTTTTAAATTTTAATCGAATAATTTTTATTAATATTTTCTATTAACATTTGCAATTTTATTCGATTATTTTTATTCGAATATTTTTCATTTGATAAATTCTAATCGATTATCTTTTACTTATTGAATATTGTTACTATAATATTTATCTATATAATTCTATTCAAATAAATACTGTTTGACTTATTTCTTTCGAACATAGTCACCTCGAATTTTAAATTGCATAATTTTGAGCGAATAATTTTCGAAAAGCTTTTGTATATCTTTAGTAGTATAATTTATGTAATTATGTAATTTTATTCAATTGATTTTATCCGATTAATTGTATTCGAATATATTTCATGTGATAAATTTTATTACATACAATATCTTTTATTTAAACAATGTTGTTCCAATAAGTTTTATTTACAAAATTCTCTTCGATTTTTTTTATTAGAAATAGTAGTCGACTTAATTCATATTCATGTATTTTTCATCAAAAACTGTCTTAATGGTTTTCTTTCATAATTTCATTTGTGTGATTTCTACACAAATAAATATTCACGAGCAATTTTAAATTCACCAATTTTGAGAGAAAAATTTTTTTTTGCCTTCATATTATTAAATTTTATTCGAAAATGAGAAATTATTTTTATTGGGCTTTAGTTCAGTTTTATTGAATTAATGAAAATTCAAATAACTATTCGAAAACTTTTTATTCTTATTATTTTCGTGTTAATATATGTATGTAGTTTTGTTTGAAAAATTTTATTCGAATAATTTTATTCGAATATCTTTCAAGTAATAAATTTTATTCGAATATCATTAATTTAGTAAATGTTGGTATAGTAATATTCATTTAAATAATTCTATGTTAAATTGTTGGATTTATTTTATTCGAATATATTTTGACTGAAATTTATTTTAGTCGAAGAAATTCATTAAGAGTCTGCTATAAATTGTCAACTTTGTTTTCTTTAATAATGTTCTCCGCCTGACTTTAATTTAAATAGATTTTCAAGTCGATTTATTAGATCCGAAATAATTTTTATTCGATTATGTTTTATTACATTTTATTCGATTAATTAATTAATTTTTTTTTTTTTTTTGATATTTCGTGTAAATATGTAATTTTATTAGATTGATATAAGTCTATTTATTTTGTTCAATTATTTTTTTATTTCGAACACCTTTCATTTAATTTATTTTATTCGAATAACTTTTATTTATTAAATGATGGTGCAGCTGTATTTATTCAGTTAATTTGTTGGTATTAAATTGAGCAAATGCAAAAAGTGGCAAAAATCCATATTTTATCGATTTTTAGCTGAAAAAAAGCCGTAGAGCTTATGATGTCTGTACACCGATTCGTATTACAAAAGAATAGAAAAACGACAAAATATTTTTTGGTCTTAATTTGATCAAAGGCTATACTACTACTATATAGACGCACACAACGTCATTAAAATAACATCGTGTGCCTTGCTATCCACAGTTGGCTTTTTAAATTGTGCTAACCTGCATTCTGATATGCTTTTACGATACTTTAGTTATTTATTTTTTCATTTCAAATACCACGTCGATAGTGCCACTTGCAGGATATGGTACCCCAATACCTTGAGGTGTCTTCGTTGTAAATTTACAGATTTGCTTGAAATTCTCCAAGAAATTGCAGTTGATGATTTTTGTTCACAGTCCGTCATATTTTAGACAAGTTCATTACCAAGTAACCACCATTCACTGATAATCGTAAAGCTCATTACCTTAAAGGACTTATGAAAAGATTAAGTACTTTTTGTTTTTTCTATACGGTTTGTTCCTATTACAGTGCGTCCTTTCTCTTGTTTCTTATTTGTAGCAAAATATTTAGTATATTTAAAAAAAATATAAAAATTGTTCATAAATTTTCTTTCTCAGTGTAGTGTCTATTAATGATAAATAATAAGTAATTTACTAGTGTTTTTCTTTTATTTTACCAGAAAAAAACCTTCATCACACAAAAAACTACACAAAATCAAGCCATATGTGTACTCGTATTTGTATGTATGTGTGTGTTTTTTTTTAAATAATTACCAGTAAATTAAGTTATTTTTCTTTTATGTTTGAATACGAACAGAGCACAATCAATACAACCAACAAGACAAGCAACAAAAAATTAACAAAATAATCAAGGATAACAAATGAAGGAAGTATCCTAGAGAAAAATCTCAAAATGATTAAGATGTCATCTGAGAATAAATTCACATACTAAGACAACTCATATTTGTACGAGTCTACTACTAAACTATTAAAGTAGTAAAATGTGGCCTGCATATGGGCTGCCTTAAAATAAAATTGATTGTTTTAAGGACCTCAAAAGAAAAACATACACTGGTTCTGCGCCACATATATTCTATACATATATATATGCATGTATGGATAAGTGTGCTGCTAATAATGCAGTCAGTTGTTTTTGGTCTTGCCATTGTTATTTCATCAACATTCAATATGATTTTCATTTTATTTCCTTTTTTTCCCAACATTTTGCCAGATTTTATTTTTATTTCTTAATAAATTGTGCAATTGTTTGTTTTTCTTTCTTGTGTCTGTTTTTGTAGCGTTCTTTTTTTTTTTGTATTTGCGAAGATTGATCCTTTTTGCCTGAGGTTAAGTTTATCCTTTTTTTTTATATTAGAAATGAGAGTATGTTTGTGTCTCTGTTTAGATTTTTCGATTCTGGGGTGTTTTCATAAAGAAAACAATAATAGCCTGACCAGATAAGCTAAGAAACTGTGCTATTTGTTGTTTATCTTTGTTTTGTAGTTTAGTGACGTATCCTGGCTGGAAGCATTCATTAAGATTTGTTGTCTTTTTTTTTTTTTTGTTTTTTAAATCATTTTGCCTGGCCGGTTTGTTGTTTTACGAAATGACAATAAATATAATCTCAAATCAATATAATGATGACAAATTTTTGTCAAAATTAAATATTGACCAAAAGGATGGATGATCTTAAAGACGGAAGAATTGTTGAATGATGTTCAGGTTGAAGAATAGAAAATTTGCTTAAAATTATCATGAGAGAAAATCAACAATTAAACTTTAAATTTAAGTTCTTTTTCTTTGAACTGACCTATTTGTTTTACAATTTTTTTCTTTAATTACTATGAAAACTAATTAACTATATTTCGTTGCCGTAGTTACATATTTCTTCCTTTTTAGCATTAGCCAAAACCATTTAACATCCTCTTAATTGTATGACAAAGAAAGTAAAACGACAAATTGTTGGCACTGAACTGCTAATCAGACTGTCGAACGTTGACTTAATTAGCAAGAGAATCTGTACGAGTAGTAGTAGAAATAACAGCAGCAGAATTATTATAATTATTTTGAAAGGATTTGCTAACAGTTATGATTGTCCTTTATCTTTCAATGCTTGAATAATAATTAAACGGTGCCAAGAAAATGAAACCATTGGCAAAAGGAAGTGGCATTAATGACAAAAACTTTAACTAATTGCAAATGTACCACTTAAGGAGAATGTTTAGAGAAGACGAAAAATAAAAAAAAGAAAAAAGTACAACTCAGCAACAAAAAGTTGTTTAAGAAAAAGTCCACAGGATATTATAAATTTAAATAAGGGAATTGTAATGGGTTTCAAGTTAAAACTCTTAATGCTGACTAATACAAAATTTTGCTTAAATGATGGTAAGATGGTTGGCAGGATTTAAAAAAGTGTCAAAAAGTTAATTTTCTTGATAATTCCAAATAAATTCAAATTAATGTCAAGAACATTAATAAAATATTGAATTAGAAAAGTGTGCTTTTTCGGGTGTTCACAAGAAAAGTTTTTAAAAGTAATGAAGAAAGTTCTAGAGAAAATTAAAATTTTCATTTAATGTTTAAAACGTTTAAAGGCAAATTAAGAAAGTTCACAAGAAATAATTCGGCATAAGAAAAGTTTTCTTTTATCCTTCTTCAATAAAATTTCAAAAAATTTAGCTACGTGATTTTGCATTTTAGCTAACGATATACTACTTACATCCATATGTAAGTAGACCATTTTTTATTTAATTGAATGATTTTACGTCCGCCCTCAATAATATAGATATTTGCTTGTTCATCGTGCCCCAAGTTAGTCTTTTGCTTCCTGAAATTTTGTATATCCTGGAAAAGTGAGATACCGGAAATGGGCACTCCATTAAAGACGTTGCAATATATATAGTTTTTGTTATTCAAATAATTTATTTTAACAATCCCAATTAACTAATTAAGCTCTAGATATCTAGTTTTCGAAATTAAGTTTTCAAAATCTGGTTTAAATTTTCGTAACTATGTTCAAACTGCTGACAATTTCGTTTAAAACTTTGCTCTTAGGTTTGGTGTGAACTATTTGTTTCTATAGGAACATCAATAGAAATACAGGAGATTTAAGAAAACAAAAATATTTTTTTTTCTGTAATATTTGAAAAATCTCAAAGTCCATCGAAAATTGCAAGAAGTAATAAATCTTCCTTTATTGAATATTGTGCAAACTACACGTGGAATGCCAAACTTATAAATAATTTAAAATTATAATATATGTATGTAATAAAAACAAGTTTTAGGTTATGTTAAATTTTTATTAATTATCCTGGCAACGAGTAATAAATTTCATGAAATTTTTATGCCACAAGTTGTAGTTTTCTCTGATTAAGACTATATCAAAGTTTTGTTTATTTATATGATATATTACTTGAAGTCACTGAAGGTCCTTTTTTTCACAAAAGTTGAGTTTTAATTTATGTTAGATTTTTGCTACTTATTGTTTATAGTTTAATTCAGAATTATCTGATTTTATCAGCTAAAGGAGACGAAATATATGTATAATTGAAACATATAACAATATTTATGCTCAATTTGATAAAATTTGTATGCCACAAGTTGTGGTTTTCTCTCATTCAGACTATATCATAATTTTGTTTGTGTATACGATATATTAGTTGAAGTCACTGAAGGTCCTTTTTTCACAAAATTTTAGTTTTAATATATAATTTACATTTTTGGTATTTATTGTTTATAAAACTTTGATTAAATATCTATACTTCCTTTTTACAAGGTGGGCCACAAGAAATCACCCTATTGCAAGATGTTCTTATTTTTGCAAATGGCGGCCAATGTCAAATCTGTTTTGACATTTGTGAACTAGACAGATGAATACAAGTGAACAAGCCATGGAGCGATACACTTCCCAAGAACGCGGAATAATCGTGTCTATTTTTTTGCGCGAATTCCATCGCCGATTCCCCGGTCGTCCGGTACCGACTGCGCATACACCGCGCCGTTTATCCACCAACCTTGAAGAGTATGGGACCACACGAGACGCTGCCAAGAGTGGACGGCCCCGGAGCGCCCGTTCTGCCGAGAATATCGCCGCTGTTTCCGAGGATGTCAAGCTATCGCCAGAAACATCGACCAGATGCCGTGCCTCGCAATTAGCCATCAGCCGGTCGTCCCTAAAGCGAATTTTGGTCAAAGACCTGCGCATGTTCCCGTACAAAGCCCAGTCCGTGCATCAACTGCTGCCTTTCGACCGCCAAACGCGCTTAACCTACGCCCAAGCCATCCTCAATCTCGAGGACGAAGTGGACGATTTTTGAACCAAAATAATAATGAGCGATGAGGCTCATTTCCACTTCAGCGGGAATGTCAACAAGGAAAAGTATCGAAACACCGAAAATCCATGAGTGATGCACGAGGAGCCATTACACCCGCTCAAAGTGACTGCATGGTTCGCTGTTCACGCTGGAGGAGTCATCGGGCCATTTTTTTTGAGGACGCCGCTGGTCAAACGACAACAGTGGGCGGTGCGCGATTTTTTTCTGCCGCAATTGAACGAATTAGGACTGGAGGACATGTGGTTCCAACAGGTGCGCGATATTCTGAATGCGGCGTTCCCGGGTCGCCTCATCTCCCCTTTTGGCGATTTACACTGGCCCGAACGATCGCCCGATTTAACCGTTCCAGACTTTTTTTGTGGGGTTTTCTGAAGTCCCGTGTTTACGTGAACAAGGCCGAGACCCTGGAGGCCCCCAAGGACAACATTCGACACGAGTGCGAGAATCTGTCGCCCGAAGTTCTCGCCGAAGTGATGAAAAATGCCATAAAACGAGCCCGTAGAGCAATCAATTGTGATGGCGCCCATTTGGCCGATATCTTCTCGACTTGACCAATAAAATTCTAAAGGTTCAAATAAACATAATCAAAAACCAGAATCGAAGTTTTTCATTTAGAAAAAAAATGAGAGCCAAACAATATCGGATGACTTCTTTTGGCCCAACTTGTACGTCGTATATTAACAGTAGGTTTCTGTTTGATAAAAAATATCTGATTTTATCAGCCAAATGGGGGAAAATATATTATTGAAACATTATTTATTCTAATTTATATGAAATGTTTGTGCCACAACTTGTAGTTTTCTCTAATTAAGACTATATCAAAGTTTTGTTTGTGTATACGATATATTACTTGAAGTCACTGAAGGTCCTTTTTTCACAAAATTTTAGTTTTAATATATAATTAACATTTTTTGTATTTATTGTTTATAAAACTTTGATTAAATGTCTATACCTGCCTTTGTACGTCGTATATTAACAGTAGGTTACTGTTTTATTAAAAATATCTCATTTTATTGGCCAAATATGGCAAAATTTATTATTGAAACACATAATACTATTGATGCAAAACTCGATAAAATTGTTATGCCACAACTTGTAGTTTTCTCTGATTAAGAGTATATCAAAGTTTTGTTTGTGTATACGATATATTAGTTGAAGTCACTGAAGGTCCTTTTTTCACAAAATTTTAGTTTTAAGAATATCCCACTTATGAGACCAAGTGTGTTAATATTAGGCACAATAAAAATTTTAAAGGACATTTTACAAAAATATGTTCTAGTTTTCTAATTTGCTGATTAGTAACTTCTTGCATTGAATTTATAAGTCATTAATTCGTTTGTTTTCTTTAATTATTCTTTACAGATTCTTGGTGACTTTCGAAATTGCAAACTGTGGATAAGAGAAGCAGTCTATTTGCATGGGAAAAAAGCTGAAACAAAAATTATTCTTTTAGATTTAAAAAATATATTTATGTATGTTGTAAGATAATAACAATTTAAATTTAAATATTACAAAATGAAATAAACAAAAAAAAATAATGTAAATAAAAACAAAAATTCCTCAGAAAAAAAATTAGGAATGGTTTTTTTTTATAAAAACTTTGGAAAGCATTAAAAAAGAAAAAGCAAAGAACAAGAGGTTCTCGCGATGTATAAGTGTACCTAAATTCATTTAAATAAATTCATAAATAAGCGAGCACCACGCTTATGAAGTTAAGACGAAAACGTCATTTTTAGTGGGCAATTATGACGATAACTGTCGTTACAGTTTTTCTAATAACTTTTCTAATATTAAAGATATCGGCATGATTCTTTTTGTATTAGATCGTTTGGGATATTAGCTTTCATTTAATAAAAAAATAATTTTAAAATATGCCATGCCCCACTCTTTTATTTCATAATTTATTTTTGCAAGCTTAATTTTTTGTATAAAAAAGGGGCGTGGCACAAAAATTTAAATGTAGAATTATAGTCCACCTCATTTTCTAGCTATATGTCCAATTTCATGCCCGTAGCTCTTTAGATAACGTAGCTGTGATCATTTGAAAATTGTAGCTAAAATTCCTTAAATAAAATAAAAATTTGCAAAATCCACCAAAAAATTTTGACGAAACACCAGGCCAACAGCATCGAATAGAAAGTGTTTTCTGTGTTTTTGTTTTGGTTTTTTGCTTATATCTCGGAGGTAAATGAAGATTTTGGAATTATTTTTTCTGTGGCAGATAGAGTGGAAGATGGGCTTTTTAACTGTAGACAAATTTACCGCCTACTGCCACGCCTACTTTAAGCAATTTAGAGTTAAATATTAAAAACTCTTATAAAGGACAAATTAAACAAAAATTTTAATAAATTTTTTTAACTGCCGTAAAGAGGATCTCTCGATCTACATGTGTACCAAAGTTCATTTAAATAACTTCATAAATAAGCGAGCACCACGCTTATGAAGTTAAGACGAAAACGTCATTTTTAGTGGGCAATTATGACGATAACTGTCGTTACAGTTTTTCTAATAACTTTTTTAATATTAAAGATATCGGCATGATTCTTTTTGTATTAGATTGTTTGGGATATTAGCTTTCATTTAATAAAAAAATAATTTTAAAATATGCCACGCCCCGCCCCACTCTTTTATTTCATAATTTATTTTTGCAAATTATATTTTTTGAATAAAAAAGGGGCGTGGCACAAAAATTTAAATGTAGAATTATAGTCCACCTCATTATCTAGCTATATGTAAAATTTCATGCCCGTAGCTCTTCAGATAACGTAGCTGTGATCATTTGAAAATTGTGGCTAAAATTTCTTAAATAAAATAAAAATTTGTAAAATCCACCAAAAAATTTTGACGAAACACCAGGCCAACAGAATCGAATAGAAAGTGTTTTCTGTGTTTTTGTTTTGGTTTTTTGCTTATATCTCGGAGGAAAATGAAGATTTTGGAATTATTTTTTCTGTGGCAGATAGAGTGGAAGATGGGCTTTTTAACTGTTGACAAATTTACCGCCTACTGCCACGCCTACTTTAAGCAATTTAGAGTTAAATATTAAAAACTCTTATAAAGGACAAATTAAACAAAAATTTTAATAAATTTTTTTAACTGCCGTAAAGAGGATCTCTCGATCTACATGTGTACCAAAATTCATTTAAATAACTTCATAAATAAGCAAGCACCACGTTTATGAAGTTAAGACGAAAACGTCCTTTTTAGTGGGCAATTATGACGATAACTGTCGTTACAGTTTTTCTAATAACTTTTTTAATATTAAAGATATCGGCATGATTCTTTTTGTATTAGATTTTTTGGGATATTAGCTTTCATTTAATAAAAAAATAATTTTAAAATATGCCACGCCTCACTCTTTTATTTCATAATTTATTTTTGCAAGCTTAATTTTTTGTATAAAAAAGGGGCGTGGCACAAAAATTTTAATGTAGAATTATAGTCCACCTCATTATCTAGCTATATGTAAAATTTCATGCCCGTAGCTCTTTAGATAATGTAGCTGTGATCATTTGAAAATTGTGGCTAAAATTTCTTAAATAAAATAAAAATTTGCAAAATCCACCAAAAAATTTTGACGAAACACCAGGCCAACAAAATCGAATAGAAAGTGTTTTGTGTGTTTTTGTTTTGGTTTTTTTCTTATATCTCAGAGGTAAATAAAGATTTTGGAACTATTTTTTCTGTGGCAGATAGAGTGGAAGATGGGCTTTTTAACTGTTGACAAATTTGCCGCCTACTGCCACGCCTACTTTAAGCAATTTAAAGTTAAATATTAAAAACTCTTATAAAGGACAAATTAAACAAAAATTTTAATAAATTTTTTTAACTGCCGTAAAGAGGATCTCCCGATCTACATGTGTACGAAAATTAATTTAAATAACTTCATAAATAAGCGAGCACCACGTTTATGAAGTTAAGACGAAAACGTCCTTTTTAGTGGGCAATTACGACGATTACTGTCGTTACAGTTTCTCTAATAACTTTTCTAATATTAAAGATATCGTCATGATTCTTTTTGTATTAGATCGTTTGGGATATTAGCTTTCATTTAATAAAAAAATAATTTTAAAATATGCCACGCCCCACTCTATTATTTCATAATTTATTTTTGCAAATTATATTTTTTGGATAAAAAAGGGGCGTGGCACAAAAATTTAAATGTAGAATTATAGTCCACCTCATTATCTAGCTATATGTAAAATTTCATGCCCGTAGCTCTTCAGATAACGTAGCTGTGATCATTTGAAAATTGTGGCTAAAATTTCTTAAATAAAATAAAAATTTGCAAAATTCACCAAAAAATTTTGACGAAACACCAGGCCAACAGAATCGAATAGAAAGTGTTTTCTGTGTTTTTGTTTTGGTTTTTTGCTTATATCTCGGAGGTAAATGAAGATTTTGGAATTATTTTTTCTGTGGCAGATAGAGTGGAAGATGGGCTTTTTAACTGTGGACAAATTTACCGCCTACTGCCACGCCTACTTTAAGCAATTTAGAGTTAAATATTAAAAAATCTTATAAAGGACAAATTAAACAAAAATTTTAATAAATTTTTTTAACTGCCGTAAAGAGGATCTCTCGATCTACATGTGTACCAAAATTCATTTAAATAACTTCATAAATAAGCGAGCACCACGTTTATGAAGTTAAGACGAAAACGTCATTTTTAGTGGGCAATTGTGACTATAACTGTCGTTACAGTTTTTCTAATAACTTTTCTAATATTAAAGATATCGTCATGATTCTTTTTGTATTAGATCCTTTGGGATATTAGCTTTCATTTAATAAAAAAATAATTTTAAAATATGCCACGCCCCACTCTTTTATTTCATAATTTATTTTTGCAAATTATATTTTTTGAATAAAAAAGGGGCGTGGCACAAAAATTTTAATGTAGAATTATAGTCCACCTCATTATCTAGCTATATGTAAAATTTCATGCCCGTAGCTCTTTAGATAATGTAGCTGTGATCATTTGATAGTTGTGGCTAAAATTCCTTAAATAAAATAAAAATTTGTAAAATCCACCAAAAAATTTTGACGAAACACCAGGCCAACAGAATCGAATAGAAAGTGTTTTCTGTGTTTTTGTTTTGGTTTTTTGCTTATATCTCGGAGGTAAATGAAGATTTTGGAATTATTTTTTCTGTGGCAGATAGAGTGGAAGATGGGCTTTTTAACTGTGGACAAATTTACCGCCTACTGCCACGCCTACTTTAAGCAATTTAGAGTTAAATATTAAAAAATCTTATAAAGGACAAATTAAACAAAAATTTTAATAAATTTTTTTAACTGCCGTAAAGAGGATCTCTCGATCTACATGTGTACCAAAATTCATTTAAATAACTTCATAAATAAGCGAGCACCACGTTTATGAAGTTAAGACGAAAACGTCATTTTTAGTGGGCAATTGTGACTATAACTGTCGTTACAGTTTTTCTAATAACTTTTCTAATATTAAAGATATCGTCATGATTCTTTTTGTATTAGATCCTTTGGGATATTAGCTTTCATTTAATAAAAAAATAATTTTAAAATATGCCACGCCCCACTCTTTTATTTCATAATTTATTTTTGCAAATTATATTTTTTGAATAAAAAAGGGGCGTGGCACAAAAATTTTAATGTAGAATTATAGTCCACCTCATTATCTAGCTATATGTCAAATTTCATGCCCGTAGCTCTTTAGATAATGTAGCTGTGATCATTTGATAGTTGTGGCTAAAATTCCTTAAATAAAATAAAAATTTGTAAAATCCACCAAAAAATTTTGACGAAACACCAGGCCAACAGAATCGAATAGAAAGTGTTTTCTGTGTTTTTGTTTTGGTTTTTTGCTTATATCTCGGAGGTAAATGAAGATTTTGGAATTATTTTTTCTGTGGCAGATAGAGTGGAAGATGGGCTTTTTAACTGTGGACAAATTTACCGCCTACTGCCACGCCTACTTTAAGCAATTTAGAGTTAAATATTAAAAAATCTTATAAAGGACAAATTAAACAAAAATTTTAATAAATTTTTTTAACTGCCGTAAAGAGGATCTCTCGATCTACATGTGTACCAAAATTCATTTAAATAACTTCATAAATAAGCGAGCACCACGTTTATGAAGTTAAGACGAAAACGTCATTTTTAGTGGGCAATTGTGACTATAACTGTCGTTACAGTTTTTCTAATAACTTTTCTAATATTAAAGATATCGTCATGATTCTTTTTGTATTAGATCCTTTGGGATATTAGCTTTCATTTAATAAAAAAATAATTTTAAAATATGCCACGCCCCACTCTTTTATTTCATAATTTATTTTTGCAAATTATATTTTTTGAATAAAAAAGGGGCGTGGCACAAAAATTTTAATGTAGAATTATAGTCCACCTCATTATCTAGCTATATGTCAAATTTCATGCCCGTAGCTCTTTACATAATGTAGCTGTGATCATTTGATAGTTGTGGCTAAAATTCCTTAAATAAAATAAAAATTTGTAAAATCCACCAAAAAATTTTGACGAAACACCAGGCCAACAGAATCGAATAGAAAGTGTTTTCTGTGTTTTTGTTTTGGTTTTTTGCTTATATCTCGGAGGTAAATGAAGATTTTGGAATTATTTTTTCTGTGGCAGATAGAGTGGAAGATGGGCTTTTTAACTGTGGACAAATTTACCGCCTACTGCCACGCCTACTTTAAGCAATTTAGAGTTAAATATTAAAAAATCTTATAAAGGACAAATTAAACAAAAATTTTAATAAATTTTTTTAACTGCCGTAAAGAGGATCTCTCGATCTACATGTGTACCAAAATTCATTTAAATAACTTCATAAATAAGCGAGCACCACGTTTATGAAGTTAAGACGAAAACGTCATTTTTAGTGGGCAATTGTGACTATAACTGTCGTTACAGTTTTTCTAATAACTTTTTTAATATTAAAGATATCGGCATGATTCTTTTTGTATTAGATTTTTTGGGATATTAGCTTTCATTTAATAAAAAAATAATTTTAAAATATGCCACGCCTCACTCTTTTATTTCATAATTTATTTTTGCAAGCTTAATTTTTTGTATAAAAAAGGGGCGTGGCACAAAAATTTTAATGTAGAATTATAGTCCACCTCATTATCTAGCTATATGTAAAATTTCATGCCCGTAGCTCTTTAGATAATGTAGCTGTGATCATTTGAAAATTGTGGCTAAAATTTCTTAAATAAAATAAAAATTTGCAAAATCCACCAAAAAATTTTGACGAAACACCAGGCCAACAAAATCGAATAGAAAGTGCTTTGTGTGTTTTTGTTTTGGTTTTTTTCTTATATCTCAGAGGTAAATAAAGATTTTGGAACTATTTTTTCTGTGGCAGATAGAGTGGAAGATGGGCTTTTTAACTGTTGACAAATTTGCCGCCTACTGCCACGCCTACTTTAAGCAATTTAAAGTTAAATATTAAAAACTCTTATAAAGGACAAATTAAACAAAAATTTTAATAAATTTTTTTAACTGCCGTAAAGAGGATCTCCCGATCTACATGTGTACGAAAATTAATTTAAATAACTTCATAAATAAGCGAGCACCACGTTTATGAAGTTAAGACGAAAACGTCCTTTTTAGTGGGCAATTACGACGATTACTGTCGTTACAGTTTCTCTAATAACTTTTTTATTGTTAGAGATATTTCCATTATTTTTTTTTGCCTTGAAAACTAAGCTTTCGTTACTGTCAAATGTATTTATCGTGAATAACTTTCCTTGTTAGATTTTGCTATGATCTCATATAAAAACTACATGTCGTTTGTTTCTTTTCGTCTTACCGACCTTTTATGTTTTCATCTTTAATTAGGGAAGGAACGAAACAATGTGATTTTAATAGTTTTTCGGGTATTTGTTCGTTCACGTCTTACAATTATTTTTTTATTGTAGTTGTTTTACATTGATCTTAAAATATTAGCGTAAATTATAATTAAATAGAATAAAAAACTGCATTGTGATTCTCATATAAAATCATTAAATAAATGTTTTTAATAAAAGTTTTTGTAATTAACTTGATTTTACTGAATTTTTATTCACACAAACAAGATATTTTGATTTATGTATTCAGTATTTTAATCAAAAACAAAAATTTCTTGAATTACATAAGTACTTATTTTTGTTTAAAATAAATTTTTTATCTGACATTTTGTTTTATAAATCTTGTTACAATTTGATTGTGAAATTAAAGTCCACTTGTTTGTTTTTTAAACTCAGTTTAGCTTTATTATTTTTTACAAATAAATTTTATATTTTCTAAACTTTTCGTATTCGCTGCTGTTTTTACAATTTTGTAAAAATAGCAGACTGTGTACAACTCATCCTTTTGTAAAATGTGTCCTTTAATAATTAGCCTTTTTTTTCATTAGAAAAATTAGAAGAAATTTTGTATCCAGCAAAGTACATGAAAGTCTAATTTACTCAGCTAAATATATAATTGCAGCACAACATCTGCGTCATATGTTTCCTCATTCTATCATAATTATTGTTGTATGGTGCAATAGACTTCTGGGACACTTCCAATTCATAGGCCTTGAAATGAAATGAAATATAATAAAATAAAAATATGAGAAATTATATCAAAGTGAGTTGTGTTCATGTAAAGTAAGAAAGATATTCTTTTTCTTTCGACAAAATAGGTTTTTTTCAATTTGTTGCAGATTTCATAAGACTATTTTTCATAAGTCTGTTCAATTTTAGGGAAAAAAATATTCTTTGTTTATCTCAATATTTTCTAATGCGAATCGATGTTACTACAGAAAACATTAGTTCACACCAAATATTAGAGTTCTACCACTTTTTTCCAGCTAAATATCGATAAAGTATGGATTTTTGCCATTTTTTGCATTTTTCATAAATATTTGCCCTAAAAGTGTACACAGGCTAAGCCGAAAACCTTTAGTAATAAAATTCAAATATTTTAAAATTTGTGATTAATTTCAAAATTTTGAGTTGCATACTAAAGATCTTTTGAACAGACTTAGGGATTTTCTCCACCATGGTATTTCCCGACACGGCGATGTTTAGTAAAGATTTTCAGCATTGCATTACATACGTACCTAATATTATTTTGACCTTAGCACCCCAATGCACTGTAGAAAATCTGGGAACTTAGATTATTTGGGCAATTGCTGGGTGCAGGCACTTTTTTCTACATGGTGCTTCTTACAGCGGCAGTAGTTTACTAACGGGTTTTTGCATTCCAGGCTTCGGCGGAGCTCAAGGTAACTCTTTGCCATAGAATTTCGAGCAACGTCGCCGTTAACTAATAATATTTTGAAAAGGTAATTTTTGATATAAAGTAGTTTTTGTGATATTTATTTCATCTATATATACATATATATAAAACCGAATGTGTGTTTGTTTATTTGTTTGTTTGTTTGTTTGTTCCTTATAGGAGGCTAAACCTCTAAACCGATCTTCCTGAAATTTTCACAGTATTTAACTGGAACTCTCGGATGGATTATAGGCTATATGAAGTTTTGATTGGACAAAGGGGTGTGGCACCGCCCATATAACCCAAAAATTTAAATCGCCATATTTCGGGCATTTCTTTACCTACGGCGATGATATTTGGTACAAATGGTATTGGCATAATTTGGAATACGTACCAGAAGAAAAGTGGGTGGGACCACGCCCCTTTTTAGGAAAACCAAACCCTTGGACCGATCTTCTTGAAATTTTCACAGCATGTTACTCTGGAAGAAATAATAGGCTATATGAAGTTTTGATTGGACAAAGGGGTGTGGCACCGCCCATATAACCCAAAAATTTAAATCGCCATATTTTGGGCATTTTTTTACCTACGGCGATGATATTTGGTACAAATGGTATTGGCATAATTTGGAATACGTGTCAGGAGAAAAATGGGTGGGACCACGCCCCTTTTTAGGAAAATTAAAAATCGTAATATAGTCTTAACTACTGGACCGATCGTCATTAAATTTTCACAATAGGATATATAAATACTTTTAATTTTATTTTATAACGAGGGGGTAGCGAAGCACACCGGGATAAGCTAGTTTACACTATTTTGGGGCCATTTTTGATTTTTGGTTTGGGACCATTTTTCATTTAACAAAAAATGAAAAATGGCCCCAAACAATTTTTGTCTTGTTTTTTAATGTAAAAAGTTTGGCGACATTTTTAATTTTTTAGTTTGGGGCTATTTTTCATTGGGGCCATTATTCCTCAAATAGGAAAAATGGCTCCAAAACTCAAAAATTAAAAATGGCCCCCAAACTCAAAAATTAAAAATGGCCCCAACTTTTTACATTTAAAACAACAAAAAAATTGTTTGGGGCCATTTTTCCTATTTTAGACCCATTTTTCAGTTTGAGTGCATTTTTCAGTTTGCGGGCATTTTTAATTTTTCAGTTTGGGGCCATTTTTCATTTTTTAGTTTGGGGCTATTTTTCATGGAGCCGTTATGGACGTTTAAACATAAAATACATATGTACATATATACCCTGAATTAATAACCTCGTTCTTTGTTTTTTTTTTTTTAATTCAGTTAAAAACGTTTTATTTTTTTTTTTGTTAATTTTTTATACGAAATTTGTTTTGTAAATTTCGGCATTTCTAACTAAAATTTTTTAATCCATTTCGAATTGTAAAGAAAACCTTAAGGTGTTCGTATTAATATCCTTTCGAAAAATATTAACATAATTATTATTACCTTTCGTATGCAATTACAATACTTTAAACATTAATTAAGCCTTGTAGTAAAATATTTTCGTGTTTTCGTGTGGTGGCCATTGATGGGCTGTATGTGTCATCATCTCATTAATTTGTGTTAAAAAAAGGGTCACTAAAAACACCTCATTAAAGTCACATTAATGATCCAACTTTCAAATATTTATGTCGTCATTTGGCATTATAAAAAACAAACTAAATATAAGAAACACTAAATGCTTAATTAAACAACATGATGATTAGTGCTACGTTAATATAAAAAGGTCCTAACTCGGTTTTTTTTTAAACGCGTTTTTTTTTCTATTACTAACTTAGAGGGTTACCTATTGAAATTTGATAAATATGAGATTTTAAAAAAAAACTGAGTTAGGGCTTTTATAAACTGACGCAACATTATGTAAGAATTTGAACGAAATATTTCTTAAGAACTTATAATCGTATTAACCCTTTTAACCTTTAGGTGAAAGGAAGTATGTAGTAAAAAAAACTGTATAATTTTAAAAATTACTACACTAAGCTACAAAGTATTTAATTTGTGTGCTTAAATGCCGGCAGTCTAACTTTAGCTAAACTATTTTTATCTTGATCATAAAATCGTTTAAAAATGTTCAACCATAAATAAGCAAACAAACAACAAAAAAAGAGGGCTTATTAAATATTTAAATTTTAATTTTTTATTGTTGTTGTTGTAGGATTACAAAAGACTTAATTTACATAAAATTCAACTCTACTGTAAATTCATTAATATTTGGTCAGCTTTTATTTAAGTTTTGCTTGAACCTCAGGTTTAGTTGTTGCAGCAATGTTCGTTTATTTTAACCCCTTCTTAGCATATGGTGTTCTATTGTATGTTACAATGAAAATTTTGTTTCGGCTACTTTGTCCCAACATTTCATTATTTACGCTTTAGTGGCCACCTAGGAGTGGTTTTGTTTTTACTTTTTTTTTTCCTTTCATAAAAATATGTTTTCTTTTCTTGTAATAAATGCGTTGACATCAAGTGCTTTTGTTGTAAGTTTGTTTTTTTTTTCTGGTAATTTTAATTTTGTGTTGTATTTTTTAAAGTCATTAAATAAAAAACAAATGTTATGCATGTTAATTCCTGTTCACGTATTTACATAAACTGATCAAATAATTTGATAAGCTGTGGCTTGATTATGAAAAACGAAATTTTATCAAGACAAGGTTTTTTGTTGTGAAAATTATGAAAGAAAAAAATAAATAAAATACAATGTTTTTAAAGCGAATATAACGTGATAATAAATCTCCAGTCAATGATAAGATTTACCTTAACTTAAACTTATTAAGTACTAATGGTTTTTTTTAAAAGTTTCTTTCATAGAAGTCAAGGTGGAAAATGCACATTTATGTAATAAAATAAAAAGTAATTCAATGCCACTCCCACAATTGGTTTTCTACGCTTTCGAAAGCAACCACAATTAGAACAGATGTGTAATGTCAAAACGTATTCTTTTAAACATGTAAAAATTTGGAAAAGCTGGTACTTTTCTACTTTGGTACTTTTTGTTCTTTTTTTCTTTGATAAAAGATGTAGCGTGAACGAAGTCTCCAGTAAAAGCTAGTTTAATTAAAATTTAACTATGTTAAACCAATGATTTCGATCGTGATACATTTAAATGAAGGCATAAAAATTCTCTAAGTCTCACTGACCACAACAGTACTGTAGTTATAACAGAGTCCGTCGATTGGCGATCACCGCTATAGATTAGCTTTGTCGATTTTGATAAAGCATTTGATACAGTGGACCACTACGTCATATGGAATGCTCCGATATGTAAAAGTATTTTGCCGAAATTTGTCTCCTTGATTTAAAGTGTATACCATCAGGTAACAAGAATAATCTTGCATGAAAATAAATTATTCAAGCAAATCTCTGTTGGCGTTGTAGTACGCCATGGATGTTTACTATCACATTTTCTCTTTAAAAGCTTCCTCGACACCATTATGGTCAAGGTAATGCAGAATGGCAGAGGAATAAATTGGGGCCTGCATGGTAGTATAAGCGACCTTGACTATGCATACGAAATACCTATTGTGACACATAGGTTAGGAACTGAATTGGCTGTCAAATGATGAAATGTGAACAATTGAGCTGTCACCCTTTGACATTTAATTAGTAAAAAATTACGAATTTTAACTATGGAACGCTACACTATTGAACAAAGAATTTTAATTAATTGTGAAAATTTACTATCATATAAAATTTACTGGCATGATAAATTACCCAGTCGCGTAATTTGTCGAGATGGCGATGTCAATTTGCCGCCTCGTTCTTGTGATTTAACGCCGCCACAAATAACTAAAGCTATGTACACACGATTGGCAGATCTTACAATATTGTAAGATATCGCAATATGCTGACAACGTACTGACAATGAAAAATTGTTACCAAAAGGTAAATTATCCGTTAAGACGATTGTAAGAAAACCTTACCATTTCATTGTCAGACAATTGTCAGACAATAAATTTATCTGCTAACAAAAATTTTAAAATCACACTGTTGTCAGATTGTTGTGTGGCAAAAATTGCCAGATGCGTTGTTAAACTTTGTCAGAATTGTCAAAGGTAATCGTATTTCTGGAGAGCGTTGCCAACAGAAAAATTATCTGACAATGGTGCCATTGTTAAATGAATTAATTTTAACACATCTGTCAATAAAAAAAGAGCTTACAATGTCTGACAATTATCTGACAATGGCAAAGTAGAGTGTTCACACGCTTGTCAGATGTCTGACAATATTATTGTCTTACAATTAACTGATAATGCTTTTTCTTGAAACGTTGCAAGACAAAAATTGTAAGTTCAGAAGGTTTTCAGACATTTTCTGACTATTTTTCGGACAATATTGTAAGATCTGCCAATCGTCTGTAAATAGCTTGATGCTCTGAGAGATGCAATTTGGCGCTGCATTGACAAGATAAACGAAGCTTTGTTGCAAAAGGTGGTACAAAGTTTTGTGAAAAGAGCGGACGTATGCCGACGTGCTAGAGGTGGACATTTGCCCGACATCATATTCAATTATTAGTTCCCATACTACTTACTTTACATTGGCATCAATAAAACTTAATGTGTCAATAAAAGTGAGTTTTTAAGCCAATTTACTTTCTAACCTCAAATTTGCCCACCCTTTATGTCAGCCAAATTGCTACAGCTGTCGAATATCATAGAAGATTGAAGATGAAGACTGAATATAAATATTGCGTATTAATGAAGCAAGGCAAGAAATTTTCGGTAAAAATGTGCACTTCTTCTGGTATATAGGCAGCATCATAAGAAAGACTGGTGGTTCTAAAGATGACATTGAAAACCAAGTCATAAAAGCAAAGCAAACATTCATTTGAGTAAAACCCATTTGGAGTTCGTGCGATAAGATATTCGTAATTCGATACATACGTGAAATCAATCTTGCTCTACGGCTGCATAACATGGAATGCTGGCATCCCGAAATATCCAAAATGTGTAAGTGTATGTTAACCAGTGCATCCACAGAATAATGCGTATCAAATGGAAAAATCTAACAACTAACTATTAACAATTTATATGAGCGATGTTGGCTGAAGAAGTTAGCGCATTGACCTGGGTTCGACCCCTGGTCAGAGCAAATCAATTAACATCATAAATTTCTCTAATGTGCTTTAGTGTGGCATTGTATTCATTGTTTTCGGACTGTTTAAGTGAAAAAGGCATATCATTGTTCCGGCAACGATTAATACAGTTCTAATCTAAGGTATATCACAGCGCCCCACTTCGTTAGTTAGCAGAACCGTCGGTGAAGTAAAACAATTAATAAAATGCTTGCTGAACTCACAGCTTAAGAAAGCTAATATGTCTACTTAACGCCAGAGACGCTGAAAAAAAAATTAACAAAGCGCACAATAGCAGGAATTAAGCCTTCTAATTTTAAACATCTGTCTTCTCTAAGTTCTGGCACAATGCATGCCATAAGTAGGGGTTATCCCTTAGTGCTGGTGTTACGAAAAAAAAAATAGTTAATGGACAGAAAGAAAACTACAGCCAGTTACAATAGAAATAAAGAGGCGAAATTGGAACTGGCTCAGCCACATTTTGCGCAGACCGCCAAACGAGAGCACCAGAAGCGCCCTCGTCTGGAACTCACAGAGCAAACGTAGAAGCGTAAGACGCACGAGTAATTAATTTACGCTCAAACTAAATTTCGGAATTTTTCATTTAATCTTGAAAATTCGAATCCTCAATTTTTCTTCGCCATCTTTAAGTAAACAGATAGAGCTTCTGTCTTTGGTATGACCACAGCTTTTTTTATACAGACATCGATTAAATATACAAGAAATTAAAACAAGATATCGTAATATTTTTTTTTTGGTGTCATTTAATAAGATTTCTTTAAAAAAAACTTTCAAAAACAGTTCTTTTAAGAAAAATTCTTTCACTGTAGCTTGTGCTTGCAGAGATTTAAAATATTAAAAATTGTTATAAATTGTTTGAATTAATAAAATTTTAATTAATTTAATTAAAAAGATATTCATTATTTTAGTCCAGCAAAACACAAATCTAATAGTCGTTATTACGGTTCTAGAATTGATTTCGACTGTTGTACTTAAAATTTAAAGGAGCACAAAACATTTCTCTTTCATCTACATATAACAGAAGTCGAAGTCGATTTGAGTACCATAATTAATCCGAATAAAATTTATATACACAATTAATATTTAATAACTTGATTTAAAATCTGCTTAATGCATCATTTTGCCTTCAAACGGTACTCGACTCGACTTCGATTCGAGAACCGTATTTTTATTTTGCGGGAATAGTAAAATTAATTAAAATAATTATTAATTTAATTAAGATATTTATTAAGAGGACTTAGCTTCTAAATAAGAGATTTAATTCAAAAGTTTTACTTTGACACTTACCATGCCGAAGGTGTTGGTTCGCCTTAAGATTCAAGAGAAATTAGTACAGCCATTTTGGAAGCTAAAATATAAAAAAAAAATACGAGAATTAATTTCTAAGTTTAACTAGGAGCTATCAAAATAAGTACGTAAAAATAAGAATACAGATAAATTTAAATTTCTTTATAATGCCGCATTTACACTACGCAACTGTGTTGCATGCAACTCTCACATTTTCAGTGAGAGCATTGAAATCGAAATCTTAACATTTTATATATCTTCTCTGTCTTTCTCACAGAAAACAAGGAAGTTGCATGCAACAAAGTTGCGTAGTGTGAATACGGTATAAGCCTATAATCATAATGTAAATTTAAAAAATTAATAAAAACCATTCTATGATGCTCATTAAAAAAAATGTACTTCTTTAGATTTCACCCTCTTAAATGAAATTCGTTTTCAAAAATTTCCAAAGTCTCCGGTACAACGTTAATCATAATGTCGTATACCAGTTAAAAACGTGCAAATACTTGATTCTCATTTATTTGTCCACATTAAGAACATTTTCCTAAAGAGGATTAAATTATTAAGCCAACAACAGTTGACATCTGCTTTACTTTTACACTTGCAGGAAAATAATGCTAAAAAATGAAAAGAATAGAACAAACCAATTCATGTTACTAAATAATACATATTCTTGACATATGCTGTTTGCTCTTTTAATGTCAGCAGCAATTCCAAAAACAATCCAATCATCGTTATTAGTGTAACAATCGTAGACGTATGAACTGCTTTCTGAATCATCACGAATGATATGCATCCGAAAAGTGCACTTCATACAACAGCAGAGAAAAAACACAGACTGCATAAAACGTCATATTGCTGTAAGTCTATGGATTTGTCCGAAGGTCACGTTTTAGTGAGTTTTTTTTTTTTTTTTTTGTTGCAGGAAAATATTTTAGAAATTCAATTTTATTAACAATGGATTTGTTTTTTTTTTAATTCAATGTTAACCAAAAGTTCATTTTCGTTTTCAATAGATTGATTGTCCTTCAATATTTAACTCAACATTTCCTCAACAATTTTATTAAAAATTTTTTTTAAATGCAAAAAAAAACAATTAAATATATATTAAACCTAAAATCTTAAAAATTATTATCGACGACTTAAAGCCAACATTCGGTTCACAATGAAAACCCAAACAATTTGTCATTATTATTATTCTTTAATATTATTTTTCCGCTTCAGAATTTTTTCATACACTGGGAAAATACTAGAAAAGAAACCACAAATTCTCATTAAAATTTTATTTTCAAAACTTTAACATCTAAATTTATAGTATTTGTGGTTTGGTGTGTGTTTTTTTTTTTTTTTTTTTTTGTTTTTTCATCCAACAAAATGGTCACAGAGAAATAAATTTCCTAAATGAAATGCCTGTACAAACGTACACATGTACTCTGTCATTTTTATACATGTGACACATTTGTGTCGAATTTGACCAGTAAACTTTAGCTTTAATTCATTCGATCTACTACTTCGTAGTACTAAAATCATTTGTTGGCTGATAGATTGTGGTTAAGAAACCACTAAACTGCACACAGATAAACGAAAACATATATATACAAACACACATATATGCATGCATGCATATATATTTTGTTAGTCATGAATATTGGTTTATGTAGTGTTTAGTTGTTACGACCGGACAGTAAAACTAATGACAGCTGTCATTTTATGTTTTTAAGAAAAAGGAACACATATAAATGATATTCTGATATATTCTTTATACTCGTACATACTTTTATTTTAGAAAGCAATATACGAAGTGTGACTTGTTGAAACATCAATATTGAATAAGAATTTTTTTATTAAATTGAAATACTCGTATGTTGTTTTATATTATACGAGTATAGTTATAAGGCTTCTCTTCTTATCCTTAAGCTGAGACTTACTACATCTTGTAAGAATGGTAAGAGGCACAGACCAACTGTGCAGTAACGAAATATGGTTGTGGCAAGCGAACTGTATTTTTTGTCATCATATTTTTAATTTTGTGTAAAAAAATTCTGTTTTATATCTGCTCAGAAATACTTTATTACAAAATTTAAAAAAAAAAAAAAACATGATTGAGTGGAGATTTCCGAAAACAACGTTATTTTGTTCTGCCGTGTATGTGAGAAATTTCGTATTATTGAGGATTTTTCTCTTGTTCCTTGAAATATTAACAATGTCTTAGTTTTTTTTTTAATAAAATGTTACGAACTTTAGTTTATGTATGTATAGAAATCATTATAAGAACTTAGGTTAGAAAGACACAATAAAAATAGTGAATTTCCGAACCATTAATATTAAAAAAAAAATCAGATGAAAAACTTTCAAGAGATTCAGCAGAATTTTAGTTATTTGTAAAGGATAATCAACTACTTGTTTACAGCAGTCGCGATTGGCAATTAGGACTCAGCGGACGACAACCCTGATGATGAGACTGCGAATGGTATCTAAACATCACGATGATGTCAGTTCCACATTCCGTGTAGTCCAAAAAATATTCTCTATCTTGTAAATTACTCCAAGATTCTGTACTTTTATTTTAAAAAAATATTTTAATTAAAAAAAATTTGTTTTACGAATTTAAGCCTGAATAGATAAATATTTTTTTGGATTAAACTTAGGTTAATTTGACTGTTGTTAAAAGTGACGGTTGAACATTTGGTGTGGGTTTCTCTTTGAATGAAGTGCAATTTCTGGCAATATCTTGGTGTTGTTAAGGCATCTCCTTTACAGTCACGCAAAGAAAAAACATGGTGGATGAAATCTTAATCGCAAACTATCATTTCATGTTCAAATTAATGATTACAGCTACTACATATTTTATTTGCTATCTAAGGATCATAATATGTTCTTCATAAATCTCCCTCTGACAATACCATTGTATGAACATAGTATGCTCTGCAAGTGCTGAGAAATTTGAGCGCATTGTAGTACATACATATGAAAATGTTATTTTCCTGGTTTATGTAAACAATTTGAAATTTTATTTAGATAAAAGAAAAATGCACACACAACTACTTATTAAATTAAATTAAATCAAATTATATTTTTGATAAATATTTTTATTTGAAAATATTTATCGAATAAACTTTTCTGGACAAATTAAATTTAATAAAATTCAAAATGATAAACTTATTTATCGGCATATATATGTAAAAAAATATATGTAAAATTCAATGGCCATCTTTTGCAGTTCCGCAGTATTTACTTCATGCTGCAAAGAAACGTGCATTCGTATATTAAATTCACTCCATACATCAGTATGTACTCGTATAAGTAAAACAATGATGTTGCAGTTTTCAGGTGCACTTTTATATTGTTGTAAAATTAAATAACTTGCATCATATAATTATAATTTTAACATTAATTTTTTCACTTCACATCTCCTCTTTTTATTAAATTCTATGAACGACTGCAGTTACATACGATTGACTACTATTTTGTTTTTTTTTTGTTCAGAAACACAAACAATGTATGGTCACAAGAAACTTTAATTTTAAATAAACTTTTATTATTCTCGTTTGCAAAAGATACTCTTGTAGCAGCGAAAATACTTGTTTTGATACATTCAATTTTTATTGGACGAAACCCAGAATGATTATTTTATTGTCGCATCAAATATTTTAATAATGGAAGAATGTTTAATGCAACCATATTTGCTTCAATGAATAATTATTTGGTTGTGTCAAATAAATTTAGTTGACATGAACATTTTGCAATCTTGTCTTTTCTCTGCGTGTATGAGTTTTATTTTGAACAACATTAGCATATACAATCAGACTAGCAGAACATATCAGTATACCGATTTATATTTTATGTAAAAAGGATAATAATTGGTAAAAAATATCAACTATTTAACCAAGTTTTTAACAGAAATAGAATATGAGAATTATTATAATTCCTTTTTATTCCATTTTTGCTCATTAAGATATTATCATATAAAAATCTCTTTAAAAACAGTCATACAGCCACCACAACTACAATTAAAATTAAATGAAAACAAAATATCTTCAATTGATCTAAATCAATTTTAGTCAACTATCTCATCTTTTTATTCTACAATTCTCCCACATCTTTATGCAAATGCCTTTTTATTGTTATTCTCTTGGCTACCCAAATGTATAAAACACCTGTATGGATTGTTTCTTTTTTAACTTACAATACATACATTAGTAAAATGTGTGAATGTATTAGTAGCAACTTTTAACGTTTATAGTTCCCAAAATACTGAACCGACAGTAATTCACAATATCTCGTTCACTTCTGTGAAAAAATGATTTTAATTTGATATAAATTTTGCTAAAATCGGTTTAATAATGTGTTAAGGAATCCTTTACAAAAAAAAAACTTATTATCTATTAATTATATAAATATATATGTAAGTGTGTGTGCCTTTGTGCATAAATTTAAGAAAAAGAAAAACATTAATTTATTCCAGCTTTCAATTAAGAAAGAAGTTTTATATAAAATTTTTCGTAATCTATAAATTTATAATCTGCTGAACTTAATACAACGAAAAAGTAAAAGAAGAAGTTAAAACAGTTTGTTAGTATTAGTGAAGCCCCGAACCATTTATTGCATAAATAAGTTGTTTTGGTTCAGATCTGAGTTCTTTGTATATGAATATGAATATGTATAAGATATTGCAAAATACTTTTTTTATTAGTACTAACAAGGACTCAAGGATAACAAGAATTTTTTTGTTTTTATTTCATATCTCATTTCTCAGATGTTAAAGTTGGGACCATCCTAATGTAAGATTTTATTTGTATAATCTGTCAAAGTTTTTTATTTTAATACAAAAAGTATTCGAAAAGTAATTTGAATTTGATGTTGAGATTCTACAAAAATCAATATAACATTCATATAAAACAAAAAGAGTTAAACAGAAACTTTAAGTATCTTTAAGATCGTAAAATAATTTATGATATTGAGTTTTTAGTTTGTTCGTTTAAACTAAAACAGATACTCAAACAAACAAAAAAAAACAGTTTAAGACATTGTAAACACCACATTAAAAATTTAAATGAGAAAAATAATACAAAATCCGATACGAGTATCTCAAATTATTGACAGTAGTTGATTGGGAAAAATTGATATGACCCATAGCGTTTGACTAGAAATTTAAGATTTTCAAATTAAATTTTTATTGATTTGGGTAATTTACATATTTTTATATTCTTTATTTTTTTTTTTTTTTTGTATTTTCTGCTTTCAACAGCTAATGATTGATTTTAAATGATACGTTGTTTTTTTTATTATTGTTGTTGTTGTTTCTGTGGTATACGAAGGAATAATTTTAGATAAAATTAAAGATAGAATTTTTTTTATATTACGAGATACAGATTAGAGAAAATTTTAAATGAATTTGGAAAATAAATTTGTGGTTGCATCAACAAGTTTGAAATAAAAAGTCTAGGTGGTCATTTATTACTTAATATTTAATTTTATTTAAATAATTATACGATTATTAGCAGAGAATTATTTTTAACCAGCTATAGGAGGAAGTAAGAGATCTTCTTAAAATGTTTATACAAATCGAGGTAAAAGAAAAGACTATTTTGCTCTCAAAAGTTTAGTATACAAGATATTTGGATGATATTTTTCAACAACGATATGAGAATTAGTGTTGCATTATTAACTCAGAAATAATTTTTTTTAGTTATGATTATATTGCAACAAAGGCTTCACAACCAATTTGTAGAGGTTGCAACAACTATCATAGAATTCGCTTGCTACAAATAAAATTTTCAGTTAGAACCACTGAATTTTCGGTTGCAACAACCGATAAAATTGATTAACACCATGGAATCTTAAATGAAAGCTAATCGGTATTATTTACGCTCAGTTTTTATCGTGGAACCCACTTGAATTGATATTTTTAATACTTAACTAAATAAATTTTTTTTTTCTCACTCATTTGGAATTAAAATTTATTTTTGTCCATTATTGGTATCGAACATAGAACGCACATGTTTGAAACACATCACATCGCCTTAGACAAGTCAGCCACATGAGTATTTTAATATCGACAAATATTGAATAAGTACTTATTTTATTATAATTTGTTATGCCAACCTAATAATCGGTTAGGAGTATCAATCCAGCCATATTCATTACCAATTATTCGGTTGTGCTCGCTAGCAAAGGAATGCATTCAGTTGGCCCCAACTAATTTAAGAATTGTCACAACCGTTTGGTTTGGTTACAATTTTTGTACTATGGGTATGATCATTGCATGTTGGTTGGATCTATAGAATATTGGTAGCGGTAACCGATATATTGTCTATTATGCAACTTATATTCTATTGACACAACTGATTCCATCATTTTTCTGGTGTCGTCGATATGTTTAACTCTCTATAATAAAACAAATAGTTGAGCATTAAGAAAGGTTTCATTAGAGTTGTGAATTGTTATTCTCTCCATCCCCTCCCTTCGCCCTTTTCCACAATCTGTACTCCTACTTATTTTGATTTGGTTGTTAATTTGTTTTATTAATTGTTATCATCTTAAAGTTCTAAGAACACAATCACCCCCTAAAGTTGCTTCCAGGCAAACTTTAGCCTAAAAGCGCTGAAAACTAAAATTCCTACACATTTTTATTGTTGTTAAAGGAACCTAACTTTATTTCTTATTTTGCTTAGTATTATTAAATGTATTCCCTAATTTATAGAAGTTTTCATTCACCCCACTTAACATGTTTTTCTTAATTTGCTTATTTAGCTCTTCAGTTAGACGAGAAGAAAAAATATATATATCTTCCGTTTTGTCAAAACTTTTTTTTTTTATTTTGATAAGATTAATTTTTAATTTAAATTCATAAAAACAGACAATGAACGAAGTTGGCAAACAAAACAAATAGACAGACACGCTTACATATAAAACTCTTCAGGCAAGCAATTGTCAAAGTTGTCAAAAGTTTGTTTATTTTGTTATGTGTGGAGATGTGAGTGTTTCTCTGTTTGTGTGCTGTTTTTAGAGGAAAATCAGTTTCACCATAAAAACTGTTTAGATAATCCAATAAAGTAGAAAACCATAAAAACCAACCCTTTATCATTCATAATGTTCATTCGAGTAAAACCGAAAATTAAAAGTTGAAAACTTTTTTTTTTTTTGGTTTGTTTATTTATCAAATGGAACTAAACACCCCGTTTAAATGGATTTGCATACGAAAGGACAGACGCAGAAAAACATACAAACGGACGGCCGGACAGACGGACAGACGGCCAGACAGACATTTAGACAGTTAAGCATAAATATGTACTTAGTTCTGAGGCTAAACTGGGAGCAATTGTTATTTATTTAAACAATTTATAAAATGAAATATTATTTTATCAGCAGCAGCATTATTAGGTTCAATTTAACATTCGTTTTATTTGCCCATGAAATGTCAGGTTAAATAATTTTTTTGTTGTTTAATTTAATTAATTCCAGTTTAGGTGTGAAAAGAAAGATAAGTTTGGAGTTTTAGTATTTAGGAAAATTACATTAACCATTCCATAACGGCTCTTTTAAATAAATCAATCCAAACATTTGCTTCTCTTATTTTAGCTTTCAACAGTTCCCAATAAGTTCCTTTTAAGTGCAAAAATCTTCTAACAAAAATATCCTCTTTATTATTTTACTTTTGAAACTACATTAAATTTCTGCTGAAATTTTTACTTCATTTCACTTCAGCAGAATTGGTTGTGCGTCTGTGTGTGTGTTTTAGGTTTTACAAATCTCTTACGATCTTTAATGTGTTTTAATCCTTTTTGTGTAGTTTATGTCACGTTGCTTTTATGCCACGATATTAAAACACGTGTTTTAACATGTTTCTACACATGATTTTTTTTTTTTTTTTGTTGTAAATTAAAAACAAAATTATAATGAAATGTTTATTTTGTTGTAATTAAATGCGAGCATGCACTTATGCAGCTTTTATAAAATCCGCTAAAATGTTGTTAGCCACAGAAAAAACTAAAATAATCCAATAAAATGACGAAAGCGGTTGTAGCGAATTTCAAATACCCTTTTTTTAAATTTTTCTAATTGTTTTTATGATGTTCGTTGGCAGTACTTCAATGCTAAATTTTAAAAAGTTGTGTTTAACAGCTGTTTGAAGCGCTCAAAAGCGTAGATGCTTTCAGGCGAACTCCGCAGTAAGATGTTACAAACGCCACATACGTGGTTTTAAATATCAGCTAATGATAAATGTACGTATGTTTTTTTATTAATGTTTTTTTTCTAGTAATTTTATTCGACAATTTTTTATCCTGATAATCTTATTCAAAAACATATTTTTTCGAAAATTATTACAGAGCTTATAACAATTTTTAGTTAATTAATTTTGCTGATCCGATTAATTATTCGAACAAATTTTTTTTATTATACTTTTTACAATTTCTATTAATCTGCCACTAGAAAAAAGTTGAACTTTATTAACGCATATTTATTTCTAGACTGATTTTAAACATTCATTATCCTTAATTTAATCCAACTCATCAATATTTTTAACTTATTAGTTTTATGTGGCATAACCCAGACGTGAATACCTTTAGGTGTTAGCATGATGTATGTACTTGAAATTGCCAAAAAAAATTTTTGTATGTTTCATATTAATATTGTGCGATTTTTATGATGATGCAAAATTAGTTGCAGAAAGGATTTCCTTTTTAATAAAAATCGAGATCAGTGTTTTTTTTTTTTAATTAGGACTAGCACTCAGGGGATGGCTCCTACGTATGTGCCGGAACTCAGAGAGAGGGATAGGGTAGAGAAGATAGTTGTTGAAACTTTAGGAGACTTAACTTTTTCACAACTATGCTTTGCGCGTTATGTTAATTTTTAAGCCAGTGTTGAGGCGCCTCCGGTGTTAGGTAGACGCATTAACTTTGTTAAGTTGTACTAGCAGGCATTTTATTAATTGTTTTACTTCGCCGATGTTTCGCTAACCGACGAAGGAGGGCGATGTTGTGTACAGTAGCATGGATAGCATCAATCACCGTCGGAACAGTTTTTTAGTGGCCAGTGCTATGCTTTCATCACTTAAATACTCCGACAACACTTAATACAACGTCCCACTAATGTACATTAGAGAAATTAATGATTTTGATTGACTTGCTCCGTCCAGGGTTTGAACCCATGCTCCAATTCATTGTTTGCTTAGTAGTCAACGCGCTTCACTTCAGCCAACACCACCCCCATTTAAAATAATTAAAAAATTTAATATTATAAATGCGAAAGTTTGTATGTTTGTTCCACTATAACGCGTAAAACAATTTATGGTATTAAATGAAATTTGATAGACGGACTCTGATTAAAATATAGGGTACTTTTTTTGCTACTTTATATTTTTGTACTAATATTTTATAAATTTTTTATAAATGGACATACTTTCCCTAGGCTGGTACTTTTTTACTTTTGGTACTTTTTCTCTTGAGCAATTATCTTTGAGGGACTGTAGTGGGATAAATTGTTAAATTTTGTACTTTTTATCTTTCTACTAATATTTAACAATATATGAATTAACACACTTGCGGTGGGCAGAAATGCGAAACACTGGCACTTTTGGTACTTTATCCCTTGAGAAATTCTCTTTAAGGGCCTGTAGTGGGACAAATAGGTAAATTTTGTACTTTTTATTTTTCAACTAATATTTAAAAAAATAATATATGAATTAACACACTTGCTGTGGGCTGAAATGAAAAAAAATGGTACTTTTGGTACTTTTTTACTATTGATACTTTTCTCTTGAGAAATTCTCTTACTGGATTTGGATGAAATTTGGATAGCAGCGACCCAGATGAATACATGTATATATTAGTTGTTATTTGGGGGACGCGCTAAATTAGGAGTTTTGGTATGTTTTTACATATGTCTATTTCTGGTACTTTATTACTTTTGGTATTTTTTCTCTTGTGAAATTATCTTAATGAATGTCGATAGCTGTGACCCAGAATAAAATAAAGCGTATTTTTTAAGGGCCTGAAGTTGGAAAAATTTATAGTTTTGGTACTTTTTATTGTTGTACTAATTTAAAAAAAATAAAATAAAATATGAATTAAAACCCTTGCTGTGGGCTGAAATGAGAAAAGCTTGTACTTTTGGTACCTATTTACTATTTGGATTTGGATGCAATTCGAATAGCTGCGACCCAGATTAAAATATATGGTATATTTTAAGGGGGTAAAACGGGATAAATTAGGAGTTTTGGACTTTTTTTATTTACTAATTTCTTTTCATTAATATGAAAAAATAAAATCGGTAGACATCGATTCCTTAGAATCGGGTAAGTAAATGTTTTTTTAATATGACTGATTATGCAGTGCATTTTCTTGGGGTAAAATAAGGGAAAACAACTTCTTTCGTACTTTTTGTTTTTTTACAATTTATTTTTCACATTAACATACGGTGAGTGCACTTTTTGAAGTCGGTTCTTTTGGTAACTCTTTGTTTCTTCAAAAAATTTGGTGTGCAGGCAGTTTGTTATGGCTTCGTTAACATGTAGCGTGAACGAGGGCAAAGTAAATATACTCGTATAACTTATTTGACATCTACAAAATATACTTTTCTTAAAAACAGCACTGATATTCATAATGAACCCCTCTATTTATATATCAATCACTTCAAACAGTACAAATTATTCTGACAGACTAAATTATGTCGAACTGAAGTCGTTAATATTTCAAAATATCAAACTACAAAAATATGATCATATTTTGTATTGTTTTCCGAAATCTGTTTAAAAGATTTAGCATAAATTTTCGGTGACAAAATCTATGTGAAACTCATTAAATCAATACATTATTACCAAACATACGAGTATTTGATGTTGTGATAACAGACAACAAAAAATAAATGCATCTCCAGCACATAAAATAAATAAAGATAATTTTTATTATTTACACATTTCAGAAACACGACCACAAGTGGACTCCACCAATGTTTGTTTTACCCACACACACAAACATACACAGAAGAATGAGATAAAAGTATACTGCACTCAAGTAATATGACACTTTTTTGACTTACTGTAAATTTTTGGTTTTTAACACCAAAAAAGGTGACAAGTGGATATTTACTTTTTTTTATACGTTTAAATAAACAATTTTTTGGCTATAATCCAACTGCAAGAGATTTTCCCGACCCACACACACACACTCTAAAAGCAAAATAATTCTTTAAATTATGACGCGTCATTAGAAAAACACTATTATATTTCTTTCTGGTTTCATAATTTTTCTTTTTCTTTCTTAATAAATAAAATATTAAAAAAATAACAGAAATCATTAGTATTTTTGTGTGGTCCTTGAATTTCCTGTTTTAAAAATAGCATGAAATATATTAAAAGAATTTAGTTAACAATTTTTAATTTAATTGTAAACAGAAATGTAAAAATGTAATTTGCTACATGATCACAACAATTGCCAGAGGCATGAAAGGGGATAAAAGATGGAAAAATATGGGGGCTTAAAGATAAAAGTGTATTTTAGGTTCCTTTACATGTCCCAATCTGCTAGAAGCTTTTACGACATTCTAATCAATTTCTTTCAAAGGGTGCTACTTGTAATGGTACATACTTCTTTTATATATATGTATGTACATACTTTTTTTAAATATTCTTTTGCCAAAATTTACATTTTCTTTGCAAATTCTGTATTTTTTAGAAGAAAAATAAACTATTGTATGAGTACCTCTAGAAAAGGAACTTTAAAAAAAAGTACATACTTTTTTTAGAAATGCCTAAAGGCTCTATCGCTTTTCTCGCTATTCTCGCTTTTCTTTTACCGCAATTCTCGCTTTTCCCGCTTTTCTCGTTTTTTCGCTATTCTTGCTTTTCTCGCTTTTATGGCTTTTATCGCTATTCTCGCTATTTTCGCTATTGCCGCTTTTATCGCTTCTATCGCTATTCCCGCTTTTCTCGATATTATCGCAATTCTCGCTTTTGTCGCTATTGCCGCTATTCTCGTTTTTCTAGCTTTTCTCGCCTCTTTCGATATTTTCGCTATTGTCGCTTTTATCGCTATTCTCGCTTTTATCGCCGTTATCGCTTTTTTCGTTTTTCTCGCTTGGTCAAAAAACATCATGATGTGAGTTCAACTTTACGCACAATCAAAATTTTCTTTGTCTATTTAAATATTTACGAGCTACCAAAGTATATTTACACAAGTACATGCAAGAGCGCAGCTGGTCGTGTTTCTTATACATACTTATTTTCATTGCCTATTGTCAACATTTTTTCATTTTTCTTTCTACACAATTTTCTTTAAGTTCTACTGAGCAGAGCTGTAAAATAATGATTAAAATTTGGTTTTTAATTCCAAATGGTTTACAAAAAGTTTAATTGATTAATTTTACACAAAATGTGAATTCAATTAAAACGCGAATGCATTCGTCATGAATTAAAAATTCTCGCCGCTGCCAAACACATCGGTTTTTTTTACTGTTTTTACAGGCATTCTTTATTTCTTAAAGCGGTTTGGGGAAAAATTTAAATGTCAATGCGGAAAAATATTTAGTAAATGGTTTCAAGAATTGTTTTATTAAAAATATATCTTGGAAGTTTGTATTAAAATTTCTAAAATGTTATTAACGTTCTGCCCAGAAAACAAGTGTCATAAGTGACCATTTCTCCCCCCAAAAACCTGGCCCAGCCTGCTTTGTTTTTCAAAATTTTCCCAGAAAAAATAAACAGGGAAAGTATTGCATATCATATGCACAGGAATATAAGTAAACTACCACAGACCATTGGAGATTTTCTTTTTTCCAGTGTGGCCAAAAGTATTTCATACGGTCATTTGCATCTATGATTGTGTGTGTGTGTTGTTGAGTATGTGTTCGTGTATCTTAAATAAAACCGCTACTGTATCAGGCCAGCTTATCTGTCATTGTCTTAACATTTGTTTGTGGTTTTTTTTGTATGCATTCAGATTTTGTTGCATTTTTTTTTTTTTTTTTTTTTTTTTTTGTTTTTGGTTGCAGTCAGTCGGTCGTTATTGTTACATTTTATCTCTGATTCTGTTTATTTCTTCCTTTTTTAATTTTGCTATTTTTCTCTGTACAATAAAACCACGTTGCTTCCTTGTTTATTCAGTGACTGGTCGTCTAACAGACTGACTATTTGGTTTTACGTTATTCTGTTGTGTGGTGGGTCTCGCTCGGTCAACAGTTGGTTGGAATTGTTGTTAATGATGGACATTTGCTATATTCTTGTTGCTTCCGTACGATGCTACGTAGTAGTTTCTTCAATTTCAATTGCCCTTAAGGGCGCCCTGTAGTGTTTTAATAAATGTGCACGACTGTTTTGGGTTGGCTACTCACTGCTCTCCTTTTACTTACAACTGCTGCCAGTTGTGCACGTTGTTAAGCTATTTAATACAGGAAGCATACTGTGTGTGCTGTATGCTTTAAATTTCTTATATCGTCGTACTTCATGTGGGCAGTCAGAGAACATTAAAAAATATGAGGTGATGTAATCTCTGAGACCTGGAGACTTACGAAATGGAGTGTTAAATAGAATGTTAAATTTGCATTTTTATTTGATGATGTTTGTAGGCTTCGGCTTAAATGTTTTTTTTTTTTTTGATACAACAGCTCTTTAATCGTGTCTCCAGGATATTTAAACTATCTGTGTTCAGGTTTATTGTAAAACTTTTTATTGCTAACACAAAGTTTCTCTCGTTATGATTTTAAACAAACCACAAAAAAAGCAGAAAAAAATCGTTTTCAACAACAAAGTGTTGATATCTTAAATACATTAGCCCTATTCAAAATCTTAAGCTTAACTTCTTCCAATTTTGGGCATAAAAAGTTCATCATCATCGATCTATACCGCTCTCCATTGACAGTAACGGTGTTACCAGCTTCATTTCGAACGAAGTACGGACCGATGATTCCACCAGACCAAAAACCACACCATACTGTCAAATTAGGTGAATGTAATGGTTTTTCATGAATAATTTTTGGATTTTCTTGTTTATTTACCGCACAACTCAGATGAAAGTGAGCCTCATCGGAGAAGATGATTTTCTTAAAAAATCCGTTAACGTTTTAAAGTTGTTCCAAGGCAAAATCAGCAACGTTGTTCTTGCGTATATCTCTCCATGATGAAATTGTAAATACTACTGAATACAATGAAAAACAAATGACAGATCATGACACATTACAAATGGCCGAAACGTCACTTCAAAATCATATCATCCTTATTGGAAAACCTTATATATCTTTCTAAAGTGTCACCTTATAAATTTAATTAATTAATGTAAATCGGTTAAAACTTTGTGTAAGAGCTTTTCGAAAGCTCACTTCTGCCAGAAGACTCTAACGGTTTGTACCCTACAAATTGGCAAAAAAAAAAAAAAAAAACCCTCACAAAAGAAAATCATGGGAAACCAAAATAGCACCTCTTGTCAAATTTGCATTAGAATTCTTTTTAATTTTTTACGTTGGTAGTACCAACTTGTGCACTCTTCTCGAATATATGTTCACAATTTTAGCTGTTTAGCATGTACGAGTTTCTTGGTGAGAGGCATAAAAGTAAGGAATATTTTGCGAGTTCGGCGATTTTTGGTCTTGGCTCACCTGAATTCTGCCAATACGGCGATTGGACTTTGGTTTCGATGCCATAAGCATATAACCAAGACTCGTTATCTGTTGTGACCCTTTTAAGCAAATCTGGACATACGTTGACGTCATTTAACAATTCCTGGTCGATGCTCATGTGACAGATTTTTTTTTTTTTGTAAAAATTCTGGAATTTCGCAACAAACTTCGCTGCCGAAAATGTCCGAAAGAATAGTTTGGTATGAGCCAACCGTTACCCCCCATATTAAAATTTTTATCGCATATTCGATATAATCGACAGCATCAGAAATTTTCATGAATCAATTATGAAACATTCCAATTTTTTTGGAATATTTAAAAAACTTTTGATTTCTAAACAGTTTAACGCATTTTTATTAAGTTTAATTTGCATCCAAATTGTATTATTATAAAATATGTATTCTTAAGCTTAGATCCCACTATCAGCACAATGTACCGATTTTCGTCGGCTCACTGCAATAAAGTCATAAGTACTAAACCAAAATTGCTTTATTTCTCAATAAATTCTAGAATGAGTCTATATGGATTTAATACCAATGCAGTGTGTTGCAATTATGTCCTTATATTTCAGTTAGTTGACAATTAGGGCAAATTTAGCTTATTACTTATAACTTTATTTATTTCAGTGAGCCGACGAAAATCGGTACATTTTGCCGATAGTGGGATCTAAGCTATATACTCAGAACGAAATTGGCATGATAAATATTTCCAGAAGCAGGGTAAAACTAAACCATAATTAATTTCCAATTCACACGGCAAAATATTGTTCTTTTAATAATTCGCCATATTCAGTACTATTGAATAAGTACCGGGAAAACATATAGTTGCCTCAACTCATGTCTTCTTTAAAAATTATAGAATTAATTTTAAAAAAATAGTTGCTTTACACAAAAACAACATAGCTGAAATCCAAAACCTCGTAACTAACATTTTTATTAGTTTTCAGTATAAACAAAATATGTTATATGTTACGTACTTTCGGTTTTCGCTTATAAAATGTCTAATTTTTATTACATGAGAGTAAAAATTGGTGGGGGCATCGATGTTGATGATGATCAAAAAACCGATTTCTCATTTTTTGTTAGTTACGTGGTTTTGGATTTTAGCTAACGATAAGCTTGTAAGACCCCTTCCCTTCCCAGCACAGGTTCAGTGTACAAACCAATAAAAATCATTTACAATTTTTAGAAAATCAGCTATTTTCAGTTTTAATACTTAAAATACAAATTTAACAAACACATGACATTTCCAAAGAAACTAAAAGTAGAATCCTCCAAATACTCATAACATGTTAAATAAAATAAACAAACATTATTTTTACCATTTAAAGAAAAAAGAACTCAGAACATTTTATGTCTGTCTGTCTGTCTATCTGGTGTTATTTTGTTATGTTAATCAGCAAATTGAAAAATAAATACCAAATATACGAAAAGAAAAAAAAAACAAACAGTAGCCTTTAGTTGTATCGATACGACGAGTATTATCATGAAGTTGCACCTTTTCATTGAACAAACATACATGGTACTTGTTTTTTTTTTCCTTTTTTTGCTGCATACATGCCAAACAAAATAAATAATTAAGCAAATACATGAAAATAAATGAATGATGATGAGTAGACTTAAATACACAAGAATTATAGTATTTATTTTTTTTTTAATAATAATTGTAAAACAGTAGCAAAGAAAGACATGGTAGTTGGGTTTAAAATAATACTCTATTCTATTCAAACTAAATAGTAAATGGTTGTCTACAGAATTGTCATGATATACCGAGACGTTTGTGGACAGAACTTGATGGTGTAGACCTGATTACGAAATATGCTTGTGCATGTATACTTGATGAAAAATAAAGTATTAATGTGTGTTGAACAAATCGGTTGTAACTAAAATAAATATTTTCTTATTTATTTAAAATATTATTTGCATACGTTTGAAAATTTTGTTGTTTATCTGTTACATGTGCTTAAACAAATCAACTTATTAGATCTAACAAGGGTTAATTGCTCAAGTGTTTTAGTAAGTGATAATTTACTTAAATTCTATGTTAGTTAATATTTTTTTTTTGTTCGTTAAATGTTATCGCAAATAATATCGTTAATTATATAATCTTTTTTTTTACATTACGGCTGATAAAAAAATTTTTCAGTCTTTTTATTTCGTTAATTCTGCGACTTATAGTTGAGCCTCGGTTATCCGGGCCTCTGCATTATACTGATAGATTAACACATTTTTTTTTACTTGTTGTCGGTTTTACTTTAAATCAATATTGCATCTGTCTAAACAGTAATCGCTGATAATCGTTTTACGCTTTAAAGCGGACAACTTTTTATTTTATCTAGAAATACGCAGAATTATTAAACTTCTGTCGTACACAAGAAAACTAAAAAGAAAATTTCAATTAATTTAATTGTTGAAGTTTAACACAGAAAATACAGTTCCTAAGAAATTTTCAATTAATGTACTTAATCAAATTAATTAATTAATATTAATTAAATAAATTACTTTCGTAATTGAATCAATATATCGTGTGATCAAAATTAAGTTTTCCCAATAATCTTACAAATATTTAGTTATTGAAAATTAAAGTTTGAAAACAACGCAATCGAAATTGAAATTAATTAAAAAAAACTGAAGAGTCATTTTAGACTTAAGAAAAAAATTGTAAATTTAATCACAAGAATTAAAAATTTCAATTAAACAAAACTTCTAAAAATTGTAAGATATTTTTAAGTAATTAATTCTTATACCGAAATTACTTAAAATTATTCATAAAAATTTCCAAAGTTTTTTTAAAATTTTTATCAATTAATCATGTGATCAAACAGAAGTTTTGCTAATATTTGCTTCAAATTTTCAGTGATTGCAAATTAGAATTTTAGTGATTGAATATGCAAATTTCATCGTACGTTGAACTTCAAGAACGACATGAATGGAAAGTGTTCTTTTTGTGATTGAAATGAATTACGAAAACTACAGATTCAATTAATTTCGTAATTGAAATTTATTACAAAAACTTCCGATTGAATTATGTACTTGATTGAAATACGAAACTATTCATAAAAACGCAATTAATTGCACCTGCTGTTTTCCTAACCTACACGCAAAGAAAAAACATGGTTGATGGAAGCACAAACGCAAACTTAAATTTTATGTTCAGATTAATAATTACAGCTACTATATATTGCATTTGTCATCTAAGAAACATATTATGTTCTTCATAAATCTCCCTCTGACAATACCATTGTATGAACATAGTATGCTCTGCAAATGCTGAGAAATTTGAGCACATTGTAGTACATACATATGAAAATGTTTTTTTCCTGGTTTATGTAAACAATTTGAAATTTTATTTAGATAAAAGAAAAATGCACACACAACTACTTATTAAATTAAATTAAATCAAATTATATTTTTGATAAATATTTTTATTTGAAAATATTTATCGAATAAACTTTTCTGGACAAATTAAATTTAATAAAATTCAAAATGATTAACTTATTTATCGGCATATTTATGTAAAATTCTTTTGCAGTTCCGCAGTATTTTCTTCATGCTGCAAAGAAACTTGCATTCGTATATTAAATTCACTCCATACATCAGTGTGTACTCGTATATGTAAAACAATGATGTTGAAGTTTTCAGGTGCACTTTTATTTTGTTGTAAAATTAAATAACTTGCATCATATAATTATAATTTTAACATTAATTTTTTCACTTCACATCTCCTCTTTTTATTAAATTCTATGAACGACTGCAGTTACATACGATTGACTGCTATTTTGTTTTTTTTGTTCAGAAACACAAACAATGTATGGTCACAAGAAACTTTAATTTTAAATAAACTTTTATTATTCTCGTTTGCAAAAGATACTCTTGTAGCAGCGAAAATACTTGTTTTGATACATTCAATTTTTATTGGACGAAACCCAGAATGATTATTTTATTGTCGCATCAAATATTTTAATAATGTAAGAATGTTTAATGCAACCATATTTGCTTCAATGAATAATTATTTGGTTGTGTCAAATAAATTTAGTTGACATGAACATTTTGCAATCTTGTCTTTTCTCTGCGTGTACTCGTACATCGAAAATTGTGTATTCAATCGCTAAGCTAATAAGTTTAAACTAAAAAATATTTCTAAAAATTTTACAATAATTTTGTTTATGATCTCATGAGTATTTAAATCAACTACGAATAATAATTAAAACTATTCACAGATTCAATTAATTTCGTAATTGAAATTAATTACGAAAAATCCACATTCAATTAATTTTGTTGTTGAAGTTCAACCTACATTGAAATTTTGCATATTCAATCACTAAAATTAAAATGTTCAATTACCCGAAATTTATATAAATTGTAAGATAATTTTATTTTAGATTATGCGAGTAATTAATTCAATTACGTAATTAATTGAAAGTAGTTTTAACTTTTGATTACGTGTTAATTAAAAGTTTTTTTTTGAAATAATCATCCGAGTTCAAGGCTGATTAATTTCGCTGCCTATAACTTGAATCGACCTCAGATATCAAACTGCCTTTTTAGATATTTTTTTTTGTCATTCCAAAAATTTATTTTTCTATGTTGATAAACGCGAGAATATTAAATATAAATTTTTCTTGACATTTTTTGTGGCCTTAATTTATGCAAATAAATGTCATTTCAAAGATTTTTTCTTAAAGAACTTGAGTTTGATTTACAATCAACTTTATTTTTATGCGAAAATTTTGTACAAACCACAATGACTTAAAATTAATCATAAAATAAACAACTTTCCAGTTTGAGAATTTCAAATATATATAAAATTATTTCTAGAATAACCGCGAAGCAATAATATGAAACAATTGCCAACACCTCCTAAATGTGGAAGCCAAAAATTTCTGCCAATTTACTTCAACAATGCAACAATAGAAATAAAATTTAAATTGGAAACTGCGAAAATTTTGCAAGCGAATCAATTGTGTGTGAAAATTATTTCCCAAAAAATATAGAAAAAAAAATTGACCAGAAAATTTTCACTTTCAACTATTTGCCAGAAACAAAAAGAAAGGAAGCAAATAAACGTGACGACTTGCAATTTAATTGTATTAAATGGACTATTTTTTTGTGGCACCAAATTTAAATGCCTGTAAATAAATGGTACGTGCCTTTGGCGAAATTTTGCGTCAAATATTTTATTGATATTCAGAAAAAGTGTATTGTACAGGAGCCGAAGGACAAAGAAAGAAATATTTACAAATTGATTAACCCCTAATTGTTGTTTTGGCTGGCTCTACTTTTGTTAGGCAGCGTTCGAGTGTAAAGAATTTCCATTTTCATGCATTGTTTTGTGGAATTATTTTATAGAAATCGAACGACGACTATAATTTACAAATACATAAATAATAACAAATTAATTTGGCATTATTATCGGTCATTGATAGATTGGCGCTTTCCGTTGCCATGCGGCAAATTTTGTGTGGTACGAGCATAAGATGTTTTTGTTTTGTTTTCATTTCCACCGTTGATCATTTTATATGTCACGGCTAATTAGCTGCTCAGTTAGGGGAGAGTAAAGCTTTTAGGTGTTTGTGTGATATTTCTGAGAAAATTAAATTTAAATTGTAGAAAATGTGGGAGTTTTTTTTATTATTATTTAGGGGAATATAATTATTCACAAATGGGGACCCGCGAAATGCTGTTGTTTAAGAAAATTATAAATTTTATTACTAACTTTTTTTAAAAAAACAATAACACAATTCGTTTAAATTTTATTGCATACAAAAGCAACTAAATAAGCTGCAATACTTTACTGATGCTCATCACGAACTAAAGCAAAATTTTCTTCTATATAATTTTAGTTAAACGAAAACAATTTTGTTATATTCATACGTATCCATGAATGTATGTATATAAATATTTGTTTTCCCAACATCTATTCGTTTATTTTCCTAATTTCTCAAAGTCATGACTGATGCATTCCTTCAATGGTTGACTGAAAAAACAATATGTTTTTAACTCAGTGGAAAGGAAAACAATTTTTTTCATAGTTTTAAAATACTAGTAAACAGACAAATATTGCCACCACCGATCAGATAGATATCTGTATACAGTCAGTATATATTCGTGTTAATATATTGTAAACGGGGTTGCTTTAATAACTTTTGAAATAGATCATTAAGCAGAGAGTTTCAAATAAGGGAATTTAATATCAATTTCCCATGAAATCGTAATTGCAACCAAAAATAAAACCATGAAAATAAATAGAGAAATATTTTGTGATACATGCACATTGATCAATCTGTAATACGCCTTGGATGATTTACAAGTTTATATTTTGAAAACAAATCAAAAAGTATAAAATAGATAGAAAGATATTATTTAAATAAATCTAATGTCGGATTATGTTATTTTTATCATGATGAAAAACTTAAAAGAATTCTGCATTAGAAAATATAAACTAACAGCTTTAAATAGCTTCAATTTTCCAGTGCAGTAATTCAGGGAAAAAATTTTAGCTTTTGCACAAAGTAGGAAAAATTTTTTCTCCTTAACCTTAAAAATGTGTTTTACTTATAACACCGTAATCGTTAGAGCAATTCCTTTTAAATTCAATAAGCAACTATGAATTAAGATTCAAAAACGATTTGGAAACTTTTTTATTAATAAAAGCTATCCAAAGTAAAAGAAAAATCTAAAACTAAATTTAAAAAATTAATATAAAAATTTATTGTAAAATTTTTCTTTTCTATATAACTTTAAAAATTTGAAGCTTGCACAGCTTTTATTTACTTAAAAATTTGTTAAATAAAATATTCTGTGATTTTGCTCCATCTAGGAAAAACATGTTCTCCTTAACCTCAAAATTATTTATTCGTTATAACTCCGGAGTTCCTTAAGTAATTCCTTTAAAATTTGAAAATTACCTTTTCATAAATCTCTGAAACTGATTTGAAAACCATTAAATCAATTTAGAGTTAAAAAATCTAAAACTAAATTAAAAAAAAAAATATATTATAAAAATTTTCATGTAAAAGTTATTTTTCTTTTATAACTTTAAAAATTTGAAGCTTGCACAGCTTTTATTTACTTAAAAATTTGTTAAATAATAAATTCTGTGATTTTGCTCCATGTAGGAACATGTTTTCCTTAACCTCAAAATTATTTATTCATTATAACTCCGGAATCCTTTTAAAAATTTCTTTAAAATTTAACAATGACCTCTCTTTAGTTGTCGGAAAACTGTTTGGAAACTTTGTTCATAACAAAAGCCAATCAAAGTTAAAAAAAATCTGAAACTAAATTTCAAAACAATATTACAAAATTTTTTTGTTTTCTGTACGTAGGAAAAATTTTTTTTCTCCTTAACCTCAAAAATGTATTTTCTTTATAACTTCGGAATTCTTAAAGCAATTTCTATAAAATTTGACATACAAGATACAACTAAGTGCCACAAACTGTTTAACGTTTATGTGAGTTGAATTTTATAAAATTATTCTTCGTATGTTGTGCTATTATTTTTGTGAATGAGAATAGAAATACAAATTTTTAAAGTTTTGAAAATTTTTAAGAAAAAATTAACTCATGGCCAAGTTAAAGTTTGGGAATAACTTTTTGAAAGCATTCAAGAAATACCAGTAACCAGTGGGCAATGAAAAGATGTATTAAAAAAAATTAATCAAATAGATTATGATATTAGTGCAAAATAATTTTGTTAGAGTTATTTGCCAAAAGCTATCAAATCCTATCAAGCTCTTCTTAATGCCACAAAGATAAGAACATTTAAAATGTATTAACCGCGATCAAACATCTTTTAAATCACAATTCTATTTCACATTTAGTCACAAAATGAAAATATCACTTTAAAGTTTAAACTCACAACTGTCACAACTGATTTAGAAAATGTCAATAATAGTTGACACAAGATCAAAATTATTGAAATGCGTATACAAAATCACAAAAAAAAAAGAATTCAATCAAACAAAATCGCTCTTCGTACAAAACTTCAATTGGTGTGTTGGTATGTGGAACAGAAAGACCAGAAAACCTAATACGTGAATAAAAGATTTTAATCTATTTATTTTATGCGATTCAATGAATTTTTACAAGGCAACTTAATACAATGAAACCATAAAAAAAATTCTAGGCCACAATGAAATAAAATACGAAGAAAAAAATATGACAATTGAGGTAACAAGGTGTGATTAAAAGGGGCTTAAAAAAAAACCACATAATATTTGACAAGCCAGTTAAAGAAGAGAACACAAAACTTGATGAAGATAAACCTGAAGACAGTTTAAATGAAGACGAAGGAGATTTCATACAATATGACATCAGTAATAAATTTTGATGATAAAGGTAATTAATAGGTTTTGACACTTTTCATTTTCTTTTTTTTTTTTACATGACTTATAAGAGGATTTCGAAATAAAGGAAAATTAAAGTAAGAACCTTAAAAATTTTGATTTTATTGAAAGAAAATAATTAGCAGCAGAATGTTGTTATAGGAGTCAGCTTGAAATGTGTATATTTTTTTTTTTAATTTCCAAGAAATTTTTTTTCTTAAGAAAGCTTAAAATGTTTGTATGTTTCATTGTTTTAACAAAATTTTTTTATTACGAAAATTTTTAATAAATAAATTTATGCCTTAAGAAATGTTTTAATATTCCTGGTAAAATGGAACAATTTATAAACAAATTATTTCAGGAAAACCTTATGCATTCTGATGTTGGTTTTCTTTTGCCGTCAACATTTCTTTGTTTTTAAAAAGTATCAGTTTGACGTTTGATGTCAAACATCTGTTGGCATTTGAAATTCAATTAAGTTTTTATTATTGTTATAAAATCCACTTTGTGTTGTAGAAAAGAAAAACAAGTTTTTGTGATAAAATCCAGAAGCTTTTGTTTTCCCCAAATCTCAACATAAAGATCCCCAATTCATCTTAATAATTTATTAATGACATCATAATGAGGGCTATCTTAAAAGTCACTTGAAACTATAAGCATGCTGTTAAGAAGATTTTAGTTTTTGTTCTTTAATAACACTTTAAATAATAATCTAAAATTTAATAGAAAAATTAATTAAAAAAATTTGTTATTTGTACAGCATTGAATCAGCCTTATATGAGTGCATGGATGTGAGAGTTAAGAAGGAAAGTTAGTCGCTTTATCATTTTGTAACTGAAGATTGGTTCCGAGACCTCTAGAATTAAAGATTCAATATATAATTAAAACGTAGAGCAAAACTTCAGTCTTCAGAGTTAATATCGCATGATGAAGAGTTGGAGGAGGAGACAATTTTCCATGTCTTGTAAATCTGCTATTTACAGAAGACGAAAAGATTGACATAGATAGCTGTAATGCCGGCTAGACCACAAAGTGGGTATAGAGAAGAATTTTGAATGTAGAACCAACCCCTTTTAAACGTTGAAGCCGTTAGTGAACTAAATCTGGTCAACAACATCCTGCCACGAAGTGTAGTTACACTAATGCCTCCATTCAGGAATTATGACACAAACGTTTTTCTCTAAGATTAATTTCGTTTGCATTTAATTACTCATTCTTTAAAAAATGCATCATTCAAAGAACTTGGTAATATTTTCATGTGCAGATTTTCTATTTTAATAATGAAGTTATGAATTTTTAAGTTATGAATTTCTTTGATTATTTTTACAATGGACACATCTGCTTAACAAATCGCACTCCTGCAGGACTCTTTATTCACTATTATGTGCAAAGAGGCCCATGCTTTAATTATAAAGAAAATCAGGTGAATAAAAATTTAATCGGAAAATATTCGATTAAAAATTTATTCAGCAGTTATTCGAATAAAAAATGATTCGGAAATTATTCGATTAAAAATTTTTCGAATATTTATTTATTTGATCGGAATTTGCCCAGAACAACACTTTTCAAATAAAAGTCGGTAAACCTAATTATTCAAACAATGAACTATTTTTATAACCCCAGCAAACATTTGTGTGCAAACTAATGTTATAACATTCGCTTACAAGTAACAAGTTAAAAATTTTAACGCGTTGAGGTCATACGTAAAACACAATAAAAACTAAGTATCTGCTGTATATTGAACTCGTGTCATTTTACTGTAAATGTTGAATATTATGTCAACTGTTTTACTCACTGGTCAACTTCTCAAATATTTTTTTTAAGAATTCAAAACTTATTTCTATGAAAAAGCAAAAAATTAAGAAAAAAAATCAGCGACTCTCGCTCACGATTTCAACTGCTGCTCATATGAATGAGAAACATTTACATTACAATTGTGCGACTAAAGCTACGTTCACATTTATCAAATATATGTCGAAAAAAACGTAACCAAGAATTCCAATATTTTTCTAATTTTGCGTTCGCATTTTTTAAGAACTGTATAAAAATACTTTTTTGTAGAATAATTAATTTTATTTTGCAATATAAAACCCAAGTTAAATGGCTCTATCCCTAAGCAAAACTAGTGGTTACGTTTTTTTGGATAAATATTTAATAAATGTGAATGTAGCTTAAGATAAAAAATTTGGTGGAAGTAATTGATGAAACTGATATCGAAATGTTCTTTGGTGATTACAGCATATTACCAAGTTTTTTACTGAGTTGTTTCTACAACAATACAAAATAAATTTTCAAAAATTAAAATTTTGATTAAAAACTTTTACATGGATCTTGGATTTACTCGTGTTTTTGTACTTAAAGAGAACCATTAACTTTAAATATATAAAAAAAATATGTATTTTTCATATTTATTGTCGTAACTAAATTTCGTTACTTTATTGCCCAACGCAGTCCTTCTTAATTAAAACTCTATAAATTATTAAATAAAAGTCACAAATATTTACATTATCACTTTCGAGTAACAAAGGGATGTTAATTAAAAACAAACTTCACTAAATAACATCATTTTTAAATACAAATTGACGGAAATTTGAAATATTTTTCTACACATGTTTTCAATAAAATTTACATTTGGGAAGATAAATGACCTTAAAAAATATAATTAGGAAGCAACATGAAAATGGAAAAAATTTGTCTTAATATGGAAAATGTGCTTGGAAAAAAAGGTGTACGACAAAATTATTGCAATAGGGAAGTCAATGCAGCAACAACATTTTCTAATAAATGAGCATGAGTTATATAAACATGAGAAAAAAAAACATAAATTATGATCCTCTCAAATAATCATGATATATGATCATTATAAAGATGATGATGTCTGTATGTTTGCTATACTCGTATACTCGCTGTTTTTATTTTTTTATATGGAAATTTATTAAAATAAAAGAGCATTTTTATAGAAGTGTAATTTACGAAATGATTTATTGCTTTTTTTTCGTTTTAATTAAAGTCTTTTTTATCATATTGAAAGTTAAAACAATATACACCTGTCCACCACCGATAGTTGTACTGATCTAGAGGTTTCTTTTTTTTATAAAATAAGGTGTGACATTGCTTTAATCATACTATTTCAAGGAAAAGTGGGGTAGAATTTCACAGAATATTTTTTTCTTCACTTTTCTATATGAAGTTTTAAATGCAGTTCTTGTCATTAAACTTTATTAACCGTGACAAAAATTCAAATTTTAATATAAAAGAAAAAACAAAATAATACATAAACATTTGCCGAAACACCTTTTAACTTTCATTTTTCCGTTTAACACAGCTGGTCTAGCTACGAACCGAACTCAGTATTTGTGGAAAATGGTCTTGCAAAATTCCAAATGGTCTTGAAAAATTGCAAATGCAAAATAATTTAGCTTTAAAAGAATACAGCCACATAAAATTTCATAAACAGCAAAGATATTTTGAATTTGCATTTTTGCAAGACCATTTTGCTAGTTTGAGAAGTAATTTCTCCTTTTCTATTACATTATTTAATTTACATTTTTTTTTTTTGATATTCTTAAAGAACTTTGAAGAATATTAATTACAATTATAAATTGAAATGTAACATTTTATTTTATTTTAATTTCATCAAGTGTTCTTGCAAAATTGCAAATGTAAAGTATATTAGCTTTAAAAAAACAATACAATAACAAATTATACAAAAATTTCAATAAAAAAGAGCTATAACATTTTGCATTTGCAATTTTGCAAGACTGGAAGTATTTAGTTCAAACGGTATTGCAAAAAAAATAAATGCAAATTATCGCAGATCTTTTATGAAACCCAACGACAACTCAGTGTATTTCGTTGTTGGACTTTTGCAGGAGCATTTTTTGTTTAATGCACATTTGATTGCAAAAGTTCAAATGCTAATTATCGTAGCTTTTTTATAAAATCCAGCAACAAAGCACACATATGAATTTGGCATTCGATTTCGTCAAAAAGCTAAGATATTTTTGCGTTTGCACTTTTGCAAGACCATTTCCACTAAACACTGGTACTATATTCCACAGTCATGAATAATCATTTGGACATTTCTTGCATTATTTTATTTAAATTTATTTTTTATTTCTCTTTTATGTTTTTTCCACTAATACAATATTTCAACAGTTTATTAAAAATATACTTTATTTATTACAAATTATACACCGATAATTGAAATGTAACATTTTAATTACTGACAAGAAGATTCGAAAAAGAAAAATTGTAAGAAAAAACTTTTGCAGAATACATAAATATCAACAGAAAACTTGGACAAGTATTTATCGTAACAACATGACTAAGTAGCTAATTAGGAGATAAAAAACGAAAAAAATTGAAAAGGAAATATAAACAAATTGTTCAGATATCTCAAGTTAAAGAACTGTGTAAACAGATGCCATTGTCTGGGAAGTATTTTGAAAAAAATAAAAACAATGATATGAAATAAAAAGTTAAATTTAAATTAAATAGAATAATAATGAAGTCAGTGAAAGAAGAGTAAATGAATTGATATTTGATTAACAAAGTGTGTGTACGAAAAAGTTTTCTACTTGGCAGGATTATAAGAAAAGTGAAGAAAATTAAAAAATCTTGGAAGGAATATAAAGTTTTGTAATTAGGGAGTCTTCTACTTGAAAAATAATATATGAGCTGCTTTTACGTGACACCACTTCCCACTTTTCAAATAATAATTTTTTTTACGTATGTATCTCACTTAGTTTGGGCATGGCACTTCCCATTTTTCTTATCGTTAAAATATTAAAAAATTAGTTTAAATTTGGGTCAAACTTAGTTTTGAATTCCCTTAAGTTTAACGACGGATTAGGTTTGACTTGGACTTGGCCTAAGGTTACGTTAGGTTAGGAAGAGTAGTGTGAAACACACGTCCACTCGGAGACCCAATTGGATCCGCTATGATTCCCTTCATTTCCTTTTAATTTATTGACTCATTAGTCTCCTTGATACTAGACTTGGATACACCTCCCACTTGACGAAGAACTCACTTATACTTTATTTGAACATGATTTAAATTTGACTTGACTTTAATTAAACTTGACTTAATTTAGTCTTGTCTTTGCCTAGAGCTAGACTTCACATAGACTTGGCTTAGAATTGACTAAGGATTAGGTATGTGTTACACTTGACTTAAACTTGATTTAAAGTAAAAATAGACTTTATATGATTTCGTTTTGCCTCCGACTTAATGATAATTTGATTTATACTCGTAGTTGTTTTAGATTTAATTAGAATTGGACTTGAATTTACTAACACTTGACTTACCCTCGGATTGGCTTGAAACTTAGTAAACTTAGACTCGATTTAAAACTTAGTTAGGCTTGAATAAGGTTCGAGATAGGCTTGACTTGTTGTTTACTTAAACTGGACTTAGATTTAAACTACACTTGATCTGTAGATTACTTAGGCTTGACCCTGTTTTAACTAATCCTTGATTTAGACTTGATTTTAATATACTTGCTTCAGGATAAACTTAGGCTGGAGTTTAACTTGACTCTTAGAATTTCCTAAAGCTTTGTTGCGGGGAGCAACACTAAAATATTATTCTATAGGTTGTTGGTTCGATTCTCGACAAAGACCCTGGGCATTTTCCACAGACAAGCGAATTCTATTAAAAAAAAATATGAAAAATAAACTTAGAACTGACTCAGAAATTACTTGAAATTGGCACAATCTCGACTAAGAGTTGACCTAGACTTCGCTTATAATGGCTGATTTTTTATGAATTAAGTTTTTCGTGCTGGCAGCACTGGTTGGTAATTGTGTCTAAACGACATCTGTGAAAGTGAAAAGTGTTCAGTATAATCTGCCATTTCACCATCGAGAAACTCACAAGCGAGCAACGACTGAAAATCGTTGAAATTTATTATCAAAATTCGTGCTCTGTGGCAAATGTCCATCGTTTGTTACGACCTTTTTATGGTCGTCATAATCTACTTAGTGAATCAACAATTCGTACTATTATCACCAAATTTCGCACTAAATTTACTTTGTTGAACATTAAACCACCACCGACTCGCATTCGTGGAGTGCGTACCGAAGAGAATATTGCAGCCGTAGCTACCAGTATTAATGAGGATGAAATGTCAGTTCGTCGCCGTTCTCAGGTATTGGGCATGTGTTATTCAACCACGTGGAAAATTTCACATGTCGATTTGCATTTGAAAGCCTATAAAATCCAACTCGTACAAGAATTAAAGCCGAATGACCTACCAAAACGTCGAATTTTTGTTGAATGGGCCTTACAACAGCTCGATGGAAATCCACTGTTTTATGGAAAGAGGCGCATTTCTTGCTAAATGGATACGTAAAGAAGCAAAACTGTCGCATCTGGGGTGAAGAACAGCCACATGCCGTACAAGAGTTACCGATACATCCCGAAAAAACGAGAATTTGGTGTAGTTTATGGGCTGGTGGCATCATCGATTCATTTTTCTTCAAAGACGACCGTGGAAGAAACGTTACCGTCAACGGCGAATAATATCGAGCCATGATACGCTTGATGCCCCAATTGCCATTGAAGCCTTAGAGTGCAACATAACACGTGTTATTCATGGAATACAGGCCGAACTGTTCGAAAAAAGGTGCTAAATTGGACCTTACGAATGGACCATTTGAACCGGAGCCGCGGGTAACATTTATATGAAGTTATTTTTAAAAAGTAAATGGCAAAGACCAATTTATCGATTCCAATAAAAATTTTGCATATATGATGCAAATTTGAATGTTTTATTAGATTTTAATATAAACTACGCTTAAAAAATCACCCGATGCTTGACATAGATTCAACTTCGAGTTCACACACAATTGTCTTACAGTTGAGTTAGGCTCGACCCATACTTGAAGTAGACCTTACATCGAATTCATTTAAGTTTTGACCAAGACTTGACTTACACTTTATTTGATGCAGTCTTGACTTAGGCTTGAGTTGTACTAAACTAAGACTTGATTCTTAAACTTGACTTAGAACTAGCATGATATTAAATCACACTTGATTTACGCGTTAGCTTTGACTTGACTTGAACTCTACATGACTTGAGCAGCAATTGACTTACACTTAAGTTAAACTTGGCTTATAGTTGACATCGACTTTACCTAAGTTTTACTTAGCACTTCACTTGTCTGTTAATAGACTTTAGTTGTACTTAATTTAGAGGTGAATTGTAATTTACTTGGATTTGGCTTGGAACTAAACTAAACTTTTATTTGTCTTGGGCTTAAACTTAATTGAAATGAATATAGATTTTGTTTATAAACTTTACTTGAAATTTCCTTATATGTAAACTTAGACAAGATTAATCCTAATTAAGAAAACTTTTTTTATAGGAATAGCACTCAGGGAATGACCCGTACTTAAGTCATGCATTGTGCCAGAAGTAAGAAGAAAGGGGTAGAGAGGTTAGGCGGTAAAAATTTAGAAGAATGCTTAACTTGAACTACCTTTTGTCTTAATTGATCATTGAATTGGATTTTTGCTGAATCCTGATAATAATTCAAATTCGTTACCAAGGCCATAAGTATAGAAAATCCATAACTCAATTATTTTCTAACCAAGTTTTTTGGCTTATATCAATACTTAGGGAGTTACCTATCGAAATTTAATAAATATGCGATTTGAAAAATAAAATGATTTAGGGTCTTTATATATTAAGCTAAGGATATGTATTATTTGGGAAATATCTATTTCATTACTTTTGAATTACTAATATATATTTATTTTTCCCTGTAAAGAAATATAGATTTTTTACCAAATATTGTGGTTAAGTTCGACCGATACCTACAAGACTATACGTTATTTCGGCAGTTAAGTTATTCTCCATACTCAAAGAATAAATAAATCTTATTATTTTTCAAATAATTTAGTTCGTGTGCAGCCATTAACAATTCTCCATTTACTAAGCTCCTTGAATAGGCTTCCACAGATTTTTAATTTCTGTGTCGGTTCAAACAAAAGTTCATTGTTCAAGTTCATGAACTTTGTTGCGGCTCTTGTGGCAGATTGTTTGGACTTTTGGTTGTTATACAAAAAAAAAATAAGATCTAACAAAATTTATGTATACACATACTCAAGTACAAGTCGTCTTCCTTATGGTAAATATTGTAAATAAATGTAGCAACACTTGAAGTCTCAGCAACTGTATACGAATACTTAGTTGTGGCAGATAAAATACAATGCAAGAAAGGCGACCGTGCCGCACCATGTCGGGCCGGGCTTGTCAACACGCTTTCCACACAGCAACTAAATAATTTTCGTTTTGTGTCTAGCAAACACTTGAAACACAAATAATCCGAAATGTAATGAAACGATGGAAAACACACAATTAAGAATTTTGTTTGAAATGTAAATAAATGTTACATTTCTGAAAATATTTATTTTGTTTTTTTGTTTTTATTTTATTTTCTTTAAGCATGAAACATTAATTGTGTGGTTTTAAATAAAAGACAAATAATTTTTTTCTTTAATTTCTTGTTCTAACAAATTTTTCGAATGTGTAAACACAGACAGAATGTCAAATGTTACACGAGCGCTACACCTTCAAGAGGATAGACCGGACCATAAGATTTATTTGACTACACTGACAAAAAACTGTGAATTTTGTTTATGGAGGAATTTCAAAATGAGTAAAAAAGTTGGCAGTCTCACGTTACAAAAACTTAAAGGGGGAAAGTATAGATGGGACGAGGAAAGACTTAATCCTAGAAGAATAAGCAACATACTTTATATAAAGGTCCTAAAGGAATGGACTTTTTTATTTTAAAATAAATTTTCTCAATTAAAATACGTTTTTCTTTTATAAAGCGCCCCATTTTTAATAATCGGTTCAACACATGTGACAGCTGTCAAATTTGAAAGTTACCACTTGAACAAAAATATCACACTAAATATAAAAACAGCATTTTTACTTAAGAGCATTAAACTGTCTTATCTTCCCTGAACCTAAACACATGTTTAATTTTCCAGCTAATTTTTCTCACAGTACATTACAAGTTTAACTCTTATATTAGAAGTACCAGTCTGTATATTTAAACCAACTCAAATACTTATTGTTATCCTCCTCATAAAATATCTGTGTCGGTTAGATAAACATATTTTTATCTTTTACTGTCTGTAGTTATGTTTACAATTGTTTAAATAATATCTATTTATAGACTTTTTTATAAAGTAAATCTCTAGATTTTTTTCTTCTTCGCTACATTTTTTTAACTAAACGAATCAAATAAAAGAAAGTGAATTTACTCACATGGAAAAAAGTATATTTGTTAAAGGGATTTAAAAAGATTTTTATTTTTATTACCTTTGTGTCTCTATTTCAGCAATTGCACGAGAAATTTATTAACAAATTCTTTAAAGCAAGACATTAAATAACGTGAAAAATCTTGCAAGTTTGTTAAGCCTTTTCTTCAAATAAAAAACCGATTGTTTAAAAGCTTTTCAAAGCAGAGATTCCAACATATAACTTAAACCCTTAACGACCAAAGTACACTATGCTTGCCAGGGGTTTTTAGTTTACGAAGATCCAAATTTAAGTTCAATGAAATGTGTTATTTTGCTTCAACTTTAAGGTGGTTTTGAGGACGATGTCACGGTGTGGAGTACTAAGGAAACTTTTACTTAATCCCTGGGTTCAATCGCTGGTCGGTACTCAACATCATATATTTCTCTAAAATACATAAGTGTGGCATTGTATTACTTGTTTTTAAACTGCTTAGGTGATTAATGCAAACCACTGGTCACTAAAAACTGTTCCGACATCAATTGATACTGTTCCAAGTCGGTTAGCAGAACCGATGGCGAGGTAACACAATTATTAAAATGTCTGTTCACACATGTTAAGAAAGTTAATGCGTCTACATAACATCAGAAACACTACAACACTGCTCTAAAAATTTACAAAAACCCGCAGTAGCAGATTTGTAAGAGAATTGCGCCTTCTGCATTTCCAACATCTATTTTCTCTATCCTATCCCTTTCTCTAAGTACTGGCACAAACCATTACATATGTAGGGGATATTCCCTGACTGCTCTTCCTATAAAAATAAAAAATAAATTGTCCTGTGAGTGCTTAGCAATCTATCACGAACACGACTAATTATAATTACTAGTATAGCCAATGATCGACACATTCAACCGTATTCTAGATGTAAACTTCATAAAAAATCTCTCAAAAAAGTCATACAATAGCATATGGGTCAGTTTCAGTTAAAAGGGACCTGTGGATGAAAAAATCGACCTTTACTTTTTTGGTGATTCATAAAATAGACAATACGCTCTTTCTAATGCAGCATTAAGCAATTTTCTTTCTGCATTACTATTGTCATAAGTAAGCTTTAAAATACACCTTTGATAAGAAAAGAAAAGTACCCGATGTAACAAAAAAGAAAACAAAAACAAAATACTATTTGAAAAATATTAAACCGAAAATAACCGCAAACATCTCGTTCACTTCTGTAAGCAAATATTTTTAATTTGGTATAAATTTTAATAATGTGGTCATAAGATCCATCACAAAAAATGGTCTTAGCTATCAATTGCATAGATAACACAATTTAGAGGTCTATTGTATTTTACTTTATATTTAAAATAAAACATCGATTTTTAAATCTTTTTCATAATTAAATAAGTTGGTATAAAATGTCTTTTCAATCCAACTAACTAAAGCGTGTTTTTTATAGAGTGACACAAGTTTAAATCATAATATAACCAGGAAATATATTTTTAATATCAATTAAACGGGCTTTATTGGAAAGAAAAATTTTTTTTAAATATGATTTCTGCCACGTGGCAACCACGGCTGGCATGTAAAAGGCGCAATCTGGAACACCAATTTTCAACAACTTTTCGCAGTATTTGCAACCGTATTTCGCCGATAACTCTTCGAAAGTTGATTTCCAGGTGTTCAATTGTTTGTGATTTATCGACGTAGACAAGTGACTTAACATGGTGGTAGTGGTGATGGCTGAAGAGGATAGCGCGTTGACTACTAAGCAAACAATAACTTGGGGTCTGGGTTCAAACCCTGGCCAGAGCAAGTCAATTAACATCTTTAATTTCTCTAATGTACATTAGTGAGACATTATATTAATTGTTGTTGGGACTATTTAAGTGACGAAATTTTCAACATCTATCATCTCTACTCTATCCCTCTCCCTGAGTTCCGGCACAGTGTACTGCATACGTAGGGGTCATCCCCTGAGTGCCGGCCCTAATTAAAAACAAAAAAAAAAAACAAAACCCCAAAGAAAATAATCTAATCATGTTAAATCACACGATCTTGGTGTTCTTTGAATTATCCGAAGGACGATTATGTATGCTATAAAATGGAAGAAGTGCACAAATAGAACAATTATTTTTATTAAAAATTTCAACAATTTGCATGCGTTGCTCTGGTGTAAGTCGATTTATAATGAAATTTCGAAGAAAACTAAACAAAAAACAAGTACGAGCTGTTAAATGGGTGCTCAAATAAACCAGTGATGCCAACTAAAAGTTGTGACACTCTAAAAAAACACGCTTTATATATGGTGCAAAGGAGAGCAATTTTTAAATCTAATATTAGCTCAGTTGTTCCTAAAACAAAACAAAATACATACATCACTTTAGCAGAAATTATTTGGTAGTCAAAGGGTTAATTTGTTATTTAACCATTGCAATCATATAAAGGTGAAAATGATTTACAAACGAAATGAAAATTTAAATAAAGTGATAATAAAAAATTGTATAGAAAAGAAAAAAACATACTATATTTTGTAGGGAATTTCCAAGAAATTGAGTTAGAGATTTAAATGTTCAGTATTTGAAGCAGATATCTGAGGATAAGGTTTTGATATAGACGCAAAACTAATGGGGTTTGCGTTTAAGGACACTTCATTTTTCTACAGAAGCCAATTGTGTCGCGACATTGGAACTCCACGCATTTGGTGTAACAATTGAATTACACAGAAGCTCGCACAATGAGGATAAAACTAAATGTTGCACAATTGGAGGAAGTTGACTCACTCCTTTCAACTTTGTTCTACCTTTTTTGCACCTTATTCTTTTATTAATTTTATAATTAATCATTGTATCCAAATACATAAATCTACAATTAATCTAAGCAGCAATAATTTACCATGTTGACAGATAAATGATGAATAGCAAGCAATAATGGCCTCCACAAAAAACACTGCAGCATCGAAGTGAAACCAACCCCTCGAGGAAAGAGAAATTGCACTGGCAAAAAATATTTCTTATCAAACAAGAAAAAAATCTAGCTAAATATACATGATTTTTATCGTAAGAATATGAAATTATTAATAAATAAAACCAAAATGTGAAAACCATAACTAAAGTGCAATGAACCTTTAAGGAAAATAACTGCTGGAAAGCACAAGGAGTGCAACCCCCAAAAAGTGCTATAATACGAATATTTCTGACGCATAACGACTGCTATTTCCACTTGTTACTTGTACTTTTGTGGCCACTGAAGAAAATATTTCCAAATTAATGATATTTCGAATTGTATTTCGTTAGAAGGATTAAGGATTTATTTTTTTTTTTTTGCATCAACAGGAAACTTAACAACCACCTTTAAGCACGAAACTCAATACAGAAAATTAACATTTTTATGGTAAAACTTTTATTATCGCCATTTATATGTGAGCAGTTTGCTTAGCTATTTAATAATTCGCATAATAAATATTTTCTAAACACCAATCATAATTTGTTCACGAAACTAGTATTTTTATTGCCAGCCTTAACATGACTTATTTCATTTCTCCGTTGTAAATTAAATAAATTATTTGTTAAAACATTTGTAATTTAAAACTGATTTATATCCTAATAATGTCCTTAAGGAAATTGTTTTATGACTTCGTCTAACTAAAATAATTTTATAAGTTTGTGATTTAGAAAAAAAACAGTCGCTGCTAGTTCGTTATTACTTGTTAGTTTTCTTTCCATTTTCTGCTTTTTTTTTATTGGAAAACAAATTTTTATGTGACCATTTCCTTATTGTGTTCTCAACTAGTTTGCCATAAATTTACATTTCCAACGTATGAATGTTGTCCTTTACATTTGTTTGCATTTTTATGGATTTTATTCAAGTAAAAATTTACTTATTGTAGATTTTTCTTTTCTTTCCAGAACAAGAAAACTTTATATGAGAAAATTTATAATATATTGAGGGTATAAAATTTTATATTTTTAAAAGACTAGTAAATGAAATAAACACATGAAGAAATTAAATAGGTAATTATACGTAAGAAATTTTGTGAATTATTTCCACTACCACTTTTTCAGAGCTGTTGCATGAGCAATAAATTTTTGTAACAAGACAACTATTATTTAAAAAAAATTTTGACACCGAAAAAAGTTATTACATTTTTTTGACATTTTTTGATAAATTATTTCAAATTTATAAAACATCAAGAAGCTTAAATTATGTAGATGTGAAGCTCATCTACACATCAAGTTTATTAACGAAAATGAAGAGCACTTGAGATAATTATTTGAACATAATTTAAAAATTTATTTATTTTAATTTCGAACTAAGCTTCAAAGATATAAACTTAATTTTATATTTTGAAATATTTTAATTTAATTTTCACAACTCAAAGTTAATTTCGATGTTCAAACAATATTTTAAAAATTTTGGTTTGATTTCGAATATTCGAAACATCTCGCCTCGTGGAAAATATCTAAAGCACAATTCGAAAATTTAAATTTATTTTCGCAAAATGCACATAAAGTTTTAAATATTCAAACTATACTGTGAAAATTGGAACTTAAATTCGAAAGTTAAGGTTTAGCCTTAAGGTTTTGATTATTTCGAGAAATTGAAACTTAATATCAATTTTTTAAATTTCAATAAATTTACGTACGGTTTCAACGCGTGGTTTCTTAAGTTCAACGAACTAGTATGTTGACAGCCCAATCATTGCTATACGTTGAATTCAAATAACCTGTTCCTTGGGTGAAAAATAAGTAATAAATTCGTTGAATCAATGCATCGATTAACAATACAGATGATTAGAAATATTTTAAAAATTAATTTGGCATTTTTTCTGCCATTTGATTTCAGAAAATTCGATTTAAATTTCGAAATTCGCCGTAGATTTCTAAAAATTTTTTTCACTTTTAAATTTCAAACTTTACATATGAAAAGTAATATTATCAGGCTCAAGTTCAGTTTTATTGAATTAATGAAAATTCAAAATTACTAAGAGTTTTTTGTGTTGGAAAATATTATTATTTATATCCAATCAGTTTTTAGCAGAACGTATCAGTACTGATTTCAAGGCCGCTACACCTCTCATCAGCGTTCAAATGTCCATCTTTACAATTTTCGTAAAGTGGATACTAATTGAGAAGAATATTAATTCCGCTTGGGCACGAGCTATAAATACCCTAATAACAGGGGTCACAGTAATATGTGAATTTCCCTAATATAGAGTAAAAACAACAAAAAAACGTTAAAATACAAAGTAGAATACTTTGATGATAACGGACTATGAGTTTGTGTTGATTATTAGTTCCAAACAGTAATGAGGGAATTTCGTACTAACCAGCACTGTTTCATTGTAGAATAAAAATTGAATTAAAAATTAATTCTCATATTCTATTTCTGTTGAAAACTGGTTAAATAGTTGATATTCTTCTCAATTAGTATCCACTTTACGAAAATTGTAAAGATGGACATTTGAACGCTGATGAGAGGTGTAGCGGCCTTGAAATCAGTACTGATACGTTCTGCTAAAAACTGATTGGATATAAATAATAATATTTTCCAACACAAAAAACTCTTAGTAATTTTGAATTTTCATTAATTCAATAAAACTGAACTTGAGCCTGATAATATTACTTTTCATATGTAAATCATAAATAAGTTCAAATAATAATTACGTTTATTCGTAATAATAATATAAAAAAAATATTTCAAACTTTATTTCGAAATGATAGTTGAGTAGTAATTGCCAAATTCTTATTATGGATTACAACCCAATTCAACTTCCAATCAGCTGTTCAATAAGGTGTCTTCGTTAATTTATAAATTAATTTGTATAAAAATTCAAAAAATACTATTAACACACTTTGAATATACATACATACATGTAATACATGCATATTTATGTATCTAATAGTTGATTCAAGTTGTCATATTAATGTTGACAACAACTTAACGAAGACAACGAAAATTAGTTGTAAACCATAATGCAATGAAATAGTTGAGTTAAGTTGTAACATTGACAACTCAACTTAGTTGAGTTGTGAATCATAATAGGGGCATAAAAGAGATCTATTTTTTAAATCTATTCAAGATTTAATTCGAAATTCCAACAAGATTTCGGAAATTTTGTTTTTAGTTTCGAACTAAATTGCAAATATTCAACTTTATTTGAAAAAATTCAAAAACCATTTAGAAAATTGGAACTTAGCTTTGAAAGTTTATTTCTCCTGATGCAGCTCTTTAAAAAGACCAAGAGCTTTGACCCAAGCTTTTTTATACATGAAAAATATTATTGCCTAATTTATTCCAATAAAGTGTTTAATCAGAAAATAATTTATTTTCAATTAATATTTTAATTGAAAAAATTTTTTTTTAAATTGATTTTATTTTGTCTAGTATTTTTCAATGTTTAATAAATTTGATTTGAAAATTTCAAAAGATTTAAAAAACTTCCGAATGCTAGTTCCTTATTGATAAAGTAATGAAACTAGTTTGCATCAGTGCAGATTCAAAAGATCATTGTTTTATGAAAATTCATTGACTTTTATTAATTATTTCAATTAATGTCTTAATTTATATATGTACGAGTTTTTTATTTTATGAAAATTTCAAAATCTTTTTAACTAATTCTGGTGAGTTATTTGTTTTTTTTTTTTTTATTGCTTGAAAACTAATTAATATTTTAATTAAATATTCGTTTTTTATTATTTGATTTTCTTTTTTCATTTTTTTCTAGAGATTTTAAAATTGTAAAAGAAACATGTTGGCATTGGCTTACCATTTAAAGGACATTAAGCTTGCTTAAGAATTACATAGAAAAAAGAAATCCTTTATTTTAAATATCCTGCACAACTAAAAAATTTCTTTCTCTGCAAACAAATTTTAATTTTTATAATTTTTCTGCATTTATCTGCACATATAATTCATAGTTTAACTGCAGTGCTGCACAAGAGATTCTTTTAAAATGATTTACTTTTATTTGTACTCAAAATTCTATTTGTTTGTAATGTCATTTTTATATGGGTGTTAATATTTATGGAGAACAGCACTTTGCATATTGCATGTCTGTCTGTATGGTATAATGGTATGCAGGCATACATACGAGTACACTCTCATTTATGCAACTGTCTGCTGGCTATGCTTTCAATGAGAGTGGTCTTTCCATTAATCAAAAACAATACTATTTCCATTTTTATGCTGATCATCATCATTTTTATCATGCAGATTTTATGAATGATAGTTGTTTGCCCGCTAGGAGTTTGTATAAACGAATTGGATTTTTTTTTGTTTGTTTGACTCAAAACCATAAATCGTAAAGGAGATTTTTAAAATATATTCTTATATATTTTTTACGAGTTCGTTTTATAATTTATGATGAATTCAACATTAAGTGGTTAAATAATTGAGTATTAAAGAAAATCTACGTTTGTGATTAATATAAAAAAACATGTTGCGTGTTTAGTGGAAAAATTGGAAAAATTGAATAGTAAAAATAAATCTTTTACAAAATTTATTTGAATTTAGGATTCAGCCTAAAAAAAAACTTAAATATTGATTCAAAGTTTCTTTGGCATATGATTATTTCGATATTATATTTTCTTCATGAAAATATTCTTCACTTTCTTTTAGCTCTTTGTGAAATGTTTTCATATTCTGTTATAAATTGTTAAAATATGCCAAAATATTTTTGATTATTCCATTAAGTGTTTGGCTGCATTTTATGTTAATTTTTGTTCCCTCCAAACATAAAATCAATTTTATGTTAAACAGCTGTCAATTATGTTGTTGTGCACTTGTGTAATGCATGTTTAACATGTCATTAGTACATGAGTTACATGACATTGATGCATTTACTTAAATAATTGTATGAAAATATTTTCAGAATTATCAATTTTGTAAATAAAATCAAATGATTAGGCAAATTCTTGGGTAGGACACGATATAAACAATTTGAGTGAGAAAAATCAAAATGCAGTGTCGGAAGAAAATCTGAAATTTTGTTTGTCTTTTAAATGTAATTGACCATAAAATGAACGCTACCGACATCGTGTAACAGACACTGACCACTAAAAAACTGTTCCGACAGCGATTGATACTGTTCCATGCTAATGTACACCACACTGCCCTACTTCGCCTCTTAGCAAAACCGTCGGTGAAGTAAAATAATAAATAAAACTACCACTCAGACATCTCAAGAAAGTTAATGCATCTACTTAACACCTGAGGCGCTGCAACATTTCTCTTAAACTTAACAAAATCGCGCAATAGCAGAGTTGTATAAGAATTAAGCCTTCTTCATATTCAACTATTATTTTGTCAATCCTATCCCTGTTCCTAAGTTCTGGCACAATGCATTGCAAAGTAGAGGGTGATCTCGCTGGTCCTATCGAAAGAAAAAAAAAGAAGCTGTAAAAAGTGTGTATATCAACTGTATCAAAATACTATAAGAATTTTTAAGTTTATTTAATAAAAACGAATCTACAAGAATTTTTTTGTAAAATTATGAATTTTTAGTTAAAATATTTTGGTTTTAATCCTAAGATACATTATATAAGAAGATTCAATAAAAAAATTTAATTACTTCTAAGCCAATGACGAAAATTCGTATTCTTAACTCAGCAGAACTAATTGAAATTATTTTGAAAAAACAATTAAAAATATCATATAATAATTGAAAATTTAATTAAAATAATAAAAAAAGAACATTAAGTTTCCTTTAAACAATGTCGCATACATATATAAACTAGTGAATCGGCACAAATTCAAACTAATTTTACTTTTGATATTTTGTGCGGGTCTTAATTTAAATTCTAGAGATAAAATGATTTAAATGAAAAATAAAATCAATTAAAATAATTGTTGAATCAATTAAAATATTAATTGAAAGGAAAATCAATTAAAATATTCGTTGTTAACTAAAATTATTAATTGCAAGTAAAATAAGTTAAAGTAGTTGCTGATTCAATTAAAATATTAATTGACATTCAAATCAATTGAAAGATTCGTTGTTTCAATAAATTTATTGATTTAAAATAAAATGAGTTAAAATGATTGTTGATTTAATAAAAATATTAATTCGAAAAAAAAAACAATTAATATATTCATTGTTTTCATTAAAATATGAATTCAAATTCAAATCAATTAAGAGATACGTTATTTCAAAAACATTATGGCTGGAAAATAACACGAGTTAAAATAATTGTTTATTCGATTAATATATTTAATAGATATGAAATATTCAATGTTAATATTTGTTAATATTTATTAATATTTATACGGGCTAAAGTTCGTAAATGTTTATAATCAGAGAAACATTAGATAGACATTGTTAAAATATTTCGAGCAACAAAGTAAAAATTTAATATTTATACATCCCTTTTGTAGATTTTTCAACAGCACTGGCTGAATAGAACAAACGTTGTTTAGGGTAGAAGCCACTAAATCTCGTCAGAATTCATGTGCAAATGCTTTCACTATTTGTTAGGTAGCTGCGTTGAACGTCATTACGACTACATATTCTATTTATATACAATTACAAATACAAATAGAATACGCGACTTATTTCTACTGGATGCTAGCTGGGGAATTTTTTATTTTTTTTTTATTTGTTATTATTTGTTATTATATATTAAACATTACAGTGCTGCCAGCGAATTATATCCTACAATGCCCAATCTACTGACTTTTTGTTCTACTTAACCAAACTTTTTGGGTTTGATTTTTAAACTTAAGTATATTTTTTTGATTAATGTTCGTTTTTGAACATATAAAATATTCATTATTTTAATAAATTTGTTAATTGAAAATAAAATGGGTTAAAATTAAAAGCAACTTGTTTCTTTGTAAAGAGTTCATTATAAAAAACTTAACAATTGGCCTTTTCTGTATCGCTAAATTTCATATATGTACATAATTAATTTTTTTTAATAATTTTTTTTATAAGAAGCAGTCCCCCCTTCAAGCTAGTTATAATTTAACAGACAATAAAAAATTTTGACTGTACGGAGGCTTGATCTGACATCATGATGTACCGAGACCATTCACGATCTCTTTAACAGAATTATTGTTCGTTTAAACCACAATGCCAAGTACGGCAGCTATAATGAGGTAGCTCCAGGTATCATCCATAGAACTAAGAGTAAGTTTTATTTTTTCGTTATTTTTGTACCGATGCAGTTTTGTAAATGCAGGCTAAAACTCTTAGACAATTTAGATTATATTTCAATTAGGAAGAATAAGTTTTTACAAACAATAAATTTTACGAAAAGAAATGTTTTTGAAAAAGCTGTTTATGAATTCGGAGTACACTTTTATGGTTTTTTCTTCTAATTTAGGGCGGGCAAGCTTAACATTATTTTGTTGTTTTTAATAGAGTGTCTCTGCAAAAAGAAACTATTTTTTAAATCAAACCTATTTCTTTACAAATAAAACAATATTGGAACAGCATTTCGCTTTAATAACAATATGTTGCGAGTGTCAGTACACACACACACTCACACACTTGCTTTCACACAAGTACTTTGTATTACAAACCAAACAATACTTTGTTTTCTATTGACACTCAATTGACAACACGTTGTTGCCAGTTGTTAAACGAATGTAGTGGCAAGCATATCAGCCAGCCAACAACTATTGTCGACAACATTATTTTCGTCATCATCATCATCATCGACATTATGAACAACATTATTGAACATTAAACAGTTGAATAATTTATTGAAAAAACTGATAGAGACTCAAAATGAGTTTGTTTTTCTTTCAACTAGAACTGCATGCTATGGAAAAAAAAGACAAGTGCAACAACGTCAACATGTTTATTTTAATGACAAGTGAATATGGCGTGTCAATCAGTCAGACGGGTTTGTCAGGCCAACATTAAGTCAATCAATTCCGTTTTATTGCCAGCCAATGGTTTCATTCATTTGAACATTTAGTTAAATTTATGTAAATTTTAACAAACACACACAAGTAACGAATATCGTGAGCAGCAGCAATATATTTTCACAAAAATTACTTAAAATCAGTCGAATGTTCATTTTTGTTTTTCATTTGAAGCCAACAACAAACATTTTTCACAGCTTTTGTGTTGCACAAGTATTTTTAAGCGAAAAAAAAGGGGTTCGTTCATTCATTAATTCTCCATTGTGTCATGATGATGGCTGTTCTCCATTCAAGTGTCATACAAATTTGTAGTTTAGTTTTTAGCATTAAAACTGTCAAAAAATATGAACAATTACTTTGCAAAAATAATGGCGAAAAAATTCTCAACAAAAAGTTTGAACTTCAACCATACGCGGACAACATGCTGCTGTCAGTGTTTGTGGTGTTGTTGTGCTGTTGTTGCTGCAGTTTTTTTTTTTTGTTTTGTATTGTAAATCATTGTATTTTATGCTCCCCTGTTGTCAAAAGTAAAATGTCATATAATGAGTCATAATTATTGCATAAATGACAACTAAATATGAAACTTAATTTGTGGAAAATGTCCATTTGTGTCAGAGTGTTAATAAATTAGAGTGATTAGGGCGTTTGTTTAAAAAAAAAATGCTGGAAATATAGTTTCAAATGTGTTTAAAATCATCCATGATAGATGAATGTTTCGAATAGTAATATTTTATTATTTCTTATGTTACCTCTCGTGTGTCGGAAGCCATGAGTAGCTTGCACCAAATTTTTAAAAAATTTAAAACAATATTTATAAAAAACAAAAATTATCTACAAGTCTACAACAGACAAGACAGTAAAAGTAATAATATTTTGGTTTTTTATTCACCTTGTCTTCTTCTATCATATTATGTTCACGGGACACAATTTTCAGTCATAGTTAAATTACATTACATTACGGTTGTGATGGGACTAGAAAATATCGTAAAATTTTTAAAGAAAATATATTTCCCGACAATTTTAAAATATTATTTTTATTGAAAATATTGCTAGACAATTTTGCCACAAACACGAAGTTTGATTTTTCTCAAATTTATTTTTTACTCGAGTTAATTTTTATAGAACATTTTCTACGAGCTCGGAATAAGTTTTTTTACACAATTTCGGTAAATTTTTTTATAGAACTCTTTGCTACGAATTAGAAATAAATTTCTCTAATAAATTTTCCTACGATATCAGAGTAAATTTTTACACAAAATTTTTTACGAATTCATATTAAATTATTTTTACAATTTTGCTGCATATTTGCAGTACATATTTTTTATAGAAAACTTTTCAATTTCGTTGCGAAGCTGTGCATTTCATTGCATTAATTCTTTGTTTATAAATTATGTTTGTGTGCGTTGCGCCTAACCACATTGGATTAATTACAAACAATACACCTTCGTCGTTACTTTACAAGTTCTAGTCACGTGGTAATTATTTTATTATTCCATTTTATTTTTTAATTCCATACTCCGTATATATTTGCGAAAATTTTAAAACACTTTTTATATAACTTTTACATGAAACTCATTGTTAAGTTATTAAACCTCCCACTCATCCGTTCGATTATTTTCTAATTAGTATTTTTTTCTGCTATTTTTGTGTGTCACTAACAAATAATTATAATTATCTTGACAATTCACATGAATTGGCTTTTAAATTTTAATTACTTGAGCGGTGCAAAAAAAAAATTATTCTTCCTTACCACTTACTGATTTGAAAATATATTCTGTAGTATGCTATAATTCACAATGGGGCAAACAGAAAATAATATAAAGTATTAATATATATAAAGAAAAAAGCCGGTTCACTAAGAAAGAACATTGCGAATAAAAATAAATAAATAAAATATTTCTGTACTTTGATATAATGCGCAATGGGATAAACAATAAAAAATAATAATATTTATAAATAAAAATTTCGGTTCATTCAGAAAAAACTTTTAGTGTAAAAATAAATCTAAATAAAATATTTTCTATAGCATGCTATAATGCACAGTGGGACAAAAAGAAAAGAATATTATAATATTAATAAATAAAACTTCCGGTTCATTAAAACAAAACAAATTTCGTGTAAAAATAAATGAATAAATATCTGTAGTAGGCTATAATGCACAGTGGGACAAAGTTTAAGAAACTCTTAAAGTTTGTTAATAAAAGTTTCGGTTCATTAAGAAAGAACATTTTGTGTAAAAATAAATATATTATCTGTAGTATATTATAATGCACAATGGGCCAAAAATTCCAATTTACGAAGGTAATATTTTTCCTGTATTATAATTCTATTGTTAGTTTTCTGTTGTGATGATCGGCTAATTTTATGGCAAGTATAAAAATACAAGCTAGTCTAATGCATGCAAAATAAAATAGAGTAGAATCTCGAAAAAGTTAACCAAAATGTTCCCAGGGCTGTTAACTTTTTCGAACTGTTAACTTTTTTAAGCGTTTTTTTAAATTGAAAGAGTAAGTAACTAAAACAATAAACATATTTTTTGTTTGATATAATATCTTATATTTTTATTTATTGACTTAGTTTTCATCATTAAAAAAAAATTATGTTTAAATGTACTATTTGGTTTAAAAGTTCACGTCACCCTTGATATTTTCGTGCGCCAAAGATATTAATTTTAATGAAGTGGCTTAAAGAAGCAGTCAATGCTTGTTTGTTTTTTTCCTTTGTGTAATACGTCTTCACCATTTTCCTTCGCATATTGACAAGTTCTACCACTTGATTTGCATCATTATTCTTTTCAAACCATTTTATCGCGGTATTGATGTTTTCAACTGCTTTCAACTGCTTTCAACTGCTTTCGAGAAAGTCACTTTAGATTGTTGAGCATGTTCTTCGATAATTGGCCCGTCATTTTCACTATCGGACACTTCGAAATCATCATTATCTTCGGAAATTTGATCATTGTTCCAATTCTCAATTACATCAGGGCTGATGTTAACATTATCACCCACCTTTGACATCAACAATTGAACTTCGCGAAGTGTATCGATACCATAATCCAACAAGCAAATTTATAGCTTGGCGTTGCCAACGAGAATATTTAAAAGGGACCAAATTGCTACAATTGTTACTGAAAAAGCCGCTGTTTTAAAAATAAATTATACGCTCGGAAAATTTAACTGAAATGTTAACTTATTAGAGGGCACGTTGATGCTAAAGCACTGTTAATATATCCGAGCGTTTAACTTTTTCGCGAGTTAACTTTTTCGGGATTCTACTGAATTCTCTTACCATAAGTCTAATCTTATGACTTACTTATTGTCGTGTATGGCCCACTGTACAATTGATTGCTGTATTGCATAAAAATATTAAGTATTTCTTATAAATAATGTTCAACCTGTAGCAGCATTCATTTGAGTTTGTTTTCTCCACCCGCCCCACCCAAATATTTAATGCAATTTATTGATTTTGCACTTCAATAAACATCTGCCTGTTGGTTGGCATTACTATCGATGAACGTGTTAAAACACTCAATGATGTTTTAAATGCGATTACAACAACTGTGTTGCCAATACAATTTTATTTTGTTTCACAATACATAATCAAGCAATCAAGTAGCCAACCCACCAGCCACCCACTTCATCACTACATTTATGTAGAGGACCGTATATATTATGTATGTAAAGAGCTATTGGGTAATGTTATTTGCATTGGCTTGTATGAAGCATGCATTATAGATTCATTACATTTATTAAATATACATATTTGCCGCCGTTAAAATTACAGAGCAATTTATGTTTGTTAAACATGGTTGACATCCGTAGCCGCCTGTTTTCATTAAGTACCAGTGTATGCCTTCAAGTATTTTTTTTTTATTGATTGTGGTGATTTTGGTAGTGGGTGGTGCTTGTGGGAAAAACGCCGAATTTGATATGCAAAGAAATAATACTTGATTTAAATCTATTTACATGCCAAAATTTTCGGCATTTGTTTAAATGAAATGAAAATATTTTTAGATTATTTGTGGTGTACATACCTTTAAGAAAAAATCACAGTTGATTTAATTGACTGAAATTAAAGGAAAACAAATTTATTAAAATTTGATAAAAATTTTCCAAAATTTTATTTTTAATAAATTTACTCGAACAGTATACAATAAAAAAATAATATAAAACAACAATACATATATATTTTATATGATAATGCGAAAACTAAGAGGTAAGATTTGCATGTTGTATAGGCCAAGTTCAATATTCAATTTTTGTATTTTTTATTTTGCTTTTTTCTTAACATTTTTTATGTTTAGTGAATATTCATTAATCTAAATACCACGAATAAAATATTTATTTAGTATTTTGCTTAAGGAATTTTGTTTTAAAAAAAATATGTTTTTAGCCCCAGCATCATTAATGGCATTAGATAGGCAAAAGATAATAAAGCTTTTCCGCACCGGAAATGTTCTTTAAGTAAAACTAAGTGCAATATCGGAATTTTAAAACGCCTAATTGAGGGTGGTGTTGGCTGAAGTGGTTAGCACGTTGTCTACTAAGCAAACAATGACGTGGGGCCTGAGTTCAAACCCTGGCCAGAGGAAGTCAATCAACATCATTAATTTCTCTAATGTACATTAGTGAGACATTGTATTAATTGTTGTCGGACTATTTAAGTGATGAAGGCATAGCACTGGTCACTAAAAAACTGTTCCGACAGCGATTGATGATGTTCCAAGCTAATGTACACAACATCGGCTTCCTTCGTCGGTTAGCAGAAACACCGGCGAAGTAAAACAATTAATAAAATGCCTGCTAATATAGCTTAACAAAGTTAATGCGTCTACCTAACACCGGAGGCGCCTCAACCCTGCTATAAAAATTAACATAACGCGCAAAGCAGAGTTGTAAAAGAGTTAAGCCTTCTACATTTTCAACATCTATCTTCTCTGCTCTATCCCTCTCTCTGAGTTCCGGCACAATGCACTGCATACGTAGGGGCCATCCCCTGAGTGCTGGTCCTAATTAAAAAAAAAAAAATTGTGGTGTTATCTTTTCTACAAAAAAAAAATGGTACATCTCCGTGTATAAAGTGTACTTTGGTGTTCGTTTCCTAAAAATGTTTTGCTCTCTAAAAGGGCAGTGTGTTTGGATGTTCCACTTTTTCATAAGTTGTGTTTTGTTCTAGTGAAATAACAAGCTGCATTATTGCAGGACATTTTATTCATGTACCTTTCAACAAGGTGCCATCTTGTGTGTAGAAAAGGAAACACCATTAATCCAGTTAAAGCCAGATCGCGGACCTCTCAATGTCATTGATATTTTGAAACAAAAACACATTAATCATGATGTGATAAACGATAAAGGTAAAATTCTCAACTGGTTGAAAATAAATACTACGCTGATCGGGGCGAAAACTATCATTTTATGAAAATTTTCATATTTTTTACAAATCACACGACTTGGAAAAAAAATCTTTTCTCTAGTTGCATTTTTAGGCCACACTACTAAACTTTTTCAGCACACATGTAATATTTGGCAGATTATACGCCTTAAATCGTTCATTTTTTTCTGAATATGAAGAGTCGATAGGATCTGTTTCCGATTGGATTCACTCCATATGCAACAGTTTCGTTTAATAACAAGCAACGGCCAAAAATAATCTTGTACAGATCTACGTTCATGTGAGCCAAAAAAATCACAAAGTCGTACATAAAATGTATGATGAGATGAGTGATTTTCCAAAAAAAATCTGAATAATTTGGTAGCGTTGTTCAAGCATTAGTCTATTAATAGCTGCTAATTTGCCAGAGTACACCGATCGCAAATGATAAAATATGAATGCAATATGGCAGCTCGTTTAACAGTTAAACCTTGGTAAGTTATGTCGGGCATAAAAAACACTCTCTATTTTTAACCCGAAAATCAATAACTTTATGAATAAAAATAAATAAAAATCACTCTAATAAAAACTTATGATATTCGTATATGTATTCATCCTTTATGACATAAAAGTCATGGAATACAAGGATATTATGAAATTTAGATCAATCGATTATTTGTAGCTTCTTTAATCACGAGAAAATTTATCATCAGAAATATTAATTAAATATATAATAATAATTTGTATAAATATCTACCACATAAGCAGTTTGCGATTAATTAAATCTAAAATAAAACCTAACCCGCAACAAAAATCTATTTTAAATCAAGGAGTGTTGTCTTAAAATTAAGAAGAAAACACAAAACCCCAGATGTGCATATATTTAACTGACAATTTGCGTGTCTGTAATGTTGCCATCATAAAACTGTCACACATATCAGAAAAAAAAACTTTTTTCTCTTAATATAGAAAAGAAAAACTTATAAAAAACAGAATCTTAACTAAACCAAGAAACCCAAACAACTTTTTCTTGCCACAAGCATAGAGGTGTGTTTCATACGAAAACCATGTGGTTTATTTAAAGCCAAAGACAAAAACAACTTTAGTAAAACTAAAACCTTAAAGGACAATCGAGCACAAAAATTAAATATAAAAAAAAAAAAAAAAGAAATGTTTGTTTAGTTTCGAAAAACTAAAGCTTTCAATTTGATATTGAGGTTTTCCGATGGCCACAAAAAAAGCCATAAAAATAACCACTTATACTTTTAGTCAAAATAAAAACACAAAGACAGACATTATACGATAGGAGGAGTAAAACAAAAGTAAATGTGTTTTATTTGCACAAGTATTAAGAGTAAATGAGAGGATATTAAATGACTACGAGTATATTGCACGAGAATGAAATTTAATATTGAGCTGAGTTGATGGGTGGCTGTCATGCTCGGAGTAGCCAGATAAATATTGCCTCATGTCAGCAATTTAAAACGTGGTTTCCCTAAAAATCCCCATTCAAACATTGAAAATCAACAATTCTATCTCTACAAAATAAAATTTATGTTAAGGACTCATCATTCAATAAGAAAAACTAGTTTTTTAATACATTTATTTAATTAATAGGCAAGATCAGTGTTTTCTGATGGTCTTTATTATGGCCACATTGTTCAACCAATTTTGTCAAAACTTATACCAAATTACAAAACTTTATTCACTGTAGTAGTATTTTGGAAGCTATAAGTGTTTGAAAGTTGCTATGAATTCAGGAACACTTATTAATCATGCATGTAAGTTAAAAATAATAAATGTTTTTATCCACAGAGTTAAGCAAAGAATCTAACAAGAAAATTTAATTTTATTTCTATGTTACGATATGAAAGAATCGTAGGAACATTTAAGGAACAAAAAAGAAGAGAGTTAAGTGAGAGTAAGTAAAGGGTGTTTTTTATAAAGTGACACAAGTTTAAATCATTATAAAACAAGGATATATATTTTTAATGTCAACGAAACGGGCTTTATTGGAAAGAAAATTTTATGAAATTAAAGTTTCAATATGATTTCTGCCATGTGGCCGCCACGGCTGAAGCGCAATCTGGAACACCAATTTTCAACAACTTTTCGCAGAATTCGCGGCCGTATTTCGCCATAACTCTTCGAATTTTGATTTGCAGGTGTTCAATTGTTTGTGGTTTATCGACGAAGATAAGTGACATAACATAACCCCAAAGTAAATAATCTAATGGGGTTAAATCACACGATCTTGGTGGCCAATTAATTGGGATTTTACGTGAAATTATTTTTACATCAAAAGTTCCTGTGAGTAAATCAATTGTAGCGCCCGCTGCACGATGAGTTTGACGAATAGAACAATTATTTTGATTAATAATTTCAACAATTTGCACTCGTTGCTCTGATGTAAGTCGATTCATAAGGAAATTTCAAAGCAAACTAAACGCAACTAACAGCTGTTAAATGGGTGCTCAAATAAAGCAGTGACGCATACTCAAAGTTGTGACACTCTATAAAACACACCCTATATATTTAATCTATTGGCAGGTATTTGTTTTCACATTTAACTGAGATTTAACTGAAACATTTTTTATGATAATTTCTCTATAATCACTAAAAAAAATTATTTGCATCTAGAATACAGTCGATTGTGCCGGTCGTTGGTTATATCGCTCCTTTATTGCAACGTAGTAATATGTAAAAAAAAAGTTAAACGAGGCAAAATGCATTTAAAGTTTTCAAAACGTAAGCGTTTATATGGACGGCTTGAGCATGTAAGTGTTTGTAACTTCGGATTAGGTAGAGATATGTTTATGAACAATTTTTTACAAATAAAGAATGTATTGAGAAACTCTTTTCCGTCAGTAACTGAAAAATTTTGTTTTTGAGATATGACTATGTTGCAATAAAGGAGCGATATGTACTAGTATAAATAAATGCATTATTCTGTATTACATATTTGCATGTCTGTTAATACTTTTATGTGTAAGAACAAATAAGCCTAGACGTATAAACAAGTATGAATAATACTTCCCGATGGATTTTCCCCTTTTTTCATTCCTGCCATAAGTAATTGCGATTTCCACAAGGAAATAAGTAAATATTTGATATGTGGAGGAAAGGCAAAATTGTTACCCTGCCACAGATTAAGAACACATATGTTTCCTTATGGAGATCTCAATTAATAATAAAAGGAATAAAAAGAGGAAAAAATATCAAAGTTAAAATAACAAATAAAGAAATCCCTTCTCACGAACATCTGTCCCTAAGCAGCAGTTAAAATATATATCCACTTTGGGGAAAATCCCTACACCTGGCTACACCGGTCATGTTGTTTACTCACAGGACACAGAAAATATTTATTTATTTTACAATTTTAGCTAAAAAAAATTTAGATCGCAGATATGAAAATCAGCTGCTACCAGTCACAACCCGCAAACTTTTGGTAATGTTCAAATTACCAACCAACACACTTTTTAACCACAAACAACTGATTTCTAAACAAACAAACCTACTGATTCTCTTATTATCCGAGTAGTAGGGTCTGTTTTTATTATTCCGATCAAAGCGAATTCATACAAGGTGGCCTCGCCCCAAATTTGCTTTAAATAGTGCCTCCCGGGGATGACCTCAATATATACTAAATACTGTAATTTGACATCTCAGGAAGATCAAAAATACAAGTGGAGAATATAATCACATACTTATGCTCTCGGGACCACCTTATATGAATTCGCATTGATTCCGACTTTCAGAATTTTAACTCCTGTAAAATCGAAACGAATATTTTTTGTTATTTTATTAGCGAGTTTGTAAAAAAATAATTGTTGAGTTGTCCAGTGAGTAAATCAGTGGGTATTAAACAAACTTGACACGTGTTCAATACTCAGGAGAGACTTTAAATTTTTATTATGTTTTTCAAAATATAAAAATTTTTTAAGTTGTTATTTGTAAGTGTATGTCCCAAATACACTTGCCTACAATGACATGGCCATGCTACAGTGTAGTTAGTAAGTAGAAGTTTAATGAATTTTCCATTGAAATTTTTGCTGGATATTTTAAACTGAGTTACCGATTAGGCGAAAAGAAATTTCAAATAAAAAATATTTATTTTTTAAATATTTAAATATTTAAATATTCTTGGTAACACCGTTACTGTCAATGGAGAGCTGTATAGATCGATAACCAACTTTTTATGGTCGAAATTAGGAGAAGTTGATCTTGACAACATTTGGTTCCAACAAGACGGGCCTACGTGCCACATAGCAAATGCAACAATTGAATTATTGCGAGAAAAGTTTGGAGATTCGATTATTTCAAGAAATTGTGATATTGAATGGCCTCCAAGAAGTTGTTATTTAACAATACTAGACTATTTCTTGTGGGGTTATTTGAAGTCATTGGTCTTTCGAAATAAACCAGACTCTCTTCAAGCTTTACAAGTCAATATTGAACGTGCCATTCATGACATACGACTTGATTTAGTGTAAAAAGTGCTCGAAAATTGGGTTCACCGAATTCGTTCCTGCAGAAGAAGTCGTGGAGGCCATTTGAATGACGTTTTTTTTAGAACTTAATTGTATCGATTGTACTTCACATTAAATAAAAAACTTTTGAATTTCCTTAACAATAAGTGTGTTTTTTTAAAAGAAATCATATCACTCTTATTGGAAAACCCTTTATTAAGGCTTTACTGATTTTATTTCTAGCGAATCAATAGCTATAAGGAAGTATTTTCGGATCCCCTTGGAATTCGTTATATCGAAGTTTCCCTGTGTATGATGTGCAGATTAAGCACATCTATAAAGATGATATTATTGGTTTGTTTATAACAACTTTTTCTGCCAGTGCACACTTAAAACGACATAACTGACTGCCTGACAGCGTCATTACGTTGTTTGCCTCTGCTGTTTATTGCAAGAAGATTTTATTCTTGTGTGTTTTTTTTTTGTTTCACTAGTAAATACATTTTTGGACAAAATTTAAATCATAAACATTTCTTTTTTTTTTAGTAAAATCACTTTAATTTTTGTACGAAGTTTAAAAAAAATTTAATGATAAATTTGCATGTTAGTTTTTGTGTTCTGTTTTTTTTTTGTTGTATCTCTTGGTGTGTAGCAATTTTATATTTTAACAAGTAGTTGTGGTTTTTTTTTCTGTGTGGAGTTTCATGTAAAGCAGCAGGTTACCATGTTAAACTTTAGAAACATTTTGTTGCTATTTTTATATACATATGTATATATATACGAGTATATGATTTTTTTTTTTTTTTTCATTTTTTTTAACAAATTATTGCAGATATTATTAACACTGCAGGTGGTATAAAATAAAAGCTATTTCTTTATTATTAAGTTTTTAAAAAAATAAATTCAACTTCTAAAAGAGTTTATTATAAAATACAGCAATTAATTTTTAAGAGTTGGTAAAACAACATTTGTTTTTGGGTTTTTTTTTTCTCCATGAAATTAATGTTGTGGTAGCTTGTGAAATAGTTTTTTTGATAAAACTTTAGGCTAAATTATCAATTTGTTTCTTATTTTCTTTTAAAATTTAAAACAGAAGCTGTTTTTGTGCCATTGTAACATTCTTTTGTTTTAATAAATCTATAAAAAAAATGTTTTAATAGAATTCTTGGAATATACAATAATTTACTAAAATTTTTGCAAAATATTTCAATATATTAAGGGGCCATTCACATATTCCGTAAGGTACTGTACACATATTATGTAACGCTCCATGGGTGGGGGATTAAAGATTTGTTATGGATTGAAAATGTTGTACTGAAAAAGTGTTACGCGGGGTGGGGGGTATAAAATCTCTGAAAACAGCGTTACGTAGTATGTGTGCAGCCCCTAACGCTGTTTTTGGAGATTTTATACCTCCACCTCCTCGTAATGCTTTTTACACATTTTTCAGTGCAAAATTTCTAATTCGTAACAAATTGTTAAACCCCCTCCCTTTCCTTCTAAAAGGGTTTCACATTCTTCATTGATAAAAATTGTGATTTTGACACAAGAGTTGTGTTATTTTTACTTAGAGCCCAACATATCAGTGGGGGGGATTTCAAAAAAAAAAAAAAAAATGGAAATAAATCTGCAGTTTCTAAACAAGTAGTAGTTGCTATTGAGTTTAAGGTTTCTAGTAAAAATTTTTCCATAAATTAAAATCAAAATCTTCATTTCACAAAATAGTAATTTTAATTGTTTTTTATGATTCGCCCAATCTATAAGATGCATTTCGTTGGTTGCTAATATTTTTTTTTAAACAAACACAGTACCGCAAAACGATTAGCTTGTCCGCTGAAAACACCCAGGATCTCTAGCCGGAATCGAACCGACAACCTCCGGTAGCATTTCTACTTATCAGCCACAGCGGCACCCAAGTGAAACTTCGATATAACGAACTTCGATAAAACGAAAATTCCAATATAACGAATTTTCTCTGAGTCCACTAAGAAAAACCTCGTTAATGCAAACTGTTTTATACAAAAATACACAATAGCTATCACGAAGAAATTCTTAGTCATAAATCCTTTATATAATAAAGTGCTCATTCAAAAGCCTCTGTACAAAGAAGTTAAAAGAAATCAAATTAAATTCTAAAAAAATTTGTAAAGTAACAGTGTTAAAGTAACGAAGTTTAATTTTGTTTCCATGAAAGTCACAAATTAGTCAGTTTTGTTTTGATGCTTGCCAAAAAGTGGTACATAAAACTAGAAATGCTATAATAAATGTCAGGAAAGCAAAAACATTTCCTCAGGCAAAGGTTTCTAAACCGAGAGATAGGGCCCGTTCGGCAATGCACCTCTGCGCCGCATATGATGCGCTTGTGTGATTAGTTTGATCAGCTGATACAAAACAACATATGCAGTGTTACTGCCGTTGATTTTGGGAACGTACAACGCATTAGATGCGGCGCTGTGATGCATTTCCGAACAGACCCATACATTCTACAACTTAGTATCTGCCGGAAAGAATATTGATAATTGCATTCAAAACTTGCGCAATCAAAAATAACACAATAATTTGCTTATATCTAATAAAATTATAAAAAGAAAATGTTTAAATTTTTATATACCTCTTGAATTGAGAATGTTATTACAGAGTATATTCCATTAAGAGAATTTAGAAAAAAAGCTATACTTACCACAAATTTCTTTTCGTTTTTCTTCAATCTTCGTTAGAACAAGGTTTGACTGTTACATATATATGTATAACGAAACAATAGCTATAACGAAGTAATTTGTGATCAAGTTCGTTACATCGAAGTTTCACTGTACCAACTTTTCAATGGAACTTCGATATGCTTGAAAAGTTTTCAAAAATATTTTTTTACGCTTTTAAGTCTATTCGAAAATATTATCTGCACCTGGCGGGAAACAAATAAAAAAAATACGTTGAAAAAAATCCCAGTTTTGGGATTTTAAAAAATTTCCTTGGAATTCTGGAACTAACAGAAAAAACTTTTTCTTTTGCTGTCTTGTTCATATAAGTTCAAATATAAAGCGAAAAATATTGATATATTACAATTTCACAACATCCTTTTTCTGAGCCCTTTAACGTCAACTCATTATTAATTCATGAAACTCCTGTTCTTTTATTAATATTATAAACAAAATATTACGTTTTTTATATATTACTTAAACGCAGAGGACAAGACAAGTTGTTTAATCAAAATTTTCGTTTTTAAAGAAAGCAGATCGTTTCAAAATAATCCAAGTTTTTATATACGTAAAAACCTGTTTTTTATACACATAAATTTTAAAGCTTATTTTTTTTAATTGCAAAGCCGCAATCAGCAAATCCATTATGATGCCTTAAATGCTGAAATTTTCGAAGAAAAATTATTTATGTATGTATACTGGAAAATTAAAAAAAAATTCCTAAATACATAGACAAAATCCCATTTGTGGGATTTCTTGTAAATTTCTGGGAATTCGCGGCGCGGTAACAAGAAAATGTATTTTTTTTTTTAATTAGGACCAGCACTCAGGGGATGAGCCATACGTAAGCAGTGCATTGTGCCGGAACTCAGGGAGAGGGATAGAGAAAATAGACGTTGAAAATTTAGAAGACTTAACTCTTTTACAACTCTGCTTTGCGTGTTATGTTAATTTTTATAGCAGTGTTGAGGCGCCTCCGGTGTTAAGTAGACGCATTAACTTTGTTGTTAAGCTGTGTTATCAGGCATTTTATTAATTGTTTTACTTCGCCAATGTTTCTACTAACCGACGTAGGAGGGCGATGTTGTTTACAGTAGCTTCGAACAGCATCAATCACTGTCGGACCACTGCTATGCCTTCATCATTTAAATAGTGCGACAAGAATTAATACAATGTCTCACTAATGTACTTTAGAGAAATTAATGATGTTGATTGCCTTGCTCTGGCCAGGGTTTGAACCCAGGCTCCAAGTCATTGTTTTCTTAGCATTATATTGTTTGCACCCACTCACTATATTAATTAAATGTTTAAAAAAAATATTTCTTACTTGTACGACTGTGACCTGCCCATTTTATTTACCATACAATTCTATTGTCTAGTAATCTAATAATTTCCTTAATTAGCTCTCTATGTGACATTTTCTTTTTAAATCTGGGAACTTAATTTTTGCTCCTTCTCATCCAAGATTTTTCCTTTCCAATTATTTACCAATTTAACGACGTGTTATGAAAATAAATCGCTATAAAAATAAAAGAATTCCTTGGGGTTTTATATTAATTTCATTAAAATGCGACAATAGATGTCTTCAAAATCGTAAAGCATTTTAAAACTTCTAACAAGATGTAGAAAACACAAATTAAATTAAAGAAGAAACAACAAATAACAAATTCCCTGCAAAACAATTTCTCAGATGAAATTTTCAAAACCAAGCAAATATTCCCCATCCCCTCTTTTATAATGAATTTCAAATGTAATCTGATCCTCCCTCTGAAGATCAATTAAACTCGCACAAACAGACGAAACGCTCACAGCCAACAAATTAAAGTGGTAACAACTCTCACATCATAAACATAAAAGTATTCTGACATAATAACGAAAAAAATGAAAAACGGGGAGAAAGATTGTTGTGCCACAAAGGGGTCAGAAAGCTTTATCACCACGTAAAGAGAATGCATAAACGTATGTTGTCAAAATTACTTTTCCAGATAATATTGTATCTTTTTGCTTTTAATTAAACGCACGGGACAGATTTCAATATCGTTATAATTTATATTTTTTATTTGTGAAAACTTCTTTATATTTCTTTTTCTTTTTTTTTTGTCATCTATGACAGACTGACTACATTTCAGGGAAATTAAAAAGAATAAACTCAAAATAAACATGATCAAGATGTAAATTTTTATGAAATATTTCATGTTTCGTTTTTGAAGATTTTTTTTTTGGTGGCAAGATTTATGTCTTATTATGGGGGTATTTAAGTTATCAACGCAGGATCTGTTTGTTGTTATAAATTTTATGGTTTTTTGAAATATTAAGTATTGTTTGAAATTTTAATCGCAAGGATTATTGTTTCAGCTGGTTGAAAGATGGGTGTTTACACTAGCTGTGAAAAAAAAAGAGAAAACAATTGAAATTTTTTGCGATTATATTGCTTTGGAATCAGTTGATTAATGTTCTATTGGAAATGAATCATATTTTAATCACGATCATATACTCTCACGACCATACTAAAAAAGATATTCATTCAATCCCATATATAAGGTTTTAAAATATGAGTGATATGATTTCTTAAAAAAAAAAACACACTTATTAACAATAAAGGAAATTCAAAAGTTTTTTATTTTTAATGTGAAGTACATTCGATACAATTAAGTTCTAAATAAAACGTCATTCAAATGGACTACACGGCTTTATCTGCAGGAACGAATTCGATGATCCCAATTTTCGAGCACTTTTTCCACTAAACCAAGTCGTATTTCATGAATGGCACGTTCAATATTGACTTGTAAAGCTTGAAGAGAGTCTGGTTTATTTCAAAAAACCAATGACTTCAAATAACCCCACAAGAAATAGTCGAATGGTGTTACATCACAACTTCTTGGAGGCCATTTCTTGAAATAATCGAATCTCCAAACTTTTCTCGCAATAATTCATTTGTTGCATTTGCTGTGTGGCATGTGGGCTTGTTGAAATCAAATGTTGTCAAGATCAACTTTTTCTAATTTCTGCCATAAAAAGTCGGTTATAATAGATCTCCATTGACAGTAACGGTGTTACCAGCTTCATTTCGAAAGAAGTACGGACCGATGATTCCACCAGACCAAAAAGCACACCAAACTGTCAATTAAGATGACTGTAATGGTTTTTCATAAATAATTTGTGGATTTTGTTCGCAACAGAATCGACAGTTTTGTTTATTTACTCAGATGAAAGTGAGCCTCATCGGAGAAGCTGATTTCTTAAAAAATTGTTGTTCCAAGGCAAAATCAGCAGAACAACGTTCTTGCGTATATCTCTCCATGATGAAATTGTAAATACTACTGAATACAATGAAAAACAAATGACAGATCATGACATATCACAAATGACCGAAACGTCAGTTCAAATTTATATCATCCCTATTGGAAAACCTTTTTTGAGCAACGTCTTGAGTCTCAAATCTTAAATCACCGGGGAAACGAGATAAAAGATGTAGAGTTTATATGAGCCTCTAATACTCTCCTTATTGATCCACAGACTTTTCCAAAAAAGGAAAGCTGAGTATGATCTTCCCCACATGAGGTAGTGTAAGTCGTTTAGACAATCTTTCGTACTAAAGTTTTTGAATTGAATAGGAATCAGGTACGTATTGTTATTGATTTTTTTCTTAGTTTTTTCCTCTTCCTCCTTCCCTTCACTCGCATTCATTCACGTTGCGAATGTACTTAAACTCGATTACTTATGTGACTTTTAACCTTCGAGGAAGTTTTAACAACTGCACACATTTTTGCGAATATTAAAAGTAAAGTTTTCAGCTCAGATCTTCGATGTTAAGCCAGCTTATATGTCCTCTTTGAAAATTTGCTTTCTAATCGTTATTAAGAAATTTGTTTAGTTGATGATCTCTGATAGAAATGGTTAATTTTTAAGAGCTCCAAATCGATTCTGATATTATTCTTTCGTAGGTTAGGTGAGATTTCGAGGACAGTCGCAACTAAGCAAGTGATGGACTTGGGTCCATTGATTCGGTCCCATTTTTCATACCCAATTGCATACAGAGAGCATAGTCACTATACCTTTTCGTGAACATCAAAAGAACTGCCTCTTGGAGAGACAGACACGAAATGTACTTTAAAATACGAAGTATATCGTAGTTTTTGATCGAGGTTGATCTAGTGACTCCTAACACCGATGATAGAAAATAACATTACTTATCAAGTCAAGGTAACCATCAACGTAATGCTATAAAGGAGGAAGAGGCTGGTTGTGCCTGCACAACTCTCTCTATCTTTCTCTCTCTCTTTCTCTCTAGGTCTATTAAGCCGAATCATTTTTGTAAAAGGTGCCACTCAAATCCTCATATAGGCAAATTTACACAGTTTATGGCAACTGTAGCATAAAATTGAAAATCTGTCTTGATGTTCAATACTAAAGTTCTTTATAAATCTTCTATACAGATTGGACACACAATTTTTTGTGGTACAGTTTTCAGTATCTTATTGTTTACCATTATTTAAGTAATAAATATGGTTTAATAGGTATTTTTCTCTAGATATGGACAGTATATTTGTGTGCCTAAAATACCCGGTTACAAACCCGGTTGCAAAAAAAAACCCGGTTACGAACCATGTAATCAAATGGGTCAGATTCTAGTGTAAATAAATAATTTTTCTGAAAGCTCTTCAAAAAATTAGCCATACAACATTTTGCCAGCGTAACAACCAAAACATTTTTCTGTTTACTAAAGTTGTTTTCTTCTTTTTTTTTTTTTTTTTGTTATAATTTTGATTTAAGACATTTTGCGTGTTGGTATTTTAAACATTTTATTTAAATGATTTAAATGCCTTTCACACAGCCCAGCGGGTTCGCATTGCAGCAAACGATGAATCGAGCGAGAACTGCTGCAATGCATCAGCCGCACCAACAACACCAACAGCAGTCGTAATAAAAAAAGCAACCCATATCACATATGTTGAATGTCGAAGAGCGTTTGTTCATGTTGGTATGTGCATGTATGATTGGAAGATGAAGTGCCGATTTTTTTCTTTTTTTTTTGTAATTTTTTTATTTTTATTTAAGGGAACCCATGTGTATTTTCTGTAGGTGTTTCCCTGTGATGCAACCAAAAAAAAATATGAAGACTCGTTTTTTTTTTTTTGTGAAATAAATTTATTTTCTGTGGGGTTGTTTGAAGTGCTTCTCGTACAATTTAGAGTTAAAGTGATGTAAAGTAGATTTATGTGAATTAAAGTTCTTTTCTCTGTTCATGTTTTGTTTATAAAAATAAAAAAAAAAAAAAACTCGAATATTATTTTGTTATTCTAAATGCATGTAAATCACCTGCCGTGTTTCATTTTATTCCACAATATTTATTAACGACTGTTGTATTTGGATAACTGTATTTATTGTTATACTTTTATAATACAGTGTATAAGTAAATGTTTTAAACAAGACTACATAGAGTGGAGAGATGCTTTTTTTTAATGCATATTTATTATTTTGTTCTTTTTTTAATGATTATTTTATAAAATTTTGTGGAATAAACACCGACGACGGCATATTTTCAATTGTAACGGCTTAAGCAGCAACCCCGCTGTTTTTAAAAGGGTCCTTAAACTTTTACATCTGACTGTCTGAAAGTTTTGTGGAGGTAATTAACAGGGCCATAAAATTTTATGCATTTTTTATAATAAAAAAATTATGAAACATTTTAAAACAATGAAGAACAATAATGGAAGCAATTTAATGGAAAAAAACTTAATTGTTTTATTCGAATAAAAAATAGAATAACAAACAAAATCACTATAGTTTAAAAATAAATAAAGTGACATGTGTGAAAAACTATGGCATTGCGATTGATTAATATGTGACACTAGTATTTGACTACTACCGAAAGAAGATCATTTCAACGTATTAAGCAACGGGAAGCAAATATTTACAGAAAAATTAACTGCCTATTTCACTATGTCGAAAGAATTGTTCCATATGTTTTCATTCGTGTAATTACATTTGAAGCAAAAACAAATTTTTAAATTTTGTTTTTGTATCAAATGTATTTGTACGAAAAAAAAAATTTTAATTCTTTCGACAACGTGAAATCGGCAGTTAAACTATGCAATTAAAGGGATATCATTTGTGGAATTTTTGGCAGACAACTTAAACTTTTTTTAAGTGATTTTTACACATGTGCGTATGTATAGCTTTTTCCCCTTCACAGTACATCTTAATAGAGGCATAAATTATCTGTTTACCAAACTTATAACAAAAACCCAAAAGCATCAAAAGAAAAAAGCACCAACAGTACCAACTTTTTCATATTTTTCCCCCAAGAAAGTTATAAAAACTACCAAAAGTACCAATTTTTCTTGTTTTTATCCCTTAAAACGCATACTACATTTTAATGTACCAAATTTCATAAAAATCCATTAAACAGTTTTCGAGTTATACCGAAACAAACATTCAAATTTGTGCCTCATTTCTGTAACTTATGTAAGAGTTTCTAACATCGAAAAGTTTTCTGTGAAATTCATCATGAGTGGGAAAAAATTTAAATTTTCGTACATTTATTAGGTTTGCAGGGTGGCTCATATAAAAAACATACTAGTATTCTGTGACTCCTCCTACAAAAGATCGGGTGACTAGTATAATTTCATATTGTTTTTTTTTTTTTTTGTTGCGAGAACGTCTCACAAGTTTTAGATACGAGGTACTGGATTTAATTGCAGCACGAAACTATGTGCACTAGCCTCTACCTCGCTCCATCCCTTTAGGGGATGGGAATATTAAATACACAAATTGTGTTTTAAATATTCCTCAAATAAATATTCCAACAAAAAAATCTCTGGATCCAAACATATTTAAGAAACTGTGTATTAAATATTCCTCAAATAAATATTCAAAAAATACCATAACTAGTTGCAATTAATTTCGTAATTGCATTATTAAATCATGTGATAGAAAAAATTATTTTCTAATAATTATTACAATCGTTGGGTAATTGAAATTCAATAAACTTCAATAATTGACTACACAGAACAAATAGTTCCTAAAGAGTTTTCAATTAATAAACTTAAGACAAATTTAAAACTAGTTGCAATTAATTCTATAATTGAATCAATAAATCATGTGATGAAAAAAAATTGTTCTTACAATTTAGACAAATTGTGGATAATTGAAAATTTTAATTTCACTGCTAAAGAATTTTTAATTAATACACTTAAGCAAAATTTAAAACTAGTAGCAATTACTTCCGTAATTGAATCAATAAATCATGTGATCAAAAACAATATATGTACATATTTTGAACAATTTTAAAAACTTTTGCTAATTGAAAATTTTAGTTCTAGTGATTTAGTACACAAAAAACACAAATCCTAAAAAATTTTCAATTAATACACTTAAAAAAAATTCAAAACTAATTTCGTAATTGAATAATAAATTATGTGATCAAAAGTTAATTTTTCTTACAACTTTTACAAATAGTGGGTAACTGAAAATTTTAATTTCAGTGACTGAATTTAAAATTTTCATCTACAATTTTTACAACGAAATTTATTGAATCTGAAGTTTTTATAATTGAAATCGTATTTCTCCCTTTTTTCCCAGTTTAATAACAATACGTGATGGTATCCAAAGTACGTACTTCCTGACACAAACTACGTTATACTGAATTGACTGAATACATCATTATGCAACACAATACACGTGATTATCATTTAAACTTTTCAAAAATTTCAATAAATATTTTAAAATTGTTTGAAAATTTATTAATGTAATTTTAATGAGCATAAATCCTGTAACGAAACAATAATATGTTTTCAAAAATAATTTCCAGCACCAATGAAACTACCCACCCTCTTGTCAGATGGCTTTTGACAAAAAAAAATCAATTAATAAACAATACAAAGAGTCATTAAAAAAACTGTTTAAATTTAAAAAATATTTAAATTTCTTATTAATATTCACAGACAGCGGACGTTTAAACTCGTAAAAACAAATTTAATTCAATGATAATAATTTAAAATTTGTTCAAATCAAAATCAATTATATAATAAAAGATTTTTAAAATGCATGAATCAGAAGAACAACAAGAACAAATGAAATTAAAAAAATTTCTTTTTAAATAAAAACAAACCATTTAAAAATTAAATGAAATCTTTTTCTGACGAATCTAAAGATGCGGGCCAAAGTGTGCCATTTACTTTTCAAATAAAATCATTTAAATTGATTCTTAAATTAGACCACCAAACAGCAAAATTTTGTAATAAAAAAAATATTCGGTTGAAAATTTTTAATTGAAATAACATAAAAAAAATTGTTTGCCTGCTGCTCATTTCACTGGGTTGCCTTCGAACCATTTGAACACATTCATACATGTCGGTGCTTAAGCAATTTTAACTGTCATAAATTTTCAAGTTAATTGAAAGTCTCATAAAATAACAAATAATAAAAATACGAAGTGAAGGCCTTTTGCAGGGGTTTACAAAAAATACTTCATTTACTCAAATTATTATAGTTTATAAAAAAAATTTCATTAAATTTTACGAAAAAAAATCTAAACAAACTTAGATTTATCGAGGTTATCATATACTTGAACTAAAATCTGGAACGTTCAATAAAACAGCACTCCTGAAGGTCTGGTTACCTATCGATGTCCTGCTTAAACGTGCAAGTAACTAAACGGTTTGCCTATTGGCATGATATGATTTTGAAGTGACGTTTCGGCCATTTGTAATATGTCATAATCTGTCATTTGTTTTTCATTGTATTCAGTAGTGTTTATAATTTCATCCTGGAGAGATACACGCAAGAACAACGTTTACAAATTATTTAGTTTTATTATCAAAATAATCGTTCTCCAATTGCAAATTTTTGTGCGCTTTTGCGTAATAATCGTCGTAATAATCGTTTGAGTGGTGCGGTAAATAAACAAAACTGTCGATTCTGGTTCGAAGAAAATCCACAAATTATTCATGAAAAACCCTTCCATAAAACTAAGTTGACAATTTGGTGTGGTTTTTGGTCTGGTGGAATCATCGGTCCGTACTTCTTTCGAAATGAAGCTGGTAGCACCGTTACTGTCAATGGAGAGCGGTATAGATCGATGATAACCAAATTTTTATGGTCGAAATTGGAAGAAGTTGATCTTGACAACATTTGGTTCCAACAAGAGACGGGGCTACGTGCCACACAGCAAATGCAACAATTGACTTATTGCGAGAAAAGTTTGTAGATTTAAAAAATAAATATGAAAGCAAGCCGTAATGTCACCGCTTTATTCAAAAAAGAAATTTGAGAACCAGTCAACAAATAGTGGACTTAGGAGATAATCAATATATCGGGCGCGAAATTTGCCCCACCCATTATAAAAAAAGGAAAAATGTAGTATCAAGCTACAAGAAAAAAAATGTATTTCGAAAATCAGTCCATAAACTTCATCCTACGGTTATAAAAAAAAAAAAAATATACGCCACCAGAATACAAAACGATTTCCAAAAAAATTAATCCATAAATAGAAGAGTTAAGCGATAGTTTACATATATATATTAAACGGGCAACTTGCCCCTCCTGTTATAAAAAAAAAAAACATCAAAATACAAGAAACCGTTTTCGACGCAAAAAAAAGAACTTGGGATATCGGTCCATAAATAGAAGAGTTAAGCGATAATCTGTATACCAAGCGGGCAACTTGCCTCCCTCCTGTCATCAAACGAAAATGGTTCAAATTTGACATGCAAAGTCTGAAAAAAAATATAGAAATTATGACCATTAAGAGGAGATTTAGGCGATAATCTTTATATCGATTTAAAAACTGAAAATTAGAGGAGCGAACTTCAACCAAAAAGAACTTTCAATACCGGTCTATAAATTGATAAGCTAAGCGATAATAATAAGCGGTATATTTCGGGGAAAAACTTGCCCCGAAACAAAAATTAAGCGCCCAAAACTCTATGCAACAATGTTCAAACTAAAAAATAATTAGTAAAATTGGCTCATAAAAATAAGGAGTTATGCGTTAATCAATACTTTCGGGTGGATTTGGTAAATAATTGATACGAATTATGCGTGTACAAGCTTTAAAAAATTCTATGTGATTGATTAATTATGATTCATAATTTTCACTTTGAACCCAGTGCCTCTTTTCTATAATTTGTGAAAAATTCTCACATCGAAAAAAAATGTAAGCACATATTTGTGACCCAATCTTTGGTAGGATGACTCATATATTATTAGTAGAATTTTTATATGAGCCACCCTGTCTGTAATCCTAAAAAAAAAATACGAAAATTTTCATTTTTCGTCTCACTCATCCTGTTTTTCACAGAATGATAATAAACTTTTCGAAGCGAGAAACTCTCACATTTGTTAGAGAAACGAGACACAGGTAAAATATAGATCGATAGCAGCTACTTCCCTGAATACAAAGTTAATGTTGATACTAACTTATGTAAAAAAAATACAATACCAACTACTGGGAGGTTTTGTAGGTCTTCTATTAAGATATTACCGATATAGTATAGAACAAAAACTGGATTTATTCGGACGCTTTTGAAAGGCTTAAACACTGATTTTTATTTCTTCCTTGAAGGAGAAATAGTTTTATTTTAGTTGATTTGTTGTCTTCCTAAGATTCGTTAGTACGAGTATTCTATGGGAATCCAACATGTATTGCGATTCCATAGAATCTGAGAGAATATAATCATGACACAAAAAGAGCTTAAAAGCCAGAAATCACTCAAATTCGGTACAGACATGCCTGTCATTATAAATTCAATGCAAAAGAACTCTAAAGTCATGTTATTCTTTGTGGTGCTAAAATAAATTGATTTTGTTCGATGTCTTTGTATGGGTTCTACATTTCTCTCTCGCAGAAAATGCTGACTGACAATGAACCATTGCAGCCTCCGAGTCACTGTTGAACTTCGATTATGGAAACGATTGCTTCTGGATGCTGTTAATTTAGCTTGTGGTGAAGTACAAATATTTGATTATTGGTACTCTTGAAGCACTGAATAGAAGGCTCTTTAATAATTATTTTTCTGTCTTTTTTGGCTGGCAGTGAAGCTTGTTATATTTTTCTTTTAGTACAAGGTTGCTTTTTCAGTTTCTTTAAATATTCGTTCATACATTTAGTCGTCCCACTAAAACTTCTTAAATACTTAAGTGACCTTAATAACATGTTAACGATTCATTTGGCTTAAAATATAAACTTTTCCCTGCTGAAAATCACTTAAATATTAATGAAAAACTTCTTACTACAAATATTACTTAATGTCATAATCATGGTAGTAGATACGAGTATACGAGTATGTAATAAGAAATATATAAACATAATTTGTTTTTTTCATTTCCCTTCTGTCTGTAACACACAATTTCACTATGCTGTTGTAAAATACCGTTGTATTGTAACTCGTGTAAAGGAAGTGCGTGCTACGGCACAGTTATATGGTTAAATAAACAAATATTCCCATTCACCCACCCATATCCACTCATACAAATGCCTACGCAAAGAGATAAAATGGTATGCTCTTAACTGCTTACTTAAACTACTTAGAATAGTGAGTGTTTAGTTTGATGCGAGAGTAGATCTAAAAGGCTTTTGTTAGTTTCACACAAAGAACTTTAAAAGTTTTTTTTTATAAATTTCTAAAAATAATTTGTTTGGTTTGCATTTCTCGGGCAAGTCACACATTCTAATTGGAATGGTTTCAATTCCGTATTTTTATACCGATCTTTTTTTATTTATAGTCTGCAGATTCCGCTTATTTTGTATTTCGAATTGGCATTGACAAAAATTTTACAAACATTGGCGTTTCTTAAAATTGTTTTTGGCTATTCATATTAGCGCTAATTTGAAGGAGTCGCTGTCTAAAAATTGTTTATTTTGATTTTAAAGTTCATTCTTCATGTTTTGGATTCGAAGTTTCTCCTAAAAATCCCATGAATACGATTTAATGATTATCAATAGTTAAAGAATTTTGAAAATATCTACAGTTTTATTTTATCTTCCTCAGATTTCAATGGCCGGAGCTTTTTCGCACAATCTTCGGTATTGCAAATAAACATAAACGAGCAGTCCACTCACTAACACTAACACGTGCTTATTTGACATTTTTCCAGCATTATGGCAGGCATTCATCACGCAAACAAACCCACATGCAAACACACACTCTTGTGTCTTATCTATATGCCAAGCAAACTCTATACAAATCAACTTTCACATCCTTTCCATCCAAAACATAGTCGTATACAAATTACATACAATAGAGAAAAAATATATACAAGAATATTAAAGTACACTTATCGACTTTGAAATCTCTAATGAAATGAAATGGTACAAATAAAACCAAATAAGTTTCTTTTATTTCATAAATGACGTGTTTTCCACTTCAATTGATAATACGTGTATGTCTTGTAGTCCTTTTCTGTAGAAAATAAAAATTTTCTAATTGAACTAAAATTTAAATTAGAAACTCTATTTGTTTCCTCCGAAAGCTGCTTATCCACTACAGAAAATATAGAAATAATCTGCTGCCAAGCCGCTTTTGTTGCTCACACTTTTTAATTATCAAAATAAATATTTTCCCAAGTGCAAAATAGAAATTCCCGTTATTTTCTCTTCGTTTTTAGCAACATAATTGTTAGTAGTAGGCCGCCGCAGCTTAGTATTTATAGTAAACTTTTTTGATTTGTGTTTTCTCCTTAACAAGCCTTAAACACGCAATTGACTAGTTTTGTGTGAAAATAGTTTTTTCTTTGTGTAGTTTTTATCTAAAATCCAAAACAACAAGAAAATTTGTTTAAAATAAAAACAACATTTGTCCATTCCACACTTAAGTAAATTTGTCATTTTTCATTTTATTTTTCAAATTAAAGTGCGTCTGCTGTTATCGTTCGTAGTCGGTTTGAATAAATTATTTACAATTTTTAATTTTAAAAGTATTCGTATATTGGAACAGGAAACGCACGCTTTTTCCATTGTTGATGTAAAAACATAAAATTATATTTAATCGTGTCCATAATTATTGCAGGCACAAGTTAAAAGACTTCATTTTTTTTATGACAGCCGACAAATTAAAGTTATTAATAAATATTTTTTTATAAAAAAAAATTATATTTTTGATGGTACCGATTATAATACTCTCAATATAATATTCAGGGGAACTACGAGTACATGACTACACATATGATTATCTCTTTAAAATTTAAAAATAGTAAACGATAAAAAAAATAGTGATTTTAGTTTTACCATTCTTTTTCTGTCAGACACAGTTCTTAACACCGTGTGAAGTTACCACCATTCCCGGGGAATTCATCTGTGGGGCTAACCAGCTTCAATGGCATTAGAGTACGATTACGGGTAAATTCTCGAGGAAAAACCCCCTAGAGATTAACTATCAATCGAAACCTTACTTTCTTTTCTACATAAGATGACCTTCCGTTGCTCAGAGATTGTGGAATGACACATAAGTTTTATAGGTAATTGGCAAAAAATTAATGTCTGCAAAAAAACAATTAACCTTCTTCGCTGCAAGCACATCATGAAGGTGTGATTAGTCACCAAGATGCAGAACCGTGCTCGACGGAGGGGTAGTCAGTCAAAAAAAAACTGTCATACATATCAAACTTGCATGCGGCTGGACATCATTATCAGATTGATTGCGCTGTTGCCTATAGGTTACACTAATCAGTGTATCCTGATCCTTTTAAAAGGATTTATTTTATTGTCAATATAGTTAAAATCGGTAATGAAACTTCAATAATGAAATTGTTTCATAAAAATAATGAAAGAATTTTATTAAACTAATGAAATAATTTCATTAATATAATTAGGTATATCGATGGCTTAATATAGGAAGGTCGTATCTCACCTTTTAGCTACTTTACAGGAGAAGGAAAAAAACTCAATAAAATCTGAAAAAAAGGTTTTTCTTTCTGAAGCAGATTTTTATTAAAACAGCCAACAAATTCAAATCTGTTTAATTTTTTATTTTTTTTCCTTAAATGAGCTTTTTTAATTACCGTAAATCTTTTTTTTTTTTTTTAATTAGGACCAGCACTGAGTGTATGACCCCTACGTATGCAGTGCACTGTGACGGAACTCAGGGAGAGGGATCGGGCAGAGAAGATAGATGTTGAAAATTTTGAATACTACCTCTTTCACAACTCTGCTTTGCGCGTTATGTTAATTTTTAAAGCAGTGTTGAGGCGCCTCCGGTGTTAAGTAGACGCATTAACTTTGTTAAGCTGTATTAGCAGGCATTTTGTTAATTATTTTACTTCGCCGATGTTTCTGCTAAACGACAAAGGAGGGCGATGTTGTGCGCATTAGCTTGGATAGCATCAATCGCCTTCGGAACAGTTTTTTAGTGACCACTGCTAGGCCTTCATCACTTAAATAGTCCGACAACAATTAATGCAATGTCTCACTAATGTACATTAGACCAATTGATGATGTTGATTGACTTGCTCTGGCCAGGGTTTGAAACCTGGCCCCAAGTCATTGTTTGCTTAGTAGTCAACACGCTAACCACTTCAGCCATCACCACCCTAAGTCTGTAATAGAACATAGGAAACTGAATTTTCAAGGGAGGTGTATTTGAGTATTGTCTTACAGAATATGTAAGAAAACCGATTTTGAAATAAAACGAGATACGACCTTTCTTTATGAAGCCATCGATATACTTTCTTTAAAATAATCATAAAAAATTTATTAATACATATAATGAAAAGATTTGAGCTAAATTAAGAAATATATTCATTTCAATAATTAAATAATTAAAAATTTTAATTAAAATAATGAAAAATTTTTCGAAATAATTTCATTGAAGTAATTAAATATTTTATTCGATAAAATTCATTGAAATAATAAAATAAATGCATTGAAAAAACTATGTATAAAAAATATATCTTTAAGATAATGAACTAATTTCATTTAAATATCAAGATTTTTTTAATAAAATAATTTTATTAAAATAATGAAACAATTTTATTAAAATGATATACATAATTTTATTAAAATAATTTAAAAATTTCGGTGAAAAAATTTCATTCAAAAAATTTCATTGAGATAATGAAATTATTTCATTCAAACACATAAACACTTTTTTGAAATAATGATTAAATAATTTTATTAAAATAATGAAATACGAGTATGTAGTTGGATTAATATAACAAAACATGGTGTGTAAATAATGAATTAATTTCTTTAAAATAATGAAACAATTGCAAAAACAATTGCGTTAAAATATTGTAATTTATTAATGGTTTCATTAAAATAAAGAACGCATATCTTTACAATAAGGAAATAATCGAATTTCATTAAAATAATGAAATAACTCATTAAGATAATAATAAGGGATAATTGAAACGAAAACAACCCGTGCAAGTTTCGAATTTTTAAAATAGTTCTTTCGAGTCGTATTGTAGTTCATAGCATTCAAAATACTGTTGTCTTTTTAAAAACTATATATGTATTTTTAAAGTCGAATTTAAAAAGGCAAAACTGTGTGATAAAAAAACATTATGCTACAAAATTTTAAGAAGATAGAAATATAAGTCGATCTTGTATATGTGAGGTCTTGCCTGAAGTAAAACAGTAGTCGGCAAGCAGTTAGTTCTTCGTCAACTAGTAGTAAGCAGAGCTATACAAGTTAGTACAGGTATTCAACTACTAGTTAGGCATCACCAAGATAGTAGTAAGCAATGTAGTGGTCCGGTCATCGATATCTCATCTGCCAGTATTTAGATCACTATTCAGACAGTAGTCGGCAATCACAGTTTATGAGAATCATGGCCTATTTCTGTAACATATAAGTACTCGTATGTTCATATGTAACGGCATTTTGAATCAAGTGACAATTTTTAGCTATCTCACCACAATTCGCTAGTAGCCAACCAGTAGTCGGCAAGAGAATTATAAGACTTACTGCCAGTTATCAACTATTGGTGAGGGAACACTAAGGGGCTGTGCATATAATACGTAATGTTAGAGGGGGGTTTGCACTGAAAATTAGTAAAAATTAGTTACGAATGAGATGAGGAAGGTGATGAGGTGGGAATCTCTGAAAACAGCGTTAACTGATATGTGTACAGCCCCTAATGCATTACTGCACATCTAATAGACTGTACGCGATGTGCCAGATTCAGCCAATATTTCTACTCAGCCAGTATTCCTTTTGAGCCAGCAGTCGGCAACCACCATTAATAGATTCAGTGATTATTAAGGACAATTAAAATTTACAAAATAATGCAAAGCTGTTTCAATTTTGATATTTTGATATTTTTGGTATTTTTACGAGATGTTGGGTAAAGCCTGCTTCACAATGTGTTTAAGCGACAATGAAATTTTCAAACCTCTACAGAATCAATTTCAATGTGATTTAATTTAACTTAACTCTTTAAGGAAGAAAGCATACTTTGAATTAAAATTCACAGAAATATTTAAAATAATTAGCTGAGTATCTTGCTGCAAGAAGAAAACATCCGTTCCTCTATGAAAACATGGAAACACCTAATCATTATTTTAATAAGTTAAAGCAAAAGTAATAAGTAATTTTTTCTGTTTGGTGGTTGATTAGAATTTTAAAAAAGCACAACAATATCCTAATCGCATTCCAGCTACCAATTAACTTATAAATCATAACACTTAAGAAACTCCTACTTAAGGAGTTTAAGGAAACCAAACCAAACGCTCTTAAGAAATTGAAAATTTTAAAAGAAATTTTTATTTTTGTAATTAATTTCTAAATACCAGATATAAATCAAGCAATTTGTAAAAAAAAAAAAATACGAAAATTTTTCATATAAAAAATTTTGAGTTGAAAAAATAAAACAACTGCTACCATAAACTAAAAGTGTAAACCAAGCCTAGATAACAAATGAAGGTAATAAGTCAAAAAACTAAGAGATACAGGCCTATAATTTCATAATTACAAAAAAAAAAAACATTCTTTAGTGAATTTAAAGTAAAAAGGAAAACCTGGAAATATTTTCAGCTGAGAGCACTTAAATTTTAATTAGCAACGCAACTCCATTCAACTAAATTTATAACAAGGGTCGTTCAATCACTAAATAAATTGATTTGTTTTTTTCAGCTTTTTTCTTCACAAGAAAGAATAATAAGAAAAAATTCTAGCTAATTATTAAGTGTAACAGAAGAGTACAAGGAATTAAGGGATTAAACTGAAAATACCGGCTTAAAATATTTCATACCTTTTTGGAGAATCTTAGCTGACTGACTTCTTTTTTTTTTTTTTTTTTTTTTGGTTGAAATGTTACAATAATTTGATAGACATGCTATTAAAACATCAGTAAAAAATAATGGTTTTGACTTGTGCACTCAGCACCTATTTGAAATCAAATAATAATTAGAGTTAACTGGAAGTTGAATATTATTTTTGTTCTTTTAAAAAGAAAGATTTCTCACTTATTAAAATCTAATGACTAGAAAGTTTGAAAAATAATATAAGAAATATATGAAATAATATCGAAATTAAAATTAAAGGAAATGAAAAATTAGTTCGAGTTTCCACAAAAAATTAACACAACTTCCGCTGGCTTCAAAAAAAAATAGATTTCCACAATATTCTCTAAAATGTTACAGACTATAAATTGCTGCCTCATAATGTGGGGCAAATCTAAAAACAAACAACACCACTATTAAATAACAAACCTTAACTAATTTCTTCCACAAAAAATACCTTTTTAAGACCTTTTAAATTTCTAATAAAATTCCAGCAATAAAATTTAAAATGTACAGGTACATGCTACAAATGCTTGATTATTATCAGTTGTTCAATTTGTTTATTGTCTAAAATGTTGGGCATCATCATCAACAACAACAAGAAGAACAACAACATGAAACATTTGTATGTTTGCGCTAAACATGCTCAAAAGGTCAAAGTTAAATTAGACTACTCACAAGCAGCAAAGAAGATACGTTTGTGTGCATTTGATATGTATTTATTTGAAGGTAATGTTAGCAAAGGATATTAGTTACACTAAAAGGATAAGCTAATTATGAACATACTTTTACATGACCTTAGGTAAGGCATTAAACAACATACGAGTATGTGTAGTATATCCTCAAACACATACTTACACACACACACACACACACACACTCTTACTTGATTGTGTATTTTACAATAAAAGGACTCAACAGGTAAACAGACGGCTTTATCAAATAGTTATAAACGGAAATTAATTTATACAACAGACTTAAATTAATTTAAACATCTACCGGATGAAATAAATGAACTAATTTTGTAAAGAGAAATAGAAAAATGCTTTTAATTGAAAATGTTGCCGGCGATACTGCAAAGTCCTTTTAAGGTATCAAATGGAAACTTCGTACAAAAAATACAACTCCATTTGAAACAGCAAATTATTTTCCAGTTGGCGATAGTTTGCTACGACCTAAATATAATTACTATTTGCTTTCTTATTGTTTCATTAGCCGTGATATCGCTGGACGAGCATCAAACTGTTGATCATAAGCTCGGCATCTCTATTTACTGGGAAGTCGGAAAGCTCTCTTCATTACTTATCGTGGATTCCTAAATTGAATATGTCTATATCCTTTACTTTATGCGAAATGAATACCACGTAGTCTCCACAAGATAACCTTATATCCTTTTTATATAAATATACCCTCCAGTCGTTTAAAAAACTTCAAGTAAAATCTAAACTATTTGCAAATATTTCGATTCGTGGAATTTGCATTTTTTTCACGGAATCACTTCTACACGAGAAATGAAACATAAAAAACTGAAATTTAGGAAAATTTTTTTAATTTAGCCAGTCCTTCTTCTTAACACGAACAGGATGACTCGACAGGTCATTGACTATGCCCTGTTGGCTATAGGGTATCACTAAGGTACCGAATCAACTGACCAAAGTGTGGTACCTCCTAAGGGGTGGCTGAAGTGGATAGCGCGCGGTTGACTAAAAAGCAAACTATGATTTAAGCACTGGGTTCGACCTCTGGTCAGGGTAGGTCAAATCAACATCATAACTTCTTTTATGTGCATAGGTATCGGATTGTAAGAGTTGACGTTCCGGCAACGATTAATACAGCTCATTCTTTCGTCGGTTAGCCGAATCGTCTGCGAAGTAAAATAATTAATAAAATGACTGCTAACACAGATTAAGTCAGTTAATCCGTCTACTTATCACCAGAGGCACTGCAACAATGCTCTAAAAATTAGCAAAACGTCCTAAAGCAGAGTTTTAAAAAGAACTAAGCCTTCTTGGTTACATCATCTGTCTTCTTCACTACCCTATTCTGGCACCCGAGTTCTCGATCTTCAGTGACGTCAGACGAATGGTTCTGCCAGATAATTATTATTGCTCCAGTTGTAATGACGAGGAAAAAGAGGAGAATATCACGCACCTTCTATGCTTCTGCCCAGCGCTGGGGAATTACTACTGCCTTTACTTTCTAGGCGGTAGATCCTTCAGTACCCTCTTCGGGCTTTCAATAGTGAAACCCAGGAACTTAAATTTCTTTATTTGGAGCAGTGGGTGGTACTCTCTCTATCTCTCTGACTACTCAATAGCAGACTCAGTATGCCCTCTTTTATCTTCTGCTCCATCTGATTCTAGACCTTGCATTACCTTTCTTCTTCTAATCCACCTTTGTTTCTCTTCTTCCTACAGCGATCACAATGGGACCAAATCAGGATCCGAGTGGGCTGGAATCGACTTTTATTTCATAGCAAGCTTCTTACCTAATCTTTTTCCTAAGTGCTGGCCCTAAATTCTCGTCAAAGATCTTGGATGTCTCTCAAGTGTAATTTATGGAAAGGAATGAACACAATGGGACCCAATTATTTTTTAACACAACTCGCAAGGTGATTAGCTTGTCTGCAGAAAACATCCAGGATTTTTGGACGGAATCGAATAGGCATCCTCCGTAGTTATAGGGCAACATTTCTACCTATGAGACACGGCAGTCACTATGTATCATACTATCCTTGCTAACCGAACATACTAAAGGCCATGCTTCACTATCCTACACAATAGTGCAATCTGCCAAATATGAGATGTGTGATGAAAAAGTATGGTAGTGTGGACTAAAAATGCAACAGATTTTTTTACAATTCGTGTGATTTGTAAAACTTTATGAATATTTTCATAAAATGATAGTTTTCATGCGATCAGAGGAGCATTTATTGTCAACCATATGTTTGACATCCGTTTTGTATGATAGTGAGGCACCTACAACACCATTTTGAACGGAATTCTTAAACTCGGTCAGATTTTTGTAAGATTTTCCTGTGAACGAATCGTACGATTGTGTAGGATAGTGAAGCACGGCCATAAAGAGTACCTTTGCTCTTCGCTTGTGAAACTCCATGTTATCAAATTTTTTTAGGATTTTGAATAATTCCGCCTTTTTTAATGTCATTATGTGAAATTTTGCATCTTCCACTAATTGGAAATGCTGATGGTTTGTTGAAAGCCCTTAAATCCATGGGACCCATATAAAAACAGTGGCGATAAAATGTCGAGGGATTATTTACACTCCACTTTCAAACTGAATCTCTTTGGGTTAATCCTTTTTTTTTTTTTTGTTTAATTTCTAATAAATTTTGCAACGTATTTATTTTATTAACTCAAGTTCAGTTTACTGGCCATTTAAAAATTTCCACAACAACATCTGCTACAATTTTCTTCATTTATTTATTTTTTCCTCTTTTTTTGTTGTTGTTGTTTTAGTTTGTGCTGCAATTTGTGGTCAGTTTTATTTTTAATTTATGTCCCTACTAAAACACATTTTCCCCCATTTAATGACACAATTTTTTTTTGAAATATGAGCAGAAAATATTAAAGTGAGTGCAGTGCCTGGTAGTCTTGTAAATACACGCAAACAAATAAATGTTTTTGATGATTTTAATGACGTTTATACGATTCATAACGTTGATGTTCATGACGTGGTATTTTTTCTGATAATCAAAAAAAGAAAAAAGGTCAAAGTGTTATTAATGACTTGTTATAGTGAAATTTATTGCTTTATTTGTTTTTTTTTTTTTATTTTTAACATTAATTTTTATGCGTTTGAAAGCTAAGTTTTTTGTTTAATTAATGAAGAACAATGAAAACTATTATTAATGTCCTTAGAGTGATTATGAAAAAATTAAGTACATTCAAAAACAAGCCATATTCAAATTTTTAGACAAATAATATACTTCCAACTATGTTTGAAAATTTTCTTAAACTTCAGTTAAATTTTATTTGAATTGAAAATTTTTTATTAAAATTTTTAAAATTTTACAAAATTCAAATAGTGGAGTTCATAATGTCATTCTAAAAAAATAGTACATACTTTCAAGGAAATGTTAATTTAGTTTGAGAGCGCCGTTTCCAAGAGTAAAATTTTTTTTTACTAATTTTAAGGACATCTTGTCATTCTAATAAAATTATTTTATTTTATGTTTAAAAAAATGATTTATGTAGGAAATAACTTACTACTGAAAAGTTCATGAAAGTTTGCAAACTTAAGATTTAAAAACGATTATCTTCAACTTAAGGTTAATGTTAGCTGAAGTGGTTATTGCCTTGACTATTAAGCACACTATTACTTAGGACCTGGGTTCGATCCCGGCTAAAAGCAAGTCATTGAAATCAGATATTTGTTTAATGTACATTAGTGTGACATTGTATTAATTGTTATTGGACTGTTTAAGCGATAAAGGCATAGCGTTGGTCACTAAAAACTGTTCCCGACAGCAATTGATACTGTTTCAAGGTAATGTACACAATAGCGCCCCCCTTCGTCTGTTAGTAGAATCTTCGGCAAAGTAAAACCATTATAAAAAAATTCCTCTCAAACATCTTTAGAAAGTTAATGAGTCTACTTAGCACCAGTGGCGCAGCAATACCGTTCTAAAAGTTTCCACCGCGGTGTACGCTTTGTCATCTTTGTGGTATCCCCACCTTTGCGCTGTGCTTTCTGGGAAAAAAATGCTAATCGCTTTTTCCAGACATAACCTTTGGCCAATTACCCATAAAACTTATATATTACTGCCCAATCTCTGAAACAACAGAGCATCGGATTGTTAGTCTGGTAGAAGGTAAAAAGTCACATAAGGTCTACGCTCAATCCCCACGTTGAAAGAAATATAATCTCTTGGGCTTCTCTTTCGAGGCTTGACCAGTAAGCGAACAATGGTATCACGGGAGACAGCAAGCCTTACAAGAGAGAGTTTACCGGGAGTTAGAGAATGTTGTTCTTATATTGGCCTCACCATGCGATGTGATAACACGAGATGCATATCTGTCTCCTTGGGAATGGATATGCTAGAAGCCATCGCGGAACCCTGTTTGGTGGCATGATTCAGTTATTGCTGAGGTGTCCTTCGGGAGAACATGTGGCTGGATGGACTTTGGTCTACCAATAGAAATCCTCTATAAAGTATTGTGAAACAACAGATTAAAGATATTAGATAGCCCGAACACTTAAGCATGGCGTTTACGCATGGGGGGTGGGCCACGCATAAGAAGTTGCCACCTGATGTGTTGCTTGTGATCAAATTTATTCACACGGTGATAAAAGCACTGTGGGCTTAAGCCAAAAGGCAGGTTCCCACATTAATCTGTAACACATCTGCTTTCAAAGTTAATAAAACGCGCAATAGCAGCGTTGTAAATGTGCACTCTTTTATAAAATTTTTTTTTAAAATACATGGGAAATATTTAACGTAAAGAAAATGTTCGCCCCTCATTCCCGATAAAAGTGAATATTTCACAACAAATTTAGAGGAGCAAGCAGCCTGTTCAAAATCCCAAAAGTAATAAATTTGCGTTTTGATAGTTTTTTTTTGTTGTTTTTGGTTGGCAGACTGTAAAACCTCCAAAAAATACAAAAGTTATCTGCTTTCTTCTTGTATTGTTGCACAGTGTAATTAATCAAATCAATTACAAAAAAAAAGTCTTATAACAGCATCCTTTTGATTGACTGCTGTCTTCGAGGTCTGCCTTCGTGTTTAACTTTTTCCTACCAACTTCTCTAGAACAAAAAGAACACAGCTGCGTGAATAATAAACTTAAAAATGAAACAAAAGAAATTTTAAAATGTTTTTAAAAATATTTTACCACATTTTTGCACTTGTTGTTTATAAATTTTACTGGCAATTTAAAATAAAAACAAAAGAAAGTGCTGCGAAAAAAAAACAAAAACAGCATTTTAGGAAAATTCTACAAAAAAAAGGTAAAGAACACCCATCATGTGTGAAATCGCACTCATCATAAACATGATGAGCAACAAGGAGCAGCAGGAGCAGCAGCATAATGTTGCCGATGATGATGATGATGTTGATTTTTATGGGAAGGCAAAACAAATTAACTTGAGTTTTTGTTTTTTCATCTAGTTTCAAAAATTATTATGAAAATATAAATAAAGTGAATTTTTATCGTAAATTCTCTCTTATATTCATTCTTATGTATATGGCCCATATCTTTTTTTTTTCTGTACACTTCATAAACCTTTTATTATCCTATTGTCTTTTCTATTGTTTCATTTTGGAAAAACATTCAAGGGGTCGGGTCGTCTGTTGTTTGTTTGTCTGTATGTCTGTCTGTCTTAAGGCTTTTGTTTTAACTCATCCTTAAACAGAAGTGGTGTTCGTGCTGGTGTTCTGATGTGGCGGTATAAATTTCTTTTTCTGTTTTCTTTGTTATCTTGTCTTGTACCACCAAAGTTGTTTTTTGGTTATTTTGGCTGCCAAATCAGCTTCTATGCTTCATTTAAAATAAATTTATTACAGGTTACAAATTATGAAAATTGTTCTTTAACAAATTGTGTAACATACAGAAAAAGGTTATTCATTTTAATTTTTCTTGCTTAAACATATGGGGGTTGTAAAGATGCTTCTGAGCCATATACAACAAATAGGAGCTGGCTTAATTAATTTTCTGTTTCATGGAAGCTTAAATTTATTTTAAATTAACTTTGTCAGATAGTCATGTGTATTCGGTTATAACAATATTTAGTTCGAAAAGAAGCACCGTCTTCAAAAAAAAAATAATAATAATTCTAAATGGTCTAAAAAGACTTTTATTCTAAAAACTGTGCAGAGGCCTTCGAAAACAGTAACAGTGACGTTCTATTCTTCCGTTTATCAGAATTAATTTTGTGAGAATTTTTCTTAATTTTTCTTCTTGTTTTTAGCTTACTGACTTAGAATATTAACTGTCTTATTTATAAAAACTATTATTGATTTGTTAAAGGTTTATAAAACTAATTTTTTATGAAAATTTATTTTATAAGACTTTCATAAATCAAAAGCATTTATTTATAAATAAGCCAGTAGAAATATAAGAACATTTATAGGGGCATGAAGTTTTCGACCATAAAAGAAATTAGTTTTGTTTGTGTATTGAACGTTACCCTATTTTGTCAAGAGCTCTTCATTTGCGCTTATGAAACTTATGCTTTTCTCTTTAAATTCTTTAACACCCATCGAAATATATCATATTTTCTTAATATTTTTTCCATTTCTGTAAATATACATTAACATTTTATTAAGAAAAAAAAAACATTGCTGTACCGTCTTTACCTGGAAATGACTTTTTTTAAACAAAAATTTTATTTTCTTTAATTGGAAATTAGAGGAGCTGTACTTCTTTAACGGGTTTCCCCTTTTCTTTATATTTGCTCTATGTTTCCGTTAGTGTTAACTTGTCGTCTTAACATTTAAAGCCATTAATCATTTAAGAATTCTGCCAAAGTAACATTCAATACATTTATACATAGAGTTCTAACATTTTACAAATTCACACAATACAAGTTATATTCGCAATAATTCAGATAAACAATTTTCGATGAGTTTTACAAAAACAGTTTCATTATAAACACAAATTTGCTTACGAGTAACGTTCAATACATTTTTAGAATACAAATCATTATCAATTTATTATAAAAAGTCTTAAAAAATTTAATTGAATTTGAAATTTATGTATATATGAAAAGTAATATTATCAGGCTCAAGTTCAGTTTTATTGAATTAATGAAAATTCAAAATTACTAAGAGTTTTTTTATGTTGGAAAATATTATTATTTATATCCAATCAGTTTTTAGCAGAACGTTCATTGATTCAATAAAACTGAACTTCAGCCTGATAATATTATTTTCATATATACATCAATATAAGTTCAAATAATAATTACGTTTATTCGTAATAATAATAATATAAAAAAATTTTAAAATTTATGTAAAAAAAATGTAAATTCAAAACCATAAGCAAACTATAAAAAAACTTTGTCGAAGTAACATTCAATACATTATTATATAATCTTCTAATATCTTACAAACACGCACTACAACTTTTATAAGCAATAATTCAGATGAAGAATCTACGATGAGTTTGACAAAAACTATTTCATTGTAACCACAAATTGTTATGGGTAACATTCAATTCACTTTTTAATATAAGAATTTATAAATTTTCATCTTATTCAAGTTATTTGATATATTTAGAAAAAAATATTTACTATCGTATTCAACAGAAAGTTCAGTTGGATTTAAAATTTGTATTTAAAAGTCACGTTCAATACATTTTTATTTAAACTTCAAATATTTTTGAAACCCACCTATAATTTATATTACCAACATAAAAAAATTAAAGTTTTCAATGATTTTCAAAAACTGGTTTATTATAAACACAAATAACTTTTCTGGGTAACATTCAATACAAGTCATTAAAAATTTATCAGAGTCCTTTTGCATTTTTATATGAACTATCGTAGTCCATTAAAATTCAATTGATTTTGAAAATACAATATTCAAAGCTATAATTTAAGAATTTTGGCAGAGTAACGTTCAATACATTTTGGTATAATATTAATACTTTTCCAAAGTTCACACTACAATTTGAATTACCAACAAGTTGAATGAGTTTTTTTTATGAAAACTCACAAGTTTTTAAGGGTAACGTTCAATAAATTTTCTAAGATTTTTAATTAATGGCGTTTTCTTTTCTGCAAAAAATGTTGCACTTTTTCTGCCTTTCGTACATATTTTGTTTACGAAGGGCAGAATAACTTCATCATTTTCGGCAGAAAAGAAAACGCCATAAATCTTTCTCAATGACAGATAATAATCAAAACATCGTACCGTTCACTATGTTCTCTGTAGTTGTTGAAGTACGTCCCTTTCATAGCCGGACACTGATAACAACATCCTTATAAATAATTAGAAAATTTATGATTAAAAATATAAAATTAAAAAATTATTTAATAATAGAAAATTTATGATTAAAAATATAAAAAAATTATTGAACTATTAAATATAAATTTTTATTATTCCATATCAAATTAACTTAGATGGATGAATATGAATATTTTTTCGTAACGCTAACTGCTGCTAACGCTAAGCCCTGCTGTTTTTTTGTCAGTTCGTCCTTTTTTCTCAAAAATTGTTTGAAGTTATCAGAGCGAATAAATTCAACAGCAAGAATATTTTCACACAAAGTTTTTTTTTAGTGAAAACTGCGACAGTTATTAAATGTCACATGTGAAATACCAGCATCAAATTTGATATTAAATTTAACATAATTGAATACTCACTCGTATACGATTATTTGTGATTTAAGACGTAATTTATTCATAACCCCAAAAATTCACTTCTGCATTCTATTAACTGCCATTAATTAACACTTTCGAAAGAAAGTCTCCTGGCACATATTTTTTACTCCATAACAATTGCGGGTAAATAATATTTAACAAAACCGTATTCAACACAATTCTAACGAATCTCTAAGTAAAATCTTAAATTTTTTGCAACCAAGTAAAAAATATGAAAGCATAGAAAATATATAGAAAATTATAGACAACTTTCACACTAAATATTGTATGAACAACAAAAAAAAATATGAAAGCATAGAAATAAAAAATTTGCTAGAGAATTTGTAAAATTTTTTTGCGCAAACACTCCAACGAGGCATTCGGCAAAATAGTAAAGTGCATTGTGGAACAAATACACAGACGATGATGCTGGCAGTGTTTATCATTGTGCTTACGGCATGAAAATTCCTGCAATACTTTGAAATGAAATTCTTCACACTTCTCTTTTTTCTTTTGCCAAAAATATTTTAAATAGAAAAATTTTAGGAAAACATACTCGTACAAGATAGTTCTATAGATACTGAGTTAAACCGAATATAAAATTCCCTACATGCAAGAATGGCAAAAAAATATTTTCCGAAAATGTGTATGTTTTGGAAATATGATCACTTTTACAATAATAAATTTGGTATATTTATCAATGTATAGCACCCAGCAGCAAATGACTCCAATAAAAAGTACCTTTTAAGAAAAAGTACCTTTCAAGAAAATTTACTTTTTAAGAAAATGTATGTAATTTTGAATCTCAAAAAAAGTACCTTTTATGAAAAAGTACCTTTAAGAAAATGTAGCTTTTGATTAAAGTACATGTGAAGAAAAATTACATTTAAGAAGAAATACTTTATGGACGAAGCTACGGCTGACTTCCAAAACGTCAATTGCTTTGTGTTTGAACAAAGCATCACATTTCATAACGCCGCAGTAAAATAATTATACAATGTATACCATTTCAAAACGCCGCCGTCAAGTATTTTTAACGCAGTAAGAAAGCAAACAAGGCATCAGCTTTATAGTTGTTGTATTGTTTTGGAACTTTGCAAATGTATGTGATTTAAATACAGTAGCAATACTGTATACAAACTTTGTATACGAACGTTTTGGAAGTCAGCCTACCTTTTAAGAAAAGTTAATTTTAAGAAAGAGTAAATTTAAAAAAAAATTATCTATTGAAAAATATCCTTTTCAAAAAGGGGCCATATAAAAAAAATTCATACAAAGCAGGGATACCTTTTAAGAGTTCGTACCTTTGAGAAAATCAACTTTTAAGAAATATGTATTTCCATTTCAGAAAAATCTCCGTTCAAGAAAAAGTACCTTTAAGGTATAAGAACCTTTAACACAAAGTACCTTTCAAAAAAAAGTATCTTTTAAGAAAAACTAATTTTTAAGAAATATGTAGTTACATTGCAGAAATAAATCCTTTCAAGAAAAACTACCTTTAAAAAAATGTACCTTTTAAAAAAGTTCCTTTCAAGAAAAAGTACCTTTTGCAAAAAAGAAAACTTCTTTTAAAATCCGTATAAAAAATGGCTTTTAAAAATGGTTCCTCCTAAAAATAAAATTTTGTTTTGAGAAAGCGAAACCTTTAAGAGATAGTACCTTTTAACAAAAAAAAAAGTTTTATGAAAAACAATGTTTTAAGTAGAAGCTACTTTTAAAGATATGTTCGTTTTAAGACCCAATGTCGTAGTTCAAGAAAAAGTTCTTTTTAAGAAAAAATTCCATTCAAGGAAACATTCCTTTTATGGAAAATTACCTTGTAAGGAAATAAATCTGTACGGCAAAACGTAACATTCGAGAAAGAAAAAGTGCCTTTCAAGGAAAATGTGGTTTTAAGCAAAAGTTATTTTTAAGAAACAAATTCCTTCTATGGAAAAGTACATTGTAATGAAAAGAAAATGTAACATTCGACAAAAAGTACCTTTTAATATAAACGTGCTTTTAAGAAGAGGTTCTTTTTAAAAAAATTTTAATACTGAGGAGTATAAAAGAAGTATATCAATGTTTTTTAAAAACGTTTTTCTTAAGGCCGTGCCACTTACGTAAATTCTTTTTAAAATTGTTACTTTTACGAAAAAAATTTTTTTTCAAAAACCTTTAAAAAAAAACTTTTAAGAAAAAATTAATGGCGTTAAGCAAAAATAATTTCATATGAAAAATTATCCCAAAAATAGAATACATGACTTCAAATTTATTGCTTCTTCACCAGAAAATTTTAGGACAATTTACTGCACATTGACACCCTGAACTGCAAATGCCAACTAACCAATAAGATTTTCTATTGAAAACACCAATAAATTTTATTTACGCTAAACAATAGAAGATGTTGAAGACTTTTAAGACAGTATATTGCTTGCTGTAGTTGGTTTTACGCTTAATTAGTAATTGATTAGTTATTTCCGAACTTATTTCTTTAAAAAATATTTAAATCTATTAAAACATTTTGATAAAGGTCCTGTGCTTTATGTACAACAACATCAGTACATATTTATACAAAAATCTATTTTTAAGAAATTCAGTTTCCCAAGGACAATCAAAATCTCAAATATTATTACTTGTATGATTTATGCAGTTATATTCCCCACTGATTGCTGTAGGGTATAGTGAAACAAAATCCACATTGAGAATATCAGGACTTAAAAATAAACTCCAATGGGACAGCAGCAACATTGTTAAATCTATACATTATAGAAAATGAATAAAAAACTGAAGATGCAATAAGTATCTCACACTCAAAAAGAATATACAACGCGACACGTTCAAAAATTATTTTTAAAATATCGAAAAAATCAATTGATTAAATGCAGTACATTCATTCGTCTGATAAAAGCAATTCTTTTGATAGAATAAATTGTAAGAAACGAGGAAATTCTATCGTGCAATACGACTTAGGTGCTGGACTCCATATCAGGGCTGATTAAATACAAATAACTTGAGATTAATTAATTAATGGTTTCTTTAAGAACTTCTGCCATCGACCTCGCACTACATCATCTTGTTGAAGAGAATTCCTACAATTTATTCAAAGACATCGAATATGAAATATTGAAACATTTGAATGGCATGATTGGGATTTCACATGACTTATGCGAGTGACAAAGCGACAGTTAGCAGGCATACGTTCGGAGAGGGGGACACCAAATCACTGCAGTAAAACAGAATTGTATTTGTGTTTTTTTTTTTTCGTCTTGTTCCATTTGGAACTCAAGTACTTTTGAATTTCTATGTGAAATTCTCTTAAACGTAAAGATAATTTGAAATAATTTTTTTCTTTTTTTTTCACACAAACACACACACACACAGAAACGTATTTGAACTGCAAGCTGACAATTTGTACAATGTACAAATATTTATTTAGATATTAAAGTCATATAACGATTTTGATAAATTTTACAAATAATTTGCTTGAGAAAAATGTGTTCGAAAAATGTAAGGAAATTGGGGAAGATTTTTTTTCTAAATAATGAAAGTATCAGAGAGTTGTTCACTAGATATACAGAAAGTTATTTTTGTTTTTGAACAAATTGTACAAAGAAGTATTTGGTACTATGTGGTAAGAGTAGAGCAATAGTTTTTCATATCTTAAATAAAATGAATAAAGTTTTTTTCAATTATGAATTATTCTTTTATTAAATTTTTACCACCAAAAAATATACTAAACAGCCATTTTTATTTTAATTTTGTTTTTTAACACGTTTTATACTTTAAGCATTGCTTGAACGATAATTCGATATTTCCTTGCTACAAAATTTAATTAAGACCTCAATTTCTGAGCAAAACAAACAAAATTATTCATCGAAAAAAATATCTAGTAAAAACTGTTAATTTATTTTCAAATTATGAGAAGCGAATAGTAGTCATCGCAACACAACCTGCTAAGTTTCAAAAGGCCAACAATTTTTCCTTAGATATAACTTGAAAGTATGTATTTTAAAATACAAAATATTACGTCTTATATACCAAAGGAAAGGTAATTCACTCTATTTTCTGAATAAGTACAGAAAATTTTTATATTTTTAAGATGACTTGTTTGTCAATACTTGTATAAATCTTTTGCGAATACATTCAATTTCAAAATATACTCTCTGAAATTATCTTTAAAAGCATTTCTAAGTTTTATTAAAGCTTTAATTTAGTTTTCAAAATAAAGGATATATGACGGGTACTCACATCCTTGCATCGATTAGAATGAAATTTTCAGAGCAGCTAAACAACATAATTCTACGAGTTTTTACAGATTTCAGAGGCACTTTGACCACTTTTTAAAATAAAGGATTTTTGTATTATGTTTTTTTAGGCGTAGCATTTAAGCGACTTTAATGAAGTTTAGATGCTATAATTTTTCTCTATTTTAATAATAATTGCAATTAAATTTAATTTCTTTTAAATAAAGGATATATGACATTTTAACACATCCTTGCACCAATTAAAAAGAAATTTTGCAAGAAATATATTACAGCTAGACTTGGCCTTTTACCGATTTGACAGAACTTTACAACAATGCTTATAGTTTGAGAATCGGTACCAAAATTTTGCTTCATTCTAATAACAACTGCAATTAAAAATTACTTTCTTAAAATAAAGGATATATGGCAGTTAAGGACATCCTTTCACATATAAAAGAAAACTTTGCACGAAGCATAACATAACATATTTCTAACAGTTGTTTGATCATTAATTCATCTAAAATTTAGTTTTTTCTTTAAATAAAGGATATACGTTAGTATAACGAGCCTTCCAGCGATTTTAGAAAATTTTACCACAATTCTTGTAGTTTTAGAAAAGGCAACTGAATTTTGCTTCATTCTATCAACAATTACATTACTTTTTTTATTTAATAAAGGATATATGGCACATGCTTGCACCGATTTAAGTAGAATTTCGCAAAAAGCTAAACAACATAATTTGACAAGTTATTATAGATTATAGCTATAATTTTGTTTGCAAAATAAGGAATACATGGTAGTTAAAGTAGTCTTGAAGTGATTTTAATTAATTTTACCACAACCTCAATAGTTTTAAAATTCATTCTAATACCAATTATAATGAAAATCAATTTTCTCAAAATAAAGGATATATGAGAGGTTGACACATGCTTTGATGAATTGAAATAAAATTTTGCAAGAGCCTTAACAACATAATTTTACAACTTTTTACTAACTTCTGAGTCATTTTAATCCTTATTCCGACTTTTATATCATTTTTATCATTATTTATATGAAAAATTATGTGTCGCCTTTTATAATGATCTAAACTCCTTAGAAATTTTTAATAACTTGTAAAATAATGGTATTTAAATAGATGCGATGTTTTATTTTAATCGGTACAAAGATGTGCCTACCCGTCATATGTCCTTTATTTGAAGAAAATAAATTTGTGTTGTAATTATTATTAGAATGAAGAAAATCCACTTATTTTTTTCAATCTTCAAAAATTGTATGGTTTCGATATCAAACTTGACCTTACGAAATTCTATTTGTACACGACACCTCCTGTAATTTTTCAATTATCTTATTTATAAAAAAGATTTTGCTTTGTGTGTATTTTTATTTTTTTCAACACTGATATTCTTTGCTTTCAAACTTTCAAATCATTTTGACGTGCTGATCATTTACGGCAAGAAATTTAATTTTAGCATTTTCCAAAAAAAAGGTTCATAAAATTAATTCCCAGCATTTGATTTTAAGACAAAAAAAAAACAAACACAAATCATTTGTTTTCATACGGGGGTATTTAAGGAAACATTACGGATTCTCGCACAATTATTATGAAATATGTATGACTAAATTATATGCTTTTTAATAAAACAACGCTAAATATGCATACGTTTTTTATACATTTTTTTTGTTTGAAAGAAAAGTGGTAATATGATGCTTCAGAATTCTACTTCACATTTTAAATCTGTACAAGCATATCAAATCATAAGGGTCTCTCTCTCTCTCTATTTATTATGTTTTGCAACAAAACATTAGATCAAATTACTAACCAACCCACCTCTAAAAGTTTTCCCATTAGCAAGCAATGCGTTCTCAAGCACTCACAACAAATAAATGAAAATATTTCGAAAAAAGGATTTATTCAACTGGCAACAGAAAGTATTTAATAAATTGTTTGAGTAAATATTTTCAAATTCAATTAAAGCAAAATAAAAAAAAATTCCCAGCTTAACAAAAGAAAAAATATAAAAATAAAAACAAAATCATTATTAAATCTCACGTGAGGAACGAACGACATGCTGCCTGGAGATGAGCTGCAAGAAAATTATTTCAAATAATTTGCTTGTTTATATTGTGTGCTACTCTAGATACTTGCAACCCTTAAGGACTTTTAATTTTATCTTTTACCTCAAGTATTGTACAATAAATATCTTGTTTGCTTGTTGTTTCATATTCAGGCCTGCGGGAAGGGTAAATATAAAATTTTTTTTGCACTTCATTATTATGAAGTACCATTCATTGTGCTCATATGCGTACGAGTGGCTAGAATAAGTATGTACTTGTACTTTAAGCTTAAATCGAATTATTATAAATAAAAACAAAATCAACAATTATTTTTTTCTTTTTCATTATACTTTTCCCCTTTTAACAGAGAGATAGAGGGAAGCTCATCCTTTTTTGTCTGATATTAAATTTTGTTATGTTGTGCAATATATATTTCCTACAGGATAATTAACCTTATGCGATTGTACAGTAAACAATTCTGCAAGCAAACTGCTAAACGGAATTGGACTGAAAAAGAAAATAGTTGCTCTAATCCTTTGATTTTTTCCTTCCAACTTGCAGCGGAATGAAACTCGAAATTTGTCTTAAAGTTGAATGTCGTAGAAAGGTAACGCTGTACAACAAAATTAAAATTGCAAGGGCACGACAAAAAAATCAGGGATCTATAAGTATTTAAACACATGATTTGGGATGAGCTCTTGTGCACATTTTTGTAGTAAAACAGCACAGGACATCTTGTATTATTTCCTTTTAAAATATACGAGTACAATGTGTTTGGCACTTTAATGTAAAACACAACAACTAACAATTTTGAAAATATTTTAACCCTCTAACTCTCCATTGCACGGGTCACTTCTTGCCACTTTCTCAAAGGGAGTAAAAGATACTTTCACCGCCCTTCGTTTGTATATTGACTTAACTTCATGTAAGAATTATTTCTAATGAAAAGTAATAATGAAAACCAGTTTTATAGGATATTTTAGCACTAATTTTGAATATATATAGAATTAACCCTGGAATACATTTTAGATTTTGTAACATTTCAGGGGTTTAAATCGAGCTTGCAGCTTTCGAATCCTTAAAGACTTATAGAATTTTTGTAAAAAAATTTTAGCCCGCCATATCGCCACTAAAAGAAGATTTCTATTTTCTTTTTTTATAAAAAAACACAAACACCCATACAAACAAGAGTTAGTGGTTCAAAATGTTTGACAAAGGTTAAAGTGTTGAACACGAAATGGCTAAGCACATCTTATTCTTTAACGAAAAGGTGTAAACGCGAGGAACTTTAGCTACTCCTGGGACAAAACTAACAGAATCGTTCCTTAGAATTATGTCCTTTTTTGTGAACAGAGTGTTTTTAAATCTAATTAATTCTTACTTCACTGTACTGCTTAATCCTTAAACTGGTTTTTAATTTTCAAGAACGCTGTTGTCTCTCACACTGGTTAGCTGATGGCTTTGGATAAAAACAATAAAGGATAGTTTTTATCAATTTTTTTCGCCATAAACTTAAAATGCAAACAGACAACCTAACACACAACACGCATAAATATTTACACATTTTACGAAAATGCTTAAACGTGAGAAATTCTTTAAAAATAAAAGAAGTTAAAGAATAGTGAATAATGAAAGAAAATAATATTTATCTACTTTCGCTTAAAGATGTTAAAATGCGGGCTTTTTATTTATCATACTGTCGTCCTTTCCTTTTTTTTTGCCACTAAACTTTGGTGGTGGCATGTGGCATATTATGATAAAAATGCAATTATTTTAATTGAAAATAATTAAAAATAAACAAACAAACAAACAAACAACAAGAGATATTTGTTGGTTTTTTTTACAGAATTGCGTAATTTTCTTTCATGTCAAAAAGAGTTTTTAATGTCAGATAAACAACTAACAGAATTTTTTCTTCTTTTTTAACTGTAATTACCTCTAGCGGGGGTTAGGTTGGTTAACAACTAATTGCAGTTGGTTTTACGTTGCAGCGCTACAGGCAGACAGTTGGGAAGAGAGACGAATGTGTATTGTTTCCTTCAAACGTGTGACTCCTTGTTAAGTGTTGAACTTAAGGGCAGGCAAAGAAGCAGAGGGATTTCACTTAGAGGGAATAGCTTGAAGTTTTGTGGAAAAAACTAAAAGACCATAAACCATATTCACAATAATAACAAGATTAGAACAATGGATTCCGACAGCGGAATACATGTATGTACGAGTATATGCAACGGCGTTTTGAAAGTTTACACCAGGGGGACTTAAAGTTTCCCCCACTTTTTTCCATATTTTTCATATAGTAAAATGGCTTAGGAAATATTTCAATCCCTACATTTGCATTACCTTGAACTTTTATGTGGAACAATACGACGGACAATGTTAACGCACACATTAACCTTATAACATTTAGCTTTATGGGTCTTTTTGTCCCCGTCTTAAAAAAGCGGCAAAACCTACCGCCTTTAACAGCGATCTAACATAAAATAAAATACTAGTTATAAGTTTCTGACTGCAGCAAAGTAAAAAAATTCAAGTTGCACTGCACTCATAACCAAAAATGTGTTTAAGGGTTAATTGAGCACTAAATATTCATACAGCCAAGGTATATTAAATCGTCATATAAAATCTTATACCGCTTATACTTGGATATAAGCAGATATTACAAGTTACACGGAACATTTTAACCCTCTAACACTTAGCTGCATGGGTCTTTTTTGGTACTCTCTTAAAAAAGCAGCAAAATACCTCACCTTAAACAGGGATTAAGCATAAAATAAAGTACTACTATGTGGAAGTTTGCGAAGGCACTCTTAAGCCGAAAATTCGGCTTGTACATCAGAAAAATGTCAATACTTAAAATGTGCTTAAGGGTTAATTTCGTCTATATACTCACATTTGTATCATGCACCGTTTATACGATTTTTTTTTAATTCTTATATTTATGTATAAAATGAGCCAAGTACTTACTCACATGGAGAATTTTTCTGGATTACTTTAACCCTATACCACTTTGTTGTAAGAGTCTTCTTGAGCCTATCTTGAAACTGCCCCTTTCTTATCAATACACGGTTCTATGCTCTAAATAGTGATAACAATTATGTAATTGTCTGGTGTAAGAAAATTTTTCTTAAAAAGTGTAAATTTAAATTTCTTTATTTCCTTAAACCACATCTTATTCTATCCTTAGCAAAAAATCTTTAACTTTTAGACAAAATAGATAAATAACAATTCACTAACTTTTTTCTTACATTTCCAATTAATCACTTAATTGCAAAAATTTTAAACAACTAAAGAAATAAATAAATTTCAAAAACAATTTGTTAAAAACAATCTTCTACTCACAGAATTGCTACAGATAATAAATCTACGTCCAAGATCAAAAAATAAGGGTGTTATGGTCAGTTTTTTTGTCTACAAACCCTCATTTTACACAAACACACAGTTTATAAACTAAAACTTGACCATTGAGTTTTAAAAGAGAGATTAATAAGTAAAATTCACATTAAAATTCGATGATGCACAATAAAAAGTTTGTGAAACAAAATTGTAACTTTAACTTTCACACACAAGAACTAAACACTTGAATGGTATACATTCAAAAGTTGCCTTGAAGGATAATGATGGCAACGTGACAAACTTTCAATATAGACAAATGTCAATCACTTAAAAAGTGATTTATTAGCAAGAAGGAAGAAAACAAAGGCAATAGTAATAACAGTGTTTTGCTTAATTTCTTTGTTAAAGTAATAAAAAAATTTTTTTTTTTTGTTGTAAGAATGTATTTTTATTTGGTCTTCCTTTAATAATGTTTTAAATGCTCGGCTATTTTTATTTTTTTTTTTTTTGTTGTGTTGGCAGACCCTTTAGGGATATCATATACTTCACACGCAACAAACATTTTAGTTGATTAACTTAGATGACCTTAATGTGGGTTGTGGTCAATGTTCTTTAGCAAAATTATTTTGTAATAGGCGTCACCCTACATGTGGCATATTAAAATATCTAAAGAAATTTGAAAGGAATGCATAGAAAAGAACAAAGTTCTTGATAACTGAAAATTAGTTTATAATTATTTTAACATCGAGAATAAATTTATGAAAATATGAGCAATTACGGCACAAACTTTATATATAATTGTATCAATTAAAAACTTAATCAAACTTCAATACATAATCAAACAATATTTTTAATTATTTAAATGTTTCACTATAATTGACTAAAAATCTCACCGAGGTATTATTAATTTCAGAAAATGCAGGACTTTATTATTGTGAACATAAACTGCCTGGCCCACGATGTCGAACGAATTTTTCTTTCGTACAAATTAAATGTAAAACAAAAACAATTTTAAAAATTTTTTGTTGGAACCAAATGTTGTCAAGCTCAACTTCTTCCAATTTCGGTTATCATCGATCTATACCACTATCCATTGACAGTAAAGGTGTTACCAGCTTCATTTCGAAAGAAGTACTGACCGATGATTCCACCAGACCAAAAACCACACCAAACTGTCAATTTAGGTGAATGAATAATTTGTGAATTTTCATCGCACCAAAATCGACAGTTTTGTTTATTTACCGCACCACTCAGAAGAGCCTCATCGGAAAAGATGATTTTCTTAAAAAAATAGTTATCGTTTTCAAATTGTTCCAAGGCAGAATCAGCAACGTTGTTCTTGCGTATATCTCTCCATGATGAAATTGTAAACACAAACTGAATACAATGAAAAACAAACATATCATGACATATCACAAATGGCCGAAACATCACTTCAAAATCATATCATAATCACAACAAAAACTGTATATACAATTGAATTAATTTAAAACTTCATCAAATTTCAAGACAAGACCAACAAATATTTTGATTAATTTAATACTTCTGGAAACAAAAAAATTTTATTAATTAAAAATCTCAGTGAACTGCACCAGACGATCAGTCCACTACATTCAAATCATTTCAAAATTTGTTAATATTTTATTCAGATTTACTTCTTGATCGATGAAAAATCAATCGATTAATATGTAATTTAACATCAAGATCTAATTAGTGAAAAAAAACTTCAGTAAAAACTCTTTTTATCGAAATTCAATATACGATCAAACAATGTTTTTAATTATTAACAATTATCGAATTAATTATAAATTGTATCTTTAATTTAAATTTATGTCTTGATCTGTGAAAAAATCTATAATCGATTAATATTTAACTTAACATCAAGATCTAATGGGAAACAAAAACATCTACAATAAAAACTCTATAAATAATTGAATCAATTAAAAACTTAATCAAATTTAATTATACGACCAATCACAAATTTTATTCGCTACAAAAAATATATTTTTTGTATTCCCAGCTAAGTATAAGGTATCAACTAGCACGTGCAAACTTGCTTAAATTCTTTTATTTTTAGTTATTGCAACTTTTCTCAAATTATTCTTAATCTGAGAGCAAATTTTTCATTACCAACAAAAAAAAACATTGAAAAAGAAAAACTATATTGAGATGGCCGCTGGGCAGCAATGAAGTGGCACACATGATTTGTAACTATCTAGGGAAATTGGTACGAGTATTAATGTGAAATATATTGAGGCACGTGTAATTTGTAGATACACAACATAATACGAGTATATTTGAAAGTTAATTAAAACATTGGAAATAATTAAATTGATTAAGTTGATTAAACTTGAAGATATTTGCTTTGTAAGTGATTATTAGAAAATAAAGAAATTGTATGAAATTTGAATTTTTCAAAGAAAAAAATAACAGAATCTCTGTATTCTAAAGCTTCCCAAGCCTAACCATTTTTGGTTTTAATTTGTTAACTAATTGATAACACTCCCTTTCATTACTATTAACTTAATTTATTTGCTTATTGTTAAATAATTTCTTTATTATCATATAATTGATTATTTATTAAATTGTCCATAAAATGACTTTATTACTTCACTGCAATCATTGTCATCATCATAATTAACAGTATTCCGTATCGTCAACAAAAATTTTATTAATTTACAATCATCAGTAACATCATAATTTATGGTAAACAAATGGACACACAACCATAGATACAGTCAGTATTTAGTTGTAGTATAATTTCAAGCAATTATTTTAAATCGCATCAATTCCTTCATGACAATCATGCACAGTGTTACTTTTCTAAAACAGGTAATTTTTTAACAGTTACATTTTTCAAGAGATAATATCCTAAAGTACTTATTTAAAACGATATTTTTTTAAATAGGTACTGTTTTAAAAGGTATTAATTCGTAAAAAGTACTTTTTCTTAAAAGGTACTTTTTCTTAAGCGGCCTTTTATTTAAAAAGCTACTTTTTCTTTAAGGATCTTTTTTCTTAAAATTTACTATTTCTTAAAATGTGTTCTTTTTAAGTTGTAGTTTTTGTTAAAAGGTATATTTTCTTAAATTTTAATATTTCTTAAATGTACTTTTTCTTAAAAGCTACTTTTCCTTTAAAATTACTATTTCTTAAAAGGTCCCCTTTTTAAATTATACGTTTTCTTAAAAGATAATTTTTCTTAAATTGTAATTTTTCTAAAAATGTACTTCTTAAAAGGTACTTTTCCCAAAAAGAATCTATTCTTAAGTATTTTAAAAAATACTAATTTTAAAAAGTTAACTTTCCTTCAGAAGTTTTTTTTTTTTGAAAAAGCTCTTCTTTTTATATTGAACTTTGTCTTAAATTGTAATTTTTCTTTAAAAGTACCTTTATGTTACAGATATTTTTTTTCAAAGGTATGGTTTTACGGCTTCTTGTAATTTGCACATGCGTTTTCTAAAAAAAATATTTTCTTTAAAAGGTACTTTTCTCTCAAAGGTATTTTTTCTTCAAATGTACTCTTTTATATTGTACTTTTTGTTAAAAGATACTTTTTTCTTAAAAGGTACTTTTTTTTCAAAGGAACTTTTTCTTAAGCGGTCTTTTTTTTTGAGTTACCCTTTTTCTAACGATCTTATTTCTTAAAAGGTACTTTTCCTTTAAAGGTCCTATTTTAAATGTACTTTTTCTTAAAAGGTACTTTTTCAACATTGCAATTTTTCTATTTTTATATTATTATTATTACGAATAAACGCAATTATTATTCGAAAGTAATATTATCAGGCTCGAGTTCATTTATATTGAATTAATGAAAATTCAAAATTACTAAAAGTTTTTTTTTATGTTGAAAAATATTATTATTTATATCCAATCAGTTTTTAGCCGATCGTATCAGTACTGATTTCAAGGCCGCTACACCTCTCATCAGCGTTCAATTGTCCATCTTTACAATTTTCGTAAAGTGGAAACTAATTGAGAAGAATATCAAGTATTTAACCAGTTTTCAACAGAAATTGAATACGAGAATTAATTTTTAATTCATTTTTATTCTACATATTGAAACAATTCTGGTTAATACGAAATTCCCTCATCACTGTTTGGAAATTACTAATAATCAACACAAACTCGTAGGCCGTTATCATCAAAGTATTCTACTTTGTAATTTAACGTTTTTGTTGTTTTTACTCTATATAAGGGAAATTCACATATTACTGTGACCCTTGTTATTAGGGTATTTATAGCTCGTGCCCAAGCGGAATTAATATTTTTATATTATTATTATTACGAATAAACGTAATTATTATTCGAAAGTAATATTATCAGGCTCGAGTTCAGTTTTATTGAATTAATAAAAATTCAAAATTACTAAGAGTTTTTTTTATGTTGAAAACAATTATTATTTATATCCAATCAGTAATTTTTCTTTAAAAGTACTTTTTTGGTATGTATGGTTTTTTACTTATGCTTTTCCGTAAAATTTCCAGCTGCAGTTTCTTAAAAAATTATTTTTCTTAGAAGGCACTTGCCTATACCTTGCCTGTAAAGTACTTTTCTTTCTTAGAAGATAATTTACCTTAAACCTAACAGTTTTTGTTAACGATTATTTAAAATTTAATTTTCTAAAAGATATTTTTTTTTTTCAATAAAAGGTAAATAAGTATTTAAAATAGCGATTTTATACTGAAAGAGCAGAATCGAAATGAATAATACAGCTTTGCTTAAAGGATATTTTCATTTATTTTCTAGTTTAAATTCATTAGTGGGTTTTTATATTTACTTTCAAAGCTTTTCACTCCACTGTGCACACCCTTTACTGGGCGAAGGCAAACAACAAATATAAAGATTGAAATATTCCAATGATTAAAATCTGTCATAATAAATTTTAATCATTTCAAAAGAGACAAACACACATCTCCAGAAGCATAGAATCAGGCAATTACAGACACGAGTATTTAATAACCAATTTTTTAAATAAATCAACAATTTGTTTTATGAAAATAAAATCAAACAATTGTTAAGCTACGTTCACATTTATCAAATATTTGTCGAAAAAAACGTAACCAAGAAAAAAACTAACAAGTTATTTATTTTTTTAATTTTGGGTTCGAATTTTTTAAAAACCGTATAAAAATACTCTTTTGGAGAAGAATTAATTTTATTTTGTAATATAAAAATCGTGTTAAATGACACTATCCCTAAGCAAAACTATTGGTTACGTTTTTTTGGGCAAATATTTGATAAATGTGAACGTAGCTTTACACATTTAAATAAAGCAATCATAGAGCAAAAATAAAGGAAAAAAACCAACTATAATCACACCAATAAGCCCTGATAAATGTTCATCATCATGTTTAATTAATGCTATTTACTTACCATTTATACGTTTATTCTACATGAACCCCATAATCCCTTTAGATGTACGAATAGTGAATAAATAACGAATGAATGGCTGTCTGAATTTAAATTTAACGCTGGCTTGCACAAACAAAACGAACCAAAAGAAAATAAAAAAATCTCAACCAAAATTAACTTTCAATTAATCACCACAAAAGAAACAAATAAATAATACTTGCAACCAAAATCGGCAGCAAGAACAGCAGAAACATCAGCTTTATTCAACATGATGGTCAGCGTAGACACAAATTTCTCACACATGACTGACACGACTGTATGTATGACCAAGACTGTCTACGAGCACATTTACGTCCCAGCATTTTATTTTCAAACAAATGTTCAATTTAACTGATTTTGCTGCAACTGCTTTTGTTGAGTAAAATTAATTTATTGGAAATTTACATGATTTAGCAATAAATCAATTGGTTTAATGAAGATTTTCTTTTTTATTTTCAAATATCTAGTATCTGAGCAATTGCCCTCATTTGATGAAGTCCTAAAGGGGTCATTTTAAAGCAGAGATTTTGTAATCTGTATTTCAGAGATAAATAATTGTTTAACAGCAAGATTTCTTTTATAATTATTTTAATCGTTTTTTAAATAATTTCCGATAATTTCTTTATACTATTTATGAGGGAGTATTGAAAATAGAAAGACAATTGTTTTACAAGTAAGTATTTCTTCTGCAAGTTTAAAATAGAAAATATAAAAATTTCTAAAGATTTTTTTGATAATAGAGAAATAATAGGTCTATTCACAAACTTGTGCAAATGGTCTTGCATTGTATCACTTGCAATATGATGTTCGTTTATTGAATCAAATACTCTTGGGAAGCTATAAATAAAAATTTTTTTTACACTTTTACTCCCGACATTGTTGTTCACCTCTTCCTTCCGTCATTTCTCTTTGAATCGTTGCAGAACTTAGCCTGATATATTTCTTGACCAGCAACTCATAAAGGCTGTCTAGAAGAGCTCACTGCATATGTACCAGGAAGTTCCTCCTCCTATCTGGCTTCGCAATACCGAAAGTATGCTACTAAGTGGGGTTAACTCACATAATGCGGTCCTGAGGTCTATAATATTTGGATTACAAATATATAACTCGAATATTTTATTTTTCTTATTATATTTACTGGAACTTAATCAGAAGTTGAGACGTAGACACAAGTATTGCAAAAAGAAAATTTAATCAAAACTTAATCAGCTACGAGTATGTTACGTAAATAGCAGTGCGAAGGACCATACATATGAATGCAATGGTGAGCAGCTGCTACAGTCTCTATAAATCGCAACTAAATAACAGTTTAAGTACTGTATACAGTTGTCAATAAACGACGTTTAATTAAGCGTCAGTTATGAATATCCAAATAGCAGCTCGATGGACCATAAGCAGACGTTTTGTGTCTTTGGTAGAAGTAAATCAGTACTTAAGGATTCTAGACGAATATCGCAAAAGGAACATTTAGTCAAACCACAAGTATGAATATCGAAGGAGTATAGATGTTGTATCTTTAGTAGTTAACAGCAAGTTATACATAACCAAATAGCAGCTCGAAGGACCATAGATAGGAATTAATTAGTTAAATCAGCAGTTAAATCAGCAGTTATGAATATCCAAATAACAGCTCGAAGGACCATGAATTAGTAAAATCAGCATTTATTCTCTTCGGTTCAACTAAATCAGTACTTAAGGATTGTAGACGAACGGATACAAAAGGAAAGTGTAATAGAGGTAAAAAAAATAATATTGATATTTATACGACTAATTTAATAATACGTATCCGATTTTTAAAAATTTCATACATTTCATACATTTCATTTCATTTCCCATCTTCTCTGCCGCTTTCTTTCTAGGCTTGCACGTCTGAGCTGACGGAGGTCAAAAGTTTTATGCTTAGCTTCTGCATTAGGAGTAGTGGATGGTGTCATCGCATCAAGACAACTTTTTCCTCTATGTTGTTTCTTTCCTTCTCTTTCAGACTTTAACTTATTTTGCATTATCTCTTCTCTTTATTTAGTTTTCTTTCCACCTGCAAGGACCACAAAGGAATCTACGGCCGTTAAAGACTCTGAAACCATCCAACCGTTTTTTCTCAAAACAGTTTCATTAGAAAGTTAGACATCTAAAATACTGCGTTAGGCAGATTAGGTCCATGAACCCTAATTTCTAACTATACCATTAAAATTTGTTCCCCTTAAAAGTTTTAGAATTAGTAACACGTGAAGTTTTATACGTTAGTCTCTCTCTCGATATGTAGACCCATTAGATTTTTGAAAAATATGCAAAACGGGTAAAATCGGTATCTCTACATCTCAGAACAGATCAAATTAGTGCCACATATCGAACTTCATTTGAATTTATGCAAAAAATAAGTGTACTTTTTGATTAAGTACTTTTAAGGGGCTGAAACGGGCAATATCCCAAAATTTTTGGTACATTTTCTGTTTCTCATTTATCCTCGAATGAATAGAAAAATTTAAATAAAAATGTAGTCTTAAAAAAAAATCATATGAATTTTGAAACATTTTTGGAATTGGTATAAGGCGTAAATTAATACCTCTTTTTTAAAAAATATTTTTATGTGTTTTTGTAGGGAAAAAAGAAATTTTTTTAACAAACCTCGCTTTTGATAAGCTACTAATACAGATATATATATACTTTTTTTGTACAGACATACAAAGAAGGTACTGTAACGATTCAATAACGCATAGTGGTGTACTTTTTGAAATACGTGTCCTGGTCAAAGATTCCTTGCTAATTCGAAAACTGATTTCTTTTTGTTTTTTTTTTTTTTGTTGGTAACCACGAACTAAAATACTATAAACGCAAATTAGTTCGTAAATACTATTAAGTAATTTCGGTTTTGTTTATTTTGAATGCAAGAATATTTTTAGTGATTTATATAAAACTTTCTGCATTTCCTTAAAAGTTCAATAACATAATGTCAGCAACATATGTCCATGCATCCCTATAGCAGCTCCTAGGACGATGTACGACACAATAATTTAATCGTTAGACCAACTATTGTCTAATCTTCTTGGCCATTGACTTCTAATACGGCAAACGGGCATTTAAATTGATACTTACAGCATTTTTCAAAGCAAGCAAATGAGAATTATATTATGCAAACAAGCCGATTTTTTGCACTTTTAATCAGTGTAAGCAATACAACCGAAACTGCAGTCCAAGTTCAATTTGTATCGCCTTTAATCTTTTGTTCAATGAAACATTAATACGAATATGTCACATGTAGCAACAGATTAAATAAAAATTCATACTAACTAAAAGCCATACACATGCTCAACAGTTTCATATTCAAAAACAAAACCTCAATACCATAAAGGATTTGTATTAACATGAATACCACACAATGACTATGGCATATGTTTGGCAAAATGGCATAAACTTAAAATCAAAAAAAAAAAACAAAAATACATGAAAAATTAATTCCATTTGTTATCAAAATTATGTGCAAACAAGAGATTAAATTAAGTAAAACGAAAATAAAAAAATGTTTGCAACATAAAATTGAACGAATTAAAACGAAATGTTCAAAAGTAGCAGCTTAAGGCAGCAGTCAGGCAGGCAGGCAGTACAAACAATTTGCAAGTTAATCTGTATTATAGTCATTGGTAGTGAGTGGTTCTCGTACATGAAGTTTTCCTTATAATTTTTAGTTTTTATTTAAAATTCATACAAACATGCAACTCCTGTTGATGTTAAGGGAGTCACTTGTTAGCCGCAGTGTTTGGGTTAATGGGTTCAAATAGTGAACACAAGTAAGAGGCGTTAATAAGTAGTGTTGTTTTTGGTTTTCTATGGTGGATATAAGACGACTATTCCAGAGTAGTACTCGTATAATGAAGATGCTCTAAAATCCACCTGCCATAGAAAGAAAAACATATGAAAGTAAATGGTTCACTTCTGTTAGAACTTATATATTCGAGTATTAATTGAAGCTTCACATAATATATTTAGTTTTTCTATGAAATTTATGGTAAGGGTTCCTTGAAAAACTGTATGTATTAGGGAACTTCCTGCAATACCCCTACATAAACAATTCGGCTATTATTTAAGTTTTTATGGCCGAAGTATTTTGAATAGGAACTTGGCCTTATTTTCATATTTATGTTTTTGTGCGGATCTCACTTCGTTTTTCTAAGTTGTTTTTGTATAAATAATTATGTGTGTTGCTTATCAAGACCTACCTGTGTACCAAATTTCAACTTTCTAGCTATACTGGAAGTGCCCCATACAAAGGAGGGGCACCCTAGTCCCCCCAGGTAAAAAGTGCCTGTTTAAAAATTATTCTTCTTAATTTCCCATCACGACCTACCTGTGTACCAAATTTCAGCTCTCTATCTATACACAAAAGGGGTGCCCCTAGTGGCCCCGGGCGGAAAGTGCTCGTTTTCAGATTTTTCTGGTTAATTTCTCACCAAGACCTACCTGTGTACCGAGTTTCAGCTCTCTAGCTATACTGGAAGTGCCCAATAATATTGATGAGTGAAGGTTTTACTGTATAACTTAAAATTTAACCTGTGAGGTCACCTCTGTAGGAAGACCTGACGCTACAAGTTTCATTACATTATGATCAAGAGGAACAAAGTTAAGAGGGGGGTAAAAACAGCTCAAATGGTTTCGTGTAAATATACACACTGTGTGGCCGAACATGGCCTGGCGCACTACCGTGCGCCTAGATTCGAACTGAGTGATGTTTAATCAAAAAAATTTTAATTTGTCAGGCTTAAGTTCGTTTTCTCTAAATTTAATTTTTTTATAAATTAAATTATTATTTTTATTAGAAAGAAAAATCTAGAAGCACTTAATAATTGAACAGGCAAATTAAATTTAGAGAAAAGTAACTTAAGCCTGACAAATTAAAATTTCTTTGATTAAAAACTCAAATTTTATACAAATATTCAAAATTTCATGTTTTGTTAAACGACTTGAAGATTTTCCAACTTCTCCTCTAGTCCAGTAGCGTCCAAAAATTCACATTACCACACATTTAACAATACAATAGGAAAACGAAAAATTTAAATAAAATCCATTAGCTGTTTTAATTTAACAGAAAAAAAACTAACTAAAACTTTGCGATGTCACTTAAGGGAAATAATGTTTGCATGTCCTTAATTATGAACACACATGAATACAGGAATAATAATGCATGATTTCATATATAAAAAACGTAAGTAACGCGAAAAAAAACTCCGGCAACCATATCAAACCGCTGCCTGCTAATCCTTTCACTCACTCACTCACTGCCAGTCAAAATTAACAATGAGAAAACAAAAAATTAAATGGCAGCAACACCAAAAAGAAATAGTGGAAAAATATAGGCCACCATGTTAAAACCGGAAATACCAAAATTTATGACTTTCACTGTAAATGTATGATAGAAAATAATTTCAATTCTTTTTTTTATTATTTTTACTCTGCAGTCCTGGATAAATGAGCAAAAAAAAAAAGAACACTTACATGAAGTTAAGTCCTGGATAAATGAGCAAAAAAAAAAGAACACTTACATGAAGTTAAGTTTAATGAATGTATGCATGAATGTATGTGGGAGAGTTAACAAAAACCGGAATTTAATTTTTATTTGTTTTTTTTTGGTACAAATGGAGTTTAAGTGCAATTTTTCGTTTACAACTTCCGCTCAAAAGGTCAGGCAAGATTATGGAGATTTATTGGCTAGAATGAACAAAATTTTAATAAAAATTAAAGTGTATTAAATCTTTGTTTGTATGTTCCTTATAGGAAGCCAAACGGTAAGACCGATAGGACGTTGGAAAGGGGGAATCCCCCATACAAGGCAGCTATTAATATTCACATATCTGTGCAACTAAAATATTGAATATCTTTTTAGATTCTGCGGATTTTTCCAAGAACAAAATACAGTTTACAGCAGAATTTTGAGGCGATAGGACAGGGGAAAGGCTTACCCCGCCATACAAGGAAATTATTAATATTCACATATCTGTGCAACTAAAATATTGAATATCTTTTTAGATTCTGTGGATTTTTCCAAGAACAAAATACTGTTTACAGCAGAATTTTGAAGCGAAAGGAAGGGGAAAAGGGTATCCGCCATACAAGGCAGCTATAAATATTCACATATCTGTGCAACTAAAATATTGAAAATCTTGTTGGATTCTGAGAATTTTTCCAAGAACAAAATAAAGCTTACAGGAGAATTTCGAGGCGATAGGACAGGGGAAAGGGTATCGCCCATACAAGGCAGCTATTAATGTTCACATATCTGTGCAACTAAAATATTGAAAATCTTGTTGGATTCTGAGAATTTTTCCAAGAACAAAATAAAGCTTACAGGAGAATATCGAGGCGATAGGACAGGGGAAAGGGTATCGCCCATACAAGGCAGCTATTAATGTTCACATATCTGTGCAACTAAAAATTTTATTTAAGACTTTTACCCATGTCTTCACCTGCACGTGCTGTAAAAAGTTCATCGAAGAGAAAAAAGTACCAAAAGAGTTCCATTTTAGAGCACTGAAAGTACACACTTTTTTAATGCTTGCATAGATGCTTTCATAAAGATTCTTACTTCAAAAATTTAAAGAAAAATAATAAGAAAAATATGTTTTACATTATTTTTAATTTATGTCTAGTTTTAAAAAATTATTTTTGTGAATGTAAATGATGAAACAGAACACGTCCGAAACTTGAAGCAAAAACGACTCTCAGAGAAAAAATGCCCAGAATTGAAGCGTCGGCTTCAACTTCATTCACATTTCCAATTTTTATCCACAAGTCTTGTTTTTGTACATTGATTACTGCAAATTATATATGAAATCATGTTTATGCACTTCTGCAATCAATTTTTCGACAATATTACTCATATTATTTACAAATTTAGAAAATTATAATTATATTGCTCTTTCAAATGTTTTTTGATTTTCTTTTGTTCTTATTTTTCTTTGGTTTTGTTTACAAATTGTATGAAATATAATAAAAGTGTGGTAGCATTGTTGAGAGAATTTTACTCTGAGAGTGAGAGCATAAGCAAAGTCGCTGGCAAAATAAAATAGATTCTATATGATGAAACAGAACACGTCCGCAACTTGAAGCAAAAACGACTCTCAGAGAAAAAATGCCCAGAATTGAAGCGTCGGCTTCAACTTCATTCACATTTCCAATTTTTATCCACAAGTCTTGTTTTTGTACATTGATTACTGCAAATTATATATGAAATCATGTTTATGCACTTCTGCAATCAATTTTTCGACAATATTACTCATATTATTTACAAATTTAGAAAATTATAATTATATTGCTCTTTCAAATGTTTTTTGATTTTCTTTTGTTCTTATTTTTCTTTGGTTTTGTTTACAAATTGTATGAAATATAATAAAAGTGTGGTAGCATTGTTGAGAGAATTTTATTCTGAGAGTGAGAGCATAAGCAAAGTCGCTGGCAAAATAAAATAGATTCTATCTCACGACTGCTTTCAGCCGCGTCTTTTATATGCCAAATTGTATGAAGAAAAACGTCAAGCCCCAGTTCTGTTTCATCATTAAGAAATTATGAATTTGGTACTTATGTTAACTTGCTGGTGATAGGTAGCAGGGTGTAGTAGTGTACTTGACCAAAAGTATCACGGTTCGAGTCTCAAGAGACTTTTTGAGTTTTTTTTTAGTAAAGAAGCATCCACGAACGTTCCAGCACTCTGATGCTATCAAAAGCTTCATTGTTCCAGATGAACGGTTTCGAAGGAGGAAAACACGGAAACGAAATGTGGTTAGCAAAATCAACAATCACATAGCAAGGAAATGAACCACAAGACAATTACCTTGTTCGTAGCCAACGCAGATGGCGGTCATAGCGAAATTTTTACTAATTTTTTAATAAACAGTAAACTAGTTTTTAGCAATTATTTTGTTATAAATCTGAAAAATTTTCTGTGAGAGAAAAATTTCAAAGATCAAGTAAAATTTCACGAAATTTGTGTAAAATGTCATATTCCAACTATTTTGAGCTCAAAATTAAAACTCATTGTTTTTTAATGTATGACTTTTCCTGCTCACCGAAAACTCGATTATGATCTGAAGAATTTCTTAAGGAAATTAAAGCAAATGCAGTAAATATTTCTAATTGATGACTCCGCTGGCACTTTAACTCAAAAAAAAATTTATAAATTAAATTAATTACCCCAATATATTCTTTTCTTTTTGAATAAAACTTTGCTTATTGCGACAAGTAATCCAAACAATAGCTTATTATACGTACTAAATTCTTTTCACTAACATGACGCCATATAAGATATTATGTTGTAAAGAAACTATTTTAACAAAACAAATTTTAAAAATTATTACTTGTTATGATGTCAAACCTCCAAAAAACAAAATTTAATATATGTATTGTTTTAGATTTTTTTAACAATGATTGAAGAAGAACAATAGCGAGCGGGCTCAACATTCTATTAAACCATTAATGGTTTGAACTGAAAGGGAAAATTTTTTGAATAAAAAATTTATGTTTTTTATATAAAAACACTATAGATTTTATAACTACTTTTCTTGTTTAGAATTATTGTTTATTAGTGAATAGATAAATATTCAAAAGTTTTCCCCCTTTTTCCTTTATATATTTTATTGTGTTCTCTCTCTATTGTTCCTGTCGAAATGATGCGTGGATTGCAACTCCGCATGACATCTTTTATCGAAAGACAAAAAAAAACTATTCAAACATAATTCTTTTTATTGTTTTGCTTGTATTGTGAGTTGTATTAAAATAATTTTCGTTTTTAATGGTTAAGGAACAATAAGAGCAATCCGTAGAATACTAGATGTACGTGTATTCGTAAGATTTGTTTTAAAACATTAAAATAGTTGTTTAGAACAAAACAAAAAAAAAACAGTAAAATACAGGTGTATTGTCACTAAGAAATAATGTAAGAATTGCGTGAGAAACACGTAAAAGGGGCACAGTGTATCTCAAAATTATAAAAATTTTATAGAAATAATTTTGAAATATTCTAAAAAATTTGATCAAGCAGCAGGTATTCAACTGTGAGGGCTACCGCTTCTTGTGGCCCCCGTGTTTGGTTACCTTTTTTTAGGAGCAGCAGATAGGAGACGTAGGGGTCCTACGTATGCAATGAATTGTGCCAGAACTAAGGAAAAGGGATAGTGTAGGATAGACGGTATAAATGTAGAAGAAGATTTAATTCTTTTACAGCTGTTTTATTGCAAGTTTGGTTCACTTTTGAGCAGTGTTGCAGCGCTCTGGTGTTAAGTAGACGCTTCAACTTTCTTAAGGTGTTTGATCAGGGCTCAAATCGTTACATACGTGAACGTACAACTCGTCACGTAATTTCCCATCCAATTATACAGTAATTACGTGACGAGTTGTACGTAACGGTTTGGGCCCAGTTATTTTCATTCATTATTTTACTACGAGGACGATTCTTCTAGGAAGGCGCTATGGTGTACATAATTTTCCAAGCCGAAGTTTATGCCATTCTTATTAATGGTAGCGAATGTCTAGGACGGAAATATAAGGGAAAGCGCATATATGTAGATATATGATGTCAGATAGTCAGGCAGCACTCACGGCCGTAATCTCTTATGAGATAAGGTCGGGTTCATGGACTGTGCTACATCTCTAAATAATCTTGGCACTAAAAAGAAAAAAACCATTTTGCTGGGTGCCTAGCCAAGAAGGTCATGCTAGAAACGAGCGGGCAGACTGTCTAGCCAACAGAGGATCCCAATGTAGATTTATAGGGTCGTTACCCTTCTTTGGCTCATCACTTGGATATGTCAAAGAAAGGCACAGTTCATGTGCTCAGATGGAATTCGCTAGCCACTGGGAAGCCGTTTAAGGCATAAGACAAGCAAAACGATTCATTACGTTATCCAAAAACAGATCCGAAAATGTACTACAAATGGTAAAAAATTACTTCAGACTACTGAGGGAATGGTTTAGTGGTGGACACTGTGGTCTCAGGAAACACCAATTCATTATTGGAAACTCTGAGACTGATTTATGCAGATTCTGCGAAATCCAAAAAGAGACTATGGAACACATACTCTGTGTCCGGCGGTAATACAGCGAGGAACAATATTTCTTGGAGGCATCTTAATGTCTCCAAATGAGATTAACAATCTCTCACCGTGTAGGGTGGCTGGCTTTATTCGTAGCCTTAGCCTGATTCGGTGAACATTTGGGCTGACAAAAGATCCTTGGGTCGCGGTGCCTATGGCCTCACCTAATAATAATAATAATAATAATATGGTGTACATTAGCTACAAACAGTAATAGTAGCTACCGGAGCAGTTTTTAGTGATCAATGCTATGCTTTCATCAATTTAAACAGTCCAAGAACAATTAATACAATGCCGCACTAATGTACAGATGTGTTAAAGATTAATGTGGGAACCTGCCTTTTTGCTTAACCCCACAGTGCTCTTAACACTGTGTGAAGCACCCCCAATACGCCCCGAGGGCACACAAGTCTGTTGTTTCGCAGCATCAGTTAAAGGCTTTCCATTGATAGACCGAAGTCCAATCAGCCACTAGCACTGGTCCAGCATCAGTACTCAAACCAATACCTCTCCTAGCTTTTGGTATCAACAACAGCCACCACGTGTACTCTCAAAGGATACCTCACCAATAACCGGTCACGCAATCATGCCACCAACGAGTGTAGTACGATAGCTGCCATCATATCAATCCTCACGGAAAAGAACCCCTAGGGGTTAACTTTCTATCGACTTTGGTCTTGAGCGGAGACCTTAGGTGGCTTTTCACCCTCTACCAGTCTAAGATAAATTACCTACTTCCATTTCTACTTTATATGATACATCCGTTCTTCTGTTTTTTCAGAGATTGAGCAGTAATATATAAGTTTTCTGGGTAATTGGCCAATGGTTAGGACTGGCAAAGACAATTACCCTTTTCCCTAAAAGGCACAGGGACCAAGGTGTGGTTAGTCACCAAAATGCATAACCGTGAGTGCTCCCGCGGTGATGATACCATAAGAAAACTACAATTACATCCTTTTAATTACAATATAGCAAAATACAAACTCTTGACATGTCCCAGGTGCTATTCTTGGGGATCCTACAAGTCACATTCCTGAGCTACCACTCAAAGTTCTTTGTTTTTCTGGTATAAAAAATCAATCCAGGCATTAGTCGTCACTCAGAGATTCTTTCTCTTTACCATAAATTTTCTTCTGCTCCACTGTTCGCGGACTGGCAGTTTTAAAACGGGGAAGATATCATTTTTTAGGGGTTTCTTAAAGAAAGGCCAGAGTAATTCTTTTGTTTATCCTAAGAACAATGCCAAACGTTTCTTTTCTAAAAAAGAAGATATTTAATTTAAGTTTCATTACGTTTCTTTTTTTAATATTTGTACAGAATTGTACAGAAAATTCTAAGGGTTTTTAATATTAAATGCAATAAATTTTTGAAATTAATTGCTAAATTTTATTGCGGTTTCCAGCCTGACTTAACAGCAGGAGTTTGGCGCCAGCCAAAATTTCTATCAGCTGTCAATTGATTCAATATTAAGCAAATGCTACAATAATCGTTTGAGTTTAAGGTAAACTGAAATTTATTTTAAAAATCGGGGAAGCTCCAGAAAAGAATAACGAAAATATGGGAGGAGGAACAATAAATCAGTAAAAAAAAAATTTTTGAGAAATAGATGTTATCCAATTGTTTTTGAACAACACATTGCACTTTTTTAATTTCTTTTGAAAATGCTACCACCATTCCACTATAATTTCAACTCTTTTTATTTTATTTATTATATTTATTTTTTTTGCTTTAGTTTTCACACGAAATTCCCATTTATTATCAGCTCGTTTACGTGTTAAATTCATTATAAAGTTTCGTTTGTTTTCCCTAGAATTTGCAATAATTTCTTTGTGTGGCTACTTAATCAACAAAGGTGTCGCAACAAAGTGTTTCATTTGATGTCCATGATTACTAGACCATTTTACATTTAAATTATGTTTTCGTACAGGCAAAACCATCGTTAATCATGAACAAAGGACAGAGCCTGCGAAAAACAATAATAAATGTGCAAAATTAAATAAACAGTAACAACAGTTTTCGCAGTAAGCGAAGGAAGCAGCAGCGTGAGATAAGTGGCGGGCCGGCATTAGCGCTTAAGTGACACTTTGCGTGCCAAAAATGGGTTGGCTGCAGGGCAAGAATGTGGGTTAATTGGAAGTGCTGCAAGAAAACGATGAATATTTAAGAAAAGTTATTTTCATTAGAAATTAAAAAAGAAACAAAGCAAGATTATTTTAAAATATTTATGTAAAGAGTTAAAGGGACTCATAATTTTGTAGAACAAATGATGGGAGATGATGATGAAATATATTTTTATTTAATTTATGATACTTTAGTTGAACTGTATGGTGTTTAATCCAAAGAAATTAAAATTATTTAAAATCTGTTTAATTCAGTTTTGACTGCGCGGAAGGTGGAATAAAAAAAATTTTTCTTGTATGAAATATTTTTTTCCAATAAAAAAAACCTCAAAATTATTAAACTCTCTTCCCTTATTTTACAGAGCCTTTTACAACAAATAAATAAAAAAAACTGCTATTTCATTGAATCGCTTCTACACTCAAGAAAATAACATGTAAAAAGTTTTAGAAAATAGTTCATTTTGTTACCACAAAAATCTAACTTCCAAAGAAAATGTTTATTTAATTTTATAGTGCATTTTCGGAAAGTAATAATTAATTTGTAGCAAATTTAAGGACATTTTGTCATAATAAGGAAATTGTTTTATTTTAGCCCTAAAAAAAGGGAATATAGTTCTCCTTAAATAAAGTTCGTAAATGTTAATAATCAGAGAAATATAAAATAGACATTGTTAACATATTTCGAGCAACAAAGAAAAAATTTAATATCTAAACATCCCTTTAGTTTTCAACTACACTGGCTGAATAGAACAAACGTTGTTTTCGGTAGAATCCACTAAAACCCCTCAGTACTCATGTGTAAATGCTTTCACTACTTGTTAGGTTCATAATTCTTCTTAATATTGGAAAGCTTTTCATTAATTCAATAAGAAAAACATTTTTTCGATTAGTTTTAGTTCATGACAGTTTTAAGAAATTGACTTTTGTAATGGAAGAATTTATAAAATTTTAGTTGCTATTTGAACTGGCAGATGGTAGCTGTGGTGTTGTAGTAATTTAGAGGGCCAATCTTCAAAACCGAAGGACTGCAGGTCGAATCTTGACAGACACGATAAACAATTTTTATCGCTGAGTTCTCCTCCCTCCAGACAAACAATCCACCCAAAAAGGCGAATCCATTAAAAGAAAAACTGATTAGCATCATCGAATGGACGTTCAAGAATTGCCACGTCCACGGAAAAATCATGGCAATAAGAAATGTCCAGCAAGTTTCCACACCACTCAGCAAGAATCTAAACCACTACAATAATATATGGAGACGTTGTTTGTGGGCAACGGCAGATTGCAGCAGCCCCATAATAGGAAGATTTTCTTCATTATTTAAATAAACACTAAACTAATTTTCAGTAAATAATTTTTTGTGATTATAAAAACATTTCCTGTAAAAGACAAATTATGTGTATCTTAATATCAAGGACATTTTAAAAGAATTTCTTAAAAATGGCTTTAAGGCACTAAAATAACATTTTTTTTTCAGTGTATTATTATCAATGCCAACAATTTAAATCTAATACTGAAAATATAAATTTTAAATAATCTTTTAAATTTCTGTCAACTCAAACACAACTCAAAGAAACTCCCACCATAATCATAAAAATCTGCCGAAACGATTTAAAAATGTCCCATTAAATTTGAACATAAAATCTTAGCATATGGATGAAAATCTACAACAACAACAAAATATTTACAAAAGGATAGGATAGAATGACATATCTTGGCTGCATCTGGTAATCACACATATGAAAACAAAAATCAAATCAAAGGCGTTGACGAAATTATCACTACAATAATCCTTTTTCTTCTTTAATTTCCCTAAAACAACTGGGAAAAACCAAAATATGAAAAATGAAATTTAAAACTTAAAGACTGTTGAAAAAAAATCTGGCAAAAATACACCCACTTTTCTCTGGCTAGATTAGACTAAAACGCAACATTTTAACAAATTCTTGAAGGAAATAAAATGCAATTAGAATATTTAACTTAGTGGTTTAAGCACATTTAAAGGATTCACTTGTCTTTCATTATTTTTTGTTTGTTGTTTGGTTTTCGTCTGAAGCAGTAAGTTGACCGGAAATTTGAATTTTGTATTTTAGTATTTAAAAGGAAACATTTGCAATTAGAAGACAAAGGATTGCATGTCATAACTCTATACAAATTTTGTGTTAAAGTTAAATTCTGCTGATATGGGTGGGGTTGTTAAAATGGATGTGGATCTTCTTCTCGTATTATAAAATTTATGGTTTATATCTAAATTTATTATTTTTTTTTTTTTTTGCTTGTATTAATACTGTGTAGTCTACACACTATGAAAGAGTGAAATCAGTTAATTATTTTGAGGTAATATCATGCTTTCAGAGTTGTATTTTCTAGTTTAAGAACTAAATTTTTGCATTTATATTTTGTAAAAGCACCTTTTGCACGCAGCTATTCACGGAAAAATTTATTGTCTCATATTTTCCAATTAATTGTTTTATCAGAAAAACATTTATTTTCAATTAATATTTTAATTGAATCAACAATCTTTTTGATTGATTTTTATTTAAAATAATGTTATAAGAACAATTAAAAAATTTTCAATGAACCCGCTTAATCAAATTTAAAACAAATTTAAAATATTTTGTAATTGAATCAATTAATCATCAATAAAAAAATTAATTTAATCTGAAATTTTCGTATATGAAATCGTGTTGAATTTTTTTCTATTTAGAAAAATGGATTGTTTATTTTTTTTAACTAACTGTTCCATAGGAAAAAAACATTGTTGTTACTATATATTTTAATTAGATAAACAATTAGTTTAATTGATTGAATTTTCCATTAAATCAATGTTATCATTCATAGAAACAATTCGTCAGTATATATTTTCAATAATTCCACTTAATTAAATTCAAAACTCTTTTCAATTATTTTGTAATTGAATTAATTAATCCTCAATAAAAAAATTAATTGAATCTGAAATTGTCGTAAATGAAATCGAGTTGAACATTTTTCCTTGCAGAAAAATAGATTACCAAATTTTTTTCAACTAACTCTTTTATAGAAAAAAAAAACATCAATATTATTAAATATTTTAATTGAATCAACAATTTCATTAAATCAATGTTATCAGGCATATAAAAATTCCGTCAATAAATATTTTTAATTAATACCCTTAATCAAAATTTGAATCAAAATCATGCGATCAAAAACAAATTTTTCACAAATCTTTGACACAATTAAATTGTCTTAAATAAGTACTGCAGTGAATATGTTGGCATCTCCGTTTGGTAAGTCAGCAGTGCCTCGAATAGTCTCTCAAAGTCAATTGAAGGCTGCAACGAATTAATTCTTTAAAAGCTCTTCATAATTTATGATTATTTTTAACATGCTATCAAATGTTCTTTAAATTGTGGTCAGTTCAGTGGTAATTTTTTTTAAAAACATTTTTATGGCTGCCATATGAAAGACATGTTCATGAAACAAGTAAAGAAAAATAAACACAAAAACGTCCTGATAAAGTTAACCCCACCAAACGAATTTATGGCACGACTTGTTTTTTCACATTAAGGGTGTTGACTTTACATTTTTTTTCTAGTTTTACTTTTCGATATGATTTTATATATATTCCAAGCAAAAAGCAAAATTTTACATGGAGTTTTTAAAAGACATTAACACGCCTTGATTTTTGCTTTATTTTAAATAATTTATGACTATTTAAAAAAATGTTACACAATCCTTGTTTATCCTTTTCAGAAACCTTAAAACAATTTAAACATGTAAAGTTTCATTATTTTGGTATTTGATTTTCCCTACTTTAAGTCCTTTAAAGGTTTTAAATTTCGTACGAAAATAATAAATATTTTCCAAAAAAAAAAAAAAAAAAAAAAAATGGGGAAGAAAAAATTGTAAATGAAGAAATGTTTAACTTTGTTTGGTTGGTTGGTGTTTGGTTGCTTGCACGCTGTTGTTCTGGTTGAATTGCGTAAGTGTCATTTAATATGCAGTAATGCATGACATATCAAATGTCACTTTGACAGCTTCTGACTTGTGCTAATGAGTTTAACACATTAAACAGCAAAAACATAGACGTAAACACACTTGTGTTTACTTTCATTTAGCTCTCATACTTTTACTCTTCATAATTAAAGCAGGCATTAACAGAATGTACGAGTAAAAAATAAATATTTTTCCAAACTGCAAAAACTATTTAGATTTTTTTTCATTTATTTATTTTATTTTCTCATGGCCCATTTTTGTGATTCTTGTAATTTTTTTTTGTGGTTAAATGTGTTAGGTGTTTTAGAATAGAAATATGTAGAAAGAATATGTTTATAAGTTTTTCTGATTAACAAATACATGTGTAAATACACACATACATACATACATGCACACATCCATACATATGTACGTAAATATGTGTCACACTTGCCAAGTTTTGTAGTTTATGTCTTTTCCATTTCCAAAGATGCTGGGCGCTTTTTGGTGTTCATATCTTAAATTAATATAAATTAGTTTTAAGTTTTTCCTTTTTAATCTCTATATTTTTTTAATTAATATTGTCATTAAGCCAAGTGACATTTTAATTTGACATATGCCATTTATGTACATAAGTACATACATATATCGAGAGAAAAAACCACATCAGTTTGCTGACAACATGCTGACAAACTCTTAAAAAAAATTAATAATTAACGACTTTTGCTTTTTTTTTGCTACTCTTTGTGGTTTAATAATTATCGCTAAAATCTCAAGAGAGACAGAATATGGTGAAATATAAAAATTTGTCAAAAACAAATTGTTTTTTAAACGATGATAAAAAGAAATTTGTCAAAACTTGACTTGGAATCAATATGTCAAAATGTGGGTGGTGCCTTCGGATATGTCGTTATAAAAGTGAACAGAAAAAAGAAAGAAAAATTAATCTGAAATAACTTATATCATGATAATAAGTCACTGAAAGAAATTTAGGGAGAATTTGTTTAAATGATATACTTACATATATGTATGTACATATGTACATAACAATTTTAAAAGCGTATTATGTATGTCCCTTTGTAGCTAAAATTATTTAAATTCTTTTCCTGAGGATATTACACCGCAATTTGCCAGGGTCTTTAATTTATAAAAACCTGCTAAAGTAAGGCGAAACTCTAAAATCATTAATATAAAACGGGCCTAAATATAGAGGTTACCTATCGAAATATGATATAAACGCGGTTTGAAATATATAATGAGTTAGGGCCTTTATCTATTAAGATTACGATACACAGAGACAAAACATTAGAAAAATTTGTTGTTGCAACCGCTTTTGTTGCCAAATTATGGTAGTTGCAACAACTATCATAGAATTCGGTTGATACAACTATAATTTTCAGTTAGTACCACTGAGTTTTCGGTTGCTGCAACCGATAAAATTGGTTAACATCATGGAATCTTAAATGGAAGCTAATCGAGATTATTTTTTGTCCTGAAACACAATTGAATTTATATTTTTAAAATAATTTGTTTTACTTACTCATTTGAATTTAAAATTTATTTTTGTCCATTATTGGTATGGAACATGGAACTCAAAAATGCACATGTTTGAAAGACATCGCCTTGGACAACTCAGCCACATGAGTATTTTAAAATCGACAAGTATTGAATTATTACTTATTTTACTATAATTAGTTATGCCAACCGAATAATCGGTTAGGAGTATCAATCAACCCATATTCATTACCAATTATTCAGTTGTGCTCGCCATTTAGTAGCAGCAAAAGAATTCATTCGTTTAACCCAACCAATTTAAGAAGTGTCACAACCGTATATTGGTTACAATTTTGGTTTTATAGTTATGATCATGGAATGATTGTTGAATCCATAAAATATTGTTAGCTGTACCCTATATATTGTCAATGCAACTGATATTCTATTGACACAACCGATTTCCAACCAATCTTTTTTCTGGCTGTACATAGCCTCCACCATTATCAATCTTATACTCGTATATAGTTCTTCTGCAGGGTCTATCGAAAAAGGCAGACTTTAATATGTATTCGTTAATGGTCTAATTGACACCAGTCTGGAATTTTGGGACAACTTACCTCCTTTTCTCCCAACCCAAAAAAAAAATTTTTTTGTTTAATCTATGAACTTATTTTCCAAATTATTTTTTTGAAAAGCTTTACTTGCAGTTCAGCCAAATATTTTTTAAATCGATGGCAATTTGTCCGTTCCCCCTATATATTGATAATGATCGCATAGCTTCCTCATTTACGTACCGAATTAGTTTTTCATGCTAGTCTTTTTAACCTTACTTTTATATAAAATAAATCTTCTTCCACCCGCAACAGGATATCAATATAATAAAAAAAAAATTTATTTTCAATTTTTATTATAAATTGCGTGCTATAAGCAAACAGTTTTATATGCAGCAATTTGTTGCTCAACTATCGTTGCAGTTAAACGAAATTGTGTGCAATTTGACAGGAAATATTGCTGACAATAAAACATTTTTTATAAAAGTGTGCAAAAACAATGTTGCAGAAAAATACAGAGTTTTTTCCCAATCACTTTTTGTTTTATTTTCTTTGTAAATAAAAACCCAAATTGCATATTTCAAAAACAGCTTGTTTGTAAATTTATTTAATGGCTTAAATTCAGTTAAAAGCCTTTTAAAAATACAAATAAACAAACGAACAAACAAATAGCAGTTGAATGAAAATAAACAGTAAACAAATTTTAACAATTTGACACTTTTGAAAAAAGGAGGAAAGGACACAACACGCGCTCAACTGTTTGTTCAATGCAGTAGTGCAAAGTACGCTACCCTGGGTTTAATAAGACTGTCTTTAACGTTTGCAGTTGTCTTAAAACTATTTTCCAATGATTGTATTTAGGGGATAAGAATAAGTCTAGGAAGAGCGTAGGTGGGAAGGTTGGTTGTAGTTCGCATATAAACTGTAAGGCTGCACCCACACTGAAGTAAGACAAAACAGTTTTTCTAACTAATACGACAACACAACATTAGTTTGTATGAAACAACCCATATCATATAAAACAAACCCAAAACTGTATTTTTGACTTTCATAAAGCCATAACATTGGTTGCAAAAAATTGAAGCGGTTTGATACAACATACCAATACACAGTAAGAAAAACAGACTGAAACAAACCTCAATGTAACCCACACCAATTAAGACAAGTCACAATAAAAACATTTTTATATTGCTGTTTGATTATAGATTATTTTTTAAAACAAAATATATTTATTCTTTTTTTGGTATGGGTTGGCATCATACAAGTGTCTTTGACTTACAGTACAAAAACGTTTTGTCTTTCATTGGGGTGGGTTCAGCCTAATTCCGAGCACTCGGCTACCAATTGAGTTATAGGAAAAACTGTTATCTTGTCTTTCTCTATTCCACAAATTCTGCTTAAATAAATTTAATATATTAATATTGTTTATGGTCCTGCGAGCCAGAATCCAGTTACAGCCCCTGAAGGCTCAACGATTTTCGGTTTTCTTTAACATTTAGTAAAACCTCCCTTCGTATCTTTCTCATTTGAATAAACAAAAGTTTTTCAACATATTAGTGGTCCTTCGAATTTACAATTTGTAGAGTCTTCCCCAAGTCTGCTAGGTAGACTACATTTACATCCATTATGAAAATAAAATTTGCACATATGCAAACCAAATATCCAATGACATGTCCGCACAAAATGAATTAAATATAAAAACTGATACAGTTAAAGGTGATGACTAGTAAAAGAGCAAACAGCACAATAAAGATCTAAAAATCTAAATCCTTCATCTACGCAAAAACAAAATACAGAGGGTGTTGAATTCTATACAAAACCGGATAGATATAAATTCAACATATTTAAACTAAAATATACTTTGACAGCACATACAATTTTAAAATGTATAGCAAAATATTTCGACATACAAATGTCTGCTTTTGAATACAAGTGACACATGTCCTTTAAAAAAGGATTCTTTTTGAAAAAAGCAAAAAATATTATTGCCTTGTACATCTCTTTGTATGAATTTATGGTATAGCCCTTGTATTGTTTCTTTTTTTTTTTTGGGCAAGTGTCAAGCTGTTTGACACAAGCACGCATAAATTCATGCTAAAGGACCTCTTTAATCTAGATTTTGTTTCGAATCTCTTTTTTTCCTCAATTTAACGGCAATTTTAAAATAAAAAGGATTAAAAATCTGTCTATTTGTTAGAAAATTAATTTAGCATTTCATCAAGTGAACAACATATTTCACTAACAATGATTTGTCTAATTTTCTACTAAAAAGGATTAAAATTAACAACAAGAAAAAATATAATAAGAATATCTTCCTTACCGTCATTCAATGAAAGCATTATTATTTGTTTGCCAGTGCAACTCTAAGGCTTCAGTGAATGCAAATAATTTGAAATAATCGTAATCACATCAGCATTTATGAATAGAGGGAAAATTAGTAAACTGAGATTAATAAATGAAATTTGATTAGATTTGCAGGTTTATAGGAAAATCTGTTACAGTGCTATAATTGACAGATTGAAGAAAAGGCGTGTAACAGCAACACAACGACAACTATAAGAAAATGCCATGAAAAATGTGTTTAAAAAATATTGTAGAAACGGCAGGTAAATTTCAATATCTAGTACATGAAGATCAAGACTGGTAAAGGGTTCGATCAGAAGATCATAATGTGTTTGACATACGAATTCAGTGTGGTGTTTAATCGAGAGATCAAATTACTTAAATCAAAAATATATTTAGTTCTTCTTGTTGTCTAGTGTTATTGGAAAATTTATATTCCTTCCATATGCTCTAAAAATTTAATTTTATAGCTTTTCAATTTTTATTTCATCCACTTAATTTTATTGGAAATTGAAATATAAATTTTTTTTTGCTCTAAATTTTATTTTGAATAGTAAATTTATGCTGAAACAATAATTGAAGCTCAATTAAATTGTTAGGGATCTGAAATTGTTGTAGCACACAAAAATAACAACAACAGCAACAAACACAACAACAACAAAAACAATTCTAATAGCTTAAACAAAAACAATAGCAAGAAAACAACAAAAATGTTGAGAACAATTGACACAAATCCCTACGAAAAATAAAAATGAAAACGATAAGGATGTTAACGTCACACACAAATACTTGGCAAATATACAAACTGACACATGTACACATACTCATGCAGAGAAAAGGCAAAACAAACATAAACGACAAGGGGCATAAGGCAAGAAATCCTTAGTACTTAAAGGCGAACATGTTAAACACATGTTGCCTTATTTAAAACCAAAACGAAAAACATTTAACAAAGAAAATTGTATGTATATCTTTTGTTGATGCTGTTGTTGTTGTTTGCAGGGAAAAGCCCCCTTAAATGTAAAATCAGGTTAACAATTTATATGAAGAAGAAGAAAAAATTGAAGTGGCAGCAAAAGCAAACAGAAACAGGAGCAGCGGCAGCAGCGGCAGCAGCAGCAGCAGCCACAGTAAAAATTGTAACTGTTGCAAATATAATTTGAAACATTTAAGAACCTTAAAGGATATTTTATGTTGTCAATGTTAATGATTTTGTGTTTTAGGAAAAATTGCAAAATCGAAACATATTTGCTAAAATACTACAACAAACAACAAGGACAGGAAAAGAAACATAAGAAAATAATTTTTAATGAGAGAAGGGATGATGAAAGTTGCGGTAGGCAATGGATTAAATCATTAGATAGAAAATGCATTGACAACAACAAATGTTTAATTGTGTAGCAAAACAAATTAGAGTAAATGCAGTTAGAGGAATTCTTTGTGAAAGCTATAAAAACAGATTAAATTTAGTTATATTAGATTATTTGTATTAACTAATAGAGTAAAAGCTTATTTATGTTTCTGAAGAATAATAAAAACGCACAATGTTTTTGAATGCCGCCACACTCTCTTTTTTTCTATGAACAAAGCTATTTTTTATGTTTTTTGAGCAGTGCAATTTCCATAAACCGTAATGGTATTATTCTGGAATTACTTATTTGGTAATTTGTTATGAAGCATATGTGGGAGGTGGGCGTGACTTTGCACTGATTTCAATGCAAACCAAGTTTAACACCATTTATGTACTTTTTTTAATAGTCAGCTATTTTTTTTAAATTCCGATCACAATTATAGCAAAAATCTATTTATGTTATTAAGGATATATGGTCCATAGGCATGTCCTTACTCTAATTGAAATGAACTTCACAGTATATAATTTGTTAAATACCTGCCCATTTTCATAACATTTTGATCAAAATTGTATACAATTTAGGTATACCTAAAGTTAACATTTTGAAATAAAGGATATATGGGAAGTAGGCATGTCCTTGTATTGATTGTAATGAAATATACTATAGAGGCAGGCAGCACCATTTTAAAAATTGTTACATCATAAATTTCGGTAAAATTAAGTTTGAAAATATTAAGGATTTGTGGGAGATAAGTTTCCCTGCTACTGGCATAAAACTTATAGTACGGCCTAAAAGCACAATATTTGAAGTAAATAAATGTTTTTGGTGATCTCCGATTATAACTTTTGCTAGATTTTAACATTAAGGATATATGCCGTGTATGCAATTTATTGCTATGGCTTTAATAGAATTCAAAAATAAGAATATATGGCGGGTGGACAGATCCTTCACTGACTGCAGCTGCATTTACCGTTTTCGCGCCATTCTGATCATGAATTTAGTTAAAATTTAATACTTAAAATACAGGATATGTGTCAGGATTGCAAGCTTCACTTCGAAAAAGAAATAAAATTCATCACACTGTTTAAAAGCTTTACTTTTAAAATAAAGGGTGTTTTTTTATAGAGTGACACAAGTTTAAATCATTATAAAACAAGGATATATATTTTTAATGTCAAGGAAACGGACTTTATTGGAAAGAAAAAAATTTTATGACATTAATGTTTAAATATGATTTCTGCCATGTGGCCGCCACGGCTGTCGCGTAGAAGGTGCAATCTGGAACACCAATTTTCAAAACTTTTCGCAGTATTTTCGGCCGTACTTCGCTATTCGAATGTTGATTTCCCGGTCTTCAATTGCTTGTGGTTTATCGACGTAGACATGTGACTTAACATAACCCCCAAAAAATAATCTAATGGAGTTAAATCTTACGATCTTGGTAGCCAATTAATTGGGCCATTACGTGAAATTATTTTTTCATCAAAAGTTTCTTTGAGTAAATCAAATGCAGCGCCCGCTACACGATGAGTTTGACGAATAGAACAATTATTTTAATTAAAAATTTCCACAATTTGCACGCGTTGCTTTGGTGTAAGTCGATTCATAATGAAATTTCAAAGCAAACTAAACAAAAAGCAACTATGAGCTGTAATGGGTGCTCAAGTAAAACAGTGATGCCAACTTAAAGTTGTGATACTCTATACAAAATACTCTATAGTTAAAAATATTTTAAAGCCTAAGTTAAAATAAATGATTTTTATTAAAAAGGACAGTTTAAAAAAAAAGGACTCAGTGTTTTGTACCTGAAATCTAATTTTTAAACTAAAGCATATATGAGAGGCAAGCATATCCTAGCAGTGAGTAATAAGTTCACTTCTTGCAATGAAATTAATCACAGAGCTCAGTAGCACCATACATTGTGTGGCTAATTACAATCAATTAGTGCTAAGACTTTATATAAAAAAGAGTTGTATGGTAGTTAGTCATCTTCATGTGAAGTTTTGAATAGAAAATTCTTAACTATCTGATTAATCGGTAGTAATGGATATTTCCCTTTGCAGAATATATAAAAAATGTTCTTACATTCTACTCATATTTTCGAATAAAATTAAATTTTCTCAATAAAGGATATGTGGGAGAGAACTTTTTTCTTTCCAGTGAATGCTATGAAATTTTCCACTGCTCCTAATAGCATAGTATTACAAATTGTCTTTAGTTTTTTTGAAACCTTAACGTTAAAATTTTGAAAATATTTAATAAACGGGAGAATGATATTCCTTCGCAGCAATTGAAAAAATAAAAAATTACATACGAGTCATACTACAAACTAACTACACAATATCTTTGAGTGTACTCTCATTTAATTATATTCTCTTTAATACTTAAAGTTCAATACAAGCCATTATATTGCACAAATGGTGCATTTTTATATTTAGAATATACTGAGACACACATTGGCATGCACAAAATAAACGTACGCAATTATATACTTGTATGCATTTTCATGCAACTAACATAATGTTTAAGCCTTGAGGCAACAACAAAAATGTTTGTTGCAATTAAACAAAAAAAAAATGCAATTTGTTAATACATGTGTACTAGCGTGTGTGCTTGCGAGAAAGTGTGTATTGTATATTTCTATTCGTTTTGGTTGTCATTGTCATCAACAGTATCAAAGTGTGGAAAAATCTCTTTGTGTAGAGTGTGTATGGCTGTGTGTTTGTATGTTAATGTATATATTTAGCCTATTGCACTTGTACCAGATGTCAATTGCATCCTGATTTCACAAAGGACATTCATAAACATGTTCATACAAGATAATGCTTGCTTGCTTACTTGCTGTTTAATCATTATCGGAAAACGAGAGATACACACAGGCAAAACACACTGACCTACTTTGTGCGTAAAAGTGGTAGTGTATGTGTTTGTGGCTATAGAATGTTGCATACTCTACGGGTGCAAACGGTTTTGTATAAAAGTGTCTATAAGCAAATTTGTATATATGTATGTACATGTGTATGCGTATTTTAGCATGTAACTGATGTTAAAGGAGATTTTTTTCCTGTTTGTACTGTTGTTTATTCATTGTCAGCATTATTTCCTTTATTAATCAGGAAAACTGGTTGGTTGGTTGGTTTACTGGTGTTGCTGCAGAAGTAAGCTGATGTAGCAGTATGTGTTAGATTGTGCAATTTCAAGTATGTGTTGTATAGCAAACCGTAAGCATATGTGTGTGTTAAGTGCCACAGCAAATCCTGTAAGCTGACGTGTATGTTTATTTATTATTTTTTCTGTTCCTTTAATCTGGTGCATTTAAACGCCACCATTTGCCTATGTTTGATGTACATCCATCTTCTTTGTTGCTGCATTTTTCTTCTGCAGTATTATGTCAAGTGTTAATATTCTAATTTTTATTTTTACCGTAGGATTTTTATAAGCGAAGGATAAAAATAGAAATGAATGTTTTGAAGATAAAACAGAGAAAAGAAAAATTTCGCTATTGATATCAATGAAATTTTCTTACTTCTTAAAGTAAATTTTGTGGTCTTAGTGTCGGGAAAAATAATTCTGAGAGATGAATGGATGACATTGGTGTTTAAGGGTCTGTATCTCGTCATGTTCTTGGTAAGAAGATCCAGTGTGACGCCCGATGGCCGACCTGCATGCTTGAGGTCTCATAAGAGGCATTCAAGACGCCGGAGAAGATGTTTCTCTCCATTGCGCGTCCATGATATTTATACCACGTATATTCTTCCAAAAATTAAAAATTGGAAGGTTTCAAATCTCATCTCCATAAGCGCTACTCCCTCTAACTTGCTTTCCCATAAACAATTTTCTTAATTTCTGTATAATACATTCATTGCATTAGCAGAGACCATCCTCAGAGTCCTGGCCGTATATAAAAAAAATTATATATCAAAAAATTAATCACGGGATGATCATTGTAACATGTGACACCATCTAGCAGGATTTCTACATATCAGTAGAAGCACATCGTTAAGTTTAACCTCCTTACAATCATAATTTTTTGAAAATAACCATTTAACCATTCGATGAATCCGATAAGTGATTTTCTGAGTATACGATGCACTGAATTTTAAATTTTTCCACTTATTAAAAAAACACGTTTTGGTTATTTTAGTTATGTAAATATAGCGATTTATGGCATTTTCCAAATGTATCCATTTACTGACTTGTTCATTAATACCAATTATCAGATAAATTGAGTTTGATTAAATTTTTAATTTAACAAAATTATTGAATCAATATATTAATAATTAATGACATTTTAATTAATTTAATTATTTAATTTACTGTAACTAAAAGAGTAATAAAAATATGCAAATATCCGTGTCTCTTTTATTTATCACTTTCGTTTGCTTGAGGGACTGTAATTAAATTTAGCACTCCTTGAGTTTAATTAAATTTTGAATTTAACAAAGTTATTGAATCAATTAATATTTTAATGACATTATAATTAATCTTTTTATTTATTTGTTCTTCTAGGTACTGTAACAAAAATATAACAATATTTTTTTTTAGGTTTTATTTAGTTTCACTATTTGTTTGTTTGTAGAATTGTATTAAAATCTTGAATTATCTTACTAGTGCCACGCCCATTCCACGAAGTTTTATTTTTTAAACACTTCTGTTTAAGGGCTTCTTATTGAAATTCCCAAAAATAATGTATCCCTGTTGCAATATAGAATTACGATGGCCTGATATTGCGGTTTAATTTAATTTAAAAATAATACTTTAAAACATTGTAGATTGTAAAACTTGTAGGAAGGACAATACCAATTCAGAGCAGGGGAAAGTAAAAATAATCAAAAAAATAGTTTTACAACTAAAGTTAGCTTTCGCCAAACGGGAAGCTACTTAACATTGCAATAAAAAATGTAAAAGTCCTTTATAAAGTTGAAAAACCTAAATGACCTTCAATGCGAGGATGTAAGGAATAAGGCTTGATATTTGTTTCGTACCAAAAAAATACAATGAAATAGTTTTTTCGGCTGCTTATAAAGCTTTAAACACGTTTGAATATTAAGGAAAATCTCAGCACTAACTATCACACTTATCACTTAATTAACAGATAATTATTCGTCAAAATTGTCCTTGGAAAATGCTTTAAGGCGTACACGACTTATCCTGTAAAAACCTGATTACACTTTTCGTTTTCTTTTTTTTTGTTATAATTGTATCACTAGTTTCAACAACATTTAAAAAACTGTAGACCACAACTGTTAAAAAAAATCAATCCTTGGAGTCCTTTTTACGTTAAACTCCAGTAACTAGAAATTAAATAACTTTAAAAGTTACTGTAACCAGCAGCCCTCCATGACGCACTTTTAAAATATTCACTTTTCCCTATTGACACTTTGACAATGTTGAAAATTTATAGCTGTATCGCTATTTAAGTTCAGCATCCTTTTCCTGTTTTATCCTTTTGTTGTTATAAAGTTTCTATTTTGTTGTTGTTGTTGTTAACCAGTTGATACACTCCAATAGTCAGTTAACAATTGTCGTGTTAACTGGTTTGCAGCTGATAAAAGTTTTCAAAACATTAGTCTCTTTTTCAGTTTCTTTGTTCCGGCTCCTCGTTATCCTTTCAATTCTTTTATTTATTTTTTTTTCTGTAGTTATTGTTGCCCTTTTTTTCTGCACTATGTTAGCGTTATCCTTTTATGTTTTTTTTTTTTCTCTCTCTTTATTTTACTTTATTTTTATGCGGTTTTTGTGTCAAATGGTTTTTAGCTCCATTGAATACAAAATGTTCTATCGAATCCTTTCTATTATTATTACTTTTTTTCTGTATTGTTCTGGAAAAAAAAAGAAATGTTCTCGAATTTTTTTTTTCAATCTTGTTTGGCGTGTTTAATCGTCTGCATAATTGTTTTATACCGAGATGTATGTGACCGAATATAAAGGGTATGAAAATGTGTGTAAGATAAAATAGGGATCATGTCCTGGTTGTTGGGCTTAATTCGATTGTAGGAGTATGAGGTTATTTTTGTAGAGTTTAACACTTTAGCAGCTGTTAGCTGCTTGTGAGTGTGTGTTTATATATTTTAGTATGTGTTTCCTACTATTACTAGCTCTTTATTCTTGTCTCCTTGGTCCTTTAACAAGTTGGTGGGTGTGTATTTAATCTAATTTTATGCGAAAGATTTTCTTTCTATATGATTTTCTTTTTCATTTTGTCACCATATACATACATAGTATTTTTTTTTCTCAATAATTTGATTAATTATTCGTTCGGAAAAAATCCTTTTTCTCTAACGAGATTAAATGGTGTGAAAATGGATTAAATTTTTGCTTTGGTTGGGAAATGAGATAAAAAAGGATTTTTAAGGACAACAAAAGATATTGTAATGGATGAAAATAATATTTTTGATAGTATTCGAGTATTTTAAATTCGGTTGGTAAAAATACATTACAGTTTTGTTTAATTGCCGTAATTTTGGGAAAAGAAGGTTAAACTGGATATTAGAAGCATGGTTCTTGAGATTTGGTAGGTCGGAAGCATAGTTGTTTAGAAACTAAAATAATATTTTGTAAACAACACACATTATATCGCTCATTTACTAATACAACATCATAACTCAAAATTTCAAATTTTGGAGATAATCAACCAGGATTGTTCGCCATTACATGCTTTATGTTGTGTATAAGCTTCATCTTTGTCTTTTCTATTTTCCACTTTTTAAGAGAATAAGCCAGACATTTTTCTAGATGGTAAGAACGAATAAAAAACTTCAACTGAGATTATCTTGAAATGGATTTTTTTGATTTATGACGTTATAACTTGAATGGCGATATAACTTGACTATCTACTAGACGAAACAACATTTTGACTATAAATATACTATTGTTAGAATATGTTTATGCTTTAACAATACTACGGCTAGAATATAGCTAGACTGTGACCAGACTATCATTAAAACTATAGTATCCCTCTGCGACTGATGTGGTAGTCTAGCAGACACCAACAAACACAAAAAAATATTTTGTACCTATATAAATATTAACTAACATTCATAAACAATAAACCAAAATAGTTTTTATTAGTTTTACAAAACGGAACTTGGAAAATACAAGCCATATAAATTGTGAGAATTATATCACGCCAGTCGCAGAGGGGTATTTTTAGAATAAAACTTAACTCTTATTAGGCTGTAACTAGACTATCATTAATCGATGACTAGACTATGTTTTGGCATTGACTATACCATATATAGTCTATGACTTAACTATTTGTAGACTATGACAGCCATTTACAGTGACCCAAACGTAACTCGTAGGACAGCCGTAAGGCGGGAAAGGTCATAGACCCTATCTCAAATATAATTATTCTTCTATGACTCTCTTCCAACCTACTAAGTTCCAATAGAACTAATTTCACAAAGTTACAAACATACGTCTAATTTTGCAAAGATTCCAACATGGTTAGAACTATTTTGTCCGATGTAGTGCTACGCCCTATAACTTTTTGTAAATAGGTCCTCGAATTATCAAATCGTAGAGGGAGGAAGAATACATGTTCAGTCTTTTCCGCAACAGAAAATCGGACACTATCATGTCCGAAACAGTTTAAATATGACCTAAAACAGCCACATCCTAAAAAAATATGATTATGATGTAAAGAGACAATAATTTGTGTATGACTAAAATACGTTGAGACTATGCCTATACTATACTTAGGCTACGACTATACCATTTTCAGGCTATGACTACACTATAATTAGACTGTGAATAGACTATAATTAGTCTATTGCAACCATAGTTAGACTCTGACTATACTTACTATAGTTACTACAGTTACACTATGACTAGACTATGGTTAGAAAATTATTGGATTTTTTTTTATTTTATGACATTAATTTTTTAATTAAATAAAAATTAAATTTTTAAGAAATAAGCTACTAACGACTAATGTATTCGAACTATTAACAAATTTTTAGACCATAGTTAGACTATGAGTAAAGCATGGTTAAAAGTAAACAATCAAAACATGTGTTTAAATTAATTTTATTTTTATTCCTACATGTTGTATATTTTTCTGTTTCCTATAATTTTTTAAATTATATCCTTTAAAATTTCACAACACTGTTCCCTCCCTCCCCATTTCACAGATCCACCATATAATAATCACTTCAAATGACTCAATTATGAAACATTTAATGACAGAAAACACAAAAAATATATAAAAAAATTATGCAAACATTATTTACTCACACCCTCTTCCAGTGTATGGGAAAAAAATATATAAAAAAAAAACAATTTTCATAAAACTTGGAATCTTAACAAACTCATATACATGAGAAGGATCGAAAGGAAACCTAAACGTTACCCGAAAATATGCCAAAAGGAAAGAAAAAATATATTTTGTGCCAAAAACACAGCGAGAGTAAAATTAACATAAATAAAAGAAGAAGAAAAAACAACACCGACATAAACATTACAATAACAGCAATAACAAACATTTACATAAATACATTAAGGACTAAAAGCACTTATTATGGTGTTGCGTAAAAGTTTACGTGTGTGTGTGTGTGTGTGTGTGTGTGTGTGTGTGTGTGTGTGTTGGGTGTGCTTTGCGGTAGTGGCTGTCGTAGCAACTCCCACACTCATCAAGCAACAGCCATCGAACATGTGAGTAAACAAATTTACGCAACCAAATCTGACAATGAACTAATATATTTTGAAGTGAAAAAGATGAGGAAACCCAGATTTACAAAAAATTTTAGAAACTTTTAGGAGTATGTAGCAATAATTGGTCATGTTTGTTTTGGCGACTGGCAGTAACGAAGCTTTTAAAAGCTACACTTGAAACATGATCAGCGAAATTCAATATATATTCTTCAAGACATGCAAAAGCATGCCAATAATAATTGTAGGGTGCTGTCGTAAACATTCCCTTATCTCTAAGACAAAACAAAGCATATTCCACTCTCACACAGAAAATAAAATAAACATAAATTTACTACTCCATCTAAACAGCGTAAAATCTTCATTTATCACAAAAGGAAAAATGTGTCTTGTTTTTTTGTAGCCAGCAAAAGACTTGAGAACAGTTAAGGAAAAAAATTATGATGGTATTGGAGGGGAGGCTGCAAAATAAAAATATGCTAAATCAACATTAAAATTATATAAAAAAATAAACTTTTTATTATTTATTTAGAGGAATATTTTGACTTTAAGAGTCGACGGAAAGACACACTAAAACAAGTATTAGAATTTCAAATATTTAAGTTGAATAGATTTTTTTTTTATTTCGCAAAAAACTCGTAAATAACAATAAAATTATATATTTGGAAAATTATTATTATCACTGTTTAGGAACTTTAATGGTTTTTACTTTTACTGAGGATTTTCTTCGTTTCTTTTTTTTTGTGGCTGAAATAAATGTTTGTATAATTGAATTTCAAGTAACAGTTAATGGCTGACTTGACAAAATTTTTGGGATAAATATTCGTAATGGCTTCAAACATAAAGTAAAAATATTTAAGTCAATTTGTTTTTTGAGTGCCTTTAAGGGAATTAGAGGGGATTACTTTGGAAAACCTTAGACAATATAAAATGTGTAGTAAGAAAAATTAAATGGTATTATTTTAGAACTATTTGCCAAGTTTTAGTTGCATTCTAATAGTAATTCGTTATAAAGGACATGTGGGAGGTGGGCGTGTCTTGGCACTGACTGCAATGCAATACATCACAAATTTAGCATTTATAATTATTTTATTAATTTGTTAGTTTCTTTTTATTCCGATCACAATTATTGCCAAAAATAAATTTTTGTAATAAAGGATATATGGGCGATATACATGACCTTGCACTAATTGAAATATAATTTATCACAGTATATACTTGTTGGAATATCGGCCCATTTTCGTTACATTTTGATCAAAATTATATCTAAAGTGAACATTTTGAAATAAAGGATATATGGAAGGTAGACATATCCTTGTACTGATTGTAATGAAATTCATTATCGAAGCCTGCAGCGCAATTTAAAAAGTTGTAACATCATAAATGTTGCTAAAATTTAATTTTTAAAAAAATTAAGGATTTACGGGTGACAAGTTTTTCTTTACTGTTTGGAATAAAATTTATAGTAGGGCGTAAAATCTTAATATGTATTTAGGTGGACAGATCTCTTTATTTTTATGGCATTTTGATCATAAATTTAGTTAAAATTTAATATATAAAATAAAGGATATTTGGCAGGATTATGTGCCTTGTATAGCACAAAACAAAACTAAGCACACAGGTAAATAGCTTTACTTCTAAAGTATGTATATAGTTAATAATATTTTAAAGCTAAATTTTTTTTTATATAAAGGATATATAGAGGATATTTTCGTATAGGTACATATGTATATCCTTGAAGTTATTGATTTTTTCGATTAGATTTCTAATGATTTTTTCGATAAGATTTCTAATGAGTTTTCTGTAGGAAAGTATCATTAGAATCTGATTAGCAGGGTAACCGGAAATATGGGTTTGAAACTGTATGTTTTCAGATTGTCAACAAGAATAATTATTTTATTTTATTTTATTTTTTTGAGTTTAAAATTGATTTTATTACTTTTAAAAGTGCTAAAAGCACAATATAAATTTTATTATTATAAAGTTTTTATCTCAATTCAATATCTTTCAAAACATCTCACTAACATTTGTCACTTCCGTTCCTTTTGTTTTGTTCACTTTAGAAATCGAATTCATCGAATCAATTTATAAAACATGAAAAATCTTTTTTCTTATATCAATTAAATAATAAATAACCAGGTTCTTTTAGTTTTTCGTAAAATCAATCAATAACAAAAACAAAATCAACAAATTGAAAACTTAAGAAAAGAAAACCATTGTCATCAAGCAGAAGACAACCAACAACAACTACTCTACTATTTTATATAATTGAATTGTAAAATTTGATATGTATTTCTTTTGTACAATTTATTTTCCTCAACTGCAAAAAAAAACATGCTGCAGTGGCAATAACATCAATACAACAACTACAACTATATATAGAAGAGAAAAAAAGAACATAAAAGAAAAGCATTTAAAGAGCCTGTAGCAGCAAATTTTATTTAAAGGAAAATTATTGAATTATTTTTCTTTTTCTGTTTACTTCAATAATACAAGGTAAATTTTCTTCTTCGTTATAGTTTATGGCTGCACCAACAATGATGGCTGTGATACAGGAAGTGTGCGTTGCAACAATGTTCGACTTTAATTTTTAATGATGCAACTGGACCAAAAAAAAAAACAAAAAAAAGGATAAAGAACATAAATTTTATATTTTACTGGTTGACTGTTGGAAATGTTTGTGTTTTAAAGAGGAAAAAAACAATTTTTTTTTTAACAATTGAGATATTATTTGCTTCCGTTTAATGGAAGAATCGCAAATATTCGCACAAATGAATTATAAGTAAAGAAAACAATAATAATAAAAAAAAAAATATTCACTAAATTGTAAATTCAACAGAAATCTGAGGAAATTTTACTTTCAATGGAATTAAAATGAACAAGAGTTTAAAATTTAGATTAATATGATGTGATGTCCTTGAAATACCTGTTTGGGGATCAAAAAAATTAATTACAAATTTTCTAGCTTACAATCAACCACATTTATGCATTATATTTTCCAAATTAACAAAACGAAATATTTTTCCAAACAAATAGAAATTTTTTAAATAAATCCTGGCATAAAATTCTTGAATATAAAATAGTTGTTTCAACCACAAATGTCCAAAATACGTAAACCGAAAAAACAAAATAAGTGAAAATATCCTACCAAAAAAGCCAATCTATGTAGAAACCATAAAACCAAGAAGCTGATTTGATAAAACACACTGTAAGTATGTATGAAAGGATTAACAATAAAGGATACATTCATTTGGTTTTCACAAATCTGAAAATCAAAATATTTACAATAAACAAGAAATAACATTTAGACGAAATAATAAAGGAAAACAGACAGGCGAAGCTGTAAAATCACAATATGGCAAAGAATTGTAAATACTTCAACAAATTGAAATGCAGTAAAATAAATATAGAGCAAATATAAGGAATATGCCTTTAGGGCATTTATTTTGTTTTAAATGCTGGAAGGGAATTCATTGCAGCAACTTACGAGGGGAACTAAATAACTTTAAGCAAAATCATTTCCAGGGTTGATTATTTTCTACTTTTCCATAAAGTGTAGAGGAACTCTCAAAACTTTATGCAGCAAGTTTCTAACGTCTTGTACGCCCGTTCATAAACTAATCATTTAAATAGTTTATATTTTCTCCGAAGTCACTGGAAAACAAACTTTAAATTTTTTGCAAAAGTTATCCTAAATTGTTATAAATTTTCTTTAGGAAGGAAAACTCTTTACTGTGATGAATTTTCATTAGAAAAATTTTTTACTGCGATGAATTTTCTAAAGAATAAAATGTCACTGTAAGAAACTTTCTTTAGAAAAATCTGTTACGGTAATAAATTTTTTTTAGAAAAATTTTTCACTGTGATAAATTTTCTTAAAAGAAGTTTATCACTGTGATAAATTTTCTTTAGAAATGTTTGTCACTGTGATAAATTTTCTTTATAATAATTTGTCACTGTGATAAGTTTTCTTAAGAAAAGTTTATCACTGAGATAAGTTTTCTTTAGAAATGTTTGTCACTGTGATAAATTTTCTTTATAATAATTTGTCACTGTGATAAGTTTTCTTAAGAAAAGTTTATCACTGTGATAAATTTTCTTTAGAAAAATTTGCCACTGTGATAAATTTTTTTTATAATAATTTGTCACTGTAATAAGTTTTCTTTAGAAAAGTTTGTCACTGTGATAAATTTTTTTTAGAAAAATTTGTCTCTGTGATAAATTTTCTTTATAATAATTTGTCACTGTGATAAATTTTCTTTAGAAAAATTTGTCACTGTGATAAGTTTTCTTAAGAAAATTTGTCACTGTGATAAGTTTTCTTAAGAAAATTTGTCACTGTAATAAGTTTTCTTAAGAAAATTTGTCACTGTGATAAGTTTTCTTTATAATAATTTGTCACTGTGATAAGTTTTCTTAAGAAAATTTGTCACTGTGATAAGTTTTCTTTATAATAATTTGCCACTGTGATAAGTTTTCTTTAGAAAAGTTTGTCACTGTGATAAATTTGCTTTATAATAATTCGTCACTGTGATAAATTTTCTCAATGTGATATATATACAGAAAATGTTTCTTAAAAAAAAATATCACTGTACTAATTGGAAAATTGATACAAACTTCTCACTGTGAAATTGTTTATGAATTTCGGAAAACTTACTTATTTGCCCTCATAACAAAAATTGTTTTCTTTAATAAAAAAATATAACACTTTTTGATTTTGTACACATGAAAAGCAAAATATCTTTAAGGATATTTGATTATATAGATTCATTTGAAGAGAAGAGCAGATACCAACAAATGCAAACATTTTATATAAACACACACGCCCATACACAATGCCACACATTCATTTACACACAATAATCGTTATACATACTTATGTATATAAAAGCAAAGGATTTGATTTTAGTTTCCTTGTGTTGGTTTTTTTTGGGATATTTGCAATAAATTCTAAATGAAACCCTTTCTCAATTTATTGATACTCTCATATACGAGTACATACATATGCACCTACATATGTATTTATATATGTATATACATATGTATGCTATTGATTGATTTGAGAAAATTCTAAAATAAACATTCACAGTTTCTAACAATTATAAATTTATTTTTCTTTTGGCTACGGTTTTGAAGGCTTGCAGCAGGCTAACTGTGGGTGTTTGATTAAAAATCTTTGTAAATATTTATTTTGATGCTTAAGGCTTTTATTCAAGCAGTCACTATGATTTTGATATGGATTTCAATTAATTTTTTCCTTAGGGTATTATTGTTCTCAAAAGGGATATGATTATCTAGTTATTAGGAAATAAAAAAGGATTCATTTAAAAGAGTTGAATTCTTATTTATTTTAGTTTTTAATACAAGTCGTCATACCAGGATCAATAAGTATTTTAGACAATTTAAATGTTTCAAGAATGTTACGTTATAAATGACAATTTTTAATTTTATTTTCCGAAATTTCATCCAGTTGTTTTAATAAATTCATTGAAAACAAAAGTATTCACTATTCGACTGACCATAACAGATTATTGTTATAGAAGATATTTGTTAAGTTTATATTATGTTTAAGATAATTCTACCCCAGTGGAAGCAACATATCACTCATTTAGTTGCAAAAAAAAACGAACATACGACTACAATGTAGCTGCTGCAATCGTACGGACAAATTTAGAAAAAATTTACAATCAAGGCTTAGTTTTGAAAATCTATATTTGAATCAGCTTGAAATCTCTGTGGGACAACGAACAATGTTAAAAATCGTTTTTCTCTTATTCGTCTAATAAAGATAGACTTCAAATATCGATAATCAAGTTTATTTTTCTTTCTTCTGAAAGAATTTAAGTGTACAAGAAAAATGTTTTATTTTTCGTAAGGAGCTCCCATTTAACTCACAACTCCTTTGAAAATATATGTTAGCAATGGAAAGCTATTTGGCAAAAAACTCCTTATCATTTAGAAGTCTTTAGTAGCTGCTAAACTTCTCACCACTATTCTTTTAAGGCAAATCAATATATCTTGGAGATACAAATATTTATTGCTCCTTTTTTTCCTCTATATCCTGCCTCAACAGTTTACGTTATAAAGCAGTATAAAAAAATATGTTTCAACTTACCACTTATAACTTCAATATATACTCTGAATTTTAACACACACAAACATATCGAATATATTTATGCACATCCCCATAAGCAATTGCGAAGTCTTTAAGAAGTTTTATTTAATTGCTACAACATTTTTCAAATAATTATCTACAAGTTGTTGGCCTTATTGCCTGCAGATTAATTTTGCAAAGTGGGGCAGATTCGATAATCTCCCAAAATGCTTAAAATACTGAATAGAGTTGTCAGCACCTTATTTGATAAAAATATTAAATATCACATATACAAAAAAATTTAAAAGGATCCTCCCAGATTTCTATGTAATATTCACTAGAGTTTTTAAAAGTATTATATGTAAATATAAAAAGCAGATGCTGCAAAACATTCTTTTAAAAAATTAAGTTGCGTCATCATAATTGTGACACATGTGTTACATCAATTACAAAAACAAAACCCAACTCACGAAGCGATAATATTTTCTGAGCTTTAAGGACCTTCTTCTGGAATTGAATTGGCAGCATTTGCACGATCATTGCTGTCTATCACACACGGCGGCACTTATTAAGAAGGCAAAACTTAAATAAATGTATCTATTGACATACGTCATCATAACATTTTGCCATATTTTAGGACTTTCATCTATGCCATAACTGCCTAAATTTGATACCACACCTTATAACGATTAAAATACATATGTATGTATATATAAGACAAAATAAAATTGTTTTAAGGTTTGTAATTTATTTTTTTGATGAATTTTGCTGTTAAATGAACATTTTAAAGTTTTAAAAAATTACATTATATTGATTTACAGTCATCATTATTAGTATGACAGAAAGTAATAATGAAATATAAAAGCCAATATACAAAATGTACACATTCAAAATACATGTACGAGCCACTATATGACAGATTGTCTTCATATTGATGACACTTAGTCATCTTACGTGCCATATTTCGCTTCAACATTAAAGTGGGTGGTGTTGGCTGAAGTGGTTAGCGCGTTGACTACTAAGCAAACAATGACGTGGGGCCTTGGTTCAAACCCTGGCCAGAGCAAGTCAATCAACATCATTAATTTCTCTAATGTACATTAGTGAGACATTGTATTAATTGTTGTCAGACTATTTAAGTGATGAAGGTATAGCACTGGTCACTAAAACCTGTTCCGATGGCTATTGATGCTGTTCCAAGCTAATGTACACAACATCGCCTTCCTTCGTCGGTTAGCAGAAACATCGGCGAAGTAAAATAATTAATAAAAGGCCTGCTAATAAAGCTTAACAAAGTTAATGCGTCTACCTAACACCGGAGGCGCCTCAACACTGCTATAAAAATAAACATAACGCGCAAAGCAGAGTTGCAAAAGAGTTAAGCCTTCTACATTTTCAACATCTATCTTCTTTACTCTATCCCTCTCTCTGAGTTCCCGACATACGTAGGTGTCAGCCCCTGAGTGCTGGTCCTAAATAAAAAAAAAAAAACAAAAAAGGAATGAAAGGAAATTATGACTTCAAGCCGCCAATATTTTCCGTGAAGTGGTTGATTTAAAAAACTTGAGATTTATATGATTTTTGCAGCAAAAAAAATATGTAAATAATATAATGAAAAGTTAAGTAGAGATAGAAACAAGTAAAATAAAGAAAATCTTATTTGTAAATTTTTAAACATTTCACAGATGACAACAATGTCATCTTTCTGAATTATGACAATATGAATATGAATATGACCAATTAAGAAAAAGGTTAACACGACATTGATGACAAGTGTCAGCATCCGTAATACCAGTATTATTGAAGTCGAATTATACATATTTTCCTTATGGCAGGATATAGAGAAGTAAACAAAATATATGCTTATATATAGCGAATGCACACACCTTTATATATTGTATATATTTACTAGATGATTGTCCGGCTTCTCCCGGAAGCTATTTTCTTCTACATATTTGGGAACCACTATCCCCACTCATCAACCCATTTTTACAATTTTGATAGACGGACGTAGCACCATCTGGCCTTCAGCAACATAAATAATTTTGTTTTACTTGAAATACGATCGATGACGCTTCTCGCGAATGAGGAGTAAGTAGCGTCATTTTCTGTCAATACGATGCGACGCTTCTCATAAATGAGGCGGACATAGCACCACCTTTTCGTGCCCCTAGCGGTTTAAAATATACTTTAAAACCTAATCTTATACCTACCAAATATGCTTAAAAAATTTCATTAAAATCGGTCGAGCCGTTTCGGAGGAGTTCGATAACAAACATCGTGACAGGAGATTTTTATACATTAGAAGAAGATTATACCTTAAGTCCCTATCGTTAGTTGTTTGATTTTTCGTTCTCCACCAATAAATTGTCCTCTTAGATATTTCTAGATGTTACTAGAAAAAATGTCGTCCGATATCTCTTATCATCATTTTTCCTTCAATTGTAAAGTTTCTTCTAACCATCATTGCGAAGCAACTAAGATGACACTTTCATGGCCAATTATCTTTTAAATGTTTATAGAGTTCCCTTTCCCCTCGCTCCACACACATTCATACTCAATTTAAAAAAAAAAAAACAAAAAATACGAGCCAGTATTAGTTATGCTTTTAGGATTCTAAGGACTATAGAGAAATTTGCTAAAGCTTTTAGTATTGTTTACATTTATTGTCGCTGTTATTGTTTACATTTGAAAAATGCTTCGCTTTCCTGTTGGCACCATCTCCTCGTCATGCAGATAAAATTATAGTCTGACAAGAGGAAAACAAACAACAACAAAAAAAAACTTGAAAAAATAACAATATAAATTCCCTTGACAATTTTATAAATGGTGCAAAAATTGCAAAACAAAGACAGTTTTGTTGTGTTTTTTTTTTTGTCAGGTACTCAGAAAGCTCCCTTACACGGAGAGAAAAAATATGGTTGTCAGAACAATAACATAATATTTGTTATTGTTCACCAACAGTAGTCAAAGACATAAGATGACAGATGTCATTCCAGTAATTTTAATATTTTTACAATTTTATGTCTAGTTTTGAATTAGTCCAAAATCATTGGCGGAACTCTTTAATTTACCTCCACAATTTACAATTGAATGATTTTTCTTTGTGTGTACTTTCTTTCTTTTTCTGGCTCCATTGAAGCAACAAAATGTTATCCCATTTAGTTTCTGAAAAGTCTGAAACACAAGTGGTTAACTTCTCACATGCTTTATTCTCGTTAGTAGGTGGGGAGTTAAAAACATTTTTTGTTTTTTTTTTTTTTTGTTTTCGAACTCCAATTGATTTTCAATTGTTTCGTTAAAAATTGGTTTTATTGGTTTATTTATTTTATTTGTTTTTGTTTTTCTACTTTTACACTTTCTTTGCTATAGTTGGCAGTTTTTGAAGTTTTGACAGAAGTAGCTAAAAACAAAAGTTAAAGCTAAAAGTGGCAATATATTGTATTTGTTTAAGATTATATATACAGTAAACTCGCCTTAATTTTAACTAAATTAATGGAAACTAACAAGTTAATAGTAGATGTGCTCAAGTTTATCGTCCGTAACTGCCTTGCGATCTTAGTTGAACCCGCTGGCTAGACCAGTGTAATTTGCAGTGAAACACAACGGGTGGCAACTGTACAGAATGACTTTGGTAAAGTGTTTGAGCTATCTAGTTGCGTGCATTATCAGCGTATTATACAAGAGATAAAGCTTCTTTTGCTTAGCAACTACATAAAGAGGCTTAATATTGATTGTCCGAAATGCAACCAGCTTTTAACATTGGTCGAGCATCAGCCATTAAACCAACACCTGTCGCAACTATTTTGGTAAAAACCACAACCTAAACGTGTACTCCCAAAGGAAACCTCTCCATTAGACAGTCACAAAATCCTGCCACAATTGAGGGTAACACGATGCAAACCATCATATCCTTCCTTAGGGGAACAGAGTCTGCATTTAGCAACACATTTTTAAACCTCCGTAAGGCATTCACTGTGGCACCATTGTATGCTTACTGATAGAGCTTCAAAAGGGAACCCCTGGAGCCTACCACTAAGGTGCATGTTCAACTTCTACCAGACTGGCGTACTTTCTATCTTATCTTATATGCATGCCCATTGCTCTGTTGTTTCATTGATTGCATATTGCCCCCAGAGAGCACAGCATGTGTGCTTTATCACCTAGATGCATAACCGTGACCCCAAGAGAGAAGCGAATAGTAGATCTTGTCGAGCGCTTACAGTATGAATTCATTCTGGGCACTATAAACAACCACCGTACATTTCGACCTACGCCATCATTGAAAGCTAAGCCTAATGTTCTACCCTGTACAATATTCTGATCAGCTCTAGCACGCCCCTTTGACAAGGTTTTCCTAAAAATAAATTATCTGGTTTAGTTCTCCGCAACTATAATTCAAGAATTACAATAACAGTTCACCTATCATTTGCTCTCAACTAATTCTCCAGCTCTTTTATAACTAAAACCGTTTAAGCTGTCCGTGTACCAGTGACCTTGTGTGATTGACATGTTGAATAGAATAAAATTAGAAAGAGAAAAGATGAAAACAAAACAAAACTGATGTTACTACAGCGCAATCTCCAAAGCTGTTGTAGTGATAACACCTTTGTGACTATTAGGTTAGAAGGACCATCTATTTTCAATTATCAATGTTGCCTTGTTTGATGTAACCAATGCATGGTTGTGCATAACACCACAAGGTGCGTCAGTATTTTAGTAGTCATCTACTTACACAAGAAAAAAGGCAAATTACAAATCAATTAACAAAAACGAATATTCAATTAAAAACTTTTTTTTTGATAATTTTATTATTTATTGAATCTTCAATTATAATTTGAAACATCAATAAGTTGTTCAAATCTTAAATCTAAACATGTTAAATATATGTTTAGCCAATGCTAAACAAAGTTTTTTAGTTTCAACGGTTGATATTTGTTGTTTTACATCTCTCGTGTACGGCTGAGAGAAAGATGAGAAATCCGGTTATGGCCATTATAGTCTAGACTATTGCAAGCAAGTGGATTTGGGTGCAACTCAAGTTTTTTAATATATTTTCTCGCGTGTTTTGAAAATACTGTCTTCGCCGGAACATCCATAGGACCATATTGGTTTCAGGATCACGTTGTATAATAGAAGTTTACAGTCTAGGCTTAGTATAGAATTTCTTCCAATAAGCCAATTCATTTGGGCTGCTTTTAAAAACTTGATTAGTTCTCAACCAATCAGGAAAATAATCACAATTTTTTCATATGTTTTGAATTCTTCCAACTAAACTAAGTCATATATTTATAAAAAATTTAATTGAAATATTTAAAACAAGCAATTAAATTTCTTTGAAATAATATCGCCTACGCAGAAAATTTATTCAATGCAATCAAATGCAAACTAGTTTTGAATTTTTTATAAGTATGTGAGTTGTGGGAATTTTTAAAATTTTATGGTGTCTTGATTTTAATGCTAAATATAAAGTCAATTAAAATAAATATTGATATAATTAAAATATTAATTGAAAATAATTTTATGTCTTTTAATTGGAAAACATTAGACAACAGTTTTATCTCAATACTATGGACCTTTGAATGAAGTTTAACATGGAAAAATACGTAAAGTAAAGGAGTAAAGGCATGATCTGGTCGTAGTTCTTCCATCCTGCAATAATCATATGCTTAACATTTTCGTTAACAAAATCTCTTTTCGTAGTTGTTTAATATTCTTCAGACAATAAATTTATTTTATATTTACATGAAATTTTCCAAATAATAGAAGAAACAATGTCTTTTTTGTTAAATTAAATATTCTTAAATCATATTCATTAAATATTTCAGAGTTTTTTTTTTCTCATTTTGTAAAATTAACGCTAATAACACCATAACGAACATGAAATATGGTATTTATGAACAGATCTGATTATGAATATTGAATATTGTTATGTAACACATGAATTTCTAAGTGGCGAGAAGATTTGGAGGTGTAGACTTCAAAACCGCATTGAACCACAATATTAGTATGTATGCATGTATGCGAGTGTGTTTATGTAAGAAAGTGTCGCCAACAATTTCCTTTACTTCCCTTAAGTATATTTATTAGTTTTCCAAGAAAATTCTATATATCAATGACTTATGGAGCAGGAACGTACTTATGTATGTGTATGTGTGTGTGTGTTTGTCTCTAAACTTGTCTAATGTTTTTTTTTTCTGCTTTCCCAAATTTGTTTAGATTTTCAAATCGCTGATGTTTTAATTTTTTATCGAAACTTTTTTGTAGATTTTTCTTTTATTTTTTCTTATTTTATTAGAGATAATTATTCATAATTTGTGTGAGTTTTATGATGTTATTAGTTGAAGCACGTGTGTCTTTGAAATTTTAGTTGTATATTTTAAGAAAAAAAATCTCTATAAAAATGTCATAATTTTCATAATTTATTGTAATTTATAACAGAGTTTATTTTGTGTTGTCAAATGTATTTAACAGAGTGCGGGGAATGATAGAGAAAAATTCTGATAGTAAACAAGTAAACACATCTCTGTGACGCCAATACTCATGTCAAATTAACAGAGTTCCTGCATTTTTTTTGAACTATGGCCAAATATTTGGAGCCAATTATTCAGCAGATGTCTGCTGTAGTAAAATGTAGTCTTATACTTAATAGGTTAAAAGGAAGCCGCTAAAACTAACGCAATTGCAAGCACAAAGAATGTTTATCTATGAACGAAATGTAAGATCATTCTACTATTAATGCTTTATTAGTGATCGTATGTACTAGTTTCTAGTCTAGACCACTTAAATTTGTTTTCTTCAAATCGAAGAATTAAAGATTTCAAAAATGTTTAATATCAAAATTTTCTGTAGAAAAATACCTTCTGAAGACGTTGTTCCTATAGAGAAGTGTCTCAGGAAACCGTTTTTGATAGAAAGGCTTTTATAATAGTTTTTTTCAGCGAAAACTGTCTTGCGAAGTCTTTTTTCTATAAAAAAATTGTCATACGAAGGTCTTTTTCTATTCAAAAGTCTCTTTCGAAGACCTTTTTCTACAGAAATGTTTCTTGCGAAGAACGAAAATAGTCTTTCGAATACCATGTTCTATACTAAAGTGTTCTTCGAAGAACATTTTCTATAGAAAAGTGTATTTCAAAGAGCATTTTCTATAGAAAAATATCTTTCGAAAACCATTTTCTAGAGTAAAGTGTTTTTCGAAGATCATTTTCTATAGAAAAGTATCTTTCTAAATCCATTTTCTATAGAAAAGTATCTTTCGAAACCATATTCTTTAGTAAAGTGTATTTCGAAGACCATATTTTATAGTTAAGTGTCTTTCGAAAACCATTTTCTATAGTAAAGTGTCTTTCGAAAACCATTTTCTATAGAAAAGTGTATTTCGAAGACGATTTTCTATAGAAAAGTATTTTTCGAAACCATTTTCTATAAACAATTTTTCTTCCGAAGACATTTTGCTATAGAAAAGTGTTTTTCGAATTTCATTTTCAATAGAAATGTATTTTTCGAAACCATTTTTTATAGAAAAGTGTATTTCTATAACTATTTTGTACAGTAAAGTTTCTTTCGAAGACCATTTTCTATAGAAAAGTATCTTCCGAAAAACATTTCCACAGAAAAGTGTATTTCGAAGACCATATTCTGTAGTAAAGTGTCTTTCGAAAACCTTTTTTTATAGAAAAGTGTATATCGAAGACCATTTTTCATAGTAAAATGTCTTTCAAACACCATTTTCTACAAAAAATTTTTCTTCCGAAGACATTTTGCTATAGAAAAGTGTTTTTCGAAGACCACTTTCTATAGAAAAGTATTTTTAGAAACCATTCTCGATAGAAAAGTGTATTTCGAACACTATTTTCTATAGTAGTTTCTTTTGAAAACCATTTTCTATAAAAAAGTATCTTCCGAAAAACATTTCCACAGAAAAGTGTATTTCGAAGACCATATTCTGTAGTAAAGTGTCTCTCGAAAACCTTTTTTTATAGAGAAGTGTTTTTCGGAGACCTTTTATAAAAAAAAGTGTTTTTCGAAAATCTTTTTCTATAAAAATATACTGTCCTACGAAGACCTTTTTCTATAGAAAAGTGACTTTCGAAAACCATTTTCTATAGAAAATCGTCTTCCGAAGAACTTTTTCCATAGAAAAAATTTTCAAAAGCCACTTTCTTCAAGAGACGAATTTGCAATTCATAGTTAACATTTGCTTAACTATTTATTTTAGTTTATTTTCCTTTTTCTTGATGAAATAATATATAATTTCTTAAAATTTAGAATCATACGTATTTTGATTTCAAAAACATCAAATTATTGTCATCTCGTGTTTCATATGAACAGCCATACATACAATATACATACATACACATATACATATGTAAGTACATATAATCGTATAGAATATGCCTTTTACACACAGATAAAGATCTAAAGAAGAAAAACGTCAAAATGTCAGAGAAAAGAGTTAAAGTTAAAAATTTAGTATTACAAAATTTTTCCTTATGATTTTATTACCCCACAAATATTGTTTCCAACTAATTTCAAATACAAACAAACTATTTGTTGAAATGAAATAAACTGATAATAAATAAAAAGCATCATAAAAGATTATTACCCCAAAAAAAAAAGTTTATGACAGACAGATTTCTTGGGGGCTATAAAATACCAAAAAAAGAAAAAGATCTTAAGAGAAAAAACTCTTTAATTTATAAAACAAAAAGATCTAAAAGAAAACACCTGTTGATTTACAACTTTATAAAAGTTTGTTAATAACCAAATTGTGACTTTTATCTGATTTTAAGAATTAACTGAAATTTAAGAATAAGAATAAAGCAATCAGCAGAGTTTTTAAGATATTCATTCGCCTGCTGTGAAATTTTTCGGTTGAATTTATTACATTTTAAAAGCCTTCATTATAGACGAAAATAATGAAAATTAAGTTAAATTTCTAGTGAGAAAAAAAATCATTGAAACTTTTCGATTTTAAGCAATAAAGCTTTTATCAACATTTTAATAATATTATAACGACATGATGCACATCCTGCTGCTACAAAAAGAAAGTGGCAGCAAATTTATTTCATATATTTATTCAGTTCACAAATAACCCTGATGACCTTATTAGGAATAACGAAAAATATTCGAATCTTTTAAAGTTAGTATAAAAAATAGTTTTTACATTTACATTTCTTTCGAATTTGAAATGTTAGTGGGACGTGCTGATCTTAAAAATAAGAGAATTGAAAGTTTTAAAAAATCTGTTATTTTATTTTCTTTGAAAATTTATTAAAAAATTCATATTTTATCACATTTTATTAAACGATTCGTTCTTTCTTATTAACCCTAATCATAATTAATTTAAAATTGCTATTCATATTCATTTCGTCGTATTTTAAAAATTCAATACATTTCATTTTTTTTTTCGTGAAATATGGAAAAATCTATTGTAGTAGAAATGAATACAATACTAATTAAGTCAAAAAATTATCATAAATTTACACAATATTTTGAAAAACGATACGAAAACATTTTTTGTTACAATCCAACATAGACAACAACAATAAAGCAACAGGTAAAAATAGAAAAAACTCTAGTGCCTTAAAAAATAAAATAGAAATAAATTTTTTTTACTAGAAAAAATACTCTGACTTTAATATGCAACAGATAGCAGTAGGAATATCTACATACACATACAATATACAAGAAACACACGACAATTTACAGTTCCGAGGATTTAAATACGAGCAGAGTGAGTACTGGCATTATCATCCTGCAGAACCATGAGAAATTGAAAAAATAATGTTTGAGGAATTGCTGTCAGAAAACTTATGGCAAGAACAGGAAGTTTTTCCAGTTGCCTATGGCACTCAATAACTGTCGCTTCCGAGATCCTTTGGAAAACATCCATGTGTAGCATGAACGCTTATGTCCTTATACTGCTTTAGTGTAAAATATATTTTGATTTATATGACTCTAAACAACTTATCCTGACTGTACACTTATTCAGCTAGTTTATTCATTTCATTTAATATGGCTTACACACACATTCTACTTTTATGCCAATAAAAATAAAAAACAAAGAAAAAGAAAAACCCTTTGGATTTTTAATTCCCAGAAACTATAAAAAAATATGATTACAGGTATAAAAGTCATATGAACACAAATATCTTAAATTTCATAAATGTTTCATAGTTAAAGCAATAATATTTAAAGTCGTACAGGGACATAATTTTTATTGTAAATGGCGCCTTACTTTAAAAGAGAATGAACAGTGAGCCAGTAATACCATGAACATGATGGCAACATTTTTCCATTACATGGCCCTTATGTTGGTTGTAATTATCCAAAAATTATAAACAATCATATAAAAGATTGTAACAAAGTTTTTACATCACTGTAAATCATTTGTATTAAAATGTATTATGAAAAAGGATTCATATAATGGTATGTTAATTGGACGGATCTATTTTAACCAAACAGTTTTTATTTTAATTTCACTTGATTTCCTGGAATTTTAAACATATTTTTGAATACTAAACGAACACATAATAGCATGAATGATGAAGCAAAACGTTCGTGTTAAAAAGGTTTAAAACAATTTCAACAGTATTATTTATTCTTTACTTCACTAATTTTTTTTTCTAAAATATGTCTTCCACAGACAATTGTTTAAAATACAATTAATTTTCTATAGAAAAAAATCTTCGGAAGACACGTTTTTTATTAGAAAAACATCATCAGATTAATATTTTAGTGCAGAAAGAGGTCTGTGGAAGACGTTTTTGTACAGAAAAAGGACTTCGAAAGACACTTTTCTACAGAAGAAGGTCTTCGAAAAATACTTTTCTGTAAAAAAAGCTTTTCGGAAGAATCTTTTCTATAGAAAAAATCTATGAAAAGCACTTGTTTAAAGAAAAGGTCTTCGGAAGACACTTTTTTAGAGAATAAGGTTTTCGAAAAACACTTTTCTATAAAAAAAGGTATTCGAAAGACACTTTTCTACAGAAAAAGGTCTTCTAAAGCCGATATTCTATAGAAAAAGGACTTCGAAAAACACGTTTATACAGAAAAAGGCCGATATTATACAAAAAAAAAGGATTTCGAAAAACAATTTTCTATAGAAAAAGGTCTTCGAAAAAATATTTTCTATAGGAACATTACTTCGAAAAACACTTTCCGATAGAAAAAGGTGTTCAAAAGCCGATATTCTACAGAAAAAGGTCTTCGAAAGATACTTTTCTATAGAAAAAGGTCTTCGAAAAACAATTTTGTATAGAAAAATTACTTCGAAAAACACTTTCCCATAGAAAAAGGTCTTCAAAAGCCGGTAGTCTACAGGGAAAGGTCATGGAAAGATACATTTCTACAGAAAAAGGTCTTCAAAAGCCGGTATTCTGCACAAAAAGGACTTCGAAAAGCATTTTTCTATAGAAAAAGGTCTTCAAAAGCCGATATTGTACAGAAAAAAGGACTTCGAAAAACACTTTCCGATAGAAAAAGGTCTTCAAAAGCCGATATTGTACAGAAAAAAGGACTTTGAAAAACATTTTTCTACAGAAAAAGGTTTTCGAAAAACACTTTTCTACAGAAAAGGGTCTTCAAAAGCCAATATTCTACAGCAAAAAAACTTGGAAAAACACTTTTCTAGAGAAAAAGGTCTTCGAAAAACACTTTTCTATAAGAAATGGTCTTCGAAAAAGCCTTTTTTTATAGAAAAAAGTCTTGGGAAGACACTTTTCTATAGAAATAGATAGACGCTATTAATTACTCGCAGACGGATAGATCAATATTTCGAGTCATAGACTTTTGTGATGCCTTAAGTATCGAAGTACGTTTTATTTATTGTTTAAAATTTCTTAATAATTACATTTCTTTTTATGACCGTAGAATTGTTGTTGTTGTTGTAACTGTGGAAAAAACTTCCGTCTAATACAGCTGTTGCTGAGTTGACAATCCTTGGCCGAATTGGATTCGGGTCGTTCCGGAGCGAAGATCCGATTGTCGTGGGAACGCCGTAGAATTGTCGTAAAGATCGCTTAAACGAAAACAAGGCTAAAATTTATTACTCTGAAATTGCTTAAGATAAAAACATGATTAAACTTTAAAATAATCGATTAATTTGTTTTTCTAGTTAAAAAAAAATTTCAGCAGGTGCTGCCAACAAGATGTCCTGTAATAAGCAGGCCACCGCGGTATCTTATGTCAACCTTTCAAAAATGTAAATGTAGCCAATAACATTTTCTAACAAATTCGAAGATAAATGATCCTTGGACACAAAACAAAACCATAATAACTTCTAACCAAAAAAAAGAAAAGGTTACAGTAGTTGCCTGCAGCAAATCAAGTTATCAAAACAGGAGCCCCTAATAAATTTCCAAAATTAAAAAATCAAATAAAAATGACAACCAGAAAAAGGCCGAAGGACACTACGGAATATTCAATAAATAAATGCAGCTGCTTAAGAGTTTTAATTAATAAGGACTTGTTGTTTAAATAAACGAAGTACACACATACATGCCAGAAAAATATTGCAGCCCGCCAAAATAATTTAGATGTTTAAATTCCCAAAAACTAAAAAAAATTAATGCACAATATTAAACGAAAAATGACAATAAAACAGGACCTCCTACAACCAAAAAGTCAAAGCCGACAAACAAAAAGTGCGCTGCTGCTGCTGCTACAGTTGCTGGCATTTTGCTTCTGCCTAGAAATTCAACAGTTACAAATTTATAAAACTTGCTTTTAACTAAAATAAGCATTTAGGCATTGACACTAACAGCAGGACATGATTGCCATTTAACAACATCATTTTTATCTGTACAGCACAAGATGACATAATTCTAAAAATTGTTGTGTTCTTTTTATAGCAAAATAAAAGACAATCAACAGCATGACATTGAAGTTTCTATACGTTATTGATCTTTTATGGAGAAAAAAAAATGCAAACTAAAGATTTTGTGAAAAGGATATAAAAGACATTTATCCCCTTTAGCATGTTACGGTCTTTGTTATTGCAAATCCTCCCTATAATTGATTTGTTACTTGGGCCTATACACCCTTGTTAACATTAAACGACAATGCAACATGACAAATCATTTGAGATCTTTTTTAAAGCAGATTTCAGAGAATATCTTCTATTCAAGACATTCTTTTATATGTTTCTTTTTTGTTTTTGTTCTTTTTAATATCAGAAATTCATGTCTTGTCACCGTGTTACAATAACCACTGATCGTTCATGAACAGTGCAATTATGGTCAACCCCACATCTAAAAGCAGAATAACTTTCATAAAATTTGCCATAATCATGGTTATTGATTGTCCTTTTTATGTTCTATATTTAATGAAAAGATTTCCCTTCTCTTTGTCTCTAGGATTAAGTGTATATCTCTTTTTTGTTTGTTTGCTTTATTTTTTGTAATTGATGTAATAAAGATCTTTTTGGTATATTTTTTTTCCTATAATTTTTAAGGCGGTTTTTTTTATTTTCATTAATTTGGCTTTTTTGTGTTTTTAGGATTTCTAATGTCATTGTGTCCACACATGCTGCCAGTCTCAACATTTGTCTTCTTGTTGTCACTTAGTTTTATTATTGTTTTTTTGTAAAATAAGCAACTAATGTTTTTATTACTTAACAAATTTTTTAACAAAAATAAACTCCAGATGTATGGATGTTTGTCTAAAACAATAATACATTTAAACAGGATTGATTTAAAGGAAAAACAAACAATGAGCCAAAGAATAATAATTATGTCAGCAAATATGATTTGTTTTTCAAATTAAATAAAACAAAAACAAAAAATTCAAAGGAGCATAAATTTTTATATCATTTTTTTTATATTAAAAAACATGCTTTGCAGTCTTCCTGGACCAAACGTTTGTAGGTTATAGAGTCGATTTGACAATATCGGAAATATTTTACGAACACATTATTATAATTTTATATTAAAAACAAATAAACAATATCTCATAAGACATTTAGTCGACTTCAAAAAAATTTAGATCTTTCAAGGCCAAGTTCCGGCCACACAGTGTGTATATTTACACGAAACCATTCCAGATGTGTTTAGCCCCCTCATAATTATGCTCCTCTTGATCATAATATAATGAAACTTGTAGCATAAGGTCTCCCTACAGAGGTGACCCCACCTCCCTCCCGGGATATTAAGGTGTGAAAAGTCCATATTGACTGACTCACTGACTTACTCACTCACTGACTTATCAATATTATTGGGCATTTCCAGTATAGCTAGAAAGCTAAAATTTTTTTACACAAGTAGGTCCTGTGGAGAAATTAACCAAAATTATTTTTAAACGGGCACTTTTCATCTGGGGGGATTAGGGTGCCCCTTCTTTGTATGGGGCACTTCCAGTATAGCTAGAAAGCTTAAATTTCGTACACAGGTAGGCCCTTATAAGCAATACATATAATTATTTATACAAAAACAACCATAATCATTATATTTTCTGAATGCAAAATGTTGGCTATCAAATGCATGAACTGATTCTTTTAAATTTTAGGAGTTAATATTGGCTAGACATAGAAAGCCAGAGTAATAGTTTTCGTTTGCGAAAATGTTTAGTTTTTTGCAAAGACTAATATTGTAATTCTAGTTGTTTTATTTTACTTTAGTATATAATTGTTTAGCAAATTTTCCTAAGGATTTAAAGAAAGAATTTATTGCGAAAGGCCCACATTAAAGTATCCTATTAAATTTGCAGTTTTATTTGTGCCTTTTATTTCGGATCCTTTTAAAAATTTTTTTTAGTTCCTGCCGCCACCAGATGCAATGAATTAAAATGTCAGTAGTCGTATTTCATTTTGTCTCTTAAGTCATGTCCACTTTCACTTACTTATTGTTCTCTTGTTTTTCGCATGTTTATGAAAATTTCAATTGTCGGCATATGAATATGAGTCCTTTTTTGTTAAACTACCTGCTGTTTAACATATTAACACCAGGACAAATTCTATTAACTGTTAATTTTACTGATTTATTCTTTTGGGATTGTAAAATAAATCACCGGTAGTGTGTAGTGTTGAGTATAACTCGTATTTGTTTGCTCTTTCTTGAAAATTCCAACAGTGAAGCATGTGAAAAATTTTGTAAGGAGTTGGGCAAAAACCAATTGTTTTTAAAATAAAATTTAACAGATGATATTTACGATGAATATACAATAAATAAAATAAGAAAAGTAACTGCTGAATTTTTATAAAAAAAAACAGCTAAAATTCTAAATTCTATTTATAAGTTTTCCTAAAATAAATTGTTTCTATTTAAGCCGGCAGCTCTTTTCACTTTTTAAGAGGCACGTTTCTACAAATTTAACGTTTTTTTTTTTTTTTTTTGCTCTTTAAGCCAAACTATTGTTAATAAATTCAATGACTCTTTATGTAACACTCGCATATTAAATATTAAAATATTTAACATTTTATCAATATCCTTGTAATTGATACTTTTCAAAAGCAACAACAAACCATTATGGCAAAAAGACAATGCAAAACCCACATCCTTAAGTACATTTTATACATCATATAAACATCCTTTTTCGTTACTTCATATTTTATCCTGCAGATGAAATGTTTAACTTTTGTGCATGTTTTTTTTTTTTTTTTTTTTTTTTTTGTTGGCTTTAAATGTTTTATTATTCATTAATGTATCGATAACAGCCGTGTGTATTGAATGGATTATTAACGCTAGATTAATTAATATTCCTTTTATTATTCACAAGAATAAAACATCACATGATAGCACTGAAACACTTAAGGATATCAAAATACAAAAAGGAAACTGAAAATGATGTATAAACATTAACAATGAGCAGGCTCGTAAAAACCCAAACAGGCAAAAATTGAAAAACAAATAAAAGAAACTTTTTCGCCAATTGTTTTATAAATTAATAAATAATTGAAGCAGAAGGAAATATTTTCCACTGTCAAGAAAAATTTTAATGGTTATTGTAGAAAAAAAATATAATTCAAGGATGTTGAGATATCAGTGCAAAGTTTTGCAATTTTTTAATATGAGCAAAAGATCATATTACATTTAAGTTAAGCTGAGAGAGACCGGAAACAATACTGGTCTGGTTCAATATTCTCTCTACAAATAAAAAGCTGAGACACAAACCATATTTTTGTAATTAACCTCATTCTAAAATTAACAGAGTTCTGTTAACTAAAAGGTTTTCCAATAAGAGTGATATGATTTCTTTAAAAAAAAAAACATACTTATTGTTAAGGAAATTCAAAAGATTTTTATTTAATGTGAAGTACAATCGATACAATTAAGTTCTAAATAAAACGTCATTCAAATGGCCTCCTCGACTTCTTCTGCAGGAACGAATTCGATGAACACAATTTTCGAGCACTTTTTCCACTAAATCAAGTCGTATGTCATGAATGGCACCTTCAATATTAACTTGTAAAGCTTGAAAAAAGTCTGGTTTATTTCGAAAGACCAGTGAATTCAAATAACCCCACAAGAAATAGTCTAATGGTGTTAAATAACAACTTCTTGGAGGCCATTCAATATCAAAATTTCTTGAAATAATCGAATCTCCAAACTTTTCTCGCAACAATTCAATTACTGCATTTGCTGTGTCGCACTTACGGTGATCCAATGGCTTCATTTCTTGAGTGGAAACAATTTTATACGGATGCAAACCCAAATTCTTTCGCAAAATACCGCAGGATGTGGTTTGCGCCAGTCACAACTATTGAGAACGTCTTGCAATCGCCAAATTGCGGTCTTCAGCAACACTTGCCCGAACGGCAGCAATATTTGCATTACTTCAAGCGGTTCTTTGTCTTGTTGGCACTTGAACATTATGTAAAGAAAATAAGAGCTCAAAATTTTCAACATTTCGACGAATAGCGAGCACACTTGGACGATTATTACGACCATAAAATGGCAAAAGTGCACGAAAAGTTGCATCAAAAGTAGTTCAAAAGGCCACATATCCTACATAATTTTAAAAATTAAAACAGAGCGAATTTTTTAATGAAAATTCGTGAGAAGATCGGTTGTAATTTTAGTTAAACAAGATCACATAAATCTTAAAAGAAATTCTTTTGATTACATATGTAAGTATGTATGTATGTACCTTGAAAATGTTATAGAAATTAAAACCACTAATTTAAAAAAAAAAACTCAATTGGAAATTATTCAGACGATCGGTAAGCGGTTTGTTCATCGCACTCGTATTACAATATGAGAGAAGAGTAGTCCAAAGGGTCCTATATAAAACTATATTTTTCATATTATTTTTTCACATTTACAAAAGTATTTCACATGCGGAGGAGAAAAGAGTTGCCATTATTGTAATACAGTCCCGTATTTCTTTCCAAAGAAATTGGAATAACAATAAATTTTTTCAATTAAATTTTAATCATTCCAAAATTATTTTATATACATATGTGATATATAGTGTCTCATTTAGTAGTATAAACTATTCTTACTGTTCTAAGAAAAACAAACGGATGTACTTATATATTCGACCAAGACAAACGATCACCGATCTTCCCTAGAATTATAATTTAAAAACATATTTTTTTTTCAATATTTAAGTTTCTTAAAATTTTCCACTTATGTAAAGATCACCGATCTTCCCCAGATCGTTGTTATCCTTCAATATAACTATCCATCTTGTTCAAAGTTTAACAATTCGATCAAATTTTTTATCATCGATCATTTCAAGAAATTTCATTTAAAAAATGTTTTTTTTTTATTACATACTTACATTTCTTAAACTATGTATTTCAGATATATGACGAAGAGTATTCTATTTTGGAACCTTCAACCAAAGCGATCACCAATCTTTCCCAAAAATTAAATTTTTTTTCTACGTTTTGCAAATTAACTATTAAAATTTTCAAAACTATTTCATATAAGTGACGAAGAGCTTTCGCTTTAGGACTCTTTGCACTACACCGCCTGCATAAATATGTTCGAATGCATTTTTTTATTAAAATTTTTTTATTTAAATTTCTAAATTATTGCAAAACGGTTCTGTTAAGGAGATTTTGGACACACACATCCTGCATATTGTTGTACTTGTGAAATACGATCACAAATCTTTCCCAGAAAATATTTTCTCTTATTAAATTGATTTTTCGCCAGCATTTTTCTTTATTCCTATGCCTCTCATAACATTTTACATGGATCCATTTTTCTGGATAGCAGTACTCTGTTAACTTTAAAAAAAGGTGTATTTAAACATGTGGTTTCTGGCTTTGCTAGATATTTTCTAATCAAACCCTAATTCACAAACGAATATTATATTTACATAATTATTTCGTATATGAAAACCGTTGTTTAACACTTTGAGCCCCACGTGCACAGCTGTGGTCATTTTTTTCTGCACCGGTGGACCGCGTGCTGACGAGTGGTTATTTTTTAGTTGACAAGCTGGGACCAAACTTAGTTTTATTGATTTTTTGCAATGTGACTTTGTGATATTTATTTTTGATAAACCAAATGTATTTTTTTTTCCCTGTTTTTATTGTGACCACCGGTTGTCCCAGAATGTCAAAATATCTCTTGGGCCCAAGTGGCCACCAGAACTGTTCCACTGGTGATCACAATGTTGGGAAATGCCACACGACGTCCCATAATGTAAATCCACCAATGACCACGGATGGTCACAGTGTCCCAAATCATCAAAATACAAATGTCCACCGGTGGGGCACGTGGGGCTCAAAGTGTTAAGTATCGTTAATGAATAAACCTGCATGTTTTTCTCAGCTTTAAATTTTCTGAATAGTGAAAGTTCATCAAAACAACAACAAAAAATTTGCTACATGCAAATGCTTCAAACAAACTCTGCCGCCAATTTAAAGGGTCAGTGAGTGGCAAACTATTTAAATAATTTTTAGCAAATGATCTCAACATTATTTTTGTATTATTTTTTATTTTAATTTCCTGCTGGCTTCTCTTTTTTCTTTTGAAATCACAGGGTTTTAAATAAATTTACAAACAAAATAATTTTTAAACATTTTTATTCTCAATAATCTTATAGAAGTTCTCCGAAAATGGGCTGAATAAAAATAACTACTGGTTAGCATTGATTGGCTGACTACTTTGACCGTTAGTTTTGCGTGTCATGGCGTTAATGTGTCGAACAGCGGGTCATACTTTCCCACTTTCGTTCATTGCATTGTGAAAAGTATTGAGAGAAAGTTTTTCTCTTCTGATATTTAATGTCTGGTATTTTAGAGAGAAATGACTGTGCAAGAATATGAAGTTATTTAAATAACTCTGTTAATTGATAAAAATAAAAATTAATATTTTTATATTATTATTATTACGAATAAACGTAATTATTATTTGAACTTATATTGATTTACATATGAAAAGTAATATTATCAGGCTCAAGTTCAGTTTTATTGAATTAATGAAAATTCAAAATTACTAAGAGTTTTTTTGTGTTGGAAAACAGGGGTCACAGTAATATGTGAATTTCCCTAATATAGAGTAAAAACAACAAAAACGTTAAAATACAAAGTAAAATACTTTGATGATAACGGACTATGAGTTTGTGTTGATTATTAGTTCCAAACAGTAATGAGGGAATTTCGTACTAACCAGCACTGTTTCATTGTAGAATAAAAATTGAATTAAAAATTAATTCTCATATTCTATTTCTGTTGAAAACTGGTTAAATAGTTGATATTCTTCTCAATTAGTATCCACTTTACGAAATTTGTAAAGATGGACAATTGAACGCTGATGAGAGGTGTAGCGGCCTTGAAATCAGTACTGATACGTTCTGCTAAAAACTGATTGGATATAAATAATAATATTTTCCAACACAAAAAAACTCTTAGTAATTTTGAATTTTCATTAATTCAATAAAACTGAACTTGAGCCTGATAATATTACTTTTCATATGTAAAAAAATAAAAATTAATAATACACAAAATTATTCTTTTGGAAAATCAATATATAAAATTTAGCTTCCTCTTTTGCGGAACATAAGGATTAAATTTCTTCTAACAAAGGAAGGAAATGATCAATAATTGCTCTTCTTTTTTGTTTTTGCCATAATAAAGTTATTGTATTACAAAATTAAATTATGCTTCAGTAAATTTGCTTAAATTGCTAACAAAAAAATATACAACAGCCGGCCGGTCTTTATAAAAATTCTCAAAAAAAAAAAAAAAAAATTCAACAAAAAATTTTAATCTTCATTTTGTTGCTCAGACACAAAAAAAAAGATAAAGTAAGAAAAAATTAAATAATGAAATTTCCTTCTAAATACTGATTAATCTGTACAAAACAGAAAAGTAAAGCAACCAAGATTCATTGTTGGCAAATTAAGATCACTGCAAAAAATACAAAGAGAGAACACAAAAACGTAATACTTATGTATTCTGTTTGATCCCCTGGCAAATGGTCAACATTTGACTACTGACCACAAAAGGCGAACATGATGATATCTGCCAGACTGTAAGACAGACGCATAAGAAAAACAAAGACAAAGAAAGACGAGAGGAAGGCAGAAAAAGAAATATATATAAGCATATAGCAGATGTGTGCTAAATGATCAAGCAATCAAATTGTTTGTTGTACTTTTTGTGTTGATTTCAACATCCTTTAACAGTTTATGCTTGATCACATGACGTTGATAAAATTTGAAGGATGCAGGTCTTGTGTGCTCATAAGCATTTGTTATTTAAATTATGTAGAAAGACACAAAAGTAAATTGGTTGCAAGCAGTGCAATGACATCTTTTTTTTCAAGCAATTGTTTGTAAGGATCTTGCTCTTAATAAAATTATATATTATACTAAAGGAGCGAAAAAACGCTGTCCATTCACAGGCAATTTAAAAAAATTTTAAACTTATTTAACATACACAGCAGCTTCGATCAAGTGAAATTTCGTAAGTCCCCGTCCAGACTTGCAATTTTACTGGCTCCGATTCTTGCTTTTTTAGGTGAGAGAAAACCGTTATGAAAACCGTTATTTAACTAGTGGTAAGAAGCTTGGGGAGGGGTACAGAGTTTCATGTGCTCGGCAATTCTCTTTTGCCTTGCAATTCGCACAGGGTTCTATGTGTATTTGACGTTTTATTGCATTTCTTCAATTATATGAAAAACAAAATAAAACGAAAATTAAATTAATTTGTGATGCATTAGAATTTTTTTAAGTTAAAAATATTGAAAAATAAGATTTTTATAATGTGGACCGTAAGGCAATTTCACAGCAGAATTTTATAGAATTGTAGGCAATAAAATTGAAAGTCTGGACGGGGTCTAACCAAAAAAAAAATAAATAAAACAGCTGTTAGTTGGTTTTCCGCTGTATCACTTGCAAGCCTTCATTCAAACCATAAGGAATTATCTAAAATTATGTATGTTCGTCTTATTGAGTCCTCCAAATGCATCTTCGTTCTACTTCATAACAGTTTTTTTAAAGCATAAAAAAGCGGAATAACATTAAAGGTTTTATGTACAGTTTTCGTTTAAATAATTCTCGTAAATACCGATTCCAAAAAAGCCAAGTGTCCCAAGTGTCAAGATACACGCACGGACAGACGCACAAAAAGTCCAAAATAAAATAAAATTGAAAGCCAAAATAACAATCTGGCAATAATATCTGTCATATAAATTAAAAAATTTCAAATTCTGGAACTCTGCGGTAACAAAGATTAAGAGAAGAGTTCGATCGCCTACTAATCGAATGAAAACTGATTTGGGTTCAACAACTGCTTTTCTACTCGAACGTTGGTTCGGATGAAAAGTCAAAAGAAAACGTAAATATATTCATGATAAATTCCGTTCAACTTTTTTGAACATACGGTCATTATTGCGCACGCAAATGTTAAAATCAAGCACTTGCTCTTTTGTTTTCGTTTAAAAAACATTTTGCAAACTAAAAATTCATTTTGAAATATTGATAAGGACAGCCTCGGAGTTTGAGCTTGAGTTTTTGGTGTAGGGGGAATTTAAAACTGAAACATACTGTTTTTCATACGTAAGTTATTGAAGATATGATGCGATCAATTTTAGTAACACAAATGAATAATTTTTTTTTTGGATTTTATAATGAAAAAATTAGCTTTTTCTAAAGTTTTTTATAATTATTGATTTCCAATATTTTGATGACATAATCTTTGCGGAAGTACTTATTTTATATTTTGCTTATAAGTAAAGTTGACACAATTTTAATTAAAAAATTTTAATGCAATTGCTTAGTTCTAGTTTGTAGTTTTTATTGTTGTTGTTTAACTATTAGTGGGATTCAGTAGATGTGCTAACTTGTATTTCTTGTATGATCAAAAAATAACCGTTACTTTCAAATTTCGTAAGTTACATATGTTCGATTTTCGGAATTTTTTTTTCTGTTATGTTGGTACACATGTCTGTTATATATGTTGGCAATATCAGCAATTTTGGATTGTCAGTTTGTTTTTGACAGATAAAAAGGTTAGTCGTATTTTGGTGTGCTCTTCGATTTTTTACTATTCGAAAAAAATGGATCAAAGAAACTGTATTAACTTTTGTGTAAAAAATTAAATTAAATGCGCAAGAACATTTGCAATGTTGACTGTGGCGTTTGGCAAGTCTACTATGAGCAGAACACAAGTCCAATTGTGGTATAACCGGTTTAAGGAACGCCGAAAAGATGTCAATAACGACGCTCGTCCTGGTCGCATGAGCACGTCAACAACTGATGAAAACATTGAAGCAGTGAAAAAAATGATTTTGGATAATCGTCGAATCACTATCAGAGAGGTTGCTGATGATGTTGGCATATCGTTCGGCTCATGCCAAGCAATTTTTACGGATGTTTTAGGCATGAAGCGTGCGGCAGCGAATATTGTTCCAAAATTGCTAAATTTTGGGCAAAAACAACGTCGCATGGACATCGCTCAGGAGCTGTTGAACATTGTCAACGACGATCCAGATTACCTCAAAAAGGTCATAACTGGTGACGAACCATGGGTGTATGGCTATGGCATTGAAACCAAAGCCCAATCATCCCAATGGAAGCGCCCAGAGGAGCCAAGACCGAAAAAAGCACGTTTAGTTCGGTCAAATGTGAAGGTTTTGCTAACTGTTTTCTTCGACTGCAATGGCGTGGTGCATCATGAATTCTTGCCACAAGGAATACTACCTTGAAGTTATGCGCCGTTTACGCGAAGCAATTCGTCAGAAACGCACAGAAAAAAAAAAACAAAACCGTTATCATGCCTCAACCACCGTATTCACCGGACTTGGCCCCGCTGACTTTTTCCTCTTCCCAAAACTGAAGATACCGATGAAAGGAAAGCGTTTTGCTACGATTGAGGAGATAAAAGAAAAATCGAAACAGGAGCTGTTGGCGATACCAAAAAGCGCGTTTCAGAAGTGTTTCGAGGATTGGAAAAAACGCTGGCATAAGTGTATTATATCTGAGGGGGATTACTTTGAAGGGGACAAGATAGTTATTGATGGACAAATAAATACTTTTTGAAAAAATTGAAAGTAACGGTTATTTTTCGATCAGACCTCGTATATGTCTTTATAAACTTATTGGTTCATGAGCAGCTTCAGGACAGTGTTCGTACCTCGCACTTCCCTGCAAGTTAAACAGTTAATCAGCTTCTTCATTAGCAACCAAAAAATATGTACGCTGACTGTCAAGATATCCATTGTTGGTTTCAAATTCATATTTGATTGTAATTTTTTATATTTACTTTCGCTTATTTTTATACATATATGTATGTATGTGTTTTTATATATCAAACGAATTACTAGTGATTTTGACAATTTTAAAGAAAATAGCTTAATCAATACTTTGAAAAAACGTAAGTAAATTCGACCGAAAGCTGTCGATATCGTTGAACCTAAATTGACTAGACTTCGAGCGGGTGCCTTTCGGTCGCTTAGATTTTCTTTTGACATCGTTGATCAGGCAGTAAAAGAGCAAAGAGGAATTGATAACTTTTGTGAAATCGACTTAAAAAAAGCAATGCCTACAATAGACCCCCAAACGTATTCTATCATCATTACAATTCGTTGATCCGCTTAGTTTAAAGAAATTCATCATTAAAACTTCCCTTAAGGTGTCATTCATCCTATTGTTGATTAGATTTGATTTACTATCGGACCTAAGCAGAAATTGCAAGTGTTTATATCTCCTCAATTTGCAAATCCCCAATTCGAATTGTCTTGACAGAAATCAACCACTCAATTCAAATTTATTTTATTCTTTAATCTTTAAATTCCAATTATTTCTTTAATAAAATATGATGGGTATTAGGTGTCATAAAAAACTTTTGTTATCATAATTTAAGTTACGTGGCACGATATGGAAAGCCACTGAATAGTAAGAAAGAAAATAAGTAATCACAAATCTAATCCAATATTAAATCTTCCATTATAATCTTTTCCTTTCTACTCTTGCTCAGTAGACAAAACAAATCTAATACAATAATTTACAATTATTTATTCCTACTTTTAAAACAAATGCATATCAATAACTTTATTAAATCAAATATTTCTACCGTAAAAGAAATCTTATTATATGGTTTGTGTCTCGGAATAAGATTGCAGAGTATGTGATTCTAAATGATCACTAACAAAATCTAGCATACTTTGCGGCTTTACATCAAATTAAATCTATTGTGAATATTTTGTAAAAATAAACTACCCAATTGGAAGCTTAAATAATGAATTCTTTTGTATAAAATTTACATATGGCACAATAGATCTTATAGGTGCGCAGTGCACGGCAGTGCGCCAGGCCAAGTTCGGCCACACAGTGTGTATATTTACACGAAACCATTCGAGCTGTTTTAACCCCCCTCATAACTTTGCTCCTCTTGATCATAATATAATGAAACTTGAAACATAATGTCTCCCTACAGAGGTGACCTCACAGGTAAAATTTGAAAGTTCTACCATAAAAGCTTCCCGAGATATTAAGGTGTGAAAAGTCCATATTTTAGTACATATTCACTGACTCACTGACTCATCAATATTATTGGGCACTTCCAGTAAAGCTTGAGAGATGAAACTTGGTACACATGAAGGTCTTGGTGAGAAAATAACCAGAAAAACCTGAAAACGGGCATTTTCCAACCGGGGGACTAGGGTTCCCCTACTTTGTATGGGGCACTTCCAGTATAGCTAGAAAGCTGAAATTTGGTACAGAGGCAGGTAGTGATGAGAAATTACCGAAAATGATTTTTTAACGGGCACTTTTCATCTGGGGGGACAATCATGCCTCTTCTTTGTATGGGGCACTTCTAGTATAGCTAGAAAGCTGAATTTGGTACACAGGCAGGTAGTGATGAGAAATTACCGAAAATGATTTTTTAACAGCACTTTTCATCTGGGGGGACAATCATGCCCCTTCTTTGTATGGGACACTTCTAGTTGAGCTAGAAAGCTTAAATTTCGTACACAGGTAGGCCCTGATGAGAAATAAACAAAAATAATTATTAAAGGGGCACTTTTCACCTGGGGGGACTAGGGTTCCCTCATTTGTATGGGGCCTTTCCAGTATAGCTAGAAAGCTGAAATTTGATACACCGGTAGGTCCTGATAAGAAATTAACGAAAATGATTTTTAAACCGGCACTTTTTATCTGAGGGGGGGGGCACTTCTAGTATAGCTAGAAAGCTGAAATTTTCTACACAGGTAGGCCCAGATAAGCAATACATATAAATATTTATACAAAAACAACTTAGAAAAAAGAAGTGAGATCCGCACAAAAACATAAATGTGAAAATAAGGCCAAGTTCCTATCCAAAAAATTTCGGCCGTAAAAAGTATTGAGATCAAAATAAGGACCAAGTTCTTGATAGGTACAATTCCATCTCATTTCTAGGCAACCTGTAAGCTTGGCAAAATTTGTTTGCCTTTATAATATGGGAACAAATTCTTGGAAAAATTTTGCCAAGCTTACAGGTTGCCTAGAGATGGAATTGTACCTATCAAGAACTTGGTCCTTATTTTGATCTCAGTAGTTTTTACGGCCGAAATTCTTTGGATAGGCACATGGCCTTATTTTCACATTTATGTTTTTGTGTGGATTTTCTTTACATAATGTTTAAGTGTCATTAAGACAAAGAACCGCTCGAAGAGTAATGCAAATATTGCTGCCGTTTAGGCAAGTGTTGCTGAAGACCACAACTTGTCGATTCCAAGACGTTCTCAGCAATTACTGTCAATGGAGAGCGGTATACATCGATGATAACCAACTTTTTATGGCCGAAATTGAAAGAAGTTGATCTTGACAACATTTAGTTCCAACAAGACGCGGCTACGTGCCACACAGCAAATGCAACAATTGAATTATTGCGAGAAAAGTTTGAAGATTTGACTATTTCATGAAATTGTGATATTGAATGGCCTCCAAGAAGTTGTTATTGAACACCATGAGACTATTACTTGTGGGGTTATTTGAAGTCACTATTGAACGTGCCATTCATGACATACCTACGACTTGATTTAGTGGAAAAAGTGCTCGAAAATTGCGCTCATCGAATTCGTTCCTGCAGAAGAAGTCGTAGAGGCCATTTGAATGACGTTTTATTTAGAACTTATTTGTATCGATTGTACTTCACATTAAATAAAAAACTTTTGAATTTCCTTAACAATAAATGTTTTTTTTTTTTCAGAAATCATATCACTCTTATTGGAAAACCTTTTATTAAACGTTAAACACTTAACATTGAATTGGTTTAATGTTATGTTAAGGGAATGTAGGTAATGTTATTAACATCAAAATCAAACAAAATTTATTTTGCTTAGATCTTTTACTTATGATTTCCGATGAAGCCACATGCATACATACTTACATAAGTCATCTACGTACATACATACATACATGTAAGGAAATAATAAATTTAGGAAAAGGAAATAACTTAGTAGATAATCACTTACATTAAAGTTGATGTTCCATCGTTGAAAGATCTTTGAGGTATCTAGAGGTCTTGCCAGCTCCTTTTACATTAATTTTACACTATTGCATTTTTTCACTCGCGATTATTGATAGTAGCATTAAAAGAAATTTAGATTAAATACATATTTACTATGTACATATGTATATAGAGAACAATATCTTAGAGAAAAATAATTAATTTTTTAGTTGCAATTTTATTTTTATTTGTTGATTTTTCCTTCCTTCTCCCGAAATTTTTAAAATATTGAGTTAAGCACACTATTATCGAACAAGTAGAGTATGTATGCATGTATGTATGTAAATACACGTGTAAATTAATCTTATAAAATTAATGGTTTAAAAGTCTCACTTGAATGTTTTCAACATAACCGTAATAAATTCTGTTGTTCGTTAGATAAATGAATACTATTCAATGCAGGGCTGCCATTAATAACAATTCTACCAAAACCTACTCTTTATATTTCAAATCTAATTTTTTAGACAAATGTTCCCAAAGTACATATCGCTTCATTATTGCAACGTAGTCATATCTCAAAAATTTTAAATTTTAAAGTTACTGAAGAAAATTCGTTTCGTAATACCTTTTTTATTTGGAAAAATATTTTCATAAACATACGTACGACTTACGTTTTAGCTTAATTAGGTGTTATGTTAAATTCGTTATGACGTAACGATACATTAATGAAAAAAATGCATATATGTACATACATACATATTAGTGAAGTTACGAATATCAATTTTTAGTATTCGCCGAATACGAATACGGCCACATAATATTTCAAATTTAATTGAAAAAAAAAACTGTAACACTACTTTAGGTAGGTTAGGTTAGGTTAGGTTAAGTTAGGAAGGGTAGTGTGAAATACACATCCACTCGGAGACCCAATTGGATCCATTGTGATTCCCTTCATTTATAATATATTGACTAATTAGTCTCCTTAATGTCCAAGGAGAAACAAAGACCCGTTATCATCCATCATTAAGCCATTTAATTCCCATGATAAAGCCCCTGATATCCTTAAGTTTGCACTTCGCGATATCACTAATGCCCTCATGGAAACGTCTGCTCAGGCATCTTTGCCTATGGCGTTGCAGTCTTGGGCAATGACAGATGATATGCTCTATAGTTTCTGGCTCCTCTTCATCCCCACACATCCTACTTTAGGTATGTATATATCATTATTATGCTCAATGTCATAATTTGCCGAATTTGATGACCACTACCGAACATATTTAAATTATTTTACCTACATAAATACTTTGAGATTTCGTTTTTCTTACTCTGCTTGTGCTTTTCATTAGTAATTCAGTGTTGTTTGGGAGAACATATTTTCGCTAATTGCACAGCCACATGTCTCGGTGGTCTTTCACATATTAAATTTTAGTTCTTCCATTTTTGAAATCCAACATTCCTCTACTGAGACTTGATTACTAACTTAACATGATATAAATTTACATATAAGACTTTTTTAACTTTTAAATGATAGTTACGAAATAGAATTTTCGTTTGTTTTTAAGAAGATTATTCTTTCTTCAAATCAAATTTATTAGGTATAAGTTAATATATTTTTGTACATTTTATGTACTTTTTTAAACTTTTTGTATGATTTTTAAGCTATTGCATAGCTTCTATCGCGGGCTTTGAGGCGAACGAATCAAGAAATTTTGAAAAGTTTGTTTCTCAAAGCTTAGATCCCACTATCGGCACAGTGCACCGATTTTCGTCGGCCGCAAGTCTCACCCCTTGCTTCGATTTTTCCCACCCTCTTATTTTCGACCAATTTAGACACAATTTTTCGCCTTCTTAATTAAGTGTAGAGCTAGTTGTGGACAACATCAAACACACAAAATGTAAATAAAATAAATAACCGCAAAAATAGTTTAAACGGCAAGCCGCTGCCACGAGAAAATACAAACAAACCATCAATGCACCCTTAAACTAAAATTGATTTTGTTTAAAATTCGTAAAGGTTACGTGCGTGACCAAAAAACTGTAAGATATGATGAAAATTTTACCAATTACATACAATATTTCATTTATTAAAATAAAATTGAAATTGAAAACACTGTCGCCTAAGCTATTTTCGCGGTTAAGTGTCAATATACATATGTAGGTATATGTATGTATGTATGTATAAATTTTTCTTTCACAAACAATTGAAATTGGTTGCAAGCGTTACATGATAAAAAGTAGACTTTTTTCGGAAATACCTATCCATATCTCTTTTCTAGCAACAACTTAAGCTACGTTCACATTTATTAAATATTTTTCCAAAAAAACGTAACCACTAGTTTTGCTTCGGGATAGTGTCATTTAATTCAGTTTTTATTTTAGAAAATAAAATGAATTATTTTACAAAAAAGTATTTTTATACAGTTTTTAAAAACTGAAAACCCACAATTAAAAATAATATTGGAATTAAAGGAAATATATTATTAGTTTCTTTCTTGGTTACGTTTTTTTCGACTTATATTTGATAAATGTGAACGTAGCTTTAATAAAACTTGAGCCTACCAACCAAACTACCAAGTACTCCACAAATGAACATACTAAAAAAAATCTATCAATTTTGGTTTGATCAAACCAATGTGGCAGCCGTGATTGTATGCGCATTATGAAAGAGAACAACAATGTTAATGTTCTCTAGAATGCAAGTGCATTAAAAACAAGACAACAATTCAATATTGAACACGTGTAAATTAAATATACAAAGGGTTGTATTCTCCCGTTTACTAAAATACTTACATACACAAACATACACATGTCATTTGTTTTTTTTTCTCAACATTTTTAGAAACAGCAATTTATCTCCGTTAATATTTACCGTAAGCATACCATTTTTCTATGGTTAATTTATTTTTATCTTTTATGCTCTTATGGGTTTTTATTAATTAATTAAATATGTACATACCTATTTAGTTTTTATTACTTTTAACAGTTTCTCGATTTCTGCTCACGCGACTTTTGTAATTATTTTTAGGTATTTACTTTTTAAAAAATAAAAGACAAATTTGCTATTTTAATTTATTTTTAATTTACACAACTTAATCATCAAGCTGGAGAAACAAGACTGACTTATGCTAGTTTACATTTTCTTCTTGTCTCTAGAATTATTATCTTAGTTGTTGGTAATTTCTATGACATATTAATATTGCATTTTCCTTTAGGAGCGGAAATGCTGATTTGATGAAAAGTATTGCAAGTATTCTGTTAGTTCGAGTTGAATAAACTTAATCAATTTGGCACGGTTGCAATTCATGGAATTGCGACCGAAAATTAGTTTAGGTTTGTTAATGAAAAGTCCATAAAATTGCAATTCTTGGAATTGCGACCGAAAAGTAATTTTGGTTTATTAATTTAGTCATAATTTCTTTAAACTAACCGGAAATAGGTTTAATATTACATTTAGCTTTGTTTACCACTAATTATACTTGCAATAAATTTATCTGTTGTGTCGTTCTTAATATAAGTGTTTGGTTGTGTATATGTAACTACCCTCTCCTTTATTTTAGAATTCTCCTGAATTCTATTATTTAGTTTTATTTTTATGCTTTTATGTTTTATCAAAACAATAATAATTAATATAAGTATTATGATTACAATTATAATGTTACCACCGTATACTAATTTGGTGTGGTACCTTAATGTTTCAATGTTCTTTACATTTTTTATGTGTTCACTTTCAATTTGTTGAAATGATAGTTTATATGAAAAATTCTGTATTATATTTGTGTTTTTTATAATTTGTTTTTCTTTTATATTTTCCACAATATTTGAAAAATAGTAATCTTTAATTCTGATTGAGCAATTATTAAAATTTATTAAATGGTTTCTGTTCAAATTAATTTTTTCAAAATTACAATTTTGTATTATGCTCATATTTATTGCATTTTTTACTATTATTGCGTCTATATCTAGTTGTATAATTTCCATATCTTTATTATATACTAATTGACAATCATTTTTTATTATACAATGTTTACTTAATTGTAATTCTTTTAAGTATTTGTTTTCTTCGAACTTATAAGTTTTATTTACATATTCAAAGATTTGTTCTATGTTATAATCTATTTCTTGGTTGTGATCATTTGGTAGTGGAACAATATTTCTTACCTTAACTGCAATAAATGTTTTGGGTATTTTTACACCAAAAACTAGACATGAATTATTATAGAATGCTACTCCCATCTGAATAGATTTTAATTTATTATAATCAATTTCGTATTTCTTTATTTCGTTGTTGGTTAAAATGCTTGGATGTACCATCCCATATTGTGTAGAAATAACATTGTCTTGCAAATGTTCTATTTTATTTTTAATAAGTTGAATATTTGATAATTGCTCTAAATACATATTTTTATCATTTTCAGTTTCTAGAAATTTATTAATGGAGTTTAATTCTTTCTCTATTTTATATCTATCATTTCTTACAATATTTTTTAGGTGACTTATAGTCTCATTAAAATAGTTATTAATTAAAACTTGCTGATCATTATTGGTTTCTATTTTGTCAATTTTAAAAAGATGTTTTTCAATATTCTGTCTGTCTTCATCGTCCATGGTTCCAAACAACCATTTTGACATGCTTCCTATTCCGTTAATAAGTCCGCGTCTTTGTCTGTTCTGTTTTGGTATCAAAGTACCTAGTTTATTTCTAACATCTAACAATTCCAATTGAAGTATTTCTTTGTTTTTTAATTTCATTAAAATTATGTTGTCTGTCATTTGGTCCAGTATGTTTTCTATTTCTTTTAAATTTATTACATGTAGTATTATGTCCGATTCCTTTACTATCTCCTGATTTTTCATAAAAATATCGACATATCCTGCTTGTTCTGTAAGTGATTTTGTTATTATTAGTCCTTCAGTTGATAGTACTAACAGGAGTGTTATCAATGTTGTCATCATCTGAAAATTTTAAGGGTCTTTTAATGTTACATGAATGAATATTTTTTAGCTTTAATTTTCTATATTTTGGCTGTTCTTTATGTCTAACAGCTTTATAATTCTTCACAAAACCTTCCTGCCTTATTTCCCTGTAATCTTCTCTTGTTAAGTTAAGTTTTTCAATTTTCTTCCTTTTTCCTTCTTCTAAATTATTTCTAACTTTTTCCAAGTCTACCCGTCCATCTTGAACATCGATTGGTGAATTTTTTATACTTGAATGATACCTCTCATTATAATTTCTAATGGTTCGCTGAATTAATTGTGGTATGGATAACCCTTTGTTATTTAAATATAGGACTCTGAATATTTCTGCGACAGTGCTGTGCAGTCTTTCTACATCTGCATTGCCTGTATGGCTATTGGGTTTGGTTAGACGTAATTCGATGTCTTGCTCTGTTAAAAATTCTTTAATCCTTAGTGTGTTAAACTCATTATCTGCTATTATTTTAGCCGGTTTTCCATATTTAGAGATATGCTCTTCTAGTTTTTCTATTAAAGTTAGTTGATTTCTGTCAGGCAATGAATATGCTGTTGCAAATTTAGACAACTTATCTATTATTGTTAGGAAATGAAATCCCTTCATTACGTATGTATCAATGTGTATGATTTCGTTTTTATTTGAGGGTGTTTCTGTGTTATGGAATTTACTTTTAATCGGATTTCTGTCATACTTTACCTGTTGACAGACTTCGCACTGATTGATTATTATTTGAATAAGTTCCATGAGTTTTGGAAAATAGATTTTATATTTAATTTTGTTATAGGTTTCAAGTATACCTGAGTGCAAACTTTCCCTTACGTGGTAGAGTGAAATTTGTTTAACTGCCTCAACTTCAGTCTCTATATCTTGTGCTCTCAATGTGCATTTAATAAAATTGATTTGGTTATCATTTGAGAATAATTCTATTAATTTTTCTTGAACGATGTTATAACTGTGATCGGATAATTCTGAATATATTCCTACTTTTCCTTTGGTTATGTACCTCCTAAATATCTCTCCCATTTCATTGAAATCACTTTCTGCAATAAAAATTATTCTTTTTCCATGTAGTTCTTTAAATTCTTCAATTTTATTGTTCGTTAGTATTATTTGTGTTTTATATTTGTTTACGATTTCTTCCTTTATGAAGAAATGGTCGCCTAAGTCTTCGTCTGCTGAATGTATTGTTGCCATTGTTACGTTTTCCTCTAGGTTGTTCAAATATTCCAAAATATCGGTATCCTTATCCTTTGTTTCTTCTGTTTCCTGATTGCTTTCTATTCTACTCAAGAAATCTGCTACTCTATTTTCTTTTCCTTTTATGTATTCCATGTCAAAATCATATTCCCCTAATTTCAATAGCCATCGTTGATGTCTTGGCGACATATCTTTTCCTCTATATTTTGTGTGTAGAAATTTGATGGGTTGATGGTCAGTAAAAATTTTAAATCTTCGTCCGTAAAGATATGGTCGTAAGTAATTTACGCTCCATAGAATTGCCAAAAATTCTTTGTCTGTTGCTGAGTAGTTTCTCTCGTGGTTATTAAGTGTCCTAGATGCAAAACAAACTGGATGTCCTTCCTGTGAAAGGACAGCTCCGATTGCGTAATTTGACGCATCAGTGGTTAGTGTAAACTGCTTATCGAAATTGGGATATTTCAGTATTGGATGGGAACTTATTAGTAATTTTAATTTTTCAAAGGATTCTATGTAGGTAGGGTCCTTTGTATTAATTTTAGCGCCTTTCCTTAAATATTTTGTCATTGGTTGTGCCACTTTGGCGTAATCCTTCACAAATTTCCTGTAATAGCCTGTAAGGCCCAAAAAACTTTTTATTTGTTTTTCTGTCCTTGGCATTTCTAATTCTTGAATGACCTTTATTTTATTCGGGTTTGGCTTCAACCCTTCTTTAGTTAAAATGTGACCTAAAAATTCTGTTTCTTTCTTCATGAAGTTACATTTATCCACTTGTATTTTTAAATTCGCTGCCTCTAGTACTCTGAATATGTCCGTTATTGCTTTCACGTGTTCTTTCAGGGACGTGCTAAATATTAGTATATCGTCTAGATATACTACACAGGTCTTGTTTATGAAGTCTCGTAATGTCTCGTTCATCAGCCTTTGGAATGTCGCTGGGGCATTTTTCAACCCGAATGGCATTCTTATAAATTCGTAGAGGCCGTGTGGTGTAACAAATGCTGTCTTTTCCCTATCCTTTTCTCTTATCAAGATTTGGTGATATCCCTTGGCTAAGTCTAATGTTGTAAAATATTGGGCCCGTCCGAGTTTGTCCAGGATTGAGTCTATATTAGGCAATGGGAATTTGTCGTCTATTGTAATTTCATTTAATTTCCTATAATCTACTACAAGTCTGTATTTCTTCTCACCAGAATTATCGATCTTTTTTGGTACTACTATTAGTGGACTTGCGTAACGTGAGCAACTTTTTCTAATTATTCCCTGCTCTTCCATTTCTGTAATTTGTCGTCTAACTTCAACCTCGTGTTGTGGGGGGTATCTGTATAATTTGGAGTTTATCTGTCCGTCAGTTGTTGTCCTGATTTCGTGGTGTATGTTCATTGTACTCGTCAATTTGTCACCTTCTTTAAAGAATAATTTATTAAATCTATTTAAAATTTTCCTAACTTCCGTGTATTCTTCTTCGTTCAGATGGTCTATCTTCAATCTATCTAAATTAAAATTGGTAGTTTCCAGAGCATAAATTTGGCCAAAATTGTGGGGGTTATTAATAAATTTACTTTCTTTTTGATTTAAAATTATTTTTCTGTCTTCTACGTTTATATGTGCGTTAAGAAATGTTAAAATGTCAATACCGATTATGAACTCATATTTCCTTCCAGTGAGTGGTGCTGCTTTCCACCTCACTCTAGCGTTATTGGGTAAGTTAAATTCTTCTGCTGCCATGGTGCATACTTCATATTTTATTGTATCATTTTTAGTGATAGTACTAAATAATATTGGCTTTTTTAATTTTTCTTTTGGGAAGTCTTTTATTTCACTATTGATTAGACTAAAACTAGCGCCTGTATCAATAAGTGCATTGTAACTTTTATTGTTAATTTTTAATTTTATCTTGGGTAACCATTCCGAGGTTCCTTCATAAAAAAAACGCAATTATTTATTTCTTCTCTCATATTATTAGTCGCGAGAATTTCCTCTTGGCTTTGCCTATCCGAGATTAGGCGATTTTGGCCAATCTGCGGATTAGGGTGTCCTGCCCTTTGAGGTCTATTCGCATTTAAATTAATATTATCGATTTCCATTGGTTCGACCGGACCTTGCCTATACTGATTCTGGCGATATTGGCCTGAATCCCGTTTATGATTTTGTGGTTGTGGTCTGTGGAAATTTCCTGAATTTGAAAACCGATTGAAATTATTTTGATTTTTAAAGCGTCCCGAATCAAAAAATTGATAATTGTTATTATATCCACTTCTATATTTATTATTATTGTTATTATAATTATTATAGCTAGGCATAAAATTTCCTTGCATTCTATTCAAATTTCTATTGTAATTCATGTTTGTATTTATATTGTTAAATTTATTAGTTTTAAATTTTCTGTATTCATGTCTTATACACGAATCCTCAAATCTTCTTTTAGTTAATATTCTTAATATATCATTTATATTTCTTTCTTCATATATTTTATCAAATAACGTGCCCTGCGTCATCTCTTTGATTGTGTTTACTAAAAGACTATCTATATTTGACAAATTAATATAGTGGTCATCCTTATAATAAATAATTAGCTCGTCTGCTTTGTATTTGATATTTTGGATTTCTACAATTAGTTCACTTACGTTATTTACTTTTAAATTGGCGATCATCTTATACAACTGGTGTGGCTCCACGCTGGGACGATACCTTAGCTTTAGGGTTTCCTTAATCAGCTCCCAATTATCTGGTGTCGGAATGTTTATGATTACCTCTTTAGCTTGTCCTTGTATTGTTTTGTAGAATATTGTTCTCACTGCTTCCTTTCGTATGTTTTCGTCTGCTATAGTGGATAGAAGGTATTCTATACTACTAAAGAAGCTGTTGATGGTCACTTCTCCCGTTCCGGTGAAGGTAGGTAAGTGGTTCACTGTCTTTAAAGTATTTTCCCTGTAGCTGTCGTTCTGTATTGGTGCTGCATACTGCGCTTGTTGTTGGTGTTGTGCATTTATTTGTTGTAATTCGGTATATGCTTGCCGTAGAAGTTCCAATTGCCGGTCCTTTCTGGCTAGCTCGTCTGCAAGGCTGATCTGGTGTTGAGCCTGTTCCTCCATTTGTCTGCTTTGATCAAAAAGTTTTCGTCTTCTAGATTTCAAATTGTTCAGTAAAAAATTGTGGTGTCCTTTTGGCATAAATGTTCACTGCACAATTGACTTTATAGCGGCGTTCAATATTTTAATTGTTCACTGCACTATTTAGTTATTTATAGTGGCGTTCAATATTTTAATTGTTCACTGCACTATTTAGTTATTTATAGTGGCGTTCAATATTTTAATTGTTCACTGCACTATTTAGTTATTAGGAGAAATCTAAGGTTTGTTTCACTGGATCCTTATTTTTTTTTTTTTTAAAGAAAAGGATCCTACCGACTGCGCCACTTTTGTAATTATTTTTAGGTATTTACTTTTTAAAAAATAAAAGACAAATTTGCTATTTTAATTTATTTTTAATTTACACAACTTAATCATCAAGCTGGAGAAACAAGACTGACTTATGCTAGTTTACATTTTCTTCTTGTCTCTAGAATTATTATCTTAGTTGTTGGTAATTTCTATGACATATTAATATTGCATTTTCCTTTAGGAGCGGAAATGCTGATTTGATGAAAAGTATTGCAAGTATTCTGTTAGTTCGAGTTGAATAAACTTAATCAATTTGGCACGGTTGCAATTCATGGAATTGCGACCGAAAATTAGTTTAGGTTTGTTAATGAAAAGTCCATAAAATTGCAATTCTTGGAATTGCGACCGAAAAGTAATTTTGGTTTATTAATTTAGTCATAATTTCTTTAAACTAACCGGAAATAGGTTTAATATTACATTTAGCTTTGTTTACCACTAATTATACTTGCAATAAATTTATCTGTTGTGTCGTTCTTAATATAAGTGTTTGGTTGTGTATATGTAACTCGCGCGATTGATTAAAATTATTATAACCGTGATTAAGCCATTTGCACTCTATGAACTCTAGCAAGTTACTGCTTGCTAACATTGACAAATTTACTCAACAGCCTAAAGCTTACTTATGTACATCCATACATACTTACATAGATATTTGCATATGATAGTACATATGTATGTATGTATGTGAATAAATGTTTGTCACTATTTTGCAATACTTACATACAAAGTACATACATACATACTTACATACATATGTATGTATGTGTGCATCTGTATAATAAGATTCTAATATTTAGATTTATGATGTTTTATCTTTAAGAATTTTTAGATTACATTTTGGAAGCAGTTTTTTTCAATCTTTGTCTTTTTTGTTGTAATTTTTAAACATTGGCAAAGAAGACTTATGTACATACTAAAGACGTGCATGAGTATACCTAAAAGTATTTGCAAAACAAATATACCATATACATACGGTGACCATCCGTCCTTTTTTAAAAAGGACAGTCCTCTTTTTTGACACAACGTCCTTTTAAATTTAAACAAAATAAATTGTCCTTTTTTTAATTGAGTTGTCCTTTTTTGTCCTTTCTTTTTGGTGGCTAATGTTCTTCTTTAGTTTCCAAAATTAAAAGTTTTATTTTCTCAAAATCCGAAATTTTAAACTCAATACAATATAAATTTATAACCACCCAAGACAGGAATTGCCGCCTGTCAACACTGAAAAGTATATGTTCAATGTGTAAAATTTTCTGTCGGCTTTCAAATGGACTGTGCAGAATTTAAATTGTTTTTATCAAATAACATTGATATAATAAAAAAAATACATTCTTCAGAAATATATCAATAATAGATAATTATCTATTAGGATTATAATCCTTAAACTATTGTTTTTAGTTATTTTTATTTTTTGAATATTGTTATTTTTGTATTATTGGCTTAATTTAATTTCTTTGTTAATTTCGATTAATTAGTTAATTTTTTGTTTTAACGACGTATTAAATTTCTGTTTTAAACATTAAAATAAGTACATACATACATATGTAACTACTTGTACTAGTCACTAATATTACATTGTTTGAATTATATTTTTATTTTATTGATTTTAAATATATCTATGTATGTAATTAAGTTAATACCAATAATTTTTAATTAATTTTGAGTGTCCTTTTTTTTTTTGTTGAAAAATATGGTCACCGTACATATACATAATTGTTAAAATTGATACGAAAGAGCGAAAAAGAGTACACAACATTGTATTTGTTTGGTTTTTGTAACACATGTTACTGGTACAAACAAAAACAGTTGAATTTTGATTTTGCACCAGTATATATTTGTATTTGTTTTTTATTCTCCAGTAACTGTTGTACCACAAATATTTTCAAAATAATTGTTGTAACAGAGATATTTCCAAGCAATAGTAACATAATAATATAAGAAATATTAATTGTGTATGGATGCTGCTTTTCTTTGAAAACATTTGAAAACATAATGTAAAAAACTGGGTTCGTTTTTCATATTTATAGTATGTAATATAAGTACATGTGCGTAAGTCATGTTTTGAGCTAATTTTTGTGTAGTTAAAATTTTTTTTTTTAAAAATGAATAATCTATTTATAAAACAAAAAATTGAATCTAAGGATTACAAAATTAGTGAAAAAAGAGGGCGAAGCAATATATGGAATTGTTTTGCTTCTATCAAAGATGAGACGGACACAGAAATAACAAATTTTGTTGCATGCAAATTCTGTAATAATGTGTATAAATATGTTTGTATGTACATACATATGTACATACATATGTACATACTCTGTTCCTTTAATACCTATCATGTTAGATAATTAATTGTATAGAAAAATTGCACTCTTATTTTAGAAAATTATTACAATTTTTTATAAAAAAAATAGCGACCTAAAGCCTTAATAAATAGATCAATATAAAATTGAAGAAGGTCGAATAAAATAGAAGAACAGTAACAAAAATAAATAATTTAAAATTTTTTCTTATCATGTTATTACAACTTTCCAGAGTACCACAAATAACTATGTTATAAACATCAGTATTTGTTCATATCTGTTTTATGAAAACAAATAAAAGCAAATATGTTCCTCTCATTCTCTGTTTATCTACTCATACAGTATCTGTTTTGCAGAATAACAATACTTACTAATACCACCCTGCCGTCAAGTGTGTAGCTAGCTACAAGAAAAGCTAACTTTTAAATTGATTTTTCTAGACTAACTTAAAGCTAACTACAATACAATGCAGAATGTAACCAAAATCAAGTAGTAGGTTGAGTATATGTATATATATGTATATTATACTCTCATTTATAATTGAATATGGTGAGCGCCAACAAATTTACTCATTTAGGAACTCTTAAAATTATTTCAAGTATTTCATAACTTCTTGCTGTCAATATTTAAATGGTACCTTAGCTGAGTGGTAAGCGCGTTGACTGTTAAACCGATGACATGTGGTTCAAGTCCCATCACAGCATCGGTTGGAAAATTAAATTCGAAAACAAATTTATTATTGCAATGTTAATATAAAACAACTGAATATAGAATTGAGAAAATAAAATATATATGAAAAATATTTTTTTTTTATATATGTATACTAACTAACTACCGGTTGACTTATTCCAACTAACTTAAAGTTAGCTACAAGTAGTGCAGAGTCGGGCAATTGACTACTTCCTAGGACATCGCAATGTTAAAATAGTTAGTTAATTACATATAAAGTAATCCAAGTGTCAGTCGCCACTAGTTGCGAAATAGTTAGCTTAAAGTTAGTTTAAAGTTAACTTAGTTTCCGACAGGGCAGATACAAGAAAATATTTACTAATACATACCAGAAGTTGAAAACTAAGAGAAACTGGTACAAACAGATAGAACTGTGCACGTCTTTATTACATACTTACATATGTATGTATGTACATACATACATACATACTGGTACATACTTGAAGTTAATGACAGATTTATGATGAACTTTGCGGAAACTTTATCAGGTATGTGATGAAAATCGTTTTCGAATTTATGTAAATCGATACAAAAATGGATAAAGTTGTGATGCTCACTTCAATATCGTTTTCATATCCAGGCCAAGTTCGGCCACACAGTGTGTATATTTACACCAACCATTCCAGCTAATTTTACCCCCTCATAACTTTTCTCCTCTTGATCATAATATAATGAAACTTGAAACATAAGGTCTCCCCACAGAGGTGACCTCACAGGTTTAATTTGAAAGTTCTACCATAAAAAAAAAACTTCCCGAGATATTAAGGTGTGAAAAGTCCATACTTTAGTACATATTCACTGACTCAATGACTCACTCACTGACTCATCAATATTATTGGGCACTTCCAGTAAGGCTAGAGAGCTGAAACTTGGTACACAGGTAGGTCTTTGGTGAGAAAATAACCAGAAAAATCTAAAAACGGGCACTTTCCACCCGGGGGGGACTAGGGTTCCCCTTCTTTGTATGGGGTACTTCCAGTATAGCTAGAAAGCTGAAATTTGGTACACAGGCAGGTAGAGATGAGAAATTACCGAAAATGATTTTTTAACGCGCACTTTTCATCTGGGGGACAATCATGCCCCTTCTTTGTATGGGGCACTTCTAGTTAAGCTAGAAAGCTTTAATTTCGTACACATGTAGGTCCTGATGAGAACTTAACAAAAATAATTTTTAAACGGTCACTTTTCACCTGGGGGGACTAGGGTTCCCTTATATGTATGGGGCATTTCCAGTATAGCTAGAAAGCTGAAATTTGGTACACAGGTAGGTACATAGGTCCTGATAAGAAATTAACGAAAATGATTTTTAAACCGGCACTTTTCATCTGGTGCGACTATGGTGCCCCTTCTTTGTATAGGGCACTTCTAGTATACATAGCTAGAAAGCTGAAATTTTTTACACAGGTAGGCCCAGATAAATGTAATTGTTCGAAAGAAAGAACTTCGATATCGGCGAACAGGCAGTTATTTGTTTTTTTAACAATAATTAAATATAATCGGGAAAGTTTGAATGGTTTGGATGCAATTTAGTAGAAAGATGGTATGTGAGCCAGATTAGAATATAGGGTACTTTTTAAGGTTTAAAAAGGGGATAAATTTGTACTGTGGTACTAACATACAGTATACTTTCTAGGCAATATAGGAAGGAAAATCTGGTACTTTTTGCATTTGGTACTTTTCGATAAATTTATTGTGTATAGACAGTTAATAAGTCACGCGTAAAAACTAGTTTTAAATAATTTTTTTTTTTTTGCTTAAATGCAACATTTATGTACGAATTTTTAAACTTCTTTTTATGTTTGAAGGGGGGTTTGCGGGTTGCGGAAATATTGATAGAGGAATAAATCAGCAGCCTGCTAACCTAACACTGAAGTTTCTCTGAAATACCTAGTTTAGCTAATCGAACTTCTTCAAATGAGCAATAGCGCAAAACGATCGCAGTTTTTAGGTTTCAACGAAACTCAAACCACATTAACGTACGATCGCGACACTTTTTCTAGCACTGATTCGTTCAGAATTGCCATCCGTATTTAATTATTAAAGTCTTTATTTTATTTTTTTTTATACATTTTAGTTTTTTATTTCTTTTATTATTTTTTTATTTAACATATTTTTCTTTATTTTCTCTCAATAAAATTTTACACTATTAATTTCTTTTATATACTTATATAGTTTTTTTTTCTGTTTTAAATGATTAAATGTTTATGTCTGTTATACTCGTATGTATATTCAGTAGGGCCTGTTTTGTATTTCAAGTGGAATGAAAATGTTCGGGGAATTGTCAAAGCTTTGTTGTTATTTATAATTTGTAACAACAGCGCTTTGATGGTAGTAACGAACATTTTTATATCACATGGAATACAAAACGGGTCTGATTAATTTTATTTTCCTTTTTTTTAATAATTTATTTATAATTAAATGTATTTATAATTATTATAATTATAAATGAAATATGTTACTTCTGTTTTAAATGAATTAATTTTAATTGCTATATTTTGTTTTCGTTTTTCTCAAATAATGAATATTTTCATGAGTTAACTTTAATTTAAATTTAACACAATTGCTATTAAGATTTTCGACATTTTTTTTTTCTTTTTCTTTTCCTATTAGTTTTTTTTATTGATGTATTTATTACATTCATAATTAGTTAAAATTTAATATGACTAAATATGTTGAATAATTGATAAGTATAAGTTTGAGTTTTTCTTATTTTGTTAAGTTTAACTGCCTGCCCCCGAAAATTGGTAAGAATTGTTTCTTTGTTACAATTATATTTAAAACCAAAACAGAATATAATATAATTAGAATCGGTTTTTGTTTCACAAAGCTGGCGGCAATTCTTAAGATATCGTGGAACAGGCAATATGTTTAGCATTTTTAGAAGAAAACAAAAACCCTGTTTATTTAAGACATTTACACAAGGCCAATAATAATTTAAATTTAATAAATTGTTTAAGGAATTTGTATGATTATTTAATTAAAACAACTATGCATGATTGTAATGACTTTCATTTAAATAAATTTGAGTTTTTAATGTTACATATTCGTTAATGTTTTGCAATATATTTATGTAATTTTATAATCAACAGGTTGTCTTTTATTATTAAATAATATATAATATTAATAGTTTTTACATATTTATAATGTTGTTTTTTGATAACTTTATTTGTTTCTAAGGAATTTTTTCAGCAGGCTAGAAAGGATATTTTTGTAACAAGTTATTAGAAATTTATAGAATTTTCTCAAATAATGGAATGATTTTTAAAATTGTTAAATTTTAAACAACGTTTTGGGGGGGTGCGAAAAGTTAGAAAAATACTTAAATTATAGAAAATAAAAATAGAACTCAAGACAATAATATTTGTAAAACTAATAATAATATTGAAAAAAAAACAGAAAAAACAAAGGAAGAAAAGTAATTAATACACAAGTTTTTGTATTTGGAAAGAAAAAAAGAAGTCTTTCTCTGTCTAGCTTCTTATTTTGTATTTTTCATAGAGATCCCGTTATAGTGCAGAAATTCCAGAAATTTATCCCTTTTAATTACAACTAATATAAAATATAATCAAAAATATAATCATATGTTTGACTTTTATTCTCTTTTTTTAATTAATTAAAAAAAAAATTTCATTTAAAAGAGTGGCATTTTTAGGTTTGTAAAATGAGTTATTTTAAAAGGCCTTCATATCACACATTACTATCCGTACCTACAGCTCCAGTAAATGAAAACGGTTGAGCATTATTTATAATGCCAGCACGATCACTTGTTGTTTGTCCACCAGCTAAACCAGAGTTGACAGCCGCTTCTCTCATATCAGCGGCCGACGCTCTAAAGAAGAGACATAAATTAAAATTAGCACAATTATTATTTGTTTTTAATTTTATTTTATAACTAAATATATTCGATTAAACATGCTTTAAAGGTATTAAAACTAATATTAATTTTGGGGAAAAAAGTAGCATAAACTTTGAGTTCTTTAAATAAAAGTGCAAATTTTTTAAATAAATAAATAATCAAGTCAATCATATGAGAGAGTGCAAAAGCAACATGAAGATAACAACAAGACTTTCAGTTAAGCGAATACTACACGAGCCTATTTTTTCTTTATTACAAAGACGAATCAGTTGGTACAACATAAATGTTCGCCAACATGCCCGATGTGTACTATCTGCGCTAGATAATGATTGAAAAGTTTACTTTACACTATAGGACTACATAGAAGAATAAAAACTATCTAAATAGAAACAAAGTTTGGCTAGAAAACGAGAAAGTTATCGCGTTCCGTGGATTTCGAAAATAAGGATTAATTTGCACTCTACCAACAACAAATTAAATTTTTATACTATTTACATATATAAATATTTAATTACTTATTAAATAAATACATACATAAATATATAAAATTATTTGTTAGTGGCACGCAAATCAGTGTATTTTTTTTACATCAGTATAAAATTATCTTTCTTAATACGTATAATTAAATTTCGAATGTAATTTTCAATTTTAAATTTATAGCTGACTGATATTCTACTTAAATTCGAAGATTTTTTAAGTTCGAAAATTCGAAATTAAGTTCGAATTTTCGAACATACATATACATTGCTATTCCACACTTTTTCCTTTTTGCCCGAAAATGCTATTTTAAAATTTGTGGATGGCATTGGCTGGAGTGGATAGCACGTTGACTACTGAGCAAACTATTACTTTGGACCTGGGTTCGATGCCTGGTCTGGGCAGCATTCTTCTAAATTTTTACCATCTAACATCTGCCCTAACCCTTTCACCCTAGTTCTGACATTGCATAAGTGGTGGGGCATACCTTGAGTGATGGTCCTACAAAAAACTTTAGTTTAATCCTTCGGAAAAGAAATTCAACTTGTATTTTGGCGAATAACGAAAAATAAATTTCGGAATAAAACCACTTTTAGATAAATAAAATTTTTATAAATGGTTTCATTTGGAAAAATCATTTTTTTTTTGTTTTTTTTTTAAGAATAAAAATAGCTTGAATGCCGTTTCCGAACGGAATAGATCTCTATGACATGTCTGTATATTTGAATAAAAACATATAGTTGTGTTTATAAAAATAGCAGTGAATCTGCATATTCTGAAAGAAACTGAACTTTTCAACAAAAACTAAGTTTTATACTGTGCAGTGGTTTAAAATATATTTAAACCAGCAGATCAATAAATCAAGGTAAAAGCTTAAACGATTGTTAAACTCCAAAAACTAGGCGTTTACACTACCACTGTTGACCACATGATTTTTATCAATAACGTGCCGCAAAACCATTTTTTTCTTTGTTTTTTTAAGGCAAGTATTTTCGAATTTGAATTACAAGTTGATTGAAAAAATTCCAATTAATAATTTTAAATAATTTTAAAAACTTTAAACATCATAATTTTAGTAATTTTCATAAAAGATCAATTGAATTAGAGAATATATTTTATTTAATAGATGATAAAAAAAAATGTTTGCTATTTAAATTAAATTTATAAGAAAATTGCAAAAAACAATGTACTAAAAAGAAATTAGAAATGATATAAAATATTAAATAAAAATACAAACAAACTACATCGGAATTCAAATACACATGATAAACATGAAAACAACCAAAAAAAAAAAAAGGAAAACTACAGGAAAAGGTGTGAACTCAATTCAATTCTAAATTAAAAGCTAAGAAATTTCTAAACTAAAACGAAAAGTACAAGAATTTTACAAAGACTAGAATATGTAAAGAAAAAAAATATTGTAATGATATTTGCCTTTTCAATTTTATACACAACAACACAAAATTCGATGCAGGTGTTCAGTTTTAGAAATGGATGTTGCAGATTAATTAATTACTTGGCTGCGTTATAAAGTTATTAGCAAAATTGTTTTTGTTTTTGTGTATTCATTACACTATTTTTTATAAATTGGCAGTAGTTGGTAATTGTTATATGTATGTATTATGTGTGTGTAGTATATATGTGTGTGTGGGTGTGTAAAATGTGGTATTAAATATGATTTTGCTAAATCCGTTTCATTTTTATGCATCGCTATACAAAAACATATTTGGCGTCAACAACAAATTGATGGTAGAATAAATGTGTGGTGTTATACTTCAGTTTACTTCATTTTAAATTATTTAAATATACTTATGTTTTTACATATTTATGTGAATAATGTTACGAAGTTATTTGTGGTGTGTTTTTTGAAAAAAAAAAATCCCAAAAAATATTTTACATTTTTTACCCCTTCACATGGAGAAAATGTTACATTTGTTGCACTTTCATTGAGAAAATGCAATTTTTCGTTGTTTTGTTAATATCAAGCCCAATTTAAACGAGTTCTACGAACATACGAGATATTTCTTTCTGAATAATTTCAGTGGCAAACGGAAAAAGCTATTAAATTTTTCTGTCTCATACAAAACCACATGCAGGCAGGCAATACCCTGAAAAGCAGATTTACGATTGAACAAGAAGAAATCTTTTCTAGTTTGTCTTTTATTTCTTACTTTGGGGCTGTTTGCACATTAAAACCGTGACGAAAAGTTGCGTTACGTAAAAATTCAACTTGTTCACATGTTTAAAAATTGCAGACTTTGTTCCTAAGTTATGTTTTATTCGTATCGAAAAAAAATTTCGCATTTTCACAGGAAAGAGTCAAAAATGTTCATTCGAAATAATTTAAATTGGGCGATTGTTTTAAACTGAAGACTTTTTGTGCAAAATATATATTCTCAAAGTATTCTCAAATCTTAATCTCAAATGTAAAGTAGCATTAAGCTAAACGCCATTTATAAGAAAACTCATGCATTTCATTAAGTTCTGCTCGATCAAACGTATAGAACAAAATCAACACACATTTACCAATTTAAAACTCTTAGAAATGAGATCATTTTCTCAGACTCTCCACATTTAATGAACAAATTATTTTACTTGATTTATTTAACACTTAGTTTAAGCTCTAAGTACATCAGATAAACCTTTTAAGAATTATTATTGGCAATATTTTTTAAAGCTTTCGTTGAGTAAAAAAACTTCCAGAAAGATTTAACAAAACTATTAAATTAAACATTTAAACACGGCCTTCCTTATATGTATATTTATATCATTATTAATTTTATAGGTACTTTTTTTCTTTCATTTCAAAAGGCAACTTAATCGAAACAAAACCAAAAAAAAAAGTTGCAACATATTTTTAAGGAAATATTAATTTAGAGCAATAATTAATTTGTTCATTTAACTTTAACAATGAGCAAAACCGTTTTGTTTTATATGCTTGATAATTTTATCTTATAATTTTTACTACATTTAAGTAACATTTCATTTAGCAATAATTTGTTTAGTTTATGTTTTTAATTAATTATTTTTTTTTATAAATTATGACTACATAAAAAGTAGCATTAAAATATGTATAGTTCTTTTTTATATGAGTAGAATAAAATACATAAATTTTAAAAAGAAGTTATGAAAGATCAGTTTGATCTTAATATTGTTAAAAAAGTTTCAAATTGAAAGGAAAATTGAATTTTGTAGAGAGCAAAAGCTATAAAAAGGAAAATGTCTGTGAAAAATGTGAAAATATTTTATAAAAAATAATTCCTTATAAAAATAACATTTATTATTAGCTTGAAACTCGTTGTAACCGACTACGACAACGCCTATGTAAGTAAGCCACTTATCCGCATTTTACGAATTACTCTTCACTTACGTGAAATTATTTGGTGAAGCTTAGAAATCGGACAAAACATATGGGGTATTCACACTGCAGTCATAAATCATATGTCATAAAATAATAGCACAGCAAAATATGACAAGTGTGAACACCCCGTTATAAAAATGTGAGCTATGTCATATGTAATTGTGCCAGCTGATAAACATTTAACAACACTTCATTTTTAGTCGGATTATACGCATACGTTTGCATTTTGGCTTAAATGTAAATGTTTTTTAATTGTTAATAAAGAAAACAATAAATTTCCTGTAAATTTTCTAAAATGTTCATTATCAATTAAAATTTTCTATTTTTTATCTATGTATACGAACTTGCTGAAATAAATATAATCACAAGAAGCTGTTGCCGGTAACATGAGCTGAACTATTTTTTTGGACGGCGGCAAGTGGAAAAACGTTCACCAGCTGCCAAGCAGATCAGTTACACAAACACATATTTTCATTCAAGGCGAATTAAATATAAGGTGGATGCGGTGGCGAATTCACGCGAATTTATACATTCCCTACACTGTAAAATTTGTTACATATTTTACAGCGCCATTTTAATGTAATTTTTTATGCATGGAGAATTTTGACAGCGTAGGTAATGAATTCGCCTTTTACACAAACAAAATGCCTGTTGTTTGCTTTGTTGTTTAATTATTGTATTCATAATAAATTTACCTTATGTACGAAAATTACATTGAAATAGCGCGGGAAAATATTTAACAAACTTGACTGTGTAAGTATGTATAAATTCGCATGAATTCGCCACTGCATCCACCTTATAATTAATTCGTGCATATACCTGGTGATGAATTTTCCTTTTCATTCTTGTGTTATATTTAAAAGTAGCGGCGGCTTATAAATATTATCGCCGGCTAGAATAAGGAGTTGCAGCTGCTCGACTAAGATTTCTACTGTTATTTTATGACAAACCATAAACATACTTCAAAATGTCTTATTATTATATGACTTTTTTGTTTGAAGCACAACAACATTTTTTTTTAAACTATTGTAAAATAATAAGACATTATGACAATATGACTGATATAATAACAGTGTGAACACCGCAATAGTGTCAAGCTTTCTCTCTTGATCTTTGTTTCTTATTCTCTCTCTATCTTCTTTAGGGAAATTCTCTTTTTTCTTACAACTTCCTTCATTTTATATTTCCTTCACGCTTTCTGTTTCCCTTGGCATCAATCTTTATATTCCGCTCAATTTCTAACTCTCTTTCAACTTAGGGACTGTGCACATATTACGTAACGCTGTTTTCAGAGATTTTATACCCCCCCCCCCCCCCCACCACCCTTCCAACATAACGCTTTTTACAAATTTTTCAGTGCAAAATTTCCAATCCGTAACAAATCTTAAACCCCCCACCCCCCAGGAGCGTTACGTAATATGTGCACAGCCCCTTATGTCCTCTAATTGCGTAGCACCTACTCTTTCCTTCTCTATTTCTATTAATCATCCCATTTTTTTCCGCCAACTATTTTTATGATCTATCTTTTTATAATTTTTATTTCCTTTCACTCCAGGCGAATTGACGTACCAGGTGGTGTTACTAACACCACTATTTTTTTCCTTGCAAAATGGAGGTAGATTGTCAAAATTTGCACATGCAAGCATATGGCTCGTTATGTCATATGTTGTAGTTGTTTTAATAGTAACGCTTTCACTCATTCTCATTTTAATACTTATTTTTCCTCTCAGCACAATTTCTCTCTGCCTCCTTATGAGACAAGGCGTATCCAGCAGGTGAGCTTACTGGCACAGTTGACTGAGCTCGCTTTATAGCAAATTTTCATACAAACTGATATAGTTTAAGAGAGTACATAAAAAATGGTAATCATACGTAAGAAAAGGCTTTAAATTTGTTTGTGTATTTTGATCTAAAGCGAGTACTTTACACTTATTTCTCTCTGCCTCCCTACGAGACAAGGCGTATCCAACAGGTGAGCTTACTAGCACAGCTGACTGAGCTCGCTGTATAGCAAATTTTCATACAAACTGATATAGTTTAAGAGAGTACATAAAAAATGGTACTCATACGTAAGAAAATGCTTTAAATTTCTTTTTGTATTTTGATCTAAAGCGAGTACTTTACACTAACAACTAACTAACATTTTGTTTTTTGGATTATTGTAGTTGTTGTCGAACTGCGCATACCTGTTAGTTTTACCATGCTATGAGACAAATTTTAGACAGGGAAAGTTTATATTTAAGCGTCCCTAGTTTATGAGAGAGAGAAGATAAGATAATGTAAGGCAGTAAGAACATGTATCGATGAATTTGGCTGCAACTTAGTATTTGGCGTTCATACCAAAGTGAAAATAACCACGAAAGCACATTTAAAATAGAATTAAAAAAATCTCTGAAAACAGCGTTACGTAATATGTGCACAGCCCCTTATCGCTTCCATTAACTGTGTTTGAATATCTCCCTCTGCTGTTTATCTCTCATATTGGCTCCTTTTCTTTTCTTTTTCCACTCCCTGTCTCACATTTTTGCTACATACATCGTAGTTGGGACGCTACAATATTTTCCCCGAACTTGCTTCAAAATTACAAAATTTTAGGCGCATACTTTAGATTGTTGCATAGCAGCCAATTTTGTAGCACTATTTTATAATAGAGAGCATTGCTTGATATTTACATCGTTGGCTTGGCAGCACCCTATTCTTTGACAACCGATTTGTCAGCCTACAAGGTTTATTGAAATCGCCACAAGAGAAAAATGTCCGTATATTGTTTTAATTTGATCATTTAAATAAGAAACATTAAAAATATGTATCTAATGGTGGCTTTCAAACTAATCGTTATGATACAATTCTTCTCAGCATAATGTTTTCCAAAATTAAGGTTCCATTTTCCGCTTCTTTCAATTTTAATTTTTTTTAACTTTTCTTTGTTTAAAATTTAATTTTCAATGTACCGCTCTATCTGGCATATTTTGTTTTCTATATTTAAAATTTTAATATGGAAGCAAAAATAATATGTTTATTATATTTTTATCAGTTTGTGAGTTATCTACTCTTCGTAATGGAATCGAAAAATATATTTGCTATTGAAGCTTTTTTTGTTTTTTGAGATCAATTTGTTTGCTTTACATTTGGATGAACATAAGTATGTAAGTATGTTTGTAAATGGTTTTGGAAATTTATAATGATTCTATTATATTTTTTTTTTTTGGTGGGGTTTTTTTGTTGTTGTTATTTTAACGGCTTAATAATCAATAATTTCTTTGTTTAAAACTTTATGATATTAAATATATAATTAGTTTTTTTTTATGTTTAGTAAATTGTTTAACAAACTCTTTTTAATTTGTGATAATTTTCAATGATGATGAAGTTGTTTTTGCTGTCTTTAATTATTATTATTATTTTTTTTTTTAATATTTATATGCTGTAGTTATTGTTTTTTGTTAGTAACGGTTTTGTTTTTGCAGTGAGATTATTTTTAAATTAATTTTTAATGGAATTGTTGTATGTGTGTGTGTGTGTGTGTGTTTTGTGTTTGTTTTTAGTTTCAGTTGTCTGTTTTATTAAATTCAATTAACGAATTTATGTTGGACGCCAAACATCTGGATCTTCCATTAATGTTATATGCTGATCAGTGCTCATTTGCATTTGTCCATCACCGCCAGGCTGCATTTGTGTAGGTGATGTGGCAGCAGCCGCCATATCCTCACGTGAAGCTCTTTTTTTATTTGAATCAATTCGTTATTTAAATTAATTTCGTTTGTTTTTTTTTTTTTCGTTTTCAATTGTAATTTTTAAATTTTGTTTAATTGATTAAAACGTGTTTTGTTTTTAGTAAAAATTTGTAAGCAAAGGTTTTAGAGGAAAGAGATAGAAAAAATGGGAATAACAACACAAATTATTAAATAAATTTCCTCTGGCGTTTTCTTTTTCTTTTTTTTTAATAAATAAATTTTAAGCTCTCATTTGTTTAGCAGCTTAAAGCATTAAATTATAATTTTTATAAATTTGTCGTTAACAAAATAGAAATAGAAATAATTTCAACTCACTTTTTGCCTAATGACATCATGCCATATATAACACCCGTGGCAAATACTAAAGCGCAGGGAAATAGACTGCTTAAGCCGAAACATAAAAATACTGGAATAATTGACATTCTGTACAAAAGAAAAATTAAAAAAAAAACAGAAATTAAAATCTCAGCATAGAAGAATATATTTTAAAAGAAAATTAAATAAATGATTACTTACACACAATAAAGTGCAGCTCTGTTCCACATGGGTCTAGTATCGGCCAGATCAGCCATTTGTCCAACATAGTCTATGCAAAAGAAACAGCAGGGTGCTTCTAGGGCCATTACTATAAAACCTACCAGAACTTGAAGTATGCCACCAACTAAACAACTAACATTTAATATTAGTAATGATAAAGCATTGAAGAGGCCAAATAATACACAAACTGTAAAGAAATGAGTAGAATATAAATATTCAGATTTTAAAACAAACCATATTTAGTATCTACATACATATGTATGTAAGTATATAATTAATAGACAATTGCTTTTTTTGTGCTGCCCCTTATGCACTTATACAACCGATTTTTACAAAACTTTTACCAAATTAGAGACATTTTTTTACAGAAGTGAACGAGCTATTGTGTGTTTTTGTGGGTTCAGTATTTTGGGAGCTATAACTGTTTAAAGTTCCTACTACTACATTCACACGTATTATTCATGCATGTAAGTACCCTCCAGTTTTAAAAGTAGAAACTGACTCGAAATCGTTAGGTATTTCGCTAAAGAAAAATGGACTAACTACTTCACTAGCTACAAGTAATGCTAGAGTTCGCCTTTTGACTCTCTCACTCATGTACATGTACACGCACTCAGTACATGCATAAATGTTAATGTCTTCAACCTCAATTTTTTTTTTACGAGTTGAAAAAAACTGTGCCCTTATTCCAAAGAAAATAATCAAAAAAATAAAAAAGATTTTATGAAAGTGATATGATTTTGTGTTGGCGTACAATTGGAAGTTCGTGGTCAGTGAAAGTTAAATTTTTATTATAAAAAATGTTTTTTTAGAAAGGTAAAATGAGCAGCAGAAGTCAACTAAAAGGTTGCATAAAAAAAGATAAACAAGAATTAATTGAAAATTTTATAAATATTGAAAAAGAAATTTGATAAATAAACAAAAATCCAAAAAATTTAAATTTCTGTAGTATTTTCATTAAGCAAATATAATTAGTGATCTAACTGGTGCATTTTGACTAGCGAAATAGTTGGGTTTTGCTGACTAGTGATTTCACCGGTCTGATCGTGTCAATTGACTACCGTCAATGTCATCCCCATGTTAAAATCGTCAATCGAGTGCATTGCTACTAGTTAGTCTGGTAGTTAGTGATAACGACTGGTAGTTAGCGAAATAGCTGTCATTCGCTACTACGCCGGCTGCAGGGAAGAGAAATATAACAACAAGACATCTATACATACTAAGATGTGTGTGTGTTTTTTGCATTTAAGCGTTATTTTTTTTAATTTTTATGAATTCATACAAATTTATGTATCAATAAATAAATGTAGTTTTGGTTGTTGTATGACTGTTTAATAACAAATTTTTGATGATTTTTCCTTCTACGACTAGAACACGATGGATTGGGTCGACCGTTGGTACACACTAGTTTTTAGTTATACGAACGCTAAAATAACTTTTTCATTGTGTTGCAGTCTCAATTAAATTTTCATATTTATTCCTGTTATGGACCTTAGGATCATACTTCGATTATTATTTATATTTTAAAATTTTGTATTAAATCTTTCAAAACTTTTTCAGAAATGCATGTATGAATGTAAGTACTTTTTTATTTTTTAAAAAAGAAAGCGCTTTAATTTAAATAAAAAGAACAAAAGTAAATATCAATATAGTATGTACCATAGCTGTTAAGTAATGATTACTAATCATAATAATTAGTAATTAGATTATTTTTTTTTTAAAGGTGAAGTAATGATTATATTACGATTATTTTCAGATTCGCACGATTACTAATTGATTACGATTACAGATAATCGAAAAATAATCAAGATTAATAAAAATTACGAAAAAATAATTAAAAATAATCAAAAGTAATCGAAAAATAATTTGACTACTTTCAAGGATTATTTTTGATTATTTTCGATTATTTTTTCGTAATTTTGCGAAATTATGGCAATACAATTTAATGTTAGTTTTTTTTTCATTTTTTGTCATTATTATTGATGTTCATCGATTACTTTTGATTATTTTTGATTATTTTCTCGTAATCCTAACTAATCTTAATTATTTTTGGATTATTTGTAATCATAATTAATTAATAATCAGGAATTGTTAAAAAGAGAATTATGTAATCAATACCATTCTTTTTAAAATTTAATCTAATTGATTACTAATCGTAATCCAAATTTAACAGCTCTGGTATGTACATACATACATAAATAAATATTTGAAGCGCAATTTGCCCATAAACTACATATATTTAAATATTTACATTTGTTTAATAACAAACCATTAAATGAGTCATTAGCAAGCAGTCAGCTGTTTCATTTAATTTGTTTAAACAATTACTATCAACATTATCACAGTTTTTTAGTTTGTCACTCTCTATTTTTTTTTTTTTTTTTTTTTGTGCTCATTTCATTTCAGTTCAATATTTTTTCTTTTGCATTAAACAAGATAGAAAACAAACAAAGAGACCAACAAAAAGCTTGCTGCAATTAATTTTACCATAATTTATAGTAAAAATAGCAGAAAAATAAATGACTGAAAAGCCGGTTAACTACGTGTAAAACAGTTTAATAAACTCTGCAACGTCATAAGACCACATACATACATACATATATATGTATATACAAACACATACCTGCATATATACATACATATGTAATTATAAATTTCAAAAGGCAATGATATGGAACCAGTTTCATGACACATAAATTTCATCAGTAAAACCAGCAAACACTCAGACAACAAGAGTCAGTCATCTTACAAGCATCATAAAAAATAAAGAGATTTTTATTGAAAAAAAAAAAAATAAGCAACAAAAACAAATGCTGGACGTTCAATTTAAAACATAAACAATTATGAAATGCGTTTCTTTATTGAACAGTTATAAAGGCAGGCAGCAAATTAATTTGATTCAATATGAAAATATCTTATGTGTAAAAATTGTAATAAATAAACTTTATGTTCTTGATGTTGCGAACATTAACAATAATATTGAGAAAACTCGAATTAAAATTAAGAATTTCAAGTTTAAATTTGGAAAAATTCCAAATGAAATTGAGAATTTTTAATTTTAGTTTGTGGATAATTTCATTGGAAATTCGTTTGTTATATTTTTTAGGTTTTCTAGCCCAGAAGCTGGTCATTTAAAAATCCACTTCGGCTCAAGTTTCTCTTTTGAAGCCTCTTCTTTTTATTATATATTCCAAGTGTTTTTATTATTTATTTTTTCTCGGTTTTATTTAAAGAATATGTGGGTATGTATGTACATATATGCATCAAAATAGACATTAGTCACTTGCTTAAAGCACTATAAAGCCCCTGAACGTTCATTCCTAATCTTATCTAATTTCAAATTTTTAGTATCTGTTTCAAAATAAAAACAGAGTACGGAACGATTTTAAAATCAAATACCTACAACACATTTCATTTCATTTATTTACTAATTTGCAATAAATATAGACTATTGGCCAATTCGATTTGTATTACTAGTAAGAGTTCTCCTCTATGGAGAGTAAACATAACACCCGTCAACATCACGACAAATATGTATTTTACACACCCGCTAAAACTACATATAAGAAAAATTAAAACAGTAACAATAAAAAGTTGTCTCTGGCTTGGAATTTTGTAAAAATTCAACAGAAAAAACTCTAACATCCAATTTATACTATGACTTGAAAGACATGTCTTTTCTTCAATTTATATACAAAATACGTAAATAAGGGTATAGAAGGTTAGAAAAACAAAAATAGAATTTGAAAAAAAATTCATCTTAAATTTCATCGTATCACCTGAGTGTATGGCTGGACCCACACCGACGTAAGAGACAAACAAGTTTTTCTGAATAATACGAAAACAGAAAATTAGTTCTTATGAGACAAACCACATCGAACAAAACAAAGGCAAAACTCTCTGTTTGACTCCATAAGATTGTTTGCCGAAAATACAATTGGTTTGATACAACATACCCACACGAGAGTAAGACAAAACAAACCTCGTTGTACATATTTGCGTGTTTTCTTATGATATAACCCACACCATTTAAGAAAAGCATAAATCCAAAAAAAAAAACATTATCGCATTGCTTTCTGATTGTCGGTTATATTTTAAGACCAAAACTTGATGTCTGATAAGTACCTTTTTTCCTATATGTGGATTAGCATCAAACATTAGTCTTTGAATTAAAAGATAAAAACGATTTGTCTTTCGTTTGCGTGGGTTAAGCTTACGTTAACGATTTTTATTAATTTTTATATGAAAGTAGTGGACTATTAGTCATCTTTAAAAATTGAAGTTTTTATCAAATTCAAGTATAAGTTCCCGTATATCTTATTAATATTAAGTGTCGTTTTTTAGTGGACCTTCTGTTTTAATCGACTTTCAATAAAGAAGGAAGTTTATCAATTCAATCGTCTTATTAATAACTTATTTGTATATAATGGTTTCAATAAGAATTTTTTTTATGAATAAGACTGTTAATGTTTGTAAGTGCATAACTCTATCATTTATTAACCCCATTCAGAAAATTCTTTTTTGTTTCAAAGGTTTTGCTTATTATATTGATTTTCGAAAAACTGCTGCATTTATAGACGGATTTTTTATAAGTTTGATGGCAATTTGCTACCATATTTTTTTTTTTTTAATATCGGGGAAAGTTGTTCCCTCTTAGCAAAAATCTTGATATCCTTCTTCTTCTTCTTTTTTGACCGATTTTCATAATTCTCCTTCTTTCCATAATACTCCTTGTTTGAACGGGTATGCTTGAAATTTAATTCTATAATTTTTTTAAATCGTGCCAAGTTGTGCCCTTTCTACCAAGATACAATTTTTTTGATTATACTCAATTTAGTGATCGATTTTAAAAACTAATTTTTGTTGGAAGGATTTTCTTGCAGGTTGATAGAGTTTTCCGAAAAGAAATTTGTTTGTTTTTAAAAAATATTTTTGTTTTTCTTAAAATTTTTGTGTGCAAAAATTGATGTCAGTTTTATTAATTTAATTCGTATAGCAATGTCTGTAGTAACAGAACACTACAACAGTTTTGAATGTATTATTGTTTGTAGCAAATTAACATTTTTATTCTATATTCCATTCTTTCGTTATTGTTTAATTCGATCCAACAAAGTGCATTCACTATATCTTTCTAGATTTTTGGTTATTTATTTCTTTAAATATACCTACTTCCCTATTTGAACTTTCAAACAAAATACCTACATATATCTACCATATGATTTCATCATAAAATAGTAAATTATATAATTATCACAATTTTACATTTATTTGAGCAAGAACTCAATCAAGTATTATTGTTTTAAATTTTAAATTTAAAAAATTTTTTAAACAAAAAGGGCAAAACATCTACTGATGATTTGGTATGGCTACCAACGAAATACATACATATACATATATTTATTGCTAATCCGCAACAAAAAAATTAAATTATATAATAATCTGTAGCAGAACAATAAATTGTTTTATTCTTAAAATATTGTACACGTTTGCAATTTCTATGTTACATATTGAAATTTTTTTCAAATGTCACATTTATGTAACTAGTCATGCAATAAACCTATTGTGCTTACTTTTTCTATAGTAATGCTTGAGCAAAATTAAACCACAAGAGCCAGTGAGGCATTCACTGTAACATGAGATGGATTAAAAATACATATACAGCAAAAACTGCAATACAACGAATAATAAAAACTAATCTTTGCATAAGTTTAATTAAAAATAGACAATGTTTAAGTGACGAATAAAATATCGAATGTGTAGATATTTTAAATAGTCGTCGCCATTATATAATTCAACTAGATCGCATCGAAAATCACTAAATCGAATTATGCACACAACGATGCAAAGACGATACAAAGAAGATGAAAAGGGGAGGTAGTAAACAAAAGGCAAATGTTACATATTTAACCCATATACGAGGACATAGAAAAGGATACACGATATTCTTATATATGTGCCTTTATGTATGTATATGATTTTCTTCCAGCAGCTTTTACCATATCAATGTCAAGTATATACGGAAGAATAAAACAGCAACAACCTTAAACAGTGGCAACAACAAAACGAAAATAAAAACACCCAACAACATAACCACCCCTCAGTAAAGCCCCAATCGCAACCTCCCTCCCTCCATCCAACCCACTAGTATATACAATCTGACCATCATTTAGTAGAAAGACAGGAGGGCAATACATGAATACACAGATAAGATACATAGAAGAGACGACTGAAATTAAGGTACACAAAAAATCAATGAATTCGCTAAACAGCAGAAAACTGTAAAAGAATTTGAAGAGATTTTTATCAAAAGCATGACATTTTCTTTAAATTTGTTTAGTTTGAAAACAATTAATACTTAAAATATACTTACAGAATGCTCCAGTTATACCCAATATTCTAACACCATATTTAAGATACCAGGGCTGATCATCTGCGGGGCCAGGTTGCTGATTTGGCCTGGCCATTAAACTGGCAATTTTCTCCGCAAAACTCTAAAATAAATTTTAATGGATATAATAATTTACATGAATTTCCATGCTTATAAGTTTTTATGCTTTCACATATCAATTTGCAATACATTTATCGTATTGCTGCATCATCAATTAGAAGGAATTTTAACTTTTTTTTTTGTACCATTTGTATGGCAATTTTCCATTATATTTCTCTTTTAACTCACCATTTTTCTTTATTTCTTATATTTTTACAATTATTAAATTAATATTTATGTATTCTTTATATATTTTTTATTTTTAATTTTATTGCTTTAATTAATTTTTTACTAGTTTTAGCACTTAAATAACTTCTTTTTTCTATATGTTTTCCGCCTCCTTTTTTCGTGCCTTTAAAATAGTAAGATAATTTTTCACTTGTTCTTTTTTTCGACACTCTCTTTTATCTGACGTTGACAAATCAGAACTAGGAAACAGAGAAGTACTTAAATGGTAGTAAATGTAAACTAGCAACAGTAGTATGGTATGGTAGCATTGTAATTTGTAACGGTTTGTCAAATCAGTTTTACATCTCCAATACTTTTTTAAATAATTTCTAAATATACGAGCAAATAATTAGTAATATATGTTTTCAAAAGTTGTATTTACTTGTAATTAGAATAACATGTTTAAATTCTTTAAAAGATTCATCCTTCATCCGATTTAAAATTTTATTAAATGGGACCAAACTGCAAGCAAACCCGAGCAAATAAATAAATAGAAGTGTTATCCGATTAATATTATTTTGGGTGGGGTTTTTGGAAATCAGTGGCTCAAATTTTAAGCAATTCTGTTTGAACAAACTAATAATTTTGAAAATCTATAGATAAATAGACGATTTATATAATCTTTTATTGGAATATCAACTTGCCCCGATTAAAAAAAAAATATACAGCACCTAACTGCGAGCAAACCCTAACTCGCAGTCTACATAAGCTTATTATTTGTTATAACATTAACATAGCGCCAGCAGAATAACAGTACTAAATTTGCTCAATTTTTTCTATGTGGGGAATATTAGTAAATGTGCATGTGGTGTTTTACCACAATTTTAAGGTGGAGTGGCAGAGACAACAAGTAGCTTTTGATTGTTGTCTCGTTTTTTCATATTGGAAAATGACATTTGATGTCTGACATCGTTGTTCTGATAACGATGTTATAAGAGTAACAAAACAGTAATATCTGTGGTCTACACTAGCAAAATTTTTCTCCTGATAAATGTTATAACAAATAATAAGCTAATGTAGACTGCGAGAAAAAATATATGAATTTGTTAATAAATGAGTTATGTACATCAAACTTAAAAAAATACCCTTTGAATTTAAAACCTCATTTCTTGGAGACGGTAATAAAATTTTACTATCTAACCTTCTGGCACCCTTGTAAGCCAGCTGTTAAATATTATTATTTTTTCGGGCTAGTCTCTCGGTGTGAATGTTAAAAATGAAGAGATAAACAATAAATTTTTTTATTTTAGTTTTTATAATTTTTGGAAAACAATTCCCCCAAAAAATTTGACATTATGAATAAATGTCGACTATGCCAACAAGTAAATAATAATTTAACACACGTGCACAGTAATCGGATAAAATCTTTAGCACAGATTATTTTGAAATTAAAAGGTTTTGAGGTAAAGATTATGGTGTTGATACGATTTCAATTTATAAAACAATTTACATTATTAATTTATTTTTTAAAGGATTCATTAGATTTTAATCATTTATTTAAAATATGTGGAAAATGTAAACAGGGTATAGAAAATGTATCCACATTCTGGGAAAATATACCAGAAGCTATGCCCATATTAGAGGAATTACATGATGAGAATGAGGACCTGCACAGTGCTTCGAAACCGTGCATACCAGCTATAACATCAACAATTCAGAAACAGCTAGAATATGACGCCGAAAGTACAAACGCTGAGACTTGTAAGCTCGAACCTATAAAAATACAAATAAAACTTCCACGTAAGCGTAAAAGGCAGAATAAACCTTTAGCTGTTACTACTACTACGAAATCCCTCCCGAAACGTATTAGACGTTGCCCTAAACGCTATCAAGACTTTGATGATGTTTCAACTAATAAAAACATCATAGCATCGGATGAAAATTCCAACACAGATAATAATATATGTAGTGAAACCACTTTAAACAATTTACCTTTAGTGGCTTTATTACGTTTAAATGATGGCCTGGATATCGGAAAACTTGTAGAAGTAGATAGTAACGGTGCTTCTAGTAGAATAAGAATAGTCTGTCTAATATGCTATAAAGTTTTTTGCCACGAAAAACCTTTTCAGCAACATTTTAAAACGCATAATAAATATCGATGTGAAGACATTGCGGACCTTATGAAAAACTATTTCTATTATTGTAAATTATGTGATAAATCATACGAGACTCATTATGCTGTCAGAAGACACTTTAGCAGTGCACATTCTGAGGACAGACCTTTAAAATGTCAATATTGTGAAGCCAGCTTTAAGGTAAGAATTTAAAATTAATTCAAATTGATACAAAAATAAAACATTTATTTTCATGTTAGTACCACTTCAACCTCGATTATCACATGGCTAAACATGTTCCGAAAAAACTATTTGAATGTGTCTTTTGTAAGAAAAAGTTCATAAAACGTTATGAGTTAAAAATTCACCTTCGAACGCACACCAAAGAAAGGCCATATAAATGTGAAGTGAGTTTTTCTTATACTAAAACTTTGATTAGTAACAATGCCATTATTTATTATAGTACTGTCCCTTCGCCTCTGCCCACCGATCGAACTTAAAGACACACCACAAGACTAAACACTTAAATAATAAATGTTCACAAGACTGTAAAGAATTTATCAATATTGTGGAAACACCCCCTCAAGTGTTTATACCGCCACTAGCACTTGTGGAGGATGACAAAGAAATCCTGCCTAATTTAAATGATGAAAATCTTTCAGATTTCACTTTTACCCGCAGTGATGTTCAAGATTTCCCAAGTGATTTAAATCATGATAACGATGAAGTTAATTTGTCTGAAACAGAAAACAATTCTTTGCCAAATATTCCAATAGATGATGATGTCAAACTAACAACCACTAACGATAACAATATCTCCGAATCGGCACATTTAAATGAAAGTTCTAAGGAAAATCTTATATCACAAGCTATTCTTGGTACTTTCAAATTAGATTGTAGTATCCTAAAGTCTTTACCCTCATCAACAATTTTGGATTTGAAAAAATGGCCGAAATCTTTTCAAAGTATACCGCTATCACCAGAATTGGAACGGAGTTGTGCTGCTACCAATTCAGCAGACCCTTTAAAATCGATTGTAAAATATACATCTGCACCAAAATACTCTAGCGAAAATTCATTACAAGTTGCAAATTATAATATGATGGGTAATGGTCCAAGTACGTCGTCTCCGTGTGCAGCAAATTGTAATTCTTCAATTTCTAATACGAAAACGTTAAATTTTGAAGTTTCTAGTCCAACTACACTTAAAGCAAACGATGAAATAATTAACATTTCAAAACTTCCGGAAACTTTTTCAATTAAGCAACACCATGTAGATAATGAATTAAAAAGTACGGAAACTATATCGGATATGCAGACTAAAAATGTTTCACTTGAAACAAGTGACTCACAGTCCTGGAAAGTAATCAAATTCTCAGACAAGCATGTCAGAATTAAAAATATTTTAAATTTAAAAACTGCACCGACGACAAATTCTACTAAAAGCGACAAGGTCGCATCTTATGAATTCAAAAACGTAATTAACATTTCAAATGAAGCTTCAACGGACCAGTGCTTACAACTTTCGGAAACAAATGTAAACAGCCAAGCGTCTTCTAGCATCAGCAGCAGGAGCTCAAAACCACTTTCAAAATATCAAAATAATTCACAACGTTCTTTACTCAAGCCCATTTTAAAAACTCAAGAAATATTCAATTTATCATTATCGAATCACAACGAAAAACCAATTACATTAACTAACAAACCTTTAATAACAAATATTGAAACTTTGCCGCCACTTAATATGGTGGATATTTTACCGAAAACCTCTTCAGCTACTGCAACAACGACAAATTTGATAAGACCACCAATCGATTATAAACATCAATGCCAGTATTGTTATAAATATTTCAAACAAAAAACAGCCTTAACCAGACACATACGCACGCATACAGGAGAAAAGCCTTACAAATGTAATTTGTGTCCAAAATCTTTTGCGGACGCTTCAAATTATAAGAAACATAAAATTTTACATAAAAATGCTGCTGAAGCTTTAAATATATCGGGATCAGGGGGATCATATGCCGTACAAAGTTCACCAGCCTATTCTACTGTCTCCGATCCCGATCCAGATGGTATTGAAATAATGCAAACTTTGAAAAGATTTGAATGTTCTTCAACTGAAGATGATGATGATATTGATGATGCTTCAACAACTTCTTCTGCGTTGGAATCAAATATGTGGCAGGATGTTTTGGAACATGCTCTAAACAATAATGAATGGAGAGAGAACTTAAAAAGAAATTTAACGGCAATTAATAATGCAATTTTGCCAAAACCCATACAAACACAGACACAAAACACTGCGAATCGCTGATTTAACCTTTTTTTTCGCTGTGAATTTTGATAAATAATTTGAAAAATGTTTACTTTGCATGGTGGGTGTTCACTTTTACAACCATAAAATTGTATTGCCATCGTATTCTATTGTTGATCGGAAATTATTATAATGATTATTGCATTCGATTTCGAAAATGAAGCAATTTTAAGTGAACTTTATAAAACATTTTTTTCTAAAATTATTATTATTATTATTCCATAAAGAAATATTTTTATAACATTTGTGATCAAATTATTTTTAATAGATAATAAATATTTTTCGGAAAATACTTTTAAAATTGCTTCGATTTCGAAATCGGGTTTCATCACTCACCTTGATTGCTTGTTATTTGTTGTTACAACAATAAATAAATAGATTTGTTTTAATAAAATACTCGTTATCTTTTTTTTTCTTTTCCTTTTACCGCGGATCGCTGATATAAACTTTTTTTTCGCTGCGAAGTTCGAGAAATATTTTTTTTTTTCAAAAATATTTTCTTTGCATTTTGGGTGTGGATGGCAGTGTTCACTTTTACAACCATAAAATTGTATTGTCATCGCATTCTATTGTTGAGCGGATATAATTATAATGATTCTTGCATGTGATTTCGAAAACGAAGCAATTTTAAATGAACTTTTTAAAACACTTTTTTCTAAAATTATTATAGTTTTTGTTATCACATCCCGCCGTTCCGTAAGGAAATATTTTTAGAATATTTGTAATAAAATTAATTTTAAAGATAAATAAATATTTTTCGTAAAATACTTTTAAAATTGCTTCGTTTTCGAAATCGGGTTTCATCACTCACCTGATTGTTTGTTATTTGTTGTTACAACAACGGCAGCTAATAAATGGATTTTTTTTTAAATAAAATACTTGTTTTCTTTTTTTCTTCTGCTGTTTCTTTTGGTTTTTTTATTGTTTTCTTTTAATATATTTTTTCAAATCTAAAGTACAAAATAAACTCATGTTTTTTTTTCCTTCTTCTTTTTATTTAACAAATTAATTTCAATTTCTTTGTCAATACCACAGTTTGTTTCAGTTTTTTTTTTCTTGTTTACAAGTCTTCAAAAATTTTCTTTAAAATTAAACTAAAATTGGCCAAATATTTGCACAAAATTATTTGGCAAACACAAAACAAATCATTTGCGAATATTTATTTATTTCTAAATACAACAGCCAGTTCTTATAAGAAATGTGTGTGTGTGTATGTGTGTTATTTTGGCAACCATTAGTTAAGCGTAAAGGGCCCATATTTTTAAAGGAGAGGATACTAAAATAATAATAATAATAAACTTAACATTTTCTTAATACTAAATCTACATTGTAAGGAATATACATACAATTCTAGTTGTGTTTTTGTGTAAATAAATGTGTGGTTATTGGTTGGTTGTTGTTTTGTTGTTCTTCTTGTTGTTGTGTAAATAAACAAATGCAAATCAATACAATTAATTATTTCTTATACTCTTAAATTCATAGTAATCATTAATAGTCTTAATAATAATTATAAGACAAAAAGGAACTTAAATACATAAACAGTAAAGTTAAGAGACCACTTTCTTAAGTTGTACAATATTTTGTTAATGTTAATTTCACATAAAAGAGCTTTTGTTTTTATTATCAAGTCTAATGGGGGGAGGGGCAGCATTTTGTTAATAAAAATATTTGGAATATTATGAAAAAGTTTACTGAAAAACATAAAAGTTTATTTATGATTTCGGATATATGGAAAAAATAATAACTGCCTGGCGCACCATGTCAAACGAATTTTTCTTTCGTACAAATTAAATGTAAAACAAAAACAATTTAAAAAATTTGGTTTTTGTTTGAAATGTAATTTTTACGAAAGAAAAATTCGTTCGACATCGTGGACCAGGCAGTAAAAATTTTTAATGGCAATTTTGGCCACCATCAAATTTTTTAAGCAGCAGAAGAAAAGAAAATATTTGAAGCATAATCAAGTTTTCAAGGTCTTAGAATTTAAATATATTCTAATAAATAGGAGGAGTTATGAGTTACCCGTTAAAGTGTAGAACAGAGAACGGGCAGGCAGATGGACTAAAGGGCATACAGTGAAGAGGGAGTAAAATATAGACGGGTGGAGTGGAAGGCAGATGCGGCACTCACATAAATAAGGTGTAGGGGGGTTACTCTGTTTATTCGAATCGAAAGCAAATGCATTCGAATTTCAATATAAATAAGATTCAAATTCGAACAGTTTTCTTTTCGAATTGAGTTACAGAGTAACCCCTCTGTTTTTACTTTAAAGAAACCATGATTTAATAGAAACCCTGCGAAAGTTAGATCCTTGGTATGAGCAGCCAGGCAATCGCCCCTTTAACCCGATTCGAGATTTCATTCTACATTCGGCTGAAAAATTTGTTTGCAAATCGGACTGGTGGTTCCGGAGATCACCTAAAACAATCATTACATTTTTTATAATATTAGTATAGATAACTGATAGCAATTTTTACTTGAAAAAGATTTTAAAATTTTACGTCTGTTATTGAATTTATTGAAGTATATTTTATTAAAGTGTCCGTTGATCTCAAAAAATTTGGACAATGAAGTTACGATTGGACATATCAATTCCCTGTGATTGAAGTAATTTTCATGTGGATTATATTAAATAAAAAAAATTTCTGGGGCACCCTGACTATGTCATCAATTAAAAACCTTTTAAAGACTAAATTAATTTTTATTTTTGTTTTAAAATGGTTTGTTTAGCACTTTAAATTTTTAATAATTTAAAGTTAAAAAAAAAAAAAAAAAACCCCAACGAATCAAACTATGTCGATGAAACGAATTCGCGACTGCTTCCAAGTAGATTAATTTGCCTTGATATAAACAAGTAACTGTTTGGAAGCCATGTAAAAATGATCTATTACGTTCGGAAACGGAATTCAGTCCATATTTTGATTCTTAAAAAAACCGAAAAACGAAATGATTTTTCCACATGAAACCATTTTTAAATTTACAAACAGAAATTTTTTATTCATCGTAATTTCATTTAAATTTCCAGATTTGATCAGCCAACATTTAATATAGTTCACCTTAACATTGGTCCTTCGAGCCGGAATTTCACGGCACGTGCCGTGAATTCCATACCTATGTAGATGTGTAATGTTGACCATTGCCGTACCCAGTAAAACGGCCTTTGAGTTTGTGGCGAAGCAATTTTGATTATGATTATTAGTTGAAGATCCTTGCGAAGAATAAGAGGTGGGAAAAGGAGCTGAGTTTGGATTTAAACTTGATGTTTCATGTTTGGATGCACTATTCATTTTTGATAAAATCGGGCTAACTGAATCCCTGTGAAGCAAAGTATTGGGTCGCTTCTTGCAATGAAAGCAACTATTCTTGCTTGTGCAATTTTTTAGGGAATGCATTTTTGAAAAGCAATTAAGACATAAGTTTTGTGATCTTATTTCATTGTATTTTTGAGAATTATCCATTCTGAGGAAACGAGGGCACTTTCTGATAATGTGAGACTTCTTTGGACATAGTGGGCAACAAACTGGGAGATAAATTATTCTGAAATGTGTTCATTTTCTTAGTTGACGATATATTAGTTTCATTAGTTTTTAATCAGAAACGGATTACAAAGTGCCGTACCGATCAGTTAAGAACTTATCCCGTTTAAACCATTTAGGAATGCTAGTTTTGTCGGCTAGACCTTGTTCCCATAGGGTAAGAGTAGTTTCTGGCAAACGGCTGGAGCATAAAAAAGCAAATTCAGGATCCCAATTATTGACATTTATCTCGTACAATTTAAGAATGAAAATATAGGAGTTAATATCCCGTTGGAGTTACTTAAGAGCGGATCCTGATTCTGATGAAATTGCAGGAAGATTAAGGAGGATTTTTAATTGACCATTGACAAGAATCCGACGATTTTCAAATCGTTTACAAAGGCTAGACCAAGCTAGTTCAAAACCACTATTTGTCAATGGGCTTTTCTGACCAATTTCCCGTGCTTAACCTTTAGTTTTCTGGGTCAAGTGAAAGAGCTTTTCGACCGGATTTAGCGTCGAATTTTTATATAGACCACCGTGAACAAGTCTCGAAAAGTAGGCCATGCCATATAGTCCATCTTTTCCGATAGTCAGGCTGCCCTTAAGTCCTTAGTTTCATGGGAATTCCGTTCTTAGCTTGTTTTAGAGTGCTCTGACTCACTACAGAAGCTATCGATACGGAACAAGGTTTCCATTTACTGGATACCTGGCCATAGCGGTCACCCGGGTAACGAGGTAGCGGATGAATTGGCCAAGAGGGCCTCTGCCGCTCCTCTTATAGGCCCAGAGCCCTTTTGTGGCGTAAATTGGTCGACTGTAACTACTCTAATCAGAGAGAACGACATGTCGACCGCTAAGAAAATTTGGGTGGCTTCTACCGGTCTAAGGCAGGCCAAATCATTGTTACTGCCATTTTCATATAGTGGCATCCTGAATTTCAACAGGAACGACTTACGGATAGTCACTGGTTTCCTCTCCGGTCAATATGGACAGAACTACCTACCATCTTTGGAAAAGTAACCTAGTTCGCTCACCCTTGTGCCGTTTATGCATGGAAGAGGATCAGACAACGGCACACATTCTCTGTGAATAATAGAAGGCGTGTTTTTCTTTCTGAATTTGTGTGTTCGGATGATATTAGGGGGGCTTCTCCAAGCTCTGTGCTGACTTTTATAACGAGATTCATTCAGAGCTTGGTTTAATTTAGAGATCCATGGCACAAAAGGTCCAATAGGTATCGCAGTGCCGGTCCTTGGACCAGATCTATCCACTTATCTCTCTCTATCTATAGTCCCTATTAAAACAATCAATATCACACGGCGGAAGACTAGAAGTATGAGGATCATTATTTATCTTGACCATTTCTTTTGAACTTGACGGACCATCCTCGGCTTCGGATTTCAAGGAATTTCTATATTCTAAGACCTCAGCCGATTCGGATAATTTTACTAGAATCTCGCAATAGGTGCCATAAGTACTTTTACTTGTACTTTTTGTCAAATACAAATTTTTCATACGAGGTCTTAATACGGGACCATGTGGCCTTACTCCACGTCTACGTTCAATAATTATTTCCGAACATAAGCAATAACGTCGGCAGATTAACCGCATAATTATGTTCCAAATTTGACAGTTTATGTTCAACATAATTGCTTGGAAATAAGTGCGAACAATTTCTCAATAAATGTTTAAATAAATGTTTTTGCGGTCCACACGTGGACATATGGTGTTGGAAATAGAATTTGACAGTTGAGAACATAATTATTTCCAAGTTTATTGCACGTGGAGACCCCCAGATAACCTCAGATATGTAAATGTTTATCGCATGATCGTAGCAAAGGGAAATGCTTTTTGTATTGACGTCTAATTTCTTATTTGTTTTTCCTCTCAGATTGGATTTGATATAGGTTGGAAAAATTATTTTAACTACGGCCTGTTTCACACTGTCGACAAGTCGATGTCGTTCTCTTATTTATATTAACAACAAAAAAAAAAATAAAAATATTTTGTTTTTGTTTTCAATATAAATAAGAGAACGACATCGACTTGAGGACAGTGTGAAACAGGCCGCTAATAATATTTATTCGTTTAAGATTATTCGAATAAGAGTGGTATCATAAACTCCTACACTAGAAACAGCTGTAATAATTAGAGTTCAATAGCCTACGCCAGTATATAGAACATTGGAAATTTGGGAATGATTTAATAAGTTTTGCGTATTTCCAGTGAAATACTAACCCTTTGAAGGCCGCTAACTTTTTTGGCCAATGAACGAGTTAATGATGCAACGGCCTTTATTACAAATAATATACCTATGAAAGTACACACAAGCAGCCCAATAATCCAATCTGGCTTAAATACATATCATTATGCTCTGAAACGTGAATGTTTGGTTGCTGGGAATATGTATACACACACAGGTATATGCAATTCACATCCACATGTTTTTATTAATAAAAATATGTGGATCTGAATTGCAGAACACAAAAATGCTAAAGTAATCCACTTTCGAGTGAATTCGGATTCTAGAACAGACCCGTTAGATTTACTTTTAATTTCTTTTTGCCTTATATACTTTTAATGGCAACCAGCGGTTGTCTAATTGTATAGATGTAGAAAAGTAAACACATTCATAATGGAAAATTATTTGTTGTGTGTGTTTAAAAAATTTTGAAAGCTATTTTTATGCTTTGTAATTCACAAAAATATATTTGTGAGTTTTTGTATAAATAAATAAATAAAATTTTTTAAACATAAAGGGTAAAACATCTACTACATTCCCAAATATATGTAAAATTTTGAAAACTGAAAATGTTACAACATGTGAAAAAGGAATACACAAGACAATTGACAACATACCGAAAGCACGCATACAAATATTGGAAAATCGTTTATTGCCAACTACAGCACTACCATTTTCGGAGTCATTTAACAAGGAAAGCACATATTGTTCCAACACTGATTGCGTGTTTTGTTACATATCCTATTTGGACTTTATGAAATTATCAAATATATTAAGCATTCTACCTGAACCACTCGTTGTATCGAGCAGTTGTATCCTGCGGTTCAGGTAGAATGCTTAAAATATTTGATAATTTCATAAAGTCCAAATAGGATATGTGACAAAACACGCAATCAGTGTTGGAACAATGGATGCTTTCCTTGTTAAATGACTCCGAAAATGGTAGTGCTGTAGTTGGCAATAAACGATTGTCTTGTGTATTCCTTTTTCACATGTTGTAACATTTTCAGTTTTCTTTAAGCGGTATATTCTTAAAAATACATAACAGACTTACGTGTGTCAAAATCACACAGGCTCGGAGGGAACGTTCATATCTGAGCGTTTGTTTAATCGATTAAAGCTGCCATTCAATAAGACCAATGCAAAAATTTCAGGGGGGTTACTCTGTAACTCGATTCGAAAAGAAAACTGTTCGAATTTGTATATTATTTACATTGAAATTCGAATGCATTTGCTTTCGATTCGAAATACAGAGTAACCCCCCAGGTCTTAATAATACAATTTCGGCGAATGTGCAAAAATTATGTTCCTTAAAATTGGGTTCACTCGCGAATAATAGAAGTGAAATTACGATAAAGGCATTAGTAGTTCCACATTTGGCAGAAAATATTCCTTCGCAAACCTTTCTTTCCTTATCATTTTCAGAACTACCTGAGATTCCTCTCGCAGATCCTTTATTCAATTGTAGTGCGACGATTGACATATTAATAGGAGGGTATGTAATTCCTTCTATTATTTGTTCTGGTGTCAGAAAATCTGTCTGTAGTTCCTTACTGGCTCGGGAGACAATTTTCGGGTGGATCCTTACGGGTCCAGTCACAAATAAGCCTTCATGCAAACACTCCCACATAGTATCTTATTTTTGCGAAGAAGAAATTTCCCGTTTTTGGGAGGTGGAAGATCTCCCAAGGAAGAGAGTTATATCTTCCTCCTACATAACGTGTAAAGAGTTGTTTAAGAAAACTACTAGAAAAAGCACAGAGGGAAGATATGTTGTGTCGTTACCATTTAGAGAAGGTTATACCGAGGGGCTAGGATTAGGCGAATCGCGAAGCAGTGCTTTAACGCAATTTTTCAGAAATGAATCCAGACTCATTCGAAACCGTATTTTAAAACCAATATATGATAACGTTGTCCAAGAATATGAAGATTTGAATGATATGTCAAGAATTTCATGTGACACCTTACGAAGTCTACCTCAATACTACATTCCGCATCTTGACGTGATAAAACCAGATAGCACGTCTACTAAGGTACGTGTAGTATTTAATGCTTCACTACCATCTTCAAATGGGTTAAGCTTGAATGATATACTACATCCAGGTCTAGTTCTCCAAACTGACCTCAATCTTCTTATCCTAAATTGGCGTTTTTTCCGTTTTGTGTTTAATGCGGACATTGAAAAAATGTACCGCCACATTTTGGTTGAACCAAAACACACGCCCTTTCAAAGAATACTACACCAAAAAAATGTAAAATGATGTAATCCCAGATTTCGAACTAAAAACGGTCACATTCGGCGTTAATTGTGCTCCTTACCTCGCTATTCGAAAGCTATGTCAATTAGCCGAAGATGTTCAAGACCGATATCCAACCGCCTGCAAACTTCTTAGATGTTCCATGTACGTAGATGATGTCTTAGGCGGCGAACACACCATTTCAGCAGCCATAAGTGCCAAAAATTAGCTTATTCAGGCGCTAGGAACAGCTCGTTTTTAATTGCGTAAATGGACATCCAACTCCAAAGCTATTTTGGCAGATGTACCGGCCAAGCATTTACTTCGAGAAGACTTCTTGAATTTTGAGGACAGAAGCACAGCAAAAATATTGTGTGTCAGGTGGAACGCTAGTTCAGATACCTTTTATTTTGTTTCAACGGAATTTTTCGAACCCTTTAGGTATACTAAAAGGGAAGTTTTATCACAGATTGCTCGTTTATTACTTCCAGCAGGTTGGCTGGCACCATGTATTGTTCTCCCGAAGATACTCATGCAAAGAATTTGGATGGAAGGAACACATTGGCGCGAAGTCGTATCTGATGAAGTACACTCTCAATGGAAGGTATTCCAATCCAACTATCGCTACATAAAAGACATCGACATTCCAAGATGGGTAAACTTCGTTCCAAATGCTGATTTCAAATTTCACGGATTTTGCGATGCTTCTGAGAGAGCATACGCTGCAGCTTTATATGTTCGCGTTGCCAATGGTAACACAATAGGCCTTATCACGAGTGTCGTAGTCGTAGTCGTACTTTAACGACTCCCATGTATGTATATGTATATTTTATAGCGAACGTTGCCACATTTTACAGATTTCGTCACGACTACGACACTCGTGATAACGCCTTACATCTTACACATTTGCTTGCTGCCAGAACAAAAGTGGCTCCACTAAAAACATTGTCTATTCCACGCTTAGAACTTTGTGGAGCCCTTTTACTAGCTGAAATGGTTGACGCAATTCTCCCAAACCTAGAGCTGGAATGCAATGAATTAGCTTGCTGGACGGATTCTACTATAGTTCTTTTATGGTTGGCAAAGCCGCCGTGTTCGTGGGTAACCTTTGTGGCAAATAGAATATCGAAAATAATTCAAATTATCCACCCAACACATTGGCATCACGTTGCTTCAGAAAACAATCCTGCTGACCTTGCTAGCCACGGCGTTTTGCCGGAACATATAGTTAACAATGGTCTCTGGTGGAAAGGCCCTACATTGATTTGAGAAAATGAACATGAAGGACCGAATCCACGCCGTCCATACACACAACTGTTATTCATATTGTTTAGCTCATAACCACTCGAACGGAACTTGTTTTACGAAACACTGCTGCAAACATTGTGAACAATCTCATCACACTCTTCTACGGAAAGATTCAATCCTCGTCTACGGAAAGATTTCGGGTTATCATCTAGTTCATCCCGATCACCAACACCAGAATCTAACACTTCCAAAAAATCTCGAAACCTCCTTCGAGTGCAAGAATTGTTCGGAACTGAAGCATTGTCACTTTCACAGCTGTCATACATCAAAACACGACAATTTTTCTGACTACACTGCTGGCCAAAATCGGCTCGAAGACGTCTTATGCACGTTCCCTTCTAGATTCAGGATCACCTATAAGCCGTATTTCTAAGAAAATCGTCGACAAACTTAATCTGCCATGTTACTCATTAAAAAGGGAGACAATCTGTCCAGTGATTCTTAAATAACGATTCAACTCTGAATCAAAAATCGAAGCAACCCTTAGAGTGGATAACATAATTGCCATGCAGACTCCTTTGCAGTCTCTACCCAAATCCACAATAAAACTCTTTCGGGATCTTTTCCTGGCTAACCCAAATTTCTATAAGCGCGCAGGAGTAGATATAATCATCGGAGTTGACTTATACCCAAAGGTGATTGAAGAAGGGGTATTTACAAGAATTGGTGTGCCAACAGCCCAACGTACCATTTTCGGATGGAGTATCTTTGGGCCCTATTCAACTTAAAAAAAAAAGAAAGCCCGGATTATTTTGCTATTCTATTGTCAGTTTCTAATTTTTTTTATCCTTAGCGAAATTGTTAAGAAATAATTAATACTTAAATCAATTAACTGCCTGTTTCAACGATGTCGAAAATATGATGTCTTTCTTTCGTACAAAATTAACATTCAAAATATAAAAAGAAATTGTTAACGGCCTATTTCACTATGTCGAAAGAAAATTTCCATATGTTTTCATTCGTATAATTACATTTGAAGCAAAAACAAATTCTAAAATTTTGTTTTTGTATCAAATGTATTTGTACGAATGAAAATAAAATTCAAAATTCTTTCGACATCGTGAAATCGGCAGTAAATGTTGCCTTTAGTTTCAAATGTGATTGTTGTGCAAAAAAAAAAAATAATTCGTTCGGCATCGTTGAACAGACAAATAAGTTTAATAAACAAAACAAAAACTTTGAATATTTAGTGCTGTAAAAATGGTGGTTATTTGGTAAAGGTTTTTTTATTCTATTAAAAAAAAATACGATTTTATTCTGTACTCTATTATAAAAAAAAATAAATTTCTTTTTTGTTTCTTGGATTATTACCTTGTAATGTGATTCGAAAAAATCAGTGTGAAGAATATAACTTCGATTTTTTGTTAACTATTCGATTTTCGAACACATTTTCTTTCGATTCGAATTAGAAAGTAATTTTCCACTTTTATTTTTTTTTTAAATTTGACATTGAAATCGAGTATAGACAAATACATACACACATACCTAAAATCTTAAATTAAGTGAGAGATTTTTTTTTTTCATTATTATTAAAGCACGAGAATAGTAAAATTTTGAGAGACCACAGCTTAGGATTAAGCACTGTTTGAGTTATTTATTTTTTACGTTTCAGTGTGGATATTTTGTCACAAATTAAAATAGTTTTTACACTCTGCTCCACGATGTCGAACCAGCGAAAGAGCTGAAATTTAATGCCCCACAACAAAAGGTTATTTCCCGCCTCTTACTTACAATCCACTTTTATTTATTTGTTTAACAAAATCGGTTGGTAGAGAAATTTTGCTAAATATTAAAGGAAAAATCGAGAAATTTTTTAAAACTATGAGGTTTTTAAAACATTTCATGTTTAAAAACATTTCAATAAAAAAAATTTTCAAAAATTTTCAAAATTAAATAGTTTTCGTAACAATTTTTAAAATATGTATACGCATATGTACATACATACATATGTATCCAATTGCGGTTTATGAAATTATTTAAACACACGATCACGTAGGAGTTCGAAAAACTTAAAATAAAAATGTATGACAACGGTTTTCGCCGATAAGTGCCCATGTAAGCTGCTGGAAACTCAGGGATCAACTCATCGCTTTCGATAACGTTTTAATTCGATAGTGATTTCTTAGCTTGATATTACGATACTCGCTATCGAACAATATTAACAAATCGTTTTATAGCGAATCCCAAAAAAAAAAGAAAATTTCAATCACATCAACACATTAACAAAAGCGACGATTAGATCGAAAATTCGACGCAAAACGAATCGACTCAAATCGAATCACTTTTTTCTTAGTGCAAAAATTCTATTTTTGATAAAAAAAAAAATAAGTAGGTAATCAGTAGGTATGTTGCGACGCAAATCGGAATTAATACGACGCAAAGCGGGTTCAACTAAATTTTAAAAAGCGATGCTAATCGAAACGACGCAAAACGGATCGACGCTAATTGGGGCTCCAGTGAACATATGAGGAGCCGCCGAACAAAACGTAATTTTTCGCATTTTTTTGACATATTGTTTTTTTGGTATTTTTTTTAGCATATTTGGATCGAAATATTCTGGAAAAAATATAGTTAGCATAATTTTTTTTTTTGTTGTACCAAGAAAATGGGTTCTAAAAAAATATTGGTGCACAACAAAACGTACTTTTTTTCATACTCTTTGCCATTTTTCGTGTAGTTGCACTTTTTGATTTAATGAAATATACAATTCATGTGTCAATAAAAATACAGTCAAAGTAAACTTTAACAGATATCAAATTCCACTTTTTTGTTCTCTTTTTATTTCAATAACATTTCTTAATATTCTCAATTTGTTTGACTTTTTTAAGTCATTCTATTTTCGTTTAAATTAACTGTTTGATGACTGAGGGCCAGTTTTTGAATTGATATTTAAGTTATGATTATTTTTTTGTTTTTGACTGCATATTTAATAATTAAATGAACAACCTTCTATATTTAAATAATAATTAAGATTTACGAATTTCCATATGTTTTTGACTGCTTGTTCTTCTTATATAAAATAAAGCCAATAAAATATTTGTGGCTGCTGGCAAATTGTGTAAAATTTTGTCTTGTTTTGTCGCTATTAACCTCTTAATCATTTTAAAAGTTCATTTTATTCTTTTAAAACATTTCAACAGTTCTTAATTATTCTTATTTTTAGCTAAAAAGAGTGTTTTTAAAAAATATTTAATAGTATAATTAAATATTTTTGTAATTTAATTTAATTAAGAATTACAAGATGCCGTAAAAATTTAAATATCAATTTCCCAAAAATTTGAAATGAGCAAAAAAAGTAGATTTTGTTCTGTAATTATTTTAATATATGGCAATATCGGGTGGTCTATATTAAAAATTCAAAAATTTTAAACTGTAAATGTTTAATAATTACGAAAACTTATTTGCCACAATCCAGATATTCGATTAGTTTCGATTTTTTTTTTATGAAAATTCCGCTTTTTATGTGATTTTTTCGCATTGATGATTCTTAACTGCAGAAACTGTACCTTGATTATTTGACAAATATCTCCAAAACTTTTTTTTAAATATGTATATGTATGTATGTATGTTTTTAAAGATTTCTTTTAAAATTAAAATCTTATTCATTTCATTGTCAAATTTAAACAAAAACTAAATACTCAAATTTTTAAAATATAATCAAATTGATTTTGAGAAAAATTCAAAAATTCATTACTTTTGTAAATTTTACAACAAATTTACCCAAAAAAAAATCGTAATGAAATAAATCGATTTATCAAAATTTCCAAAAATTTTATTTGAAATGAAATGTGTTATAAAAACGAAAAAAAAAATTAAACTTGTTTTAAAAACTTGGCGATTCTATCTAAATAATCGAGATGCAAATTCTTTCCTTTTTGGCTTTAGATTTGGAGTTTGTTGTATTAAGAATATAGAATTTTGTAAAACGTAGAATGCATGAAAAAAGTATTTAGTTTTAAAACAAACTTGTCCCGTATTTTCTGGATACATTTTCAAACTTTTCGTTTTACAAAATGAAGTTTTAAATATCAGTTATATTTGAATCTACTTCAGAAGTTTTAAGCTGTAACGAAACGAAATTGACAATTTTGATATTTATCGAAATCAGGTTTACACAAAGAAAACTTGCGTAAAGTAAAATAATGTTTTCACAATGCAAACAAACCGCCAGATCGTATAGAAGAGAAGATTCACATGAAATGAATTCACAAATTTTTTTTTTATTTGTTTCCTAAAAAAAGTCAACGGTTTGAATTATGGAAACTTTTTGAAAAGCTTTTAAGCTTAATTATATGATATACCACCAAGTTTTTAAATTAGTAAATTTTTGTTTTTTTTTTTTAAACTTATTAAAAGGAATATGAAGAAGATTGGAATTTTAGTTTATTTTATAGCAGGTAACTTTATAGAGATTGGGTTATAGAGGCTATTCACATATTACGTACTAACTGTACGTAGCTCTAATGCTCAGCAGCAGGATTATCAACTCGAGTATGGGGGCGAAGGCCTGAGGAGGTTAGTGACAACAGGTACGCCGCAAGGGGGAGTATTATCTCCCATTCAGTGACTGTGGAGAACGACCACTGTTTTCTCTCCTAACATGCTCCTCAAGAGAAGATCGGTGTCTTCTCAGCCATGGCAAGAAACAGAGCTGCCAAAAATCTTATGAAATTGTTTTCTGGCTCCCTTAGCCTATACAACCGGTATTTTGATGATGCTTAGGTGATCTTGCTGTCCATGCCACATCCGGACATGTTGAACGAATTCTTGTTTTCAGAGCTAATAGATGAGGCCAAGGCTGGTCCATAGTCCTCCGGAGATGAACTTGGTATGCAGGACCTACAACCCATTAAGCCTCAGCTAGCGGGATACTATAATTCAGGGAACACTGCTGAGGAGAAGATTATGGAGTCTGGCTTGGCCGGCGACGTTGTAAAAAATGAGGACAGAGATCCGCAAGCTCGAGATGCCCTTACTGTGAGTTCCGAACAAATCACCGCTGGGTGACAAAAAGTGATGGAAAGATGGCGCTCGCGGTACTGGGCCTCATAGTGCTCCGCGAATATAAACATTAAAATTCCAATCTCATAATTCCATTTAATATTTCAAATCATTTCATTTCAATTTCATATTTCGTAAAAGTGTTTTATATCAAATTATTTTTTTTTTTTTTTTTTTTTTTTGGTTTGCTTTTACGAAATTTATATGGAGTATAAACCCTTTATAAAATAAGAATTTTTGATGATATTCTTACAAGACAGTTGCTATAATGCAAACGAAAAAAATATTTTCTTTCGGTTGTCATAAAGTTTCACTTCCTTCTTGACGATGTCGAAAGAACTTTTTATCGTTCGTACAAATACATTTCAAATAAGAACAAAATTTTAGAATTTGTTTTTGCTTTAAATGTAATTTCACGAATTAATTAATTCTTTCGAGATCGTGAAATAGGCCGAAAAATTAATTCATTTTTATTATACTTTTTTTTTTTTTTTTTGAAAATGGATGGATCCTGCTTCCACTGTCTTGGGGTTTATTATAGGTCGATTATGGATGGCAACTGCTAATTGCTCTCGGTTGACAGTTGCCATTCGTAATACAATTCTCAGCAACTGGGAACGCAGCTGTGGTTCGGTAGCCATCCATAATCGATCCATTATTGTTGTTTAGTTTTTATAGTAAAATGCTGGCAATGCCTGCTTAAACAATCTTTATAATTTTATAGTAATTTAAAGCTTTTTCTAAGATTGTTAAGATAATTTTAATCTCTTTAAAAATTGTACATATTTATCCCGACAAAAATCACATATGTATGTACATACATAATCGTTACCATAATATAGAAAGGCCGTAACTCATGTGTTCTTTAATTAGTGTTTTTTTTTTCTTTACTTATTTCGCCAACTTAAAAGTTTACCGATCAAAAAATGGCAAATATGCGATTTGAAAAATATATACGAGTTACGACCTTTCTATATTAAAGCAACGATATTTACATGTTGAAAATCTTATTTAATGAAAAAAGAAACCCAGATGTATTAAGCTTAAAATTTTTCATAACAATCTTTTAAATTTATAACAATTACCATATAATTATATAAATGTTTTTGTTAAAAAATCAACCTTTTGATAAAAATAGGTAAATTTTTAATAACTTGATGTTCAAAAAGGGACGGGATAAAGATTTCATCTCTGGGCAGATTTCAAATCAAATGGTTAGAAAGTTTCTTTCGATTTTATAGTGTCTAAAAATGTTGTTATACTTTTTATAAATTTTACGTAAAGGAAGACATGTTTTTGTGTTAAATGATACCGATTATTAAGGATAACTTAAAATGCAAATAAAGTTAAACTTAACGAAAGATGTAGTTGTTTTTTTTTTCTTTTGTATTTATGAAAGACATCTTCTACCATTTGATTTTAAAAGGGAATATTTTAAACAAACATACAAACAATCGCAATTAGAAGCATCAAGAGCTGTAATTAGAAAAAAACGAATCAAAAAATTTTTTAAAACGAATAAAGGCCACACCAATAAAAAAAATGGGCCCAAACGAATAATGGTCTCAAATTTTGTTTATTGAAAACTACAACATGAACTTTGGGACATTTTTCACTTTTTATTTTTAAATTTAGAGCCATTTTAAATTTTTTCCTTGAAAGAAAAAAATGCACCAAAACTAAAAAATGGCCCTAAAGTTTTTACATTGAAAACAACAAAAAATAATTTTGGCACTATCGGTGGCCTATTTTGGGACCATTTTTAATTTTTGGTGTGGGTGCTATTTCACATTTTTCAGTTTATTACCATTTTTAATTTTTTAGATTGAAGCCATTTTTCATCGAGCCAAATTTTTAATAACCAATAAAACATCAAACTTAGAAAATATAATATTTGCTTTTACAAGCAATTAATTAATTCAATTATGTAATTAATCGAAATCACTTTTAAAGTTTTGATCAAATTTTGTGTGAAATACAACTTCAAGTTCAAAAAAATTACAGCTCAGCTTTGAAAATTTATTCATTCGTTCCGGTTGTGTGTTTCACTAGAATTGAAAATAATTTCAATTCTCATATTATTGTTGTTTTAAATGGGTTTGTTTTTTTTTTCATAATTGATTGCTTCTAATTGTGTTGTTGGCTGTAGTTTAGTTGGTTTTCATAAACCTCTTTAAATTATTTGTAAAATTAAAATTGCATTTAAAGAAGTTTAGAAAATTTTACAAACGAAAGATTTTACATAAAAGCGTTTTCTTTAAAGGGAAAAGTAAATTATTACATCAGATTTGAGTTCGTTAATTCAAATGGGTTTTCATTGCATATTTTTTTTTTATTATTAAATTCCTGATTTATAAACACGAACACTTTTTGAAAAATTCTATAGAAAATATTCAGTATGTGTTTTCAATATTTTATATTTTCGTTTACTATTTACTATTTACTTTTCCCTTTTTTCAATTTGCAAGAACTTAAATTAATATCTTCAAAGTTTAATTTACACATCTATTTTAATAAACAAAAAAAATGTGTTTTTATCAAAAATAAACAATTTAAAAATTAAAGGAATCAGATAAAATAAAGGAAATAAAAACTAAATTAAAAGAAGAGAAGAGAAGACAAAAATTCTGAATTCAAACCAACATGAGAGTCAAGCTCTATCAATAGGATCTATGTATGAGGGCATTTACACTACGCAACTTTCTTGCATTCAATTTTCATTTTAAGTCAGAGTCGTCTCAAATATTGTATATTATGTTTGATTTAGTGTCTTAATTATATGCTGTTTGACAGTGTCAAGGCGAATCATTTACCAGGTGAGCTTATTAGCCAAAGGCGAAAACAACTGTGACATCTAAGATATCAAAAATTGATTATGTTTAAAAGTTGGGTTAGCTTTTGGTTTATTGTTTAAATTTTAAGCGAGAGGGTAGCTACACGTATGAATGGAACTTAATAGTGACATTCAATTTGAAAATACTTAAGAAAATTGATTAAAATATTTTATTTCAATGAATTGATTTCTTAACTTCAAATGTATATATGTATGCACATATGTATTTATATTTGTAAAATTCATGCTCTTGTTCATTCTTTTTGATGTTGTTTTTGTAGCCCTTTTCAAAGTCCGTTGACAAGACAATGAGTCGATTGCAACAGATGCTGATGGTTTAACAATTCACGATCAATTGTTGATAAAATACGCATGTAATAATTAGAACCAGTAGAAGAACCAACGAGGCCGGTATTCTGATCCACAGCTTCTAAAAATTTACCAATTACAAGAGGAACTGACTGAATACGTTTTACTTAATCTTTGGGAGTGAAGATATTCTTTTCTAAGATTTCGTTGTTCATCTTTTATATACTCCTCCAGAAATTCTGAAGATTTTTACAGTTTCTGAGATGTTAGTTCTAATGCAAAATTTCAAGAAAGACTAATTTACGTTGTATTGCATGTATAAATTATCTACATCCAGTGAACTGTGAGCATCCTTCAATTTGAAGTTGAACGTTTCCTCCTTTTTCATAGAAAAATAAGCCGCTTTTAATAATTTTAATTGCATAGTATTCATTTGATTTACTTTTTCTTGCAATAAAGTTTAAATTTTAATGTTGAATTTTATACCAAAATATTGTCGCATTTGTTTGGACATGTCGGATATGAATTTTGCGGCGAATGTTGTATTTGTAGGGATAAGGCTAGATGGTATGAATTCGCCTTGGACAGTGTCAATGAGAATTATAGGTCGATTATGGATGGCAACCGAACTCCAGTTGCGTTGTCAGTTGCTGACAATTGTATTACGGATGGCAACTGGCAACTGTGAGGTTTTTTCAGTTGCTATCCATAATCGAGCTATTATATCGTATTGAGATTTTTTCATTCATTTTCATTTTGTTCTCTGTCTTTCTCACTAAAAAATTTGAGTTGCATGCAACAATGTTGTGTAGTCTAAATAGCGTATTTCATAAAATTCACCAATACATAGATCTTACTAAATGGCCTAGGTGGTAGCAGAGGTGAATTTACTATTCGCCTTCAGTCTATTTCCCTAAACCATCATCATATTAAAAATAATATCAAAAATTATTGTTTTTATTGTTAATTTTCATATTTCAATAAAAGTTTTCTTTTAAGCGAACTACTATGGTGAACTGCATTCACCACTTCAACTGCTACCACCTGTTTTAATCCAACTTTATAAATAAACTTAAAATTCCGATTTTATTTAAAAGCGTATGTTTTCAAGTTTTTTTTTTTTCTAAGCACAAGATTTGTATTTGTGTTTTGAGCAAGAGTTCGTTAATAAATAAATAAATGTGTTAAAATCCATTATTATTAATTAACAAAAAATTTACATCCACACGTATGTTATTATATAGCAAGTTCATATATGGATTGTTAAAACACAAAAGTTGTCAAAAAAAAAAATGATTGAAAACAAAAATATCAGAAAATTGAAAAATAAATAAACGATAGCGTCTAATCTTAAATAAAAAAAAAAAGAAATACATTAAAAGCCATAAGGTAAAGAACTAAAAGAAAAGAAAGAGATAATGGACAGGGAAAATAGGAAGAAAATCAAATAAAAAAAGGAAGGTACCTTTACAAAACAAAAAAAAAAAGATAAAATAGTTTTGAAAATTAAAAAACAATTTAAATTAACAAAACATGAATTCAAAATATTTGGAGTTTTTTTAAGGACAAAATGATAATAAAATAAAAAAAAGAGTTAAAATTTATCTAATACGAAATGGTACCGTTGTTCAAAGGATATTCAAAATAATAATTTACACCTCATTATTTATAACTACAGAGAAATAATATAAACAATCCAACATTTTGCCCTTTAAAACAAGTATTTAAATTGACAAAAAAAAATCTTATTATATAAAAGTTTACATACTCAGTTTAATAAAGTTTGTTGTTGTTGTTGTTGTTGTGAGAGAATTAGAGTGAGAGAGTCACAACAGCCAGTCTTACCCTTGACCACATTACGTAGATATTTGTTTTAACAGAAAACATTGGCTATAAAATTTTTGGTAAATGTAAAATTAGTCCATGAATTAAAATTGGGTGTAAATTGTAAAGCTGACGCTTGTCTTTGTGGTGGTTGTGGCTGTTGAGTTTGTTGCGTAGTTTGATGGGATGTTGATAACATGCGTAAATTTGTTGCCGAAGCCATTCGTTTAAATTGTGGCATTTCATTGCCAGTTGCTGATATATCTGTAGAATCACTTTTAATCGTAGAGTCATCATCGGGGAAATGCAATGATACTGAGGAGGGTCTGGGTTTCTGCTGCTGCTGTTGACCACAATTGTCTGAAACTTCTTGAGGTGTAAATACTGTTGTATGGACAACAGATGTAGCTGCTGCTGCAGCAGCTGCCACAGCTAATAACTCAGAACCACTTAGTGGCGGCGGTGTTGGAGTTTGATATCCTCCAATTGTCATTTTATTATTAACACTATTATTTACATTTGATGTTGCATTAATAATACTAATCATATTATTGTTGTGGTTTTGGTTGTTGTTAATATTATAATTTTGCATATTTGAATTAGTAACAATTAGTGATTGTTGCTTTTGAATACGTTGATGTTTATTGTCACTGCTGCCATTTCCAGCAGATTTTAGTTGCTGTTGCAGCGGTTGTTGTTGCAGCGGTTGTTGTTGCTGCTGCTGTTGTTGTTGATGCTGAACGCCAATCTTATCACTTTGCGATTTGGCTCTTTGACGTCCGTTGCTGCTATTGATATTTTCTTGTAGTTTTTGAGCCTTAGCAAGTGCAGCCTTCATTAGCTGTTTTTCTTTGCGTATTAAGTCAAATGAACTTACAATCTGCAAAATTTAAATGTTAAATAAGAAAAATTAAAAAAAATTTTATATCATTTAAAAACGGGATTTTCTAAGATTAAGCAGTTGCTTCCACAAGACGGATTTTCATACAAATTTTACTTCAGTGTAAAAGCAGCACTCAATTTTTTTTTTGTGATTTGCATACAATTTTTTCATTCTAATCATTGGTCTGATCTTGTGGAAATATCACCGTAAATAATATTTTTTTTTAATTTTTTTATAAACAATTTATTTATTTGTTATAGTTTAGCTAATCTATATGCTACATTTTATTGGTTGCTATATACCAAATCATCAGTTGAATAAATGGCCATTAAACTAGTGTTTAATAAATCAACCGGCTATTTATGGGCTGACTTTAAATTGTTTGGTGCTGAAATCTGTTTTCTTTGCAAGAATTATTTAGCTGCATTTCTTAGATGCAAAAGAAAACGATAAATTTTTTTTATCAGTTCTTTTTCATTCGTATCAGAAACGTCGATGGTATATGTATATAACGAAATAAATGTTGTTTATTTAATTGTTTCTTTTCTACTAAAATAAATGGTACATCTCCATGCAGAAAATGTACATTGGTATTCGTTTCTTAAAAATGTTTTGCTCTCTTAAAGGGCAGTATGTTGGATTCTAAAAAAAAAAATCACCCTAACTAATGGTGGAAGGGATTGGACTTTTTGCCCCGTAAAAATCGACAGTGTTGATAGTGCCCTGTAAAACTTACCTGCCAGCTGTTAAACATAGGGGGTTCCACATTTTTATACTTTTTGTGTTTTGTTCTAGTGAAATAGCAAGTTGCATTATTACAGGGTTGGTAAGACATTTTATACATGTACCTTTCAACAAGGTGCCATTTTATGTGTAGAAAAGAAAAAAACCCTAAGTAAACTCAGTTTGGTCAGACACTTCAGACCCTAATCAGCTCTCGATCGCAAACATCGTCGCTATCAGAGCTCATGCGGCTCTTTATTGTCTAACTACAATTATTGATTTGTTGCCAACAGGTAAGGACAGAATATTGACTTTGCTTTTGTTGTACTCTACTGCAAATCTAGGGTTTTCCAATAAGGACTTTACAACTTTTATTTTTTAAAAAAAAACGTAAACCATTTGATATATTTGCAAAACTTTATGATCGATTTAAAATACAATCAACACATTTATGAATGTCCTTCGACTTCGTTCATATGGCCGGTTAGATGATCAATGAAATAGTGCATTCATAAATTAAATTCAAAGTTGTCAAGTACCTATTGGAAAAACCTTTATATGTGTGCGTTTAAAGAAAAATGTAAACTCACCTTTTCACTGTTTTGCTGTATATTATTTGTTTGACTTTGGCTATGGAACAATTGGCGTTTTGATAATGAATTTCCACTATTATTGTTGTTGTTATTACTGATACTATTATTTGTATTGGAAACATTGCTGACAGCAGCAACAATTTTTGAATGACGTTTTTGATTGCTGTTGTTATTGTTTGTATTTATATTACCACCACTGTTTGCAGTGGTCGTTCCTGATGATATTGTTGAACCACTATTGTTATTATTATTATTATTTGTCGAATTACAATTACTTTGATTATTACAATTATTAAAATTATTTAATTTAATACCATCCAAATCACCCATTGATTTATGGCGTTGTCTTTTACAACGACTTGAATTTGAACAATTAGCATTTGTTGTTGCAGCAACTCCACCGGCGACATTATTTAAGGCATTTAAATCATCATTAAAATTATTTGAAATATTACGCTTTTGTTGTTGTTGTTGTTGTTTCTTACAACTGGATTTCGTTTGACCATTCATAATGATGGTAGTGGTTAACGGTGATGTAGATGATGGTGAACCACCACTTGAATGCTTATGTCGTGTCTCGACGCCACTGCGCTTATCATTCACCCACTTCTTGAGACGTTTAACAAATGGCATTATCATGAAAAAAGAATTGGCATTTATTCCCAATTTGGGTTTTGATATGGCATCAGTTTTATTAACAGGCAGCGAATCAATGGGAAACCAATCACAGCATTTAATTTCATTACGAGTACGTGGTGAAAATTTCGTTTCTAACGAAACATCACGTACAATATATAAACGAGTGTATTGATAATTGATAACAGCTTCTATATAATCATTTGGTACAATTAGTTCAGTAATATCATAACCAGTCTCCTCATAAACCTACAAAGAAATTAACCCAAATAATTGCTTTAATAAAATTCCAGTAGAATTTTTATTTATTTTACCTCTCTTGAGGCACAGTGTACCGGATCTTCATTTTCATTAACTTTTCCTTTGGGAAAGCCCCAAGAAGTTTTAGCAAAATACGATTGCACTAGTAGGCAATAATTGAGATCCTCTGATATTAAAATAGCTCCATAGGTGGGAACGGATAATTTGTAGTTTTTCCAATCTTCCAAAATTTTATCAATAGAAGATAAATGTTGGCGAAGGAATGGGATATGCTGGAATTTGTAACCATGTTATTATATAAAATGAGATTATATGTATAATAAAAAGACAAGAGAGGGAATTCTTTGTAGCTGAACATTTACTAGACACAACTCACTAAGTCATGTTTATAATTTTGTATTTTTCTATAGAATTTTGCAAAACTTTGACATCCCGAGTATTTGCTTTGAAGCCATTATATTACATATTTCTAATTAATTTTTTTCTATACAGTGCATTATCCAATTATGTTTTAAAGAATCGAATAGATTGGAATTGTATTTCTGTTCGATTAATCGAATCCCATGCGATTAGCTAGAATAATTCAACTAATTTTGACACTAGTGATGCGACTTATATCACATTTTTCAAAACATATTTATTGTAAGCAAAGTATAGAGCTGAGATGTTTGCTATTAAACGATTTTTTGCTTCGTTTTTATAAAATTTCGCGCTGACAAAAAAATTTCGCTAAAGCGGCGGTTTCGTCTTAAAACTCATTTTTAAAGTTAAGCCAACTTATATAATATAGATATAACATTAATACTTATATGAATTATTTTTTATTTATTTTATTATGTTATAAAAATCTATTAATAAATAATAATAATAAGTTAAGCCAACTTTGGATCTTGATATATTTTTATGAATGTCAACCACACGCAAATGTGTTCACATATGCATTTTTTTTTCCATATGCGACTTAATGTTGCAAGTGCACAATTTCCTGCAGCAAATGGTTTATTACTGCTTCGTTAAGTACGCATTTTTAATTTTTTGTCAAAATATTATTTGAAAATCTTTAAGTTAGAGGTAACAATTTTCTTTAAAGTTTAGACAAAAACTGGTGTGTACCAACGGTCGACCCAATCGACAGTGTTCAGGTCATACAAAGAAAAATCATAAAAAATCTCTTCTATAACATTCATACAACAACCAAAAATACAATTATTTACTGATACATTTGTATGTATTCACAAATATTAAAAAAGAACGGTTAAATGCAAAAACCAAATAATCAACTCTCTCATCTTTTCTCCTACATTTCTTCCACATCTTAGTATGTATTCTTTGCATTCAAATGTGTAAAACACATGTATCTGTAATTTGTTTGTTATTTATTTGGCTTTAACCTACATGCATGAGTAAGGCTCGTATCTGTACTGTTTTTCGCAGTATTATACTGTTTTTCGACATCAAAAACTGCGTACTGCTTTTCTCCCTCAAAATACTGTTTTTCGATACATAATAGAAATAAAAACGACGAACAGCGAATTCATGCAACAATATTGCTTACTTCAAAAATAAGCAATATTTTCGAGAATGTTTCGATTGTGGATCGGTGGGTGGAGATATTTATTCAACTGAATAACGCCGATTGCGAATTCTAAGAAATGGCCACGATCGTTGAATATATTTTATGTTTGCCAGGAACTTCAGCATCAGTGGAACGAATCTTCTCTGCAGTGAACAAAACTTGGACGTCAGACGAAACCCGATTAGATGCGCAAACATTGAAGGCTATTCTGACCGTCAAATGTAATTTGAAGTACAAATGCGTTGATTTCTACAATTACCTCAAAACGAAGCCGGCATTGCTTATTCAAATTGCTTCAAACGACAAATACAAAACAACAACAAAAGCTGATTTTGATGGAAATTATTCAGATGATGGAAATGATTGTTAGTTATTTTTATTTATTGAATAAAATATATACTGCGAAAAGTACTGTTTTTCCAAATCGATTTACTGCTTTTTTAAAAAATTTCAGTGAAATGTACTGTTTTTGGTCCAAAAAAATATACGAGCGTTATGCATGAGTAATACGTGTGAACGTTGTAATAGTAGGAACTTTAAACGGTTGCAGCTCCCAAAATACTGAAACCACAATACCTCGTTCACTTCTGTGAAAAAATGTCTTTCATTTTGTAAAAGTCTTGTAAAAATCGCTTGTATATGTGCATAAAGAGTAGCATAAAAAAAGCAATTGCCTATTAATTATATGTATATGTAGATATAAGCCAAAAATATTAAAAAAAAAGTTTACCATTATGCTGTGTTATGTTTAAAAACAGGCGTTGTTCATTTTTTTAAAAGATATAAAACGTCAAAATTCAATGAGAATTTTTCTGAAAAGTGTTTTTTTCGTTTTCCAAATTAATATCAGAAAAAAACTAATAAAAAACGGATTAATTGTTTAGTAAATTATATTTTGGAAGTTCTATTTTGTAACTTAATTTACATTTCATCCCCATATTTTTTTGGAAAACAAAATAAGTTACTAATTGCCATTTCATAGCAATATTTTCAATTAATCGATTGGTTGGATATTCTAATAAACAGGTCCAGAATCTTTACATCATTGAACGTACAAGTCGTCACGTAATTGCCTATTCATTTTTTCAATTATTACGTGATGAGTTGTACGTTCAATTTGGCCCCATTTTCATTTAATTTTCTTTTTATTTCTATTTACTTCTATTAAAATATATGTATGTCATCTTAACTAAAAAATAACAAAAAAATTAATTTAAAAATATATTGTAAATTTACCTCAAAAATCTGCACAGCGAATTGTTTAATACCACATGGTTGTAATTTCTTTTCCTCATCCGATGCGCAAAAGAAATCCAAATAGAACCAATGAGCCAGTTCAATTTGAAAGCATATGCGTATTAAATTACTTAGTTCCATATCGGGAACATTAATTATAAAACGACTGGCCAAATCATCAAGTATATCGGACGGAATTCTAAAATTAATTTTACTGTTGCTGCCATTACCATGATTATTTGTATTGTTATTGCCACCAATACCACCTGACGCATACGATGTTTTGGATGTTGCTGCTGATGAATTATCAGATACTTGCAGCTGCTGTGTTGAGACATTCTGTTGTTTCTTTTTTGTTTTTATAGATAAGGCTTCTAATAAAACTACAGAAGAATCTTTTGCATTAAGGGTGTTGCTTGTCTGATGTTGATTCGTTGATAAAGAAGTGTGATGATGATTATTACTATTATTATTGTTGTTTGAGGATATCGCTACAGTTTTTTTTAATTTTGTTAAAGTTTGTTGACCAACAGTGGCAGCTCTAACTTCAGTTTCAATTGTTGATACATCAGTGGCGGTTAAAGCTTCAAGTCCTGCTGTTGTAAATGTAAATATATTTTTTTGATCTGTTTGCATTGCTGCTGAATTTGAAGCTGATGAGGATGATAATGTCGATATTGTTGCAGCTGTTGCAGCTGATGATAGTGATGTCGTTGCCTTTGTTGGTGTTGATATAAAACCATGTTGAGGCTGTGATGCCTTGTGATATTTTATATTATTTTTGTTGTGATTCAAAGTGAAATGATGATTATTATTGTTTTTAGTTTTGACAGTACTTTTACTATTACTGGTGATATTTAGTGCATTTTTAAGCGTAATTGATGCAAGCAGCGCTAATCCATTTTGAGAGGCGATAGCTGAAATATGAGAAGAGTCGTAGTCTTTTTTATTATTTTTAATAGTGAAATTAGACATTTTTTATAATTTTCAGTATTCTATAATCTAGGCAAAATATTTCTGCACGATATTTCTGCAGGTTATTTCTGCGGAGAATTCAATTCGCAGGCTTTTTTTAAGCTAACTAAATAGGAATAATGTTTTATATGTTTGTTTATTTATTTGTTTATTTCAGTCTATAGACAAAAAAGTCCTTACAGACTAAGATAATAATGGGTGCGTTCAGCAGACACAGTTTGTTACACAACTGTTGCTCAACAATCTGCTGAACGTTTTGATTACTGAGCGATGAGCGAAAATGTTGAGTGAGCGCGTACTGTTTTTGGCAGCAAAGGAAAAGTACGATACATTTTATCAACATACGATTTTTCAGTTCAGTTTGACTTTTGAATCCAATTTGAATCCAATGCGATATGTACATATCGCTCCTTTATTGCAACATAGTCCTATCTCATATCTCTTGAGATATGACTACGTTGCAATAAAGGAGCGATATGTAGGTATATAATCATTAAATTCAATTAATACCTAGCAATAATAAAGACAAATGTATGATCTAGAGGAGATTATGAGAAAGTCTACTTTTATCTACATATTTATCACAACCGAATTGAACATTTTTTTTAACCAACTATAACATATTCAATAAGATATTTTTATTAATTTTATTTACGAATTTTTGCTCGACCAATGCGAAATCATATATAAGGTGGCCATATTAGCCTACGTCATCACCTGTACAATCCTGAACTGTCAAAAATTGCTTATGTTTAGAAGTTAGATTAGTTTTCTATATAAGTACATATATTTCTATAAGAATATTCATTGGTTCATTTGTTTTGATAGATGGATAGTTTTGCGGCGAATGTTATTGTTATAGGGATAAAGCTACCTGGAATGAATTCACTCGCCTAGTCCCTAAATTATTTGTGAAAATCGGATTAGCCGCTCCCATCGGCGCCTCAAAACGAAAATCATCGACGACGGCTATTACACGGCTTACAGTCGACCGGCGTTGCTCTCTGTTCCTCGGCCGGTACCGGCTTTTAGTACTTTAACTTCCATCATAGAATTTTCCGCCTTTTTATATTGTGTATTTCTAAAACTTTTTCAATAAATCAAGTATACATACCAGTGCGTACTTACCATTTTCATGTTTGAAACCTCCTGGTTTATCCGAATTTAAGGCAACTTCCATGTTGGTTATCTTCTCCGATATTTGTTATTTTTACAATTATCACAATTTTACAAAAAACAAAATAAAAAGACTTGAGACTGATTCTGCTTTTCAACACAAAATTGTTTTTTTTTTAAATATTTAGTGAATTTGGTTCTTAATTAGTTTTTTGTTTATTAAAAATTTGCAAATTAATTTTACAGGATAACATATCTTCACCACGAAGTTAAAAATGCGTTTTATTATTAATTTTCTTTTAGCACACAAATTCGTTAGGGGTTAAACTGCTTCTTTTTTAACGAAACTTCTTCATTCCTTACTATCTATGAATGATATATGTATAATAAAACCGTGGAATATTTCACAAATTAAGTGAAAAGTAGAAGTCTTGCAATTTTAGTGATGATTTTAAACGGTTTTAAATTTTATTTAGCACAAAAGCAAAACGCAATATAGTAAAACTGAAAACTTAACAACAAACAAATCCAATGACATTTGACCACATACATACACGCACTATTTGCTTTTGTCGGCTGTTTATTATTGTGGTATATGGTAAGATTTATTGCTATGCCTTCGTCGTTAAATCTTTGTCGATGTTTTATTTGTTATTGTTATGATAATTCTCTAACGGCTGTTATAATTATTATTGCAGTTGTTATTTTGTTGTAGAGTTGTTGTGGAAAATCTAAAGATGGCTGCTTCAAAACAATATTCAGTTTTTTAAGATTTGTATCCAATTGTATACATTGTTTTAATAATAATACAACCAATATGAATTTTAATTGGAGTTCACTACAATTACCCGATGTTTTAGAACTATTATTTCTATTGTTTAATTTCTTAAATTTCTCGATTGTTTTTATAAGATTCTTATTGCAAAGAGCAGCCATTCACAAACAATTACTTTTGTGTTTACTCTTTTAACTGATAAAAGGATGGGAACGAACCAATCTCAAGTACTAAAAATGTTTTTTTTTTGGCTATAGGTAATTAAATCTATGTGTGTGTGTCGTTTTTTAGTTCATTGCATACACAAGCATTTTTTTTATTTTGCTTTGTATGAACTTTCTAAAAGAAATTTTCCGTTGTCTTTTGCTTGTTGTTTGGGGTTAAAGTCACAAAATTTTAATTTTTTTATTTCAGTAATTATAATTATGTACACTGTATTTTATTAAAATTCGCTGAATTTTTAGTAAAATTTTAGCTTTTTCCTTTGGAAATTACCTATTTTCACACTTATTATTTTTTGGATTTTAATTGCTGCGTTGTCGATAATAGACTGAAGTTGGGCGCAGTTAAATATTGTCAAGCTAAATAAACTACATAAATTGCAACACTGTCAGTGATGCTATATAAATACATAAAAGCGTAAAAAGTTACGCATGAGAAGAAAACAAACTTTGGAAAAATGGTAAACCTTTTTTCCAAGCTGAAAAAACTAAAGAAAGACAGAAAGGGAAAGTACTCCCTCTCTGTCTTACCCCCAGATGAATTATAACTTTGCAAAGCAAACTTTGCGTGTGCAAAAGGGGCCTAGTCGCACTAAAAAACCTTTTTCAGAGACGAAAAAACCGTACTAGATTTCGTTCGTAATTTAACTTGAAATTGTAAGTGTATATATATACTATGTTCCGGGCAAAAATACAGCTTATATATAAAGAAAACACATTTTTCTTTTTGTTGTAGACAGCTGTTTTTGTTATTGTTGTAATAGTGAACATATAATTTGGTATGTGATGGAAATCGATCGAATTAATTCGGCGCCAATTTCAGAAACAAATTCTTCTGAAAGATGACTTATTTAACCCTTTTAAAGTTTTCAAGGCTTAGAATATTTTATGCGATAATTTTTTTCGATACAAAACAATAAAAAAACGTAAGTAAGTCATCTTTCAGAAGAATTTGTTTTTGAAATCGGCGCCGAATTAATTCGATCGATTTCCATCACATACCAAATTATATGTTCACTATTACAACAATAACAAAAACAGCTGTCTACAACAAAAAGAATCATTGGACCTTGGTGTTTCATTTCCATGCAGTTCTTATTGGAAGGAGAAGGCAAGGCGAATTCTTGAATTCGCCTTGGGAGAAGGAAGGTATAAAATAAATTTAATCTACAATACCAAAAGTTTATTGTTTGGTCACGAATGAAGTTTTAATATAAAATTTAAAAAAAATTTCAGCTTTGGACGTGGACTGAAAATAAAAAAAATTTGTGTTGTATATTTGACACTCATTATATTATCCCAAAGAAAAGAAGAAAAGAAAACAAAAAGTAGTGCATCATACATAGACAAAAATTTATACACAAATTTGCATAGAAATATTTTGCAATAAATTTAAAAAATGCAACAACTTAACTTATGATTTTTTATATAAAAAATAGGGCAACGATTAAACAAACAAAAAAAAAGTTAATTATATTATAAACAGTGAAAATTAATACAAAATTTATATAAGGAAAGTGCAATAGTGTAAAGATGTCAAGAAATTTAACTGAATAAGTTGCACATAATAATATATAAAGTTATTTTCTTAATAAATTATGTATATTAAGTTTCAAAAAGTGAAATAAGTTCCTTGTTTTTCTTAATGGTAAAACGAAAAATGTATAAATTAAAATTACCTAACAAAAATATGCAGTAATCCAATTTTAGTAATTTATGTGAATGTGACGACACTTCGTTTTCTTTTTTTGGTGTTATTAGTAATTTTACTAACGTCGCCTTGGGTTTTGATACTATGGATATAGCGTTTTTTGCTGAGCTATGGCCAAAAATGGTAATATGTAATAACTATGTCAAGATATTTTTAAAATAAAAAGTTTCTATTAGTGATATCGTAATAAAGTGTAATTTATTTATTAAGGTTTATTATTAGCCTCCTTTAAATACATATGTATGTATGTGTGTACATATCTTCATTCGTAAATGCATACTAGTGATGTTACGAATACTCGTTTTCGATTATTCGCCTGTTTTAAGATATTCGTATTCGCCAAATTCAAAGGAATATTTCTCGAATAATATTCATATACATTTTCCCAATAAAAAAAAAAAATCATACAAAAAGTTTAAAAAAGTACATATAATGTACAAAAATATATATTAATTTGTAATAATTTTGATAATAAATAATCTTCTTAAAAACAAACGAAAATTATATTTCGTAACTATCATTTAAAAGTTAATGTCTTACATGTAAATTCATATCCTTTTAAGTTCGTAATAAATTCTCAGTAGAGGAATGTTGGACTTCAAAAATGGAAGAACTAAAATTTAATATGTAAAATTCCACCGACACAGGTGGCTGAGCCCAGCGTTACCGTTCACCCGACTAAAGTCGCAATTTCACCCTTTTTCGGCCGTCTGCGACTTTTTGTGAGACTTTTTTTTATCACCGACTTTTGCGACTTTTTTAATTTTGTTGCAACTTTTTACCCTTTTTTGTAGTTTCTCACAAAAAGCGTTTAATTTGCAGTATATTAAAAAATTTTCTTATTATTTTTATTATAAAAAATAAATCGTCAAAATATAAAAGCAATTCGCATATTATTGTTAATTTGGCAACACTTTTATTACTTTTTTGCAAGCTTGTCATCATGGTGAAATAAGTATGTAAGGTGATCACATAAGGGCAACAACAACGATCAAACGAATGCAATTAAAGTAATAAGCTCACTGCGGTTTACTTGGAGATTTTTACACATCTTGTAAAAAATATCTTAACCTAATTTGATTTTTTTAAGCAGAAATCCCATCCATTCCTTTGACTTTGGCAGCATACGACAGCCAAATTTATTAAACTTAAGTAAATTTGTTCAGTATACGTGAAAATATGTATAAAAGCATATATAATGCATCTGTATATGTTATAAAATATGATAAAATGGATTCTGCAATAAGCTTTTTGTTTTGTTGCAATTGTTTTTTTTTTGTTATGCTTTTTATTAATAAAAAAAACACGTTAAAAATAGATGTGCAACTTTTATTTGCTCAAACGATTTTTTTGTGCGACTTTATTTTTATAAAACGACCTTTTGTGCGACTTTTCAAAAATTCCTAACGGTAGCCCTGGCTGTGCCATCTGCGAAAAATGTTCTCCCAAACACCATGGAATTACTAATTAAAAGTGTAAACAAAGTAAGGAAAACGAAATTTCAAAGTATGTATGTGTGTATGTATGTAGGTAAAATAACTTAAAAATGTTCAGTAGTGGTCTTCAAATTCGGCATCTCAATGTCATAATAATGATATATACCTAAAGTAGTGTGACAGTTTTTTTAAATTTATTGTTAGTGACGCAAAGGGAGGGATTTTTCCAATTAAATTTGAAATATTACGTTGCTCTAAACCTTAAAAGTAATATTCATATTCGGCGAATAATATTTCAAATATTCGTATTCCCGAATACTAAAAATTAATATTCGTAACCACTAATGCATGCATATGTACATAGTTTTGTACATATTTACATATAGGTATTCTTTGTTCATAAATCGTACATCAACGATTTGTAATAAAATCGATAAATATACAATATTTGTTGCTGTCATTCGTTCGCTTTTATATTATTCACTTCTTACTTTCCTTATTAATGTTCAATAATTACACCAGCTCATTTTTCACTGGCCCCACTAGTGTGGGTGTACCCAACTTTAACTACAAGTTTTTGGGGGTATAATTTCAAGAAACGTTTTTCTTTTGTTGTTAACACCCACGCACACGGCTGCCAGATCTGCTAATGTATCGATATTTTGAAGGTTTTTTGGGAAACTACAAAGTTGACTTGGTGACAAGTGGGGAAGTCTTTAACTAAATTTGACGATTTTTTAGAGCCAATATATCGAATATTAAATGAAATGAAAATATTTTCGTTCACGAGTTTTTGGTTTGGCGTTTTAAAAACAACCGTTTTCATAGATGTGGTAACCATATGCCAGTTTTAATATTTGATGGAAAATGAAACCTTTAAAAAAAACCCCTTATCTAAGCATTTACATTAAGATTTTAATACTAACTGCATTTTCCTTGGTTTGTTCTTGCTGCATGCAATTATATGCAGTGCTTCGGATTGTAGCTCGTCTGAGTTGATGAAATAGTAGTTGTTCATCAGTCGTATCCTTGTAACGGTAATTCATACTTCCTATATGTTTGCCGTTTTATTTACTATTCTTTACTGTTGTTGCTTTTGTGCGAAACCCATGCGTGGGAGTTGTTATTAAAAATTCATTCATTTTGAATGATTAACAGAGTATAAGAATTTAACGAAACAACTTTTCATATCAAAGTAAACCTAAAAATATTAAAAAAGTTAAGCATAAAAACTGCATCCTTAGAGATTTAACAAAAGGTGTAAAAACTTTGAATTTAATAAATCATGCATATAAATGTAAGTAAATACATACTCATATATTTATGTATTTACACATGCATATTAATACATATTTTTTGGTCCATGAAAAATAGCACCAAAGTTTTGTATTGGAAACAACATCACGAATTTTGGGGTAAATTTTGCTATTTTCGGGGCTATTCTTTTCTAAATATTCGGTAAAGTTTTCATTTTTGAATTTGGGCCATTTTTTCATTTTTCATAAAGTAAAAAATTTACTCAAATTGGAAAATTAAAAATGGTCCTTCGAGGCAGTTCACAAAAAAGGGTTAAAAATATGAATCTCGTAACTTAACTACATATTTTACTTTATACGATATTATTATTAGATTTAAGATATTATTATTTAGATTTAAGATTTGAACAACTTATTGATAATTCAATTTATAATTGAAGATTCAATAAATAATAAAAATGAAAGAAAAAAAAAACAGATATTAAGTCAGGTACGACGAATCTTACCCGAATCGATAGCACTGGCTTTAGTTTTAGCTAGATTTCATTAGCATCTTCGATATTGCCGAAAAGACTCTTTCATAGCTGACTGTTGGTTTTCCCTGCAGTTAAAATGCCCAAACTTATGATTGGATTATATTATTATATGTATATACATAACTAATACGTGGTGGAGTACATATCGAGCATTTATTGCAACGTAGTCATTTCTTAAAATCGGTTAATTTCACTGTATTCTAAATAAAACCAACATTTATGCATCGATTTTCATGAGGTGAAGTTTATTTTATTTGGAATATACATACCTTTCTAATCATGTAATAAAAATATGAAGTTTTTGCCATCTTCGATTTTTTATATATTTTTTAAGAATAAAAATGTACCAATTTTGCATAAAAAAAAATTATTTTTAATCATTGCCGCCTAAATAATTCCGAAACCGTTGAGTTTATAAAAAAATTATATTAGCATGGCTTAAAAGTAATTTCATTTCAAGTGTTTTAGTATTTTTTTGTGACAAAATTGAACAAGTTGTTCCATAGTTATGATAAAATTGGTAAATCAGCCCCTTCGAAAATCCCATGTTTTAGAAAAAAATTAAAAAAAAAAAACTTATCAATAGAATCGAAAAATTTTACCAATTTTGTACTTAGGTATTCATGATGCATCAAATCTATGTATATAGTGGTTATCAAAGCCTTTATAATTTTTTCGATTTTGTTCCCCTGTGTTATCAGTCATCTACAGCGGCGAAAGTTGATTCTCATAAGAATACTTTTAAAATGGATACGCAATTATAAATTACAATTTACCGGTAGTATTTTTCCCTATTCTAAATAAAATCTTCCCGGGAAATTTCTCTCTTTTCAAATTCCCGTAGAGATCATCAAAAATTTACATAAATTTAATTTTCAAAATTTTATTAAAAAAATTCTCAAAAACAATTGAGAAATCGGACTTAAGTAGTCAATAAGTATGGATCCTTGGCTTTAATTTCCCATTGGTCCAAATGAGTGACAAACAAAAATGTGCCCACAAATGGCCAAATTCCCGTAGAGATCATTAAAAATTTTACATAAATTTAATTTTTTAAATTTTATAGAGAAATTCTCAAATACAATTGAGAAATCGGACTTATGTAATCTATAAGTATGGATCTTTGGCTTTAATTTGCTATTAGTCCAAATGAGTGACAAACAAAAATGTGCCCACATGTGGCCATATTACCATGAGATCATGCAAAGTTATCTTAGATGAGATACATTTATATCAACTAGCAAAGATGTAAACCAAAAAGTTCAATCGAGCTATGTTGACAATGTCCCGACTAAACATATTTAACTTTTGAGTTAAATAATACGTAAGCTCTTACGTAAAACATATTTAACTCTGCATATTTATCTTCACACATTAACAAAGTAAAGTTGTTTAAAGTTCTATAAGAGATAAATGCACGCTACGAAAAGTGTTGGTAGAATTTAAGGATAACATAAAAATAATATCCTAAAATAAGAGTAAAAAGTGGAAAAACTACTGAATTGAGCTGATTATATATACCAGTATAACAAACCTCCGACACAATCGACCGTATTCTAGATGTTGATAATTTTTTTTAACATAAAAAAGTTTTCTTAATAATATCACATATATTAAAAATAAAACAAAACAGTTCGATAAGAAAACACCTTCCAATGAACTTAATCTATTTACTGACACCTCTTCTCGTTTATTCCTTTGCATCTCAATAATTCTCTTACATTCAAACAAAGAAAAAAATTGTATTGTAGTTGTTATTTTATTAGCAAAACCAATTAGTGAAAAACATTTTTTTTGCTTCACTTACATGCATGAGTAATATGTATGCGCATGTTTTAGTTGCAACTATAAACGCTTATAGATCACAAAATATTGAACCCACAATAACCAAAAGTATCATGTGCATTTCTATGAACAAATATTTTTAATTTGGTATAAGTTTTGTTAAAATCGATTCAATAATATAGCCATAAAGTCCATCACAAAAAATCGCTGTGCCTATTTTTTATATATGTATATGCTAGCAATCAAGCGACGTATTACCCTTGCGTTCGTTGGTCTATTTATTATAAGCACGAACTAGGAATTTTTTTAAAATAAATAAATATTCCGAAGGATTTCGAAACCTAAAAAATATCACAAAGGCACCGAAATTCAGGGACCCACGTGCGTCACTTCTTAAGCTGTGAGGGCCCTCGAAAACTCCTGCAGAGTTTCTTATTTTTGTCAGTGACTGAGAAATGCTTCCTATGTAACTCATCTGAGAAATTCTTTACAATCTTTTAAACAAATTAATTAACAATGATAATTTCCAAAGTAGGTTTATTACAAACGGATAATAATTATTGTTGTATTATTTGTTTTATTGAAAACTTTAAATTTTTATTTTTAGAAATTGTTCATTCATACATACGAGTACGTATGTATGCATTTTTAGTCAAAATAAATATTGTAATTGCTTTCAATCAGTGAAAATTCAACTTTTTGCTAAAAAAATCACATTATGAATTCTTAAAGAATCAAAACTCATTAAAAGTTTTTTTTTTTTTTTTTTTTTTTGAACACAACTCTATCGTCAACAGAACAGTTGAGGTCAAACAATTAGCTTCAATGCACAAGTAATTAATAACTTAAATAAAAGTATATAAATATATTAAACTTTTAATCAAAATAATAGTTCTATTCGTCAAAGCGGGCGCTACAATTGATTTACTTAAATAAACTTTTGATAGAAAAATAATTTCACTTAATGGCCCAATTAATTGGCCACCAAGATCGTGTGATTTAACCACATTAGATTATTTTCTTTGGGATTATGTTAAGTCACTTGTCTACGTCGATAAACCAACACAAACAATTGAACACCTGGAAATTAACATTCAAAGAGTTATGGGCGAAATACGGCCGCAAATGCTGCGAAAAGTTGTTGAAAATTGGTGTACCAGATTGCGCCAACTACTCGCCATTCCGTTGCTGCCACATGGCAGAAATCATATTTAAATGTTAATTTCATAAAATTTACTTTCCAATAAAGCCCGTTTCATTGATATTAAAAATATATTTCCTTGTTTTATTATGATTTAAATTTGTGTCACTCTATAAAAACCACCCTTTATATACGTACATATTTCGAGCATTAAAAACCGCAGTGATCTTCATGGTCGTGCAGAATTTCATAAAGATACTAAATGATTGTGCCGGCTTTGCCCGGAAGCTATTTTCTTATATGGGGGAACCATTCTCCCCACTCATCAACCCCCTAGTTTATGCTTGACTATTTGAAATCGAACGACGACATGAGGCGGACGTGGCACCATCTGTCCTTCAACAACGTAAATAATTTTTATTCTACTTAAAATACGAACGATGACGCTTCTCGTGAATGAGGCGGACGTAGAGCCATCTTTCTGTCAATATGATGCGTCGTTTCTCGTAAATGAGGCGGACATAGCGCCATCTGTCATTCAACAACAAAAATAATTTTGTTCTTTTTGTAATACGAATTGGGTTAATAAATACAGGAATTTAATAAATACAGGAATTGCCCCCTCCCTCCCCTTCTCGTGCCACTAGCGGTGGAAAACAGTGTCACGTAATATGTGCACAGCCCCTTATTTGTTTAGATTTTATTGAGTTTTATCCTTCCCTGTAAAGTAGCTAAAAGTTGAGATTGATTGATTGATTGGTTCTCGGGAAAACATGCAGGACACTGCGACCATGAAGATCTATTGTATCCCCTGCCAGGTGCTATAGCACCTCAGCCAGACCCACTTTCCTGAGGAATCTCAAGATTGCCAGTGGTTCTAGCATTGGCAGTTCCCAGTCCTCCAATAGGTGCTTTGCCAATTGGCTATATCTTCTGTGGCACAACGATTCACAGTCCTTCAGAACATGCTCTGGAGTTTGATCCTCACAATCACAGAATCTACACAGGCTATTTCTCTCAATGCCAAGTCTGTTGAGGTGTTTTCTCAGTCTACAATGGCCTGTGAGGAAGCCTGTGAGAATCCTTAGATTATTTTTACTCAGGGACATGAGAGCTATGAGATTGAACCAGAGGTGATCCCTGGTATTCTTAATCTCCGTCGATGTATCTACGCGGATTTTATCCGGTCCAAGTTCACAAAACGGTTCCGGTCCGACCATGGGTGTACTGGCCCCCTTCCTGGCCAGTTCATCCGCCTTTTCGTTTCCTACCAGTTTCCTTTCCAGTGGAGTGTAACCTTATTCATGCTGCCTAGCTGATTTAGCTTTATGCGGCATTCCCAAGTCAACTTAGAGGTGAACTCATGTGAACTAAGCGCTTTAATTGCAGGCTGACTGTCTGAGAAGATGACTATTTCTCTTCCTCTGTAGCCCCTGTCGAGATTAAATTGAGCACATCTCTCAATGGCATATACTTCCGACTGAAAGATGGTAGGGGTTTTTCCCAAGGACTCATAGTAGTTGAGATACGACCTTTCTATATGAAGCCATCGTTATGTTGTTTTTACTAGCAAAGCTCGCATTAAGCTTTTTTTATTAACATGCAAAGCTTAGTGTGCATGTTTTTTTATGTTTTCTTACAAAACCACTTTGTAAATTTCATTTTGAATTTAAAAAGTGATTTGATTACACCAAAATTTCTTTTTTTCGTTTTCTAAAGACTCAACTTTCGTAATTGAAATCACTTTCGTTCGAAGCTGAGTTCTCTGACATGACTGATTCTATCGGTAAAAACAAAAGTTACAGAAATAGCAATTTTTCATTTTTTATTTGAACGACTTACCGATCTTTGGGTTACTTTAAATCTTAGAAATGCAAATGTCAAAAAAAAAAAAAATTATACAGAAAATACTTATAGAAAATATAATAAATTGTAGGCTATATTGGAATTTTAATGAAAAAATTAAAAAAAAAGAACAACTTTAACCCTTTAACAGTTTTCTATGTCTTGCATTATTCTCTGATTTGGGGGCGCTATATATCTGGTCGATCGCAACTTACGTACATATATGTATACTCGTATATTAATACATTCATATACATATGTATGTATATTCGATTTTGAAAGTTATCGTGAGATATTTGTAAAATTTGCTACAATCTCACACAATTGTATAATTAATTCCTAACAATTTGTCCACAACTGTTAACAATTGTCTTTATTTACAAAAATTATATGTTTAAAAGAAATATATGTAAATTTTTATCTTGTGTCTTTAATTGTTCAAATTTATTTCATTTGTCGTTCTAGATATTTAAATTGTAGAGTTTATTTATCTTTAAATTTAATTGAGACAATATTTCAAAGTTGCAAATTTAAAATGACAGCAAAGAAATAAAGACGTAAACTAACAACAACTGCTGTTACTTAATAGAACAACTGTAATAACAACATTTCAACAATAATGTCTATTGTCTGGTATGTGCTCGTATATTTAGTTTCAATACTCTGTGACAGTGACAGTCTATGTGACAGGTTTTAATGTTCGTCATACTGTCATATCGTTGTGTATTATTCATGAGAAAACAGAAGGAAATGTCTATAACCTTCGCCCTTTCTTTTCATTATTTCTTTCCTTTCAAAAATAAATAAATATAATAGCAATTATATTAAAGTAGATTACATACATACTCGTTATATATTCGTTCTGTTATATTCACCAAGTTGCAAACAGTAGAAGAAATAAAATAATGAATCGATTTTGTTTATTTTGTATCATCGTCTACTGCAAGCAATATAAATGCTAAAAGTTAATTTTTAAACAATGGGCTTTAGTTATCCTTTAAATTTAAAAATACCTTCTTCAGGGACACTAACTTTGACAGCTACAGCTGACGTTAAGTCGTATTAAGTTTGGTGCCCGTAAATGACAAAAAGTGTTAGAACAGTTAGTTTTTATTAGTGCTAAGTGTCATACTAATTTTATAGATGTGAAAGTTTCTTCCACTAAAATGGAAAAACTACTCAATGGATTTGTATGAAATTTGGTAGACGGATATCATGTGACTCAGATTAAAACAGGATACTTTTTAAGGAGTTAAAAGGAATAAATTGGTAGCTTTGGTACTTTTTATTTCTTGACTAAAAGTTTATAAATTTTTTATAAGTTAAAATATGTACTTTATGAGGGGCTGAAATGAGATTAAACTGGTACGTTTATACTTCTGGTGGTTTTCTATTTTTGGTACTTTTTCTCTTGAGAAATTCTCTTAATGAATTTGAATGAAATTTGATAGACGAAAATCATGTGACCGGGATAAAAATAAAGAGTATTTTTTCAGATGTAATTAAACGTGACAAATTGGTACTGTTGATGCTTTTTGCTTTTTTTATTACATTTTTTATATATTAAAATATGTAATTTATGAGGGCTAAATTGAGAATAAAATAGTACGATTTTACTTCTGGTGCTTTTCTACTTTTGGTACTTTTTCTCTTGAGAAATTCTCTTAATGAATTTGAATGAAATTTGATAGACGAAAAGCATGTGACCGGGATAAAATTAAAGAGTACTTTTTCAGATGTAATTAAACGTGACAAATTGGTACTTTTGGTGCTTTTTGCTTTTTTATTACATTTTTTTATAATTTTTATGTATTAAAATATGTACTTTATGAGGGCTAAATTGAGAATAAAATGGTACGATTTTACTTTTGGTGCTTTTCTGCTTTTGCGACTTTTTCTCTTGAGAAATTCTTTTAATGAATTTGGATGAAATTTGGTAGACGGAAAGCATACGACCCAAATTAAAATATAGAGTACTTTTTAAGGGTTAAAAAAAAAAAACCGGGACAGATTGGTACTTTTGGTACTTCTTGGTTTTTTTATTATATTTTTTTCCATTAAAATACAGGGTACTTTCTTTGGGGGTAAAAGCGAAAACTGGTACTTTTACTACTCTTGGTACTTTTTGTTGTTTTAAATTATTATTTTTTACAAAAATATATAATATGCTTTTTTGGAGGCAATATGAGAAAAATCTGGTGCTTTTTGTTAAATGTGGCGTGAACGAAGTCACGGGTAAAAGCAAGTGTTTGTATAAAAGAGTTCTGTAAACTTTTCTAATACATGAATGAGGTAACTGTCGCATATTGCAAATTGTAAACATAGACAGATAATTAGCAGAACAAATTATTTTTATCATATTTTTTATTATCATCATTACAAATACACTTAAATATTATTGAAACTATATTAATGTATATTTGAGAAGTGAATATTATTTAGGCTTAAGATCAGTTTTTCAATGAACTCTCTCTCGCTGTCTCTTCTAAGCTAATTTTTATACAAATTCATCAAGTTTAAGTGTAACATATGGCAACGCCATTTCATAAAAATTTTTAGCGCAAACGTTAGTTTCCAAAAAAAAAAAATAAATAAGTAAGAGTGCTATATTCGGCTTTGCCGAATTTTATATGCCCTTCAAAAAAATAATATTTAAGTATATGATAATTATTTTTTAAATTTTACTGATTTTCCATACCAATTCCATTCATCAGAAAACACTCTAATGGTGTTTTCTTTTCTACACACAAAATGGCACCTTGTTGAAAGGTACATGTAAAAATGTATTGCCAACCCTGTAATAATGCAGCTTGTTATTTCACTAGAACAAAACACAACTTATGAAAAAGTGGAACGCCCTATTTTTAACAGCTGACAGCTAAGTTTTACAGGACACTATCAACACTGTCGATTTTTACGACGCAAAAAGTGCAATGCCTTCCACCATTATTTTATTATTATTATTTAGCAAATTCCATCAGGAACATAAGCTATCTACGTAGAATCTCCAGTTGTGTCTATCTGTTGCAATATGCGCCTCCATGTAATCTTTGGTCTTCCTCTACAACTCGCTCCTGGGGGGTTCCATTCTAGGGTTTCATGGCAAGTTTTGTTATATGGTTTTCTTAATGTGTGTCCAAGCCATTTATATTTCCGCCTTTTTATTTTAGTTTTGATGTTGTCTTCGTTCGCGATTTTAAGTAACTGTTCATTGCTGACTACTCTAGGCCACCATATTTTCAATATATTCCGTAGACATATGTTGGTAAACGTTTGAATTCCGTGTTTGATGACTTCGTTAATTGGCCAGGTTTCAGAACCATACAGCAAAATGCTTTTCACGCAGGCATTGTATATATGTTTTTTTGCTTTAGGAGAGATTGTGTTTGAGTTCCATATATTTCGCAGGTTAAAGAAAGGTAGTTTTGCCTTATGTATGCGCGAGTCTACGTCGTCTATAGCAACGCCATCAGGAGTTATAATGCTACCCAGGTTGCAAAATTTATCAACATTCTCGATTGGTGTGTTGTTTAGTAGGAATGTTGGGTTTGGGGCAGATTTGACGGTCATGCATTTCGTTTTTTGTGTGTTGATTCGAAGACCGTATTTTGCTGCCGTTGAGGCTAAGTTTGATATTTTCTTCTGCATATCATCCTTGTTTGTCGCTAATAGGATCAGATCATCTGCGTAGTCAAGGTCCTCTAGCTGTTCGTTAATCCTCCATTGAAGCCATTAGTGAGGGCGATTTTTTTTTAGAATCATACACACTGCCCTTTTAGAGAGCAAAACATTTTTAAGAAACGAACACCAAAGTATATTTTCTGCATTTCTTTGTAGAAAAGAAAACAACATATGTAAGTCTTCTAGTGGTCTCGGATTTCACTCACAGGGAGACGGAAAGACAGATAGACGGCCATTCAACTCTCCTATCGATATGAATCTAGGATATAAATATGTACATACATATATACCTTATGGGTCTTATATGAATGTTGTGGAATTTAAACAGGGAATGACAAACCTCTAAAATCCTTTACGATTTTTGGTGAAGGGTATAATTATTGTCAGCAATATGGCGATATTTTGCATTGCACACTCGATTATCGACGCCAATTGCAATTCGTCTGTTAATCGTTTAAATTGCGCTTTCTATTAAAGTTAATTGGTTTTGGTTCTGTTTTAACAAATGGACGATATCAGCAAAAATATTTTTTATTAATTTTTTTATTTATTGCCAATTGCTAAATAAATAACGAACGTCAGCAGTAAAAGTACATAAAGCAAAAAAAAAAAAAAAAAGAAAAAAAAAATGGCAGTAAATATTAAATATATGCGATTGTATAAGAAATGCAAGTAAATTAATTAAGATCTCCCTTCAATAAAATAATCTATTCCGTCTTAACTTTATATATTGTTCTTCATATTCAATACAATTTGCATAATACATATTATAGAATATTTATTTGTTGTACTAATTTCGATTGATTCGTATCACTCACTATTTGGTTAGTGTAGGGTATAAAATAAATTAAATCTTACAATATAATCACAAATTAACTCTTTCCAACTTTAAGTGAGAAAAAAATCAATGCAGAATGAAAAATTACTAAGACGGCTTCCCACTTCCATGAACAATAGGCCTGACCCAACAACAACTTAGGCATAAGAAGTGCATGCATGTTGTGAGAAACCAACAACAAATCAAAATAATCGCTAAATAAAAAAGAAAACGAGCTTTATAAGCTTAATTAAGTTTAATAGTAGTGATATATATACAACAAACTTATATTTATACAACGAACTCGTGCATTTAAAGGGTAAATTTTTTATGCTATTTATTTTCAAATTGAAAAAATATATCGCACACACAGTTCAAAAGTGACTCAACTCAAAATTTTAATTTTTCAGAAAACAAACAAAAAAATGAGTTTCATCTAAATAAAAATAGTTAAAAACAAAAACTTTATCAAAAAGAAAGAAAAAACAAAATTCGAGTTGAGTCACTTTTGAACTAGGTGTGCTTTATTTGTAAAACAGCAGAAATATTTTGAAAATAATTTGCAAAATCTCACAAACTTAATTCGAAATTTTTAACTTGAAATTCTATTTTAAGTACGGCTTCATGGAAATTGGCCCCAATGAAAAATTATCCGCTACCCAAAACGGGTTCAAAATAAAAAAATTAAAACTGGCTTCAAAAAATTGGAAATATGTACGACAAATTTTGTGTTGTTGTTTTTAATACAAAACTAGAGCCATTTTTAATTTTTGGTGGAAAATAGCTCCAAACTTAAAAATGGCCCCTATGAAAAATGATCCCAAACCAAAAATGGTCTCAAAAAAGTGAAGAAATGGCCGAAACTTATCGTGTTGTTGTTTTCAATACAAAACTCTGGAGCCATTTTTAATTTTTGGTGGAAAATGGTCCCAAACTAAACTATATACAATTATTGCTGGCCTTTGACGCAAAATGGTCTCAAACTGAAAAATGGCCCCAATGAAAAATGATCATAAACCAAAAATGGTTTCAAAAAAGTGAAGAAATGGCCGAAAATTTTCGTGTTGTTGTTTTCAATACAAAACTTTGGAGCCATTTTTAATTTTTGGTGGAAAATGGTCCCAAACTAAACTATATACAATTATTGCTGGCCTTTGACGAAAAATGGCCTCAAACTGAAAAATGGCCCCAATGAAAAATGATCCTAAACCAAAAATGGTCGCAAAAAAGTGAAGAAATGGCCGAAACTTATCGTGTTGTTGTTTTCAATACAAAACTTTGTAGCCATTTTTAATTTTTGGTGGAAAATGGTCCCAAACTAACCTATATACAATTATTGCTGGCCTTTGACGAAAAATGGTCTCAAACTGAAAAATGGCCCCAATGAAAAATGATCATAAACCAAAAATGGTTTCAAAAAAGTGAAGAAATGGCCGAAAATTTTCGTGTTGTTGTTTTCAATACAAAACTTTGGAGCCATTTTTAATTTTTGGTGGAAAATGGTCCCAAACTAAACTATATAAAATTATTGCTGGCCTTTGACGAAAAATGGCCTCAAACTGAAAAATGACCCCAATGAAAAATGACCCTAAAGCAAAAATGGTCTCAAAAAAGTGAAGAAATGGCCGAAAACTTTCGTGTTGTTGTTTTCAATACAAAACTTTGTAGCCATTTTTAATTTTTGGTGGAAAATGGTCCCAAACTAAACTATATACAATTATTGCTGGCCTTTGACGAAAAATGGCCTCAAACTGAAAAATGGCCCCAATGAAAAATGATCCTAAACCAAAAATGGTCGCAAAAAAGTGAAGAAATGGCCGAAACTTATCGTGTTGTTGTTTTCAATACAAAACTTTGTAGCCATTTTTAATTTTTGGTGGAAAATGGTCCCAAACTAACCTATATACAATTATTGCTGGCCTTTGACGAAAAATGGCCTCAAACTGGAAAATGGCCCCAATGAAAAATGATCCTAAACCAAAAATGGTCGCAAAAAAGTGAAGAAATGGCCGAAACTTATCGTGTTTTTGTTTTCAATACAAAACTCTGGAGCCATTTTTAATTTTTGGTGGAAAATGGTCCCAAACTAAACTATATAAAATTATTGCTGGCCTTTGACGAAAAATGGCCTCAAACTGAAAAATGACCCCAATGAAAAATGACCCTAAAGCAAAAATGGTCTCAAAAAAGTGAAGAAATGGCCGAAAACTTTCGTGTTGTTGTTTTCAATACAAAACTTTGTAGCCATTTTTAATTTTTGGTGGAAAATGGTCCCAAACTAAACTATATACAATTATTGCTGGCCTTTGACGAAAAATGGCCTCAAACTGAAAAATGGCCCCAATGAAAAATGATCCTAAACCAAAAATGGTCGCAAAAAAGTGAAGAAATGGCCGAAACTTATCGTGTTGTTGTTTTCAATACAAAACTTTGTAGCCATTTTTAATTTTTGGTGGAAAATGGTCCCAAACTAACCTATATACAATTATTGCTGGCCTTTGACGAAAAATGGCCTCAAACTGGAAAATGGCCCCAATGAAAAATGATCCTAAACCAAAAATGGTCGCAAAAAAGTGAAGAAATGGCCGAAACTTATCGTGTTTTTGTTTTCAATACAAAACTTTGTAGCCATTTTTAATTTTTGGTGGAAAATGGTCGCAAACTAACCTATATACAATTATTGCTGGCCTTTGACGAAAAATGGCCTCAAACTGGAAAATGGCCCCAATGAAAAATGATCCTAAACCAAAAATGGTCGCACAAAAGTGAAAAAATGGCCGAAACTTATCGTGTTGTTGTTTTCAATACAAAACTCTGGAGCCATTTTTAATTTTTGGTGGAAAATGGTCCCAAACTAAACTATATAAAATTATTGCTGGCCTTTGACGAAAAATGGCCTCAAACTGAAAAATGGCCCCAATGAAAAATCATCCTAAACCAAAAATGGTCTCAAAAAAGTGAAGAAATGGCCGAAACTTATCGTGTTGTTGTTTTCAATACAAAACTTTGTAGCCATTTTTAAATTTCGAGAAAAAATCAACTATAAAATTAATATTGGGTTTGCTTACTAAGGATTCACTGCATAGCTGGCGCTCGACGAAAAATATCTACAAAACTGAAAAATCGCCCCAAAATTGCTCCATTGAAAGCAAAAAAAAAAAAAAAAATTTTTTTTTGGTGAAGGCGTTCTTATTTCGGACCATTTTTAATTGTTTAGTTAGGGGCCCCTTTTTTATGAAGCCATTGAGTACATAGAAGGAATTTTTCCGTAAAACAGACGACTAAATTAACTAGAAAGACTTCTATTAAAATATATAAAATAATTTGATACCGAAATTGGAAAACGTTCTATTTAGTTTAACAGGTTGTCTCAGGTTATCGAACTGAATTGGTGAATAACACTGTTCTGCAATAAAAATGTCCTTTAAATGATGCTAAGTGGAATAAGGATTTTAATGCACTATAATAACTAAATATGACCGATAAAATTAAATCAATATAATTTTTTTTTGTAATTTCAATAATTTCGGAATTATTCATAAAATAGTGGGATTTGTTTTTTATTTTTGAACCAAAAATTGTTGGTAGGTTGTTGACACATTGGTACGAAAGTAACAACAAAAAGGCTTAATTGAATAATTAGACAAGAAAGTAGTGAATTTCCGAACCATAAATATCCAAAAATCTGATGATCAAGTGACAGCAGAATGAATTAATGATAAAATATATGTCCCTACTTGGTTGCAGTGAGGTCTAAGTGGACACCAACTCTGACTGATGACCACTTTTAAAATTCAAAATGGAATGATGAATGAATTTTCTACTAAATTAATTTGTAGTAAATCAAAAAAAAAAAAAAAAACATGCATATTTTTAGGAGCGCCAGAAGAATAAGCTTTGCATGTTAATAAAACAAAGCTTAATGTGCTTACAATTAAAGCAAACTATATAAAAAAAATTTATAATTGCAGGAACGAAATCGGAAGACTCTAAATCAAAAACAATCGGAGTACAATTACGGAATTGCAACAATTCCGATCGGTATGTGTGACTTGCCCCGATAGTTCTTATGTCTAACAAAGAAAGTAAGCCATATATCTTGAACTTCGATCGAAAAAATCAACATTTATTATACCAATTAAGTGAATAACAGAAATTACAAAAAATCTCTCGAATTGTATTTCGGTTAAAAGTCGATAATTTTTACCCATAACTAAAAAACAGTCATACATCAAGCATAACTACAATTATTTGTTAGTAAAACCTTTAACCCTTTATAGATGTTAAAAATACCAAGTCAAAATAACCCACAATATCTTGTTCACTTCTGTAAATAAATATTTTTAATTTGGTAAAAGTATTGTCAAAAACCATTAAATGATTTGATCATAAAGTCTGTCACAAAAAATGGTCTTACCTACATAGGCCATACGATTTCTTGTGGTACACTTTTATGTATATGGTTATCCATTAATATTGATGATACATATATGGTTTAAAAGGTATTTTTCTCTAGATATGCGCGATATAGTTTTTGGCTAAAAACCCGGTTGTAAAACCGGTTACAAACGAACCCGGTTACAGATCAATTGATCGAAATTCACCCACTGGACGGGGTTTTAGTAATATATAATAAACGTCTTGAAACCCAAACACAATAGAAGCAAAGTATCAAAAAAAAAAAACCACCCTATACTTGCGCTCTACATTGTATTCACACTCAATAGCAAAGAGTCACAAAACATGTCACATACATAAAATTTTGCTCACAAAACTTAGTAGTACAAATACTTTGCTACAAGCCGGTCGTTTGGGAAAGTCTTGGGAAAAATTAAAAAAATCTAGAATAAAAATCAAATAATTTCGTTTTGTTTCGTTTCGTTTATTTTTCGTAATAAAGTGACTCACAATCGAACAAAAATTAACAATAACAAACAAATAAACTATGAATTGTGAGTTGTTCAATTAATATCAATTAAATAACAAAACATTTTCTGCTTGTTTAAAATCAAACTTAGTTAAAGAGCATCTCAAGGAAAAATTTGGAAAGATTTAAAATTTGAACAATAAATAGTAAAAGTTTTATTAAAGTTTGATATTAAACTGACATTTAACAAACAAGGTCAGTGAGTATTAACAATAATATTAAAAAATAAAAATAAAAAACAACAACATATCCGAAAACTATTGGACATCTATTACGATACGCAAAAAGGGTGTCATAATATTCATATAGTTATTTAAAGGTTTCACAATTTTCCTCTATTTTAATTTCATAGGGTAAAATTTTTTATTAGCAGAAAATATTTGACAAACCCATAAATGGAAAAATCAAAAAGTCTTTCCTTACGAAAGCCATATGGACCAGAAATCAGAAATTTTGTTGATTTAAGTTGCAAAAACAAAATATGGATATATCAAACAAAAAATCAAAGAAATTTTTGTCAAAAATATACACGGGCATATAAAGAAAACTTACAAAAGCAAAGTGATATATTTAGTGTTGAAGCGATCATGGCGTAATAAACCAGGTGGTAGCGGGAGAAAACAAGAACTTGGCAGGACGAGAAAAAGTAAAGCCAGAATAACTGAAGCTGTCAAAAATATAACCAGAAAACAACTCTTTGACATTTTCAACTAAAAAATAAGTAGGGCAAAAAATAGTCAGCTGTCGTAGCGCTGCCACCTGGTTTATTACGCCATGATCGCTTCAACACTAAATATATCACTTTGCTTTTGTAAGTTTTCTTTATACATATGTATGTATATGCCCGTGTATATTTTTGACAAAAATTTCTTTGATTTTTTGTTTTAAGCTATTGCTTCTATCGCGGGCTTTAAGGCGACCGAATCAAGAAATTTTGAAAAGTTTGTTTTTTAAGTCTTTTGTTTATGAAACGAAAAAACCTGGAATTTGTTTTTGAAACAAAAAAACCTAACAATAAGTTTGTTTCTTTTGTCTTTTGTTTTTTGAAGTGAAAACATCTTTTTTGTATAGTCTATATATGATGACTAATACAATATTGCCGCTTTGGAAATTTTTTATATATCCAGTGTTGCCACTTTCCCGAAATTTCTGGGATTTTGAGGGGATTTTCCAAGTTATTGGGAAATTTTCTGGGATTTCTGGGTTTTTGAGGGGATTTTTATATATGTATATAAAAGAAAGTCGTGTTAGTTACACTATTTATAACTCAAGAACGGCTGAACACAGTTGGCTGAAAATTGGTGGGCAGGTAGCTTAGAACCAGGAGAAGGACATAGACTACTAAGGTAAGAGACTTTTTATCTGGGGGGACTAGGGTGCCCTTCTTTGTATGGGGCACTTCCAGTATAGCTAGAGAGCTGAAATTGAAATTGCATAAGTTGATAAAAAATGATATGCAATAGCTTTACCGCAGTCGGCTTTAGCAGTCGGCGACTGCCACACGTCTTTTTTTTAATCTTTTTTCTTTTAGCGGTAATAATTTTTCTCGTGAGATTCACGTTACCATTTTTCCCTTCGAGGGGAATGAAAATTTCACTGGAACAAAAATTTCACTTCTTATACACGATAGGGGTGATTATTATCTACTTTACAAAAGTAAATTTAAATTTTTATGTTTCTGTTATTCTTTAACTTATATATTGAATTGAATTTGATTAATTTATTTTAAATGTTAATAAAATTTAAAAATAAATAAAAATAATTTCTGTAGTTTGTGAGCTACATAGTCTACTTTAAAAAACATAGCAAAATGTCCTAGCTACGCCAGTGCACATCTGTCAATAACTATCTTTAAAATGATATTAAATTTTGTCAAAATTACTTTTATAATGTAATTGTAAAATGCATAACAAAAAGCTGCCTTGCCTATTAAGTACATAAATTGATTAGATTATTATTTTCAAATTTAGCTGAGAAAACACATACATATATTTTTTTAGGGTTGGAGAGTTTTATTAACCCATTGCTATGCGTTCGGTTTACTTAGAATGGTATTTATGTATGTATTTATTTAATATTTCACAATGCGATAAAGATAATTAATGTTTCAACATTGATATTAATTCCATATTTTCTGTATGTCCTTTTCTTTCAGTTTTATTCAATGGAAATACTAATTGGACATCAGTTTACAATTTCCTAAAAAGATAAATCTGCGCTTTGGAATTGCCTACAAGGAATTTTTCATTTAAATTCATCTTTCTTTTTATCTTCAAAAGATACAAAAGAACTCATCTAATTATTATGTGTAGATAAAACAAACATGTAAAGCAAGGAAGATTTTTATATACTTAAAATACATACTAAATGGTTAAAAGTTGCTGAATTATTTATAAATAAGTTTTAAGGATAAACAACAAAGAACGTAAAAATTACACTACAAAAATTATAATGAAACTCTAAGATTAATCATAAGAATTTTTTTCTAAATGTCTACATTAAGCAAAGTTTAACTACGGAAACCGAAACTTAAATATTCAAACTAAAAACAAAAAAAAAAACACTATAAATCCAAATAAATTTTCTTTGTAATTAGCCGTGTCTGTCCATATATAAGAAGGTCTTTGCAGTCAGCATTTTCTACATCGTCGAAATGAAATGAAATCGAACTCCTGAATCGCTTGGAAAATTTTAACAAGGTCTTCTTAGATAATTTACATACAGTGTTTTTTATAATGCCTGTATTTAATGCCACTTAAACTGCACTTAATTGTGAACTCTTATGATTATTTAAATAATAATAAAATAAATTTTATTGTAACAATAAAAACAAACAAACAAAAAAAAAACTTCTTCGAATGGAAACGAATTGAATATACAGACTATAAACATTTGTAATTACCTACAAGATTAATACATTATCTATCTACTTGATTTATACATTAACTATTTTAAGTCTACAAAGTACAGAAGAGTATATGCCACATACCGCATACATATTAAGCGAAGTGAACAAAGTCGCAACTACAGCAAAAAAAAAAAAAAAGAAAGAAAACAATATATCGTATTTTTAACTACATACCAACTACAATAATTTACAAACATCGAATTTAATATTATTTTTGGAAAAATATTACCACACAACGCATAAAAAACTCAAGCCCCTCTTTAAGCCCCTTCTAAAAGGATTTTGGAAAGTTTTCATTTGCCTCAAAAACCAAATACTAAACATACACCAACGATATTCACCACAAAAAAATATATATACATATATCTCGAATCTCTACATAAATTTTACCTCAACTAACTAAACTCTACAAACTGAACTTCAATTATCCAATTCTCTCAATGACAACTGAAAACTAAAAACGATAAAAATACACAAAAAAAAAAAAAAATTAAATTAATTTAAACAGAAATCGAAAAACAAGAAAATGTTCAAAATACGCCAACGTAGTTGTCTTTTATTAACGTTAGTCATAATTTTGCTGCCATGCGTTATTGTCCTGATGATTATGGGACCAGAATTATCCACCGAACAATCGTTATCACAACGTTTAGGTGAATGCCATATGCGTCTTCAGTACTTGGAGTCAATGTATCGTACACGACAAGAAGATGTGGCCTTGCTCTCACAATATGTTGCACAATTACAAAATGTTTCAGCGACAGCGGCAGTAACACCACCACCACCACCATCAATGTCTGCTGCTACAAATAGTGATAAAAATATTTCAACGTTGTATAATGCCGCATCGGCATCGTCATCGCTATTGGATGGCCTATCGGCGGAGGCTAGACAAATTTTACGCAATGCCTCACAATTGCATACATCACAACAAATGCATTTGACGGCATCGGCCAATGTACGTCTGCCCACAGCCTATCATTTTCTGCCTCACCTCTTAGACGATCCGAATTCACTGAAACCGGCTCTCTTAAGATCGCACGGACGTTCTGATGTTAGCATTGTGTTAGGCATACCAACAGTGGTGAGAGAAAAGCAATCATATCTCTTGGGCACTCTACACAATCTCATCGAGAATATGAACGAAGAGGAACAAAATGAAACCCTGATAATTGTGTTCATTGGCGAAACTGATTTGGAGACGGTTCAACTGATAGCGAAAAAAGTTGAGGCTGCTTTTGAGCCGTACATTGAAAATGGTTTAATAGAAATTATAGCACCATCACCATCGTATTATCCAAATTTAGACAAGTTGCGTATAACTTTAAATGATTCATTGGAACGAGTGAAATGGAGAAGTAAACAGAATTTAGATTTTGCTTATCTAATGGCCTACGCGCAATCGAAAGGTATGTAAAGTTAATTGGTAAAAATAAGATTTTATAAAAGTTTTAAGATTCTTTAAATACGAAAATAAATATAAAGTTTGAAAAAAATTCCTTTCGGAGTGATTTTAATTCCGTAATTTTATTCCAATCTTTTTTTTTAATTTACAGTCTTCATATTTAAAGTTCGAAAATTTATATACGGGCACAAGTCAAACATTCCAATCGGAGTGATTTCAATTCCGTAGTTGTATTCCAATGCCTTTTTTTTAATTTACGGTCTTCAAAATAAATTAATTATGTCATGTTATATTTTTTGAGATTCTTGTTTCTCTTTGTGGCACAATGCATGGCATAAGTAGGGGTTATTCACTGAGTGCTGGTCCTATGCGATTAGAAGTTTTGGGTTCGATTCCAATCTAAAACTCTGGCCTACTTCGCTACAAAAAGGGAAAATCTGTTTTTTAGTACTCGCGTTTAAAACTAAGTTTGTTATATTTAAGTGTAAAATCAAACCAAAAAAGTTTGACTTAAGTAGAAAAAAATCTGAAAAAATGGGCATTGCAAAATATCGGGTGATTTTTTAAGCGATGTTTTTTTAAAAATCTAATAAAACACTCAAATTTGCATCATATATGCAAAATTTTTATTGGAATCGATAAATTGGTCTTTGCCACTAACTTTTTAAAAATAACTTCATGTAAATGTTGCTCACGGCTCCGGTTCAAATGGTCCATTCGTAAGGTCTAATTTTGCACCACTTTTTCGAGCATTTCGGCCTGTATTCCATGAATAACACGTGTTATGTTATACTCGAAGGCTTCAATCGGGTTTGGCTTGTCCACATAGACCAACGACTTCACATAACCCTACAAGAAATAGCCAAGAGGCGTCAAATCACATGATCTTGGCGGCCAACTCACACGGCCACTTCGGGAGATAAACTGATCACCAAATTCATCCTTCAATATGTACATTGTTTCACGAGCAGTGTGGCATGTGGCTCCGTCATGTTGAAACCACATATCAACCAAGTCCAGCTTTGCCAATTGGGGCAAAAAAAGTCGATATCGTTCGCCGTTGACGGTTATGTTTCTTCCACGGTCGTCTTTGAAGAAAAATGGACCGATGATGCCAGCAGACCATAAATCACACCAAATTGTCGTGTTGTCGGGATGCATCGGTAACTCTTGTACGGCATGGGGCTGTTGTTCACCCCAGAAGCGACAGTTTTGCTTATTAACGTATCCATTTAGCCAGAAATGAGCCTCATCGCTGAAAAGCTCGTAACAAACGATGGACATTTGTCACAGAGCACGAATTTTGATAATAAATTTCAACGATTTGCAGTCGTTTTTCACTTTTCACTTTCACACATGTCGTTTGGACACAATTACCAACCAGTGCTGCCAGCCCGAAAAACTTAATTCATAAAAAATCACGCATTATAAGTCAATGGTAACACTTTGATGTTATTTAAAGACACACTAACGTCAATCAATGTAGGAGTAAAGTAATTTCCGTATTAAATTTTCATTAAAATGCAAAACCACGTAACTAGCAAAAAATTCGAAAACTAATTTTTAATTAATTTTTGCATATTTTCAAATCTTTTATAATCAAAATCAGTCAAATTGAAATCGAAAATAAAAAGGCGTTAGTTCAGCTACTTGATGAATTTTATTTCGATTTTTTCCCCCTCCAATAAAATTTAAAAATATATAGTGACGTGATTTTGCATTTTAGCTGACGATATATAACATTTAAAATTACGCTAAATAGAGCTACTTTATAAGTAGGTAGTGTAAGTATGATACACATGAATACTGTCGAAAACAACGTTATTCTATACAGCCGCCGCGTCTGTTGAAACCTAAATTGATGTCAGATGTTAATTTTTCCCTGCTTCCTTGAAATATTCTATCTGAATATAACATTACGAACTTTGGCATCTAAAAGAACACCATTTGCTTAATAACCAAATTAATTCGTAAAATGTAATAAATACAATAATAAATAAATTATAATGTATTCCTTTTCTTTACAGGCACATTTTATGTGCAGCTTGAGGATGATATTCTGGCTAAACGTCATTTTATAACGTCTATGAAAAAATTTGCCATTACAAAAAGTGCTCTAACTAAACCTGATCAGCCGCCTTGGTTTCTTTTGGACTTTTGTCAATTGGGTTTTATAGGTAAAATGTTCAAGTCCGCCGAACTGCCGTATCTTATAACATTTTTTCAAATGTTCTACAATGAGAAACCGGTCGATTGGTTGCTGGGATATTTTATAGAGTCTAAAGTTTGTCGCACCGATCAAGATCAAAAGCACTGCAATCAGGAAAGAGCCAAATATTGGCTGCACTATCGTCCTTCACTGTTTCAGCACATCGGTACGAGTTCATCGTTAAAGGGCAAAGTGCAAAAGCTAAAAGATAAACAATTTGGTTCGAAAGTTCCCACCTTCTATGCTCATCCCCATAATCCGGCAGCCCAAGTTAAATCGAATATAGCAGCGTATAAAAATTATCAATTGAAAAGAGCATACAAGGGCGAAACATATTTTTGGGGTCTACTACCACAACCGGGAGATTTTGTACAGTTTATATTTGATAAGCCTACAATGCTCAAACATTATCTCTTTCGCAGTGGCAATTCTGAACATCCTTCGGATCGTTTTTATAATACCACAATTGAAGTTTTACCCGCCGACACTTTGAGTGAAAGTTCTCCAGTATGGAGTTTTTATAATTCAACAACAGATGGTTATCTAATAGTGGGCAACTTTGACACCATGGGTGTGGCAGAGGGTTCAATTGATTCAAAAATTGGTGCTATTAAGGAAATACGCTTGCATGTGCATGGTGATAGCGAAAACTGGGCATTATTAAGTGAAATCGATTTACAAGTTGATAATAAAAGATGATGGGAGTAAATTGTACAATACATACAAGGTAGTATGATAAACTTTTACTATAAACCTTTTCTTTTTTTTTGTAAGAAATAAATTTGGAAAAAAAATATTAATTATATGTTCCTTCTCGAATAAAATATCTCCATGACCTTTTACTACCAAAAAAAAAAAAAAAATTAAAATAAAAAAGGAAAACAATCGACTACATCATTCGGAGTATTTGTATGGATGGATGTGTTGGTCTGTTTTTCCTAAAGGTTATTCTAAGTGTTTTTATATAAATGTATTTTTTTTTGTTTATGTGTGTGTGTGCGTGTAAAATGTTGTGACATTTATTTTTTTAATGTATACAATGGGCAAAGTTTTTGTTTCGAAACTGAGGAATTGTAACAAGAAAAAATTTAATTTTTTTAAATATTTTTAAAATTATTTTTATTTGATTGATGAGCTTGAGGTCAATTTTTTTATAATTTTAATTTTAAGATTTTAAGGCCTTTTTTTAATTATTATACGCTTTTTAATGTTTGCATCATAAAATTTACTCTTTGTGTATCCTTAAAATTGATTTTTAAAATCAAATCGAAATTTTTTAATTACCCCTTTTTGCCAAAGCTCTTCTCTTTGTATTTCAAAATTATATTTGACTGAAAACTTTGTCTTTTTCTTCTCGATATCAGTATGTACATATCTCGTTTCTGTTACTTGTTAGAAGTTCTCACAGCGAAAAAAAAACGTGAAGTTATACTTGTCATCCGATCTGTTGTAGAATGACACACAGAATATTAGTATGATTTGTATAAGGGGCTGTGCACATATTACGTAACTCTGTTTTCAGAGTTTTTATATCCCACCCCACCCCCACCCCCCCCGCCCTACATACCATCGTAACATTTTTTACTAATTTTTCAGTGGAAAAGTAACAAATTTCTAACCCCCCGTGGAGCGTTACATAATATGTGCACAGCCCCTAAGAGCCACCCTGCAAACCTAATAAAAGTAGGAAAATTTAAATTTTTTTCTCACTCATCCTATTTTTCACAGAATGATAATAAACTTTTCGGTGCGAGGAACGCTCACAATAGTTAAAGAAACGAAACACAGAGCTGTAAAAAAGTGCAATCAATTGGAATTTTATATCATTCTTTGATTTCAGATTTTTAAATTTAAATCTTTTCAAAATTGCATTATTTTGTAATTCCAATCATTTTTAAATTAGGTTTTTTAGAAATTATTGAATTTAATTAGTTAATTTGCAAACAATTCGATGGCGTTTTCGATCACTTACTCTGAGAAATGATAACTATACATACATACATCTCGAAATCTCGCAATTTCCACTTAAATCGAAATTCTGTCAAGCTATAAAAAAATATTTTGCCCGTCGCGAAAAAAGCGATTAATAGCGAAAAATTTACAGGCTACAATTTTGAATAAAAATGCCAAAAAATTAAAAATTTTCAAAAAATGTAACAAAATTCTGAAAAAATTACGAAAATTGCAAACAAAACGGCGTTTGACTCCAAAATGACGGCCGTAACTGAAATACGGGTAAAAGTAATAGTTTAGATGCCAATTAAAGATTTTGAAGAAGGCGCATTTGAAGAGAACAGTAATTTTGATTCTAGTTTAATTTTGATTTGATTTTGCGATGAAATAATTGCAACCAAATAGTTTGTAAACAAATTTGAAATGCAATAAATTAATGCAAAAATTGATTGAATTATTTTTGTCGTATTGATTTCACGACTTCAATATGAAACGATTTTGAATTCACATGATTGCAAATCTTTTACAGCTCTGCCGTATACCAATATTCGAAATGCTAATCACCAATTTTTGCAACCAAAAAAAAAACCCCTTTATTTATATTTATCGCTAAAGCCTTATAAAGGCAAAAAAAAAAAAAAATAAAAAACCAGCGTAAGCAAAGTTTTACTTACTACATCTTAGAAAAGAATTAAACATCTTAATATTTAAGTAATCGTATAAAAAATAATTGTAGTATAGTATGAATTTTGTATGAATTTGCAATGAATTTGAGAGTGATGCCATACTTATATATTTGTATATATAAATATTAATTTTTTAATGCCATCTTATGTTTGACATTTTCCTTTTTAAAAGTATTATTTTTTTTAATGATATCGGTATACATGAACCACTCACTATTATGTTGAAACTATTTTCAAGTTTCAAACAAATTTAGTGAAATATACGACGGCAATGTTCTGAAAAGAGAATATTGCTTAAAATTGGCATTTTTCCATTTTAAAACGCCAGAGTGTTGTTCTGACAAACGAAAGCGCTAGAAATTTGGCGTTTTCAAACCGCCAGTGTATACTGAAGAGATCTGGGTGGGTTACTCTGTAATTCGATTCGAAAAGAAAACTGTTCGAACATGTATCCTATTTACATTGCAATTCGAACGCTTTTACTTCGAAATACAGAGTAACCCCCTTGGCATATTTTACATAAACTGCACTTTGAAGAGATTATTAAATGATCCACAGATGAAATTTTTAATATGTTTTCTTTTCATTTGAAGGAAATTTTACAATTTTATTAAAAAAAAATTGCAATTTTAAAATTTCCTTTCAGTTTGTTACTTGTCTGCCTCAGTGTTTTTCCCTTACTGTTTTTCTTTTAATTAACATTTCTTTTGATTGTAGCTTTTTTAAAGCCAATATAGAAAGTAAGAATGCTGTCGGCATTTTAATTTGAAATTTAATTAGTTTACTTTTTTATTTTTTAAAATATATGTTTTTATTGTTCGAACGCAGTTTCGAAAAATAGCAAATCGTAGCTTTTTCAGAACATGACAAAATACGTTTTGCATTTTTAAAACAGTATGCGATTTGAAAACGCTGCGTTTTTCAGAACATTGCCGTTAGTATTTTTTTCCCTTTTGATCACACTAAAGTATTTCGCTATATTGTCACAACTTAAATCTTTAATAGTGAAATTTGTTCTCAAACTAATCTCTTAAAATTATCTACTTTCAAAAAATTGTTCCGCTAGATGGCAGGTTTATTTTGTATTTTTTCTTCCCCATAATTATTGTTTTGATTTTCAAAAACTTTTTTATGATTACTTTTTTTTTTTTTTGTTAATTCTTTTCGAAAATAATCTCTTGTTATTAATTTAAATTAACTTTGAAAACTCTCGAATAACAAAAGGAAATTATAAATAAAATAAATATTTGATATTTTTTATATGTCCAAGCCTATTTTGTATTGATTTTTTCAAGTACCAAAAATAAAAAGGCTTGTTTTATTGCTAAATATGTATTATAAATATATTAATTATTAATTATATTGTGTACTGTGATTTGTTATTAATTAATTTTAGTATTAATAAACCAGATATAAAAGAAAATGATAATTTTTTATTGAACAAAAAAAAAAATCTAAAACCGATAGAACAAAATAAAACTTTGTTTTGAAAATTAAAGAAAAATTAAAATATAAAAGTTACATACCCAGTGAAAAATTATGATGATTGAGGTTATGTTTGAAAAGATTTGCTTTTGTATCAATATTAAACTTCTCAATAGTTTATTACAAAAAAAGATTCCAGATAACTACAGAAAATTTTATTCCACTTCCCCATACAGATTTATCTGCTTGAGTTAAACTCAAATATGTTTCATATATTTGGTGATTTTGCTATGATGGAATGAATAGGTAGGTGTTGCCTTTTAAACATATCATGTAATAAAATTCCTTAGGTGGATGTTTGCTCTCGTGCCACGCTACAAAAAATAAAAGCAAAATGTCAATTTCATATATATGTATTAAAAAAAAAAAAAAAACAATTTAACTCCCAACAAAAATGTATTGTACGTTACTTATTGAAAAAAATTCTTAAATATGATGTAAATTTGTATTTCGGTTTTGTGTATTTATGAAATGTTATGAATAAAAATGCTTTTCATATTCAACACATTACAAAAACAGGAAATAAAACTTTTTCCGATCATTATCGGTAACACCTTCGGACAATAAGTTTAGTATTTTATTGACATCTTTGGAAGCTTCTTTTTCATTGGGTAAATAATAATTCGTATAAAAAGTAAATTTAATTAAAATAAAACCTTAGAGTATTATTTATAAGTACGAGCCGAAAGCTACATGTGAAGAACTTAAACACTCGCTTACAAAAAAAAAAAAAAAAAAAAAAATTACAGTCCTGCCCAAAACAACAATTGCCAACGGAATCAAATTGTATGCACTTGTTTTAAAAAAATTTTTTTTTCGAAAATATTTTCTTTATTCTTTATGTGCATAAATGCTAAATTTGTATCATAATATTTGGATAATCAAAATTAATATTTGTTAGCTTTCGAAATTAAGTTCGAGTCTTTTTGTTGTAAGATAAAAAATCAGATTTTCGCTGTTTGAACATCTTTTACAATAAAATAAAGTTTTTTTTTTTTTTTTTTTTGGCTTAATATCATTAAAATCTTCACTCACTCATTACCTCAGTTTTATGCAAAATGTAAAATTGGAATGAAAAAATATAATATACAGTCGAATTCGAATAAGAGCACGCTGTTTAATAGAAAAAATCGCTTAATTGAAAATTCTTATTTATTATTTTTAATTAATTTCAAAGCAATTACATTTGCTTAAGAGAAAATCCGCTTAAAAGAAATCCCGTTTAATTAAATATTTTATATAAAACAAACACCGCATATAAGAAAAATTATTAATTTACTGGTGACGAAAAATGTTTAGTGACCGCTTATTTCAATGAATTCACTATTTATTATTTTCAAATGTCGTTGCAAGCTTACATATATATAATTTTTAAAATGAATCTGAAATTAAAAACAAATCACAAATGTTTTACATCAAATGCTATATTTTTTATTTTTTTTATCGAAAATCTCGCATAAGCGAAACAAAGTACTAGTAATTTTACAATTTCGCTTAAACGAATTCGACTGTAAATAGAATTTTACAAAAATGACTGAAACAAAAGCGAAAAAAGTGAAATTTTCGTGAAAATTATGACAAAAACCCATGTTCGAAATTTCGAACTTATTTTCCAATTATTTTAAAATAAATTTTAATGCCTGAATTTTGTACATTTTATATTACATGCAAAAACAGCAATATTTTGGAATGTTCGAAAAATCGAATCCAAGGTAAAAATTTTATTTTATGTCAATTTTACTTTTTCATCATTATGATCTTAATGAAAATTGTTTTAATCTTAATGAAAATTATATTTATGCAAAAATTTATTAATAAAAAAATGACATAAAGCTTAATTAAATTAGATACATACATAAATAAACTTATTATTAAAATAAAGATCAAAAAAATTATAGGAATAAAATTTGACATTTATTCGAACATATACTCAAGAATTTATGTTTTTAAATTTTTTTTTTATTTATTTGTTGCGGGTTAGCAATACCTAAACGCATTTCGTTGGTTGCTATACCAACTCATCAGTAGATGTTTACCATTTGTGTTCGAAAAGTACCAAAACTCATCTACTCATACATAAACTCCCAAATACAATTTGCGAATTACAAAGCAAAAGCAAAATAAATAAAAAAAATAATTATTGGAATAGTTTTTGAAAAATTAAAAAACTAAATAAGTTTTGAGCAAGGCGTTGAATTTGTGTTCTAACTCGAATTTCCGAAAAGAAGATTTTAATATACATATTTTCAGATTTAGCAAGAACTACGGCTTATTTTGGAATATTACGACTTAATATTCTACAATTTATATGTTTTTTATTTAAGAATGCAAAAAAAGCCTGTGTGCAACTCGATTCCAAATATTTTAAGAACAATTGAATGTCTGTATAATTAACAAAAAAAAAAAAAAAAAAACAAAAAACAAGCTTTCGACTCGATGATGTAATACTACTCTATGGAAGCCACAATGTATAAAATATTCTAATTATAATTGTAAAATAAAAAAAAATATAAGCAAAGAAAAGAAAACAACACTTATCAACTTTTTTTAAAAGGGCCAAATATAAAAAGTAATTGTTTGCAATTAGACTGCTTTTTTATGTGAAAAAATAAGATGAGAATGATAAATAAAAAAATATAACATTGGTGTGCTAATTAGCTTTTATTTTAAGATAAATAACTAAATATAAAATTATTCGGCTAAGACGAATTGGAAATTCCCTTCACCATAGCATATTTTTGAGAGAACAATCTTTTAAAACGTATTAAAACATATACGTACCTAAATATGTATTTAGAAAAGAATTTGATAAGCACCTTTTTTTATGTTAAAAATTATGAAACCACTAAAACAGGGTTATTCGAAAATTCAGAATTTGCGGATATTAAAAGGAAAATACACTCGTATGTATGTGTCTTGTAATTTTTATTATTATATGTATGTATATATTTTTCTACATTAAGCTTTGTTTGGAATTTCGAACTATTAATATTTTAGCATATTTGAAATATAATGGCGAATATGGTGAAGGGCAAAAAAACCCACAACTAAATAAAATAATAAATTAATTTAAAAAAAAGAAAATAAAAATTAATATAAATGTTTTATTTTTCATATACTACACTATAGTATTGCAAGATCTTCATCAATCAACTTTATTATTTTGAAATTATCAACCACAAAGACGACTCTACAAAAAAAGTTTTAAATAAAACGGTTAAAAGCAAACTATTTCATTGATTTTTTGGATTCAATTTAATTAAAATTCCATTAAAATGATAAAAAAAAAAACTGAAGGTAAGGTAAGTTAAAAACAGTTCTTACTAAGAAGAACCGAATCCCAAACCAACAATAGAGGGACTGATACGAAATAAGAAAAAAAATCATTGAACACGGAAAAAATAAGAAAGTATCTAACCTTTAATTTAAAGTAGAAATTGTCTAAATGGATGCAATCCCGGGGGGAGTCCTTAATAAAGTAATTGCTGTTTACGAAATCTTATTCTGGTATGTTCTGAAATCACGGTGATAGCAAATCACGGAAGTGATATTTAGGTGTTCTGAAAAGCACGAAATTTTTCATTTTTAGTGGTAATTTCATTCTTCTAAATCACGAGCAAACAGCTGATATTTTCTCTTTACATTTTTTTATCTTTAAGAAATTTATCACATGCCTGGAGCAAGTTCGTTATCAATAATTGATCTAAAAGCAAAATTTAAAATTAATCTGCAAAAATTATAGCGTCCATAAATTTGTAAATTTTATAGGTTCTTCTAAGTAAAATAATTAATTTTATTGCAAAACAAATCACATTAAGCTTGCGTGATAATTTTATTGCAGAGTTTAAAGAAAAGTGATTGAAAAAAACTTAAATTGATTTCAAAACGTCATGCTGTTAGCTGACCGGTTTTAAATCACGAGATTTCAAACATTTGTGCGCCCAGAACACCTTTTCACTGATTTGAAATCACTTTACGAAAAAGTGATTTTCAGAACATGCCTGTTTGTGTGGCAAAAAATATTTTGCTAAATATCGCACTGCAGTTTATGAGAGTGGATATATGTAAGTCGAATTTACATTTAGCTCAGCTTTATATTTCGTATAGGGGTTATTTTTTTTTCTTCTTATTTCATTTTACTTATAACAAAATTATGATGCTACACAAAATTTTTGTTATTTTGAATATTATTTTTTGGTTGCTCTGGAATGCTATTGTTTGAGAAAAATGTTTCTACAGCGGCCGCTGGACATGTACTGCAAAAGAGTTGTTTAGTTTCTTTTTTTATTTCACTTTAATTTTAGCAAAATTAGTGAAAATTTTTTTTTATTACACATTTAAACAGTATTTATTTATTTTATGTCTTATATCGCATAACTGCTCACTAGAGAAATAGTGCTTACTACCACTGCTGAGTTTATAGTTTATTTTTTCTTTTAATTTCATTTTACGTTTTTACGCTACACTGTTTTTTTATATTTTTAATATTATATAGTTTTTTTTTAATTATCATATGTATGTATTAATGTATGTGCTTGTCCAATAATAAAGGTGTAGCAAGTATTTAGTTATATATTTGTATTATTTTATATTTATTATCTAAATTGTATTCACCATAATTATTTGTCCAATATTTGCATTCACTTTCTTTAATTTTGAAAATAATAATAGTTTTAATCTCGAATTAATAAGTATTTCTTTGTAGTATGTAACACAAATTTTAAATTTAAACTTATGTTTTTATGCATACGAATATTAAATAGTTTAAAAAAAATTTAATTAATATAACAAATTAAAAAGAAATTTGCACATACACGTCAGCTTCACAACTACTGCAGACCTTAATTAGTTTCGTGAGTAAAAACTCCAAAATTAGAAATATATAGAATCAGATAATAATGGAAGAAATATCGTTAAACAATCAAGGAAATACAAAATATACATGAAACATATAAATCAGTGGATAGTATACCAACAGTAGATTATGAATAGAACTATTAATAAAGTTATATAAAAAAGAGAATACCTTTTACGTACTTATTAATTTTTGTTTTTACTCTATGTATTTATGTATGTATGTATTATAATTAGTCATATTTGTCAGTCCTCTTAGACAAAGCGGAATATTAAAATAAAAATCCTTAGTTTTGTCATTAAATATTTAACAGAATTCATATTATCATTTCAATTTCCATAAAGCATCCAATTCGTTGAGAGGATCTTTAGTGGCTTCTTTTTCTTGAGCGGTCACTTGGGGAGCAATTTTCATTTGATATGAAGTCATAATGCCTCCTAAGAAATACCAAAAAACGTATAAATTCAATTTGAATTAATTTTTAATTACAAATATTTCACAAGTTTACTTACTTTTATTTAAAACATCATGAGCATGATTTAATACAATTTGCAAAGATTGCTCCAAAGTTTCCACATCACGCAGAGCCTTTTGACGTTGACAGCAGATGCGCAGCCAAACATCTATGGCATCTAAAAAGAAAAATATGTTATTATTTTGATAAATTTAATTTTAAAATTCGAAAAAAAAGAACGCTGAGTGGAATAAACTGAATTAAAAATTATTCTCGAAACATAAAACACGAAAGTATAGCTGAGTTCCCAGCTTTTCTTTATTTCTATTTAATTCTGATTATTTAATATGTAACCACTTACTTATTAAAACAGGTCGGTTACTTTGTGTAGCCAATATGACACTTATACCAATAGCTACTATTTCTGATCTCTCCGAACCTGTTAAACAATTTAGAACTAGTGGTGAAGATGGTGTATTAAAGTCTAAGCAACGTTGTTGATGAGCCTGTAAGGCATTGCGCGCTATACCCACAACTAAGGGCGGAGTGCTGCAAAATTTAAATATTATTATATACATATAAATAAAGTTTGTGTTTAGTCTTTTAATTTTGTTGTACCTTTTAGTCCAGGTTTTAATTTGTAGTACGGACAATTCAATGATGGCATCAGCGCCCAACATGGAAAGCTTTAATTGATATTCTAAGCAATGCGATAATTGTATAACTTTATTGCATTTAACGGTGAAATCATCGAAATTAGATTCCTTGCCTTCTGCTTGAGGCCAGTACGGATCGAGCATCTATAGAGATTCGAAACATTAGGAAATATTATACATTTTTATTTTAAATAATTTTAAATAGATTCGAAAACAATATTGGTTCAATTGAAAGTTAAATAAGAAGGTCTGAGATCCTCAAAATGTCTATCTTAAGCTACTTTATAAAAAAACTAATATGAAAAAAGTTTTGAACCACTTTTATTTATTTTTTAAATTTTAATATTATTAAAATAAATATAAAGCCAGCCACCAGTTGCCTAAAAAGTGTTATTAAAGCAGACACTAAAGCACTGTTTAGAGGGTTTTATTTTTAATCTAAGTATTTTAAAAGATTCCATTATAATGCCGTAGATTTAAGAACTAAATTTTAAAATTACCTCATTTGGTGTATGAAGACAAAGTACAGTTCTTGCCTTTTGTGACCAAATCATGGACCAAAAATCGTTTATCGTATTCTGTTGAGGTGTCTGAGCTATAATGAAATTTGGACAACCAGTTCCTAAATTCTGAAGAAAATTAAATTTGAATATAACATGATTTTTTTAAATGGAAAGACTAAAAATTGTATACCTTAACGTAGGCTGCATTTATATAATCATCCGTTTCCTTATCCAATTTAACACGAGCATGATCGTATGGTAAACAATCTAGTGATCTATTTTTTTCGGGAAATAGTTTAGCTATGGTGGTTGTTCGTTTATGGCCCTCCTTAGCCAATAAATCTTGCAATTCTTTCCATTTGGTACTTAAGGGTGTATGGCCATTCAACATTTTAACATTTAAAGATTCAATAAATTTCTCAAAACGTTCCACTTCTTTCAGAAAATATTTGAGAGTTTTGTCATCACTAAAGGGATCTAAAGGTTTCATTTGGAATGTAGAATTGGAATGTTTTTGATCCATATTTGTATTGGGTTTATCGGAACGCATTGATACCGAATCCCAATCAAAGTTATCCAATGAGGAGGGGTCGGAACAATTCGAAAGATTGTCATAACTGCATTTACGTACGGCTGGATAGTCTAGAGGAGAAGGAAGTTGTGGTACACTGGCAGGTGAGGAAGGGACAGTTAAGGGCGAAATTTGTGAACCGAGTGTAGAGTTCATATTGTCCTGAAAAGGTAAATCGGAAATCGCTTAAAAAAAGTAAACACACAGTAAAAAAAAACAGAGAATTTAAGCATATTCCAAAAAATTTAAGAGGATATCTAAGTTGTATATAATTCGGAATAAAAAAAAATTCCTTAAAAGTCACTTCTATTTTTTTTTTTTTTTGACTGCGGTTAAAAAAACTCACCTCAGCCTTTGTGATTTTCTCATCTTTTCGTTGCTCTTGCTCTTGTTCTGTTTTTTTAGGAGTTACCGGCTCAGCCACTTGACTAGCTGTTGGACTTCTAACAACCTGAGGTTTCAATACTGGCTGTGGCAAAATTGGTGGTGGAACTGCTGCTACACCCGAAAAATCTATGTCACTTAAAAGATCAATATTTGAAGATTTTTTATTATCAAGCACTGGTGTAGTCGTTGCTGCAGCTGGAGCTGTTGATTTTACATCCAAAGGTGTAGGCGTAGAGTTAACGTTTTGCTTTGCTGGTGTCATTGGCGACTGGTGGCAACTGGTGGCATATGTGCTGCCACTTTTTGTTGTTTGTGTATTGGCTGTGGTTCCGGTACCACTTTGCATATAAATATTCGTTTGATGTTGCTGATACAGCGCTTGCTGTGATGCAGCAGTTTGTGGAACATTAGTATCAGATTGATTGGCTTGTGTGACGCTTATAGGTGGTGTCATTCCAGTTGTTTGATAGCCGTAAGGTGCATTATAATAATTATTATTATTGGCTGTTGGATGTTTAACGTCAGGATTTACTGTTGCCCCTGCCGGGGGTTTAGTGTGAGAAACTATGGGTGACTAGAAGAAAATAATTTGCGAAAAATTAAATGGAGAAAAATATCATTTAAAATGTAGTATTACATCTAAAAGAGTTTTCAATTAGAAAATTGAGCAGAGCCACGCCCAGTCGAAATATTTTGAACTATTTTCACTTAAATTATTCTTATTCATTGGCAACACTGTAATGTTTAATATATGGTGAAAAATAAAAATTCACCAGATAACGTCAAATTAGTAGTGAGAAGTCTCGTATTCTATTTGCATTCGTAATGTGTATAAATGGGATATGTAATATCACGTTCAACAGAGCTATCAAACAAGTAGTGCACATTTGCACATGAATTCTGACGAGGTTTAGTGGCTTCTACCGAAAACAACGTTAGTTCTATTCAGCCGTGTAATTGAAATCTAAAGGGATGTTATAGATATTAAATTTTTCCTTTGATGCTTGGAATATGTTAACAATGTTTTTCTAAGATTTCTCTGATTATTAAAATAAAAACAAAATTCTTATGAAAACTTCCAAATACATTGACAACTTGTTAAAATAAATGATTCTGATTAAAGCATATCGCTTAATATTAGCGTTTTCCATTTGAAAACGCCAGTGTTGTGTTCTGACAAACGAAAGCGCTAGAAATTTGGCGTTTTCAAACCGCCAGTGTATACTGAAGCGATCTGGAATATTTTACATAAACTGCGCTTTGAAGAGAATATTAAATGATTCACAGATGAAATCTGATATGTTTTCTTTTCATTTGAAGGAAACACGATACAAAATTTTACAATTTTAATAAAAAAAAATTGCTATTTTAAAATTATTTTGTTTTTGTTACTTGTCTGCCTCAGTGTTTATCTCTTAATTAACATTTCCTTTGATTGTAGCTTTTTTAAAGCCAATATAGAAAGTTAGGATGCTGTCGGCATTTTAATTTGAAATTTATTTTGTTTAGTTTTTTATTTTATTTGAAAAAAAAAAACATATGATGTTTTTATTGTTCAAACACAGTTTTGAAAAATAGCAAATCGTAGCGTTTTCAAAACATGAGAAAATACGTTTTGCGTTTTTAAAACAGTATGCGATTTGAAAACGCTACGTTTTTCAGAACATTGCCGATAATTAAACGTAAAATCTTACTTTAAGGAAATATATATACTCGTACTTACATCAAAACCTGTAGCCACATTCGATTTGCCAGCACTCTGCGAGTCGGTTGGAACAACCTGGGTATTTGTGGCTGCTGCCCCCGTTGTATATTGGCCATAAAGCTGTTGAATTGGTGTAGTTGTTTGCTGATACCCACTATTATAGTTATAATTGCCAGTTTGAGGATTATAACTATAACCTGGATGCATGGTAGACTGTGATGAGGAACCAAATGATGCTGTAGTTGTGAAAGTAGTGGCTACATTTGGTGCCACAGCATTGATAGCAGTAGAAACCGGCTCAACAGCCGGATAAGATGTTCCAGTATTGCCTACCACTTGTAAAGGAGTTTGAGATTGTAAAGCATTAACTGATGTTGGCTGTAAATTGTTAACAACAAATGGAGCCTGCATAGCGAGTGGAATATTGCCTGGTGTTTCTTGCAGTAGAGTTGTAGATGATGGCAAACCAGGTTGATTGGTGGCTACATATAAAGGTTGATTTGTAGGTACATTTATGTTTGTTTGGTACGTATTTTGCTGGGAGTTTTGTTGATAATTTGTATTCATATTGCTGGTAGCAGCTGTTTGTGAATTATTGGTGCCATAAAAATAGGGCTGAGGTGTTAACGTTGCTGCAGCTGTTGTTACAACAGGGTTTGAGTACATTTGTGATGCATTTGCCATTGAGGATTGATTGGGATATGTCATATTGTTTATTGTATTATGTGTATTAGGGGCTGAAGGAGGCATATTATTATTGTTTATGGGATTCTGATTTAAATATTGCTGTTGATTGGCTACCATTACATTACATTGGTTTGCCATATAATTTTGGTTATTGCCTTGATAGACAAGAGGATTTTGTTGATTTCTTCCCAAAGAATTGTACGACATTTGATTGAAATTCCCAGTTACTGAAATGTCTGCAATTTGATTTGTATTACCAGCTGCCATTGTTGAATGTTGTTGTGCGGCTTGATTAGCCATATTGGAATTTAAAGCAGTAAACTGGGAGTTGGGTGATGCTTGAGGCTTGTAAGCTGGTGGTGCAACATTTTGTTGGTATTGTAGATACATGGGGTTTGTATAAGCAGCTGTGGCTGTGTCATAATATTGTGTATAAGGTGGTGGAGGTTCGTTGGGTCCTACAGAAGGAGGCAAGGTGCCTGTTGTTGGAGGATAATATGAGCTGCCTCCGGAGCATACAGCCTGTGTTGGATTCTCCGAGCCCAAAGGATTCGGTCTGACAGGCGGTATATACTGCTGAGTATTAGAATTGTAGCCATTGTTTACCGGGTGTACGGTTGAAATACTCTTTTCTTTGGCTGCTTTTTTAGCGTTCATATAATCACGTAATTTTGGTGTTCCCGATGTGACCGATGAATTTGCATTTTGAGCTGTACTGTTGTGTTGATAAGGATCAGGGTTCAGTTGGGAGGATACCAGAGGCGAAGGAAAGGCTTTATGGCTAACGCTTTTTAAACGTTGCTGTCGTTCTTCGGATTGTACATCACGTGCTGATTTGCAACGTGATAAAAGTTTTTGAACATTGGCTGCAATATGGGATAAATAAAACTTTATAATAATTTAATCTATCTAAGAGCTGCGTAATCCTAAACGCTACTATGAAATAATTTTTTGAAATATTTTTAAATCATTTTAAAATACAATTTGTACATAAACACTTGTGCATTTTTATTTATTTTCAATTTTCAATTCAATTAAAAAAAAACTTATTTGGGGTATTCACACTGTAGTCATGAAGTTATATGTCATAAAATAATAACACATCAACATAAGACAAGTGTGAGCACAACGGGATACAAGTATGTGATAGAAATCGATTCGATTTGAAATGCAATCGAAGACTTAAATCGAATCAAATACTTTTAGGTGTGATGGAAATCGGATCGATTTCATTATTAATTTTTGTTCCAATACCACACATGTCTCTAAGAAAAACTTACTTGTTCTCTTTTGTTTACAAATTACATAAATATTTGACGCAAGTCTTCTAAGTCTTCGTTTACTACTTCTTTTCTATAAAATCATTAAATCTGGCGTGCCGATATCACTGGTAAGCCAAGTTGCATTTCGAACCTTCACGCGTTAATACCCAAATCCCTTAGGGCACCTGTCAATTTTTGATCGTTCTTTTGTAAAAAGAATACGCAACACTGGGAGTCTTCTCCCAAATGATCATAAACTATTTTCTTACTCCTATTCTATTTATAGGAGGAAACTGTTATCTGTTTTCAATGGAAATGGATAATTGTTTTTCTTTTTAGTTTTATTTGCTCATGCTTATATTTTACATTTGTTTGGGTATGATTCATATGTAGAGTATAGATCGCTTCTTATTCAAGTTTTATTCCTAGTCTATAGGCTACTAATTTTTTCTCTCAAATAGTATATTTAATGCACTTATATTCGATATTCGTATCTGGCTGGGGAGCCGAATTAGTTTTTACTTTCTTGCATTTGCGCTCAAATCCTTAAATTTTAGCAATTTTTTTTTATTTTGGCGATTTTCAATGCCTTTTTTGCATTTCTCAAAGTTTTGGCAATTTTTAATCAAAATTATGGCCAATGGTGTAATTTTATAGTTTTTGGTTTCTTTTTAGATTTTTCGGAACTTTTAATCACTATTGCGTTCTATAATCTTCTACATTGACCAAGATTTCCCAAGATTTTGCAACTTTTCGCCATTTTCATGATTTCTACAATTTGATTTATATTCGTTAAAATTTTAGCGATTTTTATTCATAACTATGATATGTTAAACATTTTAGCAGTTTTTGTTTTCAATGTCCGTAATTTTTGCAAAGTTTTTGGAATTCTTACATCTTTCGAGACTTTCAATCGAACATAAATTAAAATTTTAGCAAGTTATTGCACTTTCATAAATTTCGCGATTTTTTTTTCGAAAGCGATAAATTTTAGCCATTTTTAAATAATGTTTTGCATTTGTTCATATTTTGCAGATTTGAAATAAAAATTTTGGGTTGTATAAAAATTTGGTTTAATATAGTTGAGGTTTCATTAATAAGTGTTATTTAAGATGAGGTAGCTTATTAGGCTTCCGCATCCGATCCTGGTGCTGGGGCTGCCAGCAGCCTCCAGGCAGGCAATTTGTAAAGTTTTTCAAAGGCAGAGATTATCCGCGTCTCATCTACTTCCTGAGACGCCCTTTACGAGCCATCAGGATACTTTACAGAAACTAAGTTTCAGAAATTCTTCCTACTGACCTGAGACGTCTTTCGACCATTCTGGTTACTTAGCCGCCTTCTCACTCTAGCTAGCCTTTGAACGGGTGTTCCAAGGCCATTGGGGACCTATGCTCCTTATAGGAGCTTCGGGAACATACGAGTACATATATATATATATATATACAAATTTGCAATTTTTAACGAATTTTCGCGACAGCGTAATTTTTTTTTTAATTTATACCATTTTCACATGTTTTGAAGAATGTTTTGCATATAATAAACTTTTATCGATTTTTTATCAAGAGTATGGCTTTCTTAAAGTATTGCAATTTTTGAAAATTTTCTCTTTAGCGATATAGTTTTTTTAGTTAAAATTGTTAAAAACACGCATACGCATGCACTTGAACATTTAATCGAAAAAGAAAAACAAAAAGGAACAAATTTTTTATGACATTCTCATAAACATAGCCTGTAGAATTATATTATTTACTACACTTTTGTATGAAAAGAATATAAAATATATTTGCTGAATTCACAACAATTTGTATCGTCTATCTTGTATGAAATACAAGTTTGTTTATATGTTTGTGAACACCTAGTGTATATTGTATCGGCTTGAATCTTGTATTGATGGACAAAAGAAGAACAAGCATCATACAAATACTCTCTGAGAGTATATACATATATCTCTGAGTATTGTATGAAATACGATTTTTGCAAAACATATGAAATAAGTGTAATGGTGTATTTCCTTTTTATATGAAAATTACCAACAACAAATTTTATACTATTCTATATGATACTATAATGCACTCGATACAATGATACAAGAGGTTTTGTGAATTCAGCAATTGTAAACTAGTTTAAATATTTAGGACATTATGACAATATGACTGATATGACTACAGTGTGAACACCACAATTAATTTGTTGTACATTAAGTATTTCCATTTATATGCATTTCTTCGGCTCTTTTATCAAATCATCAGTGCAAGCGCATTTAGTGAAGTTACAAAACCTCTTAGCTTGCATACCAACTTTCAAAAACCATTTGAGAATTATATAACATAAAACATAGTAAGGTTAGAAACTTATCAAAATACACCACAAAGAAATTTCATTCGATATGAATCTATAGTTTTTTTTTTCTTCTAATAATTCAATTCTCCATAAATTTTATATATTTTTTTTTCATTTACTTACCCGACAGTTTGTTATAGAACTCCAAACCTTTGGCAGATTTGGCCAATAAATCTTCATAAACATCATACGAGGCAGCCAACGAAGCAAAAAAACTTTCGCGTTTATTTTTAACATCAGACAAGGTTTTTAACACTGGTGCGGCCTTAGCATATGATTCGGTTAATGCTTTTAAAATATTTTCTTGAGCCAACAAATTCTGATCAATTAATTGGGTTAAACGTTCATGTTTGGCCATTTCTCGGTCAAACAAACTTTGCAAACTTTCACCACATTCACGGGCTATAATTTTCGCTGTTACATCATCATCATTGACTGCAATACGTAAATCAGCATGAAACTGGGAACGTTGTGCCTTCATTTCATTGACCTTATTTACAATTAGTTTAACATCTTTAAAAACTTCTGCGGTATTAAGTTCAGAACTAAGTTTCGGTACAGACTGTTGTATGTCTTGCAGAGGTTTGGCCAAAATTTTTAAATTATTTATGTGCAACTCCATGGCGTTGCGCAAGGTATCATTCGATTCGCCGGCTTTGTTATGGGCCTCGGAATACTTTTGAAATTCTCTTGTAAGTTCGGTAATATGAGCGTTTGGTGTACGTTGTACTCCCATCAATTGTTGAAATTCCTTTTCATCTTTTTCTTCTTGTTGTAAAATCACCGAAATCTCTTTCAGATTGGCCTCTACATCATTCCAGACTTCCGCTAAACGGGACATGGATTGCACTAATTCCGGTATGGCGGATTTATTTGCATTCAGAGCAGCACATCTATCAACTATGCCTTGGGGAATTTTATTGGCCTTTTCGTCGTTTATATTAAGATTATCGAGTGTTAGAGAACTCATAAAACTGGCCAGCTCATTATCTTTATCTTCGATTTTACCACCATAGTTCCTTAAAAGTTTAGCCTTTTCTTCACTGTACAGGGAACTAGCTTCATGGGCTTTCATTGGTACTAGCCGGGCAAATATATCCTCGCCCGCTACGTCGGGATCCGATGGCGAAAAGCCTATGCCATTTACAAGATTTGCTCCCTGAACGGCACTTATTGTGGATAATTCAGGTACGGATTCATGATATATGAATTCATTTTCATTTTTAGCATTTTTACGTTTTGCCTCGACCACATCCGCTGTGAATATCAGAGATTCATTGATCTCTTTTATGTCGGGTAGACCTTTTGCTTCTTTGCGAGCATCTTCGAGTTTTTCCCATGCGGCCTGTAGTAAGTCAGACATATTAAGTTTTAAATTCCGAAATTTTTCAAAATTAATTAGTAAGGCATGTTGTAATTATATTTATTATAATGTTTGAGCATACAAAGTAAATATTCGTTATAAACTACAATATCTACTAATAGAGCCAACATGAATGAAACAGGGAACTTTTCTACACAAAATGGAACATTAGAAGGGACATGCTCATGTTTTGTTTTGTTTGTAGCCGGCAAAAGATTTATAAAGGATGTCATTTAATTGGAAATAATTTTTTTTTTTTAATTTATTGCAAATAATTTGACATTTCTTACTTACCTCAAACAAAGTCACTCTTTCACCCATTTTTCTTTGCTCTTCAGCATGCTGGCCTTGATACAAATATAAAATGCAGTTTAAATAGGAAATCTTAAAACGTACATATTTCTTCCACTGTTTATACACTGCCGAATCTACAACATGCGAAATAGGGCCATCATCTCCCCCTGTTAGCAAAGCAGCCAAAGCAGCACCATAGTATACCAGTATTTGGGCTGTAACTTTAGCCACTATGTTTGGTTTACGATTATCAATTAAGGATTTTTCCAATATACATTCCTGAGCCTGAGCAAAAGAAACCTGTTGCATAAATACCAACAATTCGGTAGTAAAACAATCACCAAATTCATCCATATTTATATAACGTTCACGAATTTCACCAAATGCCCAGGCGGCACATTGAAAATGAGTACAGGCCAATTTCATACCTTCGATGTCGGTACGATTGACAGCTGCTCCAGCTTGTGTGTGAGCTGCCGCAACGTTGTATAGTACCGCAGCCTGTTCATAGCCAATGTCATTGTATTCTTGTACCTTGCTGGTGTATAAATCTTTCCAGGTGAATTGAAAGATGACTTTCTTAACTCGCAGTTTGGGAAAGCGATTTAGTAATGATTCCAATTGGCAAAAATAACGCTTTAGTATAGCACAATTATCTTTGGGAGTATTTAGAGCTTGATTACGAAGAGTTTCTAAAGCATAAAGTTCTTTGGAATAATTGTCTGGATTTTCTTGATAAAATTCAGCAATATACTGTTTTTAACAATGTAAAGAATAGATAAAAATAACAAAGGGTTATTATTAAATATAAATGATGTTAACGAATACAAAAGCTAAAAGATGAGTCAGTTTTTTTGGGCACCCCCTCCCAGTTTTACAATTTTGGACTACTACCAAGATTGCATTTTAAGAGATATTTTACAAAAAAAATTATAAAAAATTTACTTACTTTCTTTAATCCCGTAAAAGAGGTACCTTCTGGACTGGATTTATTGGGAAAAGACAGCATATGAAGTCGTGGAACTGCCTCCATTGTCGGAACTAGACAAAATTTTCACCGTCAATTTTTAAGTCAAGCAATTGTTGATTTTACACAAAATTAAATATTTAGCTTAATTTACTTCATTTAATTCTCGTTAATATATTCGATTACAATAAGATTTTCTGTTACTTCCAATAATTACGTTCGATTGCAATATGATATTAACAAAATTTGCTGCACAAATAACATGAAAGAAATAATTTTACACCGATTTCTGCACAAATAAAGTTGCAGCCGATTGTTTTTCTTTCATAAGAGCGCTGCCAGAGAATCTCTTTTGAAGGGTTGCCAGATTATTTTGTGTAGCTTTTTGGGATAAATGCAATAGTATCCACAATCGTCAAACGGTGGCTATGCGGTATTACCGTTACAAAATTATCAACTTGATATATATTATATATGATATATAAATTTCTTTATATTCGTTATCCATACATTGAGACAACTTTTACCACAATTGAGTGACAGTGATGGCAAAGTTGGTACGCTCGTACTATTTTAATACTATTTGACATAAACAAGTACTGTAGTACTACCCCAGCACATTTGATACTCTCACACATGTATTCTTATATTAAAATTATTATATTTATTTGCTAGTACCAATGGCAACTCGTTTGGCTTTTTCTTAATATCAAAAAAATTATACGTCATATTATATGTTCATATATTAAATCTTCTGATCTCATATTATGATAATTCGAGTTCCTTACAATATATATTGTTATATTTATACATATATACACATGTATAAATTACTATTAATTTTTTAATAAAAAAAGTACAATAATATATTTTTAAGTTCATATTTAATAATGAAATGTATAAATACTTATGTACTTATGCACATATCGTACTCTAAATACAAAGGGTCACAAATCAAAATTTTTCGAAACTGACTTTTTTCCATAAATTAATTCAGAGTACACATCTCTAACTACTTCAAAAATTTCTTTCACATCACTATCTCCTTTAACTGGAAAAATGCAGTTATGTCTATTTTTATGTTAAGTGTGTGATTCTGCACTAAAACAGTTTTTTGTCTCTCCTGAAAATTTTAGTATTTTGAGTTGTGACCCTTTTGTATTTAGGGTGCGATATGTATGTGCTTTGTGCTCCCTTTTCTTAATTTTAATATTTTTTAATGAAGTTGTTGATGAAAAGAGATCTCCAAAACATTTTTCTTTGATACCGAAATGAAAATATCATTTCCCATCTCTGTTATGCCTTTATGGTTTTGTCCTTTGCTTAAAACAAAAACAAAATGCCAAGTTTTCTTCAACTTGTTTGCGCATCTCCGTTTTTAAATCAGTTTACTCGCACATTTTCGGTAACGTCCTCGTTTTTATGTATTGTCTCAGTGGAATTTACAATAAAATATTAAAAAAGTGTTAAAGTTTTATTGAAATATTAAATTAATGTGAAATAATAAGTGTTCTATTAAATTTGTATGCAAATTAATAATAATATTTCTTTTTAAGAGGAAAAATGAGTAGTTTTGTTATAAAGTCGAAGCAGCCAAGCCAACGGCGCAGAATCTGTTGCTTATTATTTGTGTTCGCATAAGTATGTGTGCCTTGTATATAAATATGTATGTACGTATGTACATCAAGTTACATATTTTGATACAAAATTGAAATTTTGTTTAAAAAGCAAAGTCGTGGTAGTCTTACAGGAAGGAAATAAGAAAAATCTTTTTTTTTTTTTCAAAAAGTCGGTGCTGCGACGGCGATTTTCTTTCTTGTTGTTGATATTGTGTCGCTATATTTTTATATAAAAAGTGTTTGTTTGTCCGTAGTTTCTGCGTGTAAATAATAGATAAATTGAAAGGAAATAAAATAATTTAATACACGATGGAGAAACAAGTGTTTTCATCAGCATTGATGACTTAAAAATATATATAAGGTAAGTTCGCCTACTTTTAGACTAAATGTTTCTAATTTTAAATGTTTTAATAATAAAAGCGGGTGTTAAGGAATTTGTTTGAAAGAAATAATTTTACACCGATTTCTGCACAAATAAAGTTGCAGTCGATTGTTTTTCTTTCATAAGAGTGCTGCCAGAGAATCTCTTTTGAAGGGCTGCCAGAATATTTTGTGTAGCTTTTTGGGATAAATGCAATAGTATCCACAATCGTCAAACGGTGGCTATGCGGTATTACCGTTATAAAATTATCTACTTGAGATATATTATACATATATGATATATAAATTTTTTTATATTCGTTATCCATACATTGAGACAACTTTTACCACAATTGGGTGAAAGTGATGGCAAATTTGGTACGATCGTACTTTTTTGATACTATTTGACATAAAAAAGTACCGAAGTACTACCCCAGCACATTTGATACTCTCACAAATGTATTCTTATATTAAAATTATTATATATATTTGCTTCCCCTTTTTATTCTTATTGCTAGTACTAATGGCAACTCGTTTGGCGTTTTCTTTATATCAAAAAAATTATACGTCATATTATATGTTCATATATTACATCTTCTGATCTCATATTATGAATACAGTACACGCTCGGAAATTCGAACCACTTTGTTTTTAGGGCGATTCGAACTTCCGAATTATTCGAATTTCTGGACGGTTTTTTTATACAAAAATTGAGGTAAATTTGACTATAAAGATATAAAAAACTATGTTTTTTTTTCATTTTAGTTTATTTAACATAAAAACTATAAAAAAACTTAACGAATATAACAAAAAATAACAATTCAGTTCATTTGACTTTAGTAAAATTCATTTTATTTTATCACGTTGATTAAGAAACCACTCATAGAGACGATTTTCCATTTTCGGATATTCAGCACAATGTAAAGTTTTATGAGATACGTGTTGATAAGTGTTGGCAACAGCATCCAATATTAATTTTCTAATTTAATATAGCTAAAAGTAGTTACATTAAAGTCCAGTGCTAAACGCTTTCCTTGAACGCCTTTGTCAATCTTTTCCAATATTTTTAATTTGTCTTGTAAAGACAAAGTATTTTTCTTACGTTTGTTTGGCATTTTTAGTCCACTTTATTATTTTAATAAATGTTACCGTATACATATGTATACAAACACCAAAAAACTGACTTTTAAACTCTAACAACATCAACAAGATCTGTAAATCATCTATTAAAATGGGATTCTCCTTTTTACTTTGTATTGGTTAAACTAAATTGTCAAAATTTTAGTGTTTACAATAAAAAAGAAAAAACCGCTCAGAAATTCGAATTTTGGATTCTAATTTTAGAGCGCCAAATGTAATGAAATTACTGATTCGAATTTCTGGAAATTCGAATTTCTGAGAGTTCGAATTTCTGAGCGTCTACTGTATTCGAGTTCCTTACAACATACATATATGTACTTGTTGTACATATTTATACATATATACACATGTATAAATTACTATTAATTTTTTAATAAAAAAAGTACAATAATATATTTTTAAGTTCATATTTAATAATGAAATGTATAAATACTTATGTACTTATGCACATATGTATGTGCTTTGTGCTCACTTTTCTTAAATTTTTTGGAAATGAATATTACATAATATTTTTTTATAAAGTTGTTGATGAAAAGAGTTCTCCAAAACATTTTTCTTTGATACCGAAATGAAAATATCATTTCCCATCTCTGTTTTGCCTTTATGGTTTTGTCCTTTGCTTAAAACAAAAACAAAATGCCAAGTTTTCTTCAACTTGTTTGCGCATCTCCGTTTTTAAATCAGTTTACTCGCACATTTTCGGTAACGTCCTCGTTTTTATGTATTGTCTCAGTGGAATTTACAATAAAATATTTAAAAAGTGTTAAATTTTTATTGAAATATTAAATTAATGTGAAATAATAAGTGTTCTATTAAATTTGTATGCAAATTAATAATAATATTTCTTTTTAAGAGGAAAAATGAGTAGGTTTGTTATAAAGTCGAAGCAGCCAAGTCAACGGCGCAGAATCTGTTGCTTATTATTTGTGTTCGCATAAGTTTGTGTGCCTTGTATATAAATATGTATGTACGTATGTACATCAAGTTACATATTTTGATACAAAATTTAAATTTTGTTTAAAAAGCAAAGTCGTGGTAGTCTTACAGGAAGGAAATAAGAAAAATCTTTTTTTTTTTTCAAAAAGTCGGTGCTGCGACGGCGATTTTCTTTCTTGTTGTTGATATTGTGTCGTTATATTTTTATATAAAAAGTGTTTGTTTGTCCATAGTTACTGCGTGTAAATAATAGATAAATTGAAAGGAAATAAAATATTTTAATACACGATGGAGAAACAAGTGTTTTCATCAGCATTGATGACTTAAAAATATCTATAAGGTAAGTTCGCCTACTTTTAGACTAAATGTTTCTAATTTTAAATGTTTTAATAATAAAAGCGGGTGTTAAGGAATTTGTTTGAAAGAAATAATTTTACACCGATTTCTGCACAAATAAAGTTGCAGTCGATTGTTTTTCTTTCATAAGAGTGCTGCCAGAGAATCTCTTTTGAAGGGTTGCCAGAATATTTTGTGTAGCTTTTTGGGATAAATGCAATAGTATCCACAATCGTCAAACGGTGGCTATGCGGTATTACCGTTATAAAATTATCTGCTTGAGATATATTATACATATATGATATATAAATTTCTTTATATTCGTTATCCATACATTGAGACAACTTTTACCACAATTGAGTGACAGTGATGGCAAAGTAATATTTGGGAAGATAATATTTGACATAAACAAGTACCGTAGTACTACCCCAGCACATTTGATACTCGCACACAAGTATTTTTATATTAAAATTATTATATATATATGCTTTCCCTTTTTATTATTATTGCTAGTACTAATGGCAACTCGTTTGGCGTTTTCTTATTATCAAAAAATTTATACGTAATATTATAGTATGTTCATATATTACATCTTCTGATCTCATATTATGAATATTCGAGTTCCTTACAATATATATTGTTGTATTTATACATATATACACATTTATAAATTACTATTAATTTTTTAAAAAAACATGTAAAATAATATTTGTTTATGTTTATATTTACTAATGAATTATATACATACTTATGTACCTATAAACATATGTATGTGCTTTGTGCTCCCTTTTTAATTTTTTTGTAAATGAATTTTACATAATTTTTTGTTAATAAAGTTTAAATAAAAAATAATAAGTTTTAGTACTATTGGGACGAAAAACGTACCATACGAATTTTTTTTTTGATACCGAAATGCAAATATCATTTCCCATCACTGTTGAGTGCTTATCAAGTCAAATTAATTTATATGAAAATTTCATATAATAAAAATTTTCCAATTGAAAATATTTTCTATATGTTTATGTCACGGACTAAGTGTTGCCGTCTTAGATAAACCAAAAGTTGATTTTATATTAGTAATACCAAGTTAAAGAAAAATTATTTCTGTTGAGGTCTCTTCATACATCTATGGTTGCTGTCTTAGATAAATATTATAAAAACTGTTTTTATAATACTAATTTCGCTGTGCTTGCATCATACAATCATAGGTGGCAGAGTTATCATAATAATAATTTGGTGGCACGAAATAACTTGAAATATGTATATCATACCGACAAAAATTAATTATGTATTTTATTTGGAAATCCCTAGAGTTCCAGTGTACTTCCCCTCAAAATTTGTGGCAATTGGAAAACCTAGAAAGATTGTCAGCAGCAGCAGAACTGACAAACGGTCGGAATTTGACCTTCCCTCCAGAGTTTCGCCATTTGAAAATAATCACCAAGATAATTATAGGAACTAAAAGAAAAACGAAGAATGTAAAAAAAAAAAGAAAAACGAAGAATGTAAAAAACAACTAGCTAAAAAATCGTTAAAAAGTATTTATCAGAAATAAAAATATTCTCGCAATTGAAAAAATCATCAAAAATGCAAAACTCGCCAAATTTGATAAATCTGCAAAAATACACAAAACGTAAAAAATGGCCAAAGGCAAACAAAATTGCCAAGACGGCGTGACAAGATGACTCGAAAAAATTACCTAATACATACATATTCAGCCTTGTCACAGATTCCGTTCGGAATACTGTCAATTTCGTATTTGTCATTCCGTTCGAAATCATATTTGGTGCTTCAGATTCCAATCGTTTTCATTAATCCGAAAAATTTAGCCTGAGCGATTTTTATGTAACCAATTTGGCAACATCAGGATTTTCACCCAATAATTTGGCTACAAAAATCGCTTAGATTTTGTTTTCCTGTAAAATTTTTTTAAAGAGTTTTAAATATTTGTAAAATAAAGAGTTAGAAATTATTTAAAATATATTTTTTTTTTTTTGAAAAAGCAATAATAAAAACGTATTGCTTTATTGAAAGAAAGTATATCTTGATAGTTATTTGCCCTTTGAAATACAGAAAACTCCCATTCCGTTCATGAAAACAAAAGTGGTTTTATTCCTAAAAATTTTTTTGTTATTAATTTTCTGCGGCACCAAAATACGTAGTAGATTCCGTTTCCGAAAGGAATTGTACTGTGTGACATGGCTGATTTACTCGTATACATTTTATTTGTTCAATCCTTTTTTTTAAATTAATTTTTAGCACACATTCATTTTTCTCTTTGTTAATATATTTTTTTGACAGCTAGTTCAGGTACACTAGCGATAAATCGTTATCAAAATTGGATATAATACTATGTTCACACGACGAACTGAAACACTAGGTTCGCTTCGTGAACCTCGATGGCGAACCCATGTGTTCACACGACAGATTCTAGATTGGTTCGTACTTCGACATTTTTTTACTGTTTAAAATACGATTGACTATTTATTGCTTTTTCATTTTATCTAATTATTTATATAAATATAAATATATGCTTTATATTTGTTCAATGTTTTTATTATATTGTAGCACTTATCAATTGTTTTTCTTTGTTAAAATAATTTTGGACAACTAGTTCAGATAAACTAGCGATAATTTGTTATCAAAATTAGAGATGATAGTAAATTATAAGGGTTCGCAACAAGGTTCAAAATGAAACATGTAGGTTCGCTCTCAAAATTTTGTATGGCGAAACGGTGGCACGAAATAAGCCCCAATGAAATAAGCCCCAAATCGAAAAATGAAATAAGCCCCAAAAAAATTTCAAATTTTTTGTTTGGGGTTTATTTCATATTTTTGGGGCTTATTTCATTTTTTAAAAATTTGGGGCTTATTTCATAAAATTTTTTGGGGCTTATTTCATTTTATTTGGGGCTTATTTCATATCCGTAAAATAGATCTAAAATCCTTGCGCCCTGCCGTAGGCCGGTTATGCAGAGAATACTTCGAACGCGAAGCCGGTGTTCGATATACCATAGAGGATAAATACCTTGCGCCCGGCCGTAGGACGGTTATGCAGAAAATACTTTGAACGCGAAGCCGGTGTTCGATATACCATAGAAGATAAATTCCTTGCGCCCGGCCATAGGCCGGTTATGCAGAAAATACTTTGAACGTGAAGCCTGTGTTCGATATACCATAGAGGATAAATTCCTTGCGCCCGGCCGTAGGCCGGTTATGCAGAGAATGCTTGGAACGCGAAGCCGGTGTTCGATATAATTTAGAGGATAAAATTCTTGCATTTTATGATTTCTTCTTAAGCTTACATCATAAAGTTAACAAATTTGGGGCTTATTTCATTTTTTTGGGGTTTATTTCATTTTTTAAAAATTTGGGGCTTATTTCATAAAATTTTTTGGGGCTTATTTCATTTTATTTGGGGCTTATTTCGTTAATTTTGTTTGGGGCTTATTTCATTTTTTTTGGGGTTTATTTCATAAAATTTTTTGGGGCTTATTTCATTTTTCGATTTGGGGCTTATTTCATTGGGGCTTATTTCGTGGTGCCTGGCGAAACATGTAGGTTAAATCAAGGTTGGCCCGCGAACCAAGAATGAGAGCGCGAACCTGTATAAATTCGGTCCGTGTGAACATAGTATAATAGTAAATTTTACGTGGTTCACATCAAGATTCAAAACGACGCGACGGTTCGCTCTCAAAATTTTGTATGACGATACTTGTTGGTTCAATCAAGATTGTTGCGTGAACCATGAATGAGAGATCGAACCCCGATATTTGCTGACCGTGCAAGCATGCTATAAACAAACAAAAAAAAAATATTTATGAAATATCCAGCATGTAATACTTCTGAAGCGATATATTTTACAAATTTTCCTTTGCTTAAGCTAGATTTACACGATTGAAGGTATTTTGAAGTCTTATCAAAATTTTGAAAATTAATTTTGATGTTCTATTTATATGTATATACTCTCTGAGTATTGTATGAAATATTTTCAATATAAAAAGTTTACCAATAGTGTAAATTAACTTCAACAAATTTTGATCAAATTTTTATCAAAACATTTTGAAATATATTGAAAGATTATTTTGATCAAATTTTTGAAACGTGTAAATAGAACATCAAAATTAATTTTCAAAATTTTGATAAGACTTCAAAATACCTTCAATCGTGTAAATCTAGCTTAACTCTTCGAGATTAATTTTTTTTTTGTTGAAATTATTATCGCGGTCACCAACGTAATACAAAACCTCAAACCGTAAAATTATATATAAGCAACATACTTCTCTTAAAAAAGGATAAACAAGGAATAATAAATAAGAAAAAAAAACCACAATATTCACCATTATTTTTCTGTGAAAATGACATTGACAAAATACATAACATTCCTTTTGGCTCAAAGAACTTTTAGTTTAAAGAGAAATATAGAAAACATTTCAATAGCAAAGACTCTGAGACAACGCCATGTCTCTCTTAACCACCAACAACAAACCCAGTAGTTGAAAGAGGAATGCTTGCCGATGTTACATTTATCAGTTGGGTAATCACGGAAAATTCATCCAAATCATCCGAAACATTGTTGAACCAAAGCAAGCAGGTGTGATTTAATTTGTCATAATATTCTGATGTAAGTTTTTTCTAACACATGTTGTTGCAAGTAGCAAATATTAGAAATTGAAATTTATGTTCTTTAGTGATGGCAACTCACTGCCCAGAATTTGCTGGGCAATTACTTGTACTACTACTAACGTGTTGTCATTTTGTATTGTGTGCGTATTTTCTAAAACATGTCTGCTCGAAATAACTAAATTATTTTAGTGTAAACATTTCCTAACAATTTAAAATAAAATATAAATTTTTATTTATCTAAAGTTTTTTTCCCACTGTTTTGTTGTTGGGTTTTTTTGATGTTTTAACACGAAGTAGCTTAAAAAACAAGTGCCACAAGGCATTTTTGCATAGTTACATGGCATACACTGCACAATTTCAATTTGAAATATACACATGAAGAATAATAAGTACAAATTCATATGGATGTGACTGGAGTGTAAGTGAATGTTACTTTGTTATTTTTGGTGGACCAAAATATTTTTGTTTTATATTTTTAAGATTTTTTTTTCTTGTTTTGTTTTTTTTTTTTGTTTTGGTAGAAATAAAAAAAAAAAAACTGCAACAACCAACAGTCATAATTCGTTAAAGCAACAAACCAACAAAAATTTTTGCATTGAGGCTAAAAATTGTAGCAACATGAATGAATGACAGACACATATGTATGTACATCAGCTACTGATGCAATAAGCTGTTTTATGTACTCGTGTAAGCGGATAGAAACATATGAATGTATTTTTAGTTGAGATTACTTTACACCTACAACCCATTGTGCGGCCAGAGCTATAAAAATAAAATTTTTTGCCGTTATTAACGTAAATACGATATATTGACTGAAAATATTTGTTGAGTAATAAATAAATACAGGTCAAAAATAAGCACTAATAAAACTAGAAGATTCTTCAAGTTACTTTATAATCTGTCAATATGGCAACGCTCGGTTAAATCAATAGAAAAGCGGCCGCATAAGAATTTTCATTTAAAATTAGTTGATCGCTTTAGACCAGGGGTGCCCAAAAGTTCCTTATGGAAGAGCAAACTCCAATACATTTAAAGAAAAACTAATTTTTATTAAATTTTTTTTTGCTGTAAAAACCAATACATACAAATAAAAGAGAAAAACAAACATTTCAATTTCACGTACACGGCAAAAAAAAAAAAAATAATTTTAAACAAAAACAAAATCAACATTGAAGATCGTATGTGTGTTAAAACATACAGTCTATAGCTGTCTAGACAAAATCAATACGAATTCATTAGCAGGTGGCCTTATTAGCCTACGTCATCATCAGCTGTGGAACCCTGAACTGTCAAAAATTGTTTATGTTTCGAAGTTAGGTTAGTTTCCTTTTTATATTTCTATAAGCACATTGTTGCATTTATTTTGACAGTTGGAGGAAAATTTAGTGGTGAGTGTTATTGTTGTAGGAATATGGGTACCTGGTATGAATTCCCTTTGGCCAATAGCAACTAAAAAATCAAGGCGAATTCACACAAGGTGGTCTCAAGAGCAAAGGTGATTATATTCGCCCACTATCGCCGCTTGTATTTTTTATCTCGGCCTATTGCCAAAATAAATTTTTCAATATATTTAATTGACACTCTGGGGGGGCATTTGTAAAGGTAAATTCGGGGCGACACCACCTTGCATGAATTCGCTTTGGTAAGAAGTAAAAGTATTATTTAAAATTAGAAATTTGTCTGTGCATTTAGCCCACTTTTCACAAAAAATGATTTTTCTATTATTTTCCTTACACTGAAAAAAGCAGTTTTACATAAATTCAACGAACTCCCGATCCTTGAATTAAATTCTTGGAAATTCAACGTATTATACGTTGTTTAAATAAAATATTCCGTGAACAATGAACTAGTTTGATTTAACGTATAATACGTTGAATTTAAAAAACTCGTTCATTTATTTAAACACAATGAACAAATACTTTAATTCAAAGAACCTGTTTCTTGATTTTAAGTATAATAGGTTGATTTTGTTGTATGAACACGTTGGATCAAGGAAAAAATTCTTAAAAATCAACGTACGGTTTCAAAATATGGTCTCTTAACTTCACCGATCTGGTACGTTGAATTCAACAAGTCAATGATTGCCATACGTCAAGTTCAAAGAACCTGTTCCTTGGGTGAATAATAAGGAATAAATTCGTTGAGTCAACGAAGGTTTTGGTTGAGTGTAGCTCTACACTTTTCCAAAAATTAATTTTAGTTAAAAAAAAAGGGTTGATATGCCCAGTTGGCCGTTCACCAAATCTCCAGTGTGTTACTGTTCTCCTCCTAAGGGTACATCACGCTTAGTTTCAGGCTATCTTACTGTCTCTCATCCTGTTTTAACTGAACACATCTTACATGTCTTATGTGGTGCTGTCATGCAAAAATAAGCAATTATTTGCTTACTTCATGGTTGCATCATATGAGTAGCATGCAGTAGCAAACAAATTGTATTTTGTTTTTCGTAAAATGCAAAAAAAAAAAAATTTTTTGTAAAAAACCTATAATTATTTTTATTTTGTTAGTAATGAAATGTATGAAAGCGTGCAAAAGTAATTTTTCGTACCCTGTAGATCGATAGCAGAGGAATTCGAAAGTTGCTTAATTCATTCCTATATCCTCAAGATTTACTTTAAGTAGTGATAGTTCAGGCAGCGATTGGAACGATCGAACTTCCGAAATTAACGCTCACAATATGATTATGAACTACCGGGTTCTAAATACATTATGAATATGTTGCCGTTGTGATGTTTTTCTTTTAAATATCATACAACATTCTTGGTTTTTAAATTAACCCACTTCCAACGTTTCCCATCCAACTGACATTTCTAGTCTTCTCTTTCTCTTTTTCTGAGCTACTGTCATCATGAATTAATTGCCTTCGAGTGGTTAGGAGAAAAAAAAAACGACAGCGTAGAATTTATTAAAACATTGCGTGTAAATATAAGAATTTTCAGAATTTAATTTATAATAATAACACAGACAAGTTAAAAAAAAGAGCTAAAACTACTAAAAAATATTAATATGGCATCTGCGAATTACAGCACTTTATTTAATTAATTAGAATCATTTTGTGATACAACAAGACCAGCATATAAAAACCAAAACTGCCAAAAACTGCATATCATAACATTAATGTATTCTGCCGCAATCCTGATTTATATGATCAGTCGATTTTGAGGTATTATTCAACGTCTCTACCAGATTTCGGGAGACTATTAATAAATTATGATTAAATCATGTATAGGTTACAACTAGCCTTAGAATGATACTTAAGGGTCGATTATGGATAGCAACCAGACCTCAGTTGAGTTGCCAGCTGCTGAAAATCATATTACAGATGGCAACTAAATGATGCCATTTTCAGTTGCTTTTAAGTGGTTTTCTGGCAACCACAAATTTTTAGTTAACGACTGCCATCCATAATCGTGCCATTAAAATCCCATACAGCTGAATATTTGTGCTGCCATATTTTTAAAATACTAAAATTTCTCTTCCAACTGCTTGTTGTAGAGTGTTTTTATTAACTTTGAACTTAAATCAGATAAATAAAGTGTTTATCTCGTTATATAATATATAGTATGTATGTATGAGTGTCATTTTTAGATTAGATTTGTTAACACAATTTTTCTCACTACTTCACTTCTTTCATTCAGCTGGTGTAAATCTTCCATTTTTTTTTATCATTCGTTCATGCACATGCACATTCTTGTTCGAGCATCAACATACATAATTATCAAGAGTTCTGACAAAAAATTTACTACATTTTCATGTTGTTAATTATGGCAAAACAAAAAAAAAAAAAAAAAAAACAGCAAACGTTAATTAAAAATAATTACTGAAAACGTCATGTTTCTGCTCCGGTACATGTAGGTTTTACGTGTAAAACTTTTCTTTGGTATATCAGTTAATGTAAAAAATTTTAGCAATCTTAAAGTATGCGATAAAGTTATAAGGTTGCTTATTAGTTGTTTATCAGTTGCTTATAGTGTTTGGAAAGTTTTTTTTTTTCAAAGAAATTCAAAGAAAGAGTAATTAAAATAATTTCAAGACCATTTCAACTGTCTGCATTACCGATATGTTTGGTAACAAATAATGCTAAAATAATATGAATTACCACGATGTATGAGTAATTTTTATTAATTGTATAACAAACGGACGACACAAGAAGAAGAGGAGTGGCACCGCCCATATAACCCAAATATTTATATCGCCATACTTTGGGCATTTTTTGACCTACGTCGATGATATTTGGTACATATGGTATTGGCATAATTTGAAATACGTACCGGGAGAAAAGTAGGTGGGACCACGCCCCTTTTTAGGAAAACCAAACCCTTGGACCGATCTTCCTGAAATTTTCACAGCATGTTACTGTGACTCTGAAAGGAATAATAGGCTATATGAAGTTTTGATTGGACAACGAGGCGTGGCACCGCCCATATAACCCAAAAATTTAAATCGCCATATTTTGGGCATTTTTTTTACCTACGTCGATGATATTTGGTACATATGGTATTGGCATAATTAGGAATACGTATCAGTAGAAAAGTGGGTGGGACCACGCCCCTTTTTAGGAAAACCAAACCCTTGGACCGATCTTCCTGAAATTTTCACAGCATGTTACTGTGACTCTGGAAGGAATAAATGGCTATATGAAGTTTTGATTGGACAAAGAGGCGTGGCACCGCCCATATAACCCAAAAATTTAAATCGCCATATTTTGGGCATTTTTTGACCTACGTCGATGATATTTGGTACATATGGTATTGGCATAATTTGGAATACGTACCGGGGGAAAAGTGGGTGGGACCACGCCCCTTTTTAGGAAAATTAAAAATCGTAATATAGTCTTAACTACTAGACCGATCGTCATTAAATTTTCACAATAGGATATTCTTACGAAATAATAAATTCTTGACTATAACGACAATATTTACATTTTTAATTTAGTCGAACTGACTGATGTTTAATCAAAGAAATTTTAATTTGTCGGTCTTAAGTTCGTTTTCTGCAATCAACTAGTTAAATATCCTCTATCATTTCAATGGGTTTTTAAAGGAAATCTGTTTTAATGTCAGACAAAATCTTTCCACAGAATCGTCAACAAATCTTCAATGGATAATTTTAAAACTTCTTTGCTTTAAAGATATCAATGGCAGACTACAAAAAAGTTCTATATTGAAAAATATTCTTTAATAACAGGAAAGAAAACTTTCTAAAGCGGCAGACAAAATGATCTTATATATCTTTTTTTTTTTTGATAATTTTATTATTTATTGAATCTTCAATAATAAATTGAAACATCAAGAAGTTATTCAAATCTTAATCCAAAAATGTTAAATATATGTTAAGCCAATGCTAAACAAAATTTTTAATTTCGACGGTTGGTTTTTGTTGATTTACATCTCTCGTGTACGGCTGAGAATAAGAGTATCCCTCCTTCTCAACCTGGTGTGACCTCTATAATTTAGAATATTGCGTGCAAGTGGATTTGGGTGCAACTCAAGTATTTTGTAAAGAAAAATTATTTTTGCAAGGCAAACAACATTATTAAATATTCTGTATAGAACACTTTTCTTTACAACGAAATTTTTTATATAGAAAATTTGTCTTGAATGGCAGACAACATACTTTTTATAAAGAAAATTTGCCAATTATTGTATAGATCAATCAATTATTGTATAGATCAATTTCAGACGGCAAAAAATAATCTATTCAATATAGAAATTTTTTTTATAGAATAATTGTTTAGAAAGCGCAATTTCTATGTGGAATTTTTGTCTTTAATGGCAGATCATGAAATTTTTCCAAAAAGAAAAAAAAATTGTCTTAAATGGCACACGAAAAATTCTTTTCTATGAAAAATTTGTCTTCAGTAGCAGACAGAGAAATTTTTAACAAGAGAAATTTATCTTGAATTTTCAACAGAAAAATTTTTTCTGTCATTTTCAGTAGAAAGTTTTATCCTCAATGGAAAGACACAAATATTTTCTATGAAAAAAACTTTCCATTTCAACGCAAATAATAAAATTTTCTATAAAAAAATGAAGTTTTCTATATAGAAAATGAGTTTTCTATAGAAACTTTTTATAAATTTTTGAAAAAAAAAAATTCTTTCCGATATTCGATAAAATTTTTTAAATTAATTAATTTTTCCTCTTAATCAATTTTCTTAACTCAACCATAATATATTATTTTTATTTTTTCCTTATTGAAATCGCACTAAATAATATGAAGAATGAAGGAGGGGAATCATATTCATAATTGGGTTGATCGTTATGGCTTTCTTTGCAAAAACAATTGGAGCAAAACACATGCACATATAGTTTGTTTTAGTTTGCATTAGTAATATGTGTGTATGCAATTTTACACGCTTAAAGCTCTCAAAATACTGAGCCCCAAATATCTTCATCACTTTTGTAAATTTGAATTTTTAATTTTGTATTTTTATTTATTAAAATCGCTTTATTAAAAGCAGCAACCAAATGATGACCTGGACGTATGCGATACTTATGTATCAATGATATTATAAATTTCCAATAAAAATATATCACTCATATTCAGTCTTAAGCTCAGCATGAAAATTTTGTTTTTTCTGTTCAATTTATTTCTCACCTTATTGACTGACAAACTGTATCCAAATTTATGTCAGCGCATTTCGGTTTCTATAAAGTTAAAGGGATACAATTTGTTGTAGTCCCTTTGTAATGTTACGTTGTCAATTAGTAACTCTTGCTCTGTTGCCAGCCTTTGTTGTTGCTGTAATCACCTTTCGTATCTTGTCATTGACGAGAACTATTTCGAAGAAGAACTGTTAAAGTTGTTTTCATATTTTGTTTTTCTTTTTTTAATTTTCTTTGTTTCATTTGAATGAAGGTATGTAGTTGTTTTTGTTTTTTTTTTGTTTTTATTCTTGTTGTGCACAAGCATGTTTGGCATGTGTTGTTAAAAGTCAGTCAGACAATCATCACATTGATTATCGTGAAGTTGAACATAGAAAAACTCCTGGAGATGTGAACTAGAAGAAAAAAAAAAACAGATGTTGGATAAAGGACAAGCTCTTGGCCATTTAATGTAATTGATATAAAGGAACATTAAGGCTAAGAGCTGCTCAAAGGGTACAAGTAATACTTGCAGCAGACAAAAAGATTGAAAAGTTTGCAATTCAGAATTTTTTTTTTAGTGTCGAGCGATTGATTAAAGGAAAAACAAAATTAAAAATCAAATTTTTTTTTTCACTAAATACTGTATTATGAGCCATGTCACAACGCCATTTCGATCTTTAGAAAACGAATGACGAAATTTTTTTTTTAATCAAATAAGAGTCTGAACACAATGTTTGCGGTGTGGTGCGATTTCTCGTTTCGTTAGAGAAAAATAAACATAATACAACGGAAGACGGCGACCGGCAATACGTCTGTGGCAAAAAAGAAAAGTGCTTAAGTCGAGATAAGCTTATTTTGAGTTAATATCACCATCGTATTCTCCGTATTCAAAAGTATCTCTGGACAAATTTTTATTTATATTGAACGATTTTTAACCAAATTCTGGCACAATTACTTGCTGCTTTTCTTTTTCTAAATAATTGGAATAACATATTATTTTATCTTATAACATATTAAATTTCAAATTGAATATATATGTTATTGTGGACAGAACCATGTGTTAAAAAATCCAAAGAATCGAAACACGAATGATCAAGATTTAATACAATGCGATTTCATATTTATCAAACCACTTAAACATTTAAAACTGACTTTTTAGATAACTATAAAATGCGACAAGCACTTTTTACTTATTGCCACAGTCTTGTCATTGTTTGTTTACATTTTTATTAATTTATTTGTACATACTTCAATATCTTATGAAAAACCTCAACGCAATAAATTATCGTGACATTGTGTTTAGACTCAATTTTGTGAACATCGCCAATTATTTAAGAATTATGGCAACATCAGAAAGAGTGTCAAAAATTGACAGAATAAAAAAGTCAGCAATGAAAAGAAAATAGATTTTAATTTTATGCCAGTCCGCACTCCGGTTTTTTTTTACTTCAAAATCGTATGAAAAACCGCACCGCAATAAATTATCGCTACATTGTGTTCAGACTCTAAAATAGATTTTATTTTTATGCCATTCCGCACTGCCGTTTTTTACTTCAAAATTGTATGAAAAAGCGCACCGCAATAAATTATCGCTACATTGTGTTCAGACTTCCATTTTTAAAATTCAAAACAAAATTGACAATGAATTTTTTAATTAACTTCATTTGTAGTAAACAATAAAATAACGTGCCTACTTTTAGGAGCGCCAGTAAAATAAGCTTTGCATGTGAATAAAAAAGCTTGTGGGTATAGAAAACATTGGTGTCTATTTCAGAAAACGCGTCGAAGAAGTGAAAATTTACATGGAAAACAAAAACAAAATTGAATACATTTAAACAATTTGTGTTTGTTTATCAAATAAATTCTACCGCTTTTCATAGAGAGAAAAACGCGTTAAATTTCTCACGTTTATTTAGTTTTAGAAATTCTTGAAATTTTGTTTTTGTTTCCATGTAAATTTTTTACTTCTTCGACGCGTTTTCTTGTAAAATGAAAATATAAAATTAACTAATTCTAAAGACTGTAAAACAAGAACGGAATTAAAACCGTTACGCTCAGGGGCCTATTTCACTAAACTACAATTCTACAAATTTACAAGTTACAATCACAAGTCTAATTCTTACAAGTGCTGATAAATTGTGTTTCATTAATATTTTCACAACACTAGTAGGTTTTTGCACTTGTAAACTACAATTTCTACAATTACAAGTTCTTGTGATATTAAACTACAATTCTTATTTATTATTACTCAAAATGCTAAAATATCCTATAAAAACGCAATATAACACATTTTAATAATATTTCATAAATGTTTTAAATAAAATAAAATATTTTTAAAAAGTCATTTTGATAAATTAAACATATGTGAGAATATATCGCTCATTTACTGCAATAGAGTCATAATTCCAAAAAATTTGTTTTGCAGAAAACGCCTTTAAAGTTTTCATTTTACATACAATTTAATTTAAAAATAAAATTACTACTAGATACTACGCTTTTTACTACTCTGCACACAGTGGCCTTGCTTACACCATGCAAGTCACCTATTGCGTGGTATGTGGTTCCTGTTCCTAGCCAGCGTAACATTATCAGCAGCTGCTGTTACACCGCGAGAGAATGGCTGCTATTTGTCTCCCGCTCCAGTATTGGAGACAACAAATTTAATAACAAAAGAAATTTGTCCCGTTTTAGCCTGAAACGCTCATTGTACTCCAACGTGGATTCCAGGAATTCATATTCCAGACTTGGTCTAAAGAGTCTTCTTCTTTTTAATGCGATTTCATTATCGCTTTCATCACTGGAATCGTATAAATGGTTCATTTTGCAGTCAAAAAAAAAAAAAAAAAATATATGAACAATTTAATATGTTTCATTCACTTGCACGTGTGTTTATTTGTTTATGTCATATTAGTGGTGTTGCTGCTTATGGATAATTTGTAATAAGCAAGCAAAGTGATATACATAATTTGTTTTATTACATACTAGCCTATCCCAGTGTGCTTCGCTACCCCCTCGTTATAATATAAAATTAAAGGTATTTATATATCCTATTGTGAAAATTTAATGACGATCGGTCTAGTAGTTAAGACTGTATTACGATTTTTAATTTTCCTAAAAACAAGCGTGGTCCCACCCACTTTTCTCCCGGTACGTATTCCAAATTATGCCAATACCATATGTACCAAATATCATCGACGTAAGTGAAAAAATGCCCAAAATATGGCGATTTAAATTTTTGGGTTATATGGGCGGTGCCACACCCCTTTGTCCAATCAAAACTTCATATAGCCTATTATTCCTTCCAGAGTCACAGTAACATGCTGTGAAAATTTCAGGAAGATCGCTCCAAGGGTTTGGTTTTCCTAAAAAGGGGCGTGGTCCCACCCACTTTTCTCCTGGTACGTATTCCAAATTATGCCAATACCATATGTACCAAATATCATCGAAATAGGTAAAAAAATGCCCAAAATATGGCGATTTAAATTTTTGGGTTATATGGGCGGTGCCACGCCTCTTTGTCCAATTAAAACTTCACATAGCATATTATTCCTTCCAGAGTCACAGTAACATGCTGTGAAAATTTCAGGAAGATCGGTCCAAGGGTATGATTTTCCTAAAAAAGGGGCGTGGTCCCACTCACTTTTCTCCTGGTACGTATTCCAAATTATGCCAATACCATATGTACCAAATATCATCGACGTAAGTGAAAAAATGCCCAAAATATGGCGATTTAAATTTTTGGGTTATATGGGCGGTGCCACACCCCTTTGTCCAATCAAAACTTCATATAGCCTATTATTCCTTCCAGAGTCACAGTAACATGCTGTGAAAATTTCAGGAAGATCGCTCCAAGGGTTTGGTTTTCCTAAAAAGGGGCGTGGTCCCACCCACTTTTCTCCTGGTACGTATTCCAAATTATGCCAATACCATATGTACCAAATATCATCGACATAGGTCAAAAAATGCCCAAAATATGGCGATTTAAATTTTTGGGTTATATGGGCGGTGCCACGCCTCTTTGTCCAATTAAAACTTCATATAGCCTATAATTCATCCGAGAGTTCCAGTTAAATACTGTGAAAATTTCAGGAAGATCGGTTCAAGGGTTTAGCCTCCTCTATAAGGAACAAACAAACAAACAAACAAACACACAAACAAATAAACAGACTCACATTCTGTTTTATATATATAGATAATCACAAATTTAAAAAAATAAATAATTAAAAATAAACAAAATAAATAAATAATTGCTAATTAATATTAATATTGTTTGATTTTGTGTTTATTTGAACTAATTCTTATTAAAAAAATAGTTAAAAATCAAATTTTAAGGCAATCTATCATTCACTTGTTACTTGTAAAATTTTTTCTGAGGGTCTCCGTCGACCCTAAGCTTTTTCTACAATTCTACAAGTGTACAACTGAAAATTTAGTTTAGTGAAACAAAATTACTTGTAGAAGTATGACTTGTGACTTGTAAAATTCACTTGTAGCCACAAACTTGTAATTGTATTTTTATGAAACACAATTATTCACAAGATCAAAATTTTACAGGCAAAAACACTTGGAAAGCTACAAATCTTAGTGAAATAGGCCCCCTAAATGTGTGGCTTTCCCGTATGATTACAATTTTTGTAGATTATTTATTGACTATTCAATAAAGAAAATCAAGTAACTGATTCTAATTTTGAATAGCATACAAAAGCGTATTTGATTTATGTGAAATAATTGAGTTTAACATGCCTGCTTTTCTTTTAAATACCAAACATCAGAATAATGATGATAATTTTACTGATTTGGTTGCATTGAAATCATTGGTTTTTCAAAATTCAATTAAAACTTTTTTTTTTTTTTTTTTTTTTTGTTGGCTGTTCGGTACAATTATTGATTGTAGTAACGAATATAAAGAGAAAAACCACTAACAACCACAAAAACTTTGACACAAAACACAGTAAAATTTCTAAAATTTACGCAGCAACTATTTCTCTTGTAAATTTCGTTGGAAACTAAACGAAAAATAGGGTTGCTACTGCAAATTATGTAAAATTAAAGAAAATTTATTGAGTTTAAGAGAAATTTATTTGAAAGCAAATTGAGTGTATAGTGTACAGTTTAATCGGAGTTCAACAATTGAATTGCTTTATTATTTTTATTTGCGTAGCATTGGCAACCCTTTCACCGACTGGCCAGAGAAAAAAAATTTAATTATTTTCATTTATGCCGAACTAATGCAGTCTAAAAAGATTTATAGCTACTGGTTAGTGTCAACGTTAACGTTCTTTTGTTTTAAATTTATTAGAAACATTGATAAAGATTTAAAACCATATGACACACGCAGTTTTTAGTGATAGTTATGGGATGGCCTAGTGCAAACAAAATAGTCTATAGGAAAAGTTTTCTAATTTGAATGCTATTTACTGATGCAGACATACCTTTTTACAATAATAACCACCCAGGTTAAAACAATAATACAATTATTAATGAAACTTTAACCAAAAAGTTTCTATTTGGCACACACAGTAGCATTAAAAGTCTTTTGACTAAAGTTTAACGATTGATGTTGGCTTTTGTTTAAAATTTTCATTGAATTTGCTGGCGCAAAACAAAAGCTAAAAGTAGGAAAGCCAGCAACAGCTGCATACAAGTGAAACCGACAGGCAACATCTGTTCAACTGCCGATATTGTCTTGTTATTGAACAATGCACTGCATTGACCAACATAATTAAAAATGTTCGTTAAAGTTTTCAGTTCAATTTTCACGACAATCTCAAATCGTGTGCTGAGAGAAAAGAATAAAATAAAGAAAACAATTAGAAAAGAAAACGGAATAAAAAATGTTCAAATAGTTTTGAGAGACAGTCATCACGAATTAACAGCATACTTTTAGGAAAATCATTGCCTTGGATTTTTGACAAAAACATGTACAACGTGGTAGAAGAATTTTAAGATTGCAAAATTTTTTTTACACAACATATTATAATAGCATTAATTTAAATTAAAATAAAAAATTTTATATTATTAAGTTGTGAATTTTTTTTTTATTCGAACTGAGTGATGTTTAATCAAAGAAATTTTTAATTTGTCAGGCTTAAGTTCGTTTTCTCTAAATTTAATTTTTGTTATAAATTAAATTATTATTTAAATTAGAAAGAAAAATCTAGTGGCTCTTAATACTTGAACAGACAAAGAAAAATTAGACTGCGCGGAGGGTTGAACTGACATCATGATGTTTTGAGACTAACCACAGTCTCATTTATCCCAGTTGTCTACCGCTTAGACCTAACTGCCACCACGGCAGCTGCAATCTCATTATTTAAAGATCCTCTATCATTAATTGAATCTGCTGAGTTACATGTAAGTTTATACACTGCAGCTTTATAATTTTTAATGGGTTGGAACTTTACTATACTTTTTCAAAGTCTATTTTGTTCAAGTTGAGCTTGATTCTAGTGTTTATCATATCATTCCTAGGTGGCAGCCTTCAGATACCAATACTCTAGGGGTTTTGGAATGTGCTACGTTGTGGGTCTTTTTTTTACTTGAAGAAAAAAAACAAACTAAATAAAATAAAATAAAATTGGAAGAAATTGGAAGATCTATATAATAGCATTAATTTTCTATAAAAAATTTAACGAAAGCGTTCTCGAATATTTTTTTTTTATAAAAATATGTCTAAAAGTTGTTTTGTATCAAATTTGTGGTTAACAATAATTTTCTAAATAAAATTTATTGGCTGCGTTCAGCAACATTTTGCTACACAATTGTTGCTCAACAAATCAAAAAGTCAAATTTTTTGACATTTTTGACAAAAAAGTAAGCAGACCGTTCAGAAAAATTAATCAAATAAAAAGTTGCTACATCTAAACTGTTTAGTAGCAGGTTTTTCTGCTGAACGCGCCCATTAATAGCAATAATTTTTATTTCGAACTTAATGAATTGAATAAATTTTCTACTCAAAAATGATTTGTAGCATTGATTCTCTATAGAAATTTAGCGTTAAAAATAGTTTTGTACTATAAATTTATCTGTAGCATTAATAGCTAGCAAAAAGTTTTCTGATTACTTGATGGAAAAAAGTTATTGAACAAAATAAATGTGATAGCACTAATTTTCTATAAAAAAAATCATCAATAGCATTAATTTTCTTTAAAAAAATACACAAGCATAACTTATCTGTCAATAAATTGTTTCAAAATAGCTATCAATCTGATATGTGCCTTTATTTAGCGATAGCAATAAAATTTGAACACAAAATCGCGGATAGCTTTAGCGTTTTGGAGAAAAATTATCAATAGCATTCATTTAACACGAGGAATTTATTTATAGCATTTATTTTATGGAAATGATTTCTATTTACTGCGACAATCAATAATTTTGTATTAAAAATTTGTATATTTACCAACGAACTTATATAAAAAGCGAATATGTATTGCTTTCATGTAATATATAAAGCTTTTTGAATGGATCAGTTTCAGCGCTATTTTTTATATAAAAAGTTAGTGATATTATTAACTTTTCATATAATATAGCAAGTTTTTGGCTTTGACTACCTTCTTAACTATATTCATAGCATTATTTTTCCTAAACGTTTGGTTATAGCATTAATTTTGTAAACGAAATTCATCAATAGCATTAATTTTATATTAATAACAGTTAACATTGATTTTATATAAGCAATCTGCCAACAGCGTAGTTTATTTTTGTAGAGATCTTATCTCATTAATGTATCATAAGATTTTTCTCGGTACTATTAACTTTCTATGCTTTTGAGCAATAATTTTCAGAGAAAATTTATTTATTTATAATTTTTGGATTTTGCTTTTTTTTGTAAAGTATTGATCAAGTTAAATATAGAAATCTTATTGATAGCACTAACTGCTAAACTTTATCGATAGCATTAGTTCTCAACAAAAAAATTTGCCAATAGCATTAGTTTTATAAGCAAGTTGTACACAGATAAAATTTTTGTTATACTAATTGTTATATAAAAAAATAACTGATTTTACAGTTATTTTTTAAAACATTTATAGAATGAATTTAATACATATAATATATTAGTAGCATTATATGTGTCTAGAAACTTCAAATATAAATATCTCTCTTCCATTAGTTTTTGAACATTAAAACATATGAATAGCATTATTTTTTTATGTTCACCGGTAGCACTATTTTCGTATAGAAAATTTACTTAAATAAATAATTTTTCAAAGGTATTCTTTCGTTTTTTATAACTTTTTTAAGTGTGTTAATAAACGTATTATGTGTATAAATTTTTAAATAAAATTTTATCGACTATAAAATATTTGTATGACAAACTTTTCGAAAGAATTAGTTTTATATTCTGGAAAAAAATGGTTTTTGTACAAGATTTATCATGAATTATTTTACTATAGAGTATATTTTGATAAACTTTATTAGTAGCATTTATTTTTTTTATGAATTTGATCGATAACATTAATTTTCCACAAGAAGTTTATCGGTAGCATTCATAATATATATAGCATTTGTCGAAAGTATTAATTCTGTTTGGGAAATTTATCAGTAGCATTAATTTTCTGTACAGAAATAATCGATAGCAATAGTTTTCTAACAAAAAGTATAGCACGATAAGAAATTTATATACATAACGGTTTTTTAACGGTTTTTTTTTCAACTAGTGCTTATTTCGTGAATGGTAACACTTAGCTCATGTCTGATTTGACAGATAATTAGTTTTATCCTTCCGCTGAACGAATATGGTTGTGTATATGCTTGAACAACGCTTCGCTAAGTGGGCCTGCGATCGTCTTACAGAAGATGCCGATTTTGCCAAAAAAATCATCTTTTCAGATGAAGCTCATTTTGATCTTGGCGGGTATGTAAACAAGCAAAATTGTCGCATTTGGGGCACAGAAAACCCGCACGCATACATTGAAAAGCCGACGCACCCAAAACGAGTCACTGTTTGGTGCGGATTTTGGTCCAGAGGCATAATTGGGCCATTTTTCTTCGAAAATGAGCAAGGAGTGGCCGTTACAGTCAATGGCGATCGTTGTCGGGCTATGTTGAACGAATTTTTGATCACAAAAGTTGAAGAGGAGGATATTGGCAACATTTGGTTTCAACAGGACGGCGCTACGTGCCACACAGCCGAAGCTACACTCGATGTTTTGCGCCCTGTTTTTGAAGATCGCATTATCAGCCGCAGAGCTGATGTCGTTTGGCCACCTCGTAGCTGCGATTTGACACCGTTGGACTATTATTTGTGTTTTTTTTTTTTAGTTTGTGTTGTATTTTATTGCTATTGATGATTTTTTTGCATAATGTCAATGCTACTATTCTACTATTAATAAACTTTTTGTAGCAAGTTAATAATTTTGATAAATTTTTGATATAACTTTATCCCACATTAATTTAGTACAGAAAATGTATCAATAATATGATTTCACTATATAAACATTCTGGTTTATTTTATATCATAAATTACTTCGATGTTTCCTACAAACCATTTAATTTAATATACCACCTGGTATATTTCTTAAGTACTTCAGCTAAGAAAATTGGAAAAAAAAACTTAGAAAGGAAAAATTTTGTATTAACTCTATAAACGTTGAAAATTCTTTATAGCACCCGCGATATTAAGAAAGTAAAAAGTAAAAAAAAAATAAAGTAGAAAAACAGAAAAACCTGATTGAATTGCATTTTAATAGAGCAGAGTGCTATTACGTACAGAAACTTGGCTTATATTTAACAATAAGAGCAATAGTTGTACTTGCTAAGCATTTGTTTTGTAATTTCTTTTACTTCCACGGATGTAAGAAAGAACAAAAAGTTACTGGCTACAGTAGCGAGTTTTAATTTCATATCTTTAGTTATTTTAGGACATTCCTTAGCTGGAACAATTAAATGGAAATGGTTTTTGGTCTACAATTTTAGAGTATAAATTATATGTAACCTCCCCTTAATTGCAATCCACTTACGCCTTACATATGGGACATGGTTAATAATTTTTCGTTTGTTTTTGTGACAAAGTAAAATTCTCAAAAGATGTGTGACACTTCTTCGGGGACATATTGCAGTTGTGCAAACACAAAACAAACTTTTTAATTCAAACAAATTTTTGAAAAAAAACATACATGTTTGCTTTATACTTTAAACGGCTATAACAGCATGTCATTTATTTAGCGAAAAAGCTGCTGTTTTTAAATGGCTATGTTAAAAAATTTTAAATGTTTCAAGGTTTTTGTGCTTTTATTCCAGTGACGGGACGCTGAAAATAACGTCATAAAAGCTCATTATAGTTTCATACATAATGTACTAGTTGTATCTGCAATACAAACAAGTTGGGATGTTTTGTTAAGTCACATTGCAACGTAGATACATTGCATTAATCGAATTAAAAAAAAAATATTACTTGCCGATATATTTGTTAGTAGCAAGTCGAAATTTAGCTGTAGCATTAGTTTTCTATAGAAAATTTATTGACAGCATTAGGTTTTCCATGGGAAATTTATAGATATTCAGAGTTTTTAACTGAAATATAATTAATAGCATTAGTTGCTTAAGCAGATTTATCAATGGCACTTAATTACGGAAAACTTAGCAGAGGTACGAAAAAATTCGATACCTATTCATGGGAAAATTAGCTGTAGCATTAGTTTTGTATAAAAAAATTTAGAGATATCATTAGTTTTCTATAAGAAATTTATATACATACATATATATTAATAAGTTTTTGGCAAAAATGTAATTAAAAGTATTCAGCTATAACAGATTTATCAATAGCATTAATGTTAATACTAATAATATTGATGATATTTACGGAGAAAGTTAATGCTACTAAAAGAGTTAAATTTTTTTATAACATATATGTAAATAGCATTAATGCTCTGTATGAAATTTAGCAGTTTGATTACATTTTTATCAGAAATTTACATTATAATTATGAATTTCTATATATTATATCTCGGTAGCATTAATTTTCTATATAAAATTTTTACGATAACATAAATTTTTTTTATGAAATTTATCAATAGCTTTAATGTTTTATAGGGAAGTTACTGATATAATTAATTTGATAAATTAAATTTGGTAGTAGCATTAATTTTATATGGTAAATTTATGAAGAGCAATAATTTTCAATAATTTTTAAACTAACTGTATTCTATAGAACAAATTGCTATAGTCGATTTATTGAATGCCTTAATTAAAATTATTAATATTTTTGTAGAAAGTTAATGCTACCAATAAGTTCATTCTTAAAAATGTATTGCTATTTATAAGAAATATATATATAATGTTAATATCATGTGTTAAATTTTCAATAGCAAATCATAGCACACTAGTATTAATTAGAAAATGCATCAATTTTGTGATTTACAACGACTTCTAGACATATTTTCAAGATATATTGGAGTAGGGTGTATGAATAAAAATTTGTTTGTGTTAATTATGCTGCCTTGTAGAGGAAACTTTGTTTTTTTTTTTTTTTGTCATATACATATGCTGCTTTGTTCAGATTTTGTTTGAATTGTAAAGTTGAATATATTTTGTATTTTCTGTTTGCAGCACATCATATTCCCTGTTGGCGAAAGTTAGGCTTTTATGCTTAAATACTGTTTTATGTTTGACAGGAATATTAAAAAAAAAAAAAAAACAAACGTAAAGTTTAATGGAAAAAAATTACTGATGGTGGTACTTAAAATAATGAAATTATAATGCAAACATAAATAAAAAAAAAAAAATTGTGTAAGAGAGTGAAAGAAATTTTTCCATGTAAATTGTGTAGAAAAATTTAAAATAATTGATTGCATGCATAATTTTATGAATTTTTATTTGATATTTTTTTTCCAAAAAGCAGATGGGTTCTTACACAAGAAAAGAACCAGAAATATTTGCAGTATTATTTGCAAATACCGATAGTTAAAGGTTGGAAGCATGTGATTTCCAGATACAACAAATATTAATAATACTTCCAGCAATAGTTTTTAAAGCCCACTGTTTATAATGATTCTTTAGTTGCCTATTGTTTCTTTTTATGTGATTTATTCTACTCCAGTGTTCAGTTTGTTTTTAATATTTTAACATTTCTATTTCTATTTTTATTTGAAAATTTTTATATATATTTTTTCATATTATATATCATAGTTTTTTTATTTCTGTAGCGCTCAATTTAGTGCTAAATCGTTGGAAACTTTTAATTAAAAAAATACAAGTACTTGTAATGTTTTGCTGCAGCTAAAGCAAAAGTAGTGAAAAGAAGATAAAGCAAAAGCTAAATTTTGGAAAAGTAAAAAATAGAGTTTAGTTAAAGGCATATTTAAAAAAAAACAAACAATCTTAAACTACTATAATAGTAAAAAAAAAAAAAAACAGGGTGCCATGAAAAGAATAGTTAATAATAAAAGTAAGTTCGAGCTTTTCCGAGTTAAATGATCTGAGTAAGCAGTGAAATTAAGTGAATTTTACAAAGTTTTCAACTGGAAGAAATGAAAATGAGCGGTTTGATTGACCCATTCAATTTAAACGAAGAATCTTAGTTCCTTCAATAATAGCATAATTTTTACATTTGTTTGACAGTTTCAAGGATGTTGTAAAACTTGTGTTTCATTAATTTTTTTTTAAATTTAATGGTTTTAATATAGGGATGTAACGATACGCCATTTCGCTGATCCGATACCGATACCGATACTCAAAAATAAATATCGCCGATACCGATACCGATACGCATATTGAGCTCAAGTAAAAATTAACAAAACTCAAGTAGAGTAATTCTTCTATTATACAAAATAACAGTGTTTATTAATGAACCATTCAAATCATCAAAATTGTCAATACATTTCAGTTTCTCAACTTCAAATTTTCAAACTACAAAACGTCTGCAATATTTATGATTTCACAAAATAAACGTTGGCATTCAGTTTAGATTGGCTCAAGATTTAAAATTTATATTAATAAGATTTAAAAGACAACGAGTTGAATTTGAGATCATGTTAAAATTAAATTAAAATTAAAAATTAAATTAAAAAATTTATTTACCGTATTCTTTAAATTGTTGTTTTTAGAAAATATTTTTATTTCCCTGAAGATGACCAACACAAAGTTGGTCGAAATATTGGAAAATAAATAAAAATAAAAACAAAACATAAAAATTTCGTGTTTTTAGTTTTTATTTTTATTCTTAAGACCTGAAGCCGAACAATCATTATCAAAATTATTAATTACAAAAAAGGTCTACTATACAACACATTTATTAAATTAAAATTATAAAAACAACATTGCAAAAGATTAATATTTAAAATTGATATTAATAAGATTTTTGTTTAAAAAACAAAGTGTTCTCAAATTTTACAGAGATAGACGATTTCTCAAATCCGTTTGAAGCAGACCTGCAGTGGAAAATAGTCTGTCAGATGCGACAGAACTCATTTGAAAATTTAAGTATTTCTGCGCCATTTTATTTAAGTTTGGGTAGGATATGTCATTGCGCCAGTAAACAAAAGGGTCTACGTCTCTAGGAATATTAGGATATCTAAGGTATCTCTCGACTTCTTCGTTAGCAGAACCACAGCTTAGGATGGAGAGATTCTCATCCTCCTCGGATTCTCTTATAAATTTTTCACATACGCTTCAAAGGCGAGTACTTCTCGTAGACTTATCAGAACTTTTGCGAGGTGTAGGAAGGACTGTGTCTTAAACACTTTCGGAATGTTGAGTCATGTTAAGCAGCTCAATAAGACGTTTTTTCGATAGGATTGAAGTCGATTGTCTTTGAAATATTCGAGCTTTGTATCGAGGGTCAAGAATTGTAGATAAATAATAGGTTTCATTATTCTCTAAACCCTCAAATCTATCATTCAGAGCTGATGCTAAGTTAGTGGCACATTTTTGGGACTCCGAACTACTCTCCATCTCTGTTGATTCATGTATTATGTTTTCTAATAATGTTCGAAGACTGTTAACTAGCGGAATAGCGTCAGACAATGTAGCAGTGGCTTTGCTTATGGATTTTGTAGCCTCTAAATTTGTACATGTTGACATAGGGGCTGAGATGTCAGTTGTTATTTTAAGTTGTAATTGTTGTAGAATTACCACCACTTGTATTAATGCGCCTTGAAAAAAATCTTAAAACATACAAACACATACAAGATTTAGCATTGAGAGAACATTTCATTACTATGGTGCAAAGCAAAATAGAAGAAACAATTTCATTATGTATTCTGTTTTGATTTTATGTTCTGCTTTTAATATGTTATTTCTCATAGTTGTCATGCAAAAAAAAAAAAGAGTTGAAAATTTAATATTTGGTTCAAAAAACTCTAAAAAAATATAAGATGTATCGGCGTATCGACTGTAAAATATCACCGATATCGATATATCGGAAAACCAGAAGTATCGCCGATATATCGGTATCGGTATCGGTATCGGTATCGGTTGCATCCCTAATTTAAACATTTAAACTGATTAATTATTGACATACATTTAGGAATAAAATTATGTTACGTTTTATAATATCAAAATTTACAGAAAAATCAATAAAATTATAAAAATCATTAAGATTTTTGCATAATCTCCTCAGGGGGTCAGCGTTTGCATAATTTGTTTGAAGACAACTGAGATGAAGTGGTGTAAAGTTCCGTGTAGATCTTAGAGGAATATTAAAGTTGATGTTTCTTAGCAGGAATTCTGAACAAATAGAACCATTTAATAAATTTATTAAAAAAGCTACATTAAGCATTATTCGTCTGCATTTCTAAAGTCAGCAAATTAATTGAGTAGAGTCTTGCAGAATATGGGGGAAGATTTATATTTGGGTTAGATGTTGTGTTATCGAGACAAAATAAAAGGAATTGTTTTTGAACAGATTCAATGCAATTTATCTGATAATCAGTGTAGGGGTCCCAAACAATAGATCCATATTCTAGAATAGGTCTTGCTAGAGATGTGTACAATCGTTTGGTTATAACAGGATCAGTAAATTCCTTAGCCCAACGTTTGATGAAAGCGAGCACGCCACGAGCCTTATTTACCATCATGATAATATGCTTATTAAAATTTAATTTAGAACGGCATAAATCCAGGAACTCCGTAACTAATTCAAGATTATTTCCACTTAAGATCGTTTATAAAAATGAAAAATAAAATCGGGCCCAAGCGGCTGCCTTGAGGAACTCCAGATTTCACAATAATATCATTACAGTAGACATTATTGAAAATAACACACTGTTTCCGGCCTGTTAAGTATGATCTTATCCAATTTAAGGTATTTTGAGTGCATCCCATAAGACGAAGTTTCGGTAATAGTAAATAATGATTAACTATATCAAAAGCCTTACTGAAATCAGTGTATATATTATATCAATTTGTTGCTTGTTATTAAAACCTTTGTTAACCAGGGTTGTAAGGATTAAAAGGTTAATTGTTGTTGAGCAGCCTTTTCTGAAACCATGTTGATGAAGGGATAAGATGGATGATATTTAATGACTAATATTGTCCGTGATACATTTTTCAAATAGTTTTGGAATTGCACTAAGCTTAGCAATACCTCGGTAGTTTATTATGTTTGCTTTATTACCAGCTTTGGAAAGCGGAATTATGTAGGAATATTTCCAAGATAATAGAGGAAAATAAAACACAGCTCGGTATGCCATCAGGTCTACCGCTAAATGTTAATTTAACGCTTTTTATAACTGATATGAGCTGAGATGTACTGATAGAAGAAATTTGTATTGGTTGGCATTCAGCAATAGCGTAAGGATATGAGGTACTATTATACTGGATATCCGAGTATGTAGTTGAGAAGAAGTCTGCAAATAAGTTGCTTATTTTTAAACTGTCGCTAGATTCACAATTTTGGTATTTCATAACGTTGGGGTAACCAGGTAATTTACGTTTGGAGTTAACGAATTTATAAAACCATTTTGGATCGCTTTTTAAATTGTATTTAATAGTGTTTATAGAGTTTTTGTAGAGCTGCGTATTCATTGAATATCGATTGAATGAATGTACATTGGAGACAAAACAAATAACGATTTGTATTACGAAAACTACAGATTCAATTAATTTCGTTGTTAAGCTTCAATTAAGGATGAAAATTTTGCATTCAATCACCTAAATATAGATTTTAAATTACTCAAAACTTGTAAAAAATGATTAAAAAATTTTATTTTCCATCAATAATTGATTGAATTACCAAAGTAATTGAAACTACTTTTAATTATTGATTAAGTGTATTAATTGAAAATTTTTTTATGGAAAATATTTTCTCTGTATGTACAAATAAATTTTTTCGAAATTTCCTAATGCAGAGCCTGAAATTATACTCTACTATTTTCAATATCGGATTGTATTATGCGTGTACTTGTTTTTAATTCCAATATTACTCATACGCACGTACACGTCTTACAACACAAACTAGTGATGTTACGAATATCAATTGTTAGTATTCGCGAATACGAATACAAATATATGAAACAATATTCGCCGAATACGAATACGAATATTATTTTTAAGGTTTAGAGTAGAGATGTGCGCGTGAGTAACATTACGCTCACGATCACGCACGATCACGAAGCATAAATATTTTTCACGCACGCTAACGCATGGCATGATTTATTACTTTCACGATCACGCACGCTCACGAACGCAATATTTTTAATCACGTACTTTCACGCACGAATTAGCAAAGATTTAGCATATGCTAAAACATTTTATTTTGTAAAATTAATTTCTTTATTTACTTCAAGATCATCAATTAAATGAAAAAGAATTCAGAAAAAGCTCGAAAAATTAGCAATACAAAGGGATAAACTTAATATAAAAATTCTAACACTATTTGCCATGTCTGTACGTACATGGATATGGTATGTACATATGTAGTTGAATGTCTGCATTTGTAACGGAGATTTTAATGTATGAAGCCAAAATCATACATATGTACGTAATTACATACATATGTATGTATGAATGGATGCACATTTAGCAAAGATCAAAAAATTCAAAAGAAGAAAAAGCTTATCGTAGAGAACTGTTTTGAGTGCGTGAAAATTGTGTTAAAAAATCACGCACGATCACGCACGGTATTATATTTTTGAATAACGATCACGCACGCACGCGTGCTTTTATCAATTTGTAATCACGAAAAATTCACGACATTTGCAGATCTCTAGTTTAGAGCCACTTAAAATTTCAAATTTAATTGGAAAAAATCCCTCCTTTTGTGTCGGCCACATAAAATTGAAAAAAACTATCACACTACTTTAGGTATTTAACATCATTAACATTGAGATGCCGAATTTGAAGACCACTACGGAATATTTTTAAATTACTTTATCTACATACATACATTGAGATTTGGTTTTTCTTACTCCGCTTGCGCTTTTAATTAGTAATTCTGTGTTGTTTGGGAGAATATATTTTCGCAGATTGCGCAGCCACATGTCTCGGTGGACTTTCACATATTATATTTTTATTCTTCCGTTTTTGAAGTCCAATATTGCTCTACTAAGAATTGATTACTAACTTAACGTTTAGTTTTTAAGAAGATTATTATCTTGCGTCTTTCTTTAAATAAAAATTGATTTAAATTCATATATTTTTGTACAAATTATGTACTACTTTCTTAAACTTTTTGTATGTTTTTTTTTTTTTTTTGGGAAAATATATGTGCAAATTATTTGAGAAATAATCGCTTGAATTTGGCGAATACGAATACGAATATCTTAAAATAGGCGAATAGTCGAATAATCGAATACGAATACGACTATTCGTAACATCACTAATACAAACATCTTAATTACACAATATTAAATTTTTTTCCCCGTTTACTAATAAGATGTGCTAATAAATACAAAATAAATAATTTACATAATTTTTACTACCAGTCTTAGTAAATTTTTAAAGTTAATTTTACCTTGAATGACATTAAAAACACATTGCCTTTAAATACACTTTATAGTACTTCATAGAGCAGCATGTTGAAAAAAAATTTCAAACTTGAATACATATCTAGTAACTACTTCACAGATTCTCAATTACCACTTGAATGCTTATAAATGAAAAACTATAGAGTATGCACATACATACATACATGCGTACTGTTATTGTTGCTTGTGTTGCTCTGTACACAAACATAATATAAAAACTACAGCTTGTTAATTACAACAGACACGCAGAATTATAAAAAAGTTAAGAGAATAAGAAGATTTGCAAAAATACTTTAATAAAATCCCAAATCTTTCTTTTGTTTTCTAACAACTTGCTAACGAAATTATAATTCACTTTTTTTTCTAATATTTAAATTCTGTTCATTGTTTAGCTAAATTTGAATTGTTTTGGCTTTTCTATTCAATTTAAACTTGATTTTCAAATAAATTCGTAAATGCATCAACAAAATACATTTATTTGTTTATTATATTTGGCAGAGTTCACCTGAACGGATGCCATATTTTGTCATTATGTATTTATTTCCGTTTTTTTTATTTTTTATTTTTTATTATTTAGTTGCTGTTGTTATTGCTGGTTTTGTGTTGTATTTTTTTTTCGTTGTTGTTACCACTAACCTCAAACCAAACATTCACGTTTGTTTGTATGAGTGTTTATTTATGTATGTTTGTGCATGACCACCTTAACAGAGGTGAGAGAAAGAGAAAAAGTGATTTTGGTGGGTTTGAGTGCTGCCACCCTTGAAACCTCGATATTTGCTCATTTTCGCTGTTGTTGCTGTTGGTGTTGTTGTTTGTTTAGTTGTTTACCAACTAACATTTATTTCAAAGGGCTCACAATTCTGTTTGGTTATTTCTTTTTCTTTCTTTTTTGTTTTTTTTTGTTCATTTATTCCAACAATTTGTTCACTATGCGGTTGGTCACATCATTGATTGTGCTGGGGTTTTTTTTTGGTTGATAAAAAAACTAGAGCAGAGACTGGCGGAGGATGGAAAAACACCATATATAATTTACTTTTTGGAACTTTTAAATGTATTGCCATAAAAGGTATATATTTTCTGGGGTTTTCGGAAAATTATTGAACAACAAAGATGCGTGATACATATTTTAAAAATTAAGTATGTATAGGCTTGTGTACTGCTCCATGTAAGCAAGTTGTATTTTATAGTAAGTATTTTAATAGTTTACACTGAGCTACAGAATAAAAAATAAAAATATTCTTTTGTCTGATCCACGTAGAAACAACAATAAAAACGATAGTATTTGAAAGCTTACACCTGGAAAGTACCCACGGCTCTTTTACACATACATAGTTAGAAGATATCTTTTAATCCTTATATTCTAGGTAAAAGACGTGCTCATAAATTCTATGTAAAGGGAGTTTTTTTATAGAGTGTCACAACTTTGAGTTCGCATCACTGCTATATTTGAGCACCCATTTAACAGCTGATAGTTGCTTTTTGTTAGTTTGCTTTGAAATTTTATTATAAACCGACTTACACCAGCGCAACGCGATCAAATTGTTGAAATTTTTAATCAAAATAATTGTTCTATTCGTCAAACTTATCGTCCAGCGGGCGCTACAATTGATTTACTCAAAGAAACTTTTGCTGAAAAAATAATTTCACGTAATGGCCCCAAAAAATGGGCCCCCAAGATCGTCTGATTTAACCTCATTAAAAAATTTCTTTGGGGTTATGTTAAATCACTTGTCTTCGCCGATAAACCACAAATAATTGAACACTTGGAAATCAACATTCGAAGAGTTATCGAGGAAATACGCCCGCAAATGCTGCGAAAAGTTGTTGAAAATTGGTGTTCCAGATTGCGCCTTCTACGCGCCAGCCGTGGCAGAAATCATATTTAAATATTAATTAAATTTATTTCACCTATTTACTTCGACCTTCTTTATTAATTATTTATATCTATTTTATTCGAGCTTGAGGTTTTTTAAAAAAGTTTTCCCTGAAGAAGCCACACGAAAAAGTGGCGAAATATCGGGTAAATATATAATTAATTTTATAAAAAAAATACCAGACATCAAGCTCGTATAAAATAGATATAAATAATTTAAACATTAATTTCATAAAATTTTCTTTCCCATAAATCCCGTTGCATTGATATTAAAAATTTATTTCCTTTTTTATTATGATTTAAACTTGTGTCACTCTATAAAAAAAAACACCCTTTAGAACATAGCACTGAAATATTTTAATAAAACTATTTATTCTTCTATATATTTGCACTATGGGCGTTTTCTTTCTTTGTTTTTTTTTTATAAATTTTATACAGAACACTGCAAGGAATTTTTTTTAGTAAGAATTGTTTATATTAAAAATTTTCGCACTATGGGTAGGATTTTTGATAATTTTTGTTGAAAAATAGCCAAAAGCTAAATTGAAACTGCAAGTTGGAGGGTTGGAATGTCCCACAAAAATATTAAATAAATCTGCATATTATATCTGTGGCAAAATGAAAAAGATGCTTAAGTCGAGATAAGCTTATTTTGAGTTAATATCACCATCGTATTCTCCGTATTCAAAAGTATCTCTGAGCAAAGTTTTATTTATATTAAACGATTTTTAACGAAATTCTGACACAATTACTTTCTTTTTCTAAATAATTATCCCATATGGAATAACATCTTATTTTATCTTATAACATATTAAATTTCAAATTGAATACATATGCTATAGTGGACAGAATTATGTGTTAAAAAAGATCGAAAAATTATCAAACCACTTAAACATTTGAAACTGCTTTTCTAGAGAACTATAAAATATGACTTAAGCAGTTTTTCCTTATTGCCACAGAAATTATGTCTGAAGCGAATAAAGCCTTAGTTTTTTAAAATCGAATTATAAATTCTCATTTTATATACAATTAAGTGTGAGAAACTCTATTGATAACAATCACTGGTTACCATACAGTAGCAAAATTTTCATTAGTTTATTTGTGTGTATGTGTGATATATGAAAATTAAATTTTTTGTCAAATGAGTTCCCTCAATTAATTGTGAATAAAATCAAAAGTTGTATATCGATTGAATGAATGTACACTGGAAACAAAACAAACAAAGATTTGAATTATGAAAACTACAGATTCAATTAATTTCGGTGTTAAGCTTCAATCAACGATGAATATTTTTTATTCAATCACTTAAATATAGATTTTAAATTACTCAAAAATTGTAAAAAATGATTAGAAAATTTTATTTTTCTTTATATAAATAATTGATTCAATTACTTAAGTAATTGAAACTACTTTTAATTATTGATTAAGTGTATTAATTGAAAATTTCTTCATGGAAAATATTTTCTCTGTATGTACAAGTAAAATTTTTCGAAATTTCCTAATGTAGTGCCTGAAATTATACTCTACTATTTTTATTGAATTGTATTTTATGCGTGTACTTGTTTTTAATTCCAATATTACTCATACGTAAGTGTACGTCTTAAGGTACGGTCACATCTGGTATTATTTATTTTTTATTAAAATCAAAATTACCTTAAATGCTGTTACATCACCTTTCGCTTTAATAAACATTTTGTATTTGTAACTTTTTTTTAAAACTTTCTGTTTTTGTTAAAAGAAAAAAAAAAAAACAACAAACATAAATACGGAAACTTTTTAATGGTATACAAAAAAAAAGTACGAAAATTTCCTAAAATTTATTTTTAACTTTTATTTCTATTCATTTTCATTCTCATTGTGTTTAGCACAACCAAAAATATGAGGCTTGCGTTTGTAAACCAATTGTAATAGATTTTATATGGTGCTATTGTTGTTATTGTTGCTATAATTTTGTTTTTGTTGTAATAAAACCAGCATGTGTAAAACGCAAAGGTGAATTTGTTTGGCGCTCAGCGACATTGTGTAGAAAATTAAAAATAAAATTCATTTATTACAAGAATAGCATAACTCCAAAATATAATTTTTTAGTGAAAGTAAAAAAAAAGAACAGGGCATAGAATCACGGCATATGATATCGAATTAACTATCGTGTCGAATAAGCAAATTATGGCATACGATGCATCAAATTACGATACAATTCATTCGATATCGTATGCGATAACACCAAAATGAAAAATATCGATAAATTTTGATCGATATCGTATGCGGTGATTTGGCCCTTGAATTCAGGTTACAGCGCTTCAACGTCTCTTTGAAGCTCTCGACTTCATTCCTTAAAAAGGCAACAGTAAAATGTTTAACGGCCTGACCCACGATATCGAGCGATCGATAATGCTGGAATTGTAAATGAAAAACAACTGATTTGCGATCTTCTAACCATACATTTGATGTATTTGTTTAACTTCTGTGTCCGTAAATAAATAATAAGTTGAAAAAACTATTAGCGACACAAAAATTTTGGGTTTTATGTTCAAGAATCACGCGAACGATATCGTTCGACATCGTAAATTAATTTTTGCACATACAAAAGGACAACAAGAAAATTCTGTCGTTTTCAAATTTTATATTAGGTAATTTTACTTTTTGTTTAATTAATAGGAAGAAGATGATAACTCTAAAAATTTAAGAAATTCTTCTTCATTATTGCTATGAAAAAATAGCAATAATAAATTTTTGAGTTATCACCTTCTTCCTATAAATAAGTCATATATATTTTACTTATATCTTTGAAAAGTTAAATGACCTAAAATAAAATTGAAAAAGCGGAATTTCCTTATTATTGTTGGTTCGAGAAAAAAAAGTACGTATAATTATTGAAAAATTTGTTGCCGGATATATTATCTATTCTAATTGGGCTAAAAACTATTATGAACACAATTTATCAGTGAAAAATGAAATAAATTTGGTCATAAAATTCATTTTGAAAAAAACTAATTGTTTTCCTTTGAAAGTGTTTAATTGGAGTTTGTTCAACATTATTGCTGGTTGGGTAATTAAAAAATAAAATAAAAGATTTTCAGTTTCCATTAGTTGATAACGAAGTTTGTTTTTTTCTAAATATTTAAAACTTTATTAAGAATGTATGCACAAGAATTAAATATGAATACTTATTAAGGATTTCTAAGCTTTTGGGTGAAAATAAAATTAAAAGCAAGTTTTATTTCCGTTGCAAAATATTTAACCACTCATATCTTTTACATGTCATGTGGTGCGTATGAGTAATATTAAATATCAAAACGTTTGTATTATCATGTTATTCTCGTTCATGTTTGTGTTTCTCTCCTTCTCTCTCTCCCTCTCTCTCTCTCTCACACACTGTATGGCTCCTTTTAGTTTTTTGTGACAAATTTTGTGGTTATTTTGCATACATTTAATTTATCAATTTTTAAGGGAGAGATGCTTGTTATTGTTGTGCCTTCTGCTGCGAAAAGCGCTTCGAACATGCATGATTTTTGTTCGCGATGTCCCACTTTGGAGTTCTTGTTTTTTACATAAAAGAGCGCTTTTTTCTAATCATCCAAAATGCGCTAAAATCATGTTTGAATTATCTAAATTATGCTTTGCCTGCGTCATGTACTAACATACATAATTCATCTGTAGGCAAATACACAAGTTTAAATAAATAAGAGAAAGATAGAGAGAGAGGCAGAGAGCACCTAAATGAAATTTTATCTTCCATTCGCTGTTTACTTTATTATTCGTGTCAACTAAATGCAAATATCCGACCAACTTCAACGTGCTTAAAAATAAGTAGAGCGATCTCTCTGCCTTCTTTTTGTGCAGCCTCGGAAGTGCTTCAAAATTGGGCATTTCGAAAGCATGAAAAAAAAAAATTCGCTAAGAGGGTGGTGAATTTCCAGTTTTGCTCCGTTGTTATTTTTTTTCCTATGAATTGCACTTTTACTACATTTCTTTTGCATTGAGCTGGAAATAGAAAAATTGGTCGTGGTAACGATGATAAAGGGAACATAAAAACTTTTGTAAAATCTTTGAAGTTTTCATAGTGTAGTAAAATAGAAAATATAAAGAATTTCTTTCTAAGCTTTCAACATAATTTGAAATTATTAGCGAGATTATAAAATAACTTTTAAGGCCGTCTACGCATGCAATTGCCATACAGGCTAAGAAAAACCAAAGCAAACTTGTGCCACTTCTTTGTTTCTTTTGCATTAGTTTCCTTATTCGTACTTAAGCATGTGTGTCTTTTCGAATAAATTTAATAGAAAGGGAAATTGTTGAATCCGGAAAAAAAACTACCGGCTAATTAATGCCAAGACATTTTTTTTTTCCTAAACAATTTGAGCACAAAAAGAAACCAGCAGAGTAAAAAAATATAAGTAAAATGAAATCAAAAGAAAATTCAAAAGCAAGAACACACATTTAAAATTGTTGTGGTATTTATACCAACATACACATGTACTCGTCTGCATGTATGCATGGATATGGTCTCACCCAGAATGTACGCTTAAACAAAAGAATAAAAATAATAAACTTTTTCAAGCTGGTGCAGCACAACCACACCAATGCAAAAAAAAGGGCTAGTGTAACACAAAACAAAACCTCATACACATTAATTTTACTCCTTTTGTGTGTGTGTTTGTGCCTGTGTGTTTGTCAGAGAACAACTTTTAATGTAGTTTTTGTTGTTTGTCATTTTTCTTGCTAGTGCTGTATTGTTGTAGTTGTTTTTTGTTCATTTTCTCTATACAAATGTGTGAAATCTCCCATACATATGCATTTGTGGACTTATGTTTTGTTTTGTGTTCATTGCATTTCCTGTTTCTGACATTATTTTTACTGCAATTTTCCAAATTGATTTTCTGTTCTTTTGGCTTAACTCATTGTATTCTCGAAAATAACATACAAAAAAAAAATACAAAATACAATAAAAAACAAACGAAAAACAACAACAATAAATAAAACAAAAACTGTTTCCTGTATTATATGAAATTGTTTTTTGTTTCGGAGTGTGTGCGTGTATGTGCATGCATGCACTATGGCTGAGTATCAGAAATTCAGTGATTGTGTCAGTTATTGAGTTGTTAGAAAAGAACCGCTAGCACATCAGCTAAAGGATTTTCAAATTACTGATATAATAAAATCAGTATCAAAACATACTGAATACAAGACAATCTCTTAATATATTATTTGTTTTAGACATTTCATTCCATTGTGCTTAAGTTAGTGCAAATACATTGCCATGGTCAATTTGTTTTGTTGGCAGAAATAGAAATATTATCTTAAACTTTGTAAGTTTTTGTATTGTTTTGGTGTTAAATTAACATGTGTTCCGACACAATTGTTTGGTTCTTTCTGTTCAATCTTTTTTTTTTTTTTAATCTTTAAATTATATCAAATGAAAAAAAAAAAAAATACACACGTTTGCACACTTCACAAAAGTAAATTAGTAAAAGTGAACTTACTTTTTCAATTTTAAACCTTAATAATTTTCATTAAATGCTGCTACCACCTCAGCGTTTAATTTCTTTTCTAAAGTCCTGTGTAAAATAATAGTTTTAAAAACTAATATGTTAACATGTCCATAAACACGCCCATAAAAATATATTAAATTTACTTCATAACGTTTACATGTGAAACAGCTTTTAATAAAAAACACATTAAAGTCCCTTAAGCCCAAACAACAAATGTTCCGTTTTATTTTAGTGTCCATAAATGTTAAAACTGAAAAGAAAATATTAAAATGAAATTTAAAAAAATAACAACAACAACAAAAAGAGCGAGTGATTGTTGAGCAATGAAAAAAAAAATATATTGTCGTTCAGATGGGTTTTTAATCGTTAAAATTTTATTTCATTTAAAATTATACCATTTTCAAGTGAAATGCGAAATAAATGCAGTAAAGTGCGATTGTGATATTTATGCTAGAAAGGTGCAGTACACGTTTTTAGTATATTCTTTTTTAATTTGGCGATTTTTCTTTTTGCATATTGACATGTTTTCTAGTACAGCAATTATTTTTCATTTTAGCGATTTTTTGCATTGGATTTTTTTTTTGTTTTGTCGATTTTATGTTTTGCTGTTTTTGTTTTTCGTTTTTACGATAATTTCCAATTTCACCCATTTTATGCGTTTTAACTTTTTTTTTTTGGCTTATATTATTCAATTGTCTGTAGATAACGATGTTTTTTTTATTTTTTTTCTTCGTTTTAGCACGTTTTTTTTTAGTGGTTGGCGTTTTTTTCACTTTGGTAATTATTTTCGTTTTGTAGATTTTTTCCTTTAAACGTTTTTTAGTAATTGAATTTTTATTTTCATTTCAGATTGTTTTCTCTTTGTTTTAATACTTTTTTTCGCTTTGGCGTTTTTATTATTTTTATTTTTGCAGTTTTTTTTTGTTTTTACTACAATAATTAGTGCTACAGATTGTTAGCGTTTTGATGCTGTGTTAGTTTTGCTACTTTATTCACTTTAAGCGTTTTCCTTAGATAGTTGAACGTATTTCTATAGTATTCGTTTTGGCGATTATATTTATTTGTAGTTTGTTTTGTTTAAACGTTTTTTTTTTCGTTTTGGCGTTTTTTGACTTAGTATTTTTTACGTTTTGACAGTTTTCTTTAGATATCTTTATATATATCTTATTTTCCTTTTCAGCGCTTTTTTATTTCTTTTTGATTTTTTTCAATTGGTTGATTTTTTGTTTTAGCGATTATATTTCGCTTAGACGTTTTTTTTAGTACTGAAACGTTAGTTATTCATTTTTCGTTTTAGGATTTTTTTCGCTTTGACGATTATCTTCTTTTTAGTTTTAGAATTTTTCCTGATTTTACGACAGTTTTTGGGTTTGGCAATTTTCCGGTTTTCTTAAGTAGCTAAATGCATTTTATTATTGGCGTTAAACGGAAAGTGTCGCCCGTTTAGATGTTTTTATTTTAATGCTGAATTTATTTAAATTTTTCCATTTTTTTATTTTTATGTATTTATGTATTTTTATTGTTTTGGCGATTTTTTTGTTTGATTTAATTTTGCCGATTTATGCGTTTTGCGATAATTTATTACCAGATTTAATTAGTTATCTAGGTTAGGTTAGGTTAGGAATGGTAGTGGGTAGACGCAATTGGATCCATTGTGATTCCCTTCATTTATAATTTATTGAATAATTAGTCGCCTTACTGTCCAAGGAGAAACAAAGATCCCTTATTATCCATCATTCAGCCATTTAATTCCCATGATAAAGCTCCTGATATCCTCAAGTTTGCACTTCGCGATATCACTAATGCCTTAATGGAAACGTCTGTTGAAACGTCATCTTTGCCTATGGCGTTGCTGCCTTGGGCAATGACAGATGACCTATTCTTGCCAGCTCATCAGCGATTTCGTTTCCCTCAATATTGCAATGTCCTGGTACCCAACATAGCCTAACGGCAAATTTGTCCATAAGCAAGTTGAGAGATAGCCTACACTTGCTGACCAGCTTCGATTTGACACTATGCCCCTTCAAAGCTTTCAGCGCCGCCTGACTGTTAACGTAAAATATTACCTCCATGCCTTCAGTTACATGTTCTGTCACTAGTTCCGTGTGGCCCTGAGGATCGCTAGGATCGCAGCCTGAAATACACTACATTCGTTCGGTAGCCTAAAAGACCTACGAATGTCCGTTCCTAAAAAATAGACGCCAGCACCCGTGCCTATTTCCATTATCGATCCATCTGTATAGACCGCACAGCCCTCGTACAGTCTATCAGATTTGACCCAAAGATCCCTATCCGGAATGACTAGTGAAGGCGTTCTAATAAAATTAGTCTCAACAACCTTGGAGTCCGTAAAACCAGGGGATATTGTCTCCCGTCTGCTAAAACTAATCTTTTTCAAGAATGATGTATGACCTGTAAATCCTGACGTTGCAAAGCCCGCTTCCATAAGCCTGAGCAAACTCCTTGCCGCCGTTCTCAACACACATTCTTCAATGGGAAGCAGGTAAAGGATGACGTCAAAGGCAGCCTGACGGGTGCTCCTCTGGGCCCCAGCAATATCCAGCGAAGCACACCTCTGGACCTTAGCAAGCAGCTTGCTATGGCTTTCTTTCCCCAACGCCTCCCACCATACGACACATCCATAAGAAATCACCGGCCTGACAACCGATGTTAAATCCAATTTACCACCTTCGGTTGCAGACCCCAGTTCCTCCCAATGGAATAACTGCATGTATAGTAGGCATTGAGCCCTTTCTTGAGCCTTTCTTGTATGTTTCTTTTTCAAGAAAATTTGCTATCTAGAAAAACACCCAAGTATTTGACCTCCTTTGCTAGTTTTAACACCACCCCGCCAATCCTAGGTAGCAAAAAACTATCTATTTTGTATCTCCTGGTGAAGAGAACTAGCTCCGTTTTGACCGGGGTGATCCCTAGTCCCTTACTACTAGCCCAGAAAGACAGTTCGTTAAGCGCTGCCTGCTGGAAAGAAATTTCCCTTTTACCAGTAATACCACATGGTCAGCGTAGGCGACTATCTTCCGACAATTCCTCTCAAAACGCCTGAGAATAACGTTTACAGCTATCAGCCACAGAAGGGGGGATAATACTCCCCCTTGCGGCGTACCTCTTGTCAATAAGCTCCTCAGGCCTTTGCCCACCATATTCGAGTTGATAATCCTGCTGCTGAGCATGAGAACTAGCCACTCCACGAGAAGGCTACTAACACCGAGTTCCTCTAGCGACTCGCTAATGGCCTCTATCCTAATATTGTTAAAGGCTCCCTCCACGTCTAAGAATGCAGCCAAGGTATAATCCTTGTGTTGCAGTCCCAGTTCTATAAAATTAACAACATCATGAAGCGCACTCTCAACAGACCTGCCTTTACGATAGGCATGTTGAGCATCACTGATGACCCACTCTTCTATTGTGTTCCTAAGATGTAAGTCGATCAGACTCTCTAATGTTTTCAAAAGAAAGGACGACAGGCTGATCGGTCTAAAATCCTTCGGCATTGAGTGGCTTGCTTTACCAGTCTTGGGTATAAAGATTACCCTAACCTTTCTCCAGCCTTTGGGTATAACCCTCCTACGCAAACATATCTTGAAGATATTCACCAGGGACAACAGTACGTGTTCTGAGACATTCTGCAGCATGGCGGGAAATATACCGATATCTAAATTAGATATCTAAATATTTTTAATTTTTTATTTAAAATTTTTGTAATTTTCTGACCATTTATTCGTTTTAACGTTTTTTTTTTATTTTTAGGAATTTTTAGTTTTTGCATATTTGTCGTATTGGTGATATTTTTCTCCTTGTTTTACTAATACCGATTTTTTTTGTGTTTTGTTATATTTTTACTTTAATTTAATTTGTTTATTTATAAAGGCGTTTTTTATTTGGCATTTTTTTTAGGAGTTTTTAGTGCTAGAAGTTTTTTTACACCTTAGCGATATGTTTTTTAGATATTTTTTTTTAATTTTTTGAACGATTTTTTTTCATATCGTACTTTAACATTATTTGAAGCATCACCCTTTATTATTCAATTCATAGTTTCTGTTATAAATGTTACAATAGTTTTGAAATTTATGTATGTTCATTTATTACGTTTTTTTATCAAAAACCGTAATTACAAAATAACATAGGCTGATAAATTACCCTTTAATATTTTTTTTGTTTTTTTGAGTATTCGTAATAATTGTGTTTGAAATGCTGCACTATCTTTAAAAATTTTAGAAGTTTGTCTTTTACGGTGTTCACAATACAACTCTTTGTAATAAAAATAGAAAATAGACAAAATAACATGAACTGATGGAATACCCTTTAATTTTTATTAGGTTTAAAATTTAGTATTTATATAGTTTTATATATTTTTCGTTTAGTAAATCACCAACTATTGGAAAAAATTTTAAATTAATCCTCTATTGATGCGAATTAAACCTCTACACAAAATTAATAAAGTTTCTTCCCTAAATAACCCTTGAGGGAAACTGTGTTTCACTTAATTACAAACAAATATTATTGCTTGAGATAAACATTTAATGTATTTTTGTTGCTGTTCTTGTTGTTGTTGTTGCTATATTATTATTTATATTGCTTTTATAGCGGACAGCAGGAGAAATGCATTAAATATTTGAATTTCCTCATAAATGCTGTATTAATTTTTCCAGATTGTGAGTTTGTTTGTTCGTTTTCAATGACATAAATATAAATTGGTTTTTACGATACAGAAGCATCAATAAAACAATATGGTTTTTAGGCATTTAAATACAATTTCAAAAAGGATCATAAAAAATCGGAAATCATATAAAAATGCAAAATGTGTACTTGACTCGGCTGTGACATAAACAAAAATCTTAGAGTGAATGTGACTTAAATGTCAAATGATGGCCAGTAGCTGTTGTTACTTGGAAATGAAAACTGTAAAAATAATTGGAAAATGATACAGAAATCTCTTACAGAGATAAGAGTTTTATAGTAGAAGAAAAGGATAAATAAGGATAAAGGAGATGGATGAGATGAAATAAGTCAAATTAAATTTTCAGAAGAAAATGAAAGTGAATTCTAGTCAACTTTAGCGTTTCTGTGTTTGTTGAACAATTGCTGTAGCAGAATGTTGGCATGTGAATGTTCTTCATATAAAATTATTCAGCTTAAAGTTAATCGAATTCAAACAAAATTTTTCTAATAAAAATTATTTGAAACTATATTTATAGATATTGAAAGGAGCATCGTTCGCAGATAATTTTCGAATAAAATTATTCTTATGAATATTATTGGAATAAAATTGCTTTACAGAATACTGAGCTAAGATAGTAACGAAATGAAGATTATTTAAATAGTACCAGAATAAACTGTGAAAAGATGCTTTGAAAGTCGGCTCCATAAAAAATGGTCCAAATGAAAATGACCCACACTGAAAAAATGGACCAAACTAAAAATAAAGAATTATCCTAATCTGAAAAATTAAAAATTGCTATAAAGAAAAATTGGAGATATTTCCCGGAAAATTTGTATAGTACTTTTTAATGAAAGAAATTTTTAATTTTTCAAGCTTAAGTTCGTTTTCTTTAAATATAATTTTTGTTATATGATTGCAGCTGCCGTAGTGGCAGTGAGGTCTAGGCCGTAGACAACTCTGATTATGAGACTGTGGTTAGTCTCGAAACATCGATGTCAGTTCAACCCTCCGCGCAGTCTATTTTTTCTTTGTCTGTTCAAGTATTAAGAGCCACTAGATTTTTCTTTCTAATTTAAATAATAATTTAATTTATAACAAAAATTATATTTAGAGAAAACGAACTTAAGCCTGAAAAATTAAAAATTTCTTTGATTAAATATCACTCAGTTCGAATAAAAAAATTCACAACGTACTTTTTAATGTTAAAAGTTTGGGGCCATTTTTCATTTGGGCCATTTTTCCTTTTTTCAAAATACTTAAAAAATGAAAACTGACCCCAAACTAAGAAATTAAATTTAAAATTCGCCCAAAAAGTAGCAACAATGGCCCCATGGATTAAATTTTATTTGAATAAAATATTCAAACAAAATATTTCGCCGAATAAGTCAATCGTAAAAATTCATTACAAATAAATGTTTTTTTAATATTGTTTGAATAATATTCGAAACAAGAAATTTCATTAAATACTTTTTTAATAAAAATTGCTTAATTATTTGTGTTCGAATCAAAATTATTCCATTATTGAAATTAAAAAAATATTCGATTTGGATTTGTGAATAAAGTATTCGATTAAAAAATATTCGAATAAAATTTACTCGAATAAAAGTTATTCGAATGATTTAAATTTAAATTAAGTACTTAAGTATATTTATTTATATTTCAACATATTAATTCAATTATCGATTTGTTAAATAAAAAATTCGTATAAAAATTATCGAAAAAATTTTTGTTCCAAAACTTTTTAACAAAACTTGTTCGAATAAAATTAATCCGCACAAAAACACAGATGTGAAAATAAGGCCAAGTTCCTATCCAAAAAATTTCGGCCGTAAAAAGTACTGAGATCAAAATAAGGACCAAGTTCTTGATAGGTACAATTCCATCTCATTTCTAGGCAACCTATAAGCTTGGCAATATTTTTCCAAGCATTATTTTCCATATTATAAAGGCAAAAAAATTTTGCCAAGCTTACAGGTTGCATTCAAAATTTATTTTGTATGAAATAGTTAAAATAATTTTTTTTTGTAATCAAAAGTACGATAACAATTTGTTCGAATAAAATTATTCGAATAAAAATTATTCGATTAAAATTATTAACATCACTATTATTCCAAAGAAATTTATTAATATATTTAATATGATTTTGTACAAAACAATTAAAACAAAAATGTTTTGTATGCAATAGTACGATTAATACTTATTTGATGAAAATTATTCGAATAATTAATCGAAAAAAATTTAAGAAATTTTCATTTGTCAGGCTTAATTTCGGCAAATTAAAATTTCTTTGATTAGACATCACACATTTCGACCTAATTTATTTGTATTCAAATAATAATTATTCGAATAAAATTAGTTCAGCAAACAATTCTTAGCATAAAATTATTCTGTTACATATTATGGATAATTTTTTTCTGTATATGTGAAGTGATCCTGATCGGCAAGTTTATAGCAGAAATATTATCGAAGATTACTAAGGAAAAGGACTTATGACGTTTGTTTTCTGTGCGGCTTAAATTAAAAAAACAGTCAACATCCTTTCTCTGTCATAAAAATGTTTAGCCTTTAACTTGCGCATAAATAATTTCATATGATTTCAAAAGCTCCGCCATCATCCTACATTTTTATAGGTGCAGCTTATCTAAATCCTTAAATGCCATAAAATAATGTTACATTTAATGTTGAAATCATTAAAATCATAAATAAACTGTAATAAAAAAAATTGTTCTTGTTCATCATCAAAACAATTTTACTCGCGTGTATTTGGTTTGTCGTTGGTTGCTGCTGATTGACCAACGACCATCCAACCACCAGAAACAAACAGCATCACCATCACCATGAACATGAAAGAATATTTACAAATATACTGCCATGATATTAAAAAGTGTTAGCACATGTTTTAATTTGTTGCCATAATGCCAAACAAATATTTTTATTAATGTGAAAATATAAATTAAATTTTGTTTTTCTTGTTTTCGAAATACCTTAACAAACATTAAATGAACATCAGTTAGTTCGCGTACATGATACTAATATTTATTTTTATGCACAAGAGATATGAGTTTATTCATGCGCTTAGAAACTTTATGGCTCGAAAGTAATAAGAGAAAAAAAAAACATCGTTGGAATTGAAAAATTATTGGCTGCGAAAAGATTTTATTATAAGAAATGATATTTTAATATTCGAGAATTTTTTTTCGAAGCGATAAATAAATTAAACAAGTTTAAGTTTTCTTTTAAATTAAATCGGATATAATTTTTAAAGAATTACAAATTTTGTAAAAACACAACGTTTTCGCTTGTACTTTAAGGTATTGGTTATCTGAAGTATTTCAATTGAAAATAATCATACGCCCAAGTGTACATACGTTCACTGCCTAAACACAATTCCGTAAACATTAATGCATACTTTCAGGCTGCAGAATAACGTATGAGTAATATTATCATTGTTACTGATATTTAAGTAATTTTAAATATCACAGTTGGGCCATTATTAAAATTGAAAATTACTGCTGGTCTTTTTAACATCGAATTTATATTTCAAATCGTAAGTTTTGTGCCACACCTTTAAAATTTCTCATGCCTCATAAACTAAAGCCGTAAAAAAAATTAAATTAAAAATTTTAATACTTTTCTTTTATTCCACTTAAGGACTAGCGAATGCCTTTAAAAGCCATAAAGGCATGTTGCTTTTCAAAGAGCAAATTATGCACTGCTGTTGCTATTGGCTCATAAAAATTATTGAAATTATGAATACATTTTTATGATCACTCTTGAAATTACTGTATTCATGTGTTTTTATTTTTACTAGTTCTGGCATTTTTATTGCCAAAGAATCTCATCAACTTTTCAATACATTAATACAATAATGACTACATGGCTGGCTTGTATTTCCTTTTTTTTTGCAATTCTATTTTTGGTTTAGCGTTCTTTTTTTTATTTGTTGTACAACTCCCATATGGATATGAAACTTGTCTACAGATTTGATAACTATTATTGGCTAAAACAAAAGTAATAATAACAGTCATTAGAGTGTACAAACGAAATTGTAGGAAAGCAAATTTAATTGTTATTGTTGTTAAATTTAAACCCAAAGGTAGGAGAAAGAAATAAGAAGTAAAAAAGTTTCGAATATAAATCAATTTCATCAGGCAATAGAGACGCTTTGATGGTACTATAAATAACAAAACAAATAAAAACGTACTTATTTTCGAGACAATAGCAAGAGCCTCTGCTGTACGAGAGTCTTTATTTCTACTGCAAAAATAATAGCTTTTAAGTGAATGTTAAATCCGTTTGAATCAGATTATTGGCAAATTATAGGAAAAACGTATGATACTCTCCCGATAAGAGTAGCCTCATCCAAGCCATCAAACTATTTGCCAGACTATATGGTGAAAAATGCAAACAGACATAAATGTTTGCGGATATAAAAAAAAAAAATATTTATATATATATGAAAAATTTGCTAAAGGAGTGTTTTGTTATTTGCTTTTACTAATGGTTGTAATTTCCTCTATATAAATCTTTAAAAAACATAAAAATTTATCAGATTTTCTAGCAGTTAAATCAGCTAATGAAATAAAAATATACATTAAGGCACGTATGTGCTGCTCATGACTCTCAAGGAAGTGTAGAGTTTTTTTTATTTATTTATTTTAATTGCGGAAATTTTAAACTTTCTATTAAATTTGCAAGCTAAAGCAATTCTTAAATGGGAATTAAAAAAAGGAACAGCAAAAAAAACAAGAAATCTTAGAGTATTGAAAAATTTTCAAGGCTTTAAATTAATAAAAGACAATGAAACTTAAGACGAGAAAAGGTGGAGTAAAAGCAAACCAAAATTTAAATCTATTTAATTGCCGTGCCCAATTTTCTATTTGCACGAAAAAAAAAAATGTGTAATCCTTGAAAAAAAATTGTGCATTTTAAAATTCTTTTAAATCTAATTTTTCGAGCATACATATTTTTGGCAGCATTGAGCAGCAACCGAATACAAAATAGGCGTGGCACAACCCGCTTTTCATAGCTAAAAATAATGCTGTAGTGTACCGAGAAATGTAATGAACTTAACAAAATTTCTTAAGAATTGTTTTATTAGTTGTATGTATGAATGTATGTAGATGGAAATAAATGATTTACTTTTTGGGCGTGGCACTATCCCAGCTTTCTCATCATAACTTCAAAAGACATAATCATACATATGTATCGTATGTATGTGAAAATTGTTCATAAAAATAACAATATCGTAGTTTTGCAAAAACTAAATGTGAGTTCGACCTTTTATTAGAATCATTTAAGTAAAATTAGTTAAAAAATTATATGAAATCCAGATGGGCGTGGCACTGCCCCAGCTTTCTCATCATAGCTTCATGAGACGTAATCTTACATATGTATGTGAAAATTGTTCATAAAAATAGTTTGAGTTAAATTAGTGGAAAAAGAAAATTTAATTCACATGGGCGTGACCATGCCCACTCTCTTTTTACTAACAATATCGTACTTTTGCAGAAAGTAATGGCTCGGTTGTGGAACTTCATTCGGTTGCGTTGCCAGCCAGCAACTGAAAATTTGTGGTTGCCAGAAAACCACTAAATAGAAACTGAAACTGGAATATCTTAGTTGCCAGTTGCTATCCATAATACAATTTTCAGCAACTGGCAACTCAACTGGAGTTCGGTTGCCATCCATAATCGACCTATAAATTTATATTTGAAGCTTTATTAGAATCATTTAAGTAAAATTAGTTTAAAAAATTTTTTTAAATCCAGATGGGCGTAGTAACGCCCACCTTTTACAGCATACTGTAACAAGAACTTAATGTGTATGTGTTGAAAGATTAAAAGGAATCGCTTGTTTAAGTAGAAATAAGGGCGAATTACCTTGTCCTTCCTTTATAACGGCGTGACTGTGTCCACTTGGTATCAGGACCAACGTCTTTTAAACAAACATATCACTCAATAAAAATACAGAAGATGCGATAACTTACTACTATTTTTAGGTGGTCTCTTAATTTGTCTCCAATGCCAGATGATTAAATTTTATCTGCAGACAATTCGCACTCAACAGTAGAAAGAAAAAATATATATTTTACAGAAAATTTGGCAGACGAATATTTTTATAGGAAATTTTGCTTTCCAAGACGGGTTACAAAATCTTCAATGTAAAATTACAAAAAAAAATTTTCAAAATAATTTTGTATTTAACAGTAGAGAGCAAAAGTTTTTCTTTAAGGAAACCTAGTTTAGAGCCAGACGCATCTCTCCATAAAAAAAAATTTTCTCAAATGGCAGATCACCACGTCTTCAATGGAGAATTGCAACAATTCTTTAATGACAGACGATAAAATTTTTTATAAAGAAAATTAGTTTTCCATACCGAATAACAACATTTTTCGTAGAGAAATATGTTATCAATGGCAGACGGTAAAAAAGTTCTAGATTAAAAAATATTCTTTAACAACAGACAACAAAACTTTCTACAGTGGCAGACAAAATGATCTTATATAGAGAATATCTCTCATGACAAAAGTTAATATAGAAAAATTTCTTTTCAATGGCAAACAGCAATAAGTATTCTGTATGGAACACTTTTCTTCACAACGAAATTTTTTATATAGAAATTTTGTCTTCAATGGCAGACAATACACTTTTTTATAAAGAAAATTTTGGAAACTGTTTTTCACACGGCAAACAGTAATCTATTCTATATAGAATTTTTGTTTAGACAGCGCATTTTCTATGAAGAAAATTTGTCTTAAATACGGGGCGACAAAATTTTTTTATAGACAAACTTATTTAATTTTGTATATTAATTGTAATTTCTTAAATTTTTCTACGACTAATTATTGTTAATATTTATACAGGCTAAAGTTCATAAATGTTTATAATGAGAGAAATATTAGGTAGACATTGTTAACATATTTCGAGCAACAGAGGAAAAATTTAATATTTATACATCACTTTTGTAGCACTGGCTGAATAGAACAAACATTTTGTTTTTAATTTTTTTTTTTTAAATTGCAAAGAACAAAATATTCTGTATAGAAAAATTTTTCTTCAATAGCAGACAGCAAAATTCTCTATATGGAATATTTGTCTTCAATGGCAGGTGATGTAATTTTCAAAAAAAAAAAAAAATTGATTTAAATGGCATACAAAAAAAATTCTTCTCAATGAAAAATTTGTCTTCAGTAGCGGACAGAGAAATTTTTGATGAGAGAAATTTATCTTGAATTAAAAAAAAAAATCTTCTGTCATTTTCAGTAGAAAGTTTTATTCTCAATGGCAGACATAAAAAAATTTTCTATTGAAAAACTTTCCATTCCAATGCAAATGATCTAGGCCAGGCCAAGTTCGGCCACACAGTGTGTATATTTACACGAAACCATTCGAGCTGTTTTTACCCTGCTCATAACTTTGCTCCACTTGATCATAATAGAATGAAAGTTGAAACATGAGGTCTCCCCACAGAGGTGACCTTATGGGTTAAATTTGAAAGTTCTACCGTAAAAGCTTCCCGAGATATTAAGGTGTGAAAAGTCCATAGAGATCTGAAACTCGGTACACAGGTAGGTCTTGGTGGGAAATTAACCAGAAAAATCTGAAAACGGGCCCTCTCCTCCCAGGGGGATCTGGGTGCCCCTCCTTTTTATGGGGCACTTCCAGTGTAACTAGAAAGCGGAAATTTGATACACAGGTGGGTCCTGATGAGAAATTAGCAAAAATGATTTTTAAACGGGCACTTTTTACCTGGGGGACTAGGGTTCCCCTTCTTTATATGGGGCACTTCCAGTATAGCTAGAAAGCTGAAATTTCGTACACAGATAGGCCTTGATAAGCAACACAAATAAATATTTATACAAAAACAACTTAGAAAAAAGAAGTGAGATCCGCACAAAAACATAAATGTGAAAATAAAGCCAAGTTCCTATCCAAAATATGTCGGCCGTAAAAAGTACTGAGATCAAAATAAGGACCAAGTTCTTGATAGGTGCAATTCCATCTCATTTAAAGGCAACCTATAAGCTTGAAAAAATTTTTTTGCCTTTCTAATGTGGGAAAGAATTCTTGGAAAAATTTTGCCAAGCTTGTAGGTTGCCTAGAAATGAGATGCTATTTTACCTATCAAGAACTTGGTCCTTATTTTGATCTCAGTAATTTTTACGGCCGAAATTTTTTGGATAGGAACTTGGCCTTATTTTCACATTTACGTTTTTGTGCGGATAAAATTTTCTTTAAAATATATATAAAATTTTCTATAGAAAAATTCTGTATAAATTTTTTAAAAGAAAATTTCTTCCCGACAATCCATACAATTTTTTAAAATATTTAATATTTCCTCTTTATCAATTTTCTTATCTCAACCAATAAATATATTTACGAAAACAAGCAAAACAAAATACAAAAAACAAGAAAATTACTTGGTCCTTTGATTTTCCATAGAATTGGAAATTTAATAATTTAGATTTTTGTCAAAAAAGTATTGTGTTTCGGTTCAAGGAAATATAATTCCAGCTGAACAATTTTCTACTTAAATTACAAAATATTTAAGGAAGCTATTTAAAATGTTTTATTGCGACACACTTTATGTAAGCAACCAGCAAGAGTATCACCAGCCAGCCACCTCTATCAGTACTGCCGCCAACCACTAAAACGCTTATTTAATTCAATTAGTTGAAATACAAAAAGTTTATAAAACTAAAAACTTTGTGGTTGCACAAAACTTTATTCCTTAAGTCTTGAGTTTAAGCCCATTTGGTAAATTATATGGTACACAGAGAGACAGAGACAGAGAGCAAAAGATTTTACGCGTTTTTGTTATTGGTGTTGGCCATAAACAAAGGACAACAAAGGAATTATATGGTGGTTTTAAGTTTTATACAACACAAAGACATTTTGTAAAAGGCATTTCATACATAGTTGAGAAAATTCAATTAAGTAGTTGTTAAGAAATTGCAGCAACTTTGTATTGTGAGTTTTATTTATTTCTATTAAGAAAATTTAATTTGTGGTGGAAATTTCATTTATAATTTTTTAAATTTACTTTTAGAAAATAAGAAATAAACTAAACTATTCCATGGAGATTTTTGTTAAAAAAGTCACCAAGTCAAATGAGTAAAAAGGATAAGATTTGTTTAAGCCTTAAAATTTGTACTATAAAGAAACAGCTGTTCTTTACTGCAGCTTTTGGGAATTCATGGTTGCATTTTGTTAATTGTACAAATCCTAGGAAGTGCTTTAGCAAAATTTGTGGTTCTATAATTGCTGCCATGGCTGTCGTCTATCTTACTCCATATATTCATGCCACTTTTTGGTGACTCGGTTGTATGAGTTCGAAATTATTTTTGACACAACTTTCTTTTCCTAACAAATTTGCTTACAAGAATTTTATTACTTCTATTTGGGTTCCAAGTAACATCCATGTCATAGAACTCCACTCTGATCGAAAATAGTTTAATTCGGAAAGTTGAGTTTTTAGAAAACGAAAAAGGAGCATTTAGTTTATATTGAAATCACTTTTGAAATTCTAAACTCATTTAACAAAATTTTTTTCTACAGTTGTACTAAACAATAAAAACTATGCATACTTTTAGGAGCTTTAGTAAAATAAACTTTGCATGTTATTTAAAAAGCTTGTTGAGAGCTTTGCTATTAATAAAAAGCAATTTAAACAAACCTCTATGGATGTAAAAAGCTTTCTCACCATAAATTCGAAATACAAAATAAACCAAATCGAAAGACTGTAAATCAAAAATAATCGATATACAAGTAATAAATTGAAATCAGTCCAATCAAAATAAGTGACTTGCCCGTTTTTTTTTTTTGTAATCAAAACACTTTTAGTATTCAAAATGGAATTGACGAAGATATTTTTCACTTACTTTAGTTGTACTAAACAATAAAAACTATGCATACTTTTAGGAATGTCAATAAAATAAGCTTTTCATGTTATTGAAAAAAGCTTATTGTGAGCTTTGGTCGTAAAAACAATTTAAACAAACGCCTGTGGGTATAAAAACTTTATCATTGTAAATTTAAAATACCAAATAAACGAAATCTGAAGACTGTAAATTAAAAATGATAGGAATACAACTAAGGAATGAAAATCATTCCAATCAAAATATGTGAATTGCCCATTTTTTTGTAATCAAAACACTTTTAGAATTCAAAATGGAATTGACAAAAATTTTTTGACTTACTTTAGTTGTACTAAACAACAAAAAACATGCATACTTTTAGGAGTGTCAATAAAATAAGCTTTTCATGTTATTAAAAAATCTTATTGATAGCTTTGGTCACAAAAAACAATTTAAACAAACGCCTGTGGGTATAAAAACTTTATTACCATAAATTTAAAATACAAAATAAACGGAATCTGAAGACTGTAAATCAAAAGCGATATGAGTATAAAGTGGGAATTGAAATCATTCCAATAAAAATAATTGATTTGTTCACAAATCAAAACTTTTGTGATTTAATGTTTCACTAAACAAAATTCATTGAACAAGTGAAAAGCTAAATTTTTTATATCAAGTTTATATACAAAATTAAATGCTTATTTTTATTGTTAATAAATTTATGCATTTTTCATATTTAATATATAACGAAAAAATAAACCTAAAACAATAGTTTTTTTTTGGTTGCTTGTTAATTTAATTCGTTTATTTTATAACAAAATATTAACGCTTTTTTTCCTTAATTTTTATATGAAAACCTTAATTAATTTTAATCACTTCTAAACCTGATGACAATACCATAAAATGACCATATAGTATAACAAGCACACACATATACACTAACTCACACATATATAAAAAGAAACCTCCAAATTAATTACATTTACTTATTACCAACACTAACTAACAACATTTACTATTAATCTTGCAACATGCAAAGCTTTATATTCCTTTTTTTTTTGCATGAGTGCGAGTGTCGTATGTTTATTTGTGTGTGTGTGTGTTTGCAAGAGTGTTGCGTACTGGTAGTTTGTGCCATAAATATTTTGCGCAAAAATTCATTTATTTCGCAAAGTAGCAATAAAAAAATATATATTCATAAAAAAGTAAGTAGAAAAAAAAAATATGTATGAATGAATGAATGAGAGTGTCCCCCGTACAGTGGTGGTAAATATTTAACCTCTATATCATAACAATAAAATAAAAAAAAATAAAAATATATCCATGACCTTTTTTTCTGTATAGTTTTCCATTTTATTCACTACAACTACAGCAGTTACACTCATTCCAAAAGAATTAATGTGACCGTAGAAGAGAAGAAAAACGCTTAAATAAAATAGTGTAAATCCTATTAAACATGCTGTAAAAATATAAACTTGATGTTGATGTTACTTTGTTGTATTTAGCTTCGTTTGTTTGTATATAAACGAATAAATGTAGCCTGATACCCTTTACTGTGGCTGATAAGTTTGTCTTTGCGTTTGCATTAAAATAAACGAAAATTTTACATGGAAGCTTAAAACATTTTAAGAGAATATTTTGTAAAGACTAAAATTTTTTGTAGCAAGTTGCCTTTTTATTCATATTTTAAGTTTTCATTTTATTAAAATACAGTGTAAATAAATTCGTTTTAACCTAATTTTTCCTTTAGCCTGGCTTTTTTGTACTGTTTATTTGCGTAGCTAAAAGAAGAACAAAATATATATAAAAAATTCTTCAATACGCATACAAACAAAGTTGCTCACAAAAAACGGATTTAAAAGAATTTGATTTATATAAAAATATTATTTATACGTTGTAAAGACGAGCAACTACTTTTTTGGTGGCAGTTTCTGCAGCGAAAAGTTTTCTAGCAAATTTTTGTTGTTTGCTAAAACTATAGATTTAAATTAGGAAGAACTTCCAAAATTTATTATTCTCATAATCCATATATTTTTCTCGCAAAATGTTTTTAGTTTTGTTTTTTTAACCTCTAGTTGACTCGCTAATTTGTTAGCGGAACATAAAAATTTTCAAAGGTTCTTATTTCAAAGAGTAAATTTTCAACAAATTGTATTTTTACAAAAATTTTTTTTCTAAATACATTCTGCTGAATGTATGCCATAAAGTGTATTTTTATAAAAGTAATTTCAAAATTATCTTTTTCGAAAAGAAAGTACCTTTTCGAAAGAAAGTACTAATTCCAAAAAGTACTCTTTCGGAAAAGCACCTTTTCCGGAACGTACATATCTTTTCCAAATGTTTTATTTTAGTTTTTTTTGTTAAAAAAAAAACTTTTTCCAAAACGTACGTTTTTAAACAAGTACCTTTTCCCAAAACGTACGTTTTTAAAAAAGAACCTTTTTCACAAGCTAACTATGACAAAAAGTAACTAGTAGAAAAAGAAAAAGTACTTGTTTCAAAAAGTACAATTTTCAATATGTAACTTTTTTAAAAGTATCTTTTTCATAAACTACCTTTTTCAAAGAGAATCTTACTCATAAAGTACTTTTTTCAATAAGTAGCTTTTTCAAAAAGTATCTTTTTCAAAAAGTATGTTTTTTCAAAAAGTACTTTTTCATAAAATAACCTTTTCAAAAAGTACCTGTTTCAAAGAAAATATTTTTCATAAAGTATTTTTTTTAAAAAGTACCCTTTTCAATAAGTACCTTTTTCAACAAGTATCTTTTGAAAAGTATGTTTTTCATAAAGTACCTATTTCAAAAAGTATCTTTTTCATAAAGTACTTTTTTAAAAATGTACCCCATTTTTTAATAACCTTTTTCGAAAAGTATCTTTTTCATAAAGTACATTTTTGGAAAGTACCTTTTTCAAAAAGTATATCTTTCATAAAGTACCTTTTTGGAAAGCACCTTCTTAAAAAGTTTTTCTTTCATAAAGTACCTTTTTCAAAAAGGACTTCTTTAAAAAAGTAAATTTTTCCAAAAGTACCTTTTGCCAAAAATACCTTTTTCAAAAACTACATATACATACATATGTACATATACATATATATTAATAAAAAAATTATGCAAAATAATAGCTTTTTCAAGAAAAAGAAATACATATTCCAAAATCCTTTTTTCAAAAAGTAAATTAATTAAAAAGTACTTATTTCAAAACGTACTTTTTGCAAGATGACTCTGCGGATGTTATTGTTTTTTATATGGATCCATTTAGTGTAATAGTACGAGTATATTCCTACATACTCGTATATACGTGTGTGTAAAAGGAAAAACATAGCATACTTTGTGGAGCAAAATATACTCGTGTGCTTAAAATCTAGAAATACAGCATGCATGTACTCGTGTTCTTAAAATCTAGAAATACAGCGTTTCAGAATATATCACATGCGAAAAATTTAATACACGGATTTAAATGTCTCAACAAACAAAAATTAGGGCATGATCAATGTTACGATCGAATAGCGATGTACAGTACAACGTACTTAAAGGACGATATCTAAGGATATGACAAAAATAAATAAAATATATTTGTTGAATAGTCCTCATTTAGTTTTTAGTCCCTGTGAATGTTACTGAAAATAAAAAAAATTTTGGTTTCCAAAAACAGCAGGTCGTAGGTTCAATTCCTGCCAGACCCTGGGTCTTAAAAAAGCCAAAAAAAATCTTAAGCAGTATGTGTGTTAGAATTTTCTAAAAAGTACATTAAAAGCAATAGTACTTTTCTATAAAATGTATTTCTATAAAAGTTTAATTTGTTAAAATAAATATTTGTTTTTTTTTTAAATATTTTAAATGTTTTCTCTTTTTGCCTGAGCGATAAGTATTTCTTTTTTTTTACAACATTTTTTCTTTTAATATTTCGCCGCCCAAAATTCTTGTTCCAAAAAACTACCAAGACTCTGCCACAATTAATGTTTTAAAATAAATATCTTTCAACGTTAATTCCCATAATGAATACATTTTATCATGTTCTACTCATTATTGATGTTTATTTTAAAAGTCTCCCTTTGGCCTAAAAAAAAAATAAAATCCGACCAGATTTCTCTAAACAAAATTATTAAGAAAAAAGCCTGATGTTTATTTAGATGTTAGTTGAACAATTTTCAATGAATTTATAGACAAAATATCCCACAAGAGACATTTGTTATAAAATATCTAAAATAGAAGAAACCAACACACACAAACACACACACACAGATTTAAAAATAATTTGTTAAGTGATTTTTTGAAAGTTTGGTTTTCATTAGAAATTTATAAAGAAAGAGATAAAATTGAAGACAACAGAACATTTTTATTTAAAATTAACAAATGTGCCACACACAAACAAAACCAACTTGTAAAAAAATTACCCTATACATACATACATACATACATACTTATGTATATAGTCTACAAAATAATACACTCATGAGAATGTCTAAGAAAAACTCTAAAGTAAAACAATAGATTTTCCAATAAAACCGACTTAAAGTCAATAAAGACACTGTGTGGAGGAAAGCAAAAACAAACAGAAAATTCAAACAGGAGTGCTAAACAGTTCAAGCCTTAGTATGCGAGTGTATGCTGATATTTATGTGGTTACATATACATGTGTAAGTATATCTTAAACATACAGTACACACACTTATTTAATTTTGGCTACACATAAATATATGTACACGAGTATATGCGTATATGTATGTCGGTGTAGGTGTACAGAATATGCTGGCATTGACAGTAACTTACTTGTGTTGTTGTTGTATACGGTTCATGACAATGTTTTAACATATTTTGTGGTTAAAATGTTAAACCATTGAATACAATTTAAGGAGTTTTTTTTTTGTTGTTTGTTTTTTACATGCTCTCATAGTTTCCCCAACTCTTTAACTCTGTACGGAAAAAAAGAAATATAAATTTTAGCATTACACATGTCTTAAGGATATAAGCCATGTTAAGGCATTTGGCTATAAAAGTGGTAGGATTATAAATTAAAAAAGTGCAATAAAATAAGTATTGGATTTCTATAGATGCTTAATTGAGGTTAGTAAGTTAAGTTAAATTTTTGTTTTCATTTGAAAATTTATATGACCTAAAGTCGGCTGAGGTTAAATTTATATAAAAACTATTGTTTTTAGTTTTTGTTTTAAAAAGGAATCGAAAGTTTTCACAGTTATTATTTTTGTTTCTTGCTCAAGGCTAATTATTTGATAAATCTGTTTTTATATTAAAAAAAAAAAAAAAAAATAAAAAAAAAAAAAACATTTGCTTATAAGCTTCAAAGATTAAAGAGAAAATTATTTATTTCTAACAGGAATATGATGCAAAAAGAAGCAGGGATTTTTACTCATAATTTATGAATAAATTCACAACCACAATTATTCAGTTTTATCTATTTGTTTAACATTTTTACAGCCTTTGTCGTTTACTGAAATTTCTAATTGTTGTTCATTATTAATATTGATAAACTAGGGAAATAATAAGACACTGCAATCTAGCGAGTCTCAAACATTACATACACTCAGTGACAAAAAGTTTTCTAAAACTTGATTGCACAGATCGAAATTATGCAACGTGTACTATTTTCTTATCACTTATAATTGTGTATGCTTTGAGGTTTTATCAAATGACTTCAGTACACTTGAGCCAAGCTTCGTAAAGATCAGATATGATCCGGTAAGAGACTGTGAATGAGTTACGCATGATTTGATGAATATACAAATAGACAGTCGATTGGATGCCAATATAGGCAGACAGAAAGACGAACGGACATAGAGATGGACAAAGCGATTAACATTGGACGAAAATACAGACGGACAGATGGACACACGCAGATGGATAGAAAGATAAGAACGGATTAAAATATGGAAAAAGGGACGGGCAAAAGGATCGCAATTTTTTTTTTCAATAACCAGTTAAAATTTACTCTAATTTGTAATACAGCCCGTATATAATGCAGTAGGCCCATGTATGCCGATATATCGCAGCCGAACGGCTAAGCGGACACCAAATTGGACGGACAGCCGGATAAATGAACATAGAAATACCATAGTGGATAGGTAGATGGGTAGACCGACTAATGAAAGGACGGACAAATGGATGGATGTATGTATAATATGAGCCGTTAATTTTGAAAGTGGCATAAGACACTTTTTTTTTTGTTGATTGCAAATTGTTTATAAATAAAAAGATATCGTTCAATTTTATTTATTGTTGTCATTAAATCGATTTTTTTTTTAAAAGTGACTTACGCCACTTTCAAAATAAACGGTTCATATATAACCAGACGTGCAGAAGGATAGAATAATGGAGGGCCGGACGGACTTTTTAATATACCGGTGGAAGAACGGACAAACAGGTAGACATATATATGGACAGTAATTTGGGCGAACGGGCGAATAGCCAAGCGAACAGATGGACGAACGAAAAGTTGAACGGACGGAAAAAGGGTAGACAAAGGGATAAAAAAGCGAATGGATGGACGTGCTGACCGAAAGAAGGACGCATATATAGACACTTGAATAGGCAGATGGATAGACAGACGGATGGGTTGACGGATGAACAGACGGATAGACAAACGAATGGCTCGGCGGATGTACGGACGAAGGCATAATTAGATGGCCAGTGGAATGTAAGGTACATACGGATAGTCAGACTGATAAAATCAGACGGATAAACAGACAGGTGGACATACTCGTACATATGGAAGAACAGAGAAGATAGATGAGCGGAAATCGCACAGAAAATAATAGTGTTCTTTAACCATTTAAGTACCGCGCAAAAAAATGCTGGCATTTGTGCGTATGAGTAATATTTTATCTTTAAATAATCATACGCAAGAATGAGCAGGTAATGTTTAAATCAGCGAAGGCCAAATGAGGACATAAGCTCCGAACACCATTCGGCTTCTTATGTGTATTTGGTCTAGTGATGTTACGAATACTCGTACTTGTATTCGATTATTCGAATATTCTCCTATTTTAAGATATACGTATTCGTATTCACCAATTTCAATCGAATTATTCTCAAATAATTTGCACATACTTTCCAAAGAAAAAAAAAATATATATATAAAGTTTTAAAAAGTACATAAAATATACAAAAATATACTAATTTTTAATAATTTTTATTTAAAGAAAACCCTTTGCCTTTTACGCAAGATAATAACCTTCTCTAAAAACAGACACAAATAAATATATATTTTGCAACTAGCATTTAAAAGGTAATGTCTTATATGTATGTATATTCATATCATGTTAAGTTAGTAATCAATTCTTAGCAGAGGAATGTTGAACTTAAAACATGAAAGAATTAAAATTTAATCTGGGAAAGTCCACTGACACAGGTGGCTGGCCCATATGCCCAGTTAATTACTAATTAAAAGCGCAAACAGAAGAAGAAAAACGAAATCTCTAAGTATGTATGTAAGTAAAATAATTTAAAAATGTTCAGTAGTTGTCTTCAATTTCGGCATCTCAATGTCATAATATTGATAAATACCTTAAGTAGTGTGACAGTTTTTTGTTTTTTTAATTTATTGTTGCTGACACAAACGAAGGGATTTTTTCCAATTAAATTTGAAATATTAAGTGGCTCTGAACCTTAAAAGTAATATTTTAATTCGTATTCGGCGAATATTGTTTCAAATATTCGTATTTGTATTCGCGAATACTAAAAATTGATATTCTTAACATCACTAATGTGTACAATCGAATCAAAATAAAAATACTCACCAAATAAATGTAAAAAATAAAGAACAATTTTATTCAGTTGAAAGATAGCTTTTGCACAAGCAAGTTTATGTCGCATTCTTTTCATATTTCTATTTAAACTTTTTTTTTTATTAGATACACAGCGAATATTTGCAACAACGCACAACAACTTTATTTTATTCAAGCTTATAACTTATAAGCAGATTTTTTATAAAAATAAAGTAATAATGAGTTTTTTTGTTAAATTATTTATTTTTTAATATCTGTAAGCATACCAATCCTGAAACGTTAAAATACTTGTTTGGTGTATTTCATTAACTTAAAATTTATTCATTTATCTCAACATTTATATAAAACAAACAGAAACAAAAAACGGAATCTTATCTAGGCGCACGGTAGTGCGCCAGGCCAAGTTCGGCCACACAGTGTGTATATTTACACGAAACAGTTCGAGCTGTTTTTACCCGCTCATAACTTTGCTCCTCTTAATCATAATATAATGAAACTTGAAACATAAGTTCTCCCCACAGAGGTGACCTCACAGGTTAAATTTGAAAGTTCTACCGTAGAAGCTTCCCGAGATATTAAGGTGTGAAAAGTCCATATTTTAATACATACTCACTGACTGACTCACTGACTCACTGACTCATCAATATTATTGGGCACTTCCAGTATAGCTAGAAAGCTGAAATTTGGTACACAGGTAGGTCTTGGTGAGAAAATAACCAGAAAAATCTGAAAACGGGCACTTTCCTCCCAGGGGGACCTGAGTGCCCCTTCTTTGTATGGGGCACTTCCAGTATAGCTAGAAAGCTGAAATTTTCTACACAGGTAGGCCCAGATAAGCAATACATATAAATATTTATACAAAAACAACTTAGAAAAAAGAAGTGAGATCCACACAAAAACATAAATGTGAAAATAAGGCCAAGTTCGTATCCAAAAAGTTTCAGCCGTAAAAAGTACTGAGATCAAAAAAAAAGGACCAAGTTTTTGATAGGTACATTTCCATCTCATTTCTAGGCAACCTGTAAGCTTGGCAAAAATTTTTTGCCTTTCTAATATGGAAAGAATTCTTTGAAAAATTTTGCCAAGCTTATGGTTGCCTAGAAATGAGATGGAAATGTACCTATCAAAAACTTGGTCCTTTTTTTTTGATCTCAGTACTTTTTACGGCTGAAACTTTTTGGGTACGAACTTGGCCTTATTTTCACATTTATGTTTTTGTGTGGATTGATTCTACTTGAATGCTTGTACGTAACAGGCAGCCACGTAAATCAACCAACCAACTAATGTTGGTATTGTGATATGTTCATGTATTTTGTTCACTGTATTTTCACTAATCATACTCAAAAAACATAACTACTACATAGATTCTCTGGTTGAAATTAATAATTATCATAGTATACATTTAGGATGTGTAATAATATTACACTGAGATAGAAATTTTTATTCTGGATTAAACATTTCAACTATAAAGTATGTAAGTGTGAACCGATTGTAATTTTTTTTAGATTAAAATTTATAGAGTAAAATAATATACGAGTGTTTTCGTAAATCATCGCACTTTTAGCAGCAGTGTTCAATTGTATTTCCTCTTATGAGCACTCTCTTGAATGTGATCCCGGTTTTTAGCTATTTTACTCTTATGCCGCAAGCATAAAGCTTAACAGAAAACCAAAAAAGAGCGTTTCATTACCATTTGAGATTTTATTGTGTTTAAATGACTTTTGCTTGAAGTCTTTATAGCAAATAAATTTACTTGTAATTATTTAAAATTTGCTACAAATTTTTTGTGGTATTGAAATCTTTGTTCTCATATTTTTTCCATTATGAATACAGCCACAACATAAACATTTCACAAAGTAATCGAAAATTTTAATTCATTTAAAAACAATGACAAAATATATATAAATGTAAGTGTGTGTGTACATGCAAAATATTTACAATTTTTATCTAATCAATAGTTTTGATATTTCCAATTATGTTTACTGATTTTTATTTATGTATGTTTCCACTTAACAACTATTTAAATTGCATTTTATTAGATAAAATTGACAGGCCAGACACAAAAATACAAATAAAAAAAAAAATAATAAAAAGACTATTGGACAAAAATATGGAGGGCAGTCTGAAAATTATTTTAGAAATAATTAAAAAAAAGTGCTGAAACTAATTTAAGGACTTCTTCTTAACAAGATTTATAGAAAAAAAAAACAGTAAAACCTAAAATAAATATTTAAAAATTTTTCGTTACATTTTCGCTGATGAATTTAATTAAAAATAAACGAAACATGCGTATTATATGAAAGGTTTTGAAACATATCAAAAATCTTAAAAAAATTCAGAATATAGCAACATATTATGCATTTGATATTTTAGTATTTTATAATATTTTCCCTAAAATTTCTGGGGTTTTTATTCAAAACAACATTTGGGTAACTTTAAAATCTAAATGTATTTGTTTTGGTTTTAGATAAAAAGGCTGAATTTTTTTTGGGGGAAAATAAAAATAAAATATTGACAAACATTAAGATAATAAATAAACTAAAACCAGGTGATGTAAAATATAAAAATAAACAAACACACTCTCGCATACGTATACGAGTACACAGTTGATAAAATAAAATTGCAATGAAAGGAAGACTTACACAAGAAAAACAAATAGTTTGAATTTATTCAAAACATTGAAAAGGCACTAATACAAAAACACAAACTGACACAGGCAATCACACACCTTCACAACAACAACAAAAAAAATGTCAACCAACAACAACACGAGCAATAATATACAAGCAACAAATCAATATCCTTTCATATGCAAATTCAAGGAAATAAATGTTTTTCTCCATTTTCACAAGCAAATGTGCATTTATATCCAGCTAAAAGTGCATGTGTGTGTATGTGTGAGTTTGTGTTAAACTATGTGAGTTATATTTTTTGTTTGCAACTAAATTGATTTGTATATATTTATTTTTCTTTTGCTTGTGATGTTTTTTTTTTTGTTCACTTTGTTTAGAAGAGAGTTTTTTTTGTTTTTTTTTTTGTGGTAGGACATTTTCTTTTGTTTACTCAGTGGTAGATAAATGACAAAATCACGTACTCTAAAGAGCTGTATGCACACTGCTATTCATATTCTATAAAACACTTAGAAACAGAAATACATACATACATACATACGTAAATATTAAGCAGTACAAATATGTCACATGTTAGTACAGAATGATGAATCATAAATGATACAACGTATGCAATAGGCTAAAATTGCAATATATGTTTATTTAAATATATACATATAATTTTGAATACAAATATTGAGAGTATGTATTGATAAACTTCCAAAATATTGAATAAATTTTTAGCAAAAATTTAACTGATTTATAATCAAATACATATGTACATATAACATTGGTATATATCGTTTTTATGGAAATTTAATGTATAAAACTAGTTAAAATTTTATTTTATTCGAAAAAAATTATTCGAATAAATTTTATTCGGAAAAAAATTATTCGAATAAATGTTATTCGATTAAAAATTTTTTGAATGAAAATTATTCGAAACTAAATTATTTGAGTAAGAAGAATTGGGCAAAAGGATTTCTATCGAAAAGAGTTATAGATTATACTTATGCATCAAACACAATTCGAATAATAATTTTCGATTGAAAATTTTTGATATGAAATCGCATGAACCAGAATTATTCGAATAAAAATTATCTACAAAAATTCATTATAAAATTAGCTTTGTACAGTTTTATACACTAGATATGTTTGAATAAAACTAACCATTTTTATTCGAATAAAATTTAGTGGAATACTATTAGTGGATTAAAAAATATTGGAGTATTGCTATTAAGCTTTGAATTGTTAGAAGAATTTTATGTTCGGGTAAAATTTTTAACAAAACAATTATTGTACACAAATATAATTGAAACTCTAATTAATCGAAAAAAATTTTTTAATATAAAAAAAATTATTCAGAAAATATTGGAATAGAAATTATTCCAAGGAAATATATTCGGCCAAAAAAAATTACAATGCTTTTTCATTGAATGTTAATTAAACACAAATAGTTCGATACGAAGTAATTGAATAAAATTATATGACTAAAAATATTCGGTATTTGTACAAAGTTGAAATCGAACAAGAATTGTTCGTATAAAAAGTATATGTTTTAAAAAATTGTTAAACAATTTTTGTGCATAAAATTTTTCGATCATCACAAATCAAATCACAAACAAATTGACGGAGGGTTATATGGGTGGACGGACAGATAAATGGACGGACAGATGGATGGAAGGTCTGGACTAGTGAACGATCGAACCTATGAATGAATAGACGAACAAGAGGCTTGATGGATGGACAGATGAACGAACGGACAAATTAATACGTGGTCGGACGGACAGATGCATGGATTGAATCCAAACAATTTTAAATCAAATCTATTAGAATATTTTTATTGACAGATAAATTTTTCAGAAAAAATTTGTTAATAGAATTATTCGAATAAAATTTTTTGATTTAAAATAAATAATTGGCAACTACACGAATAAAGAATTATTCAAATAAAATATATTCGAATACAAGTATGTACAACAATAGTATTTTTATTAAAAACAGATTAAATAAAATTAGTGATGTACAAACTAGTCGAAAATAATTCTGCGACTAAAAGTAATCGGTACTCACATGAAGTTTTATATAATCTGGAATTTATCCTTTATTCAAATAGAATTGTGTGAGTAAAAGTAATCGGTACGATAAACTACAATTATTCGATTATTCTATTTTAATCGAATAATATTTATCGACAATTATTTAAATTTAAGTGATGAAATAAATAATAAAAAAAAAAATCATTTTTACATTTACTTTGGTATTCTATCCTGCATCCCTTAAGACATGTACCATTTTAATGTTAAAAAAAGTATTGTCAAAAAATTGCTCAACATGAATAATCATGGACACCTGTAGCAAAAACGAAAAGTAATACAAACAATGAATGAAGATTTTTCCTAAAGCTTGTAATAAATTTTATTTATTGTATATTTTAATGGAGTCGTAAGAAAAGAATAATAGTACACATTTAAACAGACAGAAAAATACACGATATTTACACTCTCAAACACACACACACACACACATACACGCTCTATAGAGAGAAGTGACGGAATTTTAAATAAAACATTCCATGTATTTTATATTAGTATTTGAAAGTGTATGTGCATGTTGTTTTTGGATTCATACTCATATTTTCAGTTACATTGTTATGAGAAAATAAATGGTTTCTTTTGTTTTTGTAATCATAAATTCTTTTAGAATTAACATGGAACTTTCTTTTATTGTCTTTGTTGTTGTTGTTGTTGCTGTTTGTGTAAATCATATAAATTACAAAGCAATTGTGCTTTTCATAACACGAAAAAAAAAAAAAAAATAAAAAAAAAATTCTTCTAGTTAAAAAAATCCTTTACAATTTAAATTATACAAAGAGTTATTTATTAAAATGGACAAGGGAAACTATAAAAGAACCCAAAAAATACTAGAGAGATTTATGTTTTTAATACAGTGGTTACTTAGCCTTTGGAAGATAATGTACTTTTATAAATTTTAGTCATTTCTATCGCATTTTGTGAGAAAATCCTGGCATCTTCAATATTTTCATTCGCCAGTATCGGCTAGTTGGCGGTTTTTGTTAATTAGTTTTTGAGAAATGATCAAATCGGGGGTCTAAGGCATTCATGGGCAAAATTCAATAAAAGGTTGTATTTTTTTTTTTTTAATTAGGACCAGCACTCAGGGGATGACCCCTACGTATGCAGTGCATTGTGCCGGAATTCAGGGAGAGGGATAAGGTAGAGAAGATAGTTGTTGAAAATTTAGAAGACTTAACTCTTTCACAACTCTGCTTTGCGCGTTATGTTAATTTTTAAGGCAGTGTTGAGGTGCCTCCGGTGTTAAGTAGACGCATTAACTTTGTTAAGCTGTATTAGCAGGCATTTTATTAACTGTTTTTCTTCGCCGATGTTTCTGCTAACCGACGAAGGAGGGCTATGTTGTGTATATTAGCTTGGAACAGCATCAATCGCTGTCGGAATAGTTTTTTAGTGACCAGTGCTATGCCTTCATCACTTAAATAGTCCGACAACAATTAATACAATGTCTGACTATGGTACATTAGAGAAATTAATGCTGTTGATTGACTTGCTCTGGCCAGGGTTTGAACCCAGGCCCCAAGTATTGCTGTGTAATTGGTATTAGTGAGTATGCGAATTTACCCAGCAAACAATATAAAGCGTTATTTTCCTTAGGAAATTATTTAGTACTAATTTAATTGTCAAAAGAAATACATGGGAATAAGTGAATTATTTAAATAATGTTTTATAATATCTTACTATACTTACTGACTGGTATACCATTTTCTGATTGGGTGGGTGTTTTCTTTCAAAATAAGCCCCATAAAACTATGTAAGTATATGAGCGCTAAATTATGGGGTTCCTTATATAGAATGCCTTTTATAGTGCTGTGATTAGAAATGTTTTATAGACTCCTCTATCCTAAAGCTTTTATTGCAATTACGTATGAGCATAATACTTTTCAAAAGCACCGAATTTGTTTTGTTGAGCTGTTTGGAACATAAAAATCGGAAAAGACTTGTTCACACTGATAAGTGGTTGGTAGAAATGACAGGCATCTATACGAAATTTTCTTTATATTCGGAATTATCTAAGCTTTTCCAAAACTTGATAACATTCATTTCAATTGGAATTTCCATTTCGCTGCGAAATATTATTAATTCCGATTGAATTTCAAACTAGCATTTCGAAATATCGCAGTTGAAAGGGTTTTCGGAAAATATCCATCACCGGTGGTATTTCTTCAAAGTCTTTTAATTTTAAGCAAAAAGGTATTTTTACTATTTTTAAAAAGGTCTTCTTTATCTTTCATATTAAATTCAGCTACATTAGAATGAAAGTTAAGAAAATGCCTTTTTAGAATATATTCACTCTTATTTGTGAATGTTTTATAGCATAAGAGGCATTGCATATTGCCAAAAGCATTCCCAAGCATTAAATATTTACCAAATTGCACCATTGTATTAAACCTGTAAATGTTTGCTGGACAAATTGAAGACAAAACAACAACAAAAATGTAAAATATGTAGGAAATGAATAAAAATATGTAAACATCCGCCTCATGTGTACTTGTCGCTAGATCATCGAAGACTGAATGAAAGAGCATAAGAATATGTGCGACAAATGCTTGTGAGTTCATTGTACTTGCACTTTTGTGCAAAGAATTTTGAATTTTGCGCATGAATGGTCTAAGGGACGTATCGTTATCTTGAATGGAGCTTTTTAAATATTTTTATGGGATAGTTTGGGACATTGAGACTGTCATGCCTGTGTCATGTACAATGATTTTTTTTACAGCGAAGTTCAGTCACTAAAAAAAAAAATTTACGACTATTCACCGAAAATTCAAAAACGGTATTTGGTGATCACGAAAACTTACTACACAATTTTTCTAATTCGAAACATTGTTATTATTATTATTCTTATTATTATGTTTAAATATGATTTCTGCCATGTGGCCACCACGGATGTCGCGTAGAAGGCACAATCTGCAACACCAATTTGCAACAACTTTTCGCAGCATCGGCGTAGACAAGTGACTTAACATAATCCCATAGAAAATAATATAATGGGGTTAAATCACACGATCTTGTTGGCCAATTAATTGGGCCATTACGTGAAATTATTTTATCATCAAAAGTTTGTTTTAGTAAATCAATTGTAGCCCCCGCAGTACGATGAGTTTGACGAATAGAACAATTATATTGATTAAAAATTTCAACAATTTGCACGCGTTGTTCTGGTGTAAGTCGATTTATAATGAAATTTCATAGCAAACTAAACAAAAAGCAACTGTCAGCTGTTAAATGAAGCAGTGATGCCAACTCAAAGCCCTTTACAAACACATAAAAAAAATTCTGTATGTCCCTAAAGGGGACTAAATATCCTTAAGTCTCTTAAACGTAACGTTATCTTTTTTATATAAAAAAAATCAATTAAAAAAATTTCTATTTCACTTCACACACACATACATTGCAAAATAATCTGTTAATATAAAATTTATTAATTTTTTTAATGCTATAAATTAGTAATTCACTGTCTTTAGCAGCAATTTCAATTTTAACAACTTTAATAGCAGCATAATATAAAAACGCCCATTTCATTTTGCTAAAACCTAATTGTAGAGTCCTGTTTACTCATAACATTTCTTTAGTCATAACACTTTTATAACATTTAAGACTACAGTAAAAATTTAGAATGGTCATATAAAAAAAAAAACAAATAACCTCTTTAACAGGCGGTAGTAATTTCTCCTAATAGGCGAGTTATACTTTATTTATATGTATGAAATTGATTTGTATAGAAATAAAAACAAAGTGCAGATCGTTCGTTCAATATAAAAACAAAATTTATCACCTCAAGCAATAATATTCCTATTGTTATTTTCTTTAAAAGGGTTTTGTTTAAAAGGAGCAAAATAAAAGCCAGAGTAGCAAATAGGAGAGGATACATCAATATCATTTATGTCTACGAAAGTATTGGCAATCGTTTGAACTTTATGTGTAAATAATAATTGAAAATGGCAACAAAAAAAAATACACATTTAAATTGTTTGGAATGGCAAGTACACAGCAAAAAAAAAATGTTACAATAATTTTTGAAATATTTATCAAAAATATCATACAGTAAAATTGAGCTCAGGGAATTTTTTTGAGTCCTCGTTTGCATCACATTAATTCTCCTCGCTATATACTTGGCCGCCAAGTTACTCTTAAATATTTTCCAATTAGATCCTAAAAATATTGATGACAACTTAAAAGTTCTTAAGGGTGGTGCAACCAAAACGCACGATACCTCTATCGGATAGTCATTATTTTCAATGACTCTGAGACATAATTGAGATTCAATGTCGTTAATGTGCCGAATTATTTCATCCTTTACGTTTTGAATTGTTCTTGACTTATTGGCGTACACTTTTTATTTTAAATATCTCTAAAGAAAGAAGTCCAACGGTGTCCAATCACATGAACGTGGCGGCCAATTAACATCGCCAAGACGTCAGATAACACGGTCATTGAATTTCTCACGCAAAAGAGCCACTGTAACGTTAGCTGTGGTACCATCGTGTTGAAACCATATATTGTCCAGGTCCATATCCTTAAATTCTGGCCATAAGAAGTCCGTTGTCATGTCACGATAGCGAACACCATTCACGGTAACTGATTGGTCGACCTCATTTTCGAAAGAGTACGGCCCGATGACGCCGCCAGCCCATAAACCGCAGCAAACCGTCATTCTTGGTGGATGTTTTGGCTTTTCAATAATCGCTCGTGGACTGTCATTTGCATAAATGCGGCAATTCTCCTTGTTAACAAATCCACTGAGGTATGAAAGTGTGCCTCCTCGCTGACGATGATTTTCCTTGTAAAGTCAGCATTCACTTCTGTCTGTTCAACCAACCATTCGGCGTATTGACGACGCTTGAAATGGTCAGTAGGTTTTAGCTCTTGAGCCAATTGAACTTTGCAAGTGCAATATTCACATCAGTCATGTTCGTGAAATGTTCAATTGTAGGACACAACAACGACTCGAGGTTGACGACTCTTCTGGCACACTATTGCGAACAACAGCAATGTTTTCCGCAGAACGAACTGGGCGAGCACGTACCGGTGTTTTCACATTTCCTACAGACCCGGTTGGCTAAAAATTGCGCACAATTTTATCCCGATTGTGGACAAATTTGGTCGATTATGCTGACACAAAAAAAAAAAAAATCATGAATTGCACGAAATGCATTTTGATTTGAACCATGGTTGAATTTGTCAAACACTGAAACAAAGAATTGACTCACAATTAACATCGTGCCACCACGCTTTACATATTGTACATGAATCTACTATCTGACATCTGTCAAAGTACAGCATTGTCGTGTTGGTGGATAGATCTACATTACTCGTATGAGTCCTTAATAATTTTTTTATGGTTTTGTTATTTATTGAATCTTCAATTATAAATTGAAATATCAATAAGTATTAAGATCTTTAATATAAAAATAGTGCTAAACAAATTTTTTATGTTGTTTTACGTCTCTCGTGTACTTCTTAGAGAAAATATATATGTAGTAATTCTCGTATTTAAATTTCATAGAAATATATAGTGTATGTATAAAATTTTGAAGTAACACCATGATACACATGGTAACTGAAGACGATATTGTGGTGACTTCCGCAAATGTTCTGTTCTGTTCTGTATGTGGAAATTTAAATTGATGTTCATTTTTGTCTTCTTTCCGTGAAGTCTTATCTAACAATTCTTTCTGAATATCAATTTAGCAACTTTAGCGCATGAACATAACAATAGTTTTTAAAGTAAAATGAGGTTGGTGTTGGCTGAATTGGTTAGCGCGTTGGCTGCTAAGTAAGCTATGACTTACAACCAGGGTTCGATCCCTGGTTAGGGCAAGTCAGTTACCATCATAAATTTCTCTAATGTAAATTAGTATGGTATTGTATTAATTTGTTCTTGAACTGTTCAATTGATGAAGGCATAGAACTGGTCACTAAAAAATGTTCCGAAAATGTGATACACAGCCACCTCCTTCGCTGGAAAGCAGAATTGCGGCCGAAGTGCAACAATTAATAAAAGGATTGCTTTCATAGCTTAAGACATTTAATGCGTCTACTTAAAACCAGAGGCGCTGCAATACTGATCTATAATTAACAAAACGCGCAATAGCAGAGTTGTAAAAAGCAATTAAGCTTCTATATATTCACCATCTATATTCTCTAAAACCCATCCCCTGAGTGCTGGGCGTATAAAAAATATATTTCAAAAATTAAATTTTTTGAGTTATAACACTATTGCAGTAAAGGGGTTCGATATGCTTAAACGGAATGCCTACTTAACTGATTCTTAATATACTTTGTACGTGCTTTATGGTCCTGGAACAATGAATGAACTATGATTCGGAAAGTGGGCAGTGCCACTCCTGTTTAATATTCGGTTGTCTTTATGTGTCGTTAGCAGGCATTTGGTTTGGCAAATGTTGCGATATTAGTTTTTTTGATACGATTTATATTTTGACTGCATACATATATGTATAGTCAATTATTCGATAACCCAAAATTTAATTGAAGATTTTTTGTTCTACACTGTTCGGCAGAAAATTTGCTCATTATGGGAGTTTTTTTCTAAAGAACCTCAAATGCAAGATTATACCGACTGCGAGGCATTTAACGTTGACCACCAATATTTTTAATCTATATATCCATAATTAGAAATAAATTTTTTTTAAGTGTAGTCTTTATTTTCAATTTTACTTTGCTAGAGCAATTTTTAGAAAATAGAAGAGAAGCAAAAAAAAAAAAATTATTTTCTGTTTACTTTTTTTTTTTGCCATAAATTTAAATTTCATTTCCAACTAACAAGGTGCATTTAAAAAATATATATATATGCACGTTTTCTTTTTTTCTATAAGACCTCATTCTTCAAATGCATGACTATTTACATGTGTTAATGTGTGTGAGTGTGCGTTTTTAGAACGAGCAAACATTTGGGATTATATAGAGCGGGAGGGCTCAAGAGCCACATACATATACACATACATTCGTACACTTTACATGAGAGGGTGCAAATGATTTTTACGAACGAGTTGGTTGTATTTATTTTTATATGAATTGTTGCACATTTGCTTACAAGGCAATTCACATTTTGCACAATTAAAAGCAACTGCAAATACATGCAACAGAGTGGAATTAATTGGCTACAAATCGTTCCACAAATACATGGCACGTACAATCAAACACACACTTATTTACATACAAACATACATGCATGCATGCATGATTGTGTTGTTGTTACACAAAAAAATTTAACGCAAAAATGAGTCGTATATTAATTATTTGCAAATGCAAAAACCAAAAAAAAAAAAAAAAAATTAATGTTAAAGAGAGTGAAAAAAAAATCATTAATTAAAAAGAAATAATCATCAAGTGAAAAGTTGTAGAGCTTTAATTTAATTAAATATTTTAGAAAATTATGAGCTTCACTATTGAATGCCATGAAAAGTCTTACGATTTTCTTAAGATCTGTTAACCCCAGTTTTAACATAAAAACTGTTTTGCGCCCAAATAATATGACTTTTATGTGCATGATCATGTTATCAGCCATGACATAGTACTCAATTCCGATCGACAGTAGTTTCAATTACAAAATTTGAGTACCTGTTCGCCAAAATCGAAGAAGTTCTGTCTTTCGAACAATTACATTTGAAACAAAAACACAACTTTTGAATTTGAAAGAACTTCTTCGATTTCGGCGAACATCCAGTTAGTCTTTAAAAAACGAAAAGCAAAAAGTTTTTTTCTTATTAAACCATTTTGAAAATTCAAATTTGAATTGCCAAAGAATTTTTCTTTATTTGTAGTAGAAAATAAAAAAGTGCATACTTTTAGGAGCGTGAGTAAAAAAAGCTTTGAATGTTTGGATTAAAAAGCTTTGATAGTAAAAAGCAATCTAAAAATAAACGCCTACCGGCATAAGAAATTTTAAAATTTTAAAATTTAAATACAAAATTAACGGAATCTAAAGAATGTAAATCAAAAACGATCGGAATACGATTACAGAATTTAACCCATTTTTTATCGGAATAAAAGCTATTGTAATTTTATAATACCTCTATAGCGTTTTTGTGAGCTTTTCGTATTAAAATTTTTTTTTCTAAAAGAAACATTATTTAAAGCAATTTGTTAAAGTCCATTTAAATGGACGAATCCCATTTTCTAAAACGTATTTGATATTAAAATATTTTTAATATCAAATATTTTTATTGCAACTATATTTTTTTCTTTTCATAAACTCCCCTTAATTTGATGCAATTAAGGATAAACAAATATTTATGTATGTATGAGTTTACAAACACTTATATGCTCATAAATGCTCATTTATATATAAAATTTTGCTTTTAAATAAATGAATTTAATTGTTGTTATGTTACTTTTTTTCTTCCTTTCTTCATTCTTATAATTAGTTTAATTTTCATTAAATAAAGCTCATGCATATGTTTTTCAAAAAGAGTAAATGTGTAAATAAATAACATACAGATATGTAGATGTATGATTGCTCGCCGTGTATATACACGTCCACAAATACTTATTCATGCAGACATTTATAAAGTAAATTAGTTTAATTTATATTTTTGGTCAATATACTGCGGTACAGACAAATATACAAACAATTATTATATTTGATTCGTTTAATGTTGTGTTGTTTAAAAGAGCATCGTGGGTGGTGTGAGAACTTCACAGTCGCTGTTAAGTTTTTATAAAGCAGTAAAATAACTTTCCTGTGCCACTCCAACTATTGGTAAAATGAATTTTAGTGTATTTTTTAAGAAAAATCTCATTCTTTTAATTGCTCAATACTTTCGGGTACTAATTGGATACAGTTCGATTCTTTTAATTTGTGAGCTTTTAGGCAAAGTCATTGATAATATATCACAAAGTTGTATATCATTTTCATTGGACTTAGTAATAAAAATACAACTCGGCAAATATGGAGTAACACTTATGAGTATTGAGTACACGAAAAAGCTATCAAATACTCGATTTTCGGTGCCCTCTACTCAATAGTTTAACAGCACTCTTCTGAATGTATGACTTAAGCTACGTTCACATTTATCAAATATTTGTCGAAAAAAACGTAACCAAGAAAAAAACTAATAATTTATTTCCTTTAATTCCAATATTTGTTTAATTTTGGGTTCGAATTTTTTAAAAACTGTATAAAAATACTCTTTTGGAGAAGAATTAATTTTATTTTGTAATATAAAAATCGTTTTAAATGACACTATTCCTAAGCAAAACTATTGGTTACGTTTTTTTGGGCAAATATTTGATAAATGTGAACGTAGCTTTAGTTAGATTAAGTAATTGAGCTGTTTATTTTGATAGTGACATAAGTCACTTTTTTTATGATTGCAATTTTTTTTACAAATGAAAAGATACCGTTCAATTGTATTTAGTGTTGCCCTTCGATTTTTTTGAAAAATTTACTTATGGCACTTTCAAAATAAACGGCTCAATTTTTACGAATTTAAAAGTTTTATATCTTTATTAATTGAGTTCCAAAAAATTAGTATTAGTTCATTACTTTATGTGAACATTTTAAACATAATGCTGGCCGCTGATTTTCTGTACCAAAAATGTCTACATGGTAACACTGAAAATCAACTTAACAGCTGATAGTTGCTTTATGTTTCTCATTCGGAGTGATCTTTTTGTTATGAAAAAACTAGCAAATTTTTCAAATTTTTTTTTTTTTAAATAAATTTTAATGAAAACTCTCCATTAAGATCGAGTGATCTCTGCCCATTATAAGATTACTTTCTTAAATGACATGACCCCAACTAAAACAATAGCCATAAGAAAATTTTTAAAATATCCAAAAGCAATTTTTATTTTTGTCTGCGCCTTCCAACAGAATCAGTCCTTTGAATCATGTCATTTTTAAAATTTTTTTTAAAAATTTGTTTTCATTATAGAGGCCACACCCGGCTGAAAAGAAGGGATACTTTTTTTCTCAGCCGTCCACGAGAGATGTAAATCAACAAAAATTAACCGTTGAAATTAAAAATTTTGTTTAGCATTGGCTAAACCTATATTTAATATTTTTTAGATTTAAGATTTGAAAAACTTATTGATAATTTAATTAATAATTAAAGATTCAATAAATAATAAAATTATCAAAAAAAAAAAAAAAAAAAAAAAAAAAAATTGTTGAATAGTGAGATGCATTTTTTATCATTAGTTTTTGGCTTAACCCTCGTAGTTTAAGTTTATGTGCTCAACCATTATTATAATCGAGTATTTCACAAATGTATTAAATAATGTTGGAAGAATAAAAACGAAAATCATATAGTGATTATATTTTAACGATTAAAATGATGTTGATTCTACATCTAAAGATAACATCCAAAATATCAAAGTAGAACATAGCGAACATAATGTTAAAATTTTGTCAGATAGAGCCTTTTCCCTTTCCAGCACACGGTTTGATAATAATTCTTTATCAGTTTGAATGAGAAAAGGTAGTTTCCCATCATAATTTTCTTGAACTCTGTGCTTGCTTTTAAAATTTCGTAGGAAACTGTGCAGGTCAATTATGAAAGAATTTTTCCTAAAAAACCGTTCTTTTTAAATTTATTTTTCTTATTTAAAAAGTAAAAAGTAACAAAAGCGCTAATTTAACATATTTGACGCGTTGAAAGTAACCGATTTTTTAATCTGCCTGTACGATCTATCTGCCGCGTAAAATTCCAACCCACAGAACAGCTTTCGAGTTAAAGTGGAACAATCAACCAAACATTTAAACATTCACATTTATAATAAAAGGTTTTCCAATACGGATGATCCGATTTTGAAGTGACATTTCAGCCATTTGTAATGTGTCATGATCTGTAATTTGTTTTTCATTGTATTCAGTAGTGTTTACAATTTCATCATGGAGAGATATACGCAAGAACAACGTTTGCAAATTATTCAGTTTTATTATCAAAATAATAGTCCTCCAATAGCAACTTTTTGTGCGCTTTTGCCATTTTATGATCGTAATAACCGTCCAAGTATGCTCGCTATTCGTCGAATTGTTGAAAATTTTGAGTTTACATTTTCTTTACTTAATGTTCAAGTGCCAATAAGACAAAGAACTGCTCGAAGTAATGCAAATATTGCTGCCGTCTAGGCAAGTGTTGATGAAAGCCGCAATTTGTCGCTTCCAAGACGTTCTCAATAATTGGGACTGTCTCAAACCACAACCTGGCGGATTTTGAGAAAGGATTTGGATTTTCATCCGTATAAAATATTCTGACTCAAGAACTGAAGCCATTGGACCACCGTAAACGTCGTGAATTTACTGATTTTGCCACACAGCAAATGCAACAATTGAATTATTGCGAGACAAGTTTGGAGATTCGATTATTTTAAGAAATTGTGATATTGAATGGCCTCCAAGAAGTTGTGATTTAACACCATTGACTATTTCTTGTGGGGTTATTTGAAGTCAATGGTCTTTTTAAATAAACCAGACTCTCTTCAAGCTTTACAAGTCAATATTGAACGTAACATTCATGACATACGACTTCATTTAGTGGAAAAAATGCTCGAAAATTGGGTTCATCGAATTCATTCCTGCAGAAGAAATCGTGGAGACCATTTGAATGACGTTTTATTTAGAACTTAATTGTATCGATTGTACTTCACATTAAGTAAAAAACTTTTAAATTTCCTTAACAATAAGTGGGGTTTTTTTTTAAAGAAATCATATCACTCTTATTGGAAAACCTTATATTAGTAGGAAAATTTTCATATATTTTAAAAATTTTACAATCTACAATCGATTAAAAATATCACTAGTAATTTTTTAATCATTTTAATTTTGTTTTCAATTGTGGCTTCTACAATAATTCATATAATTTTTCCGCCAAACTTATTTGTTGAATAAAATTCAATGTGCGAAAAATGAAATGAATTTTAAAGCATTTTATTAAAATACAAATTAATTTTACATTTAATATTCAAGTGTGAAGTTACTTAATTTTCAAATTTGCCAATAAACAAATATTTGTATAACTATATGTATTTACACACATACATGCACATAAAATCGATTATAAAATAAAATGGAAAAAATAAGCAAAATTTTTAGAATTTTTTTTATGTCATTTTAGGTGTCATTTACTTATAAATAAATATTATTAGCATAAATTTACAATAATAAAATTTAGCTAATATGTGTTTATATATTATATATATATTGTAAACAAAACTTTTATATTAATTTTAGCCTAAAAGTATGCAAAGTTTTTTGTTATTAGCATCAAAATTAAGTACGATATTGCTTCAACTTCTTTCTTTTGATCCCTCGTTTAGAACTAAAAAGGCGGGCAAGAAAAAGGACGGACAAATGGCAAAGAGAAAAAAAAAATATCTGTTGATTTACTTGATAATTTTAGTATTAATTAGACGTCGTGTTTTTAATAATTCGCGGTTAATGAATAAAACACTGTGGCGTATAGCTGTTAATATCGCGTATTACTTAAATCAGTATTAATCATACGTCTCAGTGTAACATTCAAGCAAAGACTATAAATATATAAAGATATTGCACGTAGAACATTGAATAAAAACAAAAATTTTTTGCGTTTGTTGATGCTGTGGGGGGAAGTAGCAAGAGAAAAGACCACAAAAATTTTAGGCATACATACATATGTACGTACATAAGTATGTATGTAGTAATAATTTTGTCAAGTTTATTTTGTTGTTGTTTTTGAAACATTTTTGTTTCTTTTCCAGAGAAATTATGGTTTTTTTTTTGTTGTTTACACATATAAATGATGCTCATTGAGAAATGTGTTTGTGTGTGTGTCATATTTCTTGTGCAAAGCACATTCAATAACAATATTAACAACTAAAAGCAGTTTCTTGTTTTCATATAAATCATGTGCAAATAAACAGTGCAAAGACAACGCGACCGATTCCTATGGCTGTAGGGTAAAATTACGTTTTTTGTTATTGTACTATTGCATTTATGTTGATTCGCACCGAACTATGTATACACATATGTTTTATTAAATATTTTATTTTAGAATTTTCAATTGTATATGTAGTTAGAATATAGGTACATACATAGGTACATATGTATATGCATAAATCAAATAAAACGTGCGCTTACCTGAGTTAGAAAACCATAAAATTTATTATTTTGTTTACAAAACTATTATAAAATTTATTAAAATCTTTTTTATAAGTGATAACTAGCACAAGAAATGTAATTATTTTTGGTGATTGGTACATATTTAATAATTTTCTGGATTGAGCATATGTTTTATTGTTTCAAAATTTTAAGTTTTTGTTCGCTCGTTAATTTGTATTTGTATGTTTTCCACGAGGAATGCTTTCGTAAAAGTGTAAGAATTAATAAATTTAGCATCTCCATTCTGTGCTTATAGCATACGTTGTTTTCTTGAAACCAAAAGGAATATATTGTATTTTTGGTGCAATTTACACATTGCTCAACAATAGTTTTTTTTATGTTTTTTATTTCTTTGGATTCATAAAAAATTTTTTCGAAAACTTTTATATGAATCTTACATACTGCAAAAAATAAGTCTGATGGAGCACACAAACTTCCAAAATCTGAATTTTTATCATAATTTTTTGCAATTTTTTGTACAAAAATTTCTGATGGATATGACAAAATTTGCGCGGGTTTTATTATATCCATACGGCAGCGAGCACAAGATATCCGTTGAGCTAGCAGAGTTATTAACAGATTTCCAAAAATAAATTTATGAGACCCAACTGCAGGCAACACCTTTCAAACAAAACAATAATTTTGAAAATCTGTTTATAAATTACCAGGTTATTCAAAAAGCAATTTTTTCTATTTCAAATTCAAAATAATACATACTTATATAGCCTATATTTCAAGATATACACTGTTAACATATCTGCGCGAAATTTCATTTAAATCGGTCCAGTAGTTTCGGAGATTAGCGAGAACAAACGTCGTGACACTTTATTTTTATATATGTATGTATATACATATATAAAATATACATAATTATATAAATTTCCAATTTTAAATAATATTAAATTCGGTGCGAATCGATGTTCTTGCAATAGTACAACAATAAAATACATATATTTGCCATTCAAATAAGAATCAGCGACATTAGCTATACGTATCTTATGTCCACATATATTGTGCGAACACAAAACGAGCCTTTGCTTCAAAAGCGTCATAATTCAAAATATGTCATTTTTGAGCTAATATGTATATAACTAATCGCGATATCAATTTTTATATTGTGCAAAATTTTCATACAAATATGAAAGATATTTGTATTTTATTATTCTCTTGGGAGAAGAATATTTTACCATTGATTTATAGGTAAATTCTAGACTTTAAATTCGTTTCCTACCAAACAAGATTTTTTGAATTATGACTCTATTGCAGCAAAGGCTCGAAAAGTTTTTTTGTTTGTTTATATGGAATCTTTCGTTTGTTTATTAAATGTACACACATGCACACATACTTGTGTATGCAAAGACACAAACGTATGAACACATGTATACATATCTAAATGAATAGTAGAGACATGAGAATAATAAATTCTCTGAGAAAATAAATGACTCTCTTGAAAAAAGTGGTTTTACTACTAAAACCACCAGCAAATTAAGCATTTGCCGTACAATGTTCTACGTGCAATATCTTTATATATTTATAGTCTTTGGTTCGGGGTTTTTATAATCGTACAAATAATATACAGTGGAGTATTATTATTACACGATGGAACAAATTCAGGTTAGCGAAAGTTAGGTCGATTCTGAGAGTGAGTGGTGAAAATAGAGGCTAATTTAGGAGACCCGTATCGCAGCGTTTGTTTATGTTAGTTCGAATTTTTTATCGACCTTCGAGCTTAGCAGTCAAATGCCGATTTTCAGCATATTGTTTACATGATTTTTGGCTATAACTCGTCGACTAATCGATATTTTTTAAATCTGAAAAAGCCAAATTATTGCTAGAGACCTGCAACAATTAAATTTTTTTTAAAAAATTGATAATTGAAAAATGGCCCCAAACTGAAAAATTAAAAATGGCTGTGTCGGGAAATATCATGGTGGAGAAAATCCTAAGCCCGGCCGTAGGCCTTCTCTGCTAGGGATCTTTAGTTAGCAACTCCAATTTTGGAAAACAATCCAAAATTTTAAAATATTTGAATTTAATTACCAAAGATTTTACCGGTAGCCAGCGTCTGGCCGGGCTTAAGAATGTTTCCCACCATGGTATTTCCCGGCATGGTGGTGGGTACCAAAGACTCTCTGACTTGCCAGTCATTGACCCAAAAATCGTCCAATATATACAAGTTTGGGGACTTTTTCAATCTTTTCTTGGGGACCTTGTTTATGTGGAAAATTTTTCGGTCAAGCTTTTTCTTTCTCATGGTGCTTCTAACAGCGACAGTTGCTTACTAACGGTTTTTCGCATTGCTGTCCTTCGGCGGAGCTCAAGGTTTCTCTCATGCATGGAATTTCCAGCAACGTCACCATTTAGTAATAATTCCCAAAAGGCAGTTTTTGATATAAAGAGTTTTTTGGGATTTATATTTTATTTACTCTGTTTTGGGGCGATATTTAATTTTAATTTTGGGGCCATGAAAAATAACGAGAGATAAAAAATTACCCCAAAGCGTTGTTTAGAAAACAACAACACGAATTTTGGGGCAAGTTTTCCTTTTTTAGGGTAATTTTTCATATTTTATTTTATAGTTTATAGGGTTATTTTTCTTTTTCTGGTTTTTTGTTGGAAAGGGCGTTTTCCATTTAAGTTGACGATATAATTTTTCCGTTTTGGCGATTTTTTGTGAAATTTTTTTATCTTTATAACTTAAGTTTTTGAAGTTTGCGAATTTGTTCACTTTGGGGTTTTGATGACTCTTACTTTTTTTTACTTTTATTTTTTTTTTAAATTCTTTCAAGTTAAGCGATTTTTTTTATTCTTGGCGATTTTTTTCGTTTAGCTGATTGATTTTTAGTTTTTGCCATATATTTCTTTGTTCCAATTATTTTCATGTTTGGCGGGTTTGTTACCGTTTTTTCATTTTTTGAGTTTTTCCGTTTTGTCGGTTTTTTCGTTTTACAAATTTTTTTTTAAATTTTTTTTTTATTTTTAATGATATCTTCTGGGTTTAAATTTGTTTGATTATTTTTCTTTGTGGGTTTTGTTTTGTTTTTCGCGATTTTTTTTTTGTTTTGGCGACTATTTTTTTTTTGAAAAAATTTTGTAAATAACATTGAGTAATGAGACACCCTTTATTTAAGATTTAGTTTCGATATAGTTTCGTTTTGAACTGACTATGAAAATTTTAATAGTTTAATTAAAGCTGTTTATAATATAAATCAGGATTACAAAATTACATTACCTAATGGAAAACCCTTTAATTTTTATTTTATTCCGGCTTTGAATATTCATTAATGTTGGCTGTTTGCTGCTTCACTGGCTGTGAAATTCAATAGTTTAAAATTTCAAACGAGTTCAAAATTACATTTCTTAATTGAACACCCTGTTTCTTTCAAATTTTTAAAAATTTATTACTTATTTTCATATATTCATATTTTTTTATGATAAGAAAACGTTTACTTACTTATTTGTACAGTGCAAATTTTATATATGAAATAGCTCGCTTTAGCACACCCTTTTTTTATTTATTAAGTTTATCTCTTGAATAGTTTTAGTAATTATTGCATTCATCGTAACGCATCCTTAGTGTATCTGGCTTTTGTTATTAATTTTACTGTTACCGGAATTCGTTAATACTTTCTAGCTAGGCACAAGTCGGCGAGATTTTGTAAAGCATCTATGAGATCGACATATAAAAACACTCACATTTCCCGTGTAAGAGTTTTACCAACAATACATTCTCTTAAAATCAATTCTAGCCTTAGCTGGCCATAAAACAAGTTCTTCCTTAACCCAATTTCTTTTCTTTCACAATTTTACTGATTCTAAAGAAAAACTAAATAATAGTTTTCATTTGACGCGCAACTCAAAAAAAAAAAAAAATAAAATTGACAAAAAAGAAGCAACAAATTTTAAAAGTATTCTTCAACAATTTGTTAATTTCATTTATTCTCTTTAGCACTCTACTCCTTTGTATCATTTAAATGAAAAAAGTTTTTTCAAAAGAAATTTTTAAAACCTATTCAGAGCTTTTTTTTATATTTTCTTTAAGTGGCAACAAAATTTCAGGGTGTGACAAATTAGGCTGAATAAAAGAAGCACAAAATAAGCACAAAAAAAAAATGAAAAGAAAAGAAGAAATTGGGGTTGAAAATATTAAAAAAAAGAAGTGTCATCATTCATGAAATTTTAAAATTGTTATTAACACATTCCATACAATTGTAATTGAGTGGATGAGTAAATTTAATAAAACTTAAATGAATGTTACACATTGAACATTTCATTTGTAAAGAAAGTTAAAGAAATGTTGTAGCTTCAACTTCGTTTTATTTAAAAGTTTTTTTGTGTAATTAATTTTTCCAATTTGCTATGGAATTAATTGATATGTTTTGTGTGTCCTTTTTAGCCTGAGTTCGGTTAAAAATATTTACAGTCGGGAGGGGAATATAAAGGTTAAGTCAAGAGTTTTTAAGGTGAAAAAGAATTGAAATTGAATAGTGATTGGACTTTACACCGAAATAATACATTCTCTTAGCAGAGAATGTTGAGGTTGTCATATATTTTTCTTAAAATTTAGTAATACTCCAACGTACTCGATAACGTAATCAAATAATAATTCAAATATTTTCTAGGATTTATTATACCCTTCACTAAAAATGGTAAAAGAGTATTTACAGGTTTGTCATTCCGTTTGTAAATGCCATAATATTCACATGAGACCCATAAAGTATATATTTACATTTATTCTTGGTCCTCATAGATGAAACTATAAAATAAAACTATAAATAAGTGTCGGAAAGACCGTTTTTCCGTCCGTCTGTACATGAAATCGGGTTTTCGAAGATACCAGAAGATTTGCCGTCTTGGATCTTGAACTTTTGTATCAGAATTTGCCTGAAGAAAATTCGTATTGAAAATTAGCAAAAAAAAATTGTTATCATAAATTATGTTTTATACATAAATTTATAAAACTTATAGGCAAGACCATATTTTGTGACAAACTTTATGGCCAAATTATTCACACAGATTTTTCAAACCATATACCTTATTAAAGATATTTGTTCGCAGAAGTAAACAAGATGTTGTCGGTTTCTGTGGGTTCAGTATTATGGGAACTATAAGCATTAACGGTTAAAAAATAACAAACAACTAGTACATACATATGCTTGGTTTGCAATGAATGTAAACGGTACGGGAATTCCAAAAAACTTGGTCAAAACTCCCCTCAAAATCCCAGAAATCCCGGAAATTTTCCTGGGAAAAGTGGCAACACTGGAAATTTAAAAATTTTCAAAGCGCAACACTATATATTCATCATACATAGACTTTACAAAAAAGAAGTTTCCACTCAAAAAAACAAAAGACTTAAGAAACAAGTGCCACTTATGCACTATTTCCGGTCTAGGTCCAAAAAAACCAAAAGTTCGGGGACTGGACCACTTGAAGCTTATAGTGGACCTAATTACCTGCATTTTTGTATATAAATTATTTTGCCAACCAGTTTTTGGTTGAACAAAGTAATTAAAATAAAAATAAAAATTCTGCCACTTATGCACTATTTCCGGTCTTGGTCCAAAAAAACCAAAAGTTCGGGGACTGGACCACTTGTAGCTTATAGTGGACCTAATTACCTGCATTTTTGTATATAAATTATTTTGCCAACCAGTTTTTGGTTGAACAAAGTAATTAAAATAAAAATAAAAATTCTGCCACTTATGCACTATTTCCGGTCTAGGTCCAAAAAAACCAAAAGTTCGGGGACTGGACCACTTGTAGCTTATAGTGGACCTAATTACCTGCATTTTTGTATATAAATTATTTTGCCAACCAGTTTTTGGTTGAACAAAGTAATTAAAATAAAAATAAAAATTCTGCCACTTATGCACTATTTCCGGTCTAGGTCCAAAAAACCAAAAGTTCGGGGACTGGACCACTTGAAGCTTATAGTGGACCTAATTACCTGCATTTTTGTATATAAATTATTTTGCCAACCAGTTTTTGGTTGAACAAAGTAATTAAAATAAAAATAAAAATTCTGCCACTTATGCACTATTTCCGGTCTAGGTCCAAAAAAAACCAAAAGTTCGGGGACTGGATCACTTGTAGCTTATAGTGGACCTAATTACCTGCATTTTGGTATATAAATTATTTTGCCAACCAGTTTTTGGTTGAACAAAGTAATTAAAATAAAAATAAAAATTCTGCCACTTATGCACTATTTCCGGTCTAGGTCCAAAAAAAACCAAAAGTTCGGGGACTGGACCACTTGTAGCTTATAGTGGACCTAATTACCTGCATTTTGGTATATAAATTATTTTGCCAACCAGTTTTTGGTTGAATAAAGTAATTAAAATAAAAATAAAAATTCTGCCACTTATGCACTATTTCCGGTCTAGGTCCAAAAAAAACCAAAAGTTCGGGGACCGGACCACATGTAACTTATAGTGGATCTAAATACCTACATTTTGGTATATAAATTATTTTTATAACCAGTTTTTGGCTGAACAAAGTAATTAAAAACTTAGTGTTAGGTTTTTTCGTTTCAAAAACCAAAAGAATTAAGACACAAACGTTTCAAAATTTCTTTATTCGGTCGCCTCAAAGCCCGCGATAGAAGCTATACAATAGCTTAAAAAAAATTCTGAAGTTTTTATAAGGATACCTTGAACAGTTACATCTAGAATACGAAGAATTGTGCCGGCCATTGGTTATACTAGTTTATTTATAAAATACATGTCTGGGTGAAGGGTATATAAAATTCGGCTCTGCGAAATATTATTCTTACTTGTTTTCTTCTTCTTAATTTCATTTCATTAGTTGCTTTAGTTGGTTTACGTGGCAGCCTGCTCCGCGCAAGCTTTCAAGTGGAATTAATAAGATTCCGTTTTGAAAGACCACTCCACTCGTCACTGTCAACCTGGTCTATGGTCCGAATCCAGGCCTCAGATTCGGAGTAAGATACTAGATCCATCCCGTCGCATTGAGGTATCTAATTAGGTCACCTAGACCAATCCTTGATACCTCCGAGAGATCGTCTAATATGCTATTGCACAAGAATTTGTGTAATTTTTCATTACTTGAAAAACTTTTTGCTGCAAAAAATTATTTTATTCGTATTCACGAGTTAAAAAAATAATATCAAAAAGAATTCACTCCTTCTCATTACCTTTTTATTACCCAAAATGTCTTAACATTTCAATTTGTAATTTGCCAAATTTATTGAATTTTATTTAAATGATTTTTCCTCATTAAGAAATTCTTGCTTTTTCCCAAATCTCTCATGTCCTTTGTCTTAATGCCTCACATATGTTGCGCATACTAAAACCATACAGACGACACACAGCCAAACTGGTGGGCTATGCAGGATATGCACAAATAAAACTTACAACTAAAAAAAAAAAAAAAAAAAAGAAAGATAAACTTGTTGTTAACCCCCATCAAAAGCCCTCATTGTAATTCATGTAAAAGGATAAAACCTCAAGTTAACCTTGTTTGTACTTAAAGACGCACACAGATACCGCTTCACTAATTAAACTTACCGCTGGCGGGTGTGCATATGTGTTTGTGTTAGTAAAAAAATTACTGTTGCACTTAAGAAAAAAAAAAAAAATTATGTTACCACAAACTTTTTCTCTCCCGTCAAGGTAAGATCAGACAGAGTGAGAAACCACCATGATAAGTCACCAGTAAGTGGTTTTTCGTGCAAAAAAAAAAAAAAAAAAAAAGAAAACAAAAATAATTATATAAAAACCGAGATGCTGAAAAGAAGACGAACAACCAAAATAAAACTTGAATTTCATTCAACCGCAAATTTATTGTTTAACGAAACGTATGAAATGTTAAACGGAATATGTGTGCCATAACAGCCATGGTTAAGACAGTGGCTTACTTCGCTATATTTTTCTTTCCTAATAAATGAGAATTAGCCAGCCTGCTCATCTTTTATATAAAAAAACTTACTGGAATGGACAGAGAGCACAATGGACTCTGCTGGATGTCAAAAAGATTTCATTGAAAGAGAAAATAAGTACGTTTGAAATTTTTTTCACTACTATCACCCAGTCAAACCACTGTCTTCATAATTGCTGAGTACTGCCATGCCAACGAAAAAGCTGGAATGTTTAAAAATTTGTTAAAAAAAATTTTTTTAAAGGTTACTAATTGATGACATTGAGGTTTGCTCGCAATAAAAATATAAAAAAAACACGAAATGAGCGCAAACAGAAGGCGGCATAAAGAATAAGAAAATCGTGTCATGACAGCCAAACCTGTTAACTAAACCCAATTACTACAAAGAGAACGCAAAGTTAAGAACTACAAGCGACCTGGTTTTTACACTCACTTAAACTAAAAAAAAAAAAAAAAAAAAAAATAAAAATGTATTTGTTTAAGTACAAATACACACATTCACCGACATCTGCATATAAAGAAGCAGCAGCATATTCGAGCAATTAAACATTAAACTGAGGTGTTTTTTTGCGACACGCATTTTACATTTGTTTTCACATTTCTTTAATTAATTTAACACGTGTAATTACAATAAATTTTTAATGATTAGTATGTATAATTAAATGTATTGTAATGTATGTGTGTATGAGTATGTGCACTTTAACATTTTGTTAGGGAATTTTTTTTTTAGTATATAGATGAAAGAAACTCTATTTAAAGTTCTACAAAAATACTTAGGGGTGTTACTCTGTATTTTGAATCGAAAGCAAATGCATTCGAATTTCAATGTAAATAAAATCCGCACAAAAACACAAATGTAAAAATAAGGCCAAGTTCCTATCCAAAAATATTTCGGCCGTAAAAATTACTGAGATCAAAATAAGGACCAAGTTCTTGATAGGTAAAATATAAGCTTGGCAAAATTTTTCCAAAAATTCTTTCCCATATTATAAAGGCAAAAAAATTGTACGAAGATTTAATCAAAGAAATTATACATTAAGATTAAATCAAGTTTTTTGTCGAATGAAAAAAGAAATAGCCAAACAAATTCTCTCCATGTAAGCGCTTTATGGGCGGTAGGCGTGGCAGGTATTATTGAAACTTGTCATGTTTGTTTGTTTTTATTTTAGAAAGTGTATGTACCAAATTTCTAGACTTTTACTTGAATAATTTCATGGCAAAAATATTGATTTGGATTGTATGGGCGGTCTTCGGTGGGCATGGTCAATTTTAATGCTACTTCGTAAGCCTCCTTCTTTTGTTTTAAAAAAAGGAAGGTATCAAATTTGTATACTTTTGCTTGGATAGGAAAAATTTTATGGTGAAAAAATCGATTCGAATTGCGCTGGTGGTGGGTGGTGGGCGGTTGGCATGACCTATTTTAATTCTACTTAGCAAGCGTCTTTGTTTTTGTATTAAAAAAATTTATGTTTCAAATTTCTAGACTTTTGCTTGGATAGAAGAAATTTTAAGCGAAAAAATAGACTTGAATTGCATGGGCAGTATTCGGTGGGCATGGCCGAATTTAATGCTACTTAGCAAGCGTCCTTATTTTGTTTTAAAGATATAATTTACCACATTTTTATATTTTCGCTTGAATAGCAATAACTTATGCGAATAAACCGATTCGGATTGCATGGGCGCTATGCGGTGGCCATGGCCGATTTTAATGCTACTTAGAAACCGTCCTTCTTTTCTTTTTAAAAAAATCTAGGTAGCAAATTTTTAGACTTTTGCTTGGATAGGAAAAACTTTATGGCGAAAAAATCGATTTGGATTGCATGGGCGGTGGGCATAGCCGATTGTAATTCTACTTAGCAAGCGTCCTTCTTTTGTTTTTAAAATAATCTAGGTACCAAATTTTTAGACTTTTGCTTGGATAGGAAAAATTTTATGGCGAAAAAATCGATTTGGATTGCATGGGCAGTGGGTGTGAACGATTTTAGAAATATATAATTTTTTCCTCAATTTAGTCAGTTTAATGCTCGGTTCCAAATTTCAATGATCTTCCACAACTCCTTATAATTTTTGCACAAAAATGTATGAACCCATCCCATAGTGCCACGTTTCCAAAGTATTTAATTCTATATTTGTACTCTGAAAAGATATTCCAAGGAAAATAACCCGAACTATTTAAAAAGAATTTCTAATTTTCAATTTACTCGTACACCATTATTCTTTCTCTGAGGGATTTTGTAAATTATGAAGACATATACTTCTATATTCGAATAAATTTGAATTAAAATTTTATTATTCGAATGATTTTTTGTACAATAAGATTTACGCAAATAATTTAGTTTGAAAAATTTTGTTCGAAAAGTTTCTGTTTTAGAACAGGTTCAAAAGCAGAAAATTCATACTCCCATAATTTCTGATTTAATTCAGTTTTTTTTTATTTAATTAATTGTAGCAAAACCAGTAATGTGTTTTATAGCTTCCAGAAATATTTTCCATCGTCGTCATAGTTTTACTAGCAAAAGCTCACATTAATTTTTTTTAATTATGCTCCTAAAAGTATGCATGTTTTTTATTGTTTAATTCCGTCTAATAGGTGGTGTTTGTTAAGTGTGGCTGTGTGTCTAGTTTGCAATTGTTTTTTTTTTTGCATGACCACCTTCAGCACATAAAGAAATCTATTAAAAAATGTATATTCTACTTTAGTTTTCTTGCTTTTCTTAAATTTTTTAAATGTTTAATTTCCCCAAAAACATAAAAAAAACGAATAAAAAAGCAAAAGTGTTAACTCTGACAAAATGCATAAAAATTATTTCCACACGATTAATCAATTTCTTTGAATTCAGTGCACTTTGGAAATTCCTGTCCTTTTTATAACTCTGCTTTAGATGTGTTAGTTTGTGACTGCTGTTGGCTGTCGAACATTGTTCAGCACAGCATTCAGACGTCAGACATTTCATACATTTTATGTTAATGCAGATAAAAACTATCATACTTCAACTGTACATGGTGATGATGATGTGTAGAATCTATTATCAAATGTGTGTGTGTGTGTGTCTGTGTGTGTATTTGTTTTCCAAGTGGCTGGCTTGAGCTTTCAATGCCCTACGAATATTTGTTTTTAATTAAAGTTTTGTTTGATAACTAAAATTAGAATTTATTTACGGAACAATTACAGACAAAATGTTTTTTTTTAAGCAAATGATTTTAATTTAAAACAAATTTGATTTTAGAACTACATTCTTGTAAATACAAAAAGAGCTCGATGACTTTTCAAACCCCAAAATGCATGTGACTCGTATGGATGCTTAAGTATGTAAATGCTTAAAATTTAATAGCGTACCAAACTACAACAAAATAAATCACAATGTATCATCAACGACATTATCATTATCTGTATTATTGTCGCCATTATTATAATCATGATCCTTATTCTCAACTTGTTGTCATAAAATGGTAACTCAAAACACATTATCAATTCATGTTGTAAGATTGTATGTATTTGTGTGAATGAATGTCTGATTTCAGATATTTAAGGGGACATCAAGAAAAACACATCGTTGCATCCTTTTATCAGACTGACAAAAAAAAAAACGAAATAAAATAAAATGTTGCAAACGTCATTAATTCAAACAATGAAAAATGAAATACGACTAAATTTACACATGTCAAATAATTTGATTTCAAATGCTTGAAAAAGATAAATATTTCAGCTAAACTTGTGTATGTATATACAAACTACAAAAATACATACATACTTCCATACATATGTATGTATGTATGTCTGCATTCGAACAAAGTAAAAAGCAAACTTTTTGGAATAAACCTAAAATATTTTTTTTATCTTAGAACATACACAGCATATTTTAGTTAGAAATGTCATTGAAATTGAAAAGTTTTTTAAAAATAAAAGAACTTTAAATTTCCAAAAGAATACAAACTTTATCTCATTAGTCTGGGTTAGATATCTGCAAAATACTTTTATTATCTTAAAGTTTGAAATGATTGAATTTAACCCTTTATCACACTCTAAGCCAGCTTCTGTTTTGAAATATAAATTTAAAGATTGGAAAAATCAAAAAATATTAATTTTATAAATTTTCTTTAACAAAACATTAGCTTCTTGATAATACAGATTTTTTCTATAAAGTTTATTGCAGTGATAGCTTTTCATTAGAAAAATTTGTCATTGTAATATACATAGTTTCTTTAGAATAATTTCTCACTGTGATAAAGTTTCTTTGGAAAAATTTGTCACTGAGATAAAGTTTCTTTAAAAAATCTGTCACTGTGATAAAGTTTCTTTAAAAAAATTTGTCACTGTGATAAAGTTTCTTTAGAAAAATTTGTCACTGTGATAAAGTTTCTTTAGAAAAATTTGTCAATATGATAAAGTTTCTTTAGAAAAATTTGTCACTGAGATAAAGTTTCTTTAAAAACATTTGTCACTGTGATACAGTTTCTTTACAAAAATTTGTCACTGTGATAAAGTTTCTTAAGAAAAATTTCTCACTGAGATAAATTTTCTTTAGAAAAATTGGCCACTGAGATAAAGTTTCTTTAAAACAATTTGTCATTGTGATAAAATTTCTTTAGAAAAATTTTTCACTGTGATAAAGTTTCTTTAGAAAAATTCGTCACTATAATAAAGTTTCTTTGTCACTGTGATACAGTTTCTTTAGAAAAATTTTTCGCTGTGATAAAGTTTCTTTAGAAAAATTTGCCATTGTGATAAAGTATCTTTAGAAAAATTTGTCACTGTGATAAAGTTTCTTTAGAAAAATTTGTCACTGTGATAAAGTTTCTTTACAAAATATGTCACTGTGATACAGTTTCTTTAGAAAAATTTGTCACTGTGATAAAGTTTCTTTACAAAATATGTCACTGTGATAAAGTTTCTTTACAAAATTTGTCACTGTGATAAAGTTTCTTTTGTAAAAAATTGTCAATGTGATAAAATTTCTTTAGAAAAATTTTTCACTGTGATAAAGTTACTTTAGAAAAATTCGTCACTGTGATAAATTTTTTTTCATTTCTATAAAAATATATTGTAATAAATTTCCTTTAGAAACATTGTCATTGCACTAAATTTTCTTTAATAAAAGTGTCAGTGTGATAAATATCATCGTGATAAATATTTTTTACAAAAATTCTCACTGTAATAACATATTCTAAGAAAAATTGTTGCTTTGTTTAAGTTTCCTTAGCAAACTTGTCACTACGATGAACTCTCTTTAGAAAAATTGTCTCTGTACTAAAATTTCCCAAGAATTTTCCTTAGAAAAATTTGATGAATTTTCTTTAGCAAAATTGTCAATATAAATAATTATCTTTAGCTTTGGCGGTTATTTTAAATCAATTAATTTAATGACTTTAATTTGAAAAAAATTTTTTTTGCTTCATGTATTTCTTTTCCTTAGGCAAAATTTACCGTCCTTACTTAACTGAAGCCAATAATTTTTATGTAAAAATATTATATATTAAACTATTGTGGCGTTAAATTACACAATTCGCTTTAAGACTTTATGTGTATGTATATATTAAATGTATTTTATTTGTATGTATTGCTCTTTTGCTCTCTTATTTAATTTTCCTTTGTACATTATGCCCTTTAGCATAGACATGCACTTTTTTTTGTTTCTTTTGTGATTAAACGTTGTTGTTTGTTTTTTGTGTGTCCTTTAAAATATTTCTCTTTAATTGCATTCATCTACTGGCAAATTAAAATCAAGTAATTTATTTGTATTTACACAACCTTTAGGGTGACCACATTAATAAATATACAGTGACAGAAAAGTTTCAAGAAATTTATGTAAAAAGTGTAAGCAAGAAATTACTATCGGGTTATGTCACACTTTTAGATCGAAATGGCTTTAATTCCGTATTTGTATTCCGAACGTTTTTGTTCTACAGTCTTTAGATTTCATTACATTTTTTCTTGTTTAGTTTTATTAAAGGACACGCCCACTGAATGTCCTTAAGGAGAAGCATACTTTTGGGAGTTAAAGTAGAAACGATTCATAGCGTCTATATAGCAATATTCGGAATACCTCCATTACTAATTAGTAGGAAATTTATATTTTAAAATTCCAAAAAAATCTTCGCAATGTCATAATATAGGAAACAATTTTTTTTCCGTGTATCCTGTGGCTCTCTGAAAAAAGAGCTAATAAATAAACATGTTTGTGGAAGAAAAAAGTGAGGATACAAAGCAGAAAAACTTAATTTACCTGTACTTACACATGCTGGTGCTTAAAACCCCTCCAGAGTAAATAAACGTCTGTGTATTTATAGTTTAAGTTTAATGAGAATTTCACAAAGGACAGTCATTTATTGTAGATATTTATTCATAAATAAGGCAGAAAAAAAAAGACACGAAATGAAAAAAAAAGAAACAACAACATTAATTAATTCAAGTCATTGTGGGACGATTAAGTTAAATGTTAATTATAATAACAACTCATATGAAATTATATATTTTTGTTATGAATGAGTCCTTGTGGACTCAGAAATAGCACAGGTTTTGAATTAATTTCTCTAATTTTTAACATACTTTTATTTCGATATGAATCAAGTTTTTTCAATTCTTTTTTTGTGAATAAAATACTTTTAGCTGAAACTACAATTTTAACCCAATCTTGTTTCTTCGTCTTTATTTATTTGAAAGAAATCAATTGTTTGAAGAATATGAAGGCAAATTATTAAAAAAAATCAGACATATTTTATTTTACTTCTTTATTCGCAATTAATAGACGTTACTTTATTGAAAATTTTTTATAATATTCCCGTACCATCAGAAAAATACTTTAAAGTCCACTTTAGTTGTTTACATCACATCCATTAATTATGCAGGCAAAAAAAAAATAACATCCCTTTAAATATGTAAAAATAGTATAATTTTAAGTATTTAACTAAATGTACTTTTTAAGCTGCTCTACTCCTGCCACTTCAGCTGCCATATTCTAGCCTAAAAGGATTTGTTTCTGGTTTTTTTTTTCGCACAAATAGCCTTGTCTGGCCCTAAGCTATTTTTTTTGGTATATGTTTAATTAAAGGATATTTTTGATGTACAACATAAATATTTATCTTGTACTCGTATGGAAGTAAGTAAATGTGTAGAATACAATGTCTGTCTGTGTGCATGTTTTCATAGATGGAATATTTTGTCTGCCAGTTTTTTTTTTTCATTAAAGCGTACTTGGTTTATTGTGTGTCAGTGTGTGTGTGTGTGTGTGCGTGGTTGTATACATACACACATGAGTAAATGCTTATTTGCTTTGTATGGAAGTGTTTGTTTCTGTGGTTGCTAAATTGTTGTTATTATTATTATTTAAATAAAGTAATTATCCAGCGTAATGCCAAAATACAAGAATTTTATTCATTTATGTTACCGCACACTTACGTACACATACATACATATCTGCACCACATACCGATGTCTGAAATATCATATACGAGTATGTACAAATATTATTCCACTTATAAACACAATTAATAGTCATTTAAATAAAGAGTTTTTATTTATATACTTTTTTTTTAGTTTTGCAAAACAATTAAATACGATTAACAGAGTTTAAAGGATGAAAGACAGATTTCTGTTTTAATATAGCAAAAGAATCCTGTTGGAAAAATCGGAATAAAATCAAAATTGTGAATATTCATTAGAAAAAAAAAAAAAAGAAATCACGGTGATTAAATTTTTTTCGGAAAATTATCACTGCGATTAATTTTCTTTTGAAAAATTATCACTGCAATCAACTTTCTTTAAGTTAGATGACAGGACAATTTTAACAACTAAATTTCTATTTTATACATGTGGTTTCTCAGTATAAGGGTGAGCCGATAGACGTTCCTCGATCTGTTTAATTCATTTATTTTGAGTAGGTTTAGGTTTTAAAATTTATTTTTACAAATAGGTAAGTATATAGTATGTAATATGAGTGTAAGTTTCATTTCTTTGATTCACTTATGGTGTTTTCTTTTCTGCACACAAAATGGCACCTTGCAGAAAGGTACATCTATAAAATGTCTTCCCAACCCTGTAATAATGCAACTTTTTATTTCAGTCCAATAAAACATAACTTATGTATAAGTAGAACGCCCTGTTTTTAACAGCTGACATCTAAATTTTACAGGGCACTATCAACACTGTCGATTTTGACGGGGCATAAAGTGCAATGCCTTTCACCATTAGTGAGGGCGTCTTTTTTAGAATCAAACACACCACCCTTTTACAGAGCAAAACATTTTTAAGAAATGAACACCAAAGTACACTTTCTGCATGGAGATTTACCATTTTTTTTGGCAGAGAAGAAAACACCATTAGTTATTTAGAGATTAACATTTAATTCTTTTCACTTCTCTTTGACCTCTCACTACGTTCACACAATTTCTCTGTTATGACTTTACTCTTCAACCAACTTCTATTTTTGTCCCTTTTTTAATTCTTACTTTATCTGTTTAAAGGTAGAATTAGTTTTGACTTTCTGTTCTGTTCCGGATCAGCTGTTCGTTTTTGTTTATGGAAAACATATATTTTCAATTAGTTGTTCTGTTCTGTTACGGACCATTCTGTTGAAAACAGAATTTTACTTACTGTTCTAAGTGACAGATGTGTTACAGATTTAGGTGGGTACCTGCCATGACGGCCTCATTCTACCGTGCTCTGTGAATATAAGTGTTCACAAACACCCCCGAGACGCCAGTCATCAGGTAGCAATTTCTCAGACATGGCCAAAGCCCACCATGCCTAAACACCTTGCCAAAGTGTTCGAGCTATCTAAACTCTTTTATCTGTTGTTTCACAACAACATATAGAGGCTTCCCTTTGGTAGACACGAAGTCCTACCAGCCAAAAGCACTGGTATTGCATCAGTCCTTAAACCAACACCTCTCCTAGCTTTTGGTAGCAACCACAGCCACCACGTATACTCCCGAAGGAGCCCACACCAATAACCGGCCAGCATACCAATTTCCCAGAGTACGGATACGCATCTCGCAAAATTGTGTGACCAATGTAGGACATCTCTATGCTACCCCCGGTAGACAATGAGAGTTTAACGTTCCGCGTGGTACCAGTTTAGATTACTGGTAGAGCTTCGAAAGAAAACCCCGAAGGATTAACTTTCTATTGACTTTGGTCTTGGGAAGACCTTAGGTGCCCTTTCACTTTCTTAGCAGACTTGCGTGGTAGGCTACATGAAAAATCGCCCAAAACAAAAACGCCCAAAAAAGTTTATGAAATATCGCCCAAAATAATTTCATACAAATTTGGGCTATATTTCATATGAAAAATAACCCTTCCAAATGCATTATATGCATGAATAACAATCCAAATGTTTTATTTTTGCCATGCAGGCATTTAAAATATTGCCGGATGGAAGTGATCAATATCAATGTCCTTACTGCATTTACACATAAAAATCTTTCTTATATAAATAAATATCAATTAAAAAAGTGGGCCATTTTTCATTTATTTTGGGTAATTTTTCATATTTTTTGGTTCCTTTTTTATATTTTTTGGGCTATATTTCATTTCTAATTTTTTGGATTTTATTTCATAATTTTTAAATTGGGCAATATTTCATAAACATTTTTGGGCGTTTTTGTTTTGGGCTATTTTTCATGTAGCCTGGCGTGGTAAACCACTTTCTTTATAATAAGTACATCCACATCCGTTGCTCTGTTATTTCGGAGATTGGCGAGTTCATAATATATTCATTATTTTCAAGTGCCTCAAAAAGTATAAAATGAACCTTCTTTATGTTTTATAACATAATAAAAATTCTTTTACAAAATACAAATGCGGCCCAGATGTCTGCTTTTAGCCACACATTTCATAATTTGTTAAGTCATCACACTTACTTTTTTTACTGCCTTTCAATTTGCTATAATCACGTTGTAGAAAATTAATTTTAAATTCAACTTTTTAATTTATTTATAAAACTTTTGAAATTTTATTTTAAAAATTAATAATTTGTAACTACTAAAATAAACACACACAAACGCACATACATACATATATACTATCAAACGCACACACATACCTTTACTACCAACAACCATTTATTTCCTTTATTTCAATTTTATCTGTGTTTAGTGGACCCTTTAAATAAAATGTTTACACCCAAACACGTACAATTATTTGGAAAGAAAAAACAATATCCAAGAGCAATTAAGTGAAACATGCACAATTAGATATTTTGCAAGACCATGGGGTCAACAGGGAAACAAACTAACAAAATCTAGTAACTGTCCAGCATATAAAACAACCACAAGGTTAGAAATTACTAATTGTGGAGTTGAGAGTGTAATTGAGAGGGAGAGTGTGTGTATGTGTGTGTTCTAGAAAAAAGAAAACGATTAAAATGTTTAAAAATAGTAGAACATGAATTTACATGAACAAACAGTCAGGCAACATAAAGGATAATACACTCTTGCTTACAAAGGAAACAGTACCAAGAGTGCGTAAACTTAGTAAAGCAGTACACATTTGTATTGAGTCACACCCACTTTTGTAAAGAAGCAAACTAAAATATAGTGGGACTTTTTGAGAAAAAAACCATGTAACGCATTTTTCAAGGAAATGTAGCGTATAAAGTACTTTTTCAAAAAATTTCTCTTTTAAAAATGAACTGTCTAATATATGTCTTTTTTTTAGGTGCATTAAAAAAAATTTATTAAAATGTCATTTTCTAAAAATAAATGTTCTAACATGTGCGTTTTCTGAAAAGGTTCTTGAAAAGCCATTATTATAATGGCAACAACTTTTAAAAGAGTACATTTTATTTAAAGTACATTTTTAAAAATTAAAAATTTAAAAAATAACCTGTTCCATAAAAGTACCTTTGTGAAAAACACCTATTTCGAACAAAGCAATTTTAAAGAGGTATATTTTAAAAAAGTTGTTTTTGAAAAAAAGTACTTTTTCAAAAAAGTACCATACATAAATATTACATATTTGTAAAAAGTATTTTTGTTTAAAAAATAGGCCTTTTTTAAAAGGTAATATTCCAAAGTTGAACATTTTTTTAAACAACTTATTTCTGTAAAAGTACCTTTTTCGAAGGTAACATTTCCACAAAGTACAATTTTAAAAAAATCTTTAATGAAAATTGTTTATATAATTATATTGTTACAAAGTTCTATAAAACAAAGATGTTGTAAACGGCAAATAAAGTTTGTTTTAATTTCAAATATCTAAGGCTCTATTTTGTAACATAATTTTTCCAAAATGTTTCTTTTATAATCCCCCATCATATCTATGTATGATATAAGTTAATATGGAGGAAAATGTACGCGATTAAAAAAATATGGGCTATCAAATTTTGTAACAGTTTTCTTTATAGTTTTGCATTAATTGCATTTTTCCAACTTGTTCGGTACTTTTTTTGTCCCTCTTTAAAAACAAAATAGTATTTATACGTCATATGCTGATATTAAAAACATTTATTCAGTTTATTATATTATGCATAAAAATAGTTATATTGTAAAAAGTAGTAAGAAAGGGATACAATTTACAATTTACCCCATTATGTTTATACGTGACTTTCCAAAAAGTACCAAAATATGTTTTTGCGCGAAAACAAATTAAATTTGGCAACTAACTTTATTATCTCAGAAGATAAATTAGGTACCAAAATAATACAATAATAATAATCTTACACTTACCTAAGTGCTTAGAAATCGAAAACTTTTAAATTTTTATTCTAAATTCTAATGTAGCTTAAATTTTGAGACGATATTTTGTTAGATTCGATGATCAAATTGTAATAAATCTAGACGATACTAACCCTTCATATATCCTACGCTTTTGTTTTGCCTAAAATAAATTTTTAATAGAATTATACATATTTTGAGCTGGCCGGCCGTTAACGAGGAAATTTCATAATTTATGTTTCAATATTTTTAATTAGATACTGAAGTCAATGTTAAAATAACATTTAACTAACCAGCCTCACTGTATTTTAATACAAATCTTTGTGTTCTAACACTATGTTGTTTTTTTTTTTTTAATTAATTTTAGCTTACTGCACAGGAATACTTGTTTGTATTGCAATTGAAACTAAAAAAAAAAGTTTTATTTTTCTTTCTTAATTTTATACAATTTTAGGTGTTGAAAATTAAAATTGTTCAATTGTTTAATGGTAAATTAAAGCCAAGGGTCCATACTTATTGACTACGTAAGTCCGATTTCTCAATTGTATTTGAGAATTTTTCTATAAAATTTGCTTGTCACTCATTTGGATCAATGGGAAATTAAAACCAAGAATCAATAATCATAGACTACGTAAGTCTATAATGCCAATTGGTCCAATTGAGTGACAAACAAATTTAATATAAAAATTCTCAAATACAATTGAGAAATCGGACTTACGTAGTCAATAAGTATTGATTCTTGGCATTAATTTCCCATTGGTCCAAATGAGTGACAAACAAATTTTATATAAAAATTTTCAAATACAATTGAGAAATCGGACTTACATAGTCAATAAGTATGGACCCTTGGCTTTAAGTTCCCATTGGTCCAAATGAGTGATAAACATAAATGAGCCCACAAAAAGCCAAATTCCCGTAGAGCTGAACCAAAATTTACACAATTTTAATTTTTAAGACTTTATAGAAAAATTCTCAAATACAATTGAGAAATCGGACTTACGTAGTCAATAAGTATGGACCCTTGGCTTTAGTTTCCCATTGGTCTAAATGAGTGACAAACATAAATGAGCCCACAAAAAGCCAAATTCCCGTAGAGCTGAACTAAAATTTACACAATTTTAATTTTTAAAACTTTATAGAAAAATTCTCAAATACAATTGAGAAATCGGACTTACGTATTCAATAAGTATTGATTCTTGGCATTAACTTCCCATTGGTCCAAATGAGTGACAAACAAATTTTATAGAAAAATTCTCAAATACAATTGAGAAATCGGACTTACGTAGTCAATAAGTATGGACCCTTGGCTTTAGTTTCCCATTGGTCTAAATGAGTAACAAACATAAATGAGCCCACAAAAAGCCAAATTCCCGTAGAGCTGAACTAAAATTTACACAATTTTAAATTTAAAACTTTATAGAAAAATTCTCAAATACAATTGAGAAATCGGACTTACGTAGTCAATAAGTATTGATTCTTGGCATTAACTTCCCATTGGTCCAAATGAGTGACAAACAAATTTTATAGAAAAATTCTCAAATACAATTGAGAAATCGGACTTACGTAGTCAATAAGTATGGACCCTTGGCTTTAGTTTCCCATTGGTCTAAATGAGTGACAAACATAAATGAGCCCACAAAAAGCCAAATTCCCGTAGAGCTGAACTAAAATTTACACAATTTTAAATTTAAAACTTTATCGAAAAATTCTCAAATACAATTGAGAAATCGGACTTACGTAGTCAATAAGTATTGATTCTTGGCATTAACTTCCCATTGGTCCAAATGAGTGACAAACAAATTTTATAGAAAAATTCTCAAATACAATTGAGAAATCGGACTTACGTAGTCAGTAAGTATGGACCCTTGGCTTTAGTTTCCCATTGGTCTAAATGAGTGACAAACATAAATGAGCCCACAAAAAGCCAAATTCCCGTAGAGCTGAACTAAAATTTACACAATTTTAAATTTAAAACTTTATAGAAAAATTCTCAAATACAATTGAGAAATCGGACTTACGTAGTCAATAAGTATTGATTCTTGGCATTAACTTCCCATTGGTCCAAATGAGTGACAAACAAATTTTATAGAAAAATTCTCAAATACAATTGAGAAATCGGATTTACGTAGTCAATAAGTATGGACCCTTGGCTTTAGTTTCCCATTGGTCTAAATGAGTGACAAACATAAATGAGCCCACAAAAAGCCAAATTCCCGTAGAGCTGAACTAAAATTTACACAATTTTAATTTTTAAAACTTTATAGAAAAATTCTCAAATACAATTGAGAAATCGGACTTACGTAGTCAATAAGTATTGATTCTTGGCATTAATTTCCCATTGGTCCAAATGAGTGACAAACAAATTTTATAGAAAAATTCTCAAATACAATTGAGAAATCGGATTTACGTAGTCAATAAGTATGGACCCTTGGCTTTAGTTTCCCATTGGTCTAAATGAGTGACAAACATAAATGAGCCCACAAAAAGCCAAATTCCCGTAGAGCTGAACTAAAATTTACACAATTTTAATTTTTAAAACTTTATAGAAAAATTCTCAAATACAATTAAGAAATCGGACTTACGTAGTCAATAAGTATTGATTCTTGGCATTAACTTCCCATTGGTCCAAATGAGTGACAAACAAATTTTATAGAAAAATTCTCAAATACAATTGAGAAATCGGACTGACGTAGTCAATAAGTATTGATTCTTGGCATTAACTTCCCATTGGTCCAAATGAGTGACAAACAAATTTTATAGAAAAATTCTCAAATACAATTGAGAAATCGGACTTACGTAGTCAATAAGTATTGATTCTTGGCATTAATTTCCTATTGGTCCAAATGAGTGACAAACAAATTTTATAGAAAAATTCTCAAATACAATTGAGAAATCGGACTTACATAGTCAATAAGTATGGACTCTTGGCTTTAGATTCCCATTGGTCTAAATGAGTGACAAACATAAATGAGCCCACAAAAAGCCAAATTCCCGTAGAGCTGAACTAAAATTTACACAATTTTAATTTTTAAAACTTTATAGAAAAATTCTCAAATACAATTGAGAAATCGGACTTACGTAGTCAATAAGTATTGATTCTTGGCATTAATTTCCCATTGGTCCAAATGAGTGACAAACAAATTTTATAGAAAAATTCTCAAATACAATTGAGAAATCGGACTTACGTAGTCAATAAGTATTGATTCTTGGCATTAATTTCCCATTGGTCCAAATGAGTGACAAACAAATTTTATAGAAAAATTCTCAAATACAATTGAGAAATCGGACTGACGTAGTCAATAAGTATTGATTCTTGGCATTAACTTCCCATTGGTCCAAATGAGTGACAAACAAATTTTATAGAAAAATTCTCAAATACAATTGAGAAATCGGACTTACATAGTCAATAAGTATGGACCCTTGGCTTTAGTTTCCCATTGGTCTAAATGAGTGACAAACATAAATGAGCCCACAAAAAGACAAATTCCCGTAGAGCTGAACTAAAATTTACACAATTTTAATTTTTAAAACTTTATAGAAAAATTCTCAAATACAATTGAGAAATCGGACTTACGTAGTCAATAAGTATGGACCCTTGGCTTTAGTTTCCCATTGGTCTAAATGAGTGACAAACATAAATGAGCCCACAAAAAGACAAATTCCCGTAGAGCTGAACTAAAATTTACACAATTTTAATTTTTAAAACTTTATAGAAAAATTCTCAAATACAATTGAGAAATCGGACTTACGTAGTCAATAAGTATGGACCCTTGGCTTTAGTTTCCCATTGGTCTAAATGAGTGACAAACATAAATGAGCCCACAAAAAGACAAATTCCCGTAGAGCTGAACTAAAATTTACACAATTTTAATTTTTAAAACTTTATAGAAAAATTCTCAAATACAATTGAGAAATCGGACTTACGTAGTCAATAAGTATGGACACTTGGCTTTAGTTTCCCATTGGTCTAAATGAGTGACAAACATAAATCAGCCCACAAAAAGACAAATTCCCGTAGAGTTGAACTAAAATTTACACAATTTTAATTTTTAAAACTTTATAGAAAAATTCTCAAATACAATTAAGAAATCGGACTTACGTAGTCAATAAGTATGGACCCTTGGCTTTAGTTTCCCATTGGTCTAAATGAGTGACAAACATAAATGAGCCCACAAAAAGACAAATTCCCGTAGAGCTGAACTAAAATTTACACAATTTTAATTTTTAAAACTTTATAGAAAAATTCTCAAATACAATTGAGAAATCGGACTTACGTAGTCAATAAGTATGGACCCTTCGCTTTAGTTTCCCATTGGTCTAAATGAGTGACAAACATAAATGAGCCCACAAAAAGCCAAATTCCCGTAGAGCTGAACTAAAATTTACACAATTTTAATTTTTAAAACTTTATAGAAAAATTCTCAAATACAATTAAGAAATCGGACTTACGTAGTCAATAAGTATTGATTCTTGGCATTAACTTCCCATTGGTCCAAATGAGTGACAAACAAATTTTATCGAAAAATTCTCAAATACAATTGAGAAATCGGACTTACGTAGTCAATAAGTATGGACCCTTGGCTTTAGTTTCCCATTGGTCTAAATGAGTGACAAACATAAATGAGCCCACAAAAAGACAAATTCCCGTAGAGCTGAACTAAAATTTACACAATTTTAATTTTTAAAACTTTATAGAAAAATTCTCAAATACAATTGAGAAATCGGACTTACGTAGTCAATAAGTATGGACCCTTCGCTTTAGTTTCCCATTGGTCTAAATGAGTGACAAACATAAATCAGCCCACAAAAAGACAAATTCCCGTAGAGTTGAACTAAAATTTACACAATTTTAATTTTTAAAACTTTATAGAAAAATTCTCAAATACAATTAAGAAATCGGACTTACGTAGTCAATAAGTATGGACCCTTGGCTTTAGTTTCCCATTGGTCTAAATGAGTGACAAACATAAATGAGCCCACAAAAAGACAAATTCCCGTAGAGCTGAACTAAAATTTACACAATTTTAATTTTTAAAACTTTATAGAAAAATTCTCAAATACAATTGAGAAATCGGACTTACGTAGTCAATAAGTATGGACCCTTCGCTTTAGTTTCCCATTGGTCTAAATGAGTGACAAACATAAATGAGCCCACAAAAAGCCAAATTCCCGTAGAGCTGAACTAAAATTTACACAATTTTAATTTTTAAAACTTTATAGAAAAATTCTCAAATACAATTAAGAAATCGGACTTACGTAGTCAATAAGTATTGATTCTTGGCATTAACTTCCCATTGGTCCAAATGAGTGACAAACAAATTTTATCGAAAAATTCTCAAATACAATTGAGAAATCGGACTTACGTAGTCAATAAGTATGGACCCTTGGCTTTAGTTTCCCATTGGTCTAAATGAGTGACAAACATAAATGAGCCCACAAAAAGACAAATTCCCGTAGAGCTGAACTAAAATTTACACAATTTTAATTTTTAAAACTTTATAGAAAAATTCTCAAATACAATTGAGAAATCGGACTTACGTAGTCAATAAGTATGGACCCTTCGCTTTAGTTTCCCATTGGTCTAAATGAGTGACAAACATAAATCAGCCCACAAAAAGACAAATTCCCGTAGAGTTGAACTAAAATTTACACAATTTTAATTTTTAAAACTTTATAGAAAAATTCTCAAATACAATTAAGAAATCGGACTTACGTAGTCAATAAGTATGGACCCTTGGCTTTAGTTTCCCATTGGTCTAAATGAGTGACAAACATAAATGAGCCCACAAAAAGACAAATTCCCGTAGAGCTGAACTAAAATTTACACAATTTTAATTTTTAAAACTTTATAGAAAAATTCTCAAATACAATTGAGAAATCGGACTTACGTAGTCAATAAGTATGGACCCTTCGCTTTAGTTTCCCATTGGTCTAAATGAGTGACAAACATAAATGAGCCCACAAAAAGCCAAATTCCCGTAGAGCTGAACTAAAATTTACACAATTTTAATTTTTAAAACTTTATAGAAAAATTCTCAAATACAATTAAGAAATCGGACTTACGTAGTCAATAAGTATGGACCCTTGGCTTTAGTTTCCCATTGGTCTAAATGAGTGACAAACATAAATGAGCCCACAAAAAGCCAAATTCCCGTAGAGCTGAACTAAAATTTACACAATTTTAATTTTTAAAACTTTATAGAAAAATTCTCAAATACAATTGAGAAATCGGACTTACGTAGTCAATAAGTATTGATTCTTGGCATTAATTTCCCATTGGTCCAAATGAGTGACAAACAAATTTTATAGAAAAATTCTCAAATACAATTGAGAAAGCGGACTTACGTAGTCAATAAGTATTGATTCTTGGCATTAACTTCCCATTGGTCCAAATGAGTGACAAACAAATTTTATAGAAAAATTCTCAAATACAATTGAGGAATCGGACTTACATATTCAATAAGTATGGACCCTTGGCTTTAGTTTCCCATTGGTCTAAATGAGTGACAAACATAAATGAGCCCACAAAAAGACAAATTCCCGTAGAGCTGAACTAAAATTTACACAATTTTAATTTTTAAAACTTGATAGAAAAATTCTCAAATACAATTGAGAAATCGGACTTACGTAGTCAATAAGTATTGATTCTTGGCATTAATTTCCCATTGGTCCAAATGAGTGACAAACAAATTTTATAGAAAAATTCTCAAATACAATTGAGAAATCGGACTTATGTAGTCAATAAGTATTGATTCTTGGCATTAATTTCCCATTGGTCCAAATGAGTGACAAACAAATTTTATAGAAAAATTCTCAAATACAATTGAGAAATCGGACTTACATATTCAATAAGTATGGACCCTTGGCTTTAGTTTCCCATTGGTCTAAATGAGTGACAAACATAAATGAGCCCACAAAAAGCCAAATTCCCGTAGAGCTGAACTAAAATTTACACAATTTTAATTTTTAAAACTTTATAGAAAAATTCTCAAATACAATTGAGAAATCGGACTTACGTAGTCAATAAGTATTGATTCTTGGCATTAATTTCCCATTGGTCCAAATGAGTGACAAACAAATTTTATAGAAAAATTCGCAAATACAATTGAGAAATCGGACTTACGTAGTCAATAAGTATTGATTCTTGGCATTAATTTCCCATTGGTCCAAATGAGTGACAAACAAATTTTATAGAAAAATTCGCAAATACAATTGAGAAATCGGACTTACATAGTCAATAAGTATGGACCCTTGGCTTTAGTTTCCCATTGTTCTAAATGAGTGACAAACATAAATGAGCCCACAAAAAGCCAAATGCCCGTAGAGCTGAACTAAAATTTACACAATTTTAAATTTAAAACTTTATAGAAAAATTCTCAAATACAATTGAGAAATCGGACTTACGTAGTCAATAAGTATGGACCCTTGGCTTTAGTTTCCCATTGGTCTAAATGAGTGACAAACATAAATGAGCCCACAAAAAGACAAATTCCCGTAGAGTTGAACTAAAATTTACACAATTTTAATTTTTAAAACTTTATAGAAAAATTCTCAATTACAATTGAGAAATCGGACTTACGTAGCCAATAAGTATTGATTCTTGGCATTAATTTCCCATTGGTCCAAATGAGTGACAAACAAATTTTATAGAAAAATTCTCAAATACAATTGAGAAATCGGACTTACGTAGTCAATAAGTATTGATTCTTGGCAATAATTTCCCATTGGTCCAAATGAGTGACAAATAAATTTTATAGAAAAATTCGCAAATACAATTGAGAAATCGGACTTACGTAGCCAATAAGTATTGATTCTTGGCATTAATTTCCCATTGGTCCAAATGAGTGACAAACAAATTTTATAGAAAAATTCTCAAATACAATTGAGAAATCGGACTTACGTAGTCAATAAGTATTGATTCTTGGCAATAATTTCCCATTGGTCCAAATGAGTGACAAATAAATTTTATAGAAAAATTCGCAAATACAATTGAGAAATCGGACTTACGTAGTCAATAAGTATTGATTCTTGGCATTAATTTCCCATTGGTCCAAATGAGTGACAAACAAATTTTATAGAAAAATTCTCAAATACAATTGAGAAATCGGACTTACGTAGTCAATAAGTATTGATTCTTGGCATTAATTTCCCATTGGTCCAAATGAGTGACAAACAAATTTTATAGAAAAATTCTCAAATACAATTGAGAAATCGGACTTACGTAGTCAATAAGTATGGACCCTTGGCTTTAGTTTCCCATTGGTCTAAATGAGTGACAAACATAAATGAGCCCACAAAAAGACAAATTCCCGTAGAGTTGAACTAAAATTTACACAATTTTAATTTTTAAAACTTTATAGAAAAATTCTCAATTACAATTGAGAAATCGGACTTACGTAGCCAATAAGTATTGATTCTTGGCATTAATTTCCCATTGGTCCAAATGAGTGACAAACAAATTTTATAGAAAAATTCTCAAATACAATTGAGAAATCGGACTTACGTAGTCAATAAGTATTGATTCTTGGCAATAATTTCCCATTGGTCCAAATGAGTGACAAATAAATTTTATAGAAAAATTCGCAAATACAATTGAGAAATCGGACTTACGTAGCCAATAAGTATTGATTCTTGGCATTAATTTCCCATTGGTCCAAATGAGTGACAAACAAATTTTATAGAAAAATTCTCAAATACAATTGAGAAATCGGACTTACGTAGTCAATAAGTATTGATTCTTGGCAATAATTTCCTATTGGTCCAAATGAGTGACAAATAAATTTTATAGAAAAATTCGCAAATACAATTGAGAAATCGGACTTACGTAGCCAATAAGTATTGATTCTTGGCATTAATTTCCCATTGGTCCAAATGAGTGACAAACAAATTTTATAGAAAAATTCTCAAATACAATTGAGAAATCGGACTTACGTAGTCAATAAGTATTGATTCTTGGCAATAATTTCCCATTGGTCCAAATGAGTGACAAATAAATTTTATAGAAAAATTCGCAAATACAATTGAGAAATCGGACTTACGTAGTCAATAAGTATTGATTCTTGGCATTAATTTCCCATTGGTCCAAATGAGTGACAAACAAATTTTATAGAAAAATTCTCAAATACAATTGAGAAATCGGACTTACGTAGTCAATAAGTATGGACCCTTGGCTTTAGTTTCCCATTGGTCTAAATGAGTGACAAACATAAATGAGCCCACAAAAAGACAAATTCCCGTAGAGTTGAACTAAAATTTACACAATTTTAATTTTTAAAACTTTATAGAAAAATTCTCAATTACAATTGAGAAATCGGACTTACGTAGCCAATAAGTATTGATTCTTGGCATTAATTTCCCATTGGTCCAAATGAGTGACAAACAAATTTTATAGAAAAATTCTCAAATACAATTGAGAAATCGGACTTACGTAGTCAATAAGTATTGATTCTTGGCAATAATTTCCCATTGGTCCAAATGAGTGACAAATAAATTTTATAGAAAAATTCGCAAATACAATTGAGAAATCGGACTTACGTAGTCAATAAGTATTGATTCTTGGCATTAATTTCCCATTGGTCCAAATGAGTGACAAACAAATTTTATAGAAAAATTCTCAAATACAATTGAGAAATCGGACTTACGTAGTCAATAAGTATTGATTCTTGGCATTAATTTCCCATTGGTCCAAATGAGTGACAAACATAAATGAGCCCACAAAAAGACAAATTCCCGTAGAGTTGAACTAAAATTTACACAATTTTAATTTTTAAAACTTTATAGAAAAATTCTCAATTACAATTGAGAAATCGGACTTACGTAGTCAATAAGTATTGATTCTTGGCATTAATTTCCCATTGGTCCAAATGAGTGACAAACAAATTTTATAAAAAAATTCTCAAATACAATTGAGAAATCGGACTTACGTAGTCAATAAGTATTGATTCTTGGCATTAATTTCCCATTGGTCCAAATGAGTGACAAACAAATTTTATAAAAAAATTCTCAAATACAATTGAGAAATCGGACTTACGTAGTCAATAAGTATTGATTCTTGGCATTAATTTCCCATTGGTCCAAATGAGTGACAAACAAATTTTATAGAAAAATTCTCAAATACAATTGAGAAATCGGACTTACGTAGTCAATAAGTATTGATTCTTGGCATTAATTTCCCATTGGTCCAAATGAGTGACAAACAAATTTTATAGAAAAATTCTCAAATACAATTGAGAAATCGGACTTACGTAGTCAATAAGTATTGATTCTTGCCATTAATTTCCCATTGGTCCAAATGAGTGACAAACAAATTTTATAGAAAAATTCTGAAATACAATTGAGAAATCGGACTTACGTAGTCAATAAGTATGGACCCTTGGCTTTAGTTTCCCATTGGTCTAAATGAGTGACAAACATAAATGAGCCCACAAAAAGACAAATTCCCGTAGAGTTGAACTAAAATTTACACAATTTTAATTTTTAAAACTTTATAGAAAAATTCTCAATTACAATTGAGAAATCGGACTTACGTAGCCAATAAGTATTGATTCTTGGCATTAATTTCCCATTGGTCCAAATGAGTGACAAACAAATTTTATAGAAAAATTCTCAAATACAATTGAGAAATCGGACTTACGTAGTCAATAAGTATTGATTCTTGGCATTAATTTCCCATTGGTCCAAATGAGTGACAAACAAATTTTATAGAAAAATTCTCAAATACAATTGAGAAATCGGACTTACGTAGTCAATAAGTATTGATTCTTGGCATTAATTTCCCATTGGTCCAAATGAGTGACAAACATAAATGAGCCCACAAAAAGACAAATTCCCGTAGAGTTGAACTAAAATTTACACAATTTTAATTTTTAAAACTTTATAGAAAAATTCTCAATTACAATTGAGAAATCGGACTTACGTAGTCAATAAGTATTGATTCTTGGCATTAATTTCCCATTGGTCCAAATGAGTGACAAACAAATTTTATAAAAAAATTCTCAAATACAATTGAGAAATCGGACTTACGTAGTCAATAAGTATTGATTCTTGGCATTGATTTCCCATTGGTCCAAATGAGTGACAAACAAATTTTATAGAAAAATTCTCAAATACAATTGAGAAATCGGACTTACGTAGTCAATAAGTATTGATTCTTGGCATTAATTTCCCATTGGTCCAAATGAGTGACAAACAAATTTTATAGAAAAATTCTCAAATACAATTGAGAAATCGGACTTACGTAGTCAATAAGTATTGATTCTTGCCATTAATTTCCCATTGGTCCAAATGAGTGACAAACAAATTTTATAGAAAAATTCTGAAATACAATTGAGAAATCGGACTTACGTAGTCAATAAGTATTGATTCTTGGCATTAATTTCCCATTGGTCCAAATGAGTGACAAACAAATTTTATAGAAAAATTCTCAAATACAATTGAGAAATCGGACTTACATATTCAATAAGTATGGACCCTTGGCTTTAGTTTCCCATTGGTCTAAATGAGTGACAAACATAAATGAGCCCACAAAAAGACAAATTCCCGTAGAGCTGAACTAAAATTTACACAATTTTAATTTTTAAAACTTTATAGAAAAATTCTCAAATACAATTGAGAAATCGGACTTACGTAGTCAATAAGTATTGATTCTTGGCATTAATTTCCCATTGGTCCAAATGAGTGACAAATAAATTTTATAGAAAAATTCGCAAATACAATTGAGAAATCGGACTTACATATTCAATAAGTATGGACACTTGGCATTAATTTCCCATTGGTCCAAATGAGTGACAAACATAAATGAGCCCACAAAAAGACAAATTCCCGTAGAGTTGAACTAAAATTTACACAATTTTAATTTTTAAAACTTTATAGAAAAATTCTCAAATACAATTGAGAAATCGGACTTACGTAGGCAATAAGTATTGATTCTTGGCATTAATTTCCCATTGGTCCAAATGAGTGACAAACAAATTTAATAGAAAAATTCTCAATTACAATTGAGAAATCGGACTTACGTAGCCAATAAGTATTGATTCTTGGCATTAATTTCCCATTGGTCCAAATGAGTGACAAACAAATTTTATAGAAAAATTCTCAAATACAATTGAGAAATCGGACTTAAGTAGTCAATAAGTATTGATTCTTGGCATTAATTTCCCATTGGTCCAAATGAGTGACAAATAAATTTTATAGAAAAATTCGCAAATACAATTGAGAAATCGGACTTACGTAGGCAATAAGTATTGATTCTTGGCATTAATTTCCCATTGGTCCAAATGAGTGACAAACAAATTTTATAGAAAAATTCTCAAATACAATTGAGAAATCGGACTTACATATTCAATAAGTATGGACCCTTGGCTTTAGTTTCCCATTGGTCTAAATGTGTGACAAACATAAATGAGCCCACAAAAAGCCAAATTCCCGTAGAGCTGAACTAAAATTTACACAATTTTAATTTTTAAAACTTTATAGAAAAATTCTCAAATACAATTGAGAAATCGGACTTACATATTCAATAAGTATGGACACTTGGCATTAATTTCCCATTGGTCCAAATGAGTGACAAACATAAATGAGCCCACAAAAAGACAAATTCCCGTAGAGTTGAACTAAAATTTACACAATTTTAATTTTTAAAACTTTATAGAAAAATTCTCAAATACAATTGAGAAATCGGACTTACGTAGGCAATAAGTATTGATTCTTGGCATTAATTTCCCATTGGTCCAAATGAGTGACAAACAAATTTAATAGAAAAATTCTCAATTACAATTGAGAAATCGGACTTACGTAGCCAATAAGTATTGATTCTTGGCATTAATTTCCCATTGGTCCAAATGAGTGACAAACAAATTTTATAGAAAAATTCTCAAATACAATTGAGAAATCGGACTTACGTAGTCAATAAGTATTGATTCTTGGCATTAATTTCCCATTGGTCCAAATGAGTGACAAACAAATTTTATAGAAAAATTCTCAAATACAATTGAGAAATCGGACTTACATATTCAATAAGTATGGACCCTTGGCTTTAGTTTCCCATTGGTCTAAATGAGTGACAAACATAAATGAGCCCACAAAAAGCCAAATTCCCGTAGAGCTGAACTAAAATTTACACAATTTTAATTTTTAAAACTTTATAGAAAAATTCTCAAATACAATTGAGAAATCGGACTTACGTAGTCAATAAGTATTGATTCTTGGCATTAATTTCCCATTGGTCCAAATGAGTGACAAACAAATTTTATAGAAAAATTCTCAAATACAATTGAGAAATCGGACTTACATAGTCAATAAGTATGGACCCTTTGGCTTTAGTTTCCCATTGGTCTAAATGAGTGACAAACATAAATGAGCCCACAAAAAGCCAAATTCCCGTAGAGCTGAACTAAAATTTACACAATTTTAATTTTTAAAACTTTATAGAAAAATTGTCAAATACAATTGAGAAATCGGACTTACGTAGTCAATAAGTATTGATTCTTGGCATTAATTTCCCATTGGTCCAAATGAGTGACAAACAAATTTTATAGAAAAATTCTCAAATACAATTGAGAAATCGGACTTACGTAGTCAATAAGTATTGATTCTTGGCATTAATTTCCCATTGGTCCAAATGAGTGACAAACAAATTTTATAGAAAAATTCTCAAATACAATTGAGAAATCGAACTTACGTAGTCAATAAGTATGGACCCATGGCTTTAGTTTCCCATTGGTCTAAATGAGTGACAAACATAAATGAGCCCACAAAAAGCCAAATTCCCGTAGAGCTGAACTAAAATTTACACAATTTTAATTTTTAAAACTTTATAGAAAAATTCTCAAATACAATTGAGAAATCGGACTTAAGTAGTCAATAAGTATTGATTCTTGGCATTAATTTCCCATTGGTCCAAATGAGTGACAAACAAATTTTATAGAAAAATTCTCAAATACAATTGAGAAATCGGACTTACATAGTCAATAAGTATTGATTCTTGGCATTAATTTCCCATTGGTCCAAATGAGTGACAAACAAATTTTATAGAAAAATTCTCAAATACAATTGAGAAATCGGACTTACATAGTCAATAAGTATTGATTCTTGGCATTAATTTCCCATTGGTCCAAATGAGTGACAAACAAATTTTATAGAAAAATTCTCAAATACAATTGAGAAATCGGACTTACATAGTCAATAAGTATTGATTCTTGGCATTAATTTCCCATTGGTCCAAATGAGTGACAAACAAATTTTATAGAAAAATTCTCAAATACAATTGAGAAATCGGACTTACATAGTCAATAAGTATTGATTCTTGGCATTAATTTCCCATTGGTCCAAATGAGTGAAAAACAAATTTTATAGAAAAATTCTCAAATACAATTGAGAAATCGGACTTACATAGTCAATAAGTATTGATTCTTGGCATTAATTTCCCATTGGTCCAAATGAGTGACAAACAAATTTTATAGAAAAATTCTCAAATACAATTGAGAAATCGGACTTACATAGTCAATAAGTATTGATTCTTGGCATTAATTTCCCATTGGTCCAAATGAGTGACAAACAAATTTTATAGAAAAATTCTCAAATACAATTGAGAAATCGGACTTAAGTAGTCAATAAGTGTTGATTCTTGGCATTAATTTCCCATTGGTCCAAATGAGTGACAAACAAATTTTATAGAAAAATTCTCAAATACAATTGAGAAATCGGACTTACATAGTCAATAAGTATTGATTCTTGGCATTAATTTCCCATTGGTCCAAATGAGTGACAAACAAATTTTATAGAAAAATTCTCAAATACAATTGAGAAATCGGACTTACATAGTCAATAAGTATTGATTCTTGGCATTAATTTCCCATTGGTCCAAATGAGTGACAAACAAATTTTATAGAAAAATTCTCAAATACAATTGAGAAATCAGACTTAAGTAGTCAATAAGTATTGATTCTTGGCATTAATTTCCCATTGGTCCAAATGAGTGACAAACAAATTTTATAGAAAAATTCTCAAATACAATTGAGAAATCGGACTTACATAGTCAATAAGTATTGATTCTTGGCATTAATTTCCCATTGGTCCAAATGAGTGACAAACAAATTTTATAGAAAAATTCTCAAATACAATTGAGAAATCAGACTTACATAGTCAATAAGTATTGATTCTTGGCATTAATTTCCCATTGGTCCAAATGAGTGACAAACAAATTTTATAGAAAAATTCTCAAATACAATTGAGAAATCGGACTTAAGTAGTCAATAAGTATTGATTCTTGGCATTAATTTCCCATTGGTCCAAATGAGTGACAAACAAATTTTATAGAAAAATTCTCAAATACAATTGAGAAATCGGACTTAAGTAGTCAATAAGTATTGATTCTTGGCATTAATTTCCCATTGGTCCAAATGAGTGACAAACAAATTTTATAGAAAAATTCTCAAATACAATTGAGAAATCGGACTTACATAGTCAATAAGTATTGATTCTTGGCATTAATTTCCCATTGGTCCAAATGAGTGACAAACAAATTTTATAGAAAAATTCTCAAATACAATTGAGAAATCGGACTTAAGTAGTCAATAAGTATTGATTCTTGGCATTAATTTCCCATTGGTCCAAATGAGTGACAAACAAATTTTATAGAAAAATTCTCAAATACAATTGAGAAATCGGACTTAAGTAGTCAATAAGTATTGATTCTTGGCATTAATTTCCCATTGGTCCAAATGAGTGACAAACAAATTTTATAGAAAAATTCTCAAATACAATTGAGAAATCGGACTTACATAGTCAATAAGTATTGATTCTTGGCATTAATTTCCCATTGGTCCAAATGAGTGACAAACAAATTTTATAGAAAAATTCTCAAATACAATTGAGAAATCGGACTTAAGTAGTCAATAAGTATTGATTCTTGGCATTAATTTCCCATTGGTCCAAATGAGTGACAAACAAATTTTATAGAAAAATTCTCAAATACAATTGAGAAATCGGACTTACATAGTCAATAAGTATTGATTCTTGGCATTAATTTCCCATTGGTCCAAATGAGTGACAAACAAATTTTATAGAAAAATTCTCAAATACAATTGAGAAATCGGACTTAAGTAGTCAATAAGTATTGATTCTTGGCATTAATTTCCCATTGGTCCAAATGAGTGACAAACAAATTTTATAGAAAAATTCTCAAATACAATTGAGAAATCGGACTTAAGTAGTCAATAAGTATTGATTCTTGGCATTAATTTCCCATTGGTCCAAATGAGTGACAAACAAATTTTATAGAAAAATTCTCAAATACAATTGAGAAATCGGACTTACATAGTCAATAAGTATTGATTCTTGGCATTAATTTCCCATTGGTCCAAATGAGTGACAAACAAATTTTATAGAAAAATTCTCAAATACAATTGAGAAATCGGACTTAAGTAGTCAATAAGTATTGATTCTTGGCATTAATTTCCCATTGGTCCAAATGAGTGACAAACAAATTTTATAGAAAAATTCTCAAATACAATTGAGAAATCGGACTTACATAGTCAATAAGTATTGATTCTTGGCATTAATTTCCCATTGGTCCAAATGAGTGACAAACAAATTTTATAGAAAAATTCTCAAATACAATTGAGAAATCGGACTTAAGTAGTCAATAAGTATTGATTCTTGGCATTAATTTCCCATTGGTCCAAATGAGTGACAAACAAATTTTATAGAAAAATTCTCAAATACAATTGAGAAATCGGACTTAAGTAGTCAATAAGTATTGATTCTTGGCATTAATTTCCCATTGGTCCAAATGAGTGACAAACAAATTTTATAGAAAAATTCTCAAATACAATTGAGAAATCGGACTTACATAGTCAATAAGTATTGATTCTTGGCATTAATTTCCCATTGGTCCAAATGAGTGACAAACAAATTTTATAGAAAAATTCTCAAATACAATTGAGAAATCGGACTTAAGTAGTCAATAAGTATTGATTCTTGGCATTAATTTCCCATTGGTCCAAATGAGTGACAAACAAATTTTATAGAAAAATTCTCAAATACAATTGAGAAATCGGACTTACATAGTCAATAAGTATTGATTCTTGGCATTAATTTCCCATTGGTCCAAATGAGTGACAAACAAATTTTATAGAAAAATTCTCAAATACAATTGAGAAATCGGACTTAAGTAGTCAATAAGTATTGATTCTTGGCATTAATTTCCCATTGGTCCAAATGAGTGACAAACAAATTTTATAGAAAAATTCTCAAATACAATTGAGAAATCGGACTTACATAGTCAATAAGTATTGATTCTTGGCATTAATTTCCCATTGGTCCAAATGAGTGACAAACAAATTTTATAGAAAAATTCTCAAATACAATTGAGAAATCGGACTTACATAGTCAATAAGTATTGATTCTTGGCATTAAATTCCCATTGGTCCAAATGAGTGACAAACAAATTTTATAGAAAAATTCTCAAATACAATTGAGAAATCGGACTTACATAGTCAATAAGTATTGATTCTTGGCATTAATTTCCCATTGGTCCAAATGAGTGACAAACAAATTTTATAGAAAAATTCTCAAATACAATTGAGAAATCGGACTTACATAGTCAATAAGTATTGATTCTTGGCATTAATTTCCCATTGGTCCAAATGAGTGACAAACAAATTTTATAGAAAAATTCTCAAATACAATTGAGAAATCGGACTTAAGTAGTCAATAAGTATTGATTCTTGGCATTAATTTCCCATTGGTCCAAATGAGTGACAAACAAATTTTATAGAAAAATTCTCAAATACAATTGAGAAATCGGACTTACATAGTCAATAAGTATTGATTCTTGGCATTAATTTCCCATTGGTCCAAATGAGTGACAAACAAATTTTATAGAAAAATTCTCAAATACAATTGAGAAATCGGACTTACATAGTCAATAAGTATTGATTCTTGGCATTAATTTCCCATTGGTCCAAATGAGTGACAAACAAATTTTATAGAAAAATTCTCAAATACAATTGAGAAATCGGACTTAAGTAGTCAATAAGTATTGATTCTTGGCATTAATTTCCCATTGGTCCAAATGAGTGACAAACAAATTTTATAGAAAAATTCTCAAATACAATTGAGAAATCGGACTTACATAGTCAATAAGTATTGATTCTTGGCATTAATTTCCCATTGGTCCAAATGAGTGACAAACAAATTTTATAGAAAAATTCTCAAATACAATTGAGAAATCGGACTTAAGTAGTCAATAAGTATTGATTCTTGGCATTAATTTCCCATTGGTCCAAATGAGTGACAAACAAATTTTATAGAAAAATTCTCAAATACAATTGAGAAATCGGACTTAAGTAGTCAATAAGTATTGATTCTTGGCATTAATTTCCCATTGGTCCAAATGAGTGACAAACAAATTTTATAGAAAAATTCTCAAATACAATTGAGAAATCGGACTTAAGTAGTCAATAAGTGTGGACCCTTGGCTTTAGTTTCCCATTGGTCTAAATGAGTGACAAACATAAATGAGCCCACAAAAAGCCAAATTCCCGTAGAGCTGAACTAAAATTTACACAATTTTAATTTTTAAAACTTTATAGAAAAATTCTCAAATACAATTGAGAAATCGGACTTACATAGTCAATAAGTATGAACCCTTGGCTTTAGTTTCCCATTGGTCTAAATGAGTGACAAACATAAATGAGCCCACAAAAAGCCAAATTCCCGTAGAGCTGAACTAAAATTTACACAATTTTAATTTTTAAAACTTTATAGAAAAATTCTCAAATACAATTGAGAAATCGGACTTACGTAGTCAATAAGTATTGATTCTTGGCATTAATTTCCCATTGGTCCAAATGAGTGACAAACAAATTTTATAGAAAAATTCTCAAATACAATTGAGAAATCGCACTTACGTAGTCAATAAGTATTGATTCTTGGCATTAATTTCCCATTGGTCCAAATGAGTGACAAACAAATTTTATAGAAAAATTCTCAAATACAATTGAGAAATCGGACTAACATAGTCAATAAGTATGGACCCTTGGCTTTAGTTTCCCATTGGTCTAAATGAGTGACAAACATAAATGAGCCCACAAAAAGCCAAATTCCCGTAGAGCTGAACTAAAATTTACACAATTTTAATTTTTAAAACTTTATAGAAAAATTCTCAAATACAATTGAGAAATCGGACTTAAGTAGTCAATAAGTATTGATTCTTGGCATTAATTTCCCATTGGTCCAAATGAGTGACAAACAAATTTTATAGAAAAATTCTCAAATACAATTGAGAAATCGGACTTACATAGTCAATAAGTATTGATTCTTGGCATTAATTTCCCATTGGTCCAAATGAGTGACAAACAAATTTTATAGAAAAATTCTCAAATACAATTGAGAAATCGGACTTAAGTAGTCAATAAGTATTGATTCTTGGCATTAATTTCCCATTGGTCCAAATGAGTGACAAACAAATTTTATAGAAAAATTCTCAAATACAATTGAGAAATCGGACTTAAGTAGTCAATAAGTATTGATTCTTGGCATTAATTTCCCATTGGTCCAAATGAGTGACAAACAAATTTTATAGAAAAATTCTCAAATACAATTGAGAAATCGGACTTAAGTAGTCAATAAGTGTGGACCCTTGGCTTTAGTTTCCCATTG